>CM053156.1:53318548-54728548 GCA_028571685.1 Heterohyrax brucei
CCCTTTCAGATAGCAACCACAGCACTTAACTACTACACCACCAGGATTTCTTCCTCCTGATAACATGTGCAAAGTATGTGTGGTGAATCTTGCCATCCTTTCCTAGTGAGCATTTTGGCTGCACTTCTTCCAGAACAGATTTGTTTGTTCTTCTGAAAGTCCATAACGCATTCCATGTTCTTCACCAACACTGTAATTCAAAGGCATCAGTTCTTTACTCTCTTATTCATAGCCCAGCTTTCATGCACATGAGGCTTGGAACAGATGTACCTTAGTCCTTAAAGTGACATCTTTGCTTGTTAACACTTTGAAGAGATCCTTTGCAGCAGATTTTCCTGATACAATGTCTCCTTTAATTTCTTGACTGTTGCTTCCTTGGGCATTGATTGTGAATCCAACGAAAATGAAACTCTTGACAACTGCAATATTTTCTCCATTTATCATGATGTTCCTTATTGGTCCAGGTGTGAGGACTTTTGTTTTCTTTATCTTGAGGTATAATTCATACTGAAGACTGTGGTCTTAGATCTTCGTCAGTAAGTGCTTCAAGTCCTCTTCACTTGCAGTAAGCAAGATTGAGTCATCTGTATAATGCGAGTTGTTAATGAACGTTCCTCCAATCTGATGTCCCAGTCTTCATATAGTATAGCTTCTTGGTTTATTTGCTCAGAATACAGGTTGGATAAATACGGTGAGAGGATACAGCTCTAATGCACATCTTTCCTGACTTTAACCCAGACAGGATCCCCTTGTTCTATTTGAAAGGCTGCATCTTGTCTAAGTACAGGTTCCTCATGAGGACAATTAAGTGTTCTGGAACACCCATTCCTTGTAACGTTATCCATAATTTGTTGTGATCCACACAGTCAAATACTTCTGCATAGTCACTAAAACACATATAAACATCTTTCTGGTATTTTCTGCTTTCAGCCATGATTCATCTGACGTCATCAAAGTTATCACTTATTCCAAACCCTCTTCTAAATCTGGCTTGAATTGCTGACAGTTGCTTGTCTGTGTAATGTTGTAACCACTTTTGAATGATCTTCAGCAAAATTTTACTTGCATGTGATAGTGTGATATTGTTGGATAAATTCCACATTCCATTGGATCTTCTTTTTTTGGAACAGATACAAATAGGAACCTTTTCCGGTCAGTTAGCCAGGTAGCTGTCTTCCAAATTCCTTAGTGTGGATGACTAAGCTCTTCCAGTGCTGCATTCGTTGGTTGAAACATCTCAGTCGGTATTCCATCAATAAAACACCACTCAGAAGAGAATAGGTTTAGAATTCCCCTCCCATGCTGCATGTCCTCATTAACATAGCACAAGGAAAACCATGCTCCCAAAGGGTCACAATTATAGGTACCATCTTACTGACTTCAATATAACTTCTTTGGGGACCCAGTTCAGTCTACAGCATCATTCTTGATACTGTGTTTTTCTTGAATGTCTTTTTTTCTTTCTTGGTTCCACTTTCAGAGGCTGTTTTTCTTTCATGTCTTTTAGCTTGTGTCTTCTTTTTACTGAAAGACCATACGATCTACTTACGGTTTTATTTTCTTGCTGTCACATTCTACAACTCAGTGATGAATAGTCCTTTCAAAGGGACCACAGTGATTCTCCGGCATATTCTCACTCGAGTAGAGATAACGCAGAACATGTTTAATCACTGCCACAGCCATCTGCTGTATCTTTTATGTCTTCATTTCAGGCTATACTTTTCTTTGCTGTAAATGAATCTCTTTGTTCCATTTAATACTTTGACTTCTATGTAGTCTGAAATTAATTTTGCTATCCTTGCTCTTTTCTTTGCATTTATCTGATCATTCATGGCTCTTCATATTTTTATTAACATTTATTTTTAACTTAGCCTTGTAATTTTTTTAGGTTTGTCTCTTGAAAGCAATATGTAATTTGCTTCTATTTTGAAAAATATGAGAGCTGGTTGAAAATCTTTTTTACTGTTTGTTTTCTCATCACATAAATATGAGTTCACCATTGAAAATACTGGTTTGCAAAATGAAGAAAACAAAAATCGTCCATTTTTACTACTCAGAAGTCACTGCTGTCTTCTGAACCTCATTCTGCATCTTTTCCTTGATTTTGTGCAGTCCCTGTAACTGATGAATAAAAAATACAGTCTTCCTCTTTCCTAAATTACCCAGATTTAGCTTTTACTGCTTGCACTGGAAAACTCTCACCAACACACCCTCTGCATTCTAAACTCAGATATTTTTCTTTTTTCTCCCAGGCATGCTAAGAAGGGCCTTGGAAAGCTAGGGCAGCCCAGCTTGGGGCAGCTCTGCTTTCTATTCTTGGGACTATTAAAATGTAATCATGTATAAAGTTGGAAGGACCAGCTGAAGATTTAGCTATGATAATTAAAATCCTATGGAAATTTAAATTTATTCAGTTTTCACTTAGAGCATGTTACAGATTGAACTATATCCCCCAAAATGTGTGTCAACTTGGGTAGGCAATGAGTCCTAATATTGGGTGACTGTCCACCATTTTGTCATCTAATGCGATTTTAATGTGTTGTAAATTCTGCCTCTTTGATGGCAATGAGGCAGGATTAGTGGCAGTTATGTTAATGAGGGCAGAAATCTATCTACAAGATTAGGTTACATCTTCAGTCAATCTCCTTTGGGACTTTAGACCACTGAGAGGGTAGTACTAGGAGCAGAGTTCATCCTGGGAACCAGGGCTTCCTTCATAAAGAAGCTACTAGACCAGAGGAAGACTGATGACAAGGGCCTTCCCCAGAGCTGACAGCGAGAAAAAGGCTTCCCCTGGAGCTGGTGCCCTGAAATCAGAATTCTAGCCTACTAGACTGTGAGAGAATAAATTTCTGTATCTGAAAGGTATCCACTTGTATTTATGTTATAGCAGCACTAGATAACTAAAACAGGATAAATGATTTGGGAATCTTGTGGAGACTGTCAGGATTATAGATATAGTGGGAGCAATACTTTAGTTCCAGCCAAATAATGGAAGTTTACAACATGTTTTGCATAGATTTAATAGTTTAATCCTGGGAATTTGGGAGAGTTTGTTACCTTTTAAAAGTATCTAGCCTCTTTTTTCAAGCATAAAATGTGGGTCTGGGCTCATCAGGGCAGTGAATTTTATGGAATTGACTGAAAGGAGGTATTAAAATTGACTCTAGAGAGATAGAAAGCACAACAGCTCCACCTACAAGTGTATATCCATGGGACTACAGTCAAAACTCAGAGGTAAGTCCTCTGAAGGGCAGAAGGCTGGCCTACTCTGATGTAGCTGTCATCTCTGGGCTGGCAGGGTTTTAGAGAATGGCTCTGTGAGTATCTGTGAGGGCTGAGAAATGTAGCGGTGGCCTGGAAGCCTCAGTGAAAAACACCTATCACTGATCTTAGCATGGAAGGGTACCGTTATCAAGAGAGTTGCCCCTGTTAAAAAAGAAAAAAAGCAAATAACTGGGTCTTACAGCTCTTGGCAGTGGCACTAGATGTATGGTAAAGACCCAGCAGGCAGTAGTGAAAACCAATGGCAGCAGTAGTGGCATAACTAATGTCACTGAATTGTACACATAAACAATGTCAAAGGGGAAAAATGCGTTATTATATATAATTTAGTGCAAAAAAAACTCTTGAAAACCAAACAAAACCTCAAGGACACTAAAGGTAGTGTCACCCAATGGAGCTCTTCTAGCTTCAAAGCTGCAATCGGTGCTGCTGCTTAGGGATTCTAACCAATTGTCAACTTAGGGATTCTTGTGCAAGCTGGGGCAGAGCGGAGCTCCAAGAGTGTGTACTACTCTTACTACCAATCTCAGGCAACTTATTCTAAATAATTCAAGAAATAAGGAAAAATACTTCTATTTTGACTGTGTGGATCATCTCACCTCTATTAACACTTAATTGTTGGGGGAGAAAATAATGAACTATTGCTTGCACTCAGAAGGCAGATCACCTTTTCCTTTAGCTACATATTATTTTGGACCACTTGAGGTTGTCCTGCAGAGAACTCAATTAGTAGTTTGGCAAATGCAGCACTCTGACACATAAATATTATAAAAACGACAGTTTTCTCTAAGGCTGTATTATCATCAGGGAACATTTGACTGAGAAATGGTCATTAAAATACTTTATCTAGGCGTGTGGATTTTTCTTGGGAAATGTACTTAAGTTGGTACAATCTTCTTCCTTCAGTTGGGGGGCTGCCACCTTGAAACTCCAGTGTAATTACCTTATGATTGGATATGGTGGCAATAAAGTTGCATTTAATAATCTAGACTACCTAGTTGTAATTTCTGGGTTCTGGGTACAGTGTTTTGCTATGTCACTGAAGCTGTCTAGGTTACATAAGTATTAACCATCAAACAAGCATCATAATATTTTGACTATGTAACTATGACCAGTCTGTGAACAAATGAATGAAAGATCTAGAAGGGTCTGAGCTCAGCAGACATAAAACAGCAGGCACGTATTATCTTACACTTTTGCGGGTCTGAAGTTTGGGCTTGGCGGGTTACTCTACTCTGGGTCTCACAAGGTCAATATCAAAGTGTGGCTCTGGTGGTACAGTGGTTAAGCCCTCACTTACTAACTGAAAGACTGGTAGTTTGAACCAACTAGCGGATTCATGGGAGAAAGATGTGGCAGTGTGCTTGCGTAAAGATTATAGCATTGGAACCACTATGGGGCCATTCTATTCTGTCCTATAGGGTCTCTCTGATTCAGAATAGACTCAACAGCACTGGGTTTGATTTGGTGTAAGGCTGCGTTCTTATCTAGAGTCTGTGGAGAATAATTTGCTTTCAAACTCATTTAGGTTGTTGTCCAAATTCAGTTCCTTGCAGTTGAAGGACTAAGGTCTCTGTGTGCTTGCTAGCTGTCAACCAGGGGATGGGCAGTCTCTGCTCTTAAGGTCACCTATATTGCTTCTCACATGGCCCATTTCATCTTCAGATCTTAACTGGTATGTGGAGCTCTCTTTCTTTTTTTAAATCTGATTTCCTCTTCTGCTACCAGCTGAAGAAAATTGTGTGCTTTTACAATGCTTGTGTGATTAGATAGGCCAATCTGGATAATTTTCCTTTTAATGAGCTCAAAGTCAACTGACTAGTAACCTTAATTATATCTGCAAAATATCTTTGCCTGTATAATGTTTACATAATCATGGTGTGCTATCTCATGATATACACAGTACCAAGGATAAAGGGGAGAAATCTCAAGGGGCATTTTAGGATTTTGTCTACCACAGTCTGTCCTCTAGGCTCCTAAATTCACGTTCCTTCTGTAAGAAAATACATTTATCCTTTGTTGAGGTCACCAAAAGCCTCTTCCTTTTATGAATCAACTCAGATACAGGCCTTAATCTAAATTTCACTAGCTCAAATTCCAAATTCTCATAATTTAAATCAGGTAATAATGAGATTCCTGGGCTTGAAAACTCCTGGGTCACAGTTTCTGTCCATCTATAGACGTGTGAAAATAAAGAGACAAGTTATCTGCCACATTTATTATCATACAATGGTGAGACAAGCGTAGGACAATAGCTACATTCCCACTTGTCTCTTATTGAATGGTTAGGGTCCAAAAACCAGTCGTTACACAAAGTCAGCATTATGTGAAAATGGACGATGACCACATCATTATATGATTGCCAATGTTTACATTGTTTACATTGGCAATGTTTACATCACATAACTGCCAAACCACTAAGAGTCGTGGGCCAGCCCAGTTGGCACATAACCCTAGCTGTCACAGTCGCATTACCCTTGCCTTGCTCCTTGGCGTTCATTATTGCCGAAAATACAGCACTAAAGTTCAAAATAGTCAGATGGTACTATTGTCATAAACATAAAACATCAGATAACGAGATCATTGAGAAGTGAGCAATTGTATTCTGCAGTATTCTGTAGTATTTGATGGTAGTGCTCTGCTTCCAAGGTGGTAGTAGGGAATAGAAGATAAAAATGATATCAGTGGTCCAAAGCAACTTTGAAATTCAGTAAGGATAACTCTACAAAGCTCTTTGAGTAAGTTTCAAGCTCTGGGAATAATCCTTCACTACTCTTATCTCTTCCCTCTGGAGTCTTGGCTCTGCACTATGAGTCATTTTTCTATTTTCATGACCAATATAAGGTGCTTGAAGCTGAGTAGTTTTAACAATCTCCTTCCAACTGGTAGTATTTTTAGAGAGTCACAAGCCTCTGTTCATTTTATGCTCTGTATGTGAGTCAGAATCAACTCAGTGGTAACAGGTTGGGTTTTTGGTCTTCTGTTCATTTCAGTCCAAGGTAGTAGTATTTCTGCTGATGTAATTTTCTTGAGAATCTTGTGGATCTCCTTCGAATGCTGCAAGGGTACATTTCATGAAGTCTGAGCCAAATCTGCAGATATTTTTGCCTGTATTTTTTGTTTTTGCTGAGATTGCTGCTGAAGAACAATGATCTTAAACTTCCTAGAGGTCCTCTGGTTTGATTGAGATCTATGAGGAACACTCTTAGTATCTTGGAAGAGGTGTGTGTGTGTGTGAGTATTCTGACCTTTGATCCCACCTTTTTGAGCTAATGAGATTTAGATGAGACCTGAGTCTTCAGTGAGATGTTGCACAGTCACACTATAAATTTTTTCTCTATGTCACACCTTCAACAGACATTTGAATTAGTAGTAGCTTTTGACATATGAAAAGGCAGAGAATTCTTCAGATTATCTGTCCTGATTCCTTTTTGTTTAAAAGTCCATCCCTTGATTTATCTTTCTACTCTCACATTTTACCATAAGCATCAAGAACAAACCAGGCAGCACCCAAAACACTTTATTAGGTAATATCTTTAGCTAAATATCCAACCAAGGTTATCACTTACACATTCTACATAACAAGGATCAACTTTTCTACCACTTCCAGTACATAGTCTTTTCATAAGTTCAGTATGTCTTCATCTGCTCATTATGATTTAGACTTTTGCTAAGGCATCATTTTTGTATGTCTTTTTCTCTCTTCTCCAAATCTCTATAACTTAGATTGCCTTTAGAGTCCTCAAATCTGTACCATATACCAGTCTGCTGTGTCCTCATGTTGCAGGAATACATATCAGTTCTCCAGGTGGTCCCACTGAAGATTTTCTCACTGAGCTTATATGAAGAAAGAAGTATCTCACCATTTCTCTATGCATGGGGGGACTGATGTTAATGATCATGTACAAAAATATCATCTCAAATTCTTCTCTTTCTCCAACTATCTAGTGCTTTTATTCTTTTCTGCCTTTATGAAAGGAGATGCAAGGATCTAGAGAAAACTTTTTAAAACTCTCATTTTGATCAGGCAACTAATTTTTAGACGTATTGCCATACCTCAGTTGGAACGTCCACTTTAATAATTGGTTATGCTTCATTTGATTAATGTCTGTCTACTCCACTAAACTGTATTCAATGAGACAAACACACCTTTTGCTTACATATCTAGCATCAGCACCAAGGACAGTGCCTGGCAAAAGGAATGCTCCACCAATTGTTTAATGAATCAACGTGAATGAACCTGTTATATCTTGAATATGAATGGGTATCTTTCCCATACTTTTCTTTTATACATTGTGAGTTTGGCCATTTTTCAACATATCTTTTAGGTATTTTATGGCTTCCATTTTCAGAAATGTGTAATGAGGCAGATTCCAGCAGATTTTCATGCTTCAAGCATTGCTACCCGAGGAAAGACACAATGATGTAAATTTCATATAAGAAGTCTTCTATGAAAATGCCCACCTAAAAACCAATTATCAAATCCAGAAGATATTATTGCACAGACACTACCAACGTTTATACTTTATTTTGTCCACTGGTGTATGTGAATGGTCAACTCTGGCTCTTCTCTGATTGGAACTCTTCCTAACAGGAGGAAAATAAAGCTCTTTTGGTTCTAATTTTAAGGCACCCCGATTAAAATTCCTGACTCACCCGGCTGTTCATGGAGAATATTCACGCATTCATAAATTATGGAATGGGCTATAAAGGTTCCAAATGCTTCCTGGCAGCTGTTTTAGTATCTTTCTAGATAAGAAATGAATCCAGATTCTCCATCTTTTCAATTACTACCATTATTCATCATTATTCAAATTACAAACCATGATTCATGTCTGGGTATCAAAAGAATAGAAGGATTTTAAGGGCAAGCTGTGAAAATGAGGAGGAGGAAAAGGAAGGGTGAAAGACAGGGGCCAAGAATTGATCAGTGTGTTCTTGCTTTCAGTTGATATTCTTTTTTACTTGCTGTAAGTGGGAGGTCTAATGAGTTCAGTGAACATTTGTATATGACGTATACTGTTGGTTATATCCTGGGTGTTGCTCTTGGGGGTTATGGGGATCAAAGGACTATCGTAGGAGCCTCCTGATCCCATTGTACTGGCATTCGTGTCAGAAAAAAGGCAAAGACCAAGTGATTTTATTTCAAAAGTGTTTCAGAATTCAGAACAGTTGATTGTTATGGAAAGAAGGCGTTGAGTAAGGAGGAGAAAACTGAGGTTCCCTTTGAGGGGAAGGACAGTTCAAGTAGATGGACCAGAGGGGAGGAAAATGGAAAGGGAGTAGAGAGTCAGGGTAAGCATGTGGGGTTGTGGGGAGTAAACAAGGTAAGCATATGAAAAGCTAGGGCAGACTCAGCAGATTGAAGACACTGAGGTTTAAATAGCCCTTTTAAACCTCCTGTCCCATGCTCCTCCCCCTTCTATGCTTCTCCCATTATAACCCCATTGCCTCTAATTTTTGCCATCAAAAACTTACTCTCCCACTACCAAAAAAATTAATGTTAGGTATCATATTTACACTTGGTGGAAAGAAAGAGCTGATAATAGGCTATATAAAATATGACACATTTTCAGGGCTTCCATTTTTGTATGATAAAACTGCAAGTCCAAGGGATAATATTCTGTGGAGGATATTTAAGATACCATGACCAGTGGCTAAGAGCAGAATGGGGTGGTCCTGCCCACGCAGGAATTTTCTTCAGTGAGCAGGTTCTGCCATTAAGGAGCTTAAAGATTATAAAAGGAGAAACCACACTTTTCCTACGTGATAGTTCAGTTTATTGCTCAGGAAACATTTAGGTTCCTTCCACTTCCAACTCTGGGCAGTGCCTATCCCTCGAGTATCTTACTTGGGCCGGTGCATGTGAGTGAATGTGATACACACGGAGGCTTGAAGTATGCTTGCAGGTCTGGGCTTACCCTCTTGTGCTTGTACTGCAGCCAAGTGAGGAATATGTCCTGGTATGTCCCATGGTTCCAGGAAGATGAGAAAGACAGACCTAGACCTTACCATAGCTTGGAGGTGAGTACATCTGAGCTCATCATTGACAAGCTGTGCTCTGGATGTCTGAGAATAAATAATTGCTGTCCTATGATATTGAGTTTTCAGAAAGTTTGTTGCATATCAATAACTGACAAGCAAACCTTAGCTCAATGTGAAGTTTGACAATTAAGTCCATGTACTTAACTGGTCTAAGTGCTACACATCTCATTGCTGAATATCACTATGGTCACCTTCAAAGTGCTCCCCTTGGGAAGCTATGCACTAATGCCAGCACCTAATTCACCCTTCAAAGCAATTTTGGAACTCTTTGTGGAATAGCCGTTGTGTATGGTGGCATGGTGGCAAGTTCGTGAACTTCATTGTATAGTTGTCTGTCAGCGAATTTTTAGCCAGTAAACAAATAACTGTATTCGAACACCTCCCTGCTCACCTGAACTAGCCCACAAGGACTTTTTTCTTCACCTGAAGATAAAGGAAATATTGAAAGGAAGACATTTTGGTGACATTCAGGACATCAAGGGTAATACGACAGCTCTGATGGCTGTTCGAGAATAAGAGTTCCAAAATTGCTTTGAAGGGTAGACTAGGCGGTGGCATTGGTGCATAGCTTCCCAAGGGGAGTACTTTGAAGCTTACCATAGTGACACTCAGGAATGTGGCATGCAGCACTTTTTCTAGGATGATTTCACCAACTTAATTGGCTGTCCTTGTAAAATTATGATCAAATAAATATGTATACAAGGAGTTGTGGTGGTATATGGTTAAGCACGTGGTTCAGTGCTCAGACGCCAAATGAAAGGTTGGTGGTGTGACCCCACCAACTGCTCCACAAGAGAAAGATGTGACTGACTGCTTCCATAAAAATTATAGCCTTGGAAACCCTATGGGGCGGTTCTACTTTGAGTTGGAATTGATTCAGCAGCACCAGATAACACCAGAACCTATTAATTTATTCATCATTAATTCCTCAAATATTTAAGAATGCCTATTACATTATTGTTCCAGGCACTTGGAGGATAAGACTGAGTACAGCAAAGTCGCTGACCTCACAGAGCTTACATCCTCGCCAGAAAGACATCTAATAAACTAATAACAAATGCTATTACATATTAGATAGCAACAATAGCTATGTGGGGTGTCATTGCTATTTTATTTAAGATGGTGTAGAAAAGCTTCACTGAGTACACACAATTGCACAAAGTTCTGAAGGAGATAAAAGAACGAGCCATGTGGATTTCTGGGGAGAGGATGAGTCCACGCAAAGAATAATCTAGAAGTGTGAGTGTACTTGGAGAATTTGAGGATCAGCAAGGAGGTTGGTGTGGGTAGGGTAAAATGAATAAGGAAGAAAACATGATGAAATCAAGGTCAGAGAGGTACTATGGGGAGAGTATGGTGAACAGATCATACAGGTCAAAGTAAAAAATACTTTTTTCCCCATGAGGTTCTTGAACTCAGCCTCCGTCTGCTCCTGAATTTCACATGCCAGTAGTTCCCAGGCTCACCATTGTCTCAGGTAGAAATCTACTTGACCCACCCTCCAACCAAACCAGTAAGACCAGTTCTGGCCCCTTTTGAGAAAGGAGATAGGTAAGTACCCGTTCTGCAACAAAATAGATAATATTCTCCTTTTTAATTTTTTCCCCTACATTTGAAGAAGTAAAGTCTCAGAGTTTATCAACCAGGGTTCCATCAGGAAGCAAATGGAGAATTCAAGCTGGACAATTGTATTTTAAAATTCTTGAATGTTTATAGGGACTAACCAGTGTGTTGTTTTGGGGAAGATGTGAGGAGTCCATGTAGTAGAGTAACCCAGTCTTGATTCTTGGAATCTTTTGGTGATCTGGGAGGTGGTTGTACATGTAAAATGAGAGAAAAGGGGGGAAAAAAAGCAAATAAGACTTAGAAGTTTGGGACACAAACAGGGGCAGAAAGACCCATGAAAGAGATGGCAAATCTTGCTAATAAGGCAAGTGAGTTTCTGGCTATTTAGGTAAAAAAAAAAAAAAGAGAGAGAGATGTTCCTATTGTCACCCCTAGTTTGTGGAGTAGTTTGTTGTTTAACTTATCTCAGTTGATCTTTGGTCATTTGTTACTAACTTTCTTTTGAGACGTGGACTCCTTTTCTTTTTGGAGATGATTGTCCAGTTTAGGATTATGTCAGAAATTATTCTAAGAATGTGTAACTAAACACAAAAGTTGACTTGCAACTCCAGGGAACTTCAAGAGCCTCTGAAACTTATCTGTCTGCAGATTTTGAGTGAACATTTTCTTTAGGAGGCAGCCATGATTAATCTTTGTATTTCCCTCACATCAATGAGGAAGGGAAACCAAGAGTAGTTAAGTGTCTTGTTTCAGTTTACACAGCAATCTAACATTAGGTCAGAACTAGAACCCATGTCTCCTGATTCTTTGTCACTGCAGCATCTGCTGGAATGTTATCAGCATCTTTGCAGCTAAAGCCACAAGGAACATAAGCATTGGCAGGGCACGCTGTCAGAATGTGAGAAGAACTTCTGGTCCAGCTTTTTGATTAGAGAGCTGAGGCTGGAGGAGACTGTGTTGCATTTATAATTTCTTCATCAATAACCTTGATGGGCTTGCCAGACCTTGAAAACACTGAGAAATTGGCTGGTCTTGGGATTTTTCATTGCGCTGGTATGCTCCCAATCAATACATGAATCTCTATAGCCGTCTTGCCCTTGGAGAAGGGAGAATCAAAAGATATTTGTATTCTGAATGCTGCTGTGTATTTATTTTCTGGGAAAGAGGCTGACAGCTAGGGTTTTCTAGAAGATAGGGTATGTTTTACAGTGGTTGTTACAAGCCTCCTTGCTATAGATACATACCTAACTATCAAGACAACTGCCCTTCCTGTTTCTAAAGAAGCCGGGCATGTACTGGAGTCTGTGTAGGTGTACAGCTTGCCTCTGGTGACCTTTGTCCAACTTTGGTGTCCTACCACCTCTGAGGCTCCTGTCCTCTTCTCAAAAACCTTGCTTGATCTTACTGTGAACTGTATAGGTGTTAATAATGGATTACAGCTTTATATGTTCAGTCTCATTGGGGTGTTCACATCTTAATAAAGCACTCATGGAGAACATCAATAGTGATGCTCTAATAGTGCACTGACAGGCACTGTGACAGGGACTAGAGAGAGAATGTGGAATCAGGGATTCGTGAATAACGTCATGTAAGGAGTCTCCTTTTCTTCTACACTTAACACAGACTTTGCTTGCGGTGGACATTGTAGCAGCTTGTACAGCCTCCATGACAACTGCTTCTATCATAAACAAAAGCTAGAAGTCTGGGGACTATGACTTCTGCTGTGCCTCGGAGTTAGGATTTCATATATGTTTAGGTTTCAGCCATCAGAGGAACTTGTACAGAACTAAGTGAACAACAAGAGAAGATGTGGAGATCTTTGCTGGTGGGTATTGCGGAAGAGATAGAATAACTTTGGAGTAAGTTCAGCAGTAGTGATGACAGCTTTCTTGGCCATGTCAGGGTAATATGCAAATTAATTAGGTTGCAGAGGTAGGAGCTTTCTGATCCATCCGTTACTACAGCAGGGTAAAGGGATTCAGCAGAAACAACTCCTCAGTGTTCAGCCTAGAGCCTCTTCCTTTGATCTTTTGAACAATATTGGGAGCACCTCCTTCCTACATCATATCCCCTTCTGGTGACAGCAGCTAACATGGATTCTGTTGCGTGCAGCCAAGTCAATCAATTCAGAAATTAATATCAGAAATGACAACAGGCAACAGATTTTCCAGGCAAACAGATTTTCCAAGAGAAGCAGAGGTTGACAATTTGACATGGTTGGGTTTGAAGACAATAAGGATCCAGCTGCACATTTTTAAGTTGACATTTCTAGTAGTTTCCCAATGCTGTCACAACAGATAACCACAAACTTGGTGATTTACAAAAACATAAATTCTTTTCTTCCAGTTCTGGAGGCCAGAATTCCAAACTCAAGGTGTTGGCTGGGCCATACGCCCTCTGGAGGCTCTAGAGAAGAATCTGTTCTTGGCCTCCCCTCGCTTCTAGTAACCATCAACATGCCTTGACTTTCTTCTTTTGTGGCTGCGTCACTCCAATCCGTGCCTCCATGGTCATATTGTCTTCTTTCTGTGTCTGTTTTCTGCCTGTTTCAAATCCCCTTTTACTTTCCTCATATGAGGAAACTTGTCATTGGATTTAGGAACTACCTGATTAATCCAGCAGAATCTCCTCATTTCAAAATCCTTAATTACACCTTAAAAAATGTTTTTTCCAAATATGGTAACATTTACAGGTTCTGTGGATTAGTACCTTGACACATTTTTTGAGGGGCCACGATTTAACCCCCTGTAACATCTAAATGTTTTTCAATTACAAATTTAAACTTATGACTATAAAGGATGTAGTTTCTAGTGTATTGTAAATACTTTATTGATGTTTCAAAATATAAGTCACATCATTCTTTTAAATGTATTCAATAGAATCTAGCTACCATACTTCCCTGAATTATCCACTTTATAAAATACACAAAGTTTTCTTTAACAGAAATTTTACAATTTTACAATGTTTACTTTTTCTCCTGGAATTTGTATTTCCATTCTACTTCCATCATTAATTATGCTCTAATAGAATTATTTATATGCAAATATCTTTTGTTGTTTACTACAGTATACTTCTTTACCAAAAAATAAGTTTATAAGATGAAATTTGCTTTTTTTGTATCATAGAAACCTGTGAACATAGAAGTCTTTGTTAGAATTTTTCTCAATTGTTATTACAATTATTAATGTATAATTAATCAAAACAATGTAAATGCATTATACATCAAATAAGTAATTATTAAGCATAAAAGTAACATTTTATTGGAAAAATATTTCTCTAAAGATGTCTAACACTAGCTTTTCCCCACCTCGATTACGTTCACATAGGAAGATAATACTTATTACTAGAGTAGACAGGCTTCAGTATCAATTCTATTCATATTTTTCATGTATGTAAACATTAAGCAACCTAATTAATGGAAATAAGCAGATGGGAATGGAAGAGGTGTGGTGACAGCAATGTCACTCAATTCTCTGAGTTCCTCACAAAGATAAAATAGTTCTTAAAATTAATTTGTTGAAAATAATAAAATCCTAATGGTACGTCTTTTAACTTTTAAAATAAACAGCAATAAAAATGAAAAATTCTAAACCTGCAAAAGAAAAATAGAGAGTGAAAATTGTTGCTTTGCCATCAGATTTAGCCACTTTCTCAATTTCTGGGAAACGTACCGAAAAAGTCTTTGCTAAAATTTATCAAGCAACTATTAATTACAGCTATTTCACTTTCACCTAAAGAAACCATTTAGCCTCATAATTCAGAAAATTTTGGGGAAAAAAATTTTGTTTTCAATATGCTGCCACCAATACAATTATTTTATTAAAAATCATGTGATTTAAATATATTTTTATTGAAACTGTAGAACTGCAGATTTAGCTCATTAAATTTGTGGAAAATGCCTGGCATAAATGTTAATTGGCAAAGCCAATGCTCGTGGTCAAATTAATCAGCTAAGTCAGGCTTAATTTCTGTCAGAAATACTGTGACTTCACTATCCAAGTCAGATAAGCATGTTACCATGCACACGTATCACAGTCATTTAATTTTTGTGTGTAAGATAGAAGGAAAGATGAATAAGACATGTAGCTTCACTGGGAACTTGATCTTGGTGAAATCAGTTTCCTCCACCTTGAACAACTTTTACTTATTTTTCATTTTGTTTTCATGATACTTTACCTCAGAATTGATCTTGACTAAGAGTTAGGATGAGGTCATTATAACACCTCTCCTCACTCTGTAATGTATCAGGGCACTTCAACACCGGCCAAACACCTGTTTCTAATGCCAAATCCACCCTTCAATAGATGTACCCCCAAAAGAGGAAAAAGAGGGAACATCAATCGTGATAAGCTTTAGATTAATAATTTCTGACTGATATTTAGAATTGTTCCTTTTATGTCCTGGATGTTTCTAGTTCTTGGGTCAATGCACCATATATGAATGAAATGTTACAGGGTTTTTTTCCCAAAAAGTAGTTCAAGGTCTGTTTTGAAAAGGAAAGTAGGAATGGAAAGCCAACATGATGACCCAGCCTCAAGGAAATTAATTTTAAGAAAGTATATAATGAAAGTGGGAATCTATCAGTTGGTACTTTTAAAACAAGCTGTATCTTGGCAAGAATGGAAAGCATATCCTACCTACCTTTAAACAACACTGAGACAGAGGGGATTGTGTTGTCTACAGCTGGATGCTGATTAATGGGAATCACTGAGAAACTTTAACTGCTGTTGTGTAGATGGGCTTGGACATTATCATATGGTGGGGATTATTCATTGGGATATGAACAATGAGAGGGAGTCAATCTACTGGTCTGCTCTCACCTTCCAGCCTGTCTTTTCCAGAAAACTTTGTACCTGAACACTGCCTTATACCCGATTGCCTCCATCTCAGCCATCCTAGAGGCTAATGATCTTATCAACAGCCTTCTCATTTTACTGAAGTGACCCAACCTTCTGTTCTAGCCTCAAGTACCTTCTTTGCTGCTAACTCTGATCCTTGCATGTATATAGTAACTCAGTAAATATTTAGAATCAGACAATGCCTAAAATGAATGAAACTTTAACTGTCATCTAATGTAACGATTTTGGTGTGCAGATGAAAAGTGGTAAAACAATATTAATTTGTCAAAAGTGACAATATTCATTGAGGTGGGTGAAACTGTGGTTCTGTTCTCTTTCATTGTATCTAACATTTTACTTCTTCAGGCCTTCAAAATTAATGAGTGTCTCTACAGAAAAGCATATATACCAACTATAGATAAATATCTGATTTGTTTCTGTCTTGAAGATAGAGACATGCTTTGTCCAGAGATTGTAGCCATTCGATTTCCAACACCAAAAGTCTTCAAAGCAGAAGGTAGGGGTAGTTTCCTCTCTTACTGGTGTGCTATACAGGGAGAAGTAATTAGGAACAGGGCCTGGGCAAATATGGTCCTCTATAATTCTTGGCTTCAAATGTAAGAGAAAAACTGAGTTGAATCCACAGTTAATTGTGGCTCTTAATGCAATTCTGCTTATTGGATTTTAAGAAATATAACCTTGTTTTAAATAAGAGGCATAACTAGCCATTTAGAAGAATTTTGCAACGATTTATTTGCTAATGTGGAAGATTGTGGAAATTACTCATCAGTGGACATGGCTCTGAGCTACTTGGTCAAATAGTGGAGGTGCTACGAAGTGATGGAGTACTGTGTGCAGGGAATTTGGTCATATATGTAGTTGGGAACCCTGGGCAGCGTGGGGCATCTGGGACTATTGCAAGCCATAGCCATCAGCAGAAAGACAGTCATCCATCTTCGGGTAGGTCCTTTCAGCAAAGGCCAGCTGGGTTCAAATGTAGAATGGAATTGGGTGAAAGGCAGGAACAAGGCAGAGCTCAAGACCTGGGGGAACTAGAGCAGTATCAGATTACAAAGGTAGAGATTCAGTTCAAATAATAAGACCAAGGCCCATTTACAAAAAGAAGATAAACTGTTGTTGTGACAGTAGTATGTTAAAGTTGATGGAATGTCTAACTGTGTAGTCAGAGCATTTAGGTGTGAATACTGGCTCTAGTAATACCAGCCAAGTAGCTGGATAGATTGATGGCAAAAAAATGGCATCATTTTCTCTAAACATCCTTCTATTCTCACCAGTTGCAATGTAACATTGAAGCTCTTCCTATCAAGAGAGGTGATCTGGCCTTGTAGCAAGCTTTGGCCAGTAGAATGAGGTAGAATTGTGATGCTGAGCCAATTCTGAGTTTATAGGCTAAGAAGCTTGTGTACTTCAGTTTCCTCTCTTGAAATGTAATCTATCTGCTTTATGAGCAAGTTTGGGCTATCCTAGTAAAGCAGAGATGAGTCAGCCCAGTTGTCCCAACCAAGGCCCAAGATATCTGAGGCAGCCCCATGAATATCAGCAAAACTAATGTGCAGCTTACTATAGATGGTAGAGAGAGCCCATCCAAAACAGAAGAACCACCCAGCTGAGCCTAACCTAAATCACCTGATGCACAGAATCATGAGCCAAAGAAACAACATTGTTTCAATTCACTAGGTTCAGGGTGGTTTATTACACAGTAGCAGGTAACTGATAAAGTGATCCATGGAAAGTTAACTAGCCACTTTGTGCCTCTGCTTCCTTTATGTAAAACAGAAATGATAATAATATATGCCTAGTAAAGTTATTATGAGGATCTAATAAATTAATGCCTGTGAAACATTTTAAATATTTCTTGTAACCACCAATGCTCAGTAAATGTTGTTTTTGTTACTGTTATTATTAGAACTGAGGCATGTGGTTAAAGACTGTTTGAAGGGCATGATGTGGGTATACAAAAGGGTCCTTAAAATCCACCGTGAAAGTATTATTCCAAGAACCCATCGGGAAGCAGCTTACTAAATACACTGTTGGGAAGAAGGGCTGAGTATGAAACCAGCCTGATTTGTTAACGGGTAACTATTCCCCTTTGTAAGGGGCCCTGGTTTGCTGAGTGGTTAAGAGCTACAGCTGCTAACCTAATGGTCAGCAATTCTCACCCCCCAGCTGTTCCTTGGAAACCCTACAGGATAGTTCTACTTTGTCTATAGGGTCACTATGCATGAGAATCTACTCTGCCACAACAAGTATGGTTGGTTTTTTGGTGGTGCAATGAATAAGTGCTTGGCTACTAACCAAAAGGTTGGTAGTTTGAACCCATCTGGCCACTCCTAAGGAAAAAAACATGGTAATTTGCACCCATAAAGATTGCAGCCTAGGAAATTTTATGGGGCAGTTCTACTCTGTCACACGGGGAAGCAATGGGTAGAATATTGAGTCTACAGCATATAAAATTTTATAAGGTTTGCAAATCTACTTTGCAAATTTAAAGTTTTCTATAAACTGGGCTTGCTTGTACTGATTATTACTGTTCTCAGTACAGAAGCTTGTTGAAACTGTTCTTTGGTAAGAATTTTAGGAACCCCAGACCTCTGTGAAACAGTAAAAATCTATTTTAAAAAAGACTCTGAAAGCTGTTTAGGTACTAATTGTACTTGGACTATTTTTAATAAACCATTTTGGTTCATCTTATAATTTTCCATTTCCTGATAGCTGGACACAGGTAAAATGAAGTACAATTCATCTTGACAGACCAAAATATCCATCTAGACTGAATAGATTTTAATCCAGAGCAAGAAATTAATTGTCGTAGCCTGGTAATTACCAAGCAGGGATGAGATTTCATAAAAATTGCCGTTGGATGGAATCATGACTCCATCCAATTTAAAAATTCTTCTTGGACTCAGTCTCTGATTTATGGGCCAGCTGAAAAAAGATGCAGCAGAATTAGACGCCAGCTTTCAAGCAAGTGAAATTTCACCCTCCATTTAGATAATTAATGGTGGCCACTACAAGTCAGGTCTAGTTAAGTTTCTTTGTCATTAATTGTTTCCAGGGATCAAAATGAAGTCGTTGACTGGATAATTTAAAGCAGACCTAGAAACCTTCACTTTCTTATTGCAGAACACAGTTTTTAAAACCTCAGCTACATGAGCATGAGAAACAAGATTAATGTTAAGCACTGCAGAGATGTCAAGGCCAGCAAGGTGGCCAGGGTCAGAGGCCTGGCAATAGATTTGTAAGATTCAGGATGTCTTTCTTGGCAACTGGATTTCTGCATGTACTGGTTTCTTTTCCTTGAGCATCCTCTTATGTGGCCATGTCACATATTCACTGTTTAGATGAGGCAATCTCTAACACTGGGGACTGTGTGTGTGATGGTTAAGGTTGTGTATCTACTTGACTGGACCATGCCTCTCAATAGTCTGGCAGTTATGTAATGATGTAGTTTGGCAGTTATGAAGTAGTTTGGCAGTTACGTAGAGTAGTAGTTTGGCAGTTATTTAATGATATAATCATCTGTCATTTTGTAAGGAGTGAATTGATTGAAAATGAAGTTTTCCTTGGAGGTGTGGTCTGTATCCAACACACATGAGTGTTCTAGCAGAGCTCATGCACTCAGGATCCTGCATCTGACTCATCCTTCTTTGACCTTTAGTTCTTCAGACATGAGCCAATGAGACAGATGGACACAGTGACTGCAACAAGGGGCTCAAACATATTAAAAACCATTAAGATGATACAGGGCTAGGCAATGTTTCATTCTGTTATACATGAGGTCACCATGAGTCAGAGCCAACTCTAAAGCAAGTAACAAGAATGGCAAGAGAGCCTTTGGCAAGGCCTAATGTGATAACTACAGAGTAAGTCCATAGAATTTTAGATCAGAGCAACTAAATGTCCCACAAGTGGCAGATTGAGGACAGGGACCTTCGTCTAAAACAAACAGAGTGAAAACTTTTGCATTGAGCTGATGCCCTGAATTTGGAGTTTTAGTCTATTTTACTGTGAGGAAATATATTTCTTTTTATTAAAGCCATCCATTTGTGATATTTCTATTATAGTAGCACTAGATGACCAAGACTCATACAAAATTTAAAAAAATTAAACAACAACAACAACCCCATTGCCATCAAGTCAGTTTTGACTGATGGTGACCCTGCAGGACAGAATAGAACTGACTCATAGAGTTTTCAAGGATCATCTGCTAGATTTGAACTGATGACCTTTTGGTTAGCAGCCATAGCACTTAACCACTATGCTGCAAGGGTTTCCAATGATTAAGACAGTCAAGGTTAAATCTACCATTCACTCCATAAGTTTCACAATTTTGAAAGGGCATTGTAACTCACCTAGGGAATTAATGGAAAATATCCAATGATTTAGAAGCAGACCCAGAGAGAAGATTTTGGGTGCCAGTTATTGATTTGGGAGGTGCTTCCAGTAAGCACCAGTAGAAGAGTGGAACAGTGATATTGGGGAAAGGATGGCTGCAATAAAGGGTATATTACTATGTTGTTATTGGGGTTGATTCTGACTCAGCACCCATATTTACATCAGAATGAATCACTATCTGGTACTGTGCATCCTCAGAATTGTTTTTCTTTTATTAGAGCCCATTGTTGCAGTCACTGTGTCAGTCTATCTCCTTGGGATCTTCCTCTTTTTCTCTGACCCTTTCATTTACCAAGCATGATATCCTTCTCCAGGGATTGATCCCTCCTGATAACATGTCCAAAATATGTGAGATGTAGTCTTGCCATCTTTGCTCCTGGGAGCATTTTGCTGTGTTTCTTCTAAGGCAGATTTATTCATTCTTTTGCAGTCCATGGTATATTCAATATTCCTCACCAATACCACAATTCAAAAGCATGTATTGTCTTTTGGTCTTCCTTATTCATTGTTCAGCTTTCACACGCATTATTAGGTGATTGAAAAACACCACGGATTGGGCCAAGTGTGCCTTAGGCTGCAGGATGACATCTTTGCTTTTTGACATCTTAAAGAGGTCCTTTGCTTGCAGGAAATTTGCCCAATGCAATGTATCATTTGATTTCTTGACTTCTTCTGTGGGAGTTAATTCAAGGTAAAATTAAATCCTTCACAACTTCAATATTTTTTTTATCATGATGTTGCTTATTGGCCCACTTATAAGGATTTTTGTCCTCTTTATGTTGAAGTGTGATCCACACTGGAAGCTGTGGTCTTTGATTTTCATCAGTAAGTGCTTCAAGTTCTCTTTACTTTCAGCAAGGAAGGTTGTGTCATCTGCATGTCACAGGTTGTTAATGCATCTTCTTCCAATCTTGATGTTGTATTCTTCATATAGTCCATCTTCTTGGACTACTTGCTCAGCATAGAGATTGAATAAGCATAGTGAAGGGATACAACCCTGACACATATCTTTCTTGACTTTAAATCATGCACTATCCTCTTCTTGATCTGTGTATTACCGTGCATCTTATCGAAGTGGGCAACTGGAGCTTAATCCCATAGGATTAAGAACTCTGGAGGACTCCACAGAATGTGCACCTTACAATTATTGCAACTGAGGACAAGACCATTTAGCTGTTTACCGGTTCTCTTTAGTCATTGGTTGAAGGTTGCTCTCAAAGAAGTGATAATTTCTTACACATCTTGCCTGTCCTAAGAATGGTCACAGTAGTCACCTGTGGCCAGAGAAAGCCCATAGGCAAAGAGTTGCAGGTGCTGGGATCTGCAAGTTGAGGTCAACATGCATTGAAAACGTATATGCTAAAGAAATACGGGCAGGGGGTGTGTAGCCTGCTATACCCAGGGATTCTACAAATGGTGAATAGGGGCCATGAGACCTTTCTTCTGGCTGAGACATTCAGGAAAGAGTGCATTGAAGGTTTTATGGAATTAGCTGAAAGCATTTGTGAAATTCTGTGAATGAGAATATAGAAAAATGGGCAGCCAGGGCAACAATGTAGTGGACAATGTAGACTACATTCATCTACCCATCATCTCTTTCTTTGAGTAAAATGCTGCTGTTCTCCCTCTACACACATATTCTGTTCTGGTGGGGCAACTTATCTCAGGATGACCCCCACCTGTGCCCTACTGAGCACATGCCTTGTTGTTGTGTGTTGTTGAGGTAGTTCTGATATACAGTGACCCTATATGAGAGAGTAGAACTGCACCATAGGGTTTGCCAGACTGTAACCTTTGGGAGCAGATTGCCAGATATTTTCTCCTGCAGAGCTGAGTGCTTAATAGTTGTGAAACCAGGGCTCCTTCATGATCACATGCCTCAGCAATCAAATTTTCTCTTGCAAACATCTTTCAGTGGGAAGGTAGAGAGATAGGAGATGATTGGCTCTGAGTTACTGAAGTCAATGCCATAAAGTTTAAGTCTGTGAATTACTAACTGTGGGATCCAGAGACTGTGGGTTAACTCTTTCTTCCGCTCTATAAGCTACCAACTATCCTCCTAATAAACTTCTCTTTTTACTTAGAGTCAGTTGCACCAGTCTGAGGCCAGAAGGACTAGATGGTGGATGGTTACCACCACCTAGCCCTCTGACGGGGGTCACAAGAGAGTGTTTCAAACAGAGCAGGAGAAAAATGTAGAGCAAAATTAAAATTCACACACACACACACACACACACACACACACACACACACACAGACCAGACTTACTGGTTTTACAGAGACTAGAAGAACCCCCAAGCCCTTGGGCACTCTGCTAACTCAGAAGTGAAGCTATTTCTCTTTGTTAAAGCCATCCATTTGTGATATTTCCATTATAGTAGCACTAGATGACTAAGACCCATAGAGCCCACCTTTCAGCCACAGATTAGATAGGTCTATACAACAAATAGTAACACATATGAGGAACATGCTTCACAGTACAACTGAGTATAAGAGACTAAATGTGCAACACCTGCCCAAAAGCAAGATGAGAAAGCAAGAAGGGAACTGAAAACTAGACATATAGACACTAGGAAACTGGGTAGAGAAAGGGGAATAGTGCTAGTCGACACATTTGCAACCAATGTCACAAAAAATCTTTTGTGTATCAATTTTTGAAACAGAATGTAATTTGCACTGTCTACTTTCACATAAAACACAATAAAATAAGATAAAAAATTAGAATCAGTTTAAGTGTTTTACTTTCAAACAACCTGCACTCATGCAGACATTCAGAGTTCCTCAAGTGTCAAAGCCAAATCACCTGGATAAGAAATCATATGTAAACTTGTTTTAAAATAATTGTAAGATTATTTTTCCCAGATTACATGCATTTACTGAAGAAAGAGGAAGCTAGTGGAAAAAGAAAATTTTTCAAGTTCAACAGTAGAGAAATTCATTAAAGACCTGAAAGGCCAAAACTTTGGCATGAAACTAACTACTGATGCAAATCGATTAAGCTTCAAAGTGCGTAAGACTTCACAAGAAGTGACGTTGTATGAGAGAGAGAGAAACCTGCCAGGTTTATTTGGCACCAATATTTCTGAATCACATATAGTTAGGAGGGATCTACCTTCTTCCCCAATAAGAAACCATGTCAAATGTCCTTGAGAATGTGTGACCATAGCCTGGGAGAGGGGATGCCAGGCAATCTGATTACCGGTAAAGAAGGGGTTGGCAAGTTGCCAGTTGTCTCCTCTCTCAGGCAAGAACTTCCTTTCATGGTGAGAGGAAATCTGGTAGCAGCCCGCTTGGCAACTCTGAAGTGCTTTTGGATAATTAGTTGTGAATAAATGCCAAGGTATGTTACACGTCCATGATACACCAATAAATATTGACTTATGAGATGAAGTAGTGACAGACTGATGATATCCACAAGATTGTTGCTGTTGTTGTTTGGTGCTATCAAGTGGGTTCTGACTTAAAATAACCCTGTGAACAACCGAACAAAACGCTGCCCAGTCCTGCACCACGCCCATGATCGTTTTTATGCTTAAACCCATTGTTGTAGCCATTGAGTCAATCCATCTCTCTGAGGATCTTTCTCTTTTTTGTTGACCTTCTATCTTATCAAGCATGATGTCCACCATGGATTGATCCCTCCTGACAACATGTCCAAAGTATATAAGACGTAGCATCTCCATTTTTGCTTCCAAGGAGCACTCTGGTTGTACTTCTTCCAAAACAGATTTGTTTGTTCTTCTCGCAGTCCATGGCACATTCAATATTCTTCTCTAGCCTTGTCTTTCAAACGAGAATTATAATATCTATCTGAAATTATGATACTAACGAATATATGCAAAGTGCCCAGCAGATGACTGGCATAGGAAAGCATGTGAGTGGAGACTGTGATCGCATTTCTGTCATTACCTGACACAGTACTCACCTTAGCAGTTGCTTAGAAAAGACAATGTGGCACACTGATTTTTAGTTCCAAGGAATGCCATGGTTGACTAAAATCCCAGAACACATCAGAACAAACTTGTGAGGTTAGCCACTGTTGGGCAGAAAGAGATGCATTTTCTTATTTCCTCATCTGTGTCCCCTGCTCAAGCTGCCCCTGTCATGAAATGTCACATATTCTCTTCTTCAGAGTGTGGCAACAACCACCAGCCAAACTTTCAAAAATACTCATTGAGCAGTGAAGAAGTAACATAATGTTCCCAGAAGATTCAAATCTGGTCTTCTGAAAAACTCAGTGTTGTGTGTTTTCCTTTCTCTGGTATTTTGTTCTGTGGAAACATTCTACTCTTTCTCCTCAAATTAAACAGCATAGTTTTATGGAGCAATTGGCTTGTGGAAGACCTCACAGGGAACAGTTTGTCAGCCATGGCAGTAGAGCCCCACTAGGCATAATAACTCAATCCCTGGAAGTCTGTGTCCTTAAAAGACAGCCCCCCCATTTTGTTTTATCTATGCCTTGTGGAGTGGATGATTTAATGGGATTTCTGCATTAACATGAGCCTCTTGCACATTAAATATCCACCCAAACAAGTACATAGCACTCAACTCAGTGATATGGTAGGCTTTCAATCAACAAAAATCCAGGGTACTTAAAAATGGCTATTTTCGAAATTAAGAAAAAAAATTTCTGAGAGGCCCTGTTAAAGAAAAAGAATCTCCTCTCACAGAGTTAAATCGGAGTGTGCGCTCAGTGAAGCTGAGGTGAATGTGGTGTTGGGAAGAGCCCAGAGCCCCGGGTGTGAATGTGCTATGGGCCTCCCATTTTGGATAAGTTGCTCTACACCTCTGACCTTATTTTCTTTATTATTATTATTTTTTTTAAAAAAGAAGGGTTTCAGCCTTTTTTCTCTCCAAGCCCCTTCTGCTTCTACATTTTATGCATTTGCCATGTGATTCAGAGTTTTGTAATAATCTCATCTCCCAAGAGTAGGCTGAGGAGGCCTGGTGTTTCAGGGGTTAAGTGCTCAACTGCTAACCAAAATGTTGGTGGATTGAACGCACCAGACACTCCATGGGAGAAAGATGTGGCGGTCTGCTTCTGCAAAAAATTATGGACTCACATTCTGTCCTATAGGGTCACTATGAGTCAGAATCAACTTACAGCAACTGTTGTAAAAGTATATAAGCCAAGTAACGCATCCTTAATCTCATTTGATTCTGACTCCAGATTTTAGATGTCAACAGTGCTGGGATATTTTACTATTTGAGAGACAATAAAGGCCCTGAGACATGAAGGGATTTGTGCAAAATCACAGTAAACAGCATGACAGATTCCTACTTTTCCACTGTCAATTCTAAGACACAAATAATCAATAGCCAAGTTGCTATAAAGATTTTGCACCTTGAATTCATGAAAAATTCTTTTATTGACTCACCCATGTTCTCACTTTACCAACTCCTTTCCTCAAGATATCACAGTGAAATAAGACAAACTTCCACACACAGGAGCAAGTACTTAGGGCATTAAAAAAAATGGGGGCATCAGATGTTCAAAGCAAAGACACATGGATGCCAGGGAGACACGACACAAAGAAAATCCAGTGCCACAGTGGAAGGGAAGTGGCTAGGTACTAAGTGAAATGGTTACCATCTTATAAATTTTGAACGTGATAATCATTTTCCTTTTCATTTTGGACTGATTGAATATAATGTCACATTCAGTCATCTCTCATCAACTATGAAAGAATGTACCAACAGCATTATAATAGCATGTCTGTAGAGGTATCTGGTCCTGTGCAAGCCAAACCAAAATACGGCTTCAGGTTGACCATACACTTGTATTTGTCTAATGTTTTTTTCAATCACTCTTGCCTCCACTGGGTATTAGTAGTAGTCCAAGGAACTGTGAAGATACAGCATCGTATGACGGAAAGTGAGTGAGCAACTTTTAAAGTATTATTTCAACATGAAAAACACTCATGGAGATCCATGAAGGGCCCACCAACAAACACTGTATGACAAACAAATAAAATTAGTTCCTCCTGCCTTGTAAGTACTGTTTCTTGTGATCATCTCAGACCTGAGGAACAAAATTACATTTTCAAAATTTTTGTTTTACTTACTGACTTTCAAATATAAATCCACGTGTTAGCATCCAAATTCAAGTGCAGATTTTATTTTATACATTTTATTTATTTTCAATTATTCAAAGTTACTTGCTATGGTAGAACCAAACTTCAAAAGTGGCATAATTTTATATCTAGGTAAAAGAAAATGGCAACAGTTAAGCGGAGCACAAAAATGAAAGCTTGTAGAAGATGAAAAGAACAGGATTTATGAATCCTTAAAGACAACTCCAAAATTAACTTCTTTTTTAAAACATAATGAATCACAAGACACTTATTCTGCTGTATGCTTGAGTTTAATTGGGAGCAAATCACTGTACTAGTACCAGTAGTGCTGAAATTAGTAGTAACAATATAACAGAATTTTTTCTAACTTCTGCCATAGTTTAAAAAAAATGATGGAGAAAGTGAAGCTATTTTGGAATTTGAAATTGACAAATCTACAGACCGCATAAATAAATCATTGGATTGAAAGAGCCACATGATGATCAGCATCACAGTGGACCATGTGAAAATTTAAATGGAAATTTTGTGCATGGTAAACAAACAAGGTTCTTAGCCAGATGTATTTCTAAGGTGAAACGCTAATAGTGAAAAAGATAAGAGGAAGTGGCTGCCATATTCTCTATCAATCAGCTCTGTATTTTTAGTTTGTGAACTATTCAGTCCTAAATCATTTAATTCTTGATTTGCTATGGATGGATTCAGTGATTGGTGCAACTCAAATATGAATGGTAAATATGAAATTCACAGAGATTATATGTTATCATATTTAATCTGAAGACATGATTTTGGCTTAACTCAAACTAGAAACACAAATTAATGAAGAATGTCAATGTTGGGATGCTGTTTTGTAACGTAGTTGTTGCTGTAATCATAACAACTGCTGAAAATGGACTTCTTTGTCAGGCAGAAATGAAGTATTTGACTTCCTACAAAATGAACAACAAGTTTATTTGAACTTGTTCAGTTTGATCCATTTTTAGCAGGTCACATCTCAAAATATAGTAACATAGGAAAGGGCAATTCACTGGATAAGTCTAAAACAAACTGTAAAGAAATAAACTTAGTAAGTGATAAAGTTTGTTCAACTATTTTTAGTGAAATAATATAGCTCAATATTTAGGTTCTGTATGTTCCACTCCTAACCTTTCTCATACAGATCAGCTAAGTATTCTTTAAAGACACCAATCTCCAATAGATGGAAAACCTTTTGAGTGATTTATCACATTTACTGGCTTAAAAAGACATATTGGTGAAGAACTGCATGTTAAGTACTTCACTGTTTATGTAAAGTTTGCAAAATTGATTTCTCTGAGCACAGAGGCACTAGTCTATGGCAATGCTGACAGTGTGTCAGGGCATTATAAAGACACGCAACAGAAAATTTTAGAATGTAATGACTACTATTTTCATACCATGAATACACTTAATCTTGTACTAAATTGTTGTCTGGAAGCAACTGATTTTTTTCTTACTGTTAAGTTACTCTACACATGTTTCTGATGCCTTGTCTCACAGGTAGACAGTTCTCAAAACATATTTAAGAAATGATTGAGTATTAAATGTCTTTCTCATACACATTGGGAAGGGCATGCTGTAGCAGTTACTGTAATCCTGGAATAGTACACTTGGATTCTAGATAATTTAGAAAATATTGTTGAAAGCCAAAAGAGAGGCACCAAAAGGTAAACAGAAAACATTACCAATAATATGTAAACAGTAGAGTATGTTTTCATGTTGTTTATATGAAATAATATATAGCAACATTTTCATCAGCTGAGTCAAATTCTCCAAGATTCAGAAATTTAAAGACATGTACAGAACTACCAGGGTATTTACATAACTTAAGAAAAGATTTTGAAAAATTTGAAAACAGAAAAAACAAACAAGTACTGCCAAGTACTGATTATCAAGCAGATCATTATTGAAGAAGCTAGTCCTTCCTGAATACATGTCCAAAGTACATAAGACATAGTCTTACCGTGCTCCCTCCTGTTACGGTTGTACTTCTTCCAAGACAAATTTTTTCATTCTTCCCCAAATCTATAATTAATATTTTTTGACAACACCATCATTCAAAGGCATCAGTTCTTCCTCCGTCTTCCTTATTCTTTGCTTAGCTTTTGCATGCATACAAGGGTGTTGAATCAGTGCACCCTGATTGCGTGTTTAATCAATTTGGGACTGCAGAAGCTGGTAAAAGTCTTCAATTTCTTTATCTTTGGCCTTTGTGATCATTGCGTAAATCTGAGTAATAGTCATATTAACTGGTCTCCCTTGTAGGTGGCTGGATGCTATGCTATCACAGCAGCATTGTACTTCAAGACAGATGTTGAAATATTCTTTTTGATGATGAATGCAACACCATTCCTCTTCAAGTTTTCACTCTGAGCACAGTAGACCATATGATCATCTGATTCAAAATGGCCAGTTTCAGTCCACTTCACCTCACTAATGCCTCAGATGTAGGTGTTTATGGATTCCATTTGATTTTTGACAATTTCCAATTTTCCTAGATTCATAGTTTATAAATTCTACATTTTGATTGTTAATGGATGTTTGTAGCTGTTTCTTTTCATTTTCAGTTGTGCCACATCAGCAACTGAAAGTCCCCAAAATTTTACTCTACTCACATCATTAAGACTGACTCTCCGTTGAGGAGGCAGCTATTCCCCAGTTGTCTTTTGAGTGACTTCCAACCTAGGTGGCTCATTTTCTGGCACGATAGCTGACAATATTCCATTGCTATACATAACATTTTCATTGGCTAATTTTTTTTCAGCAGTAGACTGCCAGGTTCTCCTTCCCAGTCTGTCTTAGCCTGGAAGCTGAGATGAAACTTGTCTGCCATTGGTGACCCTGCTGATATCTGAATATCAGTGGGATAGCTTCCAGCATCACAGCATCATGCAAGCCCCCACAAGATGCATTGATAATTACTGGTGATTGGCATGCAAAAGTTGGAAACAAGTAAGAAGATCAGTAGTTGGAGAATTCAGCCTTGATGATAAAAATGATGCTACAGATCACATGATAGAATTCTGCAAGACCAATGACTTCTTCACTGAAAATGCATTTTCCCCAACATAACTATACACGTGAACCTCACCAGATGGAATACACAGGAATCAAAGCAACTACATCTGTTAAAAGAGATGATGGAAAAACCTCAATATCAGCAGTCAGACCAAGACCAGGTGCTGACTGTGGCACAGACCATCAATTGCTCATATGTAAGTTTAAGTTGGAACTGAAGAAAATTGGAACAAGTCCACAAGAGCCAAAGTGCAATCTTGAGTATCTCACCTGAGTTGAGAAATCATCTCAAGAATAGATTTAATGCATTGAACACTAATGACCGAAGACCAGATGAGTTGTGGAATGATATCAAAGACATCATACATGAAGAAAGCAAGAGCTTAGTAAAAGGACAGGAAAGAAAGAAAAGACCAAATAGATGTACAAAGAGACTCTGAAACTTGTTCTTGAATGCTGAGTAGCTAAAACAAAACAAAGAAATGAAGTAAAACAATTGAACAGAAGATTTCAAAGGGCAACTTGAGAAAGCAAAGTATTATAATAACATGTGCAAAGAGCTAGAAATAGAAAACAAAAGGGAAGAACACATCCTGCATTTCTCAAGCTGAAAGAACTGAAGAAAACATTCAAGCTGCAAGTTGCAATAGTGAAGGGTTATACATGGAAAATATTAAATAACTCATGAAGTATCAAATGAAGATGGAAGGAATATAGAATCATTATACCAGAAAGAACTGGTTGACATTCAACCATTTCAAGAGATAGCATATGATCAGGAAATGAAGGCACTGAAGGAAGAAGTCAAAGCTACATTGAAGGCACTGGTGAAAAACAGGGCTCCAGGAAATGATGTAATATCAACTGAGATGTTTCAACAAACAGATGGAGCACTGAAAGTGCTCACTCATCTATGCCAAGAAATTTAGAGGACAGCTACCTGGCCAACCAACTAGAAGAGATCCCATATTTATGTCTATTCCCAAGAAAGCTGATTCAACTGAATGCAGAAATTATGGAACCATATCATCAGTATCACAAGAAAAATTTTGCTAAACATCATTCAAAAGCAGCTGCAGCAGTATATTGACAAAGAACTGCCAGAAATTCAAGCTGGATTCAGAAGAGAACAGGGAACCAGGGATATCACTGCAGATGTCAGATGGATCTTGGCTAAAAGTAGAGAATACCAGAAAGATGTTTGCCTGTGTTTCACTGACTATGCAAAGGAATTGGACTGTGTGGATCATAACAAATTATGTATAACATAGCAGAGAATGGGAATTCCAGAACATTTCATTGTGCCATGAGGAATCTGTATATGCATCAAGAAGAGAAAGGACTGCAGCTCTCAGTATGGATTACAGCTCAACATCAAGAAAACAAAAATCCTCACAACTGGACCAGTAAGCAACATCACAATAAATGGAGAAAAGACTGAGGTTGTCAATTATTTCATTTTACTTTGTAACATAGACAATGCCCATGAAAACAGCAGTCAAGAAATTAGAAGATACATTGCATGGGAAAATGTGCTGCAAAAGAGGTCTTTAAAGTACTGAAAAGTAAAGATGTCACCTTGAAGACTGAGGTGCACCTGACCCAAGTCATAATGTTTTCAGTTGCATTATATGCATGTGAAAGTTGGGCAACAAAAAGGAAGACAAAAGAAGAACTGATGCCTTTCAATTCTGGTGTTGGAGAAGAATACTGAATGTACCATGGATGGCCAGAAGAACAAACAGATCTATTCTGGAAGAAGTATAACCAGACTCTTCTTGGAAGCAAGGATGACAAGACTATGTCTTACATACTTTGGACATGTTGTCAGGAGGGATCAATCACTGGAGAAGAACATCATGCTTGGTAGGTTAGAGAGTCAGCCAAAAAGAAGACCCTAAACAAGATGGATTGACACAGTAGCCATACAACGGGCTTAAGCATAAAAATGATTGTGGACATGGTGCAAGACCAGGCAGTGTTTTGTTCTGTTGTGCATAAGGTCACTATGAATTGGAACTGACTCAGTGGAACCTAACAACAGCAACAACAACAACAAATCAACTGAAGATACAGTGGCTTTGGCCAGGGGTACCTGAGATGTTCAAGACAACATCTTTGTTGTTTAGCACTTTACAGGGCTCTCTTACAGTATATGTGCCCAATGTAATATGTTGTTTGATTTTTTTGACTGCTGCATCCATAGGCATTGATTGTTTCCAAGTACAATGAAATACTTGACAACTTTAGTATCCTCACTTAACACTTGAGATTGTCAATATTTTTAATTTTTTGATAGTGTAGTATATATGGGCACTTGGCTTGGCTAGTATATATGTATCAGTATCTCATTGTGGTTTTAATGTACACTTAACTAATGACTAATGCCTTGGTATGAATTTACTCTGTGTTGCCTGGAACCATGAAAAATAAATTTTTATTTTTTTGTTTCCATCAGCATTTGCCATCTTCAATCAGAGACATATTGAGTTGAGAGACTACTCATTTGTGTGCATGTGGAACACCATGAAATTGTGTAGTACACAACCTGTCTGACCTCATGAGGAGACCACTAACAGGGTAGGGGCCCTCTAACCCTGTGCTAAGAGTCTTTTTCTGAAGGAATCAGAAAGGAAATACTTTAGGCTTTGCAGGCCATTCAATTCCTCTCTACTTAACTGTGCCATTGTTACAGAAGAGCAGCCATAGACAATATGTGAGTAGGTATGGTAATATTCCAATAAAGTGTTATTTACAAAGACAGGTGGTGGGCTGGATTTGACCCCTAGTTTGTAGTTTGGTGACCCCTGACCTAAGAGGTCAGTTCCAGCTAGCAATAGAAGTTGCCTTTCTCCTGTAGTGAGTTCTTCTTTTCCCAGTTGTCATTACTCTGCAGCAAGGATTATTAGGCAAGCATGTCTCCAATCTAAGAAGAGAAAGAAAAATTCTCTCCTTATTTTCATTAACTTCCAGTTAAAATATAGCACTTTCTTTTATGATGAATGTAGGGAACAAACTATACTAGTGTTGACAGTGTCTGTGACTTTGTCATCAATAGAAATTACAGACCTTTAATCATGTTCAATTTACAGATATTCCAAAATATTGTTCATGCTAATTACTGCTAAAAAAAATCAAGGAAGTTCTCTAATCTCTCACTAGATATTGATGTCTTGTGCATTAAAAAATATATTTCTTATTTACCATAGGTATAATAAGAATGACACAGCAATTCCAGGGTCTTTAGTTCTGTCTTGAAGGGTCTTCCAATCCCAGATCCTTGGTTTTCCCCCCAAGAGGGTTATGGCTCCCTCTGAAACCAAGCTTTTGTAGCTATGCACATTTTCAGTGCTGCACCTTGGAATAAAATAACCGTTTTCTAAGGAGTCCTGATTGCTCAAGGGTTAAGGACCTGGCTGCTAACCAATAGGTTGGCAGTTCAAACCCACCAGCTGCTCTTGCAAGAGAAAGACCTGATGATCTGCAATTACAACCTGGAAAATCCTATGTTGTAGTTTTACTCTGCCCTACAGGGTCACTATGAGTCAAAGTGGACTCAACAGCACATGACAAGAAGAAGAAACCTTTTCAGTAAGGGCAATGGTAGAATTCTCACTTTCCATGCAGGATACCTAGGTTCAATTCCTGGCCACTGTACCTCATGGGCACCCACTACCCACCTGTCAGTGGAGACGTGTGTGTTGCAATGATATTGAACAGGTTTTAGTGGGAAATTCCACATTAAACCACTGAGAACAAAGGAGCCCTTGTTGCACAATGGTTAAAGTGCTGGGCTGCTAACCAGTAAATCTAATTTAAGCCACCACCTGTTCCATGGGAGAAAGATGTGACAGTCCACTTCCACAAAGGTTTACAGACTTGGAAATACTGTGGGTCAGTTCTACTCTGTCCTATAGTATTCCTATGAGTTGGAATCAACCGAGAGGCAGCAGGTTTAGGAACAAAGGACTAGTGATACACTTTCAAAAATCAGCCAGTGAACACTCTATGATATGACCTGGTCTGCAGTCAGTCATAGAAACAGTTTCATTCAGCTTTGCATTGGGCTGCTATAGTTCCTTAAAGATTACAAGCTAGGAAACGCAGTGAGGCGGTTGTACTATGACTTGACGGCAGCCAGTGACAGCAACAAGCCTTACAGAGCCCAGCCATGCCTATTCTTGATGTTCAGCCAGAAGTCAAAGCAACAGGGACTAGAGATGTGGCTGTGCTTTATCTATGGACGATTAACAAGATATGGTCTCTGGTTGATGCAAGCGGTTTACTCACTAGGCTGTTGCCAAAAGGTTGCCTGTTTGAGTCCACCAAGAGGTGCCTTAGAAGAAAGGCACCTTGGGATCGCAATTCCACTCTAACACGAGGGGGGTTGTTAGGACAAAGCTCGTTCACTTTAATCCTCTCAGTGATTCCTGTTTTGCCAGCGGGGATCTGAGCACACACAGGTAGTGGCTGTTGAAGCTCCCACAGTTACTGCAGCTTGTCCTGAACGTTGTCCCTCAGGCCTCTGCTTAGCCCTGAAGCCACTGTCGTAGACGTTATTCCCTAAGCATGGCTCTAGGAGAGCCCTCGGACTTCCTCTCTTCACTATTTTTCTCTGGCCCTCTCATGTCAAGATAGCCCGTGAACTACCTACCATGTTACTGGAGTGAAGTCAGTCTTGCTTGTCTCTGCTCTTTGGTTTCTCGGTGGCCCCTTCCAGGCCCTGCCCCCTTGGCTGTAGAACAACCCCTGCCCACCTCAACTGCCCTCAAAGCAGACGTCCTAGGACAAGCCAGAGAGCTGGGAGGCAGAGCCACCCCTCTTCCTTGGCAGTGCAGCCCCGTGCCCTCTAGGGGGCACTGTTAGCTCCACTCTCAGAATACTAAAACTTCAAATCCTTGTAAGACCTTGGAAACATTCCAGTGCCAAGTGGAGGCCTGGATGCCAGTACAAGGCCATCCTGCACTTCACCAGCTCATGTTCTTTGCCTCGTGAAGGTATTTCTTCCTTTAATAAAACAAAGTGAAATGAATGTCATTGTAACATGCCAACTATACAACAAATGTTGAAAGCAAAAGGTTATTCTTCTTCTTTGCATTTCCCAAATGATAGATTCTCTGTCCCAGAAGGCTTCCTTGCACCAGTCTGAGCGACCAAGGACTGGGCACCTAAGAGGAGGGAGTCACCACTTTCTCTGCCTTCAGAGGGGCCTGATTTAAGTTCCAAGTGTGTCATTTACTGCCCAATTAGTGGGATGGCCTTCAACCTGTTTGTAAAGTGAGGATAACGGCAGAATCTCCACATGCTGGGTTTAGGCTTGAATGAGAAGGGATTTGCCTATCTATGCTTGGCACAACATAAGTTTCAGTAACAAAGGCCATGAATGAGGTGGGTGTGGCTCTGAGGATAAGACTGGGTGAGCACAGTGGTAAAGGAAAAAAAAAAATTCTGAAAACTGGAGGGATTCCAGCACAGCCCTAGGTTCCCCATGCTCCTGAGATTGGCAGAGACCAGGGTAGCTGACACACCAGAGTTCAGGCTGACAGCTTCCTCCGACTGCCCTCTTAACTGCCACTTCATTTTTCTTTCCTGTTGGGGCTACCCGGAGGAGTACAATTCTGAGGTTCTGAACTCCCCCTCACCTTGTGTTCACCCATGCTACTCCATATGCAGGCTGCTTCCTGCCCTGGTCAGAACCTCATAACCCAAAATGTAGGAATGCATTACCTGGCCAAAGATTTGGAGAGAGCCTTCGCACAGTAGTGGGTCATTTTCTAGTAGATCACTGAGCCTTTCTTCTAGTCTTCACTGCCCCTGCCGTTTCCTAAGGAAGGAGGTCTTAAGCTGGGACACATGGAAATCCAAGAAGGTTTAGTAATAGAATACAAGCAGCTTGTGAACTTCAGTTTCACCCTTTGTGGTACAAACAATTAATGTGCATGGCAGCTAATTGTAGAGATCAGAGGTTTGAGAACAGCCAGAGACGTCTATGGAAGTGGCCATCAAGAAATCAAATGACTTGTTGTATTGGGAAAATCTGCTGTAAAAGACCTGTTTAAAGTGTTGAAAAGTAAAGATGTCACCTTGAAGACTAAGGTGTACCTGACCCAACTCAGTATTTTCATTTCTATCGTATGCATGTGAAAGCTGGTCAGTGAATAAGGAAGACAGAAGAATTGACACCTTTGAATTGCGGTTTTGGAGAATACTGAATATACAATGGACTGCCAAAAAAGCAAACAGATCTGTCCTAGAAGAAGTACAACCAGAGTGTTCCTTGGAAGCCAGGATGGTGAGACTGTATCTTACATACTTTGGACACGTTGTCAGGAAGGATTAATCCTTGGAGAAGGACATTATGCTTCATAAGGTACAGGGTTGGTGGAAAAGACAAAGACCCTCAACAAGATAATGGACACAGTGGCCGCAACATAAAAACTTACGCTTAACCACAAAAATGATTGTGGGCTTGGTAGAGGACCAGGTGATGTTCTGTCCTGTGGAGCATAAGGTCGCTATGAGTTGGAACCAATTGGACAGCACCTATCAACAGAAATACATCAGAAGAAAGGCCTGGGGATCTATTTCCAAGAAATCAGCCATGAAAAACCCTAGGGAGCACAGTTCTACCCTAACTCACATGGGATCACCATGAGTAAGATAGACCGGGACAACAGCTGGTATTGGTGGCTGATGTTTAGCATTTTTCTCCATTGTGAGAGTGGGCAATACACTGTGGTGGAATTAGCAGCAACTGTGGCCTTGGCCCCAAGAAGAATTCAGAAATCTGTTCATGTCACAAACCAGTGACAGACTGTTTATGCTCATCATGACTTTGAAATTAGAGCTGTTATTAAACCCACAATGAGATCTCATATTTAATACAGAGCAACTTGATGTGGTCTGCACATGGGTGCCAGTTGGTGAACTGACTATGAAGTGCAGGAGTCAAGGACAAGCATTTAGAAACTTGGATAGCAACTTGGCAGAATAATTTTATATTTGCTGGATCAAATAATAAAAAATCAGAGCTTGTACTACATTCTTTATTTATTTCATATTTTTATGTAAGTTGCCAGTCTAAGATGGGTTAGAAAAAAATTGGCCTTGCATCACAGATAGTTTGAAAACCACTCACTTAATTCTGTCTTAGTCATCTGGTACTGCCTCATTTAATACCCTGCAGCACACTGATGAAAGAAAAACTGATGCAACACAAGGACCTTCCTCCAGAGCCAACAAAGAAGGAAAGTCTTCTCCCGGAGTGAACACCCTGAATTTGTACTTGTGGGCTACTGGACTGTAAAAGAATAAACTTTTCTTTATTAAAGCCATTCACCTGTGATATTTCTGTTACAGAAGTACTGGAAAGCTAAGACAGAATTTGGTACCAAGTGAGTGGGATGCTTCTCTAACAGGTGCCAAAAATGTGGAAGGGGTTTTGAAACTGAATAGATAGAAAACTCAGAAGGAGCTTCACAGAACAGTTAATACTGGAGAAGATGTAGATGGTGAGAAAAAAACAGCAGTGAACTAGCAATGCAGAACCACACTAGCACAAGGCAGAACAAAGGCTGACTCTAGGAGCAAGGACAGTTGAGTGCCTGTGCAAAGGAAGATTCCTGGTGGAGTAGGGTGCCTCCATGTACTTATTAATGGAGCTAGGCTTACTGACACAATAATGAAACAGCTGAGTGCCTGCATGCAGGAGGCTTCCCGGTGGAATGAGGTGCTTTCAGTCACTTAAATAAGTGAAGCTGCAGAGTTTTGGAATACTTGCCCAGATGTAGGTGTGAGGCCCAGGCCTTGAGGCCACAGGAAGCAGAAGCTGAAGAGATAAGCAGCAGAAGGAAGTGAACTGCCTCAGTATCAAAACGTATGTCCATGACCTCAGGTGATTTTAAGGATGGGAGTCTTTCATGGATTGAATTGTGTCCCCCGAAAAATATATGTAGCCATGTGGCTGGTCCATGATTCCCAGAATCTTGTGACTGTCCTCCCATTTTTTGGTTTTCCTACCGGATCCGACTCGACAGCACTTGGCTTTGGCACACTGCATGTTAAAGGATTAGGGTGGGGCTGTAAATCCTTTCATAGGATCACCTCCCTACTCCACTGTAAAGGAAGTTTCCCTGGAGTGTGGCTTGCCCCACCCTTAATCCTTTCATCCTGCAAGAGATGAAAGAGAAGCAGGCAGAGATTTGCGAACCTCACACCATCAAGCAAGTAGCATTGGGAGAAGAATGCATCCTTCAGACCCTAGGTTCCTGTACCAAGATGCTCCCTGGACAAAGACTGATGCAATACTGGACTTTCCTCCAGAGCCAACAAAGGGAAAGCCTCCCCCCGGAGCAGACACCCTGCATATGGACTTGGAGCCTACGGGCCTGTGTAAGAATAAACCTTCCTTTGTTAAAGCCATCCACTCTGTGGTATTTCTGTTAGAGCAGCGTTAGCTGACTAAAACAGAGCCTCAGCCCCTGGTGTTTCTAAGTATGGAGTTTCCACTCAGATGCACTTGGAAAATTGTGCACCTGAAGCTGAGGGAGCAAGGGTTGCTGTGTCAGTGGGCCTGGAAGGTGGAGCTGTAGCATAGGGCCAAAAGGCCTCCACTCAGAATTTAAAGAGTGTGGCCTGTACCTAGAGTCTTGAGGGCAGAGCCACAGTGTAAAATGTCTCAGAGAAGGGAAGATCATTTTCAAGCTTTGAGGGCTAATGTAATATGCTCTGGTAATTTTCTTGGTGCCTGTTATGTCTTCTTTCTCTTTAACTTCTCACATTTGTAATGTAAGTATCTAGCTTGTGCCTGCCTGTCATACCATTGTAGTTTGGAAGCAAATAACTTGTATTCATTATGCCACTGATGTAGAGGAATTTGTTTTTTGAATTTGGAGTTGATTTAGGACTTTTGATATGATGTGATGGGGTGAACATGTTTTGCAGGTTGCAAGGATGTGTTTTTGGTCAGGGGCAAAATGTGGAATGTCGTGGATTAAATTGTGTCCCCCCCCCAAAATTTGTGTGCCAATCTGGCTTGGCCATGATTCCCAGTATTTTGTGATTGTCTTCCATTTTTTTATTTTCCTATGCTGTAAATCCTAAACTCAGCCTGTGGTTAATAGACTGGATTATGTTAAAGAGAACTAGAGTAGGACTGTAACACCTTTCCTAAGGTCACCTCCATGCTCCAAGGTAAAGGGAGTTTCTCTAAAGTGTGGCTTGCACCACCTTTTATCCTACAAGAGGTAAAAGGAAAGGAAAGAAAGCAGAGAATGGGGACCTTATACTACCAAGAAAGCAGCACCAGGAGCACAGCATGTACTTTGAAACTGAGGTTCCAATGCTGATATGCTCTCAGACCAAAGAAAGAATGATACAACACAGGGACCTTCCTCCAGAGCCAATACAGAGCATGTTACCCAGAAGCAATTCAGACTTACAGCCTATGGGACTGTGAGAGGATAAACTTTCCTTTGTTTAAGCAGTCTACTTGTGGTATTTCTGTTATGGCAGCACTAGGTGACTCAAACAAATGAATTAACAAGGAAGTGCATGTATTTTTAGAGAATAATCTAGTAACTATTGAAATATAATTGGCTTGTTTTGTATTCTTATACTATCTTATTTTTTTAAATCTCTCTTATTGTTGTAAAGATATGTAGAACAGAGTATATGCCAGTGGAGCATTTTTCAGTTGTACAGTTTAGTGCTATCAATTATATTATGTTGTGCAAACATCACCAGTAATCCTTGCTGTATTTTCCATCACCATAAACAGAAATTCACTGCTTCCCAAACAATGGTTTTCCCCCTCTCATCTGCTTATCCTGGTAACCACTAATGAAACTGTCTGTTCTATAAATTTCTTGTAAGTGAGATTATATAGAATTTGACCTTTTTGTGACTCACTTGTTTAACTCAGCATGATGTTTTCAAAGTTCATGCATGCCATAGCATATATCAGGACTTAATTTCTCTTTATGGCTAAGTAATATTCCATTATATGTATGTACACAGTTTTTTTTGTTCATTTACTTGTTGAAAGATGTTATGCTACCTGATTTGAAACACCATTCTGAGATGGAGTCGGCTAGCTTTACCAGACTGCAAAATGAGTCCATGATGTAAAAGAGTTTGGAAATATCTGAGTAGGGGCCCTAGGACCCAAGACAGGTTTGCTTCTAAGTCTCAGAGCAGCGACAGGCTTAGCATTCATCTCACCCCTGGGATGTGGGTGAATGTCTTTTCTACTGTGCCTCCTGCCAATGGTGAAATGCCACAAGTCTGGGAGCTTCAACTTCCCTTCTGTCCTTCCAGCCGGATTTCTCACTGTAGATCTACAAATGGGTCCATCATCTCCCTGGGCTCCCCGCCACATCAACCTTGTCCTTACTTAGCCATTTCCCATAGTAGAAATGATCTTCCCTAGAATTTTACTTACCCAAATCCTGCCCGTGTTTTAGATCCTGCTGACACCCATCTTCCTCAAACGAGAACAAGAAGGCACGTTCCTGCTGCATGTGCTTCTTCCTTCTCTGAGCTTGCAATTTGGCCATGACCTGGAGTGGTGGGGCAGAAGACTGGGCAGGGAGTAGGGGAGGTGGCAGGATGTCTTGGGTTACTAGGTAACAGCAGCTGCTGAACCTCGGGGCAGAACAATTGTAGCAAGCTGGTGGAGGGAGCTAATTATTATGAAATGTCAAACTATGCTGAATTTCAAGCAGGTAAATGAAGAATTCAGACAGTGCCTAGAACAAAGTGGTCATTTAACTAATTTTTGCTGCAGAATACAATGCTGCAGAATAGGTTGAGTATATGTGGGCTATGTGTGTGGCTGGAGAGATGGAGGGATGGAGAAGTAGCAAAAATAGAGACATTTTACAAGCAAAGTCTCATTGATTGAACTGTGTCCCCACCAAAATGCATGTAGCCATCTGGCTAGGCCATCATGTTAGTATTTTGTGAATGTCCTCCGTTTTGTGATTTTCCTATGTTATAAATCCTAATCTCTGCCTATGGCTAATAGATAGGACTATGTTAAAGTGGATTAGGGTGAGACTGCAGCACCCTTCCTAAGATCACCTCCCTGCTCCAATGTAAAGAGAGTTTCCCTGGAGTGTGTGGCTTCACCACCTCTTATCCTTCAGGAGATTAAAGAAAAGGGAAGCAGAGAGTTGGGAACCTCACACTATCAAGAATGCAGCCCCAGGAGTATAGTGTGTCCTTCAGATCTGAGGCTCCTGCGTCAAGATACTCCCTGATCAGAGATGGACACAACACAAGGACTTTCCTCCAGAGACCCTGGAGTGGACACCCTGAATTTGGACTGTGTGAGAATAAACACTTCTCTTTATAAAGCCATCCACCTGTGGTATTTCTCTTAGAGCAGCACCAGATGATTAAAATAGAAGGTTTAAAAACCAAATTTCTGTCTGGCATAAGAATGTGTGTCGGTTATGGTTATTTGTTTGTTTGTTTAGGCTGTTGATTCTCAGTGTCCTGGTAGATACTGCGTAGTCATTCTCCGTTTCGTGATTCGATAGGAATAGCCAATCAGCTGAAAGTTGGAGTTTCCTTGGGGTGTTCTGGCAAAGTTCACTCTTCCTCAACCTTGTATTCAGTACTGTGTTTGCCTGGTCATCCAGTGACCTCTGCTTCTTGGGATGTGAGTCAGCAGTGTTCTACCTGACTTTCAGATTTTGGGAATGTCAGCCCCTGCTACCACATAAGTCAGGAGAAGCCTCCAGCCTGCTGCCTGACCCACGGATTTGGAATCTGCCTTCCTCCACGATCACATGAGCCATGTCCTTGAAATAAATCTCTCTGTAAATATATTCATACATGTGCTTCACTAATTTTGCTCCTCTGGATAGCCCAGCCTAAGAGAAAAGGCATCTTTCAAAAGTCCAGGAAATTTTTCTTCATAAATATGTAACACAGGTTTATACTCTATTTTTATAAAATATAATAAACCCATACTAACCAAACCCATTGCCTATAGCAACTCTATAGAAGAGAGTAGGACTGTCACATACAGTTTCGAAGGCTATAATGTTTACAGAAACAGACTACCACATCTTTGTCCCTTGGAGTGGCTAATAGGTTCAAACGGTTAACTTTTGGTTATCAGCTAAGCACTTAACCACTGCCACTAGGGCTTCTTATAAAATGTAATGCTTATGTGTCTATTTTATATACAAGTAGTCCCCAACTTGTGAAGTATTTGAGTTATGAGAACAGCACTTGAAGCTCTGCACTTTGATTCCTGTACATCTTATCCATTAGTAATGTGAACAGTGTACAATACGGCAGCATGTAATTTGCTGATGTTGTTCTCAGATATTCAACTTTATGAGTTACTGTTCAAAACAGTGCAGTGTAGATTTAGTTTCCTACACTAAGTACGGGGCTTCAGTTTCTTGAAAACATAGACCCAAATGCTGATCACCTTGCTTAAGTCTGTGAGCAGACTCAGGAAGCAGTGAAATATTCATGGCAACATCTATGAAGAATAAAAAGAAAGGTCCACACAGACAATTCCCACTAATTTTCTGACTAGAAACACCATCCTCATTCCCAGGGGTGGTCCAAATGATGCAGAAGCTTCCACAAGTTATTACCGAAACGGATAAAGTGTTAGCATCGCACTACTCTTATTCATTGTCAAAGTAAATTATTATGATTTGTAAATCTTTTCAGGTATGTATGTATTAAAATCTATCTGTAAATTTATATGTGATGCTTCCAGCCTCCGGAGATAAAGATCAGGTTTCTAAAGACACTGAAAAGAAAAGGTGACAATAATGAAAACTCAAAAACAGGAAATGAGGGACTCACTTGTCACCAAAAGCAGTGGGTTTACCACCTATGCTCTTGCTAAGAAAAAGTAAGTCACGTGAATTTAAAATCAAGGCATATCACATTACTGGCAGCAAGAAAGGAGAGAGGGGGGTCTCTCTCAAAGCACTGTCTCCAAAACAGAGGGCTGGGAGATGGTTTAAATTGCCTAGGAAAAGGGAAAGTTATACTTCGTTAGCTTTTTGGGAAAAGCAGCATGTGTACTCAAAGAGTCTGCACTAGGACTTGGCACAAAGTGGCTAATGGACCTTTTGTTTCTGAGATAGGTTCAGTCACTGCTTGATGACATTTGTCCCGTGAGTTTTGTTCCTTGGCATGGGTCTTTTGGTTCCTAGGGAATACTCATTACAGGATGGAGCCATCTGGCCACCAACCTAGTGTGTAACTGCGATTCTAGTTTTAGCTGGTTGATGTGATACAAGCAGAAAGATTAGAAGGAGTGCAGACTACTACTTTAACCATAAGATGTTCTTTAAGTGGGTAAGTGATATTTTATGGTTGACACTATTCTTCTAGAAAACTATTAACTACTTGTTGCTTAAGGCCTTTTCTGTCCCTATTTGGTCTCTGACTTACGTCAGAACCTATTTACAACAGTCATTGGAATGGAACCCAGTCATAAGTATGTATATTTATATCTTATAAATCATAATATTTACTTTACAAATTGATTTAAGAACTGGGGACTGATTGTGTTCACATCCAGAATCTTCCACGTCTGAGCTGTGTGATGTCGGGCATGCTACTTTAGCTATGTCTCAGTTCCCTTGTCTACAAAGTTGGGATAATGCTAGTCCCTACCTCATTGAGTTGTGTGAGGATTAAATGAATTACTATTGATAAATGTACAGAGTGGAGCCTATTACTATATAATTATTTGTGAAATGAAACCTATACTTTATGGATGAGGAATCAGAGGCACCAATACACGAAGCCTGTAGAGGAAGGAAATAGCTGCCCTGACTGTCTGTTAACAAAGTGAAGCTTCTCATCTGACTTTTCAGGTTGTAGACAAGCTTAAGTCCCTGTGGGCCAGAATCCACAGCGTTAAGGTCTTGCCCATGCATGGGTCTCCCTTTCTGGCTTTCTTTTCTCATCTTGTAGTGGGACTGATAAAGTGAACTCAGGCCTCTCTCTCCAGCTGTCACAGGCCCCGTGAGCACTTTAGAGGCTGCAGATAAGCATTCTCCATGCTTCAGGAGGCCTCACTAGTTAATGCCTGGCAGCTCCACCCCAGTGTAGAGTTTAACACGTTTGATTGGTTGTCCTCTGATAGCTAGACTGGCAGTCTCTTCTCTAACCTTCAGCCATATCCTTCCTCTAGAGATGTTGCCAACAGCCCAGATAAGTTATTCACACACCCTAGTGTTTGGGACCAGCAGAACAGTATTTAGGACAAGGCCAACTGGCCTTAAGCTGTTTGAGATCAGGTCTGAATTAAGAGAAAACTTGCTGTGGGTGTCGTGGTGCTGTGCCCTGCCTACCCTTCCTGCACCCTCCCCTTTCACACCTCACCACCCTCTCTAGTCAAGGTCTCACTGGATTGGCAAGTGCTGCTGTGTCAGTTCTGACTCATACTGATCCTGTGTACAACAGAACAAAACAGTGACCCTGGGCACTGCAAATGGTTAAACTTTAGACTGCTGACCCAAGGTTGGGGTTCAAATCTATCTAGAGGCACCGGAGAAGTAAGTCCTGGCAGCCTGCTTCTGAAAGGTTATAGCCTTGAAAATCCTATGTAGCATTTCTATTCTGCATAAACAGGATTACTCTAAGTCAGAATAGACTCCAGGACACTTAACAACAGCAACAACAAAGGACTAGCCCTTGGGATATCAGTTGGAAGCAAGGAGGTGAGCAATTTGTTATCTGAAGCTCAAGAAATAACCTCCCTCAAATTCCATATAAGATAAGCTTTTTCCCCAAATTACAATGTGTTCTCCATTTACCTTCTAATTCTGTTCTCTCCCGCCACAACTACCCACCTTTCGTAGTAAGCAGTTAGGATCACTGTTAAGAGAGCAGATGGGTAGAACTTTTGATATTTCTCCTCCTTCTCTATCACCACTTCCTTTTTCATTATAGCCATCATGTTCATTATAATTACTATCATTAACATTTTTCACATCTTACTGTGGTGCCAGGCACTGAGCTGTGCTTGCATAATGTAATCCTTTAGCATCGCTATGAAATACACACCATTACTACACTGTTCTCTTTCTGTGTCAGAGAGGATGCATAGGAGGATTAAGAATTCAGGCTCTAGAGTCAGAGGACTTAGATTCAAATCTTGTTCCAGTCTTTATTATACATGTAACTGTGGGCCAGTTACTTAAATCAAATAAGTTTTAATCTTCTTATGTATAACTAGAGGTAATATAATGCCTACCTAGTGCCTAAGAAGTTGCAGGCAGAAGTGGTAGAGCTTGGATTTAAACTCCATGAATGTTTAATTCCAAAGCTAAGCTGTTTAATTGCTGTGCTCTGCTGGAAACAGAAAAGAAAGGAAGGAAAACTGAAAAGGTTAAGTACAGTTACAAAATATGCTTCTTATAAGTAACTGATGTGGCTTGATTGTAAAGTAAGACACACGAGTGGTTAAGACTTGGCTGAATCAGAAGGATTCAAGCTTTAACCCAGAAAGTCCTAAGAGGTACAGGGCCATGATTTCTAACATACGCTGGCTCACCAGTTAGAAATCTATGTCCTGAGATGGGCACATAATCTTGGATGCGGGAATCTGGGGAGTGGGTGCAACTGGAAGTCTGGTGGAGCCTATTCTGCTACTCAGATCTCCCACTGCAGCGCCCCTTCTTGGTGCCTGTCTTGACACTGTTATACCCTTGGGAGCCTCAAGAGAGAAGGCACTCCCCTGCCACACACCCCCCCCACCCCCCCACACACCCACACACACACCCACAATTGTGTTTCCTTTGTCTTCTGTGATCTTATAGGCCAGCTGGAAAGATCTTTCCCACATTATCACTGCTTTAAGCGACCAGGCAGATGGGCTAGGAGAGTAAAAGTAATTATCTCTCTCAACTTCAAAGGTCTTATCGCCTCTTACACACACATAGACACCCACACCCACACACATGCTTTTATAGACTTCTCATGTATGAAAGTTGTCGACACCTATTCTCCTAAAGCTGGTTGATGACTTATATGAGGCCTGACAATTATTTCCGTGAACTCATCCTAGAAAAAGTGCTATATATCTCATTGTTGAGTATCACTGCAGTTGCTTCTGAAGTACTCTGCTTGGGAAGTTACGCACTGAAGCCAGCACCTAGGGTACCCTTCAAAACAATTTTGGAACTCTTTTTCTGGAATGGCCATCAGAGCTGTTGTTGTATTATCCTTTACGTACTGGATGTCATCAAAATGTTCCTTCAATATTTCCTTTATCTTTGGGCAAAAAAGAAAGGCACTGGGGACCAGATCAGGGGAGCAGGTAGAGTGTTCCGATATAGTTATTTGTTTACTGGCTCAAAACTTCACAGAAAGTTCATGAATTTGCCCCCTTGTCACCGTGTAAAATGGCCATTCCAGAAAGAGTTCCAAAATTGCTTTGAAGGATGGAGTAAGTGCTAGTGTCAGCTATTGCTAACTTTTCAAGGGGAATACGTTGAAGGTGACCATAGTGATATTCAGCAATGAGGTATATAGCACCTACAACAGTTATGTTTGCAGACTTGTCAGACCTCAATTGTGAAATCAATATGACTTTGTACACTCAGAACACAGAGACATTTCCAGACTGAAGTTCCAATTTGCTGATTCAGTTCCAAAAGAATGTTTCAAGTTTCATGGTTGGAAACACCCACTGAGAATTTTCATCATAGTAATATTCTTGACGGTGGTTGCATCTCCATAAGAGCCTGTATCATTAAATGTGGCCCAAATGCTGCACATTTAAAATAAAAATACAAAGTTTTACTCCTTCATTATTCATAAATGGAACCCAAAATGTTAACACTGAACGTAAAAAAGTATTGTTATTATTATTATTTTTGTCTTGAATTCTGGTGGTTGATAATAACAATAAAACTTATTAGAGGTGGAAAAAAGATAAATAAAAATGTTTAGGGTGTTTGGACATTTGTAGATAGCATTAAATATTTCCATTTTTCTTGAATTGTAGCCCAAGCATACACATCTGACCCGTGATTAAGGTTGTTCTTTTGTTCTCATTTAGATCAAAAGGAGGGAGAGCGAGAGCAAGAATGGACAAAAAAAGAGGAAGAAGAAACCAAGAAGGATGAGGAAATAATTAAACAAGGCTTGTAAATGAGAAGGGTGCTGTTCCATGTAAAATTCACTGTTCGTGAATAGGAAAGGCAACAGAAAAGGGAACACTTGGAAATAAATATCAGACTAGTCAGGTTCTTCTATCAGCTTCCCTCATGGTCACTGCATAGAGCTGGAGGTGAGGCCTGAGGACACAGCATGCAGGAGATTTTAGAGTGAGGGGTAACATTTTGCATGTTTAAGTCTTAGGAGAGTCAGTTATTTCTAACCCAGGGAATTCCTATCTTTGCCTTTCCATAATAACTGTTTACCCAAAGACTATTAAGTTTAATGTTTTGTAACATTTTGTTCTGTTATTATTCCCACTGATTTGGACATTGTCAGCAAGTGAGATTTCTGGATCTGAAGTATACTCTCCTACCCTTCCGCTAGTCAGTGTGTTCTATGACTTTCTGTATCTACACAAAGGACCTCAGTCCAGGCATTACAAATCCTTGTGATCCACACCAAAGTGCATCTCTAATTGAGTTTCTGAATCCTGGTACAGTTGATAAACCAATTAAATACACAATGTCCATCTACTGCTCTGGTAAGAAAGAGGATGGAAGAATTTTGTGAATGGAGATATTTCTTTTAGCTAGACATGACAATTCAATAGAAGCAGTTATCAGGCGAGTCATCCTTGACTCATCCTCTATGAACAGAAAATTCAGCCATACAATGAAGGTTCCACCCCTTGTTCTCAAGCTTGGAACATGTCTTAAATGTTAGGTTGTTGCCTAGCCAATCAAAATGACAGTAGCTGGGCTCTTGAATTAAAATAGAAAAAAAAAAAAAAACCTTCTTAGGAAGAAGTTATTCAAAAGGCATGTCCTCAATATCAAGAGCAAAGTCAGATGCATGAAAGACTCCCAATAAATATTTATTGGATGAACTAATTTACGAGTGCACATGTTGGCGAGGAAGAAAGAGGAGTTAAAAATTACTCAAGTTTCAGGCTCAGTGGGATGGTGTTGGTTTGAGGTAACAGTACTGGTTGCAGCTGAGTTAAACCTGATTAATGGCAACCCCATGTATGTCAGAGTAAAAGTGTGCCCCTTAGAGTTTTCAGCAGGTGATTTTCCTGAAGTAGATTGTAAAGTCTTTCTTCAGAGGTGTCTCTGAGTGGATTCAAACCTCCAATCTTTCAGTTATTAGCCAAGTGTATTATCTGTTTGTGCCCAGGGCTTGGGGTAATATTAGCTTACAAAGGAAAAGGATATATGGTGGGTTAGGTACGGGTCAGTCTAAGTGGTAAGTTCAGCTTTGAACATATGGAGTTGAGGAGTCTATGGGACATCAAAGCAACTATCTGGATGTTTGTCATGTAGAAGGATTATTATGAAAATTGAACATAACTTGTGTATGTAAGAGAACCTTGCTAAATTAGTTTTCCTGCTTTCTTTTCCTCTTGTTCAGTCTTTTTTTCCAGCTTCTTTACTTTCCTTCCACAAACATGTCTATGTTGTCTATCATTTTCAGAGCTAAGCCCTCAGTATTTACGCGAAGGAATAATTTTAACTCTTTTAGCAAGTGTTTTACTGAACACCTACTATGTGCTGGGCACTGTCCCAGTTAGTAGCTATACACTAGCATACTTAACAGAGACAGCCCCATCTCAGAGAGAACTTAAGATCATCTTAGAATATATGACACAAACTCACAAAACAAGTAAATATTCAAAACCACTGTTCACTGTTTGCCTTGTGTGTAGGAGATGTGTACATTAAATGATTATTTCAAAATCATACAAATGATTGTTTCAAGATCAAGCAAAGATTTTCTACAGGAGATCTTCAGAGGGAGTCAGATGGGTCATTTCAGTCCAGTCCTTCTTGCAGCCTTTTAAGATACGCTGAACGTCCAGCACTGAACTCTTTTACCCGTAGTACATATGGTAAAAACCAAACCTCATGAGGTTTACAAAGGTCCAAATACAAAGAGGAAACTGAAAGTTCTGAAAAGGCCCCTTAGTAATGAAAATGATAATGGTTGCTGAAGTCCACTACTTTAATTGCTATGTTTTTGCAAGCCTGAGTAATAGATGATCACATTTAATCTGTCGAATGCAGCCTTACAAATCCAAGGGAAGGAAAATTTAAAAGCATTAATTCAGTTATTCTTTTTTAATACTAACTCTGAATGTCATTATATGGCAAACAAATATTGTTTTAAAGAAAATGCAAATGAAAACTACAAAGATGTATAACTATACACCCACCAGAATGTAGGCTGACTAAAATGAAAAGTCTGAAAATGCCAAGAGTTGGCAAGGATGTGGGGCAAATGGAATTCTCACATATTTTTGGTAGGAGTGAAAATTTGTGCAATGACTTTGGAAAATTGTGTTGTAGTTTCTTTTTCTTTCTTATGGTGATTGAATGAACGTATGCAATCCGAATTAATTCTGCATACCCGCCTGTCTGCAGCTCCTTCTGCTCTCCTCGCCCAGTGACAGCACACTCCTCTCTTCATTCTATATTTGTTGTATCCTCTTAACAAGCTCCTGTCCACTCCTCTCCACACTCTTCTCTCCCATCTAGAAAGATACCCATAGGACAGCATCCTATAAATACATATAACCATAAAGTACACAAACACTATGTTCACACTGTGTCCCTGAGTCCAGTCCATTTTTGTCCAAAGAGTTGACCTCAATAGTATTTTTTGATCACAGCCATCAGCAGATCTAGGGGCCATGCTCCCAGGAGACCTGTGGTTTCTTGCAAAGTCAAATTTAGCTACTATATGATTCCTGGGTATATATCCAACAGAGAAGAATGTGCATTGTTACCAAAAGACATCTTCAGGAAGGTCTATAGTAATGTTGACCATAATATTCCAATCTTAAAATAACCCAAATATTCATCAACAGTAGAATATGTGAACAAATTGGGATATATTCATAAAGCAGACCATCACTCAGGAAGAACAGAAACACACACAAACACCTTATGGCTGCATGCAACAGCATAGATAAATACTAAGCAGAAGCCAGACACAAAAGAACACGAGCTATGTAACTCCACTTACATGAAATTTGAGTGCAAGAAAAGCAAACTGATGATGATGGAAGTCAGAATTGTGATTCCTTTTGTTGGACACTGACAAGGAGGAGATAAGAGGACACTTTCTGTAGTGCTGGGCACGTTCTAGATCTTGATCTGGGTGATGGGTTATATGTATGTAAAAAATTATTGAGCTGTGTATTTAAAAGTTGTAAACTTCATTGCATGTAAATTGTCCCTTAATTTAAAAGTATAAAAATGAATAAAATAGAAGTAATTGGTCCTACTGTGATTCATGCTTTGTTCACTGTGCACAGTCACAGAAGTTGGTGGACAGCTTCCATCTGAGGGGTCTCCAAAAATCCCACCACCCTGCCAGAATACTGGCCACTCCTCCATACAATTGCCCAAGTCCTATGACCCAGTTATATTTCATAAAGTAACATGGTAGGCACTGGATAGCACCGGACTCTACACTGAGCTCTTTCCTTTCTTGTAAATTCAGTGCTCATATCAACCTTGGTCTCGGATTCCCACTTCTTCTCCTTCCCCCATCTTCCCCTGTCTCTATTACCTGCAGATGAGAAAATATTAGACCTGGGACATTCCACGATCTAGAAGTAATACCATGAGGAGGTAGATTTCTAGACTACTGCTTGGAATTGTCCAGTTAGAATCATCCTAAGCTAAACAAGAAGAATGAAAGCTCTTCTTCAGCATGTCACAGTGGAAATGTCAAAAAAATAGAGCCTTCTCCTCTAGTTAACACATGTTAGTGTAGGAGAGTAGACTGGGTTATTAGGTTACCTTTATCACATTTAAAGTAGAGGTTCATTAAAGGCATGGGTGGTTAGGCAGGTTTGATTTCAAAAGGAATAATGAAATAAAACAAAATGGTAATGGAATAACATAAGTAGCCATAACCATTCCAAAAATGTAACAGGTGATCAGTAAATGTTCATTAAGTTAACGAAATAGCTTGAGACTCAGGTAGTGATCAATGTCAAGGGAGGCAGAGTGTAGGTGGTGGGGTGCATAGGAAAAGTGAATGGCTAGGATCAGTTGTAGAACTTGGATCATATCCAGAATTTTCTTCCTGAATAAACCAGAAAATTTCTAAGAAGATCGCTTATAGGATGTGGGCAAGGCCATTTTCATCTAAAGATTGTTGTCTGAAGCAGAAGGAGCTTCAGATAGGCAGGTATGCAGAATTAATTTGGATTGTATACTTTCTCTCATTTATAGGATGTGAGAGAATCATTCTGCCTTCCATGTAAGGAATGTAGCTGATCTGAGCACCCACTTTGGATAGTCCCAAGACTGCCCCTCACTTGGTGGCCACATGTCCCTAGGATTATGAAGAAAACTGTGTTTGGGAAACTGTGGCATTAGAGATAGAGGTTGCATACTATTTCGTCTGAGAGGCAGCCAAGCAGCTGTTGAAGAATTCCCTGTCTGGAGGTCCCTGCACACCCCACCTAGGTTTCGTTCAATCTGCCATTTTGATTGGTAAAAAGTAGATATGTGTGACCGCTGCAGCAGGGTTTGATCAGAAGACCAAAGCTGTCTTCTTCCATGGTTGCTCACACTCTGTAGAAGCTTCAGGTGTATTACTTAGACCGTTTTTTTCTTTTTTTAAAAATAATAATAATGTATTTTCTCATTGTTGTGGAGAACATACACAGCAAAAGCATACATACACCAATTCAAGTTTCTACAAATACAGTTCAGTGACACTGTTACCTTCTTTGAGTTGTGCAACCACTCTTGACATCCTTTTCTGAGTTGTTCCTCCACTGTTAACATAAAACCACTCCCCTAAATTTCCTATCTAACCTGTTGAGTTGCTGTTATCAGTTCAATCCTATAAGTAGTTCTTTAAAAAGCATCATGTTCAAGGTGGACATTCTTTACTATTTAAGCTAAACCATTGTTTGGTTTTAAGAAGACTTTGGGGAATATTTTTGGTTTAAAGTTTAAAGATTATCTTATGGTAATTATTTCAAGAGTTCTTCTAGCCTCCATGACTCCAGAATGTCTGGGGTCTGTGAAAATTTGAAATTCTATTCTGCACTGTCCCCCTTTTGATCAGAATTCTTCCATAGAGTCTTTGATCAAAATGTTCAGTAATGGTAGCAAGGGGGCGTTCAGTTCTAGTCTCATGGCAAAGGAGATAGTAGTTCACATTCCACACCTTCCTCCTATTCCTGATTTTCTGTCTTTTTTTGTTGCTTCAGATGGATAGAGACCAGTTGTTGTGCTTTGGATGGTGGCTTGCAAGCTTTTAAGACACCAGGCAATACATAACAAACTAGAAGGTAGAACAAAAGCACTAAACACATAATTAGGCCAATTTTCTGGGAAATCATGAAATTTCCAAATAAGGTACCAAATCCCATGAAGCATTGGGGTTTGGGTTTTAAATAAGCATACTCAACAGCTAATCTTTTTTTCTAGTCACTATTGTGACTGTATCTATGATACGGGTTTTGTTTTTACAATTTTATGTGGTATTGACAACAGTCACATAAATAGGCTGTGTAACCCACCCTACCCTTAATCAAACTCAGTACTCTTTCCATTCCCTCTCACTCTTGTAACCACTAATAAACTTTGACCTCTAAACATTTGCGTATTCTTGACTTTTTATATAAATGAGGTTATCCAACATTTGTATTTTTGTGATTGACTTATTCATTTAGCACAATATCATCAAGCTCCAGTGGTACTGTGGCATGCATCAAGATTTTATTTCTGTTACTGTCTAAGTAGGATTCCACTGTATGCATGCACCACATTTTGTTTATCCATTCATCCATTGATAGGTATTAGGTTGTTTTCATCTTTTGGCTATTGTGAATAGTGCTGCAGTGAACATTAGTGTATAAATACCTGTTTAAGTCTCTGTTTTCAAGTCTGTGGATATATACCTAGGAGTGGAAATGCTGGGCCATACGGTGACACCCTTTAGTTTTTTGAGGAATGGCTACTTTGTTTTTGCTAATGACCCTTCTATTTTGCATCATTCACACCAGCAGTGGATAAGGGTTCTAGTTTGCCCACACATCCTTGCCAACAGTTACTGTTTTCTTTCTTTTATACTAGCCATCCTGTTGTTGTTACTGTTAGGTGCCGTCAAATTCGTTCTGACTCTTAGCAATCGTGTGTGCAACAGAACGAAACACTGCTTGTCCTGCACCAAACCCATAATCGTTATTCTTGAGTCCATTGTTGCAAGTGCTGCTTGAATCTGTCTTGTTGAAGATCTTCCTTTTGTTGTTGTTGTTGACTTTCTGCTTTACCAGGTATGATGTCCTCCTTCAGAACCTCATCTTTCCTGAGAACGTGTCTAAAGTATGTAAGATGTAGTCTCGCCATGCCTGCTTCTAAGGAATGCTCTGGTTGTACTTCTGAAACAAATCTGTTCATTATTTTGGCAGTCCATGGTATATTCTAGACATCCTAGTAGGAGTGAAATGGTATCTGTGTTTGGATTTGTGTCTCTCTGATGGCTAATGATATTGAGCATTTTTTCATCTGTTTGGTGGCCATTTAAATGTCCTCTTTGGGCTGTTTGGTGAAATAGCTATTCATGTCCACGTGGACTCTTTTGCCTGTTGTCTCAGCCTCCCAGCATAGATGCCTTTCATGGAGAAGGAAAGTATGATACAAGAGAGAACAGAATGAGAAAGCCTCAACCCTTAGTTTCAGCCATTCCCTCAGCTAGCTGCAAAACATTCTCTGAACATTCTGTTAACATTCTCTGAACCTCAGAGTCCTCATCTCTAACAGAATTGTTGCCATCCCACTCATCCTCCAGTTTTTGAGAGTAAACAAAATGACAAAACTTCCATGAAAGCACCTGCAAAAAGTTAAGTGTTTTCCCAACTTAAGAAAAAGGTGGCGGGGGCAAATCACTTAATAGATATTTCACAAAAGAAAATTTATGTGTGGCCAAAAAGTAAATGGAAAGATACTTAGCATGACTAGCCATCAAGAAAATATAAACTAAACCACAAAAGATCACCTTAAGTGCACTAAAGTGCCTAAGATTAACAAGACTGAAGATATCAATGGTTGGCGAGAAGACAGAGCAGCTCTAACTTACATCTATCACTGATGGGAACATTTGATTGTGCAGCTCCTTTGGAGAAGTTTGGCAGTTTCTTAAAAAGTTAAACATACACTTTTGACCCAGCAATCCAACTCTTGGGTGTATATCCAAGAGAAATAAACGCCCCTGTTCACGAAAATATTTGTACAGAAATTTTCTTAGTAGTCGTATTCATAACAGCTCCATACTGAAAGATTACCAGGAAATTGATGGTATTTTCATACAATGCACTGTTGTACCAATAGTCCATTTTGTGTTGTACCAATATAAAAGAATGAACTTCTGAAATGCTTGGATGTATTTCCTAAGCATGATGCTGAGAGAAAAAGGTGATACAACAGAGTAGAAACTGTGTAACCCCATTTTTGTGAGACTGAAGAGCAGAATAAAGTCAACTACGTTGTCAAACACAGTTGCAGCCAGCTTTAGGATTGGATAAACTCAGAAAGTGCATAGGAAACTAAGTGTCTTACATTTTTATTAGGACATGGCTGCACAGATACACACATTTGTCAAAACTCATCAAACTCTATACTAAAAACCGTGCATTTTAAATATGTAAATTGTATACTTCAATTTTTAAAAGTAGTGAGGTTTTTTTTGCATCACAGAAGCAACCACAGAATATTTTGAAGGTTTAAAAAGTGTAGAAAATATGGATATTATAGAAATATAAAGGAAAAATTGTTCTAGAGATAACCACCTATTTTTGATATATCGTTCCAGTATTTTGTTCTACATGTATGTTATTTTCTTCACTGCATGATTAACTATTAAAGGCAGTACTTGAACACTTTCAAATATAGAGGGAGATCTTGAAGCCCAGGTGGATAGAAAAAAGATGGCATTACCTCTGTCCAAATCAGTGGGGACTCAAGCCCAGTTCTTCCAACTCCAACCCCTTTCTTCTCTCCTATTCCTAACTTTGAGTTCCCAAGTGGTGCAAACATTTAACACACTAGCTGCTAACCACAAGGATGGGAGTTCAAGTTCACCCAGACATGACTCAGAAGAAAGGTTTGGTGATCTACTTCCAGAAAGTCAGCAGTTGAAAGCCCTGTGGAGCACAGTTCTACTCTAACATACATTGGATCACCATGAGTTGGAGTCAATTCAATGGCAATGGGTCGTAGGTAGTAGGTAATTCCGAACTTGTGTGTTGACTTGGTGCCCTTTCCATTACCTCTCAAAGTCTCCTCTCCTGAGTATTTAGGCCTCAGTTTTCTGCTTTTGTGACCGCCAGTCAATATCACTGATATTGCCAAACATTTGGTAATCTCTTATTCTCTGCTAGACCTCTACACATCTTTCCTTGTATGAGGTAGACATTCCTATTATATAGACAAGGAAGGTGTGGCTCGTAGAGGAAAAGTCACTTGCCCAAAGTCACAGAGATCAGTAGCAAATCTAATAGCTCTACATCTTTGTCCTTCTAGGTACAAGTTTGTTTTCCAAACCAACCTCTTCTTTCTCTTTTGTCATCCCTTATGACCCCTGTGCACTTTCAGGAACCATGGCCCACAAAAGCCCTCCACTATTTCATAAATATTTATTAGTTTGTTTTGATACCAGTGCATTTATTTAAGAACCAGAGCCCCTGAAGAGCGAAGGCAAAGCAGAGAGCAGTCAGAGACAAACTTTGCCGTGCTCTTTGGACCTTGCAGAATTTACTTTTCCTGCTGACTGGAAATCTTGTTAGCTTTAAAAATTCCACCCTGGTCCCTAGGGACTGAAGAAATGACCCCCAGTGGCTGCAGAGATTGTGATCCTAATTCTAAGACAGGAAAACAGCAACTCATTGCTGACTGCTAGTGGTGATGCTCTGGACAACTGTTACTGTCATCAATTTCCCTGAGTTAAAAGGACAGCAGCCTTCTAAGCACTGAGGGAAATGAAATACATAAATCATTTAATCACCTGTCCCCTCTACTCCATCAAACCACATATGACACTATGGAGAACTGTATCAATAATTACTCCAAGGAGGAAGAGATGGTCTTCGACTTCCTACAACTTCCCTCTCATTTTCAGCTTCAGTTACCAGCTTCTCACAGTACGTGATGAAATTTATCAGATTTCCTGTTTAGAAAAGCCAAACCCATTGTCACTGAGTCAACTCGGACACATAGAGACTCTGTCAAAAGGATTTAAATAACACACTTCTTATCAGATTTAATTGCATTCTCCCTTTTTCTTACACAAGATTCTGTCATTTTTAAATAGTCTATGGCAAAAAGAGACTTCCAAATGTTGGAAACCATGTGTTGGGGCAGAGAGGAGGAAAATACGGTTTCTAGAAATATGTCTGGTTCTTGGGGCCCTTATAGTCCTCATTTCCCTTCATTCAAGAAGAGCCTATTTGATCCTTTCTGAAGGCAAGTCATGGATATATTAATCACCATCTTTTTGCAAGAGTACAGACCATCTTTTTATAAGAGTGTGTGTTTTGTCATAACCCAGCCAAGTGCCATTGAGTTGGATCTGACTCATGGAGAAGACTCTTCACATTTCTGTGATTCTCAGACTCTTGTCTCTCCATCCTTCCCTCTTATCCTTCAGTCTGCAGTCTTTTTCCTATGCATTACCTAAATTTAAAACCATATAGAAAATAGGTGTCATTTTTATAACTGTCTTTCTACAAACACCATCATACTGTAAATGTTTTGAAAATCATTGTATTTACTCAATAATGTCTCTTGGCATACTTTCTAGACAAGAATGTGTAGATCTACCTCACTTAAAACTATTGCATGGTATTCCACAGTATGGACAAAGCATTATTTCCTTGACTTGTCCCCAGTTGATAGATGTTAAGGTTGTGCTTATTATTGTCACAGTGTTGTAATCAAGATCTGATGTGTGCCTTTTTAGGCCCACTTGCTGGTACCTCTTGGATTGGTACCAAGAAGTATAATTGCTGAATCATATGACAATGTTTTGAATTTTAAAACTTACTTTCACATATCTACCAGTTGTACTCAAGATAACCCGTTATCCACATCCTTACCAACAGTGATGTTACCTGTGGACGTAGGCATCCAGGTATCTACTGCAACAACTCTGTACTACAGAATGACAGCACGAGTCTATAATGGAAAGCTGGCCACTTTTGCTCTGGGTGAAATCAGCATTGTCGAGGATGTGGACAAATTAGTTCTCTTATGGCATGTGCAACTGAAAGAAATGTGAATTGACTGCAGGACAATTAAAAATCTGTGTAGCAGTAATTCTTCAATTTCAAAATATCAATAACTAATATTATCTCCCTGTAGCATTTTTATGAATCTCATGCATCATAACAAATTATGGCTAACGTTGCATAAAATGGGAATTCCAGAATACTTAACTGTGCTCTTAAGGAATCTGTATGTGGACAAGAGGCAGTTGTGAGAACAGAATAAGGGGTCACTGCATGGATTAAAGTCAGGAAAGGTGTGTGTCAGGGTTGTCTCCTTTCACCACACCTTTTCAATCTGTATTCCAAGCAAACAATCTGAGAAGCTGGATTATATGAAGAAGAACGAGGCATCAAGATTGGAGGACGACTCATTAACAACCTGCATTATGCAGATGACGTTACTTGCTGGAAGTGAAGAAGATTTGAAACACTTAACTGATGAAGATGAAAGACCACAGCCTTCAGTATGAATTATATCTCAAAATCAAAAAAACAAAAATCATCACAACTGGACCAGTAAGCAACATTGTCATAACTGGAAAAAGGATTGAAGCTGTCCAGGATTTCATTTTGCTTGAATCCACAGTCAAGATCCATGGAAGCAGCAGTCAAGAAATCAAAAGATGCATTGGGAAAATCTGCTGCAAAGGATCTCTTTAAAACATTGAAAAGTAAACACGTCACACTGAAGACTAAAGTGCACTTGACACAAGCCATGGTGTTCTCAATCACATCATATACCTGCAAAACTAGACAGTGAACAAAGAAGACAAAAGAAGCCTTGATGCCTTTGAATTCTGGTGTTAGAGAAGAATGTTGAATGTACCATGGAATGCCCAAAGAACAAACAGATCCATACTAACCATGAAACAATTTGGAGTGGTACACTGAATTCTCCAAGGCTTCGTGGGGAAAGGTCTATGACTTGCTAGTCCTGCTCAGAATTTTAATCCCACCCAAAGCCTTCAGTCCATGGGACAGCGTTATGTTATTTCCACGCCTGATTTGTTTCCAAGTGTATCCAGAGCCTGCTTCTATAGACCCCTTGGAACAGGAAGGGGGAAATGTGTCTCAGAAGAGTAACTGAGACCAGGAGTCAGGACTTGATGCAGGAGTGGGAAACTGGGTCACTGTTGAGTAAATATTTCTTTCCTTTCTCCTTCCACTGTGGAAGTAACATATTTCCCTGTCCATTGATTATGGGCCAACTGGACACAGGTACAAGTGACAGTGGAGCCCTGGTGGCACACTGGTTAAAAGCTTAGCTGTTAACCAGAAAGTCAGCAGCTCAAATTCACCAACTGTTCCTTAGAAACCCCGTGAGGGTGTTCTACTCTGTCCTGTTGGATCTCTATGAGTTGGAATTGACTCATCAGAAGGCAATGGGTTTGGTTTCTGTTTAGAAATATCAGTGTGTCAGTTTTGTGTGTGAGTTTTAAGCAACATGACACATTTCCTCTTGAGTTCTGGTCATCAACCTTAAGAAGAGAGTAGCCTGAGTAGCCGTTATTCCATCGGCCTGGGTTCCAGAATGAAGATACTTAACAACAGACCTTGAGCAGACCAGAATCTTAATGCTTCTTGACTTAACTGTGCCAAGCCAACCCACAGCCAACTGCATACCTACAAATGACAAAAAGTGTCCTTGAAAGGCATTTGCTATCTTGGGACTGCTTGTTTCTGTAGCAGTGGTTGATGAATGGAGGCTTGATGGAGCAATGGTTGAGAGCTTAACCACTAACCAAAAAGTCAGCAGTTCAAATCTCTCAGAGGCTCCTTGGAAACTCTATGGGACAGTTCTGCTCTGTCCTATAGGATCACTGTGAGTCAGAATTGACTCAACACCTGTGGGTTTGGTTGATGACTACAGGAGGCAGTTGGAGGGAAATTTCATCTCAGAAAGCATGTCTTTATGAACAAGTATATGGTTAATAATGAAACAGAACTACTTTGTGTCCTGATTTTGCTACTGGCCAGCTGTGTGACTCTAAGAGATTAACTTAATATCTCCAAGCTTCAGTTTTCTCTCCTTAGAACAAGGATAATGAAATCCATATCACAGAATGTCATGAACATAAAATGAGATGATGTTTGCAAGTTAAATCAGGCAAAACTTAATTATTTGTCTCCCTCTCCACTTTTAATCCCACCAGAATTAAAAGGGCCTAAATGTATGGGAAGACATTTCCAGTGAAGAGCTGTAAAGGTGGCATCTACCAAATCCAGGCTATGGGACGCTCCCAAACCAAGCTACAGCAAGTAGAATCCCAGACTCCTCTGGAAACATACTCCTTTTGAGTCTGAGTAGTCTGCTTATTTCCCTTGGATTTAGTTTTTCCTTTTTTTTTTTTTTTTATGTTTCTGACTGTCTAAGTCATGATGAGGGGTCTAAGAGGAGGTGATTTTGTTCCCAAGTGGGCCAGGGCATAGCAGGGAAGCATCTTACCCTTAGGCTGATCACACACGAGACTCTAGTGGAAACAGAACCAATTTTCCCATCAGAAAGTTGTCCTCCCATGCCACATGGCAAATGCGTATCTTCATACATACACACAGAGGACTGATCAGCATCCATACAGGAAAGCCACTCTGCTATTACAAGTACTATGAAATAAGGAATTTATATTAGAAATAAACTAACACAATGTGGGAGAAACTTGGTAAATAAAAGTCCAGGAAGGGCAGTTGGAAAATCAGAGGAAAGTCTTTCTCCAGATGTCTGAAGCCCTGGAGTGGGAAGGTGAGTTTGAGTTTCAGGGGGAACCAGTGAGCACGCCTGGCAAACCGAGCCTGGAGCACAGAGGCATGAAAAGCTGTTGCCTCTAAGAGCTGTTCTCTGTGAGACTGCTGACGCACCTGAGGGAAGGCCTGGGCTTGTTGCTCAGCAGGGCTAGAAATTGGGAAGAACATTACACTGATTAGGGAAGAGTTGGGACAAGCTAGAACCCACTAGTAACTCTTTGTCGCTGTATCTGACAGTGATGGCTTTCAGACTGAAATGACTGGTGACTGACATCAAGCTTCTCATTTGGCTGACTCTAACCTTGAACCACACCTAGAAGTGGACTGCAGGGAGTAGCTCCAGTGCAGCCAAGTTGACACACTGCAAAACCAATGTACGTGTGTGTATTTAATTACCAAATTCCCACATGCATGCATGCTTGCTGAAGCAAATTCAATTAACACCTTATGATATAAAAGAGAAAAATTATTCTTTCATTTTCATGTTGGGCAACAACTTAAAAGTTCGTTATTCCCCGTGTGTGTCTATCTATATCTCTATATAGATATACACACATGTATACGATATATGTGTACCATTCACTGTTATGTGTGTACAGATTATATATGTTTACATACTTTTTGTATACAAAAACAGAATCGGACTATCTTAGTTACCTAGTGCTGCTATAAAAAAAATATACAAGTGGCTTTAAAGATCAGAGATGCACTGTCTGTCAGTTTTGGAGGCTAGAAATCTGAATGGGGCATTGGCATGGCTACATGCTATCGACTATTAGGAGAAGACCATTACTTGTCTCTTTCAGCTCTGGCAGCCCAGGTGTTTCTTGGCATTCCTTGGCTTGTTGATAGATCCTTACGTGCTTTCTTTGCCTTGTGTGTCTTTGTGTCTGTTCTGCCCTTCTTATAAGACACCACTCAGAGGGGATTAGGTTGAGGACCTACATCAACATAACAATGGAAAAACCTTACTCCAAACAGGATCACATTCACAGGTACAGGGGTTGGGGCTACAACGTATCTGTTTTGAGTGACACAATTCAATCCATAGCACTAGCTATAATTTTTTTGCAACTTGACTAGTCAATGATTATCTTATGAACTCCTTTCCACATCAGTACATAGAGATCTACCTCATTTTTTTAATATATTGCATAGCATAGGGCTCATTTGTATGAATTAAATATAAAGCTACAACAAACATATGTGAAATGTGTGTATATATCTGCAAGCTTGTGCACAAGCTCTCATATTTTCAAGAACTATATTCCTAGATACAAGTACTACAGCTACTAACTGAAAGGCCAGCAGTTCAAATCTGACAGGCACTCCATGGGAACTCTGTTAGGCAGTTAGTTTTACTCTGCCTATAAGGTCGCTGTGAGTTAGAATCAACTTGACAGCAATGCGTTTGTCATTTTTGGCTATATTCTTAGAAAATATGATGTCATTTAAAATTTTATATTTTACTTTGATGGTTGCTAGGATTGCGAGGGAGGAGAAAGGTATTCATTGATTCAGTGGTAGATAAGAAGTGGGCTAAGTGACACCACACAGTAGAAGCAAGGTTAGTACAAATGGATTACACCAAAAGCTAAAAGGTTTTCTAAATGCAACCCAACATTTTGAAGGGCAGAGTAGCAGGGACAGGGATCTGGGAATAGCTAGGCTAATCAGAATAACTAATTTTTTAAAAGAAAATGTTCTGCATATCACATTAGTGAGTGACATCTGGGGTGTTAAAATTAGCAAGGGGCCATCTAAGTAGCATGAAACAGTCCCAATCTACCTGGAGCAAAGGAGAATGAAGGACATCAAAGACATGAGGAAAATAGAAGGTGACATGTGATCCAGAGTCCACATTAGCAGGAGACAAAAGAACTAAATGGTGCCCAGCTACCACCAATACCTGCCCTGGCAAGGATCACAACGTGTAGTCCTTGATGTAGTGAGAGAAAAATGGGCTAGAACTCTAATAAAGGACCATCCTTCATAGTCTGTCAGACTAGAGGGTCCCCTGAGGCCATGGCTCCAGACTCTCTGTTAGCCCAGAGCTGAAACCAGTACCGTAGCCAACTCTTCAGACAAAGAATGGACTGAAGTGTAAGACAGAGTGATCCCGGTGAAGAATGTTCTTCTTAGCTTAAATACGTACATGAGGCTATCTAAGCAGCTCTTGTCCAGAGACAGTATGAGAAGTTGGAGGAGAACGAGAGTTGTTGAATGGACACAAGAAGTACAGCATGGAAAGGAGGAGTGTGCTGTCATGGGGGGCAGACATAGTTAGAGTTGTATAGTTGTGTATGTACAGCGTTTCATATGGCAAATTGATTTGGATTGTAAACTTTCACTTAAACCACAGTAAAATATTTTTTAATTTTTTATTTTAGTAGCTAAAAGCCAATTGTCTCCCTGCAAATTTGAATGTGGCTTTGAGGTGATTCTCGGGGCCATGTTCAAAAGGAGACTGATGAGGCTCCTTTAGATGACAACGTGGAACCATCACCACGGTGGGGACCTACCCCAGAGTCCTTCCTTTATTTTTGTGACTCTACCATTACTACACGTGGACCCCTCCTTTAATATTTTACTGAGTGATCAAAATTGCCTCTGCAGCCCTAGTTCAACAGGGTTTCTGGTCATGTCCTTATTGAAGACATAGCCAAGGGACCCAGGGATTCACCTCAGGCAGTGGCCAAGTCTTTCCCACAATTCCTTTGTTTTGTTTTGATACTTAATCAAAAACACATCATGCATATTTGCACAAGAATCATCTGGAAGCTAGAGGGTCACTTCTCTTCTGACTAGAAAGTCATGGGAGAAAATGGCTTTTCTGACCCATTCATTCTGAAAGGCCTTTCCTAGGCTGCCTAATTTCCGTTCGCTCTTCATTTCTTCTTCTCTTCTGGCTGTGAGGAGATCTTATAACAGCCTCTTTAATCATCACTCAAAGGACAGTGGGGACACACTCCGTAAATCTAGAAATCTCTTTTTTTCAGCTGCTCTCCCTTACTTCTGATCTAGAAGTCCAGTCACTTTGGCCCTCAGCCACCCACATGCTTAATCCCAAGTTTCCCATGCTGAAGTTCGTCCCCTCCGGCTGGTTGCCCCTAGAGTGACAACTATTCCATCAACTCTGCATTCCTGAGCCCCTGCCACAGGGTAGATGGAACACGGCCAAACACTACTAACAGCTTAAGTTGACTCAGAGAAACACTGGTGAACAAAACACAACGAGGGGCAGTTTTTTAGAGCTAGCAAGACTCTAGATCTGTGCTATTCCATATGATAGCCACCAGCCACATGTTTCAATTTAAATTAGTTAAATTTTTTAAAAAATCTGACAAGTCAGTTCCTCAGTTGTGCTACCCTTGGCTTCCATGCTGGGCAGGGCTGGTATAGAATTTCCATCATCACAGAAAGTTCCGTGGACAGCGCCTCTCTGCAATCAGCCTCCTCGGTTTGCCTAGAGATCTAGGCACAGCACAGATCTCTGTGCTGCTGGGACACCTGAGAAAGCCGCTGGCTCCTTTCTGTGACTAACACTGTTCCTGTTTTTTTATCATCTGGAAATGTTGCTTTCTCACTAATGTATCCTAAGCCACATATTTTAATAATTTCATTTTCAAATTCCCAAGGGAAATTTGCATTTTGATTCTCAGTTGTTATTGTTGTTGGAGTTTGTCAAGTAGATTTCTACTCATAATGACCTCATAACGTTCCCCAGTGTAGAACTGCCCCATAGGATTTTGTACTTTGTAATCTTTACGAGAAGTAGCCCTGGTGGCATAACGGCTAAGCACTTGGCTCCCAACAGAAGATCAGTGGTTCAAACCAACAGCCAATCTGTGGGAAAAAGATGTAGCTGTCAGTTTCCTTAAAGATTCACAGTCTTGGAAACCTTATGAACCTATAACATCAATATGACTTGGAATCAACTCGACAGCACATGACAACAGTCTTTACAGGAGCAGATGGCCAGGTTTTTCTCCTGCAGAGCTGCCAGTTGGTTTAGAACCGCCAGCCTTTTGGTCAGCACTTAATCATTGGGCTACCAGGGCTCTTAGCTCCACTAAAATGAGAATGTGTGCAGCCAGCTACAAGCGCTGAAAACTCAGTAAGTTAAATGTAGACACATACAAGCACGTGACAGCACTCCAGGCATTGCTCTTCAAGGGTTATTTCCCTATTGAGTAAATTACCATTTGAGTTGGAGAACAGGCTTACAAAATCAGTGTTCTAGTGCTAAATCTGTTTATTAACAGGATACCTGTACATGCCTTTATACCTCAAATCTGGGACAACAGAAGCTTCGGTGGGTAGTAAAAACAGGCTGTCACTATGTAAGACTTTGTGTTCTTCTTTATAGACCATTGTTGAAGTGTGATGGTATTTTTACTTTGCTGCCTGCTGATTCTCAGAATTCTTCATTCTGAGTTTCTTTCCCTGGAGTATGAATGGTATGTTTCATAGCTTCTGCAGCTGGAACTGGAGCTTGAGGGCATCCCCTTGAATCCTCTCTGCATCACCAGTGACAGCTGCACTGTTGCTTTTCACTTCCTTTTTGGTTTCTTGCCTTGAGAGTGCTACTAGAATATCATAGAAATACACCAGAGTGGTCGTAACAACTGCCCAAGAAGGTGGCAGAAAACTCTTAGGGGAGGGAAAAAAACGGGTGCCTTCCAAAGACATAAGAGAGGTCTTCATCTGTGGAACTCCAGGTGTGAATTTGCTGTATGAGTTCCAACTCACAGAAAACAAAGTGATCAGAGCCTAGAGATGGCTGAGCTGGATTCCTTGGATGTCTGTAGGCTTGTCTTGGAATGGAGTGGCCAAGGATGCTTCAGCGACCAGTGCATGCAGCCTAAGAAAGAGTATCAGAGGGAGCCCAGGACCAGGGCTGGGAGGAGCACTGCCATTTCTGCCAAGTGATCTTGCGGAGTGTCCAAACTTTTCTCAGTCACAGGAGGAAATGGAGATCACTCTCTGGGCTCTGGCAACCTCTTGGGACCGTTGAAATGAGACAGACACATAACTGCACTTCTCAAATTGTAAACAACACTTATAGGGCATGTGCTGTAGAAAAGCACCACCCTTCCCCTCTGGTTTTCAAGAGGGGAACCCCTTGAAAAGGGATTTTCTCCCAAGCTCTTCATTTCTTAGTTATCCTCACTTAAATCTTGCTCTGTATTCCTTATAGCCAGACAAGTAAATGAAGTTACTCAACTATTTACACATGTACTTTTATCTCTAATCGTAAAATGAATGCCATGGTTAGTAATAAAAATCGGGGTGCCAGAAATAGCAAGGAGTACTGGGGGAATGTAGCTAGAAAGGGACATCATGTTTGGTGAAATAAAGGGTCAGTGAAAATGAGGGAAAACTGTCAAAGAGATGGATTGGCATAACAGCCCCAACAATGGACTCAAAAATACCAATGATAATGAAGACGGCCCAGGAGTGGGCAACATTTGTTCTCTTATGCATAAGTTGGTCGTGAATTGCATCCGACTTGAAAGTCATTCACAGTAACAATTAGGGGACACTAATCCTGTGGAAAGAAACCCTGATGGCATAGTGATTAAGGCCACAACTGCTAACCAGAAGGTTAGCAGTTCAGATCCACCTGGCTTTCCTTGGAGACTCTATGGGGCAGTTCTACTCTGCCCTACAGGGTCACTATCAGTTGACATTGACTCAATGGCAGTGGGTTTGGTTATTTTGGTTTAACCCCGTAGAAACCCCTGTGGCATAGTGGTTAAGCCCTACAGCTGCTAACGAAAAGGTTGACAGTTTGAATCCACCAGATGCTCCTTGGAAACCCTATGGGCCAGTTGTACTCTGTCCTATAGGGCTGCCATGCGTTGGAATAGACTTGATAGCAGTGGGGTTGTTTTACCCCTGTGGTAGACCAATGGCATTCATTGTGGTTGTTGTTGTTCTTAGGTACCATCAAGTTTGTTCTGAATCATAAGGCCCTATACACAACAGAACAAAACACTGCCTAGTCCTATGTCATGCCCACGATCATTTTTATGCTTCAGCCTATTGTTGCAGCCACTGTGTTAATCCATCTTGTTGAGTCTTCCTCTTTTTCTCTGACTCTTTACGTTACCAAACAGGATGTCTTTCTCCAGGCTTGATCCCACCTGAGGACATGTCCCAAGTACGTAAAATGCATCCTTGCTTCCAAATAGCACTCTGATTGAGCTTCTTCCAGGACAGATCTGTTTGTTCATCTAGCAGTCAATGGTATATTCAACATTCCTATCCAAGACTATAATTCAAAGGCATCAACTCTTCTTTTTCAAATGTCTAGCTTTCAAATACCTTTGATGCAACTGAAAATATCACAGGTTCAGTTAGGTGCACCTTAGTCCTCAAGGTGACATCTTTACTTTTCAACCCTCTCAAGAAGTCCCTTGCAGCAGATTTTCCCAATACCATGCGTCTTGATTTCTTGACTGCTGCGTCCGTGGACATTGACTGTGGAACAAGTAGAATAAAATCCTTGACAACCTCAATCTTTTCGTCATTTATCACAATGTTGCTTGCTGGTCCACTTGTGAAGATTTTTACTTTCTTGATGTTGAAGTGCAATCCATATTGAAGGCTGTGGTCTTTGATCTTCATCAGAAAGTATTTCAAATCCTGTTCACTTCCATTATGTGTCATCTGCATAATGCAAGTTGTTAACAAGTCTTCCTTCAGTCCTGATGCCTCATTCTTCTTCATATAGCCCAGCTTCTCGGAATATATGTTTGGCATATAAAGAATACAGTCCTGATGTACACCTTTCCTGACTTTAAACTATGCACTTTCTTCTTGTTCTGTTTGAATTACTACCTCTTAATCCATGCACAGATTCCTCATGAGCATAATTAAGTGTTTGGGAATTTCCACTCTCCTCAATGTTATCCATAATTTGTAACTGTATCCACACAGTTGCATAACTCTGCAAAGTCAATGAAACAGGTAAACCTCTTTCTGGTATGCCCTGCTTTTAGCCAAGCTCTGATATCACAGTGATATCCGTGGTTCCACTTCCTCTTCTGAATCCAGCTTGAATTTCCTGCAGTTCCCTGTAGTATACTACAGCCAGCCAAGCCAAGTGCTGAGCAGTCACTTTTAAATGATCTTTGCAGAATTTTACTTGTATATAGTACTAATACAGTTTGATAATTTCTGCATTCAGTTCAATAACCTTTCTTGGGAATGGGCACAATTCTGGGTCTCTTCCAGTTAGTTGGCTAGGTAGCTGTCCTCCAAATTTCTTGTCATAGATGAGTGAGCATTTCCAGTTCTACATTCGTTTGTTGAAACATCTCAGTTGATGTTCCATAAGTTCCTGGAGCCTCAGTTTTTCACCAATTCCTTCAATACAGCTTCAACTTCTTTCTTCAGTACCGTTGGTTCCTGATTGTATGCTATCTCTTGAAATGGTTGAATGTAAACCAATTCTTTTTGGTATAGTGATTGTGTATTCTTTCCATCATCTATTTATGCTTCCTGTTTCATTTAATAGTTTCCCTGTAGAATGCTTCACTATTGCAACTCTAGGCTTGTATTTTTCCTTCAGTTCTTTCAGCTTGAGAAACGCAAAAATTGTTCTTTACTTTTGGATTTCTGTCTCCAGCAATTTGCACATGTCATTATAATACTTCACTTTGTCTTCTTGAGCTGCCCTTGGAAATCTCTTGTTCAGTTCTTTTACTTTTATCACTTCTTCCTTTTGCTTTAGGGCAAGTTTCAGAGTCTCTCCTGGTATCCAAGTTGGTCTTTCCTTTCTTTCCTGTCTTTTTAATGGCCTCTTGCTTTCTTCATGTGTGATGTCTTCGATGTCATTCCACAACCCCTCTGTCCTCCAGTTATTGGTGTTCAATGTATCAAATCTATTTTTGAGATGATCTCTAAACTCAGGTGGGATATACTCAAGAGAGTACTTTGGCTCTTGCCAATTTGTCCTAATTTTCTTCCATTTCAGTTTGAACTTGCATATGAGAAATCAATTAGTCTTTAACACAGTCAGCATCTGGTCTTACTCTGATGGATGATATCAAACTGTTCCATTATCTCTTTCCACAGATGTAGCCTATGTAGTTCCTGTGTATTTCATCTAATGTGGTCCATATGAACAGTTGTCATTTATGTTGATGACAAAGGTATTTGGAAGGAGAAGTCATTGGCTTTTCAAAAATCTGTCATGCAATCTCCAGCATTATTTCTATCACCAAGGTTGTGTTTTCCAAGTATTGATCCTTCTGCTTTGTTTCCAGCTTTTGCATTCCAATCACCAGTAATTATCAACACATCTTGATTGCATGTTCAATGAATTTCAGACTACAGAAGCTGGTAAAAGTCTTCAATTTCTTCATCTGTCACCTAAAAGGTTGGTGCATACACTTGAATAATAGTCATATTAATTAGACTTCTTTGTAGGTGTGTAGATATTATCTTATCATTGACAGCATTGTGCTTCAGGACAGATCTTGAAATGTTCTTTTTGACAATGAATATAATACTACTCCTCTTCATCATTCCCAGCACAGTAGGCCATATGATTGTCCAATTCAAAATGGCCAATACCAGTCCATTTCACCTCACTAATACCTAGGATATTGAGGTTTATGCATTCCATTTCATTTTTTATTATTACCAATTTTTCCTAAATTCATACTTTGTACATTCCACATTCTAATTATTAATGGATATTTGTAGCTGTTTTTTTTTTTTTTTGAGCCATTGTATATCAGTAAATGAAGGTCCCGAATGATTGACTCCATCCATTTCATTAAGATCAACTTTAATTTGAGGAAGCAGCTCTTCCCCAGTCATCTTTCGAGTGACTCTCAACCTGAGGGCTCATTTTCTGGCACTATGTCTGAGAATGTTCTGTTTTTGTTCATAACATTTTCACTGGCTAATTCTTTTTAAAAGTAGACTTTAGGGTCCTTCTTCATAGTTTGCCTTCATCTGAAAGCTCAGCTGAAACCTGTCCACCATGCATGACCTTGCTGGTATCTGAATACCAGTGGCATAGCTTCCAGAATCACAACAGCAAGCGAGATCCACAGCAGGGCAAACTGACAGACAGGTGGGGCTGGCATTGATTAATAGTTCAAAACCCCTCACCTCTCCCCATAGCTACACTTTTGCAGTACAGTTTTTCAGTTTCCTTCACCAAAGAGCTGCTGGAGTCTCTTTTCCCACGATTTGGATATGGGCTCAGCCATGTGGCTTGCTTTGGCCGACAGAACACTGCAGAAGTGACAGTGTAACAGTCTCCAGCCTATGCCCCAAGAGGCCTTTCATGTTTTGGCTTCCTGGCATAGTGCTATGAGAACATGCCTGGGCTAACCTGCTGGAAGATTGCAGCCAATAGAGCAAAGCTGGTCACCCCAACCTGTAACAGCTGACACTGTTTTGCCAGCCTATAACAGCTGACAGCAAGTCCTGCCAAGATCAGCAGAGTTTTCAGTTGACCCCAAAAGCACAAGCAGTAAATGGCTACTGAAGAATGCCAATTGATGTTTTGTGGCTGTTTGTTATGAGTCATCATTGCAGCCAATAGATTCCAACTCATAGCAATCCTATAGGACAGAGTACAGTTGCCCCACAAAACACCTCGTAGGTTTGAACAACCGCTAAGACACTAGGGATTCCATATAATTACTACTCAAGTAGAATGAACAAAGATCATTTCTTAGCATTGACAATAAACTAAGAGTAGATTGCATCTGTCAGAAGACAATGAGATTTGGGTAGCTTTTCTAGAAAGAGATATGGACTTTAAATTTGTAATCCCTTTCTACCACCACAAATTTTCAGTTCTCTGAAAGATGAGGTCTCTAACTCCACCTTAGGCCAGGCTTGCCTGAGACCTGGGCCTAGCCTAAGGTGTGGTGCTGCAAGATGAGCTCCCTAGGCTGGAAGGCAAATATACAGTGGCCACAACAATGGACTCCTCAGACAAGCGAGAACACTGGTTCTTTCTAGAATCATAGTCCAGTTTTGACTAGATATCCAGAGTGTAAATATGCTTCCAGTCTGGCCATAAGAAGGCTCCTGACTTTCCAGCTGACTCTGGGATGACCTGCTTGTCAGCTCTGCTCTCCCTTGTTCTTAGCACCTTCACATAGCACAGTAGATGCCTTCTTAGTCTTTGCTGAGATGTTGGGCTGAAACCCCTTCTCTATACAGTGTTACTCAATACCTCTTGACATGTCCTGTGAGAAAGATCCCTGAGATCAATGCAGTTCAGAAAGCTCCCTTTTGGAGACTGAAGATGCAGATGACAAAAAGCTCTGACAAGAAGGTCAAGAAAGAAGCACATTTAACTGTTGTAGCCTAGTGTTGCCATAGTTTTGACCATGTGTTTCCCATTTCTTCTGTAATACCCAATATCCTCAGTATTCCATCTGGGCAAAATTGTCCTTAGTTCTATTTCATCTGAAAAGTTTGGTTAAAACATAAGCGCTCTCTAGATGCTGTGACTGCTTCTAGTGTCCAACAAAATGAAGAATTTCTTTACATTTTGTTCTAAGACAGCATTTCTTAGGAGAACTCACATGGACACCACCCTTCCTTGGAGTCTATTGGTGTCACAGCTGCTGCCACCAACAGTCATGCTTTCTGTATCTTTCTTGGCAGGTATGACCTATTAGAGAAAAACAGCTCTAGCAGGGAGGCGCTTGGGGCATGGTGATGAGAGGGAGCCAGTAGAGAATAATTTATAGGATTTAGGGAGCCCTGTAGTGGATTACAACAGCCTGATCCCAGTGTGAGTGGGATGTCTATGAGTCAAAGACTGACCTATGTCAGCTAATAACGATGACAGTACTAGTTCATAACCAAGAGCTTAAACTCAGGACTATTTGCTGCAGGATCTGTTCTGTTCTGTTACCTCATACTCATCTTGTTCCTTGTGACTAAGTCCTGCTTTATTCCCAGATTCATGTACCTGTGACCCTCTCATAGATCTTGGGCTCCACACTCTCCCTATTGCTTTTTGTTACTGGAGCTCTGTTGTCAAAGTGTGCTTTTTGAAATGGAAATGCCCCAGACTGCCCAATGCCGTAGCTATGAGTCCATAATGTGAGTAATATGAGAACAGTCCATTGTGTTTGCTTGCTGCTGTAGTAGGCTTGTGGACTTTTCCCAACTGCTACTCTGGACTGCCTTCACTCTATAAATTATTCTCTACTGGCTTCCTTCTCATCACTATGTCCCAAGAGCCTGCTCACTGCTAGAGTTGTTTTTCTGTTGTAGGTCATACCCTCCTGCCAACCTAAATCTTTCCATGACAGAAAAAGGAAGCTACAGAAAGCCTGATTGTTGGTGGCAGCAACTGTGACATCAGTGGATTCCAAAGAAGGGTGGTGTCCATGTGGATTCTTCTAATAAATGCTGTCTTAGAACAAAATGTAAAGAAATCCTTCGTTTTGTCGGAGGCTAGAAACAGTCACAGCATCTGTAGAGTGCTTATGTTTTAACCAAACTTTTCAGATGAAATAGAACTAAGGACGATTTTGCCCAAGTGGAATACTGGGGATACTGGATATTACAGCAGAAATGAGAGACACGTGGTCAAAACTATGGGAACACTGGGCTACACAGTTAAATGTGCTTCTTTCTTGACCTTCTTGTCAGAGCTTTTTGTCATCTGCATCTTCAGTCTCCAAAAGGGAGCTTTCTGAATTGCATTGATCTCAGGGATCTTTATCATAGAACATGTCAAGAGGTATTGAGTAACACTGTATAGAGAAGAGGTTTCAGCCCAACATCACAGCAAAGACTAAGAAGGCACCTACTGTACTATGTGAAGGTTCTAGGAACAAAGGGAGCAGATCTGACAAGCAGGTCATCCCAGAGTCAGCTGGAAAGTCAGGAGCCTTCCTATGGCCAGACTGGAAGCATATTTACACTCTGGATATGTAGTCAAAACTGGATTATGATTCTAGAAAGAACCAATGTTCTCATTTGTCTGAGGAGTCCATTGTTGTGGCCACTGTATATTTGCCTTCCAGCCTAGGGAGCTCATCTGATAACCCCACACTGGACAATATTCTGTTGTGATCCAAATGGCTTTCATTGGCTGATATTCAGAAATAGATCACCAGACTTGATCTAGCCTTGTCCGGAAGCTCCACTGAAACCTGTCCATAGTGGGTGACCTTGTTGGTATTTGAAATACTGGAGGCATAGCTCCCATCATCAGAGCAACATACAAATTACCACTGTACATCAAACTGACAGGTGAGTGGTGAATATGTATACCCTTACACACATTTTATTAAAACTTGTGATTAATGTTGTGATTGTTTAAGAATTAGTCTAAAAAAGAATTTGGGGGTGAAAGAGTTCTATCACAGATGTTGCTTAGAATTACTGGACACATGGTAATGAAAGCCAAAATAAATTTTACTCATTTTAAACAATGAAATTACCTACGGACTATACACCACCTCACTGCATATACCTGGTATAAACTATGCTCACAGCCCTATCCTTGGTTCACCAATGCTTTGGGGCCATCTGGTTCGAGAGATACTGTTCCTTTAGAGAGTATCTGCTTTGTTAGAACACTTAGAAAATTTCCATTTCAATAGAAAAAATAAGTTCTATTTAGTGGAGACATTGTTTGCGTCTTTAGAGAGGGTTCAGGCTGATTGAACAAGGTGGCTGTCTTTGAGAAGTAGTGTCTACATGTAATTTGGAACTGTGTGTTCAGAAATGGAAACCATGGTGACATAATGGTTAAATGCTGTGTTTGCTAACCAAAAGGTCTGTGGTTCAAATCTACCAGGTGCTCCTTGAAAACTTTATGGAGCAGTTCTACTCTGATCTGTAGGTTGCTATGAGTCAGAGCAACTTGACAGCTAGTCAAACTTGGGTTTGGGGTATGTTCAGAAATGAAGTGGCACAACACAGGTGACTGTCCTCAGCAGAGGCCTGCTTTTTAAAGCCAGTGCTCCATAGCATTGGTGGCTCAATTGTAGAATGCTTGCCTCTCATGAGGGAGAGCCCAGTATGATTTCCAGCCACTGAATCTCAAGCACAGCCTCCTGTCTGTCAGTGGAGGCATGTACGCTGCTATGAAACTAAACAGGTTTCACCAGAGCTTTCGGATGAAGGCATACTAAGAATCAGGCTTAGCATTCCACTTCCTAGAGACCTGCAGTACAGTGGTTAAGAGCTCAGCTGCTAACCGAAAAGTCTGCAGTTCAAACCCGTCGACTGCTCCTTGGAAACCCATGGGCCAGTTCTACTCTGTTCTATAGGGTCACCATGAGTTGGAATCAATTTGATAGCAATGGGGTTTTTTTTTTGGTTGATCTACTTCCAAAAGCAGCCAATAGCAGCCTTACAAATCACAAGATCCAGTCCCCAAGGCATAATGGCAATGGCTCAGGACTGGCTAGCATTTTGTTCTATTGTGCAGGGGTTTTCCCTGAGTCAGGGCTCACTTCACAACAGCTAACAGCAGCACAGTAGCACACAGAAAGTGATTCCTAAATGTGGTTCCCGGGATCAAGGAGAACCACAGGTAGGCAGTGAAATATAGATACAATTGTCAATCCACACTTTCACAGCCTCCCAGTGCTAAGTAGGATGGAAGGTACCTGGGTGCAGAAGGCATGCTCTACCATGCAGCACCTGTCACATATTCCTCTGAGCCTGCCAGAGATGCTGGCAGGCAACACTACCTTAATTCTGAACAAATTATGGAGAGGGTAGCTTATGAAAATTTATGTGAGGAAAAATTGGAAGCTTGATTGTTCTCAGCTATAAACTGCTCTCTTAAATTAATATCCAAGAAGCTGGTGCCAAGTAAAGGTCTTGCCAGATGTACTTCAATGAATGAAAAAGAATGATTTCTGATTGTGATTTTCTTGGTTATATTCAACTAGGTCCTGAGTGGATTAAAGGGACTTTTTTATGACATTTTTCTGATCTTAAAATTAATACAAATTACAGAAAAATACTAAAACTAAAAGTCACCCACAATCTTATCTCCCAGGAATGCCTATTACTAATAATAAATTGCTTATGGATTTTTTAATCCTGTTCTTTTCACTTAATGTTATGCTTGAACATTTTTCTCTGCATTAATCAGCCTTTGGAAGCACACTTAATAGATGCACATTATTTCATTGTGGGAATTTGCCATAATTTATTCACTCTGTCCTCTATCCCTGGACTTTTATATTTAAAAATTTTTATATATAATAAAAACAGCACTGTGATGGACATCCTCACTGGTAAATATATTTTTCCAAATTCTTCCTGATATTAGATTCCAAATCATGGGATTATTGGGAAAAGTATAAATATTCAAGACTATTAGTGTGTGTTGTCAGAATGCTTCAATAAATGAGAATGTAACCAGCTCAGCTCCCACCAGCAATGTGAGAGGAGGCCTTTCCTCTTCTACGGTAACCATCATTGCAGTGTTTCCCCAATTTTAATGGAACAATATAGCATTATTGCATTGTGGCTTTGTTTGCAAAGAGTTTAATAAGTGGAATTTTTCCTCTGTTATCATTCAGCAAATAGTTACTGGACACTGGGAAATATGCTGGATGCCGGGAATAAAATTGGGAGCAAAACTGGAGCTAATCTCCTCCTGTTGAGAGTTAAGTCTATTGATGGGCAGAGACATGGATTAAATAATCACCTGTGACATGTAAAATTGTGCAATGGAGAGATACAAGATTGTTTAATAGGAAGCTATGGCTTAGGGAAATCAGTGAGGGTTTCTTGAGGAAATTATTGAATAGATCTAGAAGAAAGAGAGTAATTAACTATGAGTAGAGGATAATGGAGTCCTTGGGTGATACAAGCAGTTAATATCCTCAGATGGTAGTAGAAAGGTCAGAGGTTTCAGTCCAACAGGGGAGGCTTTGGAAGAAAGCTTGGTGATCTACTTCCAAGAAATCTGCCACTGAAAATTCTAGAAAGATAGAAAACTTTATGGAGTATAGTTCTATTCTGACACACATGCAGTCACCATAAGTCAAAACTGTGTTATTGTGTGTATGTTGTGTGTGTTAGAACACAATTAATCAAACATAAATAAATTACAACTTTCTAATGGGTAGGCGACAATAAACAATTTCTAATCATTTAAAGAAGCAGACCAGAAAACTACCAAAACAAAAAATCAAACATTTCCCAGATGAAGAATACTTCCTAGAATTGTCAGCACTACAATACAAAGGAAAAGTATTCAGAGCTCTTCAAGACATCAGGAAGGAAATTAGGCAAAGTACAGCAGAACATAATGAAAAGTTAAACAAGCTGTAAGAAATACTTGAGCAACAATGATCTGAGGTTCAGCAGATTAACCATATAAATACAGAATTAGACAATTCCATAAAAAGTTAAAGGAGCAGACTTTAGGCAATGTAATGCAGAGTTAGCAAAAATGAAGCTAAAGTAGTTGATACCGGTGTATATGAGGAAAAATCAGACAAAAATCATGAAAAAGAAACTAAGAACCACCAAGAGTTATGTGTGATTCTATCAAGAGGAATAATTTACAAGTGATCAGGGTAGAGGGGGTAGGGAATAACAGAAAATACAGAGAAAATTGTTGAAGATATGTCAACAAAAAAAGTTCCTGATGTCATGAAAGATGAGAAGATACCTGTAAAAAGTGTTCATTGAATTCTACACAAGGTAGACCCCAAAAGAAAGACAACAAGACAGATTATCGACACACCAAAACTAAAGATGAAGAGAGGTTTTTGAAGCCAGCTAGGCTTAAACAAAAAATAGCTTACAAAGGAGTTATGACTGAGCTCAGATTATTCAGCAGAAACCATACTGCAAGAAGACAATGAGATGACACATTTGTTGCCATTGTTATGTGTCGTCAAGTTGGTTCCTACTCATATATGCACAGAACAAAACACTATCAGGTCTTCCACCGTGTCCACAATTGTTTTTATGCTTAAGCCCATTGTTGCAGCCACTATGTCAAATCATCTCAAGAGTCTTCCTCTTTTTCACTGACCGTCCACTCTACCAAACATGGTGTCCTTCTCCATGGAATGATCCATACTGACAACATGTTCAAAGTATGTAAGACACAGGTTCATTATCTTTGCTTCCAGGGAGCATTCTGGTTGTACTTCTTCTAGAACAGACCTGTTTGTTCTTTTGGCAGTCCGTAGTGCATTCAGTATTTTTCTCCAACCCCACAATTCAAAGGTATCAATTCTTCTGTCTTTCTTGTTCATTGTGCAGCATTTGCAAGCGTATGATGTGATTGAAAATACCATGTCTTGGGTCAGGCACAAGGTGGCATATTTATTTTCAAAACTTTAAAAAGGTCCGTTGCAGCAGATTTTCCCAATGCGATGTGTCTTTAGATTTCTTGACTGCTGCTTCAATGAGCATTGATTGTGGACCCAAGTAAAATGAAACTCTTTTTTTATTTTAATTTTTTGTTTTTTTATTATGACTGAGTGAAAATGTACATTCCCGTATAAATTTACATACCCACCTATATGCAACTTCCACTGCTCTCCCTGCCCAGTGACAGAACACTATTCCTCTCTGCTCTATACATGTCTCATCCTCCCAACAGTCTCTTTTCCCCTCCTCTCCACCCATTCTCCTTCCTCCAGCCAGACAAGTAAATGTTCTGGAATACTCACTCTCCACAATGTTAGCCATGTGAGTAGCAGCCTTATGGATAGTAATAGAACATTGTCAGGTAAAGTGCAGGAAAATGAGATCCCTAGGTTGGAAGGCACTAAGTAGATGACTGGGGAAGAGCTGTCTTTTCAAAGTAGAGTCAGTATGAATGGAGTAAAGCCTTCAGAATCTTCATTTGATGATGTGACATGACTCAAAATGAGAAGAAAGAGCTACAAACACCCATTAATAATTGGAACACAGATTGTATGAAGCATGAACCTGGGAAAACTGGAAATCATCAAAAATAAAATGAAACTCATAAACATCAGTGTCCTAGGCATCAGTAAGCTGAAATGGACCAGTATGGGCCATTTTGAATCAGACAATCATATAGTTAACTATACTGGGAATGAAAACTTGATGAAGAATGGTGTTGCATTCATTGTCAAAAAGAATATTTCAAGATCTGTCCTGAAGTACAATGCTGTCAATGATAAGGTAATATCCATACCCTTATAAGAAGGCCAGTTAGTATGACTACTGCTTAAATTTACGCACCAACTGCTAAGGCCAAAGATGAAGAAATCAAAGATTTTTACCAGCTTCTGCAGTCCAAAATTGATTGAACATGCAACCAAGATGCATTAATAATTACCGGCGGTTGGAATGCAAAAGTTGAAAACAAAGAATTCGTAGTTGGAAAATATGGACTTGATGATAGAAATGATGCCAGAGATCACATGATACAATTTTGCAAGATTAATGACTTCTTCATTGCAAATAACTTTTTTAACCAACACAAATGCCAACTGTATACATGGACCTGATCTGTTGGAATACACAGAAATCAACTTGACTATATCTGTGGAAAAAGATGATGGAAAATCTTTATATCCTTAGTCAGAACAAGACCAGGTACTGACTGGGCACAGACCATCAACTGCTAATATACAAGTTCAAATTGAAACTTATGAAAATTAGAACAAGCCTGAGAGAGTCAAAGCATGACCTTGAGTATATCCCACTTGAGTTTACAGATCATCTCAAGAACACATCTGATGTGCTTGACACTAATGACTGAAGACCAGATGAATTGTGGAATGACTTCGAAGACATCATCCATGAAGAAAGAGGTCATTGAAAAGAAAGAAAAGATAAAACTGTATGTCAGAATAGACTCTGAAACTTGCTTTTGAATGTCAAGCAGCTAAAGCAAAAGGAAGGAATGATGAAGTAAAAGAACTGAAGATTTCAAGGGACAGCTCGAGAAGACAAAGTAAAGTATTATAATGACATGTGCAAAGAGCTGGAAATACAAAACCAAAAAGGAAGGACATGTTCTGAATTTCTCAAGCTGAAAGACCTGAAGAAAAAATTCAAGCCTCGAGTTCCAATAGTGAAGGGTTCTACAGGGAAACTATTAAATGGCTCAGGGAGAACCAAGAGAAGATGGAAGGGATACACAGAGTAATTATACCAGAAGGAACAGCCATTTGAAGAGGTAGCATATGATCAGGAACCAGTGGTACTGAAGGAAGAAGTTGAAGCTGCATTGAAGGCATTGACAAAAAACAAGTCTCCATGAATTGTTGGAATATCAATTGAGATATTTCAAGAAATTGACGTAGTGCTAGAAGTGCTCACTCAACTATGACAAGAAATTTGTGGGACAGCTACCTAGCCAGCTGACTGGAAGAGCTCCATATTTATGCCCATTCCAAAGAAAGGTGATCCAACTGAATGCAGAAATTACCGAACAATATCATTAATATCACACGCAAGTAAAATTTTGCTCAAGATCATTGAAAAGCAACTGCAACAGTACATTAACAGGAAACTGCCAGAAATTCAAGGTGGATTCAGAAGAGGATGTGGAACCAGGGATATCACTGCTGAGTCAGATGGATCTTAGCTGAGAGCAGAGAATATCAGAAAGATGTTTACCTGTGTTTCATTGACTACACAAAGGTATTCAACTGTGTGGGTCATAACAAATTATGGGATGATGTACGAGGTCTAACAATTAAATCGGTGAACTCGTCCTAGAAAAGGTGCTACCTACCTCAGTGCTGAATATCACTATTGTCACCTCTGAAGTACTCCCCTTGAGAAGCTACACACTGATGCCAGTGCCTATCCACCCTTCAAAGTAATTTTGGAACTTTTTCTGGACTGGTCAACAGAGCTGTTGTTATACTACCCTTGATGGCGTAAATGTCATCTCCTTTATCTTCAGGTAAGAAAAAAGTCATTGTGGGCCAGATCAGGTGAGTAGGAAAGGTGCTACAATACGGTTAATTGTTTACTGAATAAAAACTCTCTCACAGACCACTGTACAATTATGTTCATGAATTTGCCACTTTGCCATCATGAACAAAGACCATTCCAGAAAGAGTTCCAAAATTGCTTTGAAGGGTAGACTAGGCATCTGGCATCAGTGCATATCATCCCAAGAGGAGTATGTTGAGGGTGACCATAGTGATATTCAGTGATGAGGTATGTAGCACTTAGAACAATTAAGTTTGTGAACTTAATTGTCTGACCTCATATACAAAGCCTTGAAGGAAAAATATTGGCAATTACACAGCCTGTAAAAATGTCTCTCAAATATGATAGTGAAATCAGGATGTTCTCAAGTAAACAGAAGTTTAGAGAATTTGCAAAATCCAAGCCAAAATTACAAGAAACACTGAAGGAAGTTCTTCCATTAGAAAATCAATAACATCAGGTGTATTCTCAAGGATACAGTGTAGGACAGAGCATCCAGATATCAACATGGACAGGGAATCCACATAAATAATCAAAGCTAAAACACTAAATATAGGGAAGCAGACATCTCAATTTGTAAATAATGAGACACTATACCACAAAAAGGGAAAAAATTAATGTACTTATAGATCTTTCAGGTGGAGAGGAAGTCAAAGTGATACAAAAAAATTAAAGACTGGTTTGCACTTATAACACTGGGGGTAAATTTCCACGAAGGAAATTAACAATCCTACACAAAAAAGTAAGACACAAAATTAAGATGTCTCAGCATGAGTCGGATCCAACTCGACAGCATTTGGCTTTTGGCAGCAAATATTAAGCCAACAATAATGAACAGAAAGCCCATAAAGAAAAGCAACTCAGCACAGAACATAAAGTGAATCAAAGGAACTATCAACAACTCACAAAAAATGGCAGCATTAAATCCATGTGCTATGGCTGATAACCAGAAGGTCAGCAGTTCAAATCTGTCAGATGCTCCTTGGAAACTCTATGGAGCAGTTCCACTCTGTCTGTATGATCTCTATGAGTCAGAGTCAACTAGACAGCAGAGAGTGTGGTTTGGTTTATCAATTATTACATTAAATGTAAATGAGTTAAATGCACCAGTAAAGAGACAAAGAGTAGCAGAATGGAGAAAAAACAAAAAAACAAAAAACCACGATCCACCTACATGTTGTGTACAGGAGACACATCTAAGGCTTAAAGGTATGAAAAACTGAAACTCACAGGGTGGAAAAACATATACCACACGAATGACACTCAAAAAAGAACAGAAGTGGCAGTATTAATTTCAAATAAAATAGACTTTAAAGTAAAATACACTACAACAGACAAGGAAGGTCACTATTCCTTAAATGGTCAATACATCAGGAAAACATAACCACATTAAATATTTACACACCCAATGATAGAGTTTCTTTAGAATGAGCTCTAACAGCATTGAAAAGTGAGATAAAAAGCTCCACAGTAATAGTGGGAGACTTCAGTACACCACTTTCAGTAATGGACAAAACATCCATAAGAAGTTTAATAAAAACATGAAAGACCTAAATGCCACAATTAAACATTGCAATCCCATACAATATACAGACAATAGACACATACATATATACCCTGAAACAGACAAGTATACCTTCTTTTCCAATGTACATGTAACATTTTCCAGAATAGACCACATATTGGGCCATAAAGCAAGTCTTAACAAAACCTAAAGCACTGAAGTATTTCAAAGCATATTTTCAGACCATAAAGCCATAAAAGTAGAAATCAGTAGCAGAAACATCAAGGCCAAAAAACTCGAACACAGGAAACTGAACAACACCTTTCTAAAAAGTACTGAGATATCGAAGAAATCAAGGGTAGAGTAAAGAAATTCATAGAATCTAATGAGAATGAAAATACATCCTATCAGAACCTGTGGGACACAGCAAAAGCAGTGCTCAGAGAACAATTTATCTCAATAAATGCAAACATCCAAAAAGAATTAGCCCTGCAACTCAAAAAAGTAGAAAGAGAATAACAAAAGAACCCCTCTTGCACCAGAAGAAAACACATGATAAAAATTCGAGCAGAAGTAAGTGAATTAGAGAATAAAAAATCATTTCAAGGCGTGAACAAGATCAAGCGTTGTTTTTTTGAAATGATTAACAAAACAGATAAACTATTGGCCAAAGTGACAAAAACAGGAGAGGAAGCAAATAGTTCAAATAAGAAATGATATGGGAGCTATCAGAACAGACACAACTGAAATTAAAACAATCTTAACAGTACTATGAAAAATTGCACTCTGATAAATTTGAAAACCTAGAGGAAACGGACAATTTTCTGGAAACATACTACCTACCGAAACTAATACAAACAGAACTAAAATAACAAGCCCATCACAAAGGAAGAGATTAAAAAAGTAAACTCAAACTAAAAAATGTACTGACCCAGGTGGCTTCACTGGAGAACTAAGCCAAACTTTTAAAGTAGAGTTAATGCCACTATTACTAAAGGTATTTCACACATAGAAAAAGATGGAACACTCCCAAACTCATTCTAAGAAGCCAGCATGACCCTGATAACAAAACCAGGTAAAGATAGCATAAAAAAGGAAAATTTCACATCAATATCTCTCATGAATTTAGAAGCAAAAATCCTCACCAAAATTCCAGCCAATAGAATTCCATAGCGTATCAAAAAACATAATTCACCATGACCAGGATTCATTCTGGAATGCAGGAATGGTTCAACACCAGAAAAATAATTAATGCAGCCAACCACATAAAAAAAACAAAAGATAGGAATCAGTTGATTCCATCAATTGATGCTGAAAAGACATTTGACAAAGTCCAACACCATACGTGTGAAAAACCCTCAGCAGAATAGGAACAGAGGGAAATTCTTCAACATAATAAGGGGCACCTAAGCAAAGCTGACAACTAACACCATCCTCAAGGGAGAGAGTGAAAGGTTTCTCCGTGAAAACAGGAACCAGACAAGAACGTCCATTGTCACCACTTTTTTGCAACATTGTGCTGGAGGTTCCAGCTAGAGCAATCAAACAAGACAAAGAAATAAAGGTCATCGAAACCGGTAAGGAAGAAGTAAGAAAAAAACAAGTACCTCTATTTGTGGATGAAATGCTCTTATACACAGAAAACCCTAAAGAATCCACAAAAAATACTACTGGAACTATTAACAGTTCAGCAAAGTATCAGGATATAAGGTAAACGTACATAAATCAGTTGGATTCCTTTATACCAAAGAAGAGAACACTAAAGAGGAAACAACCAAATCAGTACCATTTGCAATAGCCTCCAAGAAAATAAAATATTTACAAATAAATCTAGCCGGAGATATAAAATACCGTATACAAGGAAAATTACAAGATTCTACTTCAATACAGAAGGAATAAGAGGAATGTGCTGTCACTGGGCAGGAGAGCAGCAGGAGCTGCACATAGGTAGGCATGGAAATTCATACTGGATTGTACACTTTCACTCAATCACAACAAACAATAAATAAATAAGAAAATAAATGAAAGTTTTAAAAAAAGATTCTACTCCAAGAAACCAAAAGAGAACTATGTAAGTGGAGAAATCTACCTTGCTCGTGGATATGAAGACTTAATATTGTGAAAATGTCTATTCTCCCAAAGCAGTCTATAGATATGGTGCAAATCCAATAAAAATTACCATGGCATTTTTTAATGAGATGGAGCAGCAAATCACCAGCTTCATATAGACAGGGAAGAAGTCCTTCAAAGGAAAGCATTATTGAAGAAGAAAGAAGTGGGAGGCCTCACATTACCTGACTTTAGAACTTATTATACTACCATTGTCAAAATAACCTGATACTGGTACAAAAACAGATACAGAGAGTGACGGAACAGAATAGAAAATCCAAATATAGCATAATACACCTATGAGTGGCTGATATTTGACAAAAGCCTAATGTCTGTGAACTTGGGGGAAAAAGTTCTCTCATCATTTGTCTCTTCAACAAATAATGTTAACAAAACTGTATACTCACATGCCAAAAAAATGAAGCAAGATCCATATGTCACTCTATACACAAAAAATAACTCAAAATGGATCAAAGACCTAAATACAAACTCTAAAACAGTAAAGTTCCTGGAAGGAAAAATAGGGACAATGCTGGGAGCCTTAATACTCAGCATAAATGACCTACAAAATATCACCAACAGTGCACAAACCCCAGAAGAGAAAATAGACAACTGAGAACTCCTAAAAATTATACACTTATGCTCATCTAGAGAGTTAATGAAAAGAGTAAAAAAAACTACCTACAGACTGGGAAAAAATATTTGTCAACCATGAATCTGGTCAACGTCTAATCTCCATAATCTACAAGATACTGCAAAACCTCAATGAGAAAAAGAAAAATACCCCAACTAAAAACGTGCAAAGGATATGAGCACTCACTACACCGAAGAAAACATTCAGGCAGCTAACAGATAACCCAGTGCAGTCAAGTCAATTCTGACTCACAGCAACCCTGTAGATAGAGTAGAACGGTTCCATAGCTTTTCCAAGGAGCACCTGGTGGATTCCAACTGCCAACCTTTTTGTTAGCAGACATAGCACTTAACCCACTCCCCCACCAGGGTTTCTGCAGCTAACAGATAGACAAAGAAATGTTCACAATCACTAACCATTAGAGAAAATCCAAATCAAAACTACCATGAGATAACATCTCAACCCAGTAAGCCTGGTACTACTCCAAAAAACACAAAACAATAAATGTTGGAGAGGTTGTGGAGAGTTTGGAACTCTTTGACACAGCTGGTGAGAATGTAAAATGGTACAACTTTGGAAATCGATTTTGTGCTTTCTTAAAAAACTAGAAATAGAAATACCATTTGATCCAGCAATCCCACTGTTTGGAATATATCCTAGAGGATACATGTATATGAATGTTTATTGCAGCACTGACCACAATAGCAAAAAGATGGAATCAACCTAGTTGGTCATCCACAGATGAATGGATAAGCAAACTATGGTATATTCACACCGTGGAATCCTCATATGAAATGATAAAGAACAATGGTGATCTTGGGAAACATCTGATAACACGCAGTCATCTGGAAGATACGTTGACTGAAATTCATCACAAAAAGACAAATACTGTATAAGACCACTATTAGAAGGACTCAAGAAAAGGTAGAAGCATAGAAGAAAATAATCTTTGGAGGAGAAGGAGGGAGAGGGGTACTCAGAGATTCTATAGTAGGTAGGAATTGGGTTATGTAAATAAGATGGCAGCACACAGCAGAAGGGAGATTAACACTGCTGGACTACACCAGAAGTTAAGAAGTTTTCTAAATACAATCCAACACTTCAAAGATTAGAGTAGCAAGGGCAGGGGTCTTGGAACCATATTTTCTGGAGACATCCAGGTCAAGTGGTGTAAGTAAATTTTTTTTTTTTAAGAAAATGTTTTACATCCCATTTTGGTGAGTGGTGTCTGGAGTCTTAAAAGCTAGCAAGCTGCTGTCTAAGTAGCATCGATTGGTCCTCACTCATCTGGAGCAGAGGAGAACAAAGGACATCAAAAACCTGAGGAAAATATAAGCCTGGGAGGCAACAAGTGCCATATGATCAAGAGACTACATCAACATGAGACCAGAAGAACTAGATGGTGCCCAGCCACCACCAATGACTAACTTGACAGGAAACACAACCTAGAGTCCCTACTGTAACAGAAGAAAAATGGGGGTGCAGATCTGGAATTCTGTTCAAAGACCAAACTTGATGGTCTGATATCCTGGAGGGTTCCTTGAGGACCTGGCCCCTGAACTCTCTGCTAGGCCAGAGCTGAAACCAGTACCAAAGCCAACTCTCCAGACAAGACTGGGCTGGACTATAAGACCCAGAGTGATACTGGTGAAGTGTGTGGTTCTTAAGTATACACATGAGGCTGTCAGAGCAGCTCTTCTCTAGAGGTGAGATGGGAGGGTAAAGAGGCAGGGACAGGAGTTGATGGAATGAATACAGGAAACACAGGAGGGAAAGGAGGAATGTGCTGCCACAGGGTGGGGAAAGCAGCTAGAGTTGCATAGAGGTATGTGAGCAGAGTTTTGAATTTCAAGTCGACATGGATTGTAAATTTTCCCTTAAAGCACAATAAAATGTTTTTTAATAAAAATAAATACTAAGAATGAATCTGTTGGGCATGTGCTACTGTTCTCAAGGTATGATCCTCACCTCTGGAGCAACAATAGACTCAGTTCATATTCAGCAGCCACCCCAAGTTATGCAAATAACATAAACCTTCTGCATTTGTTTGCCTGTCATGCTCATCTCATTAGAGATATTAAAAAAAAAAATCCTCTCAGAGATGTCTCAAAAGAATATGCCTTAATCTACTTCCAATAACTCAGCCATTGAAAACCCTATGGAGCAGAGTTCTATCTTGACACACACAGGGTCACTAAGAGTTGGAGTCATTTCAATGACAACTAGGTTTGGTTTACTTTATAAACTGGGTGTAGTTTTGATATACTAGGGAGGTTCAGCATGAACATAAGGTAAGTAAAAAGGTAAGGGACATTAATTAAGTTCAAGAATGAGCTTTGCCATGTCCATCAGACCAGGAGCTCTGTGGAGCCACGGATACCCTGGAGTTTGGTATGCTCAAATCCTAGGATTATGTCTTGCTCTCCCTCTGGGCTGGCACCTGGCTATAGGTACAGCTCTTAATCCACATCCCAAATCAGCAGCATCTCTGTCTATTTTTCTTGGTTTGGTTTTGCTGTGGATAGACTGGAAAAGAGGAAGGATGCAGAGATGCAAAGACTCTACTCCTGTGCTCTAAGTAAAGCAAGTTCATAATTTTTGTATAAGATCAACATGACAATTCCAGTTTCCTCCATATGAAGGACTGCACCTCCAGGAGATCATGCAAGCAGAAGAGAAAGAAAAGAATATAAATACATTGGAAAAAGGAGACAATTAATAACTATAATGTGTAGAGGTAAAATGTAGCTCTATCTGCTTAATAAAACAAGATCATTTTTAAAAGTCACATCTGGTTATGCTTGATTTTTCTTTAGCCAATCTAATTAAAATCCAAGTTCCTGAGCTTTTCTCCAGGGTGCCTCAAGCAGTCAAGTCCCCTCATGGCAACCATAATAAATTCTGTATGCAAGCAGCATAATTAAAACAAAATGCCTGTTATGGCTTTTACATAGCTTAAAATAAAGCCTGACTCTCATCAAAAACTGTACAGAAAGGTATAGTGTGGCAGGAAGTAGGAAGCAGAAAGTGATACATAGATCTCTGTTCTATTTTTTATCGTGCTTCTAACTTACTGGAACCAAGAGAACCACTTAACCCTTTAGACCCTGCTCTGTTTTGTCATCACCAAAAAAATTGGGAGCATCCTTCCTGCTGTCCTCCAGCAACAGTGTAAAACTGGTATGAGGTATCTGGAGATAGATTTATATAAAGGAAACAGTTCAAAGGATTCAAGAAGCTGGAACATCCACAGCCCATGGGTCACAGTGGAGGCTTTTCCTGATTTACATAGCTACAGCTGCTGGTGAATCCAAGATTGGCAGGTTAGAGAGCAGAACTCTTGTTCACAGGCTATGAAGACTGCTGAATTGCAAGATCTGCAGGTAAGTTGCTAACTCAAGTCTCAAGAACAGGAAGTCCGATGAATAGGAGCTAGGTTCAGGATCCAGAAAGGTCAAAAACCAGAACATCCACTTAATTTGGATACAGGCTACATGCCCAAGGAAGTTGCCTTTCAACTGGTTGGCTACTAACAGAAGATCCCATCACTGGGGAGATCGCATATAAAAACCAAGAACCATGGTCCAACCAAGGTGACATTCAGTCTTAACCATCACAGATTATTTTACAAATAAGGTATAATATGGTTATAACAGATGTTGGTTATTAGTGGTAATGGGGATGGCAAAAGCTTCAAAATTATTTTCAGTATATCACTACAGGGTGTGTAGAAGTGAGCCAGACATGGTATATATCGAATTCCAGGATAACGTGAAACAGAAATAACTTATTGACAAAAGAAGCACTTCACATGATGTAGAGATGGGAGGCAGAGTCTAAAGCAGCGATAAGAGCCAGTTTGGTCAATGTGAATGTTGCTTTGTAACCACAGTCGTGACAGTGAGCCAAAGGGGAAATTAAGTGTGGAGTCTTTGAGTTTCTATCTGAAGAGATTTTGGACAACAAGCAACAGGAAAGAAAAGGAAATGGAAGAGTACGATGTGCAATTCCTAGTCGTCCTGGAGGACAGGATCTAAGCCCCAATAGAGAAAGAGGGCATGGAAGAAGCAGCTGGGTAGTCCATTTTCATGTGGGAACAGACAGTAATGTAACCCAAACCGGTGTTGCTTAACATTTCTAAGATCATGGGACCCTTCTGAGAATTGTGTGAAAGCCAATGAATCCTTCTCCCAAGAGGGAAATGTGCACATGCACTTGTGTATGAAATTCTACACCTGGAAGTACATGTGTAGAATGTTTGGTTAGAAACCCTGAACTAGACTTTAAGCTCCAAATGTGCAATACCTCTTCCTATTCACGTAGCAATTCCTGTGCAGGATTTCTTAGCTGCTCACTGAGGGTTGAGTTTTGGTGACGGATACTATCTTGTTTGATGGAAATATTTTCATCCACCAAGATAAAGCTGACCTAATTGATTGTCCATAAACAGTACTAATGTTTTAGAATGTTCGTGTGCCAGGAGGCAGTATGTTCGGACACACGCCTGGGTTTGGCCTCAGTGAAAAACCCACTTTCTCATAGGATTCCAGTGTTGACTGAAGCATTTCCAACTCTGGCTCTGTTCATAATCTCCTAGGGCTGCTGTAATAAGGTATCATAAACCAGGTGACTCTCAAGAATAGATATTTATTGTCCCACGGTTCTGGAGGCTAGAAGTTTGAAATCAAGATGTCTGTCATGCTGTTTCCTTCTGAGGGCTCTGAGAGATAATATGTTCCATACCTCTCTCCTAGCTTCAGGTGGTGGCTGGAGATCCTTGATGTTCCTTGGCTTGTAGATGCATTTTTTCACATGACTGTCATCCTTCTGTGTGTCTCTTTGTGTCTCTTTTCTTTTGTAAGGACATCACTCAAATAGGATTAAGACCATGTGTGAAGTTCTCAAGGATTTCATTTTATTTGGATCCACAATCAATGTGCATAGAAGCAGCAGCCAACAAGTTGAATGAGCTTTCACACTAGAAAAATCTGCTGCAAAAGAGGTCTTTAAAGATGTCACTTTGAGGACTGGTCCAAGCCACGGTATTTTCAATAGCCTTGTATGCATGTGAAAGCTCGACAATGAGTAAAGAAGACCGAGGAAGAACTGGTGCACTGGAATCATGGTGCTGGTAAAGAATATTGACTATAGTCTCGACTTCCAGAAGAATGAACAAATCTATCTTCGATGAAATACAGCCACAGAGCTTCGTAGAAGTGAGGATGGCAAGATTTTTTCTCACATACTTCTGACATACTGTCAGAAGAGACTAGTCCCTGGAGAAGGACATCACTGTTGATACAGTAGAAAGTTAACAAAAAAGAGGAAGACCCTCAAGGAGATGGATTGACAGTGGCTGAAATGGGCTCAAACATAATAACAATCGTGAGGACGATGAAGGATGAGGGCAGTGTTTTGTTCTGTTGTACATAGAGTCTCTATGAGTCAGAATCAACTGGATGTACCTAACAATAACAACTATGCCAGCATGACCTCGTGTTAAACATTTTCAAAAACCTTATTTCCAAAGTCACATTCACAGGTATAGGGGGCACACAATTCAATCCATACAGGCTCCAAAAAAGTTTCAACCAAGGCCACAAGGTAATTAATGATAGAGGAACCAAATTCCACAGAAAGTCCACTACCACCATACCTTCCTTTCTACATTCAGGCCCATGCATGAGCTATCTCCACCACCTGAAGTATTGTCTGCTGTTATAACATGAGTAAAAGTGGGGATGAATAGGTATAAACATAAGCAAAGTAGTTTGAGTGCACGTGGGGTAATGCCTTGAGGCAATTCAGTATGAAAAATACAAAATCATAAAATCATTTTGTCATTGTAAATACGAAGAATCTTCCAAGAAGGATGCCCTATCTTCAAACTTGTGTGAACAAGTTGTGCAAATGATACAGTTTTAATTGCTTTATTAGTTTGAAGCACATTTGATGGCATTATGTGTGGAAAATAACTTTGGGTAAATGGCCACAGTTGCACCTTCCAAATGAGGTCAAAAGTAATCAGTTGTCATAGTATTAGGAAAATCTACTGCAAAGGACCTCTTTAAAGTATTCAAAAGTAAAGATGTCACCTTAAGATTAAAGTGTGCTTGGCCCAAGCCATGATATTTTCAATCGCAACATATGCATGTGAAAGCTGGACAATGAGTAAAGAAGACAGAAGAAGAACTGATGCCTGTGAATTGTGGTGTTGGAGAAGAATTGTTAAATGTACCATGGACCACCAAAAGAACCAATAGATCTGTTCTGGAAAAAAGTACAACCAGCGTGTTTCTTGGAAGCAAAGATGGCAAACTATGTCTTGCATACTTTGGACAAGTTGTCAGGAAGGATCAGTCCCTAGAGAAGGACATCATGCTTGGTAGAGTGGAGGGCCAACAGAAAAGAAGACCCTCTATGAGGTGAATTGACGCAGTGGCCACAACAATGGGCTTAAGCATAAAAACGATTGTGGACATGGTGCAAGACAGGGCAGTGTTTCATTCTGTTGTTCATAGGGTCTCTATGAGTCGGAACGAACTTGACGGCACCTACCAACAGCAACAGCACAGCTTGATATCTTTTGCCATTGACAGTTACAGCCTCTCATTGTTCACCTTGGAAAAATAAGGGGCAATGATTCTCCTGGACTAAAAGCCACACCAAATGGTAACTTTTGGGGGATGGAGTGGATGTTCTTCAGTCTCCATAGGATACTCATTGCTCCAATGTGATGATTTTGTTTGTTAACAAAACCATCCGTACCAAAATGGGCTTTGTCCTTGAAGATGATTTTTTCCACCAAAAGCAGGGTCAACTTTCAGTTGCTCCAGAGCCCAGTCAGCAAATGTACGGCACAATCTATGGTCATTGGACTTAAGTTCTTGAGTTAAAATAATTTTGTCAGGGTAAAGCTTCAAATCCAGATGGAAAAATCTCCACCAAATTGTGGCTGATCAAAGGCCCAGTTCTTGTGCTGGGCAAGAGATTGGTTGGGATGGATTCTTGTGTACACTTGAGCGGTGGTGATGGAGATATTTTCTTTGGAACACACAGTTCATTGACACACGGGCATTGTCTGGGAACAGAATGGTTGTCTCAAATTTTTTGATTAAACATCAAATTGTTTTCTTGGTGAAACGATTACACACAGAATGCTTGGTGAACAAACACCCATTTTAATAATAAACTATAATAATTTCTACATGTTGTTGAATTGTGTTAACTTTTCAAGGCTATTTGTCAAGACTAACAAATAAAAGTTGTAAATATGGCCACTATAGCTTCAAAACACTCCCACACAGTAAAATTTAAAAAAAAGGAAAACAAGAAGTCTTGGTAAACATAAAAACAACAATAAAAAGATGAAAACATATTTTTTTAAAAAATGACTCAGCACAGAAAACTAAATAGAACAAAGAAACCATCAACAATGCACGAAAAAGGCATCAAGACAACGGCATGGAAATTCATACCTAGAAATAATTATGGTGAATACGAAAGGATCAAATACACAGAGAAAGAGAGTGGCAGAATAGATTAAAAACACAATCTGTCTACATGCTGCCTATAAGAGGCACACCTTAGACTTAAAGACACAAGCAAAAACTCAAAGGATGGAAAAAATATATCAAACAGCATTCAAAAAAGAGTAGGTGGCAATATTAATTTCTGATAAAAGAGACTTTAAAGTAAAATCCACCACACTGGCAAGGAAGGACACTATATAATAACTGAAGGGCCAACACATCCGGAATACGTAACTATATTAAATATTTACCCACCCAGTGATAAGCCGCCTTAGTACACCAAACAAATTCTAACAACACTGAAAATAGAAAAAGACAATTTCACAATAATAGTAGATTTTAATATACCATTTTCATTGAAGGACAGAACATCTGGAAAGAAACTCAGTAGGAACACAGAACAGCTAAAAGCCACAATCAACCAACTTTATCTCACACATATGCAGAATATTCTACCCAATAGCAGCCAAATATACTTTCTTTTCCAATTTACACAGAACACTCTCTAGAATAGACCACATATTAAGCCATAACAGAAGTCTTCATGAAATCCAAACCACTGAAATATTGCAAAGCATCTTTTCAGACCACAAAACATAAAAGTATAAATCAAAAACAAAAAAGCAAGGAAAAAAACCAGACTCATGAAAAGTAACAACTTCTTGCTGAAAAGCTACTGAATTATACAAGAAATCCAAGACAGAATAAAGACATTCACAAAAACAAATGAGAATGAGAGCACATCCTACCAGAACCTTTGGGAAACAGCAAAAGCAGTGCTCAGAGGTCAGTTTATTTCAATAAATGCACACATCCAGAAAGATGAAATGTTCCAAATGAAAGGATTAAACCTACTACTTCAACAAGTAGAAATACAGCAGGAAAAGAACCACTTAGGTACCAGAAGAAAACAAATAATAAAAATCAGAGCAGAACTACATGAATTAGAGAACAGAAAAACAATTGAAAGAGTTAACAAGACCAAAATCTGGTTTTTTGAAAAGATCATCAAAATCAGCAAACCGTTAGCCAAACTGACAAAAAAAAAAAAAAAAAAAAACAGGAGAGGAAGCAAATAATCCAAATAAGAAATGAGATGGGATACATCAAAACAGACCCAACTGAAATTAAAAAATCATATCAGAATACTACGAAATTTGTACTGTAACAAATTTGAAAGCCTATAGAAAATGAACAAATTTCTAGAAATGTGCTATCTACCTAAACTAACAGAAACAGAGGTAGAACAATAAAACCCATAACAAAAGAACAGACTGAAAAGGTCATTTAAAACTCCCTAGAACAATGACATAAAGGCCTGGCCTGGATGGTTTCACTAGAGAACTCTACCAAACTTTTATGGAAGAGCTAACATAAGTATTACTAAAAGTCATTCACAGCATAGAAAAGGATGGAATACTGCCATGTTCATTCTACGAAGCCAGTATAACCCTGATACCAAACAGGTAAAGACAGTACAACAATGGTAAGTTACAGAACAATATCTCTCAAGAACTTAGATGCAAAAATCTTCAACAAACTTCTAGCTAATAGACTTCAACAACATATCAAAAAAGTTATCCACCGTGACCACGTGGGATTCATACCGGGGATGTAGGGTTGGTTCAACACTAGGAAAACAATTAATGTAGTCAACCACATAAGTAAAACAGAAGACAAGAGCCACTTGATTTTATCAGTTGATGTAGAAAAGCATTTAACAAAGTCCAACACCAGTTCGTGTTAAAAACTTTCAGCAAAATAGGAATAGAAAGGAAATTCCCCAACATAATAAAGGGCATTTATAGAAACCCAACAGTCAAGATCATTTCAATGGATAGAGTCTGCAAGCCTTCTCCTTGGAAGCAGGAACCAGACAAAGATTCCCTTTGTCATCACTTTTACTCAATATTGTGCTGAACACTCTAGACAAAACAATTAGGCCTGAAAAAGACGTTAAGGGCAGCCAAATTAGCAAAGAAGTAGTAACAATACCTCTATTTGCAGATAGCATGATCTTATATACAGAAAACCCGAAAGAATCAAAAAAATACCACTAGAAGAGTTAAGCAAAGCATCAGGATACAAAATAAATAAACAAAAAAGTCATTGGATTCTCTTACACCAACAAGCAGAAAGTCAATGAGGAAATTACTGAATCAATACCATTTATAGTAACTCCCAAGAAGATAAAATACTTAGGAATACATCTAATCAGACATGTAAAAGACCTGTACAAAGATAACTGCAAGACACTACTACAAAAATCTAAACAAGACCTGTATAAGTGGAAAAATCTACCTTGCTTGTGGATAGGAAAACTCAACATTGTGAAAATGCCTAGTCTACTTAAAGAAATCTACAGATACAGTGCAATCCCAATACAAATTGCAATGGCATTTTTTAATGAGATGGAGAAGCAATTACCAGCTTTACTTGGAAAGGAAAGAAGCCCCAGATGAGCACAGCATTAATGAAGAAAAACAAAGTGAGAGACTCACACTACCTGACTTTAGAACATGTTACTATCATGGTAGTCAAAATCAATATGGCACTTTCTTAAAAAGCTAGAAATGGAAATACCACACAATTCAACAATTTCACTTCTTGGAATATATCCTAGAAAAATAAGAACTGCCACACAAATAGATACATGTACGCCGATGTCCATCGAGCACTCTTCAAGATGGTAAAAAGATGGAATCAACCTAGGTGACCATCAGCAGATGAACAGAGAAACAAACTAGGGTATATTCACAGAATGGAATATTATGCAGTGACAAAGAACAACGAGGAATTTGGGAAACAACATGGAAGAATCTAGAAAACATTATTCTGAGTGAAATTAGACAATACAAAAGGACAAATAGTATATGAGACCACTGTTATGAGGACTCAAGAACAGGTTTAAACACAGAAAAGAGCATTTTTTGGTATTTAAGAGGGTGAGTGGGAATGAGAGGAGTATTTGCTAATTGGTTAAGAAACAAAAATTATTTTAGGTAAAGAGAGAGATAATCCACAGTAGAGGAGAAATCAGCACAAAGGAACTAAACCCAAAGCTTAAAAGTATTCTAAATAAAACTAAGCAGTTTAAGGGACAGAGTGGAAGGGTCTGAGCCTGGGGATCATGGTTTCAGGGGACATCTAGGTAAACTGGCCTAATAAGGTTTATTAAAATGTTCTGCATCCCACTTTTGGTAAGCAGTATCTGGGATCTTAAAAGTGGCAGCCATCCAAGAAGCATCAATTGGCCTCAACCCACCTGAAGCAAAGGAGAAAGAAGGGCATCAAAGACACAAGGCAAGTGTGACCCAACAGACAGAAAGGGCCACATAAACCAGAGACTACATCAACATGAGACCTGAAAAATTAGATGACATGCACCACATCACCAAAGACTGCCCTTACAGGGATCTCACCGAAGACTACCTCATGGAGCAGGAGAAACATGGGCTGCAGAACTCAATCTCTAGTAAAAAGACCAGACATGATGTTCTGACCAACTGGAGGGTCCTGGGAAGATATAGTCCCCAGACTCTGTTTTCCCAGTACTGAAACCATTCTGGAAGTCAACTCCTCAGACAAAGACTGAATTGGTATGTAAGACATAAAATGATACTGGTGAAACATATGCTTCTTGGCTTGAACAGGCACAGGAGACTAACTGGCCAGCTCCTATCCAGAGGCAAGATGAGAAGACAAAGCTAAATGATAGGGCGTGGAGAGGAGGAGTACGCTGTCACAGTGTGGGAAGAGCAGCAAGGGTCACACTGCAAAGGGTGTGTTAGTTTCTGTATGATAAACTGACTCAAATTGTAAACCTTCACCTAAAACACAACAAAAAAAATTAAAATCAAAATAATATGTATCACCAGTATCATACATGAGTGCCAAATGGGGGGAAAAACAGTACAACCGTCTGTTTTCTGTATTCAAACAGATATATATTTCTTTTCATTGTGGTGAAATATACACAACAAAAATTTTCCCATCCTGGTCATTTAAGTGTACAGTTCAGCGACATTAATTACAGTCACCATATAGTACAACCATTACCACGGACCATTTTCACAAGTTTTAGCTCACCTCAAACAGACACTCAGAATCCTTCTAACAATAATTCTTCTTCCTTCCTTCCTCCAGCCCCCAGCAGCCACTAGAAACTTTTGTCTCTATGCATTTGCCTATTCTGTCAAGCCAAGTGCCTTCGAGATGGATTAGACTCATGGCGACCCTATTCTGAATATTTCATATTGGTGGGATCATACAATATTTGTCCTTCAGTGCCTGGATTATTTCACTCAGCATAATGTTGTCAAGGTAGACTCATGTCATAGCATGTATGAGATCTTCATTTCTCTTTATAGTTGAATCAGCAATATTTTAATGGAAGTCTCACTTTTAACTCACACATTAGCACTTTAGAGTGCTCTTCCACAGCACTGCCTCGCTTTCTCCCCGTCCCTGTACACCTCTGAGGCCAACATTCCTTCACATGTTTCAGATCAGGTGTCTCAGAAAGGGGTATTGTGGTAGACAGTGCTCACTGTTTTACGAAAATTCATTTCTTCCCCCTGGGTACTCAGCTAGACTACATTTTCCAGCATCCCTTGCAGTTGGGTGTGGTCAGGTGACTGAGATCTAACCAATGGAAGGTGAGTCAAAGTGAGGTGTACCCCCTCCAATTCTTGGCCCTTAAAAGCCTACTTTATATGATTCTCTCTGCTCCCTTTCCCTTGCAGCTGATGGGATGGTCTTCTTCCCAGGCAAATTTGGAAGCCCTGACATACTGTGTGGAGCATAAACACACACACACACACACACACACACACACACACACACACACACACACCCATCACCCTGCTGATAATGGATTCTCCCTGGACTATTCTGCTGGAAATAAATGTCTAAAGGTCGAGCTATTACACATGTGAGTCTACTGATTACCTCATTTTTATCTAGCCTAACTAGCACCAAAACTTGTATCATGAAGGAGGTGCTTCCATATTCAGAAGACTAAAATGGTATGGTACTAACACACACAGGAGGGAGGAAAGCTGGACAGATGTGGTGGCAAAACATTTGTTAAATAAAAATTTCAATGACTTGGAAAGCAGAGCACACAGCTGTTGAGTCTGTGGCTGTAAACAAAATTGTTGGAAGAATCCACAATGACCGTGTGTACTGGTTGTTGTGGAGTTTAGCAAGGTGCTACAGATTTATACAAACGAGGCAAACTCAAAATAGTGTATCTGGTTTTCAAGCAGAGAGTGAGAGGAAAAGGCAGATTCCAGAGACAAAGTGCCTTAGGGTGTTGGGAAGGCTTACTATTTTGGGACCCTAAATTATAAGAAATAAGATCAAAACCAGATTTTGAACACAAAAACTTGATAGGACTTCTCAGTAAAACAAAAGTGCTCCAGCCTGTGGCAAGAGTCAGATTAAGGGTATTGTCTTCCCAAACCTTTGATTCAATTGGTCTTATGCTGGTACATCACACAGATCAAATTAAATCCACTGATGTCGAGTTGACTGACTCATAGCAACCCTCTAGACAGAGCAGAACTGTCCTATAGAGTTCCAAGGAGCACCTGGTGGATTTGAATGGGTGACCTCTTAAGCCACCGTTATGCCGCCAGAGTTTCCACGTCACACAGAGGGTAGGGGGAGAAAAAGTTATTGGAAAGAAAGCAAAGAAATAAACAGGCTTGAGGAATATGTTCGGGAATGCATATAGGGTGTTGTATGCTTATTCACAAGGAACTGACTGGAAGCAAGTTTAAGAGAGATGCCTATCACATTTTAAAAGTCAATTGTCAGAGAAACCACATCTAGTTTATAAGCCTGTCTAACACTCATCTGTTAGTTTGTTGTACGTGGTGGCTTACTCATTGCTATGATCCTGGAAGCTATGCCACCAGTATCTCAAATACCAGCAGAGTTATCCATGGTAGATATATTTCAAAGGCACTCCAGAGTGAGAGACACTAGGAAGATAGGGCTGGTGATCTCCTTCTGAAAATTAGCCAGTGAAAATCTTGTGGATTACAAGACAATATAGTCTGATAGAGCACTAAAGGATGAGTTCCCTTGATTGAAAAGCACCCAAAATACACAATAGCCACAACAATGGGCTACAGCACACCAGTGATTGTAAGAATGGTATCAGGATCGGGCAATGTTTTGTTCAGTTGTACATGGACTCATCACGAGTCAGAGCTGACTCAACAGCAAAAACAACAACAAAAAGCCAATGATTGTAAAACTGCATTCACGTCTTAAACTTGTAGGTGTAGGGTGAGTTCTGTCAAAGTTCTACCTGGAACGTACTGAGTCTTCCCAGAGCCAGTTTGGAAAGATCCCATCAAAGCTTTGCATCAGTAACTGCTGAGTGTTTTCTAGTCCTTCCTTTATCAACTGGGTATGTTCATTACACATATCCAGTTCTAGTTCAGGCAATGATCCAGTCACACCCTTCCAGTCACCAAAATGCCCAGGTGGCTGACTGGCTTCTGGACAGAGTTCATTGCATTAATTTGCCTCCAGCAGCCTTAGAATTGTAATCTAAGATGCAGATTATATATGAAACCTCCACACCAATGCTCAATTCATTCCTGAAATCAATTTGGTGGGAGTAAGCCTTGGTCCAATTAAATCTCACCCCCCGATTACTGTTCATGTTGTAGAAATTAGTGCTCTCTTTCTCTCTTGGCCTCCCCCAGTGGTTGCTCAAATGGATGATTCTAAACAGGCCTTGTTGGAAGGAAAGCTGAGAAGTTGGTGAGCTTTATTTCTTGTACCTTTCCACTTCTTATTTCAGGCAAAAAAAAAAAAAAAAATCTATTCCTGTCCCTATATCTTTACAGCAGCCTTATGAAGAGATTGGGTCCTTGGGTGGTACCAAGGGTTAAGTACTCCTTAACTACCCAAAAGGTTGATTGTTCAAATCCACCCAGAGGTGCCTCTGAAGAAAGGTTTGGAGATCTGCTTCTAATACGTCAGTCTTGAAAACTCCATGGAGAACAGTTCTACTCTGCAACACGTGGGGTTGCTATGAGACAGAACTGACTTTATGGCAACTGGTCTGGTTTATAAAGAGATTCAAGTAAATAATCTGTCGCTGGGAGACTGATGTCATTCTCATAATTACTTTATGTGTAAGAAAAAGATCCTTTTAGTTGAGTAACAATTCCAACTATAATTAAACTTGACATCAAGCATTTGAATAGAAATAGGGCCTAATATAAAAGGGCAAACAATCCACAGAGGGATTCAATGGAAAGTTAAACACACAGGACTAATGGTATGAAGTGGCAGTGAAATGCTACACTGAGGTGTGGGAGGGGACACAGCTGCCCAGCAGGACATAGAACTTCTTTACAGGAAAAGTAGACAAGTCTCCCACATGGGTTGTGCCATACGCAACAGTCAATAGTAAACCCAACCAAGGTGCATTCTCCTAAATAAACCTCGGGGAAACTTGGTGTAGCATTGTCCACTGTAATACTGAAAGTCAGTCTTTTGTCTCATTTCCACATTTGGAGTAATTTTTCGTAACAGTCTTTCATCAAGTTCTTGTCCCTTGTTTTGCAACATAAAGGATGATGAACTCTGTAGTTGTGTACTGATTACACTAGGTGGCAATGAATTATTTTCAAAATTCAGACTCTAAAAGAGTGGGCTCTTGCTCAGTCTGCAAAGCCAGGCTCTCCAGGAGTTGGTGCCTGCTCAGGCTTCAGTTCTCAGCTTCCGTGGGGGTACACACCCAAGGCCTCTGTTGGACAGAGCAGAGACGGGCTCTCTCGTTGTCTCTGAACATGGAGCTGCCTGGAGCTGAGCCCACTGGGCTGTCCTGTGGGAGAACTACTGATTTCTAGCTCAGAAGATCAGCAAGGGCCGCCGGGGCTGGCCACACAGTCTCCTCACCCAGAATCCCAAACTTGAGTCAACTGTAGGGATATGGTAGTCCCTTACAGGACTGTCCTTGTAGGAGGTGGCTTTCAACCCCCAAACTGGCACCACACATCAATGCCTTGTAAGTCCTGTGGTAGTGACCCGTGACAACAGCTGGTGCTCCTCAGAGCACTGTCTATCATTTCTATCATCTGCCTAGCTCATTTTCTCCCTCCCACTCTCCCTCATCCCCTTTCCCTTCCTCCCCTTTCACACTTGACACATCCCTCTCTGGGATAGGATAAAACACAACCCCCTAGACATGATCTGTGTGTTTGATGTTCCCCTGCCTGGAATATCACTCCCTTTGATCTCCCTCAGGCTAATTCCTACTCTTCATCAGGTTCCCAGAAAAACCTTTCCTTACCCCTCTCTGTATAAATCAAGCCCCTTTTCTTCTTTCTCAGAACACTCAGTTCACTAAGCCTGCAGCATGTACCTTACTTTCAATTAAATATTTGAAAGTGTAATAGAGGGCACTTGTCTGAAAAGTCTGCAATGAAGACTAAGCCTGTGCTTTCAAGCCTCTTGTGTGCCCTGCGCCTACCCCTGAGCCTGGCACTTAGTAATAGGTGCAGTGGGAATCCGCTTGACAGCAAGGGGTTTGGTTTGATTTAGATCGCTCATCTCTCCTTCTTCGTTGTCACCTTCTCTGAGCTTAAACGTTTCTTCTAGAATGTCATGGGCTGACTCCCGGGCAGTAAGAGACATCTAACTGAGGTCCTGGAAGAGACCTCAATGGTGACCCAGCCCAGCCTTGACTACTCCAGCCCACTTTCAATTCTTCCAGAGCTCGGGAAGCCTCCCCCTGCACAGGGACTTTGCCTGGAATGTACTGCCTGCCATCTCACCCTGTCTGTTGACTCCCTCTCATTGTCCAGGTTTCCAGTTCATCTGGGGGGACCCTCCCTGACTCTGCGTACACTGTGAGACCCTCTGTTGCTGTTGTAGCACCAGGTTCCTTTCCTCTCTGGTGCCCATCTTGGCTTATAGCAACAGACTTCTCTGTGATATTTCATTTCCTTCCACCTTTTCTAATGACACTGTGTGGCAGTTGGAAAAGAGATTTTGAATGTTCTTCAATCCCCACTGTCTGAGTTAGCCCAGCTCTCCCAGTTGACACCTAGTATTTGTTGAGTGAATGAATTCTTAACGTTATCCCACCCAGTTTCAAGTAGCTCAGTGTAACTATGCAGTGCTGAGAGCAACACCATGTAACATTTGCCCCACACTCCAAGTGTGATTAACGCCACTAGGCTGTGCACTTGAAAATGGCTAAAACAGCAAATTTTGTAAGTATTTTAATGACAGTATTAATAAAAAAGAAAACATAATGCAAGAGATGAGGATGATCTATTGATAGTTAAGACTGCTCTGGATGGCATGAGACCCAGGGTTCTAGAACAGTCACTTATGCAAGCATCAATGCAGAAGAAGCCCCAGCAGCTCTACACAGTGAGGCCAGCAACGCAGATGCTCAGTAGGAAAAGCGGGGCAGGAGGTGGTTCCATCTTCTACACCCCCTCCTAGTGATGGTGGGCATGGCATCTCACCTCTAACATGACCTTTCAAACTTGATTCCTCAAAGGAATGTTCTGAAGAAAAAGTAAAATCTATAGAAAGTACATTAAAACCATCATCACTCCACAGAAGAGTGTGAACATGAGATTGATATTCAGACTTGTGGATCCATAAGATAAAGCTAATGACCACGTGTGAACCTGAAATCATAAAACAGAAAAAGAAGGGGTAAGAGTCACCAACACTGAAGGGATGACTCAACAGGTCATTTTCTTAGATTTTTTTTTTTTTTTAAACCGAACTGGCTACTTGTTTGGCGTCCACATCCCGTCAGCCCCTGGCGCCCATAAATTATGCCCAGAGTTAAAATATCATCTTTTCCCTTTTCTGTTCCCATGGCGTGCCACGTTCCTCCTCTGCCAACGAGCCCTGTGAATCAGCCACCACTTGCCAATCTCTGCTGTGGTGGCTCAGTGCAGGCATCCTTTGCCTAAGAAGAGGCAGAAGGAGCCAAGTACCAGCCTCTGACCCCGAGGGAGCGGATAGCCAGACACGGCCGGGTCACTTAGAGCAAGCTCAAATTAACAGTGTGTGTGTACGCGTGCGTGTGTTTTGCCTCCTGAGTCTTTGAGTTAGTTTTTGTTTTCTCAAAAAGAATCTGGGAAAGCAACCAAGAACTTCATTTTTTTTAAAAAAAGTTTTTCCTAAAGGCACATCATGAACCTAGTTCTCACAACAATGAAAATGACGCTGAAGAACAATTTGTCCCAAATCGACTTCATCCTCTTGTGAGCAAGCCCTAAGAATGCCACCTTCTCATCCATTTTCTTGTGGGGGGGGGGGCTTCCACGTGGAGGATGTCTCTGGTTCCTGCTTCTCTGGGTATAAAGAAACCTCCTCTGCTTTCTCTCTCGTCCTTAAATCACCAACTTCCCTGATGCAACGCAGATATACTGGTTTTGTCAATAAAAGGGTGTGTGTGTTTGTATGTGTACGTGTTAGAAGTTCCTAGATGGTGCGAATAGTTAAGCGCTCAACTATTAACCAAAACGTTGACAGTTCAAGTCCTCCCATGGGACCTCAGAAGAAAGGCCCGGTGATCTGCTGAAAGATCAGCCACTGAAAAAATCAGCCTCGTTCCGCGCAAACACGCCTGATGTTGCCACGAGTCAGGACTGACTCAGTGACAACTTCAGCTGAAGTTCCAGTGGCCCAGGGACACTTAATCTTAAATGCTTTGGCTTCAAAGGAAGGAGGGGCTGTTGGAGCCACTCTCTTGGTGAGAGTTCTTGGAACCCCAGGACACCTATCTGTGGAGTGGCCCAGGGTCAGGGCATTGATGCAAACCTGAAGCCCAAACAGCAACATGGAAACAAAGCTAATGCCAGAGCACAGTCAGAAGCACAGATACCGAGGTCTGAAGAGGGGAAGGACTGCAGGCACTGGGAAATGTAAGATGGTCTGGGGTCTGCTCAGGAGGCAGAGAGGAAACTCGAGGTGGAGGCTACTGGTGGGCAGGACCTCAGGCACCAGGGAAGGACGAGAAGCCTTGGGCCTGAGCAATGACACAGCTCTTCCACTGATGTTTGGCCAGTAGAATTCAAAGCAAGCACTGATTGAGTTTTAGTCTCAGTGTCAAATGGCTGCTTTCGTTTTGCGGGGCAGGGGCCCAGTCGGGGCCCAGAGGAAGGAGACGGTGTTCGGAAGCTCCAACAGTGAGTTAGGCCAATCCTTGAGGGGCTGGGACTTCTGCTGAGGGTTAGCCAAAGCGAACTAGCCTGTCATGCTGGACTGTGCCAAAGGCATCAGATGAAACCTTTCATCTCACCAGCTCAGTACTGTGGCCATGGGGACCCATACCTGCTTGACAGCAGCTTCACCCAGCTGTGCTGGCACTGTCGCTCCTGCCCCCTCCTTCCTACTTTTCTCTGAGTGGGCAGGGTCAGGACAGAATAACAGATGGCCATAGACTTGGGGTTGCCACATATCAGAATCAACTCAACAAAAACTAACAACAGTAAGTAGATGATAATTTAATGAGAATAAATAGATTTGGTGTGATTTTATTGTTTTGTTTTAGGTATATAAACTAACCTTGTTCTAGGTGCACTTTGTAGAAGGAATGTTAAAGTTTCCACATTAAGACTTTCATTTAAATTTAAAAAAAGGCTTAAAGTTTTTAGAGATCGACATTAGCTATCGGTCTCCTTCTAACGCTGAGGCTAGAAAAGATCGTCTTAACCATCCATCCCCTGGACTTTAGGAGCAGTAAGCACCTTCTGGAAACCCTGGTGCCATACTGCTTAAGTGTTATGGCTGCTAACCAAAAGATGGGCATTTCAAATTCACCAGGCACTCCTTGGAAGCTCTATGGGGCAGTTCTACTCAAGGGTCTCTGCGAATTGAGTCAACTTGAAGGCAAGGGGTTTGGATTTTTTTTTCCAAAGCACCTTCTGGAGCTCTGCTGGTGCAGCAATTAAGAGTGTGACACCTCACCAAAAAGGTCAGCAGTTTGAATCCAGCAGGACTCCTTGGAAACCCCATGGGTCAATTCTGCTGTGTCCTGTAGGATCGCTGTGGGTCAGAATCAATTCAGCAGCAACAGGGGTTTTTTGGTGGTTGTTGTTATTGGTCAAGCACCCTCTGTCCTATCCTTTTGGAGCCCTGCGGTTAGAAGCTTGGCAGTTCGAATTCCCCAGGCACTCCTTGGAAACCCTATGTGGTAGTTCTCCTCTGTCCTATGGGGTCACTATGAGTCAAACCAACTCAAAAGCAACTGGTGTGTTTTCTATTTATTTGTTTATTTTTAAACACTACTTTGAAAATACAACATTGCAGTAACCATTTGATGTGGTGCTTCATTTGTAAGAGGCTGTGGATTTCTGTGTGTGTATGTGTGTGAGTACATGTGCCTGTGTGCATACGTGTGTACTATCAGTACATAGCTATTCTTAGGTATAGGGTTTTAAGTGATTTTAGTTTTGTATTACCATCCTAAATTTTTGCAATAAGTATTACTTTCATAATCAAGCAAGAGCAATAAAGCTACTTCCACTTAGAAAAAAATAGACAGTAACTTTCCAGCTAACAAAATTATTCTTTATTTTCATTTCTGAGATCTGTGATTATGGATAGCTGAGATTTAAATGCAGCCTGGCAGAGTGACAACAGAAATACCTGAGACCCATCCCCAGATCAGGGTTTCCCTCATTTTAGCTACACTGCCTCATGGAACCTCTTTCCCTTCTTACCCCATCTCCACAACTCTCCCATCCCCTCCTCACAAGACACTCAGGACATCTAACATACATCTCTTTGGGAATGGGCTGTCACAAAGGTAGAAAAGTACCCAGAAGCCATCATGACTAGCTAATAAACAAAAGAACAGCCAAAGCCAAGTGCCATCGAGTTGGACAAAAGAACAAGAGACTATTATTTTATTCGTCTCTGATTTTGTGCCCACTACACGGGACAACAACTCTCAGAGGTCTGTAGTCTTTTCTTCTGTCACAAATGAGTAGATCCTGCTTGTAATTTTACTGGGAAAAAAAAGTCATCTATCTATGCTGAACTTACAAATGCTTTTTTTCCAAAGAAAATTAAAAAAAATAAAAGTATTTGGAAACTTTCTCCTCCCCCCCACCTCTGTGTATATATATCTATTCTTGTCTTCTTATAAAAGTTGGATACTGTAATGCTTTTCTTTATGTGATTGACTTACATCACTTAGCCTTCTTTCCTCCAGATCCATCCATGTTATGTTTCTTTATGGTTTCACAGTTTTGTTTTGGACTTTTGGCCTTATTTTCTTGGCCTAGAAGATTCCTTTGAAATTTTATATTTTATCTTTTTTTCTGATTTGTGTCTCCTAGCTCAGAGATTCTTGACCTTGATATACACGCAAGTTAAAAAAGCAGATTCTGATTGTGCAGGACTGGGGTGGGACCTAAAAATGCATTTCTGATGAAGTACTGAGATGAGACCAGTGCTACTGTGACAGGGACCACGCTGTGAGTAGTGAGGCTGTGTTTACACAAATCAGACGGAAAGTAAAAGTGGGTGTCATGTGATACTCCTACAGGCAATGATGACTCAGTGGGAGAACTCTCATCTTCCTTGCAGAAGACTTGGGTTTGATTCCTGGCCAGCACACCTCATAGACATCCACCACCCATCTGTCAGTGGAGGCTTGCTTGTTGTTATGACATTAAACAGGTTTCAGTAAAGCTTCCAGACTAAGATAGACCAGCAATAAAGGCCTGGTGATCTACTTCCAGAAGTCAAACAAAGAAAATTCTGTGGAATCACAACAGTCCAATCCGTAGTTGATTAGGGAGATGGTGTGGGATCAGGCAAGCGTTTCATGCCCTTTTGCCATGAGTCAGGAGCTGACAATGGCAGCTAACAACAGCATGTGATGCTCCAATGATCTATTTCTTCTACATCCTATTAGCTCTTGCAGTTTTGTGTTCACCCAGACCCATTGCCTTCAAGTTGATGCTAACTCTTAGCAACCTCAGAGGTGAATGGCCTTAAAAGGTTTCCAAGAAGTGGCTGGTGAATTTGAATTGCCAAGCTAAGGGTTAGCAGCCAAGCGCTTTAACCACTACACCACCACTCTGGTTTGTGTTTAGCCATCTCTAAAATAAACCAATGCACGGTTATTTTAATAATATTAGACAAATAAAAAAATAAAATTTAAGCAGCAGGGTTATCTAGCATCACATTCCTTCCAGTTGTCCAATCTCTGGCCTTCTTGGAATGTTTTTCCCTGAGCCTAAACCTCCCAATATCGACTTTGGGCCACATGCCTGCTCCATCTAAGCAGCCTAGGGTGGTTGTTTATAGCACATTCTTTGGAGTCTGCTGTCTCTGGGATCAAATTGAAGTGCAGCCACTGACCTGCTGTGTGACCCTGAGCGTACTGCTCACTTCTCAGAGTCTCTATGTGTTCGTGAGCCAATGGAGAGAATAAGCCCCCTGCTATGGGTTGGCTGCAATGTTTAAGTGAGATCCTGACCCACAGCAGATTCTCTGTGATCTCCTGAGCCTGGATTGTGGGTCCTAGGGGTGGGCAGGGCATCTAAGGGCCGGGAGGGCATATCTTTAGCACTGGGATTTGCCATAGGAATCACACTTGAGTTAAAATACACTAAAAATAGGCCAGGCATTGCTAATCACCTCAACTTTACAAGTTGTATGGTAGCATGACCAACCACCAGAAGCTCTGATGTGTCTGTTATTTCTCAGGCACATCCCCTCTGGGCACACCAACATGTCATTAACTGTGATTTGACCATCCAAGGCCTTTCTGTCTTGAGAAGGAAAAATTCCAAGACCCATAATTTATCTGCCAGGAATCTTTGAATAGGAAAGTATGCATTGAGTTATTTCTTTCTTACTCTGAAAGACTGATTTTGAAATTGCTCATAAACTCAATAACAATACTGTCAAACCAGGGTACAAGCTCAATGACAAAATTGATGCTTCTTCTTTGGGCATAATATGCCTCCAATGCGTCAACGAAGTGAGCAAATACATCCTGCATTCTTTAAGTCGACACAGGAAATAATTCTTAACTCCTTACCATGTACAGGCATTTGGTGAAAAGAATTTCAGCAAAACTCCATGGTGAGCAACATGGGGCAGAGTGAGGCTGGACACAGGGTTGCTATCTTCCCATTTGTGGTAGTTCCTTTGTAGCCTGAAAAATCAAGCAGAAGGTGAGATCTAACAGTTAAAAATGAAAACATGTAGAAATTTACCATGACATTCTCTGTAATCCTTGCTTCCGAAACTGTAGCAGACCTGATGGGAGAAATTACACTCCAATCCAACTTCCCTTGGTTTCTAAAATACTTCTTGACTGTTCACCACATGGGAGATGCATGTATTTTTTAGTAGCCAAAGATCAGTTGGTTCAGAAGGCTGCATACTGGTGGTCATTGGAACTATTCAGTAAGGCCTAACTTAAGCAGTGGAAGAATTCAATGTTCTGATGCTTTCCACCCAGCAAATGGACATTGAATAGACCAAAGATTTGCTTTATGGCGGAAAGAAAGTAACTGCTAGATGATTGCAGCAATTTGGAGGTATATCCAGTATATCTAAATAGTGGCTGGACTCCGTGAAATTGAAAATATGAAACTGATGACATTTTGGATCTTCAGTCCAATCCTATGCTCCACCCCCTACCTCTAGGTATACAAGGCACTACTGTCTGGTACTTATGTGCCAGAAACTGTTCTAAGTTGCTCCTGCTATTTTCCCCACTTCACAGTCCAAATCCAGCCAAGTGACCAGATACTGTTTCCTGGCTTAATTCCCCCCTGCTTAGAGAACATACTCTTTAAGATATTAGTACTTTGAATTGGGTTAAGAATTGCTTTATAACCTAGCACAAATTTCAGAAACATTCCTCATGTATCTTAAAAAAAGTATAATCTCATTTGTTGAATGTGATGCTAAAATCTCCCACTGTAGCTGTGGATTTGTGTTTTTCTCCTTTTAGTTCTGTCAATTTTTCCTTTAGGTATTTTGAAGCTATGTTATTGGGTGCATAGACATTTTGAATTGTTTTATATTGCTGGTGGTTTCTAGCAATACTCTTGTCTTAAAGTCTATCTTGTGTGATAATTATATGGCTACATCTGCTTTCTTTAATTTAGGGTATGCATGATTATATTTTTCCATCTTTCAACTATTGACCTTTCTGTATCTTTGAGTAATACACTGCTTCATTTTGTTTTCATCCAGTCTCACATTTTTTGTCTTTTGATTAGAGTATTAAGTCTGCACTTTATTTAATGCTATAATTGAGTTTAAATCTACTATCCTAGTATTTTATGTTCTATTTTATCCCAACTTTTTTGTTCCCCTTATCTCTTTCCTCATGTTTTTTATGGTCAATCAAGTGTTTTTACTATTACATTTTCTCCTGCTATTGGTGTCACAGATTGAATTGTGCCTACCCCAAATGTGTGTCACTTTGACTGAGACATGATCCCTAGCATTGTGTAATTTTTTTGCTGTGTGTTATGAATCTTCCCCCTGTGATTTTAATGAGGGAAGATGGGAGGCAGCTGTGTTAGTCAGGCTGAACTCAGTCTACAAACTTGGGCGGTACTGATGCAATCTCTTGAGATGTAGGAGGTTTGGCAATTAAGTTTGTGAACGTAATTACTCTAAGTACCCTGTACCTCATCTCTGAGTATCACTACAGTCGCCTTTGAAATATTTCCCACGGGAAGCTATTTATTGATGCCAGGACCAAGCCCATCCTTCAAAATAATTTTGGAACTCTTTCTGGAATGGCCATTGCATACAGTGGCATAGTGGCTAGTTTGCAAACTTAATTGTATAGTTGTCCGTAAGGGAATTTCTAGCCAGTTACAAATAATTGTGTTGGAACACCCTCCATACTCACCTGATCTGGCCCCCAGTGATTTTTTTCTTTGCTTTTGATGACGTTTAGGACTTCATGGGTAATACGATGACAGCTCTGACGACCGTTCTAGAAAAAGACTTACAAAATTGCTTCCAGGTGTGTACTAGGTACTAGTGCTGGTTCATAGCTTCCCAAAGGGAATACTTCGAAGGTGACGGTAGTGATATTCAACAATGAGGTATGTAGCAATTTTTCTAGGATGAGTTTGTGAACTTAATCAACAATTCTAGTAAAAGAAAAAGGAGCAGAAACAAGGGGACTTCATATCACCAAGAAAGAAGCACTGGGTACAGAGTGCACCCTTTGGACTGGGGATCCCTGCACAAAAGACCTCCTAGTCTGGGGTGAGAGGACTCTCTTGCAGAGAAAGAAGGCCAGCTGAGAAAGCCTTTCCACTTTGGACTTTAAGTTTACTTTACCGTAAAGAAATAAACTTCTTTTTGCTAAAGCCATCTACTTGTGGCATTTCTGTTATAGCAGCACTAGATGACAAGGACAACTGGCTTCTTAGTTATAGAATCACTCTTTTTAATGTTACTCTCAAAATTACATTTATTCTTAACTTACAATTCAATGTAAATCAGTTTTTTATCACTACATGGATAATTCAAGGGCCTTAGAACAATTTAACTCCAGTTATTCCCTTTTGTATTCTGTTTTATAGACCAAGTTTTTAAAAGTAGTCTTATCTATATCATTATTCCCATACCATTTTATGATATCACATCTTTTATTTGCTTATGTTTGCTTCACTTTTCAGTTATTTGGTATATAAGTTGAACTAATTTTTTCAAGGGTTTCTGACCAATATATTTTCTGAGCCTCTGAACATCTAGAATTTGTCTTCTCTCACCTTCCCACATGAATGATAATTTATATGAGTTTGAAATGTAGTGTTCCCAACCTTTACTCCACAGATAATCTGATTTGGGGTATTTCTAATCATGAAGCTCATAGAATTTTTCCTTCATTGTAGTTTAATGCCAGTTTATGTCAAGAAGGGAAGTCTCTTCCCACTGATTTTACTCATTACGGTTCTCTCTTCATTTATTTATCCATTGGGTGCCTTTTAAGTGGCAAGCTTAATTCTGGACATCAAGGGTACAAAAGTGAAAGACAAAACTACTGCTGTCAAGGAGTGCAATAAAGGTGTATACTTGGAAGATAGATGAAGAAAATATTCATTATAATTCAGGATTATGATACGGTAAGGATTTAAAGGAACATGATATGCGTAAGATAGGGCACAGCAGGAACACATGGGAAGACCAGGAAGCCAAGATAGGGTCTCAGGTATGGCTTCCTGGAGGACGTCTAAGACTCTTTTTTCTAAAGCACAATAATTTCTGGACACCATTTTTTTCTTCCATAAATCTAGTATCTGCCTCTCTATCAGACACCCAGAATCCCAACTGTATTTCTTCGGTGCTCCTTCCCAGGCAACCTGAGACAGCTTGTCTTTTGAGCCCATTAGCTCAGCTGAGGGGTAGAAGGCTCTAATTTATACCTGCAGAAGAAGTTGTGGTTTGATATTATTGATGTTAGTTAAAGACCAGATAGTTGTCCACTGTTTCTCAGAATAGCTTGCTGACCACAGAGTCATATCTTCTGAACTGTACAGTATCCTATCCACAGTACAAACATTTGTTGAAACGCATTTCTATGACCTGATCAACCACAGTGTGATGAACAACTTCTATAATGTTGCCATACAATCTCGGAGACTGTCAAGTGGGACTTCTTTGCTTCACAGTTCTCACCTTCCTATTCCAGCTATGTTTGTTCACAAAGACTGATGAAGCCAATGCAAATAACACAAACGACTGGCTATTTTAATTTGGATTTAACCAGAAGTAGGTCCTTACAGTTCCCCTGGAACTGACACTTTCTGAATTTGGACTTCTATCCTACTAAACTGTGAGAAAATTAAGCAGGACTTGAGACAAAGTTTCTTGTGCGAGGAGTGAATTTGAAAGGTGCAGGGAATACTGATAGGGGAATGGAGCAGTGACATAGAAAGGACGGCAGCCAAGAAAGGGCGCATTCTGTTATAGCAGCACTGAGACAAGAAGTACATCTCACAAGCTCAGGGCAAACTCTTTATCTTTTTGTTTCCCAATTCTCTCTCCTTGAATGCTAGGATATCACATCTACCCTGTTTCTGTATCTCCAGCCCTGTGATCTTTCTGATATTCATGAAGCTCAGAGTTTTCTTACCTTTCTCCACCAACCCCACTTAGGCTGAGGGTTGACTTACTGGCTCCAGAATTTTTTTAATGGCCCAAACCCAGCTTTTCCCCATTATCATGTCCTAGTCAAGAGTATGGCATGCTGTCCCAGGTTTTCATACCACCATTTATATTCTTTCCCTACCTGCTTCCTTCTCTGCCAGCCCGTAGGGCTGGGGAATAAACCTCTCTACCTCCTACTCTGATCTTCATGCTATGAGGCATTCCTTTCATGCTGTTGGAAGACAGTGCAGGTAGGAACCAGGCAACAGGGCCACAGCAGGCTCCCAGATTGTTGAAAAAATCTTTTTAGTACCAATAGGTAGCAGAAAGGGAAGCTTCTACACTTTGGTTTTGAGATCTATCATACCAATTATTTTGCGTATCACAAAAGTACCTATCAGGAAGGAACCATGTTATCTGTGACTACTTTCCCAAGCTAATCTTGTCATTTTCAGTTGTCAGGAAGGAGGCATTTTATCTGGGATTATCCTTCCCAAGCCCCAAGTGGTGACAACCAGATTCCCTTGATAGTCTTGTGACTGGGCCTTCTCCCTGAAAAGAACAAGTTTTCCTTCTGGCATGAAAGTTGGGACCTATGGTGGGTTCTCTGGTTGAGTGGAACATGGCTCTCAAGGACAGGGCTAAAGCAGTGGTGGAGTGGCCCAGGAGTGATCCATAGAGAAGCTGATAAGAAGGTGCAAGACCTGACTGTCCAGGGTGTGGGGTTGTAAAAGAAGGCCAGGCTCACCTGCTTTCAGTCAGGGAAGAAAGGGTTTTCCGATGCCCTGTTTTCTTCTCTGTCTTAACTTGTCTCACAGGGCCTTTGCCTGTAGCCAGGTTCTTCTTAAGATTGTCTTGTTTTGCTCACTTTCCCCACTAGAGAGAACACGGATTCTTCATCTCTTCTTTGTAGATTAATACACTGAAAGAAATTTTCTTATTTCTCAAGCCAGATTCTGGAAGCCTGGGGCTCATACAAGTATGTACTGTTCTCACTTGGCCCTGCGGCGTGTCATTCTGCAAAGTTTGGTCCTGCAAAGGCTTAGCATGAATTAAGAGGCCCAACAAAGGTTAGCCTTCTGAAGCCTGAGGTACCGTCAGCTGGGCAGTCCCAAGAAACCTTTCTGGTTGTATAATGAAATTTGGCTTTACGTGGCTGTCTTTCAGGTCATTCGTCTCAGACTGATTCCCCTCAGGAGACCCTGGAAGTAGCTCCAGGAGTTTAAGCTGAGAAGAGTGCCTTGAACTTTGCTGATAAGAGGCAGTAAGATTAAAGCTATGGCTACTTCAGCAGGCAGCTTGAAATGTCCTGTTAAAAGATGTCTCTGGTGATTTCTTAGTCAGGGTGCCTGCTTTCTCTGGTTGACGCGAGTCCAAACCTTGCATTCCTTTTTCCAGTGTCCCTTAATCATTTGTGTTCCCAGGGGTACTCTTTCTTGTCTGCCAGTGGGAGTACTTGAGCTAGTCCTTACCCTCACCAGGACCTCAGACACCGGGCCTCCTCCAGGCTCGGGCTGTTCACTCTGGCTTCTACCTGAACACAGAGTGCCTGGGCATCTATTGTGTCTCCACTGAGTTGTGAGATCTTGGAGACCCAGTGGGCAGAACCTTGGGCCATTGCTTGGGAACCAGCTTGCTCCAAGTTCTGCAGCCCTGCCTTTAACTCAGTAATCAGCTGTTCTTTCAGGCAGACTAAGTATGGATCGGAGACATACGGGATGTCTGGTGGGAAGGGTAGATTCTAGGGCAATGGTTTCCCTAGGTTTTTTAGACTCCCAGTTGCTTCCTGTGTGGATATGTCCTCCCAGAGTGCTTCAAATTGGTGCCTGGATCACCTTACCTTCATGAGAATTCCTAACTGTGTCTCCAGGACCTTTTCACTCAGGTGTAAATTTAGTTTGATTAGGATGCGTGTTTTGAGTGACTTTGGAATATCAGCAACTGATCTAGGTTTTTAGAAGCACCATTTCCTTTGTTTCTTCCTAGTGTGCTTCGGTCAAGAACTCTTGTACACCTTCTGCACAAATCTCATTGTCCTCTGGTAAACCTGGCCCAGGACTGTCTTTAGCCTGTCTCTAAGGTAGTGGACAGAAGCCATTTAGGACTTTAAGGGCTGGAGAAGGCAAGACCAGAGCCAGATTGTTAAGTGGTTAAGGTTTTCTGGCAGTGGCAGCTTTGTCTTTGGTCCATAAGAGACCATTTAGGAAACTAGAAGGCTTGAGTGTGCTGGCTGAGCTTATGTGAATCCCAGATCTTGTGAGAAATGGTCTCAGTTGTTTCTAGCACTGGAAGTGTCACTAATGATGAAAGGAACTGACTGGTTTATTTCCAGGCCAGTAAAACAACAGTGTGTCTCACATGAGATACCCAGTGGACTCTTCCACACACCTAAGAGGTACTTGCCTCTGGAAATGCATTCAATTTTTTTTTTAACATGGACCTCAAGAAACCTGAGAACTTCAGGACTAAAAAATGGAAATTGGGCTGGGAAGATAATGACTATATGTGACGCCATAGCGTGTGTCAGATGAGTGAGCTCCGCACTAAGGAAGAGCAGAGAGACCTGGTGTCTCACAGGCTGCAGGCTTTGGTTCCCATGGAAAAGTTTCTGATAGCTATATATCTTCTCTTGCTGGTTCACAGGAACCCTAGTCTTCTTAAGGCTTGGAGAAGATATAGTTCCCTGGTCCGTAGATACAGTTGGCAGTTGAAATCCTGTCCCTGGCTGTAGGTTTTCATACCAGGAATCTTGGATGCTGATCACACTGGTGGATGGGGCAGCCATCTGGGTTAAAGATTTCTGGTCTGCTAATTGTGACTGTGTAGAGGTTACAGATGCCTATAAAAGCTCTCTGTAGCTCTTGGAACCCACTACAGACTCTGCTTAGACACTCCAGACTTGGACAACATCTCTAGGCAAGACAAGTGCTGTGATGTCCCTGCTGAAGTGGGGGTGATCAGATGTTTTTACCTTCCAGCAGTTGCTGAATGTCCATATCCGTGTCCTTGGAGACAGAGCAGCAGAGATCTGCAAGACGGAGCTGCAACACACTTCCCTGGTGAGGAAGCCATCCCTGGCTAGAAAGGGACACAGGGCAACTGTTCCCAATGCATGTCATCTGCCTCCTAGGAGGAGTGGTCTCAGGAATTGGCTCTGCCTTCCTGTGGACCTGGGAGCCCAGGGTCTCCCCCTGGATCTCTACCACTTTTCTTGTTAGGCCTGAATGAGCTGAAGGTCTTGGTCTTGTTTGGCAAAGTCTCGGACAACTGCTGTGTAGGCAATTCAATTCTCTGTTGAACTGTGTTGAAAAGCTGAACTAGAAGGGAACTAGGCAGGTGAGGATGTCAGGTGGTTAGCAGAACGACCATCGCCAGGTATAGCCTGGAATCACTCTCATTTGGGGCTATAAAAGCAGTGTTTATTATCCATAAAGTGTGGATAATGACATCTTCGTGGGAACACTGTATTCTAGGGTACTACAGATTTTGACTCTCAGTAAAGAAACACTTGTGGTGTAGTGGATTAAGTGCTACACCTGCTAACCAAAATGTTAGCAGTTCAAATCTGCCAGGCGCTCCTTAGAAACTCTATGGGGCAGTTCTACTCTGACCTCTAAGGTCACTATGAGTTGGACCCAACTCAACAGCGGTGGGTTTTGACTCTCAGTAGAGGAGACTAAAGGCTGCAAGAGTCATACCGTAAGGCGTGTCTGTATGCAACTTAAAGATACACTGTGTTATCTCATTCCTAATCTCATTTGTTGTTCACATTCACAGAGTGAGTGAGGCAGGATCATCAGTATTATGCCCCTTTTATGGAAAATGAGACTGAGTTATGGAGTGACTTCCACAGTGTTGTAAAAACTAGTAAATAACATAGTTAGGGACTTGTGTCTAACTTTCTCATTTCTTCATTCCCAGTAGACTATGGTAGAGAAATTTGGATGTTCCCAGGCTCTGAGTTGCCATCTAAGGAAGTTTCTGCAAGAAATTGTCAATTAGGAGAACTTTAGCCTTCAGTTGTTAGAGCACCTTGCTCTCAGAACCATGGATTAAGGTTAGTATCCATAAGAAACTTGGCCACAATGAAGGGGAGTCAGAGGAAAGATTGGACATTTGCCACTTGATGGTGTATCTCCAGCCCTTGGGCCAACTCTTTGGTGTTGCTTAGAAACAAAGAAAAGTTAGAATATAAAGCTTTGATTCCAATATCTTTTCATGGTCAAAATAAGACAAAACCTGTAAATATTGTCTAATTCTTTTCATATATCTTCCTATATTTTATACTTTATCCTACATATCCATTCTCTAGTCCCCCTTTTTTACACAACATGTCCTATCTCTGCTTATTTGAATCACTTCTAGATTCTTCCAGACTCTATGCCTTATACTCTATTTATAGGAAAAGTCCTTTGGGGGCTTAGGATGACACAGGAGAAAGAGAGGAACAGATTAAAGGGTGAATGTTCCCAGCAACAAAAGGCTTCAGTTTACAAAGGCCTTAAGGAACTACAATTAGAACAATCACCCAAACTGGGAGGTCCACTACGGTAAACTTCTTATCTTTGAGGCACCAACCCAAGGCAAGTGATGTCCTTGGCTTTTCAGGTAGACTATATTGTATGTCAGGCTGATAGAGAATTCTTCTAGGCTCTAAAAAGTAAATGACTGTAGAAGAATAACTGAAGATTTGATATATAAAAACATTCTTTGTGGACTGCACTCAGGGACACAGTGTGAGCATGTGGTGTATGTACTTTATGGTTTTATACATTTACAAGAGGCTGTCACATTGGTTTCTTTCTGGATGGGGAAGAAGAGGGTGGAGAGGAGGGGACAGGTGTTCATTGAGATGATAGTAGAAGTATAGAGTGAAAAGGAGGAATGTGCTGTCACAAGGTGAGGAGAATAGATGAAGCTCCAGATAGGTGGGCACTTAAAATTGATTTGGATTGTATACTTTCACTTAATCATAATCAAAGTTATTTTAAAAAGGGGGGTACACTAGAAGTAAAGAATGACAAGGAAGAGTGTATTGTCACAGGGTGACAGCAGAAGGAGTGGCAGGTAGGCAGGCATGCAAAATTGACTTGGAAGTATACTTTCACTTAATCATAATAAAAAATAAATTTCTGAGGAAAAAATTCAATAGCATGTTTACAATTAATAAGTTCTGTTAAAATAAAAATAATAAGTACAAAAAAAAAGCCACTTTGGGTAGAGGGGATAAAGAGAGAAACTGGAGGCTTAAAACCTTCTTGTCTGAGACTTAACAGTTCAATAACGTTTAGAGTGTTCCCACCAGACAACTAGTCTTGTTTGGTTGCAGCTTGAATCCATGGTATTTCTCTATCATTTGCCAAATATTTATTGTAATACAGAAACTAGAGCTGTAAATATGTAAGGGAGATCCAGAATGCCATAGAATAAAAGTGGGACTTTAGCATGGTCTAATATCATCAGCATGAGGAGACCAGCAATTCCTCTACTGTGGCATCTAGGATTCTGGTGTCTAAAGATTCCTAGTGCTAGGATTTGTCACCTCCATCTTACAGTCATTGATTCCATCAAAGCCACAAAATATTTCTGTGTCACAAGCCAAATATGGTGTCAAACACCTGTATCTGTCTTAGAGAGGTTTATGTGGTGATTTGGTCTGTAGATGAGGGCATCTGTTTGTCTCTGAGGGTTCCAGAGTCTGTGACTAAAGACGGCATGGCCACAGGCAAGGTCTGCACTCCCGTTTTCTCTCTACTTTCCATACTCTACTCCAGCCTGATGACACTTCCCCAAAACTGAGTGTTGAAGCATACAGTGTACCTTACATGAAAGAGTAGCCAGGACAGAAGAATCCACCAACTGCTCCCCCTATTCTGAAAACTTACCTAAAAAGGACACAGGAGGTTAGGGCAGGCAGAGTCTGGTTAAGTCTTGGAAATGAAGGTCTTTGGTGTTACAATTAATGAGTGACTGGTAATCAAAAATGCAGGGTGGGAACAAAGGCTTATATGACAGAAAAAGACCGAGGCAGTAGTATCTTTAAATGACATTGTGGGAACAAGGAAAGAGTACCTCCAGCCTGTGTGAGTGAGAAGAGACTGTAAACACTTCTATAAAGGCACAGGAATGAGCCTCACCTCTGGAGGCCTGTTGAAGGCCTGATTTTCCAGTGCTGCCTTTACAAATGTTCCAGCATTTACCTGCTCAGGGAGATGGCAACATGCATAGATAGGTTAGTGGCCACTTTCAGCTAAAGGCCACAAACAAGTTGCTTGTGATTATATCTACTCTGGGTGTATGTAATTTGACTGGGGAAGTTTTTTGTTCTGTTTTGTTTTAAACCTGGATTTTGGAAACCTTTAGGCAGGGTATGTGTTTTCCAGTTCAGTCACAGGATACAATAGTCCTAGCCTCTGACCTTATTTTACACATTTAGGTTACCTACTTGGCTTCTATCAATATTGTGATATGCTTCTAACAGCCCAAGATTTCTGAGTTTCCTTGAAAACGTCTCCTGGTGAGAGTGATTTTATAGCCAAACAATTCTTGGGGTGATAATCTCCAAAGAGAGTACTTGTCCCTCCTCTGATCTCCAGTTCTCAGCCAACATGCATGACAAGCACTAATTTTGAAATGTTAAACAAGCCCGCATTTCTGCAATGAACCCTGTTGTGATGGTTAAGGATATATGTCCACTTGTCTCAGCCATGATTCTTAGTGGTTTGGCAGTCATTTGATGTTGTGAACAATTCCATGATGAGATTTGATAATAATGTAATCACCTCCAAGATAGGCTCTGCTGTGAGTAGCCCATCAGTTGAAATGGAGTTTCCTAGGGCATGTGACCTGCATCAAATGTAAGTGGACATTCTGGGAGGGTTCCTGGATTTGTGCTTACTCTAGATCCTGCAGTTGTCTTCTGTTCATCTGACATCCAATTTTCTCAACTTGACTTAGCAGCTTATTTGCAGGCTAGTCTGCTGATGTATGGATTCACTGATCTTTGCAGCCTATGAGCAAGAGCCCTACTTTGTGTCCTGCTGATTTGGGGTACACTAGCCCCTGGGGCTATGTGAATCAGGAGACTCCTCTGTCCTGACCCACAGTCTTGTGATGTTCCAACAACTACAACTGCATGACCCATTGCCTTGATACAAATCTCTCTGTGTATACATTTGTATGCTGAACTGGTATAAAGCTTCTTCAGGGAATCTAGTCAGGAAGACAGGAATGGAAGAAAAGACCAAATTGGATGTCAGAAGAAACTCTGAAACTTGCTCTCAAGCACTGAGCAGCTAAAGGAAAAGTAAGGAATGGTGAAGTAAAAGACCTAAACAGAAGATTTCAAAGAGCAGTCCGAGAAGACAAAATAAAGTATTATAATGACATATGCAAAGAGCTAGAAATGGAAACCAGAAGAGATGAATATGTTCTGCGTCTCCCAAGCTGAAAGAACTGAAGGATTATAGAGAGAGAATATGAAACAACTCAAGGAGCATCAAAAGAAGATGGAAGGAATACACACAGTCATTATACCAGAAAGAACTGGTCAACGTTCAGCCATTCGAAGAAGTAGCATATGATCAGGAAACAATGCTGCTGAAAGAAGATGTCAAAGCTGCACTGAAGGCACTGGGAAAAACAAAGCTCCAGGAATTGATGGAATATCAATTGAGATATTTCAACAAACAAATGCAGCACTGGGAGTGCTCACTCACTTATGCCAAGAAATTTGGAGGACAGCTACCTGGCCAACTGACTGGAAGAGATCCATAGTTATGTCCATTCCAAAGTAGGATGATACAACTGAATGTGGAAATTACTGAACAATATTGTTAATATCACATGTGACTAAAATTTTGCTCCAGATAGTTCAAAGCTGACTGCAACAGTATATTGACAAGGAACTGCCAGAAATTGAAGGTGGATTCAGAGGAGGACATGGAACCAGAGATATCATTGGTGATGTCAGATGGATCTTGGCTGATAGCAGAGAATATCAGAAAGATGTTTACCTGCATTTCATTGACTACACAAAGGCATTCGACTATGTGGAGCATAACAAATTATGGCTAACATGGTGTAAAATGAAAATTCCGTAACACTTAATTGTGCTTGTAAGGAATCTGTATATGGATCAAGAGGCAGGTGCGAGAACAGAACAACGGGACACTGTATGGTTTAGTTGGGAAAGGTGTGTGCCAGAGAATCTAATCTGAGACACTTATTTAGTCATTAGTTTCATTTAATAAAATTTGGTCAAGAATTTTTGCATCAAGTGTGGGTGTATACAACCTATTTATGTAATTTCTGTCAAGAAGCTACTCACCTGTTAAAAGTGGAATAGGCAAAAGTTGAGTGATAGATACATTTATAACAATCAACAACAACAACAAAAAGCTGTTGAAGCTGCTTCTGTACAACCAAATACTTCATGGGATTTGGTTTCTTGATTTGGAAGGTTAGAGTTGTGGTTGCTTGTGACATCCCAGTAGTCAGTGATTCTGTTCTACCATCAAGTTCATTGCATAGTGTCTGTTGCTTCAAAAGCTTATACTGAGTCATATGATGTATAACAATTGGTCTCTATTTTCCTGGAGCAACAAAAGGGGAAAGAGAATAAAGAATAGAAGTAGGAAATGGAATGTGTGCCTCCATGAACAACTGCCTCCTTTGCCATGAGATCAGAAGAACTTGATGGTGCCCAGCTACCATCACTGAAAATATTGATAAAAGATTCTGTAGAATAATCTCGGTCTAAAGGAGGGAAATACAGAACAGGATTTCCAGTTCTCATGGAATCCATACTTTCCAGAGTCATGAGGACTGGATGAACTCCTGAAGATTTTGCCCTGAGGTAATCTTTAAACCTTAAATGTAAAACAAAGTTGTACCCCCTGAAGTCATCTTAAAATCAAACAGTAATAAAGAATGTCCACCTTGAGCACTGGAGTTAAATTAACAATGGCAACTCAAAAGACTAGAGGAGAAACCTGGGGGGCAGTGAATTTATGTTAACAGGAAAAACAACTTAGAAAAGAGGCTGAGAATTGCATAACTTGAAGAATGTAATCAGTCTCACTGAATAGTACATGCAGAAAGTGTTGAAGTAGTGCATGTTCTGCTCTGTATATTAACAGCAACGAAATCCAAATAAATTTTGCATCTAAGTATATGAAACATATTGATCTGTAGTTTTCTTGTGATGTCTTTGTCTGATTTTAGTCTGAAGTTGGTTTGGGCTTTAAAGAATCCACTGGGTGAGTCTTCCATTATCACAGTTAAGCTTCAAGTGACATTATAAGAAATTTGTGGCAGTCTTTTTGTGTGGTTGTCATATTTTGACTTCTATGTATGCTGCAAATTCCAGAATACAATGTTATTTTTTCTTTTCTTTAAACAGATTATCTTCTCAAGGTAATTAAATTAGTAAGGAAAAAATAGTCCTTACATTTTCTCATGTACTTAACATTCCTTACTCTCTTCACTCATTTTTCTGATTTCTAGTTTCCATCTGGTTGAAGGACTCATTTTTCATTCCCTATATTGAGTCTGCTGGTGATGAATTCTTTCAACTTTGTATTAGTCTGAAAAGTCTTTATTTTGTCTTTGATTCTGAAAGATATTTTCAACGGCTAAAGAATTTTATGCTGACAGGCTTTTCTATTTTTTCATTTCATTACTGTAGAGATATCACTGCACTGTCTTTTCGCTTGCATTGTGTCTGACAAGAAATTTTCTTTCATATTTCTCTTTGATCCTTTGATCTTTGTGTCTGCTTTTAATTTTCTTCTTATCACTGATTTCCAGTAGTTTGAATATGGCATGTCTTGTTTTTTTGTGTTTCTCGTGCTTGAGATTCATTAAACTTCTTGGATCTGTCAGTACATGGTTTTCCTCACATTTAACACATTTTCAGTCATTATTTTAAAAAATATTCTCCTCCCTTACCATACTCCTTTAAGGACCCCAGATATACGTATATTTGGTACATAGAAGTTAAATAATGCTCTTTTCATTTGTTTTAGTGCTTTTTCTTTCTACATTTCATTTTGAAGAGCTTCTGTTGCTATATCTTCGAATCTAATCTGTAGTGTTTAATCTGCTGTTAATCTCACACAGTGTATTTTTCATTTCAAATGTTGTAATTTTTAACCTCTAAAAGTTTGCTGTCTGGCTTTTAGAAAAATGTACCTTTCATATCTACCCTTAACATGTTCAATCTTTCTTCTAGCTTCATGTGCATATTTAGTATTGCCAGTAATATACTTATCTATTACTTCAATCATCTGTATAATTTTTGGGTCAGTTTTTAGGGGCTGATTTTTCTTCTCCTTGTGGGTTGTATTTTACTGCTTCTTTGTGTGCCTGGTAGTTTGAAAGGATACCAGATTTGGTAAATTTTATCTTGTCAGTCTTTGAAGATGATAGATATGTGTGAATATCTTTATATTCTTGATCTTTGTTTTACAATATGGTTAAGTTTCTTGAAACACTTTGATCCTTTCAAGTATTCCTATAAGATCATTATGGAGACCAGAAGAATGGATATCTTTGAATTGTGGTGTCAGAGAAGAATGTTGAATGTACTGTGGACCACCAAAAGAGTCAACAGATCTGTTCTGGAAGAAGTACAGTCAGAGTGCTCCTAGGAAGCAAAGATGGCAAGACTATGTCTTACATACTTTGGACATATTGTCAGGAAGGAGCAGTCCCTGGAGAAGAGATTGAGAGACCAGGTCAGCTTTCAGTCTTGTGTTAATCTTCCTTACTACTGAATAAAGGCATTTCCTAGTGCTCTACTGGTGTCCCATGAAATATAAGCCTTTGCAGTCTGGCTTCTGCAATAGGTACTCTATCTGCCTCTGTGTGTGACCTCTAGGTATTATTCCCTTATAACTTTTCAGATTTTTTTTTGTTTTTTAAATCACATCAAGATACTTTTTATCACATACACATACCCATCTAGTGAATGTTTGAGAGGGACCCTTATTAGATTTCCAGAGTTCTCTTTGTATCTGTAGTTCTCTGTCCAGCCCTCTATTCTCAGGTACTCTGCCCTGCGAGGTCTAGTTGCCTTCTCCTTATCAGACTACCAGCTCCATCTCCCCCACCTCATTGGAGATTTCTGGTTTCTAGCTGGATTTCTCCTCCCTGTTGCATGCCTGAAAACTTTATTGGGGCAGTAAACTGACACCATTTGAAGACTCTGTTTTGTTGTTTGTTTTCCATCTCTTAGTAATCACTGCAGGTTATTGCTTGATGTTTAATGCCTTGAGCCAGCCAAGGAGCCACTGTATATTTTGTCTAGAGTTTTAGTTTCTTCACACAGTAGAGTAAATGTAGGCCTTGTTACTCCATCTTAACTGAACCAGGGAGTCTCAGCAGAGTTATAAACTTTTCTTCCTATAAATCTTGTATGCATTTCATTTGGTCTATTCCTATATGTTTTAGTTTTTGCTGTTGAAAATGGAATTTTTGTTCAACAATACCTTTGAACAACTGATTCTTGTATAGTCTATTCATTTCTTTGTGTTGACTTCATAATCAGGATTAAAATTTTTAGTTCATTTCCTTGAATGACTTTCTAATTTGTGTAACTCTTAATTTTCATGTCTAATCGCATTGACCAGTTCCAGTGCTGACCTGCTCTTGACTTTCACAAAAGTGTAGATATTGTGACACTTACAATGAAATTTTAAAATATTGTGTGTATGTGTGAGTCAATAATTTCTTTTATTACTGTCAGCACAAAGCTGGTCCTTACGAGGTAGAGGTTAAATGTGTCTCCAAAATTCAGCTTTTCCAAACTGCTGTACCACAGCATCAACTGTTCCTCTTCCTCTCAGTCCTCCCCCTCCCACCTTTGGGGTATTTGCTGCAGCAACTTACCGAACTCACGAGCCATATCAAGGAAATGGCTCATGAACTTGTGGAGGCTAGGAGGCTGGCAAGTCCCAAGTCCGTGGGTCAGGCATAGGCTTCTCCTCACTGACATGGTCAAAGGGGACAATGAACCCAAATTAGCAGGTCAGACAGCAGACTGCTGTCTCAAGATCCAAGAGTTGGAGGTCAGATACCGATGAGACAAATGCAGGGTCTAGATGCGGAAAAAAAGAGAGCCCTACCAGAGCACCCACACACATACATCAGTTGCGGGCCAAATCCCAGAGAAGGGAATGACTTGAGTAAAGGAGGAACTTGAGTCATGTTGTCCTGCAAGGTTGTGACTCAAGATATACCGACACTAATCCTGGCTTTATTAACATACACAAGTTTGGATTTATAACACATAAAATAGATAGTAATTATATTAGATCACAAAATGGAGGACAATACCACAATACTAGGGATCACGCTTAGCCAAGCTGACACATAACCCCAATCTTCACAAGTCCAAATACCTTATTTGTACAGTTTCACTAAATCATTGTGTGTGAGGAACAAAGACTGGCTAAACCCACCGCCACTCAGTCAATTCTGACTCACCGCAAACCTGTAGGACAGAGTAAAACTATCCAACAGGGTTTTCAAGGCTGTAACATTATATAAGGAGATTGCCAGATCTTTTTTCCTGCAGAGCAGCTAGTGAATTCATATTGGCACCTTTTGGTTAGCAGCCAAATGCTTAATCACCATAACACAAAACCTCCAAGAACACACAGATTAAGTAATTCATTGCACTGCAAGGTGTACAATCACATTTCATATACAACTGTATTTTACATAAGAAGTAGATGTTTAATTCACTTTAGACAATGATGCAGTAACTGAACCCCATTAACCCTCCTGCTGTAAAGGAAAATAAAATTAGACAAAACATATACACAGATTATTAGGATATCTGGCAGAAATGGACTGTGATATTTTAGGTAGAAGAGACACATGAGGAAAGGTACAAAGATACCCCAGCTTTCTACCTGGGTGCACTTTGTGGAATATGGTGTGGAGAGGTAGAGTCCAAGCAGAACAAGTTATGTAACTGAGATCAGGAAAAAGAGGTCTGCATTTTTGGCTGCAGCGCAGAGAACCTGAGAGAGGGCAGCATCACAGATGAGTAGCTACAGAAATATATACAGGGTGTCTATTAGGTTTCTAGCTGAATAATAATGTGCTCATGCACAGAATGAGACCATGATCTCTGACTCAAGACAGCTGCTAGAGAGCTGTGAACTGAACAGAATTTCTGGAGATTTCACAGTAGTCCTAGATGTAGCAGTTCTAATTGACCCAAATAGAGAGAACGCGATGAACACTGGACATTCAGCTGATGTTCCAGGAAAACTACACAGTAGGGTAGGACTATTGTAGAACTAGAATAAGATTAGAAAAAGCCTTGGAAAGGATCAAGATGGTGTGCCAATAAATTAACTGTCTATCATAACAAATATCAATACTTTTTAAATCAAGGGCTAGGGCAGAGAAAGTATACAATTAGCCTGGATCAATTTATCACACCATAGTGTAAAAAGGTGCTCAGACAATAACAAAGACATCTCAAATGGACATTGTAGTCAACTTAAAAGATCAAGTCTCAGGTAATTTGAGTATGTATATGATACATATACATATATATATGTAATGATAATAATGATAATGTAATGATAATAATGGATTCTAGCCCACTGAATAAAATAAGAATCATTTATTCTGTATTGATAAAAAATATATATGAGAGAAGGGAAAGCTCTTCCTTACAGAAGAATACTAGCTTAAGAATATAGAAAGAATAATAAAATTAGAAAATCTTTAGTGGTTGCCACAACTAGCAGGTGAAAGATGAGGAGAAGGATATTTTCATAGACCAAAATCTTCTCACAAATTAAGACATCACCTGTTTTAGTCAGCTAGGGCTGCTCTAAGAGAAATACCACAGAATGGATAGCTGTAACAAAGGAAAGTTTATTCTTACACTGTCTGGTAGGCTACAAGTCCAAATTCAGGATGTCCACTCCAGGGGAACGCTTTCCCCCTTGTCAGCTCTGGAGGAAAGTCCAGTATTGCATCACTCTTTGTCCAAGGAGCATCTTGGTGCAGGAACCTCAGGTGTGAAGAACCCATTCTTCTGCTGGTGCTGCTTTCTTGATGGTGTTAGGTTCCCAGTTCTCTGCTTGCTTCTCTTTTATCTCTTGTAGGATGAAAGGATTAAGGGTGGAGCAAGCCATACTCCAGGGAAACTCCCTTTACAGTGGAGCAGGGAGGTAATCCTATAAAATGATTTACAGTCCAATCCTAATCTTATAACATACAGCACTGGAAAATCATAAAATGGAGGACAATCACAAAATATTGGGAATCATGGCCCAGCCACATGGCTACACATAGTTTTGGGGGGACACAATTCAATCCGTGACATCACCTTAAGTCAAAAGCTAACCTCACCAACACTGGAATAAATCAAATTGCATGCCTCCTAATACAATGCACTGAGAAGAACATACCATTACTTCCATTGTATTCCTGCCATAAACACATAACTTGAACCTAAACATAAGAAAACATTGGATAATATCAAACAGATGGATATTCTACAAAATAACTGACCTCCTGTACTCTTCACCAACGTCAAAGTAAGGAAGCACAAAGAACTGCACAGCTGTTGCAGATTGAGACTAGCAACAAGGTGACTAACTGCAATGTATAAGGAAGAATAAGGACATTAAGAGAATAATATTGTGAATTTTACTCTTTAGAAAGATCACTGTAGTTATTTTATATATGACACACTTTAGGGAAGCAAGAATATGAAAAGACCATGGTAGTAGCCCAGAGTAGACACAGTGTGGGCTTAGACCAGGTTTGACAATAGATTACATAATTGGTCAGAAGTTGTTTAATTTAAGATAAATTTTGGAAACATATCTACTGGTGAATTCACTGTTGAGTGTGAAGCAAGATAATAATAATTCATAAAACTATATTATTGTTGGCCTGAGGAATTGGATAGATAGGTGGTACTATCTGAAGACAGGGAAAGGACTGGGGAATCTGAATTTGTAGAAGCACGGAACCAATATTTCATATCTGGCTATATCATGTTTGAGATATCTCTTATACCTTCAAGTGAAAATGTCATCTGTGGAACTGGATGTACTGGTTTAGAAGTCAGGGTGGAGATCAAATACAAACTTACAGTGTTTAGTTAGACACAACCAGAACCGTGTGAGCAAACAAGATCTGGAAGAAAGTATAACTAGAGATGAAAAAAACCAAGCAGGCTGACGGAGTCCAGGGTTATTTCAACACTTAGAGTTCCGGTAAAAGAGTTGCATAAACTAAACACATATTTTTTTAATCCTCCATATCTTAGTCATTTAGTGCTGCTATAATAAAAATACAAGTGGATGGCTTTAATAAAGAGAGTTTATTTTCTCATAGTAAAGTAGGTTAAAAGTCCAAATTCAGTGTTCAGCTCCTGGGGAAGCCTTTCTCTTTGTCTCTGCCTTCTTGTTAATGTCCCCCTAGATTGGGCATTTCTCTGCACAGGCACCCCAAGTCCAAAGGATGCACTCTGCTCTGGGCACTGTTTTCTTGGTGGTACGAGGTACTGTTGTCTATCTGCTCACTTTCTTTTATATCCCAAGAGATTGCCTCAGGACACAATAGAATCTTATAGATTGAGACCTCATCAGTGCAACTGCCACTGATCTTCTTCATTAACATCACAGAGGTAGAATTTACAACTATAGGCAAATCACACAATACTGGGCATTGAAGTGAAGTTAAATTGATAAACACATTTTTGCAGTGATACAGTTCAATCCATGGCATTCTATCCTCTTGCCCCCCAATCACATCTTTGCAACATGTAAAACGGGCTCATATCATAGCAAAAATCTTAACACGAAGTACAAAATCCAAAAATTCCTATTTGTCTGTGAAATCTAGAACAGGAGTTACCTACTTCTATGGGTACAAGAGCAGAACAGGCACAAGCTAGACATTTTCATTACAAATGGGACAAACTGGATGCAAAGATGGGACACTAGCCAACATGTAAGCCGTCAGAACACATTACATTACCCCTCAAGGCTTTGAAAATAGTCTGCTGTTCTCTGACTCATTTTACACAAAGGCCCTGTCCTCCAGACTCCAGGCGTTGGCCACACTCTGTGGATGCTGAGTAAAAGTCCCTTGGCCCCGGGCTTCAGCGCCGTCTTCCAGGCCCACTGGGGTGGCAACTCTGTTCCTTCAGCTTTAGGCACACCATTGTCCTAGGCACAAACATTTGAAAAAGAGGATGTTAAATTACCACTCTTAGTGGATGGTATGATGTTTTCCTGGAAAATCCAAGAGAATTGACTAAAGACCTATACAAATAAAGAGGCTGCAGAAACATCAATGAGCTACAAAAATTAGTACATAGAAATCCATAGTTTTCATACATAAGAACAAGAACAGATCAGAAAATACAATGACAGAGAAAATATTGCTTATAGTGACAACAGAAAATATAAATATCTAAACATAAATTTATAAGAAACATGTAAAACCAGTATGAGGAAAAATTAAAAATGCTGCTGAAATGCTCAAAATTGGACCTCAGTTCTTTAGTCTAAGAACATGTGTACTGGTTGACTATCCAACTGTCCATAATGACCTAACCACAATCAGTGCACTCTCTTGCAGGTGACTGGTTTATGGACGGACTTGTAATCGCTTGCTGGCCATTGAGGAGTGAGAATATCGGCTGGTATGGGCAAACCTTTTCTTATTCTTAAAAGGAGACCCAAGGAAGACGCAGTCTCTTCATGTCTCCAGATCTTGCCATGTCTGTAAGCTGAAATGGTTTCAGTTACCTTGCAAGCATGCAAAGAACCAGGCTAAGCACAGTCAGCCCAGCCAGGATACAAAGAAGATCTGGTAACAATCTGGCTGTTTGAGTACATCATTGAAGTATGATCAGATTGTGTGCTTGGATTCACACAGTGTGGACTTCTTGTTGTATGTTGTTGTTGCTAGCTGCTTTCTCATAGCAACTCCATGAACATCCCATGATGGGTTGAAGATCAGACTATTTTCACCCCTAGTTTTCATTGGCTGCTATTTGGGAATAAATCACCAGACCTTTTGCTCTAGTCTGTCTCAGTCTGGAAGCTCTGCTGAAACCTGTTCAGCATCATAGCAACACAGAACTCTCCGTTGACAGATGAGTTGATAGGGGCACATGGCTCCTGCATAAAAGGGAAGAATTCTGCCCTTGAACCACCAAAGCTACATTTCTTTATGTAAGGCCATGGTTTCTTAATGCTTGATTCTATTTAAATCAGGGTTGGTTTTTTTTCTTGTTTCTTGATGCCAAAGCATTCTAGCTGACACGTTCTACCTATTTATTCTCCAGAATGCAACAATTTTAATTACAGTGCTTTATAGTATTTTAATATATAGTAGGCTAGGTAATAATTATTTAGCAATGTTCTAAATTTCTTTTTCATTATTCAGTAAGCGATTTCTATTGAGTCAGTTCTAATAATTTAAACTTCTTATGAAAATTTCCGTTTCAATAATCTTCAAGTTAATTAGAATTCAAAGATACTATATGTTGTATGTTGTATAATATATTGTATATTAAATATATAATATATTGCAGCATAAATTTTAATAATTATATACATTTTATCCCTTTTTATGTTTTTCCTTTTTTTATTGGTTTTTAAATTTGATTTGCAGCATTTGGTCCATCTTATTGTTTCAGAGAAATTTTTCTCGATTTCATTATATAGCCACTGCTTGTCTGCTTTTGATTCATTTATTGCTTTTATAATTTTGTTTCTTTCTGCTTCCTTGACTACTTTCTTCTTATTTTTTTAGTTACAATACTTTGCTTAAACATTTTTACCTGTTTTACCTGTTTAAACTGTAACATATTGAAAAAAAAAACCACTGTCGTTGAGTCAATTCCAACTCATAGAAATCCTATAGGGCAGAGTGGAACTGCCCTATAGAGTTTCCAGGGAGTGCCTGGAAGACTTGAACTGCCAACGTTTTGGTTAGCAACCATAGCATCAAACCTCTATGCCACCAAGGTGTCTGTAACATACTTAATGCTGTGAGGTACTGAAAACCACATGTTTGTGTATTCCACAATGTAAATTCTAATTCTCTATTTTTAAATAAGCTGTTTTCACATCCTTCATTTCCTTCTTAATTCAATAATTATTCACAAGAGTATGCATGCAATTTGCTCAATCTTTTGTTATTAGTTTCTAGTTACGTTACACTTTTAAATATATGGCTTGCATATATTATTTTGAAGATGATTTTTGTTGCACTTTCATGGGTGACTGTTTTAAGTTATTTTTTAAATTATTGTGCTTTGGATAAAAGCACACAGTGCAAATTAATTCTCATTCAAAAATTCATAAGTAATTTGCTTTGTGACTTTGGTTGCAGTTGTTGCAATCTGTTGCCACTCTCTCCCTTTGCCTTTCTACTCTGTGTTCTTAGTATCCATTTGTCCAGGTCTCCTATCCCTTTCTGCTTCTTGTCTTTGTTTTTGGACATGTGTTGCCCATTTGGTCTCATATGCTTGATTGATATCCATTCCTCATGTGTGTTGTTGTCTGTTTTATAGGCCTGTTTAATCTTTGGCTGAAAGGTGGACTACAGGAGTGGCTTCAGTTGTAAGTTATCAGGGTCTTATTTTTCTAGTTTTTAGATGCCTTCTCAAAGTTCAGTGGTCATTTAGCAAACTATTTACAATGCAAATACAATATATTTTATGAAGATGTATAGTAATTTTAACAGAGACTTAAAATAATCATGGATTCTATTCTACCAATTATATTTTTCCAATTATTTGTGTCTAATAATTTATTTTTATGTACTTTAGAATGGCAAGCATGACATTTGAGGACTTGCTGCTGGAGAATCCTAGGAGTGGCATAAAGGTAGTGGGGTGAATGTCCATGTTCATGAAACTGTTGAGCTACGACTCTGGAGTGGGGATGTGGCTGTTTGCCAATGGAGAAAGCACACAGGGTGCTTGCTATCCCTGCACTGGGTTTGACTACCCTTCTGGTAGCAATGAAGAAAGCCTGGATCATAGGAGCCGCTCAATAATTTTTTTTTCTTACATGAAAGAAAGGATTTTTTTTTTTTTCTCTCAAATTGTTTGGTTAGTTCAGGGTTAGAGGCCACCAGAATAAGAACAGATGACCCCAGGGACTGTATTAAATTGCTCTTGAGTTGCTATGTAGTCCAGGAGGACAGAGGTAATAATAGCTTGGGCTCTTCAAACATGACTTCCACCACCACAAGGATCCAAAAAGTGGAATAGATTTTTTAAGGTATAATTCCATGTGGGAGACCTGGGCTTGAGTCCTAGACGGTATACCTCCTTCAAAGCCATCACCTGTTTGTCAGTGGAGGCTTGTATCTGCTATGATGTTGAACAAGTTTCTGCAGAGTTCCCAGATAAGACAACCTCGGAAGAAAAGCCTGGTGATCTACTTCCAAGTATCAGCCAACCAAAATCCTGTGGATTATAGCAGTCCAATCTACAACTATTCTTGGAGTTGGCACAGAGCTGGGTAGTGTTTCAATTTGTTGTGGATGTCACTGCCATGACTCAGGGACCGGTTCAGTGGTAGCCCACAACAGCATTCTATGAAAAGTAGTGTGGGCTAGTCACAGAGCATGAGGATCCAGGAGCAGACACTGGTTTTGCCATACTCCTCTGCCTTACCACTTCAGAAAGCTCCCAACCCACTCCCAACTACTACCATTTGCATCCGTCTGTCTGGGAGCTTTCTTCAAATTCCCTGAAGGCTACTCTACCTTCTTTAACACAAAATGACAATTACAGAATGGAGAACAACCACACAATTCTGGGACTCATGGCCTAACCAAGATGAACACATAATTTGGGGGCACACAACTCAACTCACAACACTACTATTTGGGCTGCCTAGTAGCCGTCAAGAGATAGCATCTCTGCATCCTCCTCTGACCTACCAGAGAAGCCAAGAGCTGTAGAAAGAGCAAGAATTGTGACTTCCTTATGGTGTGGTATAGGGGAGTGTGAGATGCCCTGCCTCACTGGTTTCTAAGGAAATCCGGATCACTCATCATCCCATCTAACCAGGAGGAGGTGGTGGTTGGACTCACTTTAGGTTTCCAGCACTTAGCACAATGTGTCCCCTGAGAGGATGCAGAAAAACCAGAATGGGAAGAAGTATAGATGTGTCCCTGTTTAGAAACAGGGTAGTGACCCAGACCCTAATGTGGCCACCAGACGACGCAGGCACAAGCCCTAGGCCTGCCATGTGAACATTCTCTAGGTATTTTCCTAATGTGTCCCCAAAGGAGATCAAAGGAGGCCTTAAGGCAGGTACACCTCCCTACCTGGTGAGAGTTGGACAGAGAGCCACAAAAGAGAGAAACACGGGAGGGCCAGAGTGACGGGAAGTGATGCAGAAGGATGAAAACAGCACCAAGCGGAAAGCAAGGGTCAGTGGGTGCACATCCTAACTTAGGGTGCAGCAGGGCCTTCCCAGGGTCCCTACAGGCTCATACACCTGACCTAGCCTGGCATGGGCTCATAGAGATGACCAAAATCACGTGCCAAAGAGTAGGGGCAGTGTGACAAGCTGGAGCCAACACCTTCCGGATTATGAGTTCTCAGCAAGTCAAGAGCTGAGAAGACACAGGGTGAGAGGTTATGAACTGAGGTAGGATGCTGTTGAGGGCATGAAGCCTCGCGCATCATATCCTGTACCTCTAGCACAACCCCAACCTTCTTCCATCCCCTAGAGCTCAAGAGAGTTAATATCAGAACAAACAAAAGCTTCCTGGCAAGTCACAAATGCCAAAAATGTACTATATCCCAGAATTGGTGGTAGATTCTAGGAATGTCTCGGTACTTTCTTGAAATCTATGGAGCTAATGAGGAGACAATTGTTCACCGGTCTGAGTATGGCCTGCCGACCACAGAGGCAAAACTTCTGACCTGTTCAGTATCCTCTCCACACTCCAAAGATTCGTTGAAACACATTTCTATGACCTGATTAACAAGAGCACAATAAATGACTTGTATGACATCTCCAAATATTCCTGAAAACCATCAAGTGTGACTTCTTTGCTACACAGTTCTTACTTTTCTCCCCCAGGAGTACTTGTTTACGAAGATTAATAAAGCCAAGGCAAGTAATACAAATGACTGGCTGTTTGAATTTGCCTTTTCCCGTAAGTAGGCCTTGACACAAGGTTTCCTGTGCAAGTAGTGAACTTGGAAGGTGCAAGGACGACAAGCAGGTGAATGGAGCAGGGAGACCGAGAAGGAAAGGCAACCAAGAAAAGGAGCATTATTAGGATGGCTTCTACCACGGGCAACTGGAGGTAGAACTCAATGGGAGCTCTGGTGGCAAGTGTAGAGTACATGCCTCAGAGTCATCTCACCAAAGGAGCAAGGGATCTGGGGAATTTTTTTCTTAACTCTTGGCAGTCACTGCTTGGGGGCAGCTCCCAAGATCTGGCCTCCTTCTAGCTGGCATGCAATGGGTATGGAAAGAGTCGCCTTCAGGGAATTTGAAGAAAGTTCCCAGACTGAGGGATACAGTTGCTGATAGTTGGCAGTAGGCTGGTCACTCTCTGAAGCGGTGAGGCACAAGGAATATAGGAAAGTCCAATGTCTGCTCCTGGTTCTTGATGCTCTGTGTCCAGCCCACACTGCTGCTCATAGAATGCTGTTGTTCACAACCACTGAACCAGCCCCTGACTCACAGTGACGCCATGCACAACTGAGTGAAATGCTGCCCTCGTCCTGTGTCATCCCCAATATTGATTATAAATCAGACTGCTGTAATCCTTCAAGTTTTCATTGGCTGATTTTTGGAAGTAGCTCACCAGGCTTTTCTTTCCAGATTGTCTTAACTGGAAGTTCTGCAGAAGATGCAAGCCTCCACTGACAGAGTGGTGGACAAGGTACAATGAGTGGGAATCAAGACCAGGTCTCCTGCATAGAGTTACATCTTTAAAAAATCCATCACACTTTTTGGATCATTGTGGCTGGTGTGGGGAGAGGGGTGCCATGTTTGAGGGGCCCGTGCTATTGTCACCTATGCCGTCCTGGATCATATAGCAATTCAGCATCAATTTGATAGGCGTGATCTCTTCTTAGCCACTTGGCCTCTATGCCTGAATCAACCAGTCTGGGGGGAAGAAAATACACTCTTTCATGTAAAAAATATTATTGAGCAGCTCCTCTGCACCAAGCATTGCTTACTGCTCCCAGAAGGGTAGTCAAACGCAGTCCAGTTGTAGCAGTCCATCTGCTTTCTCCATCAACAAACAGCCTCATCCTGCTTGCAGAGTCCTAGCCCCACAGTTAAGTGAACATAAACTTCCCACTACTTTTATCCTACTCCTGGGATTCACCAGCAACAAGTCCTCAAATTGTCATATTTGCCATCCTAAAATGCATAAAAATAAATTATCAGACATAAAGTAATGAAACGATATAGTTAGTAGAATGGAATACATGACTATTTCTGGACTTGAAGTTAAAATTACTTTATTACTCTATAAAATACACTATATTTTGCATTGGGAAGAGAAATTTTCTTGCTAAATGACCACTAATTGTTTTAAAACACTTAAAAATGTAAAATAACACCATACTAACTCAGAACTGAAGCCAAAAGCCGAACTGAAGGTACTCTTGAAATCCACCTTTCAGCCAAAGCCTAGGCAGGCCTATAAAACAAACATACAATAACACACAGGAAGAATATGCATTTTTTTAAAATCAAGTATGTGAGACCAAAGGGGCAACACCTGCCAAAACACAAAGACAAGAAGGCAAGAAGGGACAAGAAATCTGGACTAATGGACACTGAAAACCTAGGCTGGAAAGGGAAAGGAGGAGAGTGCTAACACACTGCAAGAACTGCAACTAATGGCACAAAACAATTTGTCTACAAATGTTTCAACGAGGAAGTAATTTGCACCGTAAACTTTCACCTAAAACACATTTAAAAAAATTAAAACATCTAAAATAGCCACTCAGGAAAGAATAACAAAAATCATGTCAGAAAGAATATCCAACCCATGTACTCAAACAAAAGCATAATGTAACTAGAAACTAGTAACAAAACATTAAGCAAACTGTATTCATACCGTTTTGGATAATTAATGGATTAAGGAAGAAATCAAAGGTGAGAAAACAGTTAATTTAAAAACAAAGAGAATTAAAGTTATGGAATTCACAAAAATTTGTTCTTCAGTAATTCCCAGCACTAAATATGTTACATTTTAAACATGAAAAGCAGGTAAAAATGTTGAAGCAAATTATTTCAGCTGAAAACAGTAGCTAAGAGAGCAGAAAGAAGTAAAATCTAAAAGCAATAAACAGAGGCAGACAAGCAATGGCATAAGCAATGAAGCCTAGAAATTTTTTTTGAAACAGTAAGATGGAACAAGTGTTATAAATCAAATTTGAAAAATCCAATAATTAAAATGGAAAAAAATAAGAAGAAACAGAATATATATAACCCAAACCAAATCTGTTGCTGTCTAGCCTATTTTGGCTCATAATGACCCTAATAAAACAGGGTAGAAGTGCCTCATAGAGTTTCCAAGGAGCACCTGGTGAATTTAAACTGCTGACCTTTTGGGTTAGCAGCTGTAACACTTAACCACTATGCCACCAGGGTTTCCAGAATGTATATATGTGTTAAAAATTATGATACAATACAATGTATATTTGTTTCTAAATAACTTGTAGATCATTGAAATGGAAATTTCATTACGAAGTTTAAAGTATCAGAATTGGCTCAGTACGAATCACCTATTAATTCAATAACTAAAACAGAAATGGAAAAGAAATTTTTTTCTTTTTTATTTAATATGACCGAGTGAAAATGTACATTCCCGTATAAATTTACATGCCCACCTATATGCAGCTTCCACTACTCTCCCTCTCACTGTCCGGTGACAGCACACTATTCCTCTCTGCTCCATACATGTCTCATCCTCCCAACAGCCTCCTTTCCGCTCCTCTTCACCCACTCTCCTTCCTCCAGCCAGAGGTCAGCAGGCTGATATCCTATAGATGTATAGAACCATAAAGTGCAACCAATATATGGTCATTCTGCATTGCCAAGTCCAATCCATTCCTGTCCAAAGAGTGGACCTTTGTTATAATTTATAGGTAAGGGCAGCATCAGGGCCGGGGGCCATGCTCTCAGGGGAACCTCGAAACCACTGGACCATCAATTGAGGTCTTTTAGTGGAGATCTCAGGATGCACCCCTTTTTATTCTTGTGTTGCCAGTGAGACTCAACCTAGTGAGCTCCATTGTGGCTATCACTGGTGGTGGCCGGGCACCATCCGGTTCTTCCGGTCCCAAGTCGATGAAGGCACCCACTCTTGTGGGTCTGTCTTCTAGATTGTCTTTACCGCATGTCATTTTGATCCTCGGTGAGCATCTGCTCCTGCTGAGTTGGGACCATTTGCTGTGTCCTCGGATGGCAGCTTGGCAACTTTTAAGACCTCAGACGCCACTCACCAATGTGGGGTGCAGAGAGCTCTCTTAGCAAAACGCTAGTTGTGTCAATTGCCCTCGATTTCCCCTAAGAGCATGGTCCCCTGCCCCCTGCCCCAGCTACTCTGTCCTTGCAATATTGGGTTAAGATGGAAGGAGTACTCAAGTTATGCTGAAGTCCACTTACTGTTGTTCTGTTTCTAATGTGTGCTGTCACTGCTTTCTCCCAACCAGATTTCTAGCAACTATCTAAACTAAACCCTCCCCCACTCACCCTCTTTCACTCCCCTCCGTTGCAGCTGTCAAAGAGTCTTTTCTTCTATACACAAGTTTGTTTTTGAGATCTTATCGTAGAGGTCTCATACAGTATTTGTCCTTTTGTCACTGACTACTTTCACTCAACATAATGTCTTCCAGTTGAAACCAGGTTAGGAGATGTTTCCTGGAATCATCGTTATTGTTTATCATTGCGTAGTGCTCCATTGAGTATATGTACATATGTACATATGTACATATACTCAGTGGAGCCTATCCATTCTTCTGTTGTGGGGCATATGGGTTGATTCCATCTTTTTGCTATTGTGGACTGTGCTACTGCGATAAACATTCTGGTGCATGTGTCCGTTGGTGTGAAAGGCCTTGATTCTGTAGGATATATTCCAAGTAGTGGAATTACTGGGTCAAATGGTATATCGATATCCATTTTTTTAAGGAAGCGCCAGATTGCTTTCCAAAGAGGCTGGACCATTTTGCAACCCAACCAACAGTGTAGGAGTGTTCCACTTTCTCCACAGCCTCTCCAGTACTTGTTTTGTGTTTTCTGGATCATGGCCAATCTTGTTGGGGTGAGATGATATCTCATTGTAGTCTTGATTTGAATTTCTTCGATAACTAAAGATCGTGAACATGTCCGTATGTGTTTTTTGGCTGCCTGGATCTCCTCTTTAGTGAAATGTCTGTCCATCTCCTTTGCCCATTGCTTAATTGGATGGTTTATCTTCTTATTGATATTTTGTAGTATCTTATAGATTATGGAGATCAGGAGTCGGTCTGACATAGAGTTGCCAAATATTTTTTTCCATTCTGTGGGTGTTCTTTTAATTCTATTAATAAAGTCTTTGGATGAGCAAAAGTGTTTGATTCTTAATAGTTCCCATTTATCTGTTTTCTCTTCTGTTGATTGTGGTTTCTTTGACAGATTTTGGAGTCTGTCCTCATTGTGAGAAATGGAAAATTTTGACATGATTATCCCCTTCACCTGAGACTACCAAACCCCAAACCAAACCCACTGCCATTGAGTAGGGTCCAACTCATACAGACCCCAGACTAGCCCATTACATATTAAAACATTGTAAAGCAATAACAATATGGAGCAGAGAGGAATAGTGTGCTGTCACTGGACAGGGAGAGCAGTGGAAGCTGCATATAGGTGGGTATGTAAATTTACACAGGAATGTACATTTTCACTCAGTCATATTAAATAAAAAAACAAACAAACAAAAATAATTAAAATAGGTTTTGTTCTGGAGACATGTTGCATCAGCAGCAATGCTTTGACAGCAAGTAACAAAAAAATGCTTTAAACAGAATCAAACATTAAGCAAATTTATAACCTTACACAACAAGAAAATACTTAAGATAGTTCGGTGGCAGAATTCTTACCTTCCACATGTGAGACCTGCATTCAGTTCAGGGCCGCGTGCAGCCACCAACTCATCTATAGTGGAGGCTTGTGTGTTATGATGCTAAATGGGTTTCAGCAGAACTTCCAGGCTAAGACTCGAGCAAAAGGCCTACTGAACTCCTTCCAAGTATCAGCCAATTCAAACTATGGATCAGAATGGTCTGATCTTCGAGCGATCAAGGGAATAAGGCAGGATCCGGCAGCATTTCACTCTGTTGTGCATGGGCTTGCCATGAGAAGGGAGTGATTCACAGCTGACAACAACAACATCGCATAACAAGAAGTTCACAAATGAGTGAATCCAAGCACTGCTTGATCGTGTTTCAATCACATACATAAGGAGCTGAGTTCTTACCAGATCTCCTCTGTATTTTGGCTGGGCTGACTTTGTACTTAGCCTGGCTCTTGCATGCTTGCAAGGTAACTGCAGCCATTTCAGTTTACAGACATCACAAAATCTGGAGACAAGAAGAGAATGAGTCTTCCTTGGGTCTCCTTCTAAGAATAAGAAAAGGTTTGCCCATACCAGCAGATACTCTCATACCTCAGTGGCCGGCAAGGGGTTACAAGTCCATCCCTAAATCATCCACCCTCAAGGAAGTGCACTGACTGTGGTTAAGTCATTAGGGACAGTTGGGTAGTCAGTCACACAGATTCTTAGATGAAAGAGTCAATGTCTACTTTTGTGTGTTTCAGCAGGGCCTTGATCTTTTCCTCATACAAGTTCTACGTATTTCTTATAAATTTGTTTAGATATTTATAGTGTCTGTTGCTACTGTAAGCAATATCTTCTCTGTCACTGTATTTTCTGTTGTTGCTACATATGAAACCTATGGATTTTTATGTATTAAGTTTTGTAGCTCATTGATGTTCTCAGGCTATTTGTTTGTAGAGATTTTCAGTCAGTTCTCCTGGATTCTAAGGTAAACATCATGGCATCTATAAAGAGTGATAATTTAACCTCCTCTTTTTCTAATGTTTATACGTTAAAAGTTTTTTGGAGGCAGTTGTTTGGGTTCTTGTTCAACATTGTTGTTACACGCTGTCGAGTCACTCTTGACTCATAGTTACCCCATGTACAAGATAAACAAAACACTGCCTGGTCCTGCACCGTCCTTACAGCTGTTGCTATGTGAGGCCATTGTTGCAGTCACTGCGCCTTCCTCAGTTTCACTGACTCTCTACCTAACCAAGAATACGTTCTCCAGGGACTCATCTGTCCTGATAAGATGCCCAAAGTCAATGAGGTAAGTTTTGCCATCCTGGCTTGTAAGGAGCACAGAGAGTGCAATTCATGTTGTGCGGGCTTAAGAAAAAGGCTTTTATTTTTATTTCCTTTGTTTGATGTTAGTAATTTCCAGTTTTATTGCAATGTGATCAGAAATATTTGTATTGTTTCTTCTTCTTGGAATATATTAAGCTTTCGGGGGGTGCGAATGTGTTGTCAATTACGCATGATCATATGCATTTGACAAAAAGATGTACTATTATTAGGGTATGGAGTTTCATCTGTTCTACCTTGTCTATTATTTTGTTTATGTCTTCATCTTTAGTTGTTTTGGACCACTTGACCTGTCTTGGTGCAAGAGTGCTGAGCTTAAAATATCTTATTATTAGTTTTTTTTTCTGCTTCTTTGTCATTATAGTTTCTATACCTTTTGTTTTGTCAAAGCTGTGTTATTTAGTATGTAGGTGTATAGATATGGAGACTCTTACACTTTTGTGACAATTTTAACCTTCTTGGAATGACATACTATGCAGTTGGATAGGAATAAAAAACAAAAAACAAACTCACTGCCATCGAGTTGGGCCTGACTGCTAGCAACCCTAGAGGTCAGAGTAGAACTGCCCCATAGAGTTTCCAAGGAGCATGTGGCAGATTGGAATTACCCACCTGTTAGTTAGCAGATGCAGCACTTAAACCACTATGCCTTCAGGGTTACCTGGATAGGAATAGTCAACATTTAATATAACATGTCCTCTAAGTTAATTTATAAATTTAATGCAATCCCAATGAAAATATTAATAGGTTTCTTTTTTGGAAACTAGATAAAGCTGCTTCTAGAGTTCATGTGGAAAAATAAGTAAGAGGAGCCAAAAAAAAATTCTGACAAAGGAGAGGAATGATATGGTCTATCTCTACCAGAAATTAGAAGTGCAGAAAATCTTCATTAACTGAATGATGTGCTAATGGTACATGAATAGACAGAAATATAAGCTCTTCAGCTAAAAGAATACTTGAAGCAAATGTGATGGTTTTTAAACTATTGTCTTGGTGTGGGGGAAACTTTTCTTGGCATAAATCAAAACTCAGATATCAAAAAATGAAAACTAGAAAATGAAGTTAAAAATGGAAATAAGGCAGACAAAGAAATTAAAGATAAGGAAAAATATTTGAACTACTTTAGAGAAAAGACTAATTTTGTCTATCTGCAAAGAGCTCTTACAAGCTATTTATAAAGGCAAGTATATCAACTAAAGAATGAAAATAAGAACAATTTTCTAAAAAAGAAAGAAAAGGAGAGAGGAGGAGAAGAACGAAACAAAGGAGGTGGAAGGAAGGCACAAATAACCAAAAAAAAAGATTCAACCTCTATGGTATAAAATAAATGATTGCTTAAAAATGTAAACTTAAAGATTAAAGTAATAACTTTTCCTTTTTATCATTTTTTTCCTGAGATAATTGCAAAGAGACACGGGGAAAAGGATCCCTGGTGATGCAATGATTAAGAGCTCATCAGTGAACCAAAAGATTGGTGATTCCACCCCACCAGCCACTCTAAAGGAAAAAGATGTGGCAGTCTCCTTCTATAAAAATAGCCTCAGAAACCACATGGGACAGTTCTACTCCACCCTACACGGTCAGTCTGAGTCAGAATTGGCTCCATGGCAGTGGGCTTAGTTTTTGGTTTGGTAGGGAAATAGAGACTGTCATAAACTATTTGATGAGCATACATTGGTGCAGTGGCAAAGTGGTTAAGCATTTGACTGCTAACCTAAAAGTCAGCAGTTCAAATCCACCTGCTGTTACTTGGAAACATATGTGGCATTTCTGCGCTGTCTCTATGAATTGGATCAACTCCACAATAATTTTTTTTAATTGAAAGTTTAAATGCACATAACCTTTAAGCCAGTGGTTATACATTTCGGGAACTTATACAGGTATATTCCCTTAAGAATTAAAAGCTGTAAATACAGGAAAACTTGTTGCAAAAGAACAAAGACATAAACATCTGAACATCCAGTAGTCGGGTGATATATCCATACAGTGAGAAACCTGGCAACAATTCAAAAGAAAGTGGCAAAAGTTTTTAAAATAAGTTTGACACTATCAAAATAATATGTGCATGTAGTTTAAAAGGTCATGTGAAGCTACGGTAAGTCCAGGGGTTCTTTGCCCTACAAGTCCCTATTCCCTCAAGTGCCCCTCCCGAAAAGCAATAATTTTCACCACTTTCAGAGATGTTTCCTGATGTTTACACACTTCTACACTTTAAAATAATGAGTATACTTCTGTATTCTGAGTCATAGATTCTAGACATTATCTACTGGCTTTGTCTCAACGGCACTTGGCTTGGCTTGTATTATGGAAGATGAAGACTAAGCTCTCCCGTTTCCACTTACTATAATATTACCACTTTTGGTTAAATATTATCTTATTTTCATATTATTGTGTTTATGTAAATATTATTCACAGCTAAGCATTGCAGCATAGTATAATTATGCTTCTTTCCTTATTTTTCTTGAAGTTAATAATTGCCTTGCTATTAGTTTGCTGTAGACTTCTTTTTACCTTTTGCTTTTCCACAGCTTCCAACTGCCTCTCAGTATAATTTTCCACAAAGTCAAGTGCGTCAAGGAATCTGTAGTTTCTACTTTTTTATCTTAGAGCTATTCCCTCTAGGAAACTCCATTCTTCATTTCTCCGAGTTGGTAGTGCTTTGGGTGTGACAAACCTCTCTACTCTAATCCCGAGACTTCTCTTTATTGTCATTTTGAAATTCCCTTTGTCTTTCTCTTGGGTTGGGATCTCTGTCCCAGGATCTTAACTCTTCCTTTTTCTTGGATTATTCTCTTGCTTTGATGGAGGACAGGGTAACGTCTTGATCAAGAAGACAATCATAGAATCTAGCTTCTCTTTGCAAAATTGGCCTGGGGACTCCATACAAATATATATATATACGGCAATAATACAGTGATGTCTACAAAAGGCAATGTGAGTGGAGTATTTATATCAAGTTTTTATCAGGTGGAAACCCCAGGTTTTGCTCAGCATGAAACATGTCAGCCAATAAATGAGACCAAGGTGGGAGAATGTCAAGGGGCTTTTATTTCATTATGCAAAGGAAGAAGCCATTGAGGCTGTTGCCACCAAGATGCTTTGAGAGGGCAAAGGAATAAAGTTGTTTCTACTTTTAAATTTTTTGTTGTAATTAGATGAAAATTCACAAAGAAAGTCAATTTGCCATATAAAACTCCAAGCACCTGCCTCTATGCAATTCTATCTGCTCTTCTCACCCTATGACGGCATACTCATCCTCTCCACTCTCTACTTCCAGTATCCACTCAACTGACACCTTCCCCTCCTCTCCAGCCTCTTTTCTCCCTTCTAAAAAGGGACCAGCTGAACAGTCTCATATATATATATTAAACAATAAAGTACACAAGCTACCTGCATCACTCTGTGTCCTTTAACCCAGTCCAATCTTTGTCTGAAGTGTTGGATTCAGTACTGGTCTCAGCTCTGGGCTAGCAACAAGTCCAGAGGCCATGTTCTCAGAGGGCACTCCAGGCTGTCAGACCATCAATTCCAGCCTTTTAATAGAGCTCCAGATCTGCAACCCCATTTTTTGTTGTGCCACGTCAAGAACTATACATCGTGTTCCCTGCAAGGGCTGTCTTTGGTGGTGGCTGGACACTATCTAGTTTTTCTGATCTCATGCTGACATAGTCTCCCAGTGACATGGACCCTTCTGTCTCCTGATGTCTTTGATGTTCTTGGTTTTCATCTGTGGGTTAGGACAGTGGGTTAGGACAAACTGATATTCCTTAGATGGCAGTTTGCATGCTTTTAAGTCCCCTGGAACTACTCACCAATATGGGATGTAGAAGAATTTCTTACAAAAAAAAAAAAAGTAGATACGGCAATTGACCTCGATGTCTTCTGAAACCATGGTTCCCAGACTCCTGTCTATGTGACTCTGTCTTGTAAAATGGTGTGTTGCATTTGGAAAACCTTTTGGCTTATTATGTAGTCCAGTTGTGCTGACCTGCTATCTGCTGTGTGCTATCACTTGCCTCTCTTGACTAAATTCCTATCGAGTATCTAACCTATGAATACCCTTCTCCCCACCTCCCTGTAACTCTCAAAGAATATTTTATTCTGTACACAAGCCTTTTCTTAAATCCTTATAATAGTGGTCTCATACAGTATTTGTTCTTTTGCAGCTGACTAATTTCACTCAGCATGTCTCCCAGTTGATTCCAGGTTATGAGATGTTTCATAAAACCATCGTTGTTCTTCATCATTGCATAGTGTTCTATTGTGTATGTATAGCACAGTTTGTTTATCCATTTATCTGCTGATGGGCATCTAGGTTGATTCCATCTTTTTGCTACTGTGGACAGTGCTGCAGTGAACATTTGTGTGCATGTATCTATTCATGTGACAGCCACTATTTCTCTAGGATATATTCCAAGCAGTTGGATTGCCAAATCATATGGTATTCCTATTTCTAGCTTTTAAAGAAAGCACCAAATTGCTTTCCAGAGAGGTTATATCAATTTGTATTTCCAGCAGCAGTGTAGAAGAGTTCCCAGCTGTCCACAACTTCTCCAGTATTTGTTATCTTGTGTTTTTTGGATTAGTGCCAGCCTTGGTGGGGTAAGACGGTATCTCATGGTTGTTTTGATTTGGATTTCTCTAATGGTAATGATCGTGAGCATTTCCTCATGTGTCTTTTGGCTGCCTGGATGTCTTCTTTGGAGAAGTGTCTGTCCATATCTGTTGCCCATTGTTTATTTGAGTTATTTGTCTTTTTACAGTTGATATCTTGCAGTGCCTGATAGATTATGGAAATTAGATGTCAATCATATATGTGGTTGCCAAGCATTTTTTCATAGTCTGTAGGTAGTCTTCCTACTCTCTTGATAAAGTCTTTGGATGAGCACAGTGTTTGATTTTTGAAGGTCCCATTTATCTATTTTTTTTATTTCCTCTACTGCTGTTTGTGCATTGTTAGTAATATTTTGTAGTCTGCTTAAGCCATATATTAAAGCTTCCAGTGTTGGCCCTATTTTTTCTTCCATATTCTTTATCATTTTAGTTTTGTTATTTAGGTCTTTGACCCAATTTTGAGTTAGGTTTTGTGTAAGGTATGAGACAGGACTCTTGCTTTAGAGTTTTGTATTTTTCTCAGATATCTAGTTATGCCAAGAGACAGTTATTTCCCCAGTTCATGGCCTTTGGGTCTTTGTCAAATATCATCTGTTCATAGGTGGATAGTGTTAGTTCTGGATTCTCTATTATGTTCCATTGTTCTATATACCTGGAAAAAGGGGTTCACAAAAAGTTATGTCAGTAACATTCTTAATTAGACCATGCTGGAACTAGAATTTTCATGGGGCGGACTAAGGAAACAAACTATAACTCTGATGCAGACTTCAAGGCTAGTCAAGCAATGGAAGCAAGGGGACTGGAATTCTCATCTAACTTGCAAGGCTGGCCAAGCAATGGAACTGGAAATTTAGAGGCCACCCAAGCAAGCTACAGAGGAATTTTATGCAGCCTGGGACACCTCTGTGTTAAAGTTACATAGAAAAGCAATGTTTGTGAAAATGTATTTTTCTCACAAATGGCTTTTTCATCTGGGTTTTGCCATCCACTGTCACCTTTTAGCGTCTGTAGTCCAGGCAGTAGGCACCCAGCAGTCACAAACTGATTGCATTGACTGTGCTGGCTTATGAGAACCACGAGCTGCAGTGGTGCTTGCCAAAACTTGTGACTGTGTCATTAGGATTACTCCTTGGTTAGAAAAAAGCCTTGCTCTGTTGTTAAATTCCTTAATTGTGTTCTGAGTGCACCTGCAGGCAGGCAGACAGCCTTATTCTCTATGAGAATTGCCAAAGGCATGATGTTTCATTGATTGACATTGAAATTCCAGACATCACCAGTACTATCATCTTCCTTACCTACCCAAGCAAATGTTCCTGGGCAACTGTTTAGGTATTAATTTATTCTGAGGAGATGTTTTGCAATATTTTAATGCTTTGGATTTTGGTAAGACTTGCTTTATGGCCTAATACGTGGTCTATTCTGGAGAATGTTCCATGTACATTGGGAAAGAAGGTATACTTGTCTGTTGTTGGGTGTAGGGTTCTGTATATGTCTATGAGGTTGAGTTGGTTGATTATGGCATTTAGATCTTCCATGTCTTTATTGAGCTTATTTTTGGATATTCTGACCATCACTTAGTGTGTTATGTTGAAGTCTCCTACTGTTATTGTGGAACTATCTGTCTTTCCAGTACTGTTAGAGTTCATTGGATGTATTTAAAAGCTCTGTCACTGAGTGCTTAAATGTTTAATATGGTTCTGTCTTCCTGATGTATCTACCCTGTAAGTAATTACACAGTGACCTTCCTCGTCCACTGTGGTGGATTTTACTTTAAAGTCTATTTTATCTGAAATGAATATGGACCTTTTTAAAATGTGGTTAGCTTGGTATATATTTTTCCATCCTTTGAGTTTCAGTTGGTATCTTTAAGTCTAAGGTGTATCTCTTGTAAGCATTATATAGACAGATCACAATTTTTTATCCATTCTGCTATTCTTTGTTTCTTTATTGGTGCATTTAGCATTCAACATTATTACTGATAGGTATGAATTTAGTGCTGCCATTCTGGTGATTTTTTTGGTGTGTTGTTGACAGTTTCTTTGTTCCACTCAATATTCTGTGATGAATGTTTTCTCTTTTCAGGTTTTCTTATCCTTGTCACTGTTGGTTTTATATCTGCTGAGACATCTTGATTTTGTTTCTTCTTTTGAAGTATAAGATTGTTCATTTCCTTTGCAGTTACCTTCATATTTGCCCCTAATGTTTTAAGTTTAAACCAGTTTTTAATTTCTTAGTATTGCCTTCACTTCCTCTTCATCTGAAAGATCTACTAATATACCAACTTATCTGTCTTTTGGTATAATATTGTCATTTACATAGTGAGATCTCTGTTTACCTGTTTTTAGTGTTTTAACTTTAATTTCTTTTTTGTAGATTCCCTATCCCTGTTGATATTTGGGTGCTCTGTCCTGCATTGTATCCTTGAGTATGTATCTGATATTATTGATTTTCCAATCAAAGAACTTCCTTCAGTGTTTCTCTTAATTTTGGTTTGGTTTTGCAAATTCTCAAAACTTCTGTTTATCTGAGTCCTAATTTTGCTGTCATAGTTGAGAGACTATTTTGCATGACATAATTCTTGGTTGATAGTTTTTTTTCCTTCAAGGCTTTATATGTCATCCCCTTGCCTTCTTGCCAGCACAGTTTCTGCTGAGTAATCTAAGCTCAGTCTTAATGACTCTCATGTGTACATTATTTTTTGTTTAAGCCTCTCCTTGTCTTTAGTTTTGGTTAAGGTTGATGATAATATGTCTTAATGTCCATCTTTTGGTATCTACCTTGTGTAACATTTGATGAACATCTTGGATAGATATCTTTCATGATATCAGGAAAGTTTTCTGTCAATATATCTTCAAGAATTCTCTCTGTATTTTCTGTTATCCTCTCTCTTCCTCCCAATTTGGTACTCTGATCACTTGTAAACTATTTCTCTTAATAGGATCCCACATAAATCTTAGTGACTCTTCATTTTTTCAGTTCTTTTATCTGATTTTTCCTCATATATGCCATTGTCAGTTGCTTTATCTTCTATTTCACTAATTCTGCATTGTGTAGCTTCAGTTCTGCTCCTTTGACTTTTTATTCAATTCTGCAATGTTATTTCTAACTTGCTGAATTTCAGATCATTATTGTTCAAATATTTCTTGCAGATTGTTTAACTCTTCATTACACTCTGCTGCACTTTGTCTAATCTCCTTCCTGATATCTTGAAGAGCTCTACACTTACTCTATTGTGTTCTAACTTCAATAAATGCAGAAAGTCTTATTTATCTGGAAAATGTTTTGATTATTTGTTTTGGGAGTTTCCTGAAGCGATGGTGCTCTGTTTCTTTAAATTATAAGAAATTGATTGCTGTTCCTGAACCATCAGAAATTTGTGACTCATTTGTTTGGTTCTGTGTTCTAACATATATATCTTTTAATTTAGTTTTTGAGTGTTCAAATAGCCCAATTGTTTGAGCTAGTTTGGTTATTGGAGACTTAAAAATTCAGATGCCCCATGACCAGATGATGGTTAGAGCTGTGAACACAATGGGAAATTTGGGGGGGAGTTGCCAGCTCACAGGAGCTAGCAGAAACTTTTTTTCTTCCCTTTTCTTTGTTTCCATCTTCAAGTCTAGAATAGCTCAGGGCATGCATGTAAGATGTCTCACTTCCAGTCCAGGTAGTATGTCAGAGTAGCACCTGGTGCAGAGAAGGAGAGAAAAATGCTGGGGAAATGGAGAGAGGTCAGCATGTGGGAAAGGTTTAACTCCACAAGAGTTTATAAGCACTTAGCTTATGATGATCAGGTGAAAGTGTTCTGCAGTTGTGTAGGTAGCTATGCTTCCCCACTGAGAAAGATTCACTGCACTCACAGCACTGCTGTTCTGGCCTTTCGTCACTGTAATGCTGCAGCTCTGCTTGGCTGGCTGAAGGAGGACCCTCTGTGTGGTTCAGATTTAATTCTGGACAAAGTAGTTGCTTCTGGACCTGCTCTCCCCTCCCTGTCACCCAATCAAATCACTCAGCTTTCAGCCTGGTATTCAGGGATCTTAGAATGTTCTGTATAATCTGTTCAGTTGTTTTTCTGGTTCTTTGTTGTTAGAGGGATCAGAGAATCCAAACGCTCTCTCTGCCATCTTTTCCCCACCGCTAAATATTTATTTTGAGCTTCCTATATTGTCCCTACATTTTAAAAAAGTTGAGTCATTGTCCTAAGAAAGTTGATTCATTCCTTGAGCCCAGCTTGGATAGACTGAGCCTCCAGAAAGGAAGTATCAGCGTGAATTCAATTAAAAAAGATGGTCAGGATACAGCCAGCACTTCACTGGTGTGGAATAAAAGACAAAGAGGACAAGACAGCACATAAATTTCACAAAATTTTAAGAAATGGCTTAACAAGCTGAGATTAGAAACTATGCCATAAATATTCATTCTTGCTGAAATCCAGGGGCTGAACTGGCCCTCTGAAGTTGCCCAGGAATGCTGGGGTGGGTTGACCCTGCTAAAAGAATTCATTTACAGGCATTTGACCCATGGCCTTTGTTCTACATGCATTCTCTGGTGGATCTAAAATACATAGTTCCTCCTCTCAAAGAATTAAAAATCTAAGAGGAAAACAAACAAGCTAGCAACATAAGACTAAATAAAACCAGGACTACATAAAAGAACAGAGAGAAATGCATTCTGCCTGAGAGACTGAGGAATGCATCACAGCAGAGGTGGTATCTACATTGGAACTCAAGGGAAGACTAAGAATTAGGGGAAAATAGGTAAGAGGCATTCATGAATAAAACATTAGCTAAAAAAACTGAGATGTAAAAGAGCATGTTCCATTTGGCCAACAACTAAAGGCCTAATGTGGCTGGAGTTAGAAGAGTGGGAAATGAGACTGAGAAAAGAGTTTGGGACAAGCTCAAGTGACCGAATCTTTGAAAATCCCCAAATTCCATCCCAGAACCTTAGATTTTAGTACAGAGGACACATGGTGTTTCTAACTGTTCATCGAGGGGGTAATGACATGATCAGATTTATGCTTTTGAAGGAACATTGGAGCTGAAGTTTAGGGAAAGGAAGCTTAGGATGAAACATGATCGCAGAGGGCCATGGAGCAGGTGCATTTCCAATAAGCTCTTCTCTACTCTGAGAGGCTGTAGATTATAACCAAGATAGCCAAGGATAACTGAAGAAGTGACTCTGAAAAAAGATAGAGGAGCAAGTGACTGTATAAATTAGTTGCTAACAGTGTGCCTTTCTCAAAGATCTACAGGAAAGGACAAAAGTCTAGATCAAGGCATCTCAGACTTGGATGTTCTAATGTGGATTACCTGCATACTCTAAAAACTACTGGTGTCTCTATCCTGAACCCAAGGGATTATGTTGAAATTGCTCTGGGGAGTTATTTGGTATGGGCATCAACATGTTTGAAAGCTCTCTGGGTGACTAATGTGAAACAAGGTTGTCCCCCCTAAAATATGTGTACCATTTGCTTGGACTGTGATTCCCTGTATTCTATGATTGTCTTCCATTTTGTGATTTTGCTGTGCTGTGTGTTAAAGGATTAGTGTGAGATTGTAAATCCCTTTATAAGATCACCTCCCTGCTCCACTGTAAAGGGAGTTTCCCTGGAGTATGGCTTGCCCCACCCTTAATCCTTTTGTCCTAGAAGACATAATAGGAAAGGGAAGAAGGCAGAGAATTGGGAACCTCAAACTATCAAGAAAGTAGCACCAGGAGAAAAGCACATCCTTGAGACCTGAGGTCCCTGTGCCAGGATACTTCCTGGACAGACTGATATAATACCTGACTTTCCTCCAGAGCTGACAAGGGGGAAAACCTTCCCCTGGAGCAGACATCCTGAATTTGGACTTGTAGCCTACCGGACTATGTAAGAATAAATCTTCCTTTGTTAAAGCCATCCACTCTGTGGTATTTCTGTTAGCATAGCACTAGCTGACTAAAACACAAGGGCTTGAAAATCATGACTTAGGTTTTACCAGGTGTGAATTATTTGATGCAGAGACATAGGTCTTGAGTGATGGTTCATTGCCAGGGTCAGCCAAAACATACAATCACAAGTCTATTGTTGGTGAGTTGATTCCCCTCATGGTGACCCCATGTATTACAAAGCAGATCAGCACCACAGGGTTTTCTTGGCTGTAATCTCAATGGAATCAAACTGCCAGGCTTTTCTTCTTGGTGCTGCTATGTTGAACCATCAACCTTTAGGTCAGTTGTTGAGAGAAAATTGTTCGTTCTACTTAGGGCCTCCAGGATCCCCAGAGAAGACTATACTTTCTTTGGTGTTTGGAAGATAAGACATCACTTGAAAAAATTCTACTAGTTGTTTGAGATAAATACTTAAATTGTTTTATCAACTCTAAAAATCAAGCACATAGAGGGGTAATTTTATTCCCTCAATCTTAGATAAAAACTTCATTTTCTTTCCCTCCCTTTCATTTGTTAATATAAATCTAGGATTTAATATCTAAATATAGTCACTATGCTATTTTTAACATTGGCACTCTTTTATTTCAAGGATACTTTTGGGTTTTCATTTAATTTTATAAACAGATGTATAGCTTTCAGGCTTTTACTTAACTGGTTTTTATGTCACAATAGTTGTATCACTACAGTTTTTTCAATTGAATGACCTAAATTTTGTTTCTTATTTGGTAGATATCTTCAAGCAACTTCTTTCAAAGAAGGATGACACATTTTGGGAATCATTGTATCTCCCAGGAATGTGTTTTTATATATATCAAATACGAACAACTTGGTTAAACCAAAAGTTCCTGGGCCACAACTCTCCAACTCTGCAAACTTGCAACCGTTGGTTTTGGAGAGCAGTTGTAAGGCAGCCTGCTATTTGTTTTTTTGGTGGATAATCTGATATTTAGGCCTAGAGGCTTTTAGGATTTTTTTTTTTCTCTAAGAGTTAAAAATGTTTGCCAAGAAGTCTTTAGTTTAGGAAATTTTTCCATTAATATACCGTGGGACTTGAGTGAGCCTTTTCAATCTGCATTATTTAGATTTTGATGGCATTTGGCTTAGCTAAAGCAACTTTCCACCCTTAACGTATTTTCTTGATTCTAAGACAGCATTGATGGAAAAGGTACACCACTGACTACATTCTGGGAAAGAAAAAAAGAAATGACAGGCAAACTATATGCTATAAATAGCATTTTGAGTTTAAGAGAATTTAAACAGGGAAAACTATGTAACTGATGAATGCAAGGCATTGATTTTAGCTGCCTTTGTTTTGGTCAAAGTGTGTGTTCTAGAGAGGTCAGAGTAAATGTTCTAGGCTACTAACCAAAAGGGTAGAGGTTCAAGTCCACCCAGAAATTCTCCAGAAGAGACAGCTGGCAACTTACTCATAAAAAATGAGCCATGGAGAACCATACACCGCATAGTTCTACTCTGACAAACACGGGGTTGCCATGAGTTAAAGCTGACTCCAAGGAAACTGGCTTTAATTTGTTTTATTTGAGTCTCCCCTTTAGGATTTCTTGTGTTTGGGTTTTTTGTTCTCTGTCCTCTATTTCTACCATATTCTCTTTTGTCATTTTCACTTTATTTTCTCTGTTCTGCATTCTCATATTCGTGCAGTATGTAGTTTACTCATGTTCCTACACCATCAATTCAGCTCTTGATTAACTTCAAGTGTGATTTTAAATTCAGCACTTTTAGAATTATTCCTTTCCTTTAATTCTTCCCAGTCTGGTACATTTCCACTTTTCTCCTCCAGTCGTTTTTGCACAGCTGCCTACAATCTTCTCCTGACTTTTGTCCTTTAGTAATTAGGAGTCTTATCTTTACATCCCACTTAGAATGTTACACTATCTCTGGGAATCTTCTTCAGGATCCTGCTGGTGATCATTTTCAAGGTACTCCTCTCCCTATCCTTAGTTCTTGTTGGAAACCATATGTGAGGCAGTTCTGCTCTGTCTCTATCGAGTTGCTATGAGTTGAAATGAATGCGACTGCAAAGGGATTATCCTTAGTTTTGTTACATTTTTTCCACAGATCCCATTTCCCCACTTCTTGGCTAATCTGACTCCATGTTTATCTGCAGACATTCTGCATGTTTCTATCTACTTGCTTCTCAGAACCACAGCCAGAGGTAAGGCTAATGTATCTGTTGCTGAGCAAATTTCCCATTCCCAGTAGTCATTTTCCCCTGTGTCCTCCTCCCACAGTTGTTCATCCTCCACTTCTACCTTGTGGCTTTCTAGACTTCTGAGGCCACACCATAGTAAAGTCCACAGGGCATACAATGCACTGCTCTCAGGCTGTTCCCCCTGGGTCTCTCTGTGATTCCCAAGAATGCAAAAATACAGTGCCAACAGCTGGCAGTTAACAGCTAACAACAAGGCTGATGCAAACTGTTCCTAGTTGAACATAAACAATTTTCTCAGAATACATGCAGTGATCAGGCAAGACCACTCTGAGTCCATGGCTGAAACAAGATGGAAAAAAAGACCATAACACAGCCACAAAAATTATTAGATATCCTCCTTTTCTGGCTGACAGGAGTGATACTGCTTCTTTACCAAGGACAACTCTTAGTCGTGCTTCAGTCCTCTCACCACCTAGGTAAACAGTACCCAAGACACCCAATTACAAGTTACTCCACTTTCTGACATAACTGGCTCCAAGACACCCATGACTCAAACATCATCCCTAAATTTCTTCAACCTTCCTAAAAATCACTCACTACAAGCCCAAACTCTAACAAAAGGTCTCTCTGGTTCCATTGTGCCAGTTCTCTCTTGCTGCAACAAGCTTAACAAACCTAACTTTGACTACAGGTCTGTTCCTGGTGGACTTTGGCTGATGGACTTTAGCATCTTGAAAGGCAATTCATTCCTTATGTTAATATAAGCGACCACTATACAATTCCAAAGATTTACTTATGGATATGAATAACAGCTAATTTCCAGTAACTGACCTACTAGTAGTCTAGTGTTTTACAGAGTTTTCTAGGTGTTTAAATTTGTTCAGCTCTGAAACAGGGCTTACTCATTGAAAATTACAGAGTGCTTCCCATGCATGTAATCAGAAGTATCATGTCTTTTGTTCTCTGCGTGTCATCAGTGCTGAGACAGCACAGAGGGATTAACAGCTAGGTACCTCTGCCTCCGAGTTGGCTTTCTCTGCCCTTTCTCTGCTGGCTAGGGTGTCTCAGCTTGCCTCTATTTAGGCTCTCATCTTCCAGTATGCTGGCCCACACTTGTCCTCACTGCCTTTGTTCTATCAGCCAGAGCAAGTCGCAAGACTAGCCCTCATTCAGTGGAGATAAAATTATAGGGTGAAAGGCATGGGATTAAAACCATTAATACTATCTACTAAACTCTCTGTGTCCCAATGTCTCCATCTGTAAAATGAAGACAATAAGACCTACCTCGAGAGTTATTGTCAGTCCTAGTAGATTAATGTATGAAGAAGGTTGAGACTAATGCCTACTACTCAGTGGACACTATATAAACGGTTTGTTATTATTGTTGTCTTGAATTGGTTGTAATTTCAAATTAGAGGTAGTTTCAAATTTGTGGTCTCTAACTATTCTAAAAACTGGTCTTGTAACTTGCCTTTTAATTATTTAATTGTAAAATTAAAATTAAATTTTAATTTTAACTTTTTTTAGTTTTGCTTAGTTATCTATTTTTGTTGCTTGATTGGTTAACTCTAGAGTGGGTAATGATATGTACTTTTATCAATGGTGCTGTTAGCTGTTTTCAACAATCAAACCTTAAGATGCACATGTGTTTAGACTCATACAAAATCACCCATTTCTGCATTGCTAAGTAGAAGCAAATGTAATTCCTCCTGATTTTCTTGTTCAGTGTGACTTCATTAGATGTGCTATCCTTCATCTTGTATTGTTTGAATAACTTGCAGCAACAAAATCTCAAAGAATGTGTGATAAAATTACTGGATTTTTTAATTTAATTTTGTTGTTGAAAATATACACAGCAAAACATACACCATGTACGCTTCAGTGATATTGGTGACATTTTTCAGATTATGCAACCATTTTCACCTTCCTTTTCTGAGTTGTTCCTCCTGCATTAGCATAAATTCAGTCCCCTCTTAGGAACCTATCTAATCTTTTGAGTTGCTGTTGTCACTTTGATCCCATGCAGATATCTCTGAAAAACGTATTATGCACAAGACAAACATTTTTTACTAGTTAAGCTAAGCTATTGATTAGTTTTAAGAAGACTTAAAAGAATATATTTGGTGCAAGTTTTAAGGATTATCTGAGGGCAATCATTGCAGGGATTCATCCAGCCCCCATGGATCCAGAAAATCTAGAGTCTATAAAACTCTGCTCTGCATATTCACCCCTTTATGAAAGATTCTTCTATGGAATCTTTCATGAAAATGTCACTAATGGTAGCCAGACACCATCCAGTTCTTCTGGTCTCATGGCAAAGCAGGCAGTTGTTCATGGAGGCAATTAGACACATATTCCACATTGTCCTCCCATTCTGACTCTCCTTTCTCTGTTGTTCCAGGTGAATAGATACCATTTGGATGGCTACTTACAAGCATAGCTTTGGAAAGTACAATCTTGTGTAAGCTCAAATGCAGTTTGGACTGTGGTGTTTGTTTTTCTGCTCACCACTGGCAAATGGGATTGCAAGGGGTAGATGGATCAAAGAGTTTTGAAAAGCACCCACTGGACTGAATTGTGCAGTGCAACCTGTGTACCTATACACATCAACTCAGGGACTGTCACTCAATCTAGGTGCCCCTTGTTCAAAAAGTGTGAGAAACACCAATTAATAGCAACTTTTAATGTCATGCTCATTGTACAATATTTCTGGGGAGTTCACTTTACTGGTCTGTCTCTGCTGTTTTTCATGATGCCAGGCAAATGCTGCAAGACAAGCTTTTCAGCACAAACGCTACAGAGACCCCAGTACCTTTTAGATGGTTTGCCTTCTAGTGTGACTAGCTTGCATTTCACTGAGCAGAGCTCAGACACCTCCAGGGGGATTTCTTGAACAGGTATCCCCTGCTGTTGTTCACAACAGCAGGGCAGCACTATCTCTATTTTCTATGTGCAAGAGCAGAGCTCCACACTTTTAAGTGGCATGTGCTGGCTGGACATTTTATCACTTCAACTCAGACCTGACTTCTCCAGACCAGCATGTTGTTCACCACACCACACTATCTCTTTTATTAAATATGCAAAAAGGCTGGAAGCAAGCAGTGTATTGAAATCAACAACAGGTTGTTTCTAAAGCTAAAACTGCTGTTTGGGGGCTGGTAGAATACAACTATTAAGCCTCTCCAGCAAGCCACTTAGAGTTACTGTTGGGGAAGAAGAAAAGTCTTTTAAATTGGTTTTCAAATAGAATGTTTTTCTTCATCCTTACATAACTTCAAAAATGACAGAACACTTTGGACTATACATTTTTTCAATCTTTCCCAAATGAAATCACCTCTGGTAGAGAATCAAGCATGGAAAATTTGAGCTCAAAAGAATGATTTTGTAAACCCACGTAGCAATTTAGAAAAAGGTGGTAGAAAGAAAGAATTTGTAAGCAGCTGAAGTAATATTGTTTTTTCTGACATGGTTAGAGAATAGGCTGTTTGGCATAAATAAATTCTATAACTGAAGGCTAAATCATTATTATCTTGCACGAAAACTCATAATTATTTTTGTTGTTACCTGTTTAAAATAAGTCCATGCAAGTATTTTTAAATGGATATTTAAGTTTGAGGGCTTTAGTTTCACATATCTTTGTCACACAAACAGAAAAGAAATGCAAGTACTGGAATTCCAGGCAATTTAAATGTTTATAAAAATCTTTCCATGTCTATGATAGGACTGTTTTGCTTTACTTTCTCGTTCCTGAAATACGTAACCAAATTTTAAAAAATTAGCTTCTTCAAAGAAAAAAAGTAAAAATAAAATTCACACATGACCTACTACCCAGATGTAACCACTGTTACCATTTACTTTTATACTTAACGTGTGTATGTGTGTGTTAATATGCAAACTGAACTTTAGTGATTTCTACAAAACGAGTCAATTTACAAATTATTTCATAACTTTCTTTTTACTAACAACAGATTGTGTGAAGTTAAGCTTCAGCGTTGCTTCCAAATAAACTCATGCCTCAAACTATGGCTATCCCACTTTATGTTCTTTGATGAGCTTATTTGATCATTTTATTTTGCTATAGCAGTCTCTCTATTATTCAACCAGGAACAAAGTACTTAAATCACTGAATTTTTATAATTTACCACAATTTGCAGGAAAAGTGAAATCTTCGTAACCTTTAACATTTTGTCTTGGCTATTCTTTTCAATATCCTTCTAAAGGACTTTTAGATCATTCTGCTGCTGAGGTCTAAAGAATTATTTTTTGTATTTTGATTGGAAAGATTTTAAATTTATAAATTAATAGAGGAGAATTGGCATCCTTACAACACTGTCTTCCCATCTCAGAACATTATCCATCTCTTCATTTATTGCACCTTACCCTTGGAAAAGGTTTTAGATCAATTGATATGTAGACACAGCGTATTTTTGGCACCATTGTTCTGGAGTATTTAACATTTTACTGCTGTTTTATATATAATATATAATATGATATATTACTGATATATAACACTTTATAGATTCCACTTAAAAAATGCTCCAGAACATATGTAATACATATATATGTGTATATATATACACACACACTATATTTTGAAGCAAAGTAATTCTTTAAAAGAACATAGAAGAATTTAGATTCCTCACCAACCTTCAGCCCTACTTCCCAGGAGGAAAAACCTTATCAGTTTGTTTGTGGATTTTATGGTGCTAAATGCTATAAATCTAAATAATGTCCTTTTAAAATTCTTGATATGTTTACTTTGAGCTATGTTTAGTAACAGAAACATAAGTGATCTGTAAGTTAAAGGTAATATATTGATCAAACATTGGGTGGGTAAAAGAGATGTGGTACTTAGAAAACAGTGTGCTTTGATTTCTTACTGTCTTTCGGTGAACAAAATTCTTATATTTAATTTAGACTCAGTCATCAAGCTTTTCCTTTAGTGTGTGTGTGGGGTGTGTGTGTATGAATTTTAAGAAATTATTCTGTAGTCCCAGGTCATAGTATTTTTCCTACATTGTTTCTAAAAGTTGTACAACTTACCTTTCACATTTCAGGTTTTATTCTTCTTGGAATTGGTTTTTGGTATGGTGCTGGGGTAGAAATCCAACCTTAACGTTTTCTATAAGGAAGCCATAGAGAATTTAGTAATCCAGTCTCTTCTTACTGCTCTGAAGTGCCCAGTCTATTTTAAATGAGACTCTGTATAATCGTAGGTCTGCTTCTCAGTCTTTTGATCTTTCACTTTGTCCGTCCCCAAGCCCACATCAGCCTGCCTTTGTTACTATAGTGCTGGAATGAATCTTAATAAATGGGATAGCACTTTTCTCACCTTCTTCTTCTTCAAGAGTCTACAGGCTATTTTTGGCCCTTTGTTTTCACGTGTAAATTTTAAGAGTCATCAAATTCCATTCATTAAAACTGCACTGAATCTTTGTATCAAGTTGTGGAGAAATTTTGTCTTCTTAGCACTAAGTCTTTCCATCTATCAGCATGATCTACTCAACATTTCTCTAGGTCTTCCTATACTTTTCTCCCTGAAGGTCTTGCATATCATTTGTTAGATCTATTACTAGACACGTGGGGTTTTGTTGCTGTTATTATGTTGATAAATGACTTCTTTGGTATTTTTATTTTATTTTGTAACTATAACCTTTCTGAATGCATTTATTATTTCTAATAATTTATCTGCAGACCCTTTTACTTTATCAACATAGACAATCTTACATAGAGTATTTTGTTTCTTCCTTTTGTTTTTCTTTCTCCGTGAGATATATCACTGGTCAAGACTTTCAGGACAATATTGAATACAGGGGTAAGCAAGGACATCCTTGTTTTGTCATTTTGTAGATGCTTTCTATCAAATTAAGGAAGTCGTTTTATATTTCCAGTTTGCTAAGAGTTTTTAACGATGAACAAATTTTTAATTTTATCAAATGCCTTTTCTGCATCTATTATAATGATCACATGGTCTTTATCTTTTAATCTGTCCATGTGATTAATTACATTAATGAGTTTTCTAATGTTAAACTCCTTTGAAATTCTGGAATAAATCCCACTCGTCAGAATAACATTTTCCTGAATTTGAATTTGATAACTTTTTGTTCCAGATTGTGAAAATAAGTTTACAGGTGAGATTAGGTAATAATTTTCACTTCTTTTATTTTCTTAGCCTGCTTTTGGTATAAAAGTTATACTACCACAACGACATTAATTGGGAAGTATTTTCTGTTTTTCTTCTCTCCAGAAAAGTTTATCTAAGATTGAAGTCATCTACTACTTGAATATTTGGTAGTCTTGACTTTAAAAACATCAACCTCCTCCCCCCAAAAAAGAAAAAAAAAAAATTTCACTGCCGTGGAGTCAGTGGTGACTCTGCAGTTACAGAAGAACTGCCCCAGAGAGTTTCCAAGGAGCGCGTGGTGGATTTAAACTGTCGACCTTTCGGTTAGCAATCATGGCGCTTAACCACTGTGCCACCAGGTTTTCCTTAAAAAAACAAGGTGGGGGAGGTCTAATATAGGAATTTTTAAACTACTAATTAAATTTTTCGCTTAACAGCAAAGCTCTCAATCACTGTGCTACCAGAATTCTGTTCCTTTCTTGTTTCTTCTTGAATCCATTTTGTTAAGCTTTATTTTTTACAGAAATTACCCATGACCTGTGTTTTCTAGTTTATTATCATTATTATTTAAAAACAAAAAACAAAAACTTATTCCTAACAACGTCTTACTGTCTTTTTAATTTTTCCTTCATACTGTAGTTTGCCCCCTTTTCTCCTTAATATTATTTAATTTTGCTTTTTCCTTTTTTATTGGTTAGTCTTGCCAGAGGCTTGTCTATTAATAAGACTTTCAAAGAGCCAATTTTAGCATTGCTAATCCTCTCTATTGTACTAATATGCCCTAGGTTGTTGCTTTTTTTTTTTTTTTTTTAGCTGTTCTTTATATAACTTCTTTGGTTGCATGTTCAGTTCACGTTTGAGCCTTTCTCCTTTTCTAATATAAACATTAAAAATAATTTTTCAACTAAATGTACCCTTTCACTGCTTTACACGTTTCAATATTTGCTACTACTTGTTATCATGGTTCAGTTTTTTAAAATCTCTGATTTCTATGATGACTTTTTCTTTGATCTATGAATTATTTAGAATTGTATTTTAAGATATCCAAATACAGGAGAATAAAAAAGAGGAGCTAGAGTAAAAGCATAAGAGATTGTTGCAAAACCCAGATTCTCTTAGCCTCCACCACCCACCAAGGGTTTTTAGAGCATCAGTGTTTATGTGTTTGTGAAGCTATGCAGAGAACCATTGTACCACTTCAGTGCCTGTAACACAGCAGTACTCGTCAGCACCTTTGTTCTACAGACTTTGTTGGACCTCACAGGCTCCTTTAAACAAAGTGGTCATTGGTTATCAGAAACAGACCAAGAGGCCACAGCTGGGTGCAGACTCAAGTCGCAGTGAAGTTGCCCATTTTTCCTTCCAAAAATAATTGCTTTATCAAGAGAATCCCTGAGATCAGTTTCTGTGTGAGGCAGAGTGGCCAAGGTTTCAGGGTCATTCTGCTTCCTCCTCTTCCCTCTAATAAAAACCACCCTGGGCAGAGCCCAGTGCAGATCTGCCTTCCAGGGACCATCATGCCTGAGGATCCACAGGAAGGAGGCTTTAAAACAGAGCAAAGAATTGAAGGTTTTACTGTGTTTTAGTTTCCTGTGTCTGCCGTAAGAAAATACCCCAGAGTGGGTGGTATTAAAGACCAAAAATTCATTTTTTCACATTTTTGGAGCTAGAAATCCAAATCAGGGTATCAGCTGTGTCAACTCCTCTTGAGGGCTCCCTGAGAACTACCAGCTTGTGTCTCTCTCCTAGCTTCTAGTGGCTGCTGGCAGTCTGTGGCGTTCCTTTGCTGCTTATCCGTAGGGCAGAATGGCCAGGGTTTCACCGTCTTTCTGCTTCTTCCTCTTTCCTCTAATAAAAACACACTGGACTGAGCCCTGCTCAGATCTGCTTTCTGGGGGCCATTATGCCTGAGGATCTGAAATCAGGAGTCTTTAAATCTAAGCAAAGAATTCAGGGTTCCACTGTGTTTTAGTTTCCTATATCTGCCTTCACACGGCACCTTCATGTGGCACCTTCTACCTCCGTGTGACTCTGTCTCCAGGTCCGTTCTCCCCTTTTATAAGACACCACTTATATAGGATTAAGACTCAACCTACTCCATTAAATTAAACTGATAGTATCAATTAAACTGGTAAATATGACTTCATTAAATTAAACTGATAGTATCTTCAAAGAAACACCTAATTTCCCCAAACAGTGTTACTCACAGGTACAGGGGTTGTAACTTCAACAAACAGTTTGGGGGACATGATTCTAATTATAATACTCTGGCCGACATCTCCCCCACCACATACACACACAAACAGCGTTAAAAAAAAGTCTTTCCCTGCCTTTTTGATGATGCTAAGAACGTTGTACAAGAAAATTTTTTTATGTTACTGAACATCTTCTGAGACAGAGGCCCCTGGGAGACGATTTCAGAGTCATTACCTCTCTGTGTCAATGAGTCTGTGACAGCCTATCTTGAGAACAGGAAGCAGAGAGACAGACAGTGAACAGGGCTTCAGACCAGAACACATGCACCAGGCTTGTAAACCTTTGACTAAAAAAACAGTTGCTGTGGAGCCGTATCTGAGTCATAGCGACCTCATGTGTGTCAGAGCAGAACTGTGGTCCATAGGGTTTTCAGCAACTGATTTTTCTGAAGTAGATGACCAGGGCTTTTTTCCAAGATACCTCAGGGTAGACTCAAACCTCTAACCTTCCAGTTTAACCATTTGTATCATCCAGACTGAGTCAGAATCAACCCGACACCACTGGGCTTGTTTTTTTATTTTTCTGGTTTTTGGTCACCCAGCAACCTTTGACTAAGCAAAGCTAATCCCCCAGGTCTTGGCTCTCGACTGCCTCTCCCAGATCTCAGATCTACACTCACCTGTGCTTTCTAGGGAAATGCATCCTTCTTACATTGGGAATTGCAGGCAGTTTGCCAAACAGGGCAGCAAAGTTGGGAATGCAGCCTTTTGGTGACTTTAAAGCCACACCCCATAAGAGCTGTCTACTCTATTTACATGAATTCCTCCTGCCCCACCGTGTGTTGTGGAGCAAGAGGTGACCATTAGCAGTGAGAGGGACCAAAAAAGTTATGTAAGTCACTAGAAGGAGGGCGAGAGAGAAAGAACACAGAGTAAGGAAGGAACAGTAACTTCATTGCTGTGAATTCCACTGGATGGAAAGCGATGGGTAAAATGCTCCACAAATTCCCAAACAGTTCACTCGTGCATTGTGGTGGGAATGGGCCTGTCACCTGCCCCAGCCTTTCACCACATTGGCCCTGAAGATATGTTTGTTCTGGCTCAGAACCCCCAGCCCATTTCTCTAGCCGCCCCTAAGTCTGAACTTGCTCAGCAGAGCATGGGCAGGAGTTCTATCTTTGGAAGTTCTCCCTCTCTCACCACTAAAAATAACCCCTCCCAGCCATCCAGTGTGGTTTGTGACAGACCCCTCCCGTGACCCCACTCCCACAACCAAGAAAAACAGACCTGATCTATTAAGTATGACAGGGCTTCCCAGCCACTGCTTGGGTCTCTCCTCCCCCATGCTACTTTTTTCTGTCGAAGACTTCTTGGAAACACTTGATTTCAGGAAAAAGCCATCAGGTTATAACCATGTGTGGTGTGACATGTCAAAAACAACTCCTTGGTGCTGCTGCCAAATTTTGGGGTTCCTAACATGAGTGATCAGAAAGGAATAGAAGGCCAGAACTGGTGAGAAACACTGGAATGGTCTTTTCTCTAAGAACGAGGGCTATCATGACTGGACTGGAACCAAAGAAAAATAATGAGTTGTGACTTTGAATTGTATCCCTGTGGGGGGATTGCTCCTAAGTAAGAATTATTTGAATGCATGTAATTCTTTTCTGCAAATTCGTTTGGAACCTGAGTTTTTTATGTTAGACCAGAAATCCAAGTTCAACTAAATAGCTTATGTGACCAAGAGTAGAAAGGGAGGAAAAAAGAAAATCCTCCATTACATAAATTGCAATGCATATTCAACCAACATTCATGGAGTGCCGATGATAAACCAGGCACTGCGCTCCAGATATTTCTGAATCTTCTAATAGTCTCTACTCCATCACACTGACCAAACCCAAATCATTTTACTCTCCATTTCTTCTCCAAGGAAACTACATAACTGGTCAATTTATACATGGATGCTAATCCTGGCTGATGCTAAATCATCGCTGTCAAGTTGATTGCAACTTATGGTGACACCATATGTCCTAGAGTAGAATTGTGCATCATTGGGTTTTCAGAGGCTATAATTTTATGGAAGTAGATCACCAGGACTTCCTTCTGCATGCTGCTGTCTAGGTTCAAGCTGTCAACCCTTTGGGGGAGGGTGTAGAACATTTTCTTTATAAACTCTGTTATACCAATTGACCTAGCTGTCCTCTAAGATCACAGCCCCAGCCCTCAGCTCCAGTAACTCAGTCCCTCAAGTTGTTTGAGTGTCTCTAGGAAGCTTTTTTTGCTTTGTTTTGGCCAAATTGTGCTGAATTGCCTTACATTGCATATTGTCTTTTCCTTCAACAAAGTTAACCTTTGTCTACACTCTAGTTAGTGATTTCCCCTTCCCACCCTTCCTCTCCCTCATAACCATCAAAGATTATTTTTTTCCTGTCTGTAAACCTTTTCTTGGGTTTTTGTAATACTGGTCTCATACAATATTTGTCCTTCTATGATTGACTTATTTCACTCAGCCTAATGTCCTCCAGATTCATTCATATTGTAAGATGTTTCACAGATTCGTCAGCATTCTTTTTTGTTGCATCGCATTTCATTGTGTGTATGTACCATAATTTGTTTATCCATTCATCTGTTGAAGGGCACATAGGTTGTTTCCATCAACTGCTCTTGTGAATAATGCTGCAGTGAACATGGGTGTGCATATGTCTGTTCATGTGACAGCTGTTATTTCTCAAGGATGTATTCCTAGGAGTGGGATTGCTGTATGATATGGCATTTCCATTTCTAGCTTTTTAAGGAAGTGCCATAATGTTTGCCATAATGGTGTCATTATTTTACATTCCCACCAGGAGTGCATAAATACATAGGAGTTCCAAAATTCTTGCAACCTCTCCAATATTTCTTATCTTCTGTGTTTTTTATTATAGCCAGTAAAGCTAGGCTGAAATGGTATCTCTCTGTAATTTTGATTTGCATTTCTTTAATGGCTAATGCCTCACACATTTGTCAGTGCTCAAATTGCTCACTCATCTATGCCAAGAAATTTGGAAGATAGATACCTCACCAACTGATTAGAAGAGATCTATATTTATGCCTACTCTGAAGAAAGGTGATGCAGCTGAATGCAGAAATTATCAAACAACATCATTAACATCACAAGCAAGTGATATTGTGTAGAAGATCATTCAAAAGTGGTTGCAGCAGCACATCAACAGGAAACTGCCAGAAATTCAAGCCCAATCCAGACAAGGATGTGGAACAAGGGATATTATTGCTGATGTCAAATGGGTGGCTAAAAGCATGGAATATCAGAAAGATGTTTACCTGTGTTTTCTTGACTATGTCAAGGCTTTCAACTGATTGCATCGTAACAAATTATGGATAACATTGCCTACAAAAGGAATTCTGAAACACTTAACTATGCACATGAGGAACCTGTATGTCAAGATGCAGTTGCTGTGGGTAGAGCCAAGAAGATGGTGGAGTAACAACGGGTCCCTCCTAAACCCTCAGACAACTAAGAACCTTAAAAATTAATGAAATCCACCAAATACAGCAATCTAGAAGAACTGAACTGTGATTAGGTGTATACTTAAACATCTAGCACTCAACAGAGTATCTAGATAACATCAGGAAAGGAAATCCAAAAATGATAACCAAAACCAAATCACAAAAAATAGAAATTCAGAGATCTTAGGATATAATCAACAACTGTATCATATGAAAAATAGGGTCATAAAAAGGTACACATAGACCTTCCAGATGTGGAAGAAGACAAGGAGATACACAGACGCTGAAGTTTGGACTACTTTTAGATTAATAAAACGGACTAAGGGAGTAACTGCAAAACAAACCTGTAGTTCTACACATCAAAAAGCAACATAAAAATCACAATTTCAAGAAAACAGACACTGAAAGCCATGAAAAGAAAATATGTGAAGAAAAACGACTCAGCACAGAAAATTGAGTGCAACAGAGAAGCTGTCTACAAAAGTCATCAAAATGACAACACTAACTAACATCATATTTATCAATAATCACACTGAATGTAAATGGACTAAATGTACCATTTAAAAGAAGGAGAGTACCAGAGTGGATTAAAAAAACACAACCCATCTAATGCTGCTTACAGAAGATACACCTTAGACTCAAAGACACAAACAAACTACAACTCAAAGGTTGAAAAAAAATATAACAGGCTAATAACATTCTAAAAAGAGCAGGAGTGGCAATACTATCTCTGACAAAATAGACTTTAAAGTTAAATCTACCATACAAGATAAAGACAGTCACAACCTGATGGTCAAAGCCTCAATTCTACAGGAGGACATAACCATACTAAATATCTATGCACCCAGTGACAGGGCTCCAAAATACATAAAACAAACACTATTTGCACTGAAAACAGAAATAGACAGCTCCACAGTAATAGGTGGAGACTTCAACACACCACTCTCAGTAAAGGATTGAACATCCTCAAAAATGCTTAGTAAACACATGGAGGATCTAAATGCCACAATCAACCAATTTGACCTTACAGACATATTCAGAACACTTCATCCAACTGAAGCCGAGTATACTTTCTTTTCCAATACTCATGGAATATTCTCCAGAATGGACGACATTAGGTCACAGAGCGATACTCAACAAAATTCAAAATATTGAAATAATACAAAGCTTCCTTGTAGACCACAAAGTCATAAAACTAAAAATCAATAACCAAAAAAAGATGCAAATTAAATCAAAAACATGAAGACTGAATGACATTTTGCTCAAGAACTACTGGGTAATAGAAGAAATCAAGGATGCAATAAAGACTTTTACAGAGTCAAATGAGAATGAAGACACATCCTACCAAAATCTATGGGACACAGTAAAAGCAGTGCTCAGAGGTCAATTTATCTCAATAGACACACACATCCAAAAAGAAGAAAAGGCACAAATCAAAGACTTAACTTATCAAATTGAACAACTAGAAAAATCTCAGCAAAAGAACTCATCAGTCTCCAGAAGAAAGTAAATTATTAAAATTAGAGCAGAAATAAATGAAATAGAAAAAAGAAAAGTGATTGAAAGAGTCAACAAGTCTAAAGCTTTTTTTTTTTTAAAAGATCAACAAAATTGATAAGCCATTGGCCAAACACAAAAGAAAAACAAGATAAGAAACAAATAATCTGAATTAGAAATGAGATGGGTGATATCACAACGAACCCTGCTGAAATTAAAAGAATCATACAAGAATAGTACAAAAGATTATACTCTAATAAATTCAAAAACCTAGAGGAAATGGACAATTTTCTGGAAAAATGTCACCTACTGGAACTAGTAAAATCAGAGTTAGAACAACTAAACAAATCCATTACAAAAGAAGAAATTGAAAAGGTAATTAAAAAACTTCCATACAAAAAAAAAAAAGCCCTGGCCCAGATGGCTTCACTGAAGAATTCTATCAAACATTCAGAGAAGAGTTAACACTACTACTTCTGAAGGTATTCCAGAGCATAGAAAAGGATGGAATACTCCAAAATTCATTCTTTGAAACTGGTATAACCCTTGTACCAAAATCAGGTAAAGACAACACACACACAAAAGGAAAATTACAGACCAACATCTCTCATGAACTTAGATGCAAAAATCCTTAACAAAATCCTAGCTAACAGAATTCAACAACACATCAAAAAAAAAATAGTTCACTGAGATCAAGTAGAGTTCATACTAGGGATGTAGAGGTAGTTCGACATAAGGAAAACAGCTAATGTAATCAACCACATAACAAAATAAAAGACAAGAACTGCCTGGTTCTATCAATTAACACAGAAAAGACATTTGATAAAGTCCAACATCCATTCATTTTAAAAACTCCCAACAAAATAAGAATAGAAGGGAAATTCCACAACATAATAAAGGCCATCTACACTAAGCCAACAGCTAACATCATACTTAATGGAGAAAAGTTGAAAACATTCCCCTTAAGAACAGGTAATAGACAAGGATGCTCATTGTCACCACTTCTATTCAACATTGTTCTGGAGGTTCTGGCCAGAGCAATTAGACATGATAAAGAAATAAGCAACCTCCAAATTGGCAAAGAAGAAGTCAGAATGTCACTATTTGTGGATGATATGATCTTATACCCAGAAAACCCTCAAGAATCCACCAAAAAACTACTGGATCTAATAGAAGACTTCAGTAAATTATTAGGAAACAAGACAAACATACATAAATCAGTGGGATTACTTTACACCAACAAAGAGACAACCAAAAAGGAAATCTCTAGATCATTACCATTTACTATAGCCCCCAAGATGATAAAATACTTGAGGATAAATCTAACTAGAAATGTAAAATGTAAAAGATCTATACAAAGAAAACTACAAGTCCCTACTGCAAGACTTACACAGATAGAGAAATCTACCTTGCTCCTGGATAGGCAGACTTAACATTGTGAAAATGTCTATTCTACCCAAAGCAATCTGTACATACAATACAATTCCAATTCAACTTCCAATGACATTTTTAACAACATGGAGAAACAAATCACCACCTTCATCTGGAAAGGAAGGAAGCCACGGATACGTAAATTATTACTAAAAAAGAGGAACAAAGTGGGAGGCCTCACCCTTTCCAACCTTAAAACCTACTATACTGCCACAGTAGTCAAGACAGCCTGGTACTGGCACAAAAACAGACACATAGACCAGTGGAACAGAATAATTTCATCCACTTATGAACAGCTGATGCTTGATAAAGGCCCAGGGATAGTGAATCGTGGTAAAGACAATGTCTCCAACAAATGGTGTTGACCTAATTGTACATCCACCTGCAAAAAAATGAAACAAGACCCTTATCTCATACCATGCACAAAAACTAATTTAAAATGGATCAAAGACCTAAATATAAAAGCAAAACAGTAAAATTCTTGGAAGGAAAAATTGGGAAGGCAATGGAAGCACTAATTCACAGCATCAACGGTCTACCAAAAACCACCAACAACCTTCAATCATCAGAAACAAAAATAGATAACTGGGAACTCTTAAAAATTAAACACTCTCACCAGGCGCTCCTTGAATACTCTGGTGGTCAGTTCTATCCTGGCCCCTAGGGTCGCCACGAGTCGGATCCGACTCGACGGCACTTGGCTTTTGGCTCACCCAAAGCCTTCATCAAAAGAGTGAAAAGACTACCTACAGAGTAGGAACGAGTATTTGCCCTCCATGCTTCTGACCGCCACCTAATCTCTCTAATCTACAAGATACTGCAAAACCTCGACATGAAAATACAGACAACCCAAGTAAAAAATGGGCAAATGACATGAACAGGCACTTCACCAAAGAAGACATACAGGTTGCCAACAAATACAGGAGGAAATGTTTATGATTACTAGCCATCAGTGAAATCCGAATCAAAGCCACAATGAGATACCATCTTATCCCAACAAAGTGGGCAACAATACAAAAAATACAGAATAAGAGGAGAGGATGTGAAGAGACCGGATCTCTTCTACGCTGTTGGTGGGACTGTAAAACGTTTCAACCACTATGGAAATTGATTTGGTGCTTTCTTTAAAAACTAGAAATAGAAATACCATATGATCTAGCAATCCCACTCCTTGGAATATATCACAAAGAACTAATGCATACCACTCAAACAGACACTTGCACACTGATGTTCATTGTAGCTCTCTCCACAATAGCAAAATGTCGGAAACAACCTAGATATCCATCAACAGATGAATGGTTAAACAAACTGTGGTATATTCATACAATGGAATACTATGCGATGGTAAGAAACGATGGCTTAGAGAAATACCTATCAACATGGGACCATGTAGATGAAAGTATGGTGAGTGAAATTATCCACACACAAAAAGACAAATTTTGTATGAGACCATTATTATAAGAACACAGCTAATCATATAAGCACAGTTACAAGCTGGGTCAACAGGGAAGGAGAGGGATTTTTTTACAAATTATATATTGGCTAGGATTCTAGAAAGGTTTAGGATGTAACAGCACACACTGGAAGTGGGGTACCCACAACTACTCAACTTCAAAACCAATTGTCCCCTTAAAGTGGACAACCTCTTTGGAAGAACAGAGAAATATGGTCTGGGATCTAGGGGCCAAGCTCTCAGGGGACACCTAGACTAATTGGCATACCCAAATTTTTTGTCTCTCCCTCTCAAGATATCACTCCACATACTACCTAGGTGAGTGGTAACTGAGGTCTTAAAAGCTAGCAAGCTGCGATCTAAATAGCACCAAATGGCCCCAATCCACCTGGACCTGAGGCAAATAGAGCACATTCAAGACAGGAGCCCACAAGATAGAAGGGGCCATATGAGACATAGCCTGCTTCAGCATGGGAACAGAAGAACTAGATGGTGCCTGGTCACCACCAATGACAGTCTAGATGGTGTATGTGGAATAGAGCTCTGTACGCGGTAGGTAATGGAGTAGAGGGCAGAGCTAGAACTCTACCAAAAGACCACACCTGATGGTCCTTCTTAATGGAGGGTCCCATGGAAGCTTGGCCCCCAGACTCTCTAATCTCAAACAACATCCAGCACCAGGATCAGCTCCCCAAAGACTGACCTGGACCATACAAAACATAGAATGATAGAGGAGGCGAACAAACCTTTAAAAATGTACATGGAGTTGTCTGGAGGACACTTTGCTGGAGCCAAGTTAATTGGGTGAGGAGGGCCAGACCTTTATCAGAAGGTCACAAGAAGTTCCAAACAAAAGGGGAAGTGTGCTGTCATACGGAGGGGGGCAGTTAGAATAGGATAAAGGTGATAGTTCTGGTTGTTATATGACAACATGATGTAGACTGTAAAACTGTTCTTAATTCACAATAAAAAGAAAAAAAGACACATTTATTCAAAGAGAACAAGGGGATACTGCATAGTTTAAAGTCAGGAAAGGTGTGTGTCAGTGTTGTATATTTCTGTCATACATATTCAATCTGTATGCTAAGCAAATATCTAAGAAGCTGAACTATATAAAGAACTCAGTATCAGAATTTAAGGAAGACTCATTAACAACCTGTGTTATACAGAAGATACAACCTTGCTTGCTTAAAGTGAACAGGACTTGAAGCACTTACTGATACAGGTCAAAGTCCACAACCCTCAGTATGGATCACGTTTCACCATAAAACAAAAATCTTCACAACTGAACCCATAAGCAACATCATGATAAATGGAAAAAGATTGAAACTGTTAAAGATTTAATTTTACTTGGATCCACAATCAACATCCATGGAAGCAGCGGTCAAGAGATCAAACTATGCTTTGCATTAGGCAAATCTGCTGCCAAATAACTCTTTAAAATGTTAGAAAGCAAAGATGTACCTTGAAGACTAAGGTGTGCCTAACCCAAGCCATATTGTCTTCAATCACATCACATGCATGTGAAAGCTGGACAGTGAATAAGAAAGGCAAGAGAAGAACTGATGCCTTCGAATGACAGTATTGGCAAAAAATACTGAATATACCATGGACTGCCAGAAGAATGAACAAATCTGTCTTGTAAGAAGTACAGCCAGAATGTTCCTTAGAAATGATGATATAGTGATTTTTGTCTCATGCACTTGGGACACATTTTCAGGAGGGACCAGTACCTGAAGAAGGACATCATGCTTAAGAGATGGTCAGCAGAAAAGAAGAATATCCTCGATGAGACAGATTAACACAGCAGCTGCAACAACAGGCTGAAGAATAACAAAGGTCATGAGAGTGGCACAGGACCAGGCAGTGTTTCATTCTGTTGTACATACGGTTGCTGTGGGTTGGAACTGACTCACTGGCACTAAACAGCAACAATAGCTGGTCAGGAACATTTCCTGGTGTATCTGTTAGATGCCTGAAGATCTTCTTTGGTGAAGTGTCTGTTCATATACTTGGTCTGTTTTTCATTTAGATTATTTGTCTTTTAGTTATCTAGATGTTGAAATGTTCTATAGATTTTAGTCTGCCCATTCTTGTTTTACTCTCTCAATGAAGTTTTCTGATGAGCATGTGTTTAATTTTTAGTAACTCACAGTTATCTAGTTTTTCTTCTGGTATTTGTGCCTTGTTATTTACTGTTTGTATTGTACTTATGACCTGTATTAGGGTTCCTAGTGTTGCCCCTATTTTTAGTTCCATGATCTTTATCATATCAGGTTTTATATTTAGATCCTTGCTCTGTTTTGAGTTAGCTTTTGTGTAATAAAAAGACTATTTTTTCCCCATTTCACGGACTTTGTTCCTTTGTCAAAGATTAGCACACCATTGAACCAAGAACCAAACCCACTGCCATAAAGTTGATTCTGACTCACAGTGACTCTATAGAACAGAATAGAACCGCTCCATAGAGTTTCCGAGGAGCATTTGGTGGATTTGAACTGGTAACTTTTTGGTTAGTAGATGTGGTATTTAACCACAAAGCCACCAGATTTACATCTGGGTTCTCAATTCTTTTCAGTTGGTCTATATGTCTGTCATTGTATCCATATTTGGCTGTATTGACTGAGATCGGATAGTATGAGTCCTCCTGCTCTGCTTTTTTTTTTTTCAATTACACTTTGCATATTTGAGGCCTGTTTTCTTCCCATATAAAGCTGGTGATTAGTTTTTTCATCTCATCACAAGAATGCTATTGGTGTTTGGAATAGCCAAAGCCAAGCACCGTCGAGTCGGAGCAATAGTACCACATTATACTTGTAGAACGCTTCAGATAGAATTGACATTTCCACACTGCTGTGTCCTCATATGCATGAGCACGGTATGTTTTTCCGTTTATGTAGGTCTTTTCTGGTTTCTTGCAATAGCATCTTATAATTTTCTTTGTACAGGTCTTTTACGTTCCTGATCAGATTTATTCCTAAGTGTTTTATTTTTTAGGGGCTATTATACGAGGTCTGCCAATTAAGTTCATGAACTCATCCTAGAAAAAGTGATACATATCTCATTGCTGAATATCACTGTGGTCACGTTCAAAAGTATTCCCCTTGGGAAGCTACACACCAACCCTTCAAAGCAATTTTGGAACTCTTTTCCTGGAGTGACCATCACAGCTGTTGTTGTATTACCCTCGATGTCCTGAACATCATCAAAACGTCTTCCCTTCAAGATTTCCTTTATCTCTGGGTAAAGAAAAAGTCATTTGGGGCTAGATCAGGTAAGTAGATTGAGTGTTCCAATACAGTTGGTTAAAAACTTAATCATGGGCAACTATACAATTAAGTTTATAAATATGCCGCCATTCCAGAAAGAGTTCCAAAATTACTTCGAAGAGTGGACTAGGTGTTGGCATTGGTGCATACCTTCCCAAGGGGAGTATTTCAAAGGTGACAGTTCTGATATTCAGCAACAAGGTATGTGGCACTAAGACCAATTAAGTTCGTGTAATTAATTGTCCGACTCATAAATGGTATTGTTTATTTTGTTTTCAAAGTTCTCTTTGTTAGTGTAGAGGAATTCAACTAGTTTCATATATTGATCTGGGATCTGCTACTTTCCTGAATATTTCTATTAGGTCCAGCATTTTCTTGCAGAATTTCAAGGGCTCTCTGTATGTAAGATTATATCATCCATGGCTAGGAATGGTTTTACTTTCTTTCCAATGTAAATGTACTTTATTTTTCTTGCCTGAATGCTCTAGTTAAAACTTCCAGCACTATATTAAAGAGGAGTAGTGATAAAGGGCATCCTTGTTTTGTTCCCTTTCCTTCAGCCTCTCACCGTTGAGAATTATTTTGGCTGTTGGTTTCATAGATGCTCTTCCTAATATTAAAGAATTTTTCTCATATTCCTATTTTATTGAGAGTTTTTATCCAGGTTGACTGTTAGACTTTGTCAAGTTCCTTTTGTACATCGATTGAGATGATCATGTGATTCTGTTCTTTTGTTCTTTTTGTGTGATATATTATGTGCATTGTTTTTCTAATGCTGAACCATTCTTGCATACCTGGTATGGGATCTACTTGGTCATGATGTATTATCTTTTTTTTTTTTTTAATATGATGCTGAATTCTGTTGGCTAGAATTCTGTTGAGAATTTTTGCACCTGTGTCCATGACAATATTGGTCCGCAGTTTTCTTTTTTTGTGGTGTCTTTGAAATCCCAGTGGCGTAGTGGGTTAAGTGTTATACTTGCTAAGCAAAAGGTCAGCAGTTAAAATTCACCAGGTGCTCCTTGGAAACTCTATGGGGCAGTCTACCCTGACCTCTAGGGTCGCTATGAGTCAGGCCCTGCTCAACACCAGTGGTTTTTGCCTGGGTTTGGTATTAAGAATATACTGGCATCAAAGGATGAATTTGGAAACATTCTCTGCTTTTGTATACTCTGTAATAGTTTGAGTAGTGCTGGTGTGAGCGCCTCTCTGAATATTTGGTAGAAACACGGCTTTTTTTGGTTGGAAATTTTTTGTTCTGTTTTGTTTTAGTTACTTTGATCTCTTCTCTTGCTATGGATCTATTCGGATTTTCTATCTCAGTTTGTGTTAGGTAGCGTTTTTCTGGAAATGTCATTTGCTCTAAGTTCTCAAATTTGTTGCAGTACAATGTTTTGCATTATTCTGTTATGATCCTTTTTATTTCAGTTGAATCAGTTATAATATTCCCCATCTCATGTTTTATTTGAATTCTTTGCTTCCTTTGTTGTTTTTCTTTTGTCAGTTGGGCTAACAGTTTGCCAATTCTGTTGATCTTTTCAAAGAAAGAACTTTTTGGTCTTGTTGATTTTACTGCCTTTTGTTCTCTGTTTCATGTATTTCTGCTCTAATCTTTATTATTTCCTTTCTTCTGGTGCTTGTGGACTTCTTTTGCTGTTCTCTGTTTGAGCTGTAGGGCTAATGTTTTTATTTTGGTCTGCTCTTTTTTTATGTGAACATTTATTGCTATAAATTGAACTTTGACCACTGCCTTTGTTGTGCAAGTATTTTCATTCTCATTTGATTCTAGGAATTTTTTATTCACCTTTTTCTTACGTTACCTAGTGTTTTGTTTTTAAGCAAGATGTTATTCAGTTTCCATGTGTTTGATTCTTTTTGCTTGATCTTCCTGTTACTGACTCCTACTTACATGGCATTGTGATCAGAGAGAATTTTTGTTATTATTTCAGTGTTTTGAATTTTGAGGGTTGTTTTGTTGCCTAAATGTGGTCCATTCTGGAGAATGTTCCATGTGTGTTGGAAAAGAACATGTATTTTTCTACTGTTGGGTAGAGTGTCCTATATATGTTTATGACGTCATGTCTGTTGACTGTGGCCTTTATATTTTCTGTATCTTTGTGAGCTTTTTTCTAGATATTCTCGTCTTTACCAAGAGTGATGTGTTGACATTTCCTACTATTATTGTAAAACTATCAGTTTCTCTTTTCAATGCTGTCAGTTTGTTTCATGTAATTTGGAGCCCTGTCTTTGGGTGTGTAGATATTTATTACAGTTGTGTATTCTTGGCAGGTTGTCCCTTTAATCATTATATAATATCCTTCTTTGTCCACTTGGCTGGCTTTGGCTCTTTGTCTTTTATGATTTCTTTTCCCTTAAAGTTGATTTTCTCTGGGATTAGTATTGCCACTCCAGCTCTTGTCTGCTTGATATATTTTTTCCACCCTTTGATTTTTAATATATTTATGTCTTTGGATCTAACTTGTGTCTCTGTTGACATCATATTGATGGGTCTTTTTTTTAATCCATTTTGCCACTCTCTGTCCCTTTACAGGTTCATTTAAGTCACTTAACATTTAGCGTGATTATCAATAGGTATGAATTTATTGCTATCTATTGCTGTCTTTTTATTGCACTGTTTTTAAGGTGCTGACATTTTCTTTGTTCCTCTTAGTTTTCTATGTTGTGTTTATGTGGGGGCTTTCTTTCATTATCACAGATTTTGTGTTTACTGAGTCTTCATGTTTTCCTTCTTTTTGTTTTGATAGTAAATTTGTTAACTTTTTTGTAGTATCTTGAAATTCATCTTACATTTCTAAGTTTGAACTAGTTTTTTATTACTTGATATTACCTTGACTTCCTCTTCATGTAAAGGTTCGACACCTGCACCATTTAGTCCTTCTTTTATTGTTTTGACACTGTCATAATTTATAGATTGATATCTCTGTGTCCCAGTTTTAAGTCTTTTTAGCTGTGTTTCACTACTGAGAGTTCTTTACCTGGCTGGTATTTGGCTGATGCTGTCCTATGTCCTACACTCCAGTTGTTATCTGATGCTATTCATTCTCTAACCAAAGTAGTCCCTTTAAGATTTCTTGGAAGTTTATTTTGGTTTTTATAAATTCCCTTAATTTCTCTTATCTGGAAATTTCAAATTTCATCATTGTATTTAAGAATTTTGCAGGATAGGTTTTTCTTGATCAGCAGGGTTTTTTTTTCTTTCAAGGTTTTATATATGTCATTCCAATTGCCATGTTTCCTGCATAATGTCTGCCAAGTAATCAGAGTTTAGTTTTATTGTTTCCCTGTTGTAAGTAACATTTTGTTTCTTTCAAGCTGTTCTCAGGATTCTTTCTTTGTCTCTGGTTTTGTCAAGTTTGATTCTAACGTGTTTGAAGACTTTTTTTGTTTTGTCACTGTGGACGGATCAGGAGTTCTTTGCTGATTGCTAGAGTGTGGTAACAGTATCTCTCACCACCTTGTCTGGGTGAGCAGGGCAGCAGCAGGGAGGGAAATCTTGCTTTGCTTTACACTGATTTGGTGAGATCGCTGAGAGTGGACTGCATGGGCAATGTCTGCTTCATGACGTTGGTTCAGTAGTGTGGGAGTATTGTCTTGGTCACCTGGAACTGCTCCAAAATAAATGTATCACTAGTGGAAGCCTTCATGAAGAGAAACTTCTATTGTCTTAGTCCAGTAAGCCACAAATTCATTTACAAGTTACAAGTCCATTCAACAAGAAAAGTTATCGCAGTCCAGAGGGCGGAGTCCAAATTCAAGGAGAGCATCTCAGCACAGGAACCTCAGGTCCAAAGGATGTGCTCTGCTCTTGGTGCTGCTTTCTTGGTGGTGTGAGGTTCCCATCTTACTCTACTCACTTCTCTCCTTTATATCCCACAAGCTGGTCACTTGTGTTCAGCATCACCAATACAGCTGCTGCCCATTCTCCATCATCAGTATCACAGAGGCAGGATTCACAACACATGGGAGAAATGGCAGTGTATTGGGACTCATAGCTGAGTCAAATCAACACATATATTTTGGGGGAGACAGTTCAATCCATGACAAGTATTCATAGCCCCATGCCAGAGAGGTAGGAGTGTCAGGCATATAGTGGTACAGGCTCAATTCCCACCATTCAGCAGCTGGCCAAGTGGCAGAAGAGGGAAGGTGCGGGCCTGGCATAGTTGCAAGCCTGAGTGCCAGGGGCACTCTAGCCATGACAGCACAGTATGGCCAGCAGGCAAGAGAGGTAGAGTATGGAGCAGACACTGTTTCCTGCTGAGATCTCTGTGAAGTTGCTTTCCTATACTCCCCGTCCAGGTTTGTTGCTGGTTGTGCTCCAAGATGATGACACTATGGTGACACCATGCCGTGTTAGTTGTCAGGGAACCTCCATTCCATATCGGTCCCTGTTCTCCTTTTCCATCAGTTTCTCCTTCCATTCTGTGTTTGATCTACTTCTTTATAGCTTCATTTGATGCTTAGTGTCCCAGGATTGATGTTTGTATCTGTGTTACTCAGTTTTTCATAACTTTGTTGCAGAGGGTCAGCATGGTATGTCTATCTATGGCACCATGTTGGCTCTGCAGTTGTTGCCACCAATGTTTTGGTTAGTAGCTAACTACAAACCATTTACATCACCCAAAGACTTCTGGGTAATGTTTAAAAAAAAAAAAAACTGTTGCAATCAAATCAATTCCAGTTCATAGCAACCCTGTAGGACAGAGTAGCACTGTTGCACAGGGTTTCCAAGGCTTTAATCTTTACAGTAGCAGACTGCCACATCTTTATCTCATGGAGTAGCTGATGGGTTCAAACTCCCAAGCTTTAGAACAGCCTACAGTGAGTTTGAACAGGTGGTGGTTTTGAGTAGCCACATACTTAACCACTGTACCACCAGGGCTGTTTCTCAGTGATGTTGCCACTCTTAAAAGACTTGTCAGTCCTCTATCATGCCAAGCTCCAAAGGAATGAATTTCTTAAGGTGCATGACAGTCTGCTAGCAGGGCAGTGATGAGCTGGGTAGTAGGAAAAGCATCTGGAGGCAGCCACCTGCACGTGGGTGTTTACAAGTCCTTCTCAGGCAGAACTGTGTGGCCTGTTTCAGCCCATTTCTGTGGAGTGTCTTGTCTAAGATTCTTTCTTTCATGATCTGATAATAGTCGTCCATCCTGCCTACAGTAGGTAAGACAGTAGGGACAACTACCCCTACCCACCTCAGAAAAACAGAAAACTGGGCCAGAGGGAAGACAGAGCCTCAGGAAAAGACTACTCGTGTGATGAATAGTTTGTTGGGATCCTAGGGTCTGAGTTGTCGTTTCTCTCTTTTCAGTCCTAGTCATGTGAGCAGCCTGAAGGATGGTTTGGGAGATTGTGGGCCCCTCAGGGGCAATAATGGCTTCACGTTGCCTTGAAAGCATTTTTCCAAGGCTCCAGTTTCCATGCCCAGACCCCCAAATTTGTTAATATTAGGGAGAAAATGAGACCTGGGGTCTGAACTTCACAGCTGATCCCAGCTCCAGGAGCCTTGATCCTAGCTACTTTGGTTTCATGAATGAACTTTATTTTCTTCACATAAGATTTTTTTTTTTTTAATTTTGTGTTATAACTCTGACATCTCACTCTTCGTTCAGTCTACTTCATCTTGGTGAGATTTGGGTTGAGGGTCGTATTGGGCCACTAGCCCCACAGAAGTAAAACCCCTCACTACTTTGCCTGACTCTCCCCTCCAAAAAAAATAATAAATAAACACAATTGCTGTTGACTCAATTCCTTCTCATGGCAACCCCATAAGTGGCATAGTAGAATTGTGCTTCACAGGATTTTCAAGGCTATAACCCTTCAGAAGCAGATTACCAGATCTTTCTTAATAAGTACCTCTGTGTAGGTTCAAACTACTAAATTCTGGGCTAGTATTCAAGTACTTAAATATTTCCACCACCCAGGGAATCTTTGCCTGACCCGGAAATAAGAAAGCCCGTTACAGGGGAGTGCCATTCCTATCTCTGGCACCAGGACACTTTCAGTCCTAGAAGTCTCTATTCGGGTGTCAACCCTGCAAAACCCAGGAAAATACTGGAACAGAGCTCTTTCAAACTAATTAATGTTTCCTGGGCAGACAGGTTCCTGGACTGTTATTTTTATCATTAACTTAATTGAGGTTTTCGACAAATCCTACGGCTTGGCCAATCCTCTTGCAGCCTACCACCTACAGCCTACAAATTCCACTGCACAAATGTAGATCTTATTTATAGTGGGACCTAAACCCCGGAAAGTGCAAGTGTTCATTAAACCTGCGTTGATTTCCTCACACCCCGGGAGGCCCCTGAGTACGAAACACAAAGGATATAAATAGCCTTTGGGGTCACATCGACCCCAGATGCTTACTCCCACCTTCATTCCAGGTGAGACAGAGATATGAACTGAAACTTTTAAGAAATAATCCATTGTAAGATCCAGGTAAGCTGCTCAGGGCTTTGTCAACAAGTTGCATCTAGGTAGCTAGAATAGGACTTGGGAGAATGAAATTATTTAATTTCATACCTATTGTATACTGTTGTGGTTGTTGTCACACTCTGCCAAGTCTGTTCCGACTCATAGGGACCCTATGAAAGCAGAAGGAAACGCTGTCCAATAGTGCACCACTCTCATAATCATTATTATGCTTGAGCCCATTGTTGCCAGTCTCAGGGGTTCGTCTTCCAGCACTGTATCAGACAGTGTTACACTGCTGTTGATAAGAGTTTCACTGGCTACGTCAGAAGTAGACTGCCAGGTCCTTCTTCCTAGTCTGTCTTAGTTTGGAAGCTGAGCTGACCCTGCCCACCATGGGTGACCCAGCTGGGGTTTGAATACCCATGGCATAACCTATAGCATCACAACAACACAAAAGTCCCCGCAGTATGACAAACTAAAAGATGTGTGAGAGACCATCTGCTAGAAACTGTTTATGTATTGCTTTAACACTGAAACAGGCCTATTATATATACATGAGAAAACTGAAACTGAAAGAGTTGAGAATTTGTCTGTAAGTCCTTAGAGAGAGGGAGTGGTAGATCCAAGTCTTTAAAGTAAATCAGACTCAAATCCCATGCATAATTTTCCTACAGCTTCTATAACAAATTATCGCCACTGGGTGCCTTGACTCTTCCTCTCCACTCAGTTTCCTGATGCTGTTCTGAGAGATTCCAGTATTCAGAAAAGTGGCCCTTCCTCACAGCTGTGCCAAGACTGAGCCACCAGCACCTCGTGTTATTTAACCTCGAGGGAGAGGATTCATCTTCCACGACCCGCAACAACTACCGTTGTTGTTATGCTCCCTTCCTATGCCACTACTCAACCCTTCCCCTATTTCTCTCTCTCAGCAGATGGCCATGTCTCCTACTTCATGCCGAAACACCAGGCCGTCCCACGTAAACACCAAACTCCTCCTTCCCCATGTACTCACATAATTTACGACACTCAGAGGCATCCTTTTTCCCTCCCCCCACACCAGGCAAGCCTCTTGGTCCAGTAGTCCTCTTTCCCTTACACTTTCTGCTTGTTTTTCTTCACTGGCTGTTTCCTCTCTGACTCTATTATCTCTCCCATGTTAAACAATACCTCAGGTTGCCTTCTGACTTGGCTGTAATGTCTCTCTTCTGCTTCCCATCCACACCTCCCAAAAGACTTGCCACTGCTTGACCCATAAAATCAAGATCTGGCCTTCACTAGCTTACGGTAACTCCTCCTGCAAATGTCAAAATCACCACACTGTTGTACTCAGTCCTCATCTTGTTGGATTTCTCTGCTTTGTAGAAAACTAGTTAGCCCTTTCTCCTCTTTGAAATGCTCTATTCCCTTCCCTGCTATAGCACTTCATTCTCTGGATAGCTCTCTGGCCCTGCTTTCTCTGTTTGGAAATTTCTCCCTCTGCCTGCCCTGTAAGGTTCACCTGTAATTCAGTGCTCTCTGATTCCCACAAGGACCACAGCCTCTTTCAATTCTGACTGACAACCACCAGAAACCAGTTCTCATTGTGTTGATGCCAATTCACGGCAACCCCACGTATGTCAGAGTAGAGCTAAGCTCCATAGGGTTTCCAATGTCTGGTTCTTCAAGACCTTTGTTCCAAGCCTTCTCTGGGTAAACTTGAATCTCCAACCTTTAGGTTAGCAGCAGAGCATGTTACCATTTGCACCATGCAGAGACTCCACTAATAGACTAGTAACTTCCACGTGCATCCTTGTAATTCTGACCCTCAACTCACAGCAGACTCACAGTCACTGAACATTATCACTTGGATGCCCCATGAGCACCCTGAATTCAATAGTTCTAAATGGAGCCCAGTAGTTTCCCCACCTTTAAACTGCTCTTTATTTTGCATCCTCTATTCCAGTTGGTGGCTCCACCACGTGCCTCATCAACAAATTAGAAACCTGAGGATCATCCTTGAGCCCTTCATCTTCTTCACTCTCTGTATCTAATCACTGACTTATGTCTATAAATCCAACTTCCTCAAAATTATTACAGAAACATGAAGTCATCTAAGCATGAGGTTTTCAAACACAGTTCAGCAACCTCTCTGGTAAAGAAGAGATAAAGTCTACAGGGGCAATATTCAAAGTTGTATTCCTTTATAAAATAAAAAAGAGACACATAATTGTCAAGAAACTTATAAAACTAGCTGCCAAGTTATTCATATAGATGGTGCTCAGAAAGGAAGTAGCATGAGGTTTCACCAGGTGTCACTTTGGGTATCACATAATGTCACTGGGGTGAAATGGCACCACATGTGTGTGCACTGGCTGACATCTTGTTTGACTTTTAGATCTACTCAGCGGTGCATATGCAAAGCATAAATGTGCTCCTTGCAAATTCCTGATATTCATATTAGAAAGATAGTTTAGAGAACATTTCACTCTTTTTACTCTCACAACCCAGGTTAAGAGATAAGAGAACTTTTCATACGGTAAATGATTACTTTAGAAGTCATGATGCAGACCAGAATCAGTCAACTGTGCAGCAAGAAAGAGTATGAACACACAAAAAAACACCCTTGACCACTAATCCACACATGGCTCTACTCCTGGAGAACAGTTGGCTATGACTGAGTGTGGCATGAATTAGTGTGTTAGGGTACCCATCTCTGCACTTCCATGACCTCCTATACAATTGCCCTTATCACACTGAATTAAAATTTTTGTCTCTCGTTGTTTACTAGGGTTTCCTAGTGGTGCAAACAGTTAACACACTTGGCTGTTGTCTTCACTATCTAGTACTACTGTAATGAAAATACTGCAAGCAAGAGGCTTTAACAAACAGAAACTTATTTTCTCACAGTTTAAGAGTCTAGAACTCCAAATTCAGGTTCCAGATCAGGGGAAATCTTTCCTTTTTTATCAGCTCTAGAAGAATGTTCTTGTCTCTTGGACATTCTGTTCCCAGGCAGTCTTCATGTGACGTGGCATCTCTCTTTCCCTACCTGTGCTTCTCACTCGTTTAGGCTCTTGTGTATCTTGAAGGAGATTGAACCAATGTACACTCTACACTAATACTACTTTGTTAACATAACGAAGACAATTCATTCACAAATGGGATTGTTACCACAGGAATACAAATAGGGTTTACAGCACATATTTGGGGGGATCATAAATCAGTCCATATCATTCGACCCTTTGGCCCCCCAAAATTCATTTCCTTGTGACTTGCAAAATACATTCACCCCATCACATCATCCCGAAAGTGTTAAGCAAGCTGTAAGTCCAAAATCTCATCTTCTGAATCATCTAAATCAAATATAAGTGAGACTTTAGGCATATTTTGTCCTGGGAGAAAACTTCTCTTCATCTGTGAACCTGTGAAATCTAGAATAAAAATTAATCTGTTTCCAAAGTACAATGGTAAAATAGGCACAAAGTAGACACTTGCATTACAAACAGGAGGAATTAGAGAGAAAAAAGAGATAATGGCCACCAAACAAATGCAAAACCCAGCAGAACAAGCTCTCAAGGCTTGAAAATAATCCTCTGTTCTTTGAAACCACCTGACCAATGACCCTGCCCTCCAAACTCAGGGTGTTGACTATACCTTTTGGATTCTGAATAGAAGCCCTTTCAGCTCTAGGCTTCAGCTCCATTTTTCAGGCCCTCAGGGGTGGCAAAACTGCTCCCTTGACTTTAAGCATGCCCATTCTCCTAGTTCATATGACTGGCAACACCCACCCCTTGGCCCCAGCTATTCCATTCTTCTGACCTTTGTGCATGGCAACCCCATTTGCACTTTGGGTATGGCCTGATCCTCCTGGCACACCTTAATAGAGCCCCACACTCTGGAACCTAGGTAGTGAAAATTTGACTCTTTGAAACCTAGGATGCTGTGGTTCCACCCTTTGTGATCCAGGAGACCATGGACTTACACTTTGAAACTCACAAGGCCCTGCTTCACATAGTCGTTTCAACATTCTGCTGATCTTTGACCTTCTCCAGGGATAGTCTTTTTCTCTTCTTGGAGGATAAAAACGTAGCTTCTTTGCCTAATATCCCAAGAGGCAGATGACATTCTTTTCTTTTATTCTTTCTCTGTCCTCTCAGTTTGAACTGATGGGTTTTCTGCTGTGGTAGTTGTTTAGATCCATCAGTCACAGGTTTAATCTCTTTAACAAAAGATTGTGTAGCCACGCCCTTGGTGAACATTCTAGGATATATGCCCTTAGTTTGAACAATAGAATTTTCTGTATCTTTCAGTTGTGTTTCCATTTTGCACAGTTCACTTTTAAGTGTATCTCTTTTCTCTTGCATTTTACTATAAGCAGCAAGGAGAAATGGCATAGGCCCTTAAGATCTTGCTTAGAAATCTCATCAGCCAGAAATCCAAGTTCCTCACTTATAAATTCAACCTCCAACAAATATTTGAATATAATTCAAATAAGTTCTTTGACACTGCATAAAAAGCACTGCCCTTCTTCCATTGTGCAGTCACATGTTCACCATTTTCTTTTAAAGCCAGAGCACTTTAACATGAACATTTCTAGCAATATTTTATTGCAGGGACCATGGCTATTCTCTAAGGCAACAGAGATTTTCTCCATAGTTCTTCTCGCTTCCTTCAGAGCCCTCCCTAGAAGAATTCTACCAACAGTTTCTTTGAGGCAATTGAGGCTGTTACAATTAAGCCTCCGCCATTGAACTGATTCCGACTCATAGTGACGTATAGGACAAAGCAGAACTGCCCCGTAGCGTTTCCAAGGAGCACCTGGTGGATTTGAACTGATGACCTTTTTTTTTTTTTAGCAATGGTAGCTCTTAACCACTATGCCACTAGGGTTTCCACTGTTACTGTTAGTTACCTTAAAACTCTCCCAGCCTCTACCCACTATCCATTTCCAAAATTGCTCCCACATTTTAGCTATCTATAGTGTTTGATTCTGTTGTGCATAGGGTTGCTATGCATCGGAACCAGCTCAACAGCACGTAACAACAACAGCAACAGTGTAGGAGCCCTGATGGTGCCATCATTAAGAGTTTGGGTGCTAACTAAAAGGTCAGCAGTTCGGATCAACCAGTCACTTAAAAACCCTATGGGACAGTTCTGTTCTGCTCTGCCCTATAGAATAGCTGCTGCTCCATAATGATTGTCAAATGAGCAAACAAGCGAATCAACTGGGACACAGCAATATGAAAGCAAGATAGAGTTATTTCCTCAGGGTCACTGTGAGTTAAAATCAACTCAGTGGCAACAGGTTTTGGTTCTCTTTGGTATTAGAACAGCAGAGCCTTGATAGGGCAGAGGTTAAGAGCTTGACTATTAACCAAAGCTATGCAGTTCAAATCTACCAGCTATTCCTTGGAAACTCTATGGGGCAGTTCTACTCTGTCTTACAGGGCCACGGTGAGCTGGAAACAACATGACAGCAACAAGTTTTATTAGAATGGCAGCCCACCCTTACAGTACCAAATTCTGTTTTAGTTATCTAGTGCTGTTGTAACAAATACCACAGGTGGGTGGCTTTAACAAACAAAAATTTGTTTTTACACAGTTTAGGAGGCTAGAAGTCCAAATTCAGGCTTGGGGCTCTAGGGGAGGCTTTCTCTCTTTGTAAGCTCTGAAGGAGGTCCTTGTCTCTTCGAGCTTCTACTCCCGATAAACCTTCATGTGGTATGTCATCTTTCTTCCCCCACCTCTGCTTCTCATTTGTTTAGTCTCTTTTGTAACTCAAATGACACTGACTAGAGATATATCCTACACTAGTCCTGCCATTCCCAAATGGCATTATAACCATAGGCAGAGAGCTAGGATTTACATCCTATATTTTGAGGAAACATAAGTCAATCCATAATAGCTGCTGACAGAAAAACTAAAATTCGTCCAGAGGCACTGTCATGGATGCAATTATGTCTCCCCAAAAATGTATGTAACAGTTTGGCTGGTCTGTGATTTCAGTATTTTGTGATTGCCCTCCATTTTGTAATTTTCCTATGCTGTAAATCCTAATCTCTGCCTGTGGTTAGTAGACTGGGTTATGTTAAACAGGATTAGGGTGAGGCTGTGACAGCCTTCCTAAGGTTGCCTCCCTGCTCCAACGTAAAGGGGGTTTCCCTGGAGGGTAGTTTGCATCACCTTTTATCTTACAAGAGATAAAACGAAAGGGAAACAAGCAGAGAGTTGAAGACCTGTACTATCAAGAAACCAGCACTAGAGCAGAGCTCATCTTTTGGACCTGAGGTTCCTGTGCTGAGATGCTCTCAGGTCAAAGGAAGACTGACGCAGCCTTCTTTCAGAGCTGACAGAGAGAGAATGTGTTTTCCTGGGAGTCAGCATCCTGAATTTGGACTTCTACCCTACGGGACTGTGAGAGAATAAACTTTTCCTTGATACAGTCATGCACTCATGGTGTTTCTGTTAGAGCAGTACCAGATGACTAAGATAGGCACCTTAAAAGATGTATTTTATGATCCACTTCCAAAAAGTCAGCCATTAAAAACCCTATGAGGGAGAATCTACACTGATACACATGGACTCACCATGAGTTACAGTAAAATCCACAGAAACTGGTTTTAGTTCCTCTGTTAGAGGTGTGCTCTTGGAAGGTACAGCAACATCACTGCCTAGCACACAGTAGACACTGTAATGACTGTCAAATGAACGGACAAGTGAATCAACCAAGTCACAGGAAACTGAAAGCAAGTTGGAGTTACTTCCTCAGAAGCTGGGCACTCAGACACTTTTATACCTCCCTGAGTAAGACGTCTCCTGTCATTGAGATCTATATCATGCCCTTATTTCCCAAAGAGAATTTAAACCACAAGGCCTTGGGAAAAGGCTGATAGTCAAAGCGAGTAAACTCCAGTCTAGACACAAATATCACAAGGAACAGAGCTCTAGCAGGCAGCTCACATCTTGCTGGGGGATTCTGGTTGTCCCTGGATGAAGCATCAGTGAAAAGAGAAAATAGGTCCCCGAGGAAGTTTCTCTCTCATCCCCTGAGCCTGTTTCTGAGCAGAGTTCCAGAACAAATAAAGGAGGGCTAGTCCGTGTTCGATGTTATTGCCGATATCACACAAAACGCTTCACTTCTATCCACTCCTCAGAAGCCACTTTTCCCCTGTAAAGTTGTTCCTGTTTGTCCCTCCATCTCTGTTCGTTCTTCCTTCTGATGAGCATTAATGGGCACTTACTCTGTTGTGGCACTATGACAAGCATTTGACAATACCCACCACCATCTATTGTCATGGAGTGTATTCATGGCAACCCCATGTGTGTCAGAATGGAACAGTGCTCCATATGGGTTACAGCGGGTGGTTTCTCAGAAGCAGACCACCAGGACTTTTTTTGAGTGCCTCTGATGAGACTTGAACCACCAACCTTTCAGTTAGCAGCCAACTACACTAACCATTTGCATCACCCAAGCTCTCCATTAGCTGGTACAGGTGGAGTACAACTGGACCTTAACAGTATTACTACTTGTTACTGTTTAAGAAATATTTTTCTTAATTATTGCATGTAGGTTATGTCCCCCTACAGGGACACTGAAGGAAGAGGCTGAGCTTTCCTTTTCCTCTCCCATCGTGGCTAGCATATGACCCAAATGTTCTGGGCCAAGTGCTCCAGAAGAGTTTCCCTGAGATGGTGGCACATGAGCAAGTGATTTACATATGAAGGAAATGCTCCCAGGGAGACAGTAAGAGAGCCAGGAAGGAGGATGAAAAAGAGGTGATGATACACGAAATCACTCACACTGAATCATTCAACTCCTGTGAGAGGTGTGGGTACAATTTCTGCCAGCTCGTAGGTTAGAGGCAGTGGCAGTTCAGTGGTAGAATTGTAGTCTTCCATATGGAAGACCCAGGTTCAGTTTACGGACAATACATCTCATGTGCAGCCACCACCCATCTGTCAGTAAAGGCATGTGTGTTGTTATGATATTAAACACGTTTCAGAGTAGCTTCCAGACTAGACAGAGAAGAAAGGCCTAGTGGTCTGCTTTTGAAAATCAGTCAAGGAAAAGCCTATACGTCACAACAGTCTGACCCTCAGTTGCTTGTGCAGATGGCCCAGGACTTGAGAGGGCTTCATTTCATTGTGCATGGAGTTGCCTTGAGCCAGAGCAGACTTGCCAGCAGCTAACAGACAACATAGCCAAGATAAAAGCAGCCTGAAACAGCTGAGTGACTCAAAGACTAACGGAAAATGAACACCTCGCCATCCTCTCTCTCTCCCTGGAGGCTCCGGGATTATTAATTCAGGGAGAACATTCTCACTGGGTCCAGAGAAAGCTAGCATTTGAGGGGTGAAATCATAGGTGTCCCCCAGTGCCTAGTCAAAGCTCTTCTATATAGAAGAGCAGGCTTGGTCTGCTCTCCACATGCTTCTCAACCCTCCCCAGAGGACCAACATCTCTGCACCGAAAAGCAAGTCATGACGAGTCCCTCAGACCCAAGTAATAACCAGACACTCGTTCTCTCCCTCTTTCTTTTCTGACGGAGTCCTGGTGGTGTTGCCATTAAGAGCTCAGCTGCTAGCCCAAAGGCTGGCGGTTTGAATCTACAAGCTGCTCACGGAGAAACTACGGGGCAGTTCTGCTTTCTCCTATAGAGTTGCTATGAGTCAGAATCAACTTGAAAGCAATAGGTTGTGTTTGTTTTTTTTTTTCCCAGTGTGACAGATTTTATTCGCTCAGAAACTGTATCTCCTCCCATCATCAAAAGTTGGGGTCAAAGAGAAGAGGTGTTTATGATCTGAGAAGAACATAGAAGTACCTGAACTTGAAAGCACTCCCAACCTCTCTAAGCCACATACTTGTTTTTGTCTTGTTTTCAGATGATGAGTTTGGAAAACCTGCTTTGTGTTTTGCCGCTAGCGCCTGCTTGTTTCTTTTAGAAACGCTTGTGGTTTCAAAGGGAAATAAAATCCACATGTTTAACTTCCTTTAACTTCCAGTTAATTTAACTAGTCTTAATCTTATTTGTAGGAGATGTTTATTGGCTATGAAAGTTTTATAGCTCCTTGGATAAACCTCTTTCCTTTCTTACCTCCTCTCTTACTTGCATCTCTCTTATCTCTCTACTCTGTTCTTTTGCTTTTTACTTCATGAGTTTTCTCCCTTTCCTGTTACTGTTTTCTCAGGATTTTTCTTCCAGCTACTCCATCACTCTCTTTTTTTATCCCTCCTTCACTTACTGTAGCTATTTTTCACTTTTTATTTCCCCTTTTGTCACACTTTCTTCTGTCCAGTCTTTACATTTAACATAGAAGTTGCATTTTTCCTGTGCTAAAATGCATGAAGCTAAATCCAGGGTCACTGTGATTACAACTGGAGACTGACCCTCCTGCCACTATCCGTAAGCTAAGTCATTTCCTGCATCAGTTCGTTTCCCAAAGCCAGAGCATGAGCTGGCCAGCCACCCAACTTAGCCAGTGCTAGGCAGCTGAGCAGACTGTAAGAATGTGCTCAGATCCTCAAACAAGGGGAATTGCAGCATGGAGAAACTTCTACCCTCCTTCCCACACCCAGGAGTTTCTTGCTTGTTTGGGATCTTCATACTTACCTCTTATGGAAAAGAAGACTGGATAGGAGTTGCAAACATAAGAGATAGGGCTGGAATGTGGGAAAGAAGGAAGCTAGGCAAGCTAACTCCAATGTATACTAATCTCTCAGAACTAAGGACTAGACATTTTAGGACCAGGGACCCGTGCACTGAAATTCAAAATCTTTTTATGAAGTTCATATTTTTTAGTTCTGTTTCTTGTCTTTGTTATTATTCTCATTAGTATTTCTTAGTAGATATACAAACTGGTCTATAATCTCTCTATTCAATTAACTCCTGTGTCATTTAAAAAATAGTAAATAAAAGAATTACGTGTGTAAGTTAAGAAAGTGCAACTAAAACAAAGTTAACAACAAGAAAAGTTAAAACTTCTTTGTTCCATATTCTCTTCCTCATTAGCAATACATTATGATTGCTTACAGGAAAAAAAAATTATGCATTGTTGTTGTTGTTAGTTGCCATCCAGTTGGTTCCAACTCACAGCAGCCACATGTACAACAGCATGAAACTCTGCCTGGTCCTGTGCCGTCTTCACAATTGTTGCTGTGTTTGAACCCATTGTTGCAGCTACTGTGTGTGTCCGTCTCATTGAAGGATTTCCTCTTTTTCTCTGATCCTTTCCTTTTCCAAGAATGATGCCCTTCTTCAGGGACTGGTCCCTCCTGGCAGGTACAAAGTACGTAAGACTAAGTCTCACGATTGTCACTTCTTTTGTTTTTAATTGTGTTTGAGTCAAATTTTACAACACAATTCAAATGTGCGTGCTTGCCTATCTGCGGCTTCCTCTGCTCTCCTCGCCTGATGACAGCACACTCCTCCTTTCCATTCCACTTAACAATCTCTGGTCCCCTCTTCTCTACCGTCTCTACTCCCCTCTAGTAAGAGTCCAGTAGGACGAAATTCCATAGATGCATAGAACCATCAAGTGCACACACGATATGGTCACTCTGTCTTCCCGAATCCATTCCATTCCTATCTGAGGAGTTGACCATAGTAATAATCTTTGATCAAGGACAGCATCAGGTCTAGGGGTACACTCCCAGGGGAACTCTCAGGCCTTTGACCATCAATTGTGATCTTTTAGTGGAGTTCTTAGGGTGCACCTCTTTCTTTCTCATGTTGGCACTGGGTCTCAACCTTGTGAGCCCCATCACGACTGTCACTGGCGATGGCTGGGCACCACCTGGTTCTTCTGGTTGCGTGTTTATATAGTCACCCACTCACATGGGTCTTTCTGTCTATGGGCTCTTTTTCCCTCATGTGGTTGCTGTCTTTGGTGATCATCAGTTCCAGCTGAGTTGGGACTGTTTGGTGTATCTCAGATGGCAGCTGGGTAGCTTTTAAGACCACAGATGCCACTCACCTATATAGGGTGCAGGAGACTCTCTTACCAATAGGCTAGTTATGCCAGTTGGCCTTAATGTTCCCTAAGAGCATGGTCCCCAGGCCCCTGCCCCGGCTACTCTGTCCTGGCAATATTGGGTTAAGATTGGAAGAGTTTTCAGGTTATGTTGAAGTGCAGTTAAGTTGATCTTCTTTCTAATATCTGCTGTCACTGATTTTACCCAACCAAATTTCTATCTGCTGTCACTGATTTTACCCAACCAAATTTCTATCAGCTATCTAATCTATAACCAACCTTCTCCCTCCCTCCTTCCCTTCCCTTGCAGCTGTCAAAGAGTCTTTTCTTCTGTACATGAGTCCATTTTTAAGTCCTTATATTAGAGGTCTCATACAGTATTTGTCCTTGTGCCACTGACTGATTTCACTCAACATAATGTCTTCCAGTTGAAACCAGGTTATGAGATACTTCCTAAAGTTATCATTGTTCTTTATCATTGCATAGTGCTCCATTGAGTATATTCACCATAGTTTGTTTATCCATTCATCTGTTGTTGGGCATCTGGGTTGATTCCATCTTTTTGCTATTGTGGACCATTTTGCAATAAAGATTCATGTGCATGTATCTGTTCGTGTGATTGCCCTTGGTTTTGTAGGATATAGTCCAAGCAGTGGGATTACTGGGTCAAATGGTATATCTATTTCTAGCTTTTTAAGGAAGTGATAGATTGCTTTCCAAAGAGATTGTACCATTTTGCAATCTCACTAGCAGTTTAGGAAAGTTCCAGTTTCTCCACAGCCTCTTCAGCATTTGTTGCTTTGTGTGTTGGGGATCATGGTTAACCTTGTTAGGGTGACATCATATCTCATTGTAGTTTTGATTTGGATTTGCTTAATAGATAATGATCATAAGCATTTCCTCATGTGTCTTTTGGCTGCCTGGATATCCTCTTTAGAGAAGTGTCTGTCCATCTCCTTTGCCCAGTGCTTAATTGGGTTATTTATCCTTTTCTTGTTGATATTTTGCAGTACCTTGAAGATTACAGAGATCAGGTGTCGGTCTGATACATAGTTGCCAAATATTTTTTACCATTCTGTAGGTGATCTTTTAATTATTTTGATAAAGTCCTTCGGTGAGCAAAAGTGTTTGATTCTCTGCAGTTCCCATTTATCTATTTTCTCTTCTGTTGATCGTGCTTTGTTTGACAGATTTTGAAGTCTAAGTTGTGTATTGTAATTTCCATTGTTGATTCTATTTTTTCTTGTGTGAGTTTTGTTGTTTTAGGTTTGATATTTAGGTCTTTTATCCAATTTGAGTTGGTTTTTGTGTAAGGTGTGAGATATAGGTCTTGTTTCACTTTTTTGCAGATGGATATTCAATTTTGCCAGCACCACTTGTTAAAGAGGCTGTTTTTACCTAAGTTTAAAATCTTAGGGCCTTTGTTGAGCATCAGCTGTTCATAGGACAATGGTGGCATCTCTGGGGTCTCAAATCTGTTCCATTGGTCCATATGTCTCTTTTTAGACCAGTACTACATTGTTTTGACTACTGTGTCGGTGTAATAGGTTCTAAAGTCAGTTAGTGAGAGGCTTCTTCTTTAGTAGTGCTTTGCTTATCTAGGGTTTCTTCTCTTTCCAACGTTGGTGATTTGTTTCTCCATCTCATTAAAAAACATCACTGTTCTGTCACCAGGAAAGGACAGCCGCAGAAGCTGTACATAGGTGGGCATGTGAATTTAAACCAGATTGTACACTTTCACTAAATTACAATTTTAAAAAAAGTTAAATTAGGAAAACAAAAGTCACTGGAATTTGTATTGGGATTACACTGTATATGCAGATCACATTGGGTAACAGTGACATTTTCACAATATTAAGTCTTCTTATCCATGAGCAGGGTAGGTTTCTCCATTTACGTAAGTCTCTCTTAGTTTCTTGCAGTAAGATCTTGTAGTTCTCTTTGTGTAAGTCTGTTATTTCTCTAGTTAGATTTATTCCTAGGTATTTCAACTTCTTGGGGGCTATGTTAAACGGTATTGATTTGGTGATTTCTTCATTAATAATCTCATTGTTGGTATAAAGGCATCCTACTGATTTACTTATGTTTGTCTTGTCTCCTAATACTTTGCTGAACTCTTCTATTGGTCTGAGTATTTTACTTATGGATTCTTTAGGATTCTCTGCACATACAATCATAGCGTCTGCAAATAAGGAGATTTTTACTTTTTTGCTGACGTGAATGCCTTTATTTCTTTGTCTTGTCTAATTGCTCTGTCCAGATCACCATTCTCAATTCTTTTTATTATGATGATGATGATGATGATTGAATGAAAATGTACATTCCCATATAAATTTGCATAATGACCTACATGCAGCTTCCACTGCTCTCCCTGCACCACGCGTGTCTTATCTTCCCAATAGTCTCCTATCTTCTCCTCTCCACCCATTCCCCTTCCTCCAGTATGAGGTCAACAGGACGACCTCCTATAGATGCCTAGAACCATAAAGTGCCCACACAATATGGTCCCTCTGTGTCACCAAGTCCAATCCATTGCTATCTGAAAGCTTGACTTTTATTATGATTTACAGACAGGAGCAGCATCAGGGCCAGGAGTCCTGTTCCCAGGAGAACTCTGAGGCCCCTGGACCACCAATTGTGGTCTTTTAGTGGAGATCTCATTGTGCACCCCTGTTTATACTTGTGTTGCCAGTGAGACTCAACTTTGTGAGCTCCATCGTGGCTATCACTGGTGGTAGCTGGGTACTATCTGGTTCTTCCAGTCACAAGTCAATGTAGACATTCACTCATGTGAGTTTCTCTGTTTTCTGGATTCTCTGTTCCTCATGTCGTTATGGACCTTGGTGATCATCTGTTCCTGCTAAGTTGGGACCATTTGCTGTACCCTGAGATGGCAGCTTGGCAGCTTTTAAGACCCCAGACGCCACTCACCAATGTGGGGTGTGGAGAGACCTCCTTAGCAAAACGCTAGTTGTGCCAATTGGCCTCGATTTCCCCTGAGAGCATGGTTCTCAGCACCCTGCCCCAGCTACTCTATCCTTGCGATATTGGGTTAAGATAGGAGGAGTACACAAGTTGTGTTGAAGTCCCGTTAATATTGATCTTCTTACTAATGTGTGCTGTCACCAATTTCACCCATCCAAACTTTTAACAACTATCTAAACCCTCCCCCTCCCCCTCCCACCTTCCCCACCCTTGCAGCCATCAAAGAGTCTTTTCTGTTATGCATGAGTCTGCTTTTAAGTTCTTATTGTAGGGGTCTCATACAATATTTGTCCTTCTATCGCTGACTACCTTCACTCAACATAATGCCCTCCAGTTGAAACCAGGTTAAGAGATGTTTCCTGCTATCATTCTTGTTCTTTATCATTGCATAGTGTTCCATTGAGTGTATATACCATAATTTACCTATCCATTCTTCTGTTGTTGGGCATCTTGGTTGATTCCATCTTTTTGCTATTGTGGACTATGCTGCGATGAACATTCGTGTGCATGTATCAGTTGGTGTGCATTCTCACTTCTAAGACACATTCTGGCTGTACTTCTTACAAGACAAATTTGTCCTGTCTTCTGGAAGTCCACAGTATATTCAACATTCTTTGCCAAGACCATCGTTCAAAGGCACAAGTATTTCTCCGGGTTTTTCTTGTTCATTGTCCATGTTTCACGATTGAACTTAGTTGTTTTTGGTGTTGTGGCCAAAACTATATTTTTCATATCCTTTACCAAAAGCATCCTTTTCTCTTGTGCACTTCTTAGTGACAACATTTACCTTCGTCAAGCTGTGTTCACTTCACTCAGATTTGATGCTACTTTTTCCATCACCAGAAATAACAAGTGTCAACCCATTTAAGAGTGCTTCTGTTTTTCCCCTATCCCTGGTAACCACCAATGAGTATTTTTCTCTCTCTCTTTCTCTCTCTCTGTATTCTTGTCTTCTTATAAAAGCACAATCATACAAAATTTGTCTTTTTGTGATTGACTTACTTCATTCAGCATTATGTCCTCCTTTATATTCATCCACATTATGCTGTGAGGACTCATCATTATTCTTTATGGCTGTGTAGTAATCCATTATGTGTATGTTCTGCAGTTTGCTTATCCACTCATCTTTTATTGCACACTTAGGTTGTTTGTATGCTTTTGCTATTGTGAGTAATGCTGCAATGAGCATAAGTGTGCCAGGCCTTTCTCCTGACATATGCCGAGTGTCTCAAACCCCCAATCTTTCAGTTAGCAGTTGAGTACATCAACCATTGTTGTGTAGTAATAATTAGTTTTGAGTTTTCTACTTTGTTCTCTTTCAGTGTTGCTTTGGATATTCTAGACCCTTTATATGTCTATGGAAACCCTGGTGGCATAGTGGTTAAATGCTAACCAAAACATTGACAGTTCGAATCACTAAGCGCTCCTTGGAAACTCTGTGGGGCAGTTTTACTGTCCTTTAGGGTCATTATGAGTCAGAATCAACTCATTGGCCGTGGGTTTTGGGTTTTTCTGTTTTTGTATTTCTACATACATCTTAGCATCAATTTCACAGTTTCCACCTAAAACAAAACCTCCTGAATGATGCAGTATTTTTGTGACTGTGTCAAAACTCTTACTCCAAATTTTCTGCCCCACATTTAGTGACTGGTGCAACTGAGACTTAGAGAAGAACTTAGGACTTTCCTGAGGCCACAGAGTTATATCAAGGCAGGGTAGTTCTGGTCCTTCCAGTTCCCAGCCCTGTTTATTTGGTGTAGCATTATCCGAAAGAAACAGTCAGCATCATCTAACACACGGGCCAACAACCATAGGGATAAAGTGATAACAAAAGCCTCTGACCCAAATTCTCTCTCCACTGAGTGGTTTTCTTATAGGGAAAAAAAATGCCATTCGTTTTTTGAGTCACAGAGACTTATCTTGTCACCATGGTAACACATCTTTTGGCACCAGGACTGGCCTGTTTCTTGAAATAGCTTTTCTTTCCAACTTCTGCAAACCTGAAAAGAAGGGCCTGGCAACCAACTCTTATGTCAACTGGAGGAGGCTAGAGCAGGCTAGAATAGGGATTCTGTCTTGGGACTTAACCCACAAGGGAAACTGTGTGGGAAAGGAGGGCATTCTGAACACTTCAGGGAGACTATAGACTATGGAGATCGATGTCTCAGAATTTTATGAGTGTGGGTTTAATTTGATATGCATTGATTGCTTCTAATTCAAAATTCTTTCTCTCAAGAAGCTGTCTACTGAAGCAACTAAGACAAAAACCAAGCCCTGTCAAATTGTAAAATGGGGGCATGTTCCCTACTACAGGAAATCCCTGAGCCTCTGATAGATCAACTTTATGTCTCACAAGAGGGAGTACGGCGCCTAACAACAACAACAATGATCAGGTAAGTAATTTTCTACACTTACTTGATCATTGTTGTGCTGGTTGTTGTATTAGGTGCCATCAAGTTGATTCCAACTCATAGCGATACCATGTGACAGAGTAAGATTACCCTGCAGGGTTTTTGAAGCTGTAATTTTTATAAGAGCGAATCACCAGGTCTTTTTGCGTCAGAACTGCTAGGTGGGCTCCAATAGTCAACCTTTCTGTGAAAAGATCTGTGAACTCTCCGGAATCAGTTTTGGGTGTCTTAACAACTCTCTTAGAGATGGAGACTTTCCTTTGCTGGGAACATTCTCTCCAGAGAGCCTCCCTGATTATCCGAGCTGTACATTATTCCCCTCTGAAAACTTCTCAAAATGCACTGGGCACCACCATTCTTCAGGTTATAACGGTATTTGCTGTGTAGGAAATTCCTACACTGATTTGCTGTTATTACTTTGGGGTTTCTATGTTTCTACGTGGAAACTTTGGGGCATAGTCAGCTTACCACTGTCTTACTTCTTTTAAAAAAGAAAGTTCTTCATTGATGTTCATGCAAACTAGTAAGCGACACATATCAACCAAGATAAGTTAAGATCAAGATCAGGATTTCCAGGTCCTTCAAACCTGTCTGATTGCCTATAACCGTAACAGAATTGCCAACGGTAGTTTCCCTACAGGAAATGCTCACCTTTTGCTAGCTGCGGCCCTTAGCTCCCCCACCATTTTTTGTTTTGTTTTGTGATTGTTTTTTGTCAATTCAACATTTTTCACATACATAGTTTAGTGGTATCAATTACATTAATCACATTCTGTAACCATTATAAATAGCTGAATTCCCATCACCATAAAACAGAAACTCACTGCTTCCTAAACAATAGTTTCTCCTCTCTCCCTGCCCCGGTAGTAAAAAAACCCAGCGCCGTCTGCCCAAGGTAGCCACTAGTAAACTTCAGTCTTTGTACAATTACCTATTCTTTTCATTTCATATAAGTGAGGCTATACAATATTTGTCCTTTTCTGACTGATTTATGTCACTCCACATGTGTTCAAAGTTCATCCATGTTGTAGCACATGTTAGGACTTCATTTCTCCTTCTGTTTAAGTAGTGTTCCATTGTGTGTATGCATGACATTTTGTTTATCCATTCATGCACTGACAGAGGACATTTGGGTCGCTTCCACCTTTGGTTATTGTGAACAGTGATGCAATGAACACTGGTGTACTTGTGTCTGTATCACTTGCAAATCTCTTGGTATGTGCCTAGAATTGCTGGGTCACATGGTAGTTCTGTGTTTAACTTTTTGAGGAACTACCATATTGTTTTCCATAATGGCTGTAACATTTTGCGTTCTCACCAGCAGTAAATGAGGGTTCCAGTTCTCCACATGCTCACCAGTACTCCTAGCCTCTTAAAGCCTCACCCCAGCAAATACGGCTGTCCCATATGTGAGCAATGGCCATTACTGATTTACTCCTGACCTTCCTGGCCCTAGCAAGCAAAGAAAGAGAAGGTAGAATGCCATCCACAAAGTAGGATGAGGACAAGTCGCCTCACTATGGTATCTACCTGGAGCTCTAAAAAAAAGTAGCACCCAAAATGGAGGTTCTTCCAAAGAGGAGAAACCCACATCAAAGATGCCACCATTAGTGTGAACAAATGGGAAAGAAATGGAACTCGCTCTAGAGCAAGAATCACATTATGTGACTCTATTTCCTCTACTCCCCACACCTGTGATAAAGAATATCAATCACTTGCTCTTTTTTCTCTTGAGCTCAGATAATCCGCTTGCACAATAATTGATGAAAGCTGGCCTCTAGGATGAAGCACATTTCCATCTGTCTTCTAGGATGGATTAGAGTATGTTACTAAAGATGAAACAGATACTAGTTATGGTAGTTCTCAGGAGGGAGAAAGCATTCATTAAATACATCATCTATTTATTAAGCACCTATTATATGCCAGGGGGCCCTGGTGGTGCGGTGGTTAAGTGTTCAGTTACTAATCAAATCCTGCCAGTTTGAATTTATCAGCTTCTCCTTGGAAACTCTGTGGGTCAGTTCTGCTCTGTCCTCTGAGGGTTGCTGTGAGTCAGAATCAAGTTGATGAGAGTGGATTTGGTTTTGAGTCACATGCCAGGCATATAATACAAAGTCTGTCATGTGAGTGAAGGAAAAAGGTAAGTAATTAATGATGTAGCACTACATGCAGGAATCCCTGGATGGTGCAAGCAGTTAGCACATTCTGCTACTAGCTGAAGACTGGAGGTTCAAGACCACCCAGAGATGACTCAGAAGAAAGGTTTGGCAATCTACTTTTAAAAACTCAGCTATTAAAAACCCTATGAGTAGAATGGTCACCATGAGTAGGGCTCGACTCAAAGGCAACTGATACTGTGTGCTGAGTACACAGCAGAGTGATGTAGCCAGTGGCACAGGAGCACAGAATAGGGGCAACAGTAGGAGCCAAAAAAACCACCAAATTGAGTCAATTCCAATTCCTAGTGACCCTATAAGACAGAGTAGAACTGACCCATAGGGTTTTGAAGACTGACAATCTTTACAGAAGTGGACTGCCACATCTTTTCTCCTGTGAACAGTAGGAGCAACTTGTGCCAAACTACTAATGTATAACAGCTAACCAGCTGTTTTAATGACTAAAGCAAAGGATATGAAACAGAAATAACAGGAAATGAGATCTTCATATGTGTTGCCCAGAACACTAATGTCACAAGGGTATACTAGGAGGAGCATCTCAGAAAATGACATGTTACTGTGTATGTAGAAGTGCTTTACAGGCTGGGAGATGCTCTCAAACAGTGCTGCTCAAAGTGTAATCTGTAGACCTGCAGCATCAACATACTTAAGAAATACAAATTCTTAAGGAACTTATCATTAATGCAAACTCTCAGACATTCCAGGGATGAATCCAGGCATCTGTGTTTTAGCATGCCCTCCAGGTGATGCTAATGTATGCTAGAATTTCCAGAAGCCCTAATCTGAAACTGTAGTCTATGCTGTTGTAGTCATTGATTCCAGTGCCTACAAGGTCATTAGAGTTGAAATGGACTCAATGACAATTAGTAGTAGTAGTGAGTACATGCCCTGGGCACCTTCATTGTTCCAAACTGGACACAGCACTTTTTTTCCCTGCTCTTCCCTGCATTCCCTTCTCCTGATTCACCTGACTCCATCTATGCTGGAGTCTTCTAGGACTTTTGACTCCAGGTTTTAGCACAACTTTTGACCTTTCCTATCCCACCACATACACATCCTATCTGTCATCAGGCTCTAGAAGCTTGTTAGTTTCCCTAATAACCTGGACACATTAGACATGGATAAAATTCAAGAATCAAACATGTAGAAATTGTTGAGATGGAGTGCATTTTGTTTTACATATTTTCAGTACAATAAAAGAAAAAAAAAAGTTAAGCAGTGAGGTAACAGCAGACACTGGTAAGGAAGATTGTGTCAGTCTCTTCAACCAGATGTGTGTTTTATTCCTCAGCCTACCTCAGAGTTGGGATCACACCTGGCTTTTCTTTCCAGCTGTGTGACTTTGCCTGAGTGGCAGTTTCCTTAACTACAAATGGGGTTAACAATGGTACTTACCTCATAGTGTTGTTGTGGGAAAGAATGAATTAATACAGGTAAAGCATTTAGGACAATAAATAGTAGTAGTAGTAGTAGTAGGATTATTATTAGAGCCTTGGTTATAAGAGTTCAGCTGCTAACCAAAACGTCAGCAGTTCAAATCTACCAGGCCATCCCTGGAAACCCTATGGGGCAGTTTCATACTTTGTCCTATCGGGTCACTAGGGAAACCCTGGTGGCATAATGGTTAAGTGCTATGGCTGCTAACCAAGAGGTCGGCAGTTGAAATCTGCCAGATGCTCCTTGGAAACTCTATGGAGCAGTTCTACTCTGTCTATAGAGTTGCTATGAGTCAGAATCGACTTGATGGCAGTGGGTTTTCTTTTTTATAGGGTCACCATGAGTCAGAACCAACTGAGTGGGACCAAACAACAACAAATATTATTATCAACATTACATTATTCTTTCTACTGCAATAGTCTCCTACCCACCAGTCTCTCTTAACCGAACTCTTGGTCTTACAACTTGGCCAACTGGATGTTGTGACTGCAGCAGATTCATGCACAACAATTTGTTCCCCTCTTAGACATTTTCAGTGGCTCTCCTTCCCATTCTCATTTTTGTTTTTAATAAAGTTTTTTTTAAGCAATAAAACTTGTTGCTTCTAAATGACTTTTATAGACAATACAAGCTCCCTTGTTTTTAGCTGCCAGCAAGTCAGCTCCCAGTCACCGTGATCCCATGGACAACAGACTGAATGCTGGCCAGTACTGTGCCATCCCCATGATCACTTGCCGATGGGATCACCATGATCCATGAAGTTTTCATTGGCTGATTTTCAGAAACAGACCACCAACCCTTTCTTCCTAGTCTGTCTTACTGCAGGAAGCTCCACTGAAACCTGTTCAGTTTCAAATCGACACATAAGCCCCTAGTGCCAGAGAGATAGCAGATACACTTGAGGGGCATAGCTCAGGAATTGAAACCAAGTCTCCCACCGGAAGGTGTTTACCATTTAGCCAGCGCTGCCCCCATAATAGAGGATCTGCTTTGGTAAAAGTCAGGGTATGGGACAAGCAGGATGCAGAGTTCCTTCCAAATTTGCCCTTGTCCTCCTTGCCCTCCCAACTGTGTTGGACTCTGGGCTCCAAGGATTTCATTAGGAAAACTTCTCACCTGTGGAATCCAAATAGCCAGTCAAGGTGCCCATTGAGCTCCTTTCTAGGGAGACAAATCATTGTGTATAGTGCCATCTTAACTGTTCGTTCAAGCTGGTCCACCCATCAAGACGGTCTTGGCCTGAACTATCCACCTAACTGTTCTCACTGCACTGTCTTGCATCCTCCCAGCCAGCCCAGCCTCCAGGGACAGCTCCTTCCTCTTGACCCTGGCCTCCCTTGTGTTGGTCAGACACCCTCCCTGCAGGCCGAGAACAGACCCTAGGGAGCCCTGAGAACAGAGGAACCCAGGAGGAGCTATTTCTAACACAGGATGCTCTGGCCAGCTGCCCAGGCTTTGTTCTGATCTCTGATGTTTTTTAGAATCTTCTCATTACATCACGAAGAGAAGCACAATGAAGTACTAATCTTCCTTTTTAGTAAATTTTTTTCTCATTACAGAAGTAATATGTGATTACTGGAAGAAATATGCAAAATATAGAAAATCTTAAAAAACAAAATAACAATAAATATTAATGCTTCCACACAGATAGACATTGTTAATATTTGAATGTGTTTCCTCTGAGGATTTTTGAGTTAATACATTCACATTCACTCATGTAATTTGGATTATAATTACACAGCTACAGAGATACAGCATTAACATCTGGTCATGCCATTGAAAATCCTTCAAACATAAAAAATTTTAATAGTTGAATAATTTTCCTTTAAGTGGATTTATTATTTATTGAGCATTTACCATGTGCCAGGTACTATGTTTGCTGCTAGCACACACAGTAATGAAAAACCAAGAGTTTGGCCTCGTAGAACTAACAGTTTACACTAGAAGATTTATTTTTAACAAATGTTTTTGAAAACTAAATTACTTTACAAATTATTTTAGGTGCAATGGGGTGATAGTATGCAATGAGAAAGTTTAAACAAAAAAAGCCAAATCCAACTCACCGTGACCCTATAGGGTAGAGTAGAACTGTCCTATAGGATTTCCAAGGGGTGGCTGATAGATTCTAACTACCAACGTTTTGGTTAACAGCCATAGCTCTTAACCACTGGGCCATATTACTACAGAGGAACAGCATAACTAAGATTGGCAACACAAGGAAATGTTCTCTGAAGAAGTGATATTACACTTAAGACCCAAAAGAACTGAAAGCAGGAACGCAAACAGACTCTTGTACATTGTCTACCAATACATATTTTCAGAATCCCAAAGAGAGATACGGGGTCTTACATGTTCTGTTCGTGCTCAGGAACCTCTCAACCCTACAAGCCACTTGTCCTCCAGGAAAATGGTGAGCAGGGAGGTCAAAAACATTCTTCAAACCTCAAGTTTGATGGTTCAAACCATCCAGCAGCATTGTGGAAGAAAGTCCTGTGATCTGCTTCTGTAAAGATTACAGCCAAGAAAACCCTATAGAAGTTAGACTCTGTAATATATGAGGTTGCCATGAATCAGAATCGATTTGGTGGCAAAGGAATTAATTTTTGGCTTAGGGAACCTGAGAATGCCTGGGTAGTACAAACAGTTTATGTGCTCAGCTGCTCACAGAAAGCCTGACAGCCGGACTGTACCCAGAGACACTCGGAGGACAGGCCTGGAGACTAGCTCTGAACAGTCAGCCACTGGAGACCGCAGGGAGCACAGTGCTACTCTGACGTACATGGGGTCACCTTAAGTGAAAGTCGACTCAGTAACAATTTCTTTTTTTTTAATTTTCAGAAACCAGTATTGAATGCTGTCATTCTTCTCATTAAGGCTCTTCAGTGGTTACAGACATTCACAGGATTTAGCCCAAAGTCCTTCCACTGGCATTTAAGGTCCTAGAAAATCAGACCCAAACTAGTCCTCCTGATGCAGAGCACTGCCCTCTCACCCCTCATCCATCAGATGCCGTAACACGCCCATGTGATTTTCACTTGATACTATGCCACCCCTGCTCATGCATCTCTGCTTTTCCCCTATCATTCCCTGTGTCCGAATGCTCATTCCTTCTCTACCATACTTACCCTATATTCTCTTCAAAGTCCCGTTTAGATTATTGAGCCCTCCGATCCTGCCCATCCAGCACTAAAAGTTATACTCTGTTTCTGTTCCTAACCACACTCTACATTCTTAGCTGTCTGTATGCTTCATAGATCTTCCAGGGAGGACGTTGTTTTATCTCTTTGTAGTCCCTGGCATTGCGTGCAGCCCCTATTAGCTGGTCAGTAAATGAGGGGATGGATGCTTCTGCCAGTGAGTGGAAGCAAGAGGTAAATTTGGAATCACCTGTGTTGTACCAGATGTGTTTGCCTGGCATGGCCAACACAATGACAGGTGTGGGGCGATTTAGAAGCTATTTCTACGGAAGCCAATAAATCTTGTATGAAGGCCTTGTCACCCAGTTTAATTGCTCAGTTTGTCCTCAGCTGTTTAAATACACAGGGTAATGGGACTCCAAGAGCCCTACCAAAAACCTGCACAGAAGAGAACCCTCAGCTTGGGGCTAAAGAGGACCTGTCCTGCTCTGGGACACCCTCCATGCGCAAGGGGGCTCCACATTGGTTGAGGCTGACCTAAGAACACAGGGAACAGACAGACAGGGCAGATATGGTAAGTTGCACTACCTGGCCCAATGCTCACCCCATACTGTATCCACTGAGCTGACCCTGTGCTTTGCCGGAGTGTATTTTCACACATGTTGACTTTGTATTTGGCCGTGTGACTTGCTTTGGCCCATGGAATGAGGGACACATAACAGACGGGCCAGTTCTGAGCCTAGGCCTCCTGGCCTATTTCTGTGTCCTCTCTCGTACCTTTGCCACGACCATAAGAATGAAATTCCTAGGCTAAGTCGCTTGTCCCAGGAGAATGAAAAAGATGCATAAGCAATAAACTCTTCTCATTATACTCTACTGAGCCTTTTTGTTCTTTTGTTCTGCAGCAGCATTGTGGTTCCGACGGATACAATGATAGGTCATTACCCAGGTCAACCGGAAACACAAATGAGACAAAGAACAAAGGCAGAACTGTGTCAGAGAAGATCCGAAAGCACTATCATCAGAGAAGCAGCATGCACTTCCGGGTAAGTAAGCCAGATGAGAAGGCATGGGTTAGTGAAATGCCCTTCCAGGTAGGACGCAAGGGAGGCAGGGGCAGAAGGCCAAGGGTTTTTCCCATGTTTGGTCTTGGATGTCAGTCTGGAGCTTGTTCTTATCCACATGCAGAAGTATGGGCATCACCACTTCCACCCACTAGGTATAATATTTGAGGTAGGCTAGATGCTTGCTGAAGAACAAGAGAAACTAAAAATACATAAATAAACCCACTGCCATTGAGCCAATTCTGACTCACAGTGACCCCACAGGGCTTCCAAGGCTGTAAATCTCTGCAAAAGCGGACTACCACAGCTTCCTCCCACAGAGCTGCTGGCGGTTTCAAACTGCCCACCTTTCCATTAGCAGTTGATTGCTTTTGCCACTACACCGTGGGGGCTTCTTCAGGAACAGAAGAATGGGGTTCTAACTGCAGATTTTCTGGAAACTCTGTGGGTCACTAAGAGTGGTCACTGCTTCTCTCCAATACTTAAGTCTTTTCATTAATACATTAGAATATTATGAAATTTTCTGTATCTTTCAGTGTTGCTAGGTTATATAAAGTAACAAAAACTCCCAAATTTCAGTAGCTTAAAATGAACCAAAAAAAAAAAAAAAAAGTTTAAGATTTATCACTGTTGTCCTTACAGTTAAGTACTTGGCTACTAACCAAAAGTTATTAGGACTAACCCGTCAGCTGCTCTGTGGGAGAAAGACCCAGCAATCTGCTTCTATAACACTTACAGACTGGGAAACCCTCTGCGGCAGTTCTGCCTTGTCACATGGGGTTGCTGTGAGTCACAACTCAACAGCACTCTCAACATCGTTGTCCTCACTGAGGACCCAGGGTGACAGAATGGCCACTTGTTGCATAGCTGTCAGTCACCACTGCAGAGGGAAAAGAGACAGGAGGACAGGGCAAAACAGGCACTAACTCAGAGCTCTTGCCTGTGACACATTTCCACGGGCCACAGTATGTCCCTGACCAAATCTAACTTCAAACGGGCAGCACAGTGCAGTCTAAGCATCTGCCTGGAAGGAGGGAGAAACAGAACCTTTGCAAACAGCCCTGCTGAATGCTATGTCCTCCCACACAGCTTCATTTTTTTTTAATATTTTAAAATATGAAATATTCCCTCTTTCCAGCTGCCTGGCATTCTGAAAATTCCTGAGATCACCTCTAGGTTCACCTTTAGAAGCAAATTTTGTCCTCACCTGCCTACCACCTCCTGTGGCATTTTTCTGTTCCCTGCACCATTCTGATATAAAATGTAGCCCACTTGTCCTTGATTTCTCCTAATTTACTCACACAAAGCATCTATGTACAGAACAGACTTTGCTGAAGGTTTGGGTGGGATGATCTACATCACAGCAACAACCTTACAATGAATACAACCTTAGAATGAACACCAGGTATTCTGTCCTCCTGAGGCTTTGGGGAAAACCCTGGTGGTGTAGTGGTTAAGTGCTACAGCTGCTAATTGAAAGCTAGCAGTTCAAATCCACCAGGTATTCCTTGAATACTGTTTGGGGCAATTCTACTCTGTTCTGTAAGGTCGCTATGAGTCAGAATCAATTCAATGGCAGCAGGTTTGGTTTGGCCGGAGGCTTTTGGCCACCCAGCTGGAAGGAATTTCTACTGAAGGTTCAAACCCCTCACCATTGGCTATCCCGTCTCCCCAGCTCCTGCTGTTGTTAGCGGCCATCAAGTCGGCTCTGATTCACAATGAGCTCATGTATAACAGAACGAAATGCTGCCGCACTGTCTTCGCAATCGTTGGTGTGTTTGAGTCCACTGCTGGGCCTACTGTGTAGCACCTTCCAGCCTGAGAAGAGAAGGGCTCATCTTTTGGCTCTATCAGACAATGTTCTGCTGTGATCTGTGGGACTTCCATTGGCTAAATTGGAAGCAGATCACCAGGTCTTTCTTCCTACCCCTCTTTAGTATGGGCAGGAACACAGCTCTTGAACCTCTGCTTGGCTCCAGGCACACGTGCACACAGAGAACATGAAGTTCCTGCTAGACAAAGCACCACCCCTGGGAGTCCTGAGGAGCTCAGAAGAACAGGCAGAGGCTCTGATATTCCACTTGTTCCTCCCCAGCCCCGAGCCCTGGAACGGAGTAGGAGGAAGCAGGACAGAGATTTACGTGTCTAGAGATACAGATATTGCTGCCATCCTCGTGCCCCTTCCCTTAAAAGGCAGAAGTTGCTAAGTCAATGTTGATTTTAAATCACTCTTTCTCTCTCCCTGTTAAATGTAGACACATTTGTTTTACTAAGCACTCAGGCCTGAATGCCAGGCACTGGTGCTCACACAAACCCGTGGAGACAGCTCTGTGCTGATTCTCCATTTGCTAAAGAGGGAGCTGAAACTTGGGGAGAATAAACAGTTTACTCAGGTCTCCCACACAGCTCACTTGGGCGCTGAAAGGCAAACCCAGGTCAGAGTAACGATACATTGTTCTTTCTTCTCTACCACTGGCATCTCTCTGATCTCCTGCATCTTAAAATGACTGAGATGGCTCAACAGGAACTGTGGATGATTACTGGAGGGTGTGTTGACTGCTATAATTTACCTTTATCTCCAGCCTGACATCCAGTTTCAAGTCAACAAAGGAAATGGAGCTCTCTGTGCCAAGCTCTGCCATCTGCCCTGAGGTGGAGTGGAAAGGAGACGGAAACATGCTTGTATCGGAGCTTACATTGGTCAGGAGTCCCCAGACTTCCTGACATCATGGCATCACTGGAAAACACGGAAGTACCAAGGTCCCCTGCCACATGTGGGGGAGCGGTCTGTCACAGCTGAGGACAGAGTGTAAAGCGGTGTTCACAGAATGCTGCAAGTAGAGTTAGCCATGTTTTATCAGTCTATGTTGTCACTAACTGCCGCCAATTTGGCCCGTGGAGATCCCAGGCATGACAAAATAAGATACCACCTGGTCCTAGGCCATCTCCATGATCAGTTAGAAATCAGGAAGTTGTGCTCTACGGGATGTTCACTGGCGGACTTTTTGCCTTGTGACTAGTCTGTCTTGGTCTGGAAGCCCCACTGAGCCCTGTTCAGCATCACAGCAACAAGGAGGCCTCCAGTGACACACAGGTGGGGGTTGGGCACGAGGCCCCTGGGTCTCCCGCATGAAAGGCATGGAGCCAAATAGATGTAAATATTCCTGTTTACAGATGGGGAAACCAAGCCCAGGCACTCCTGAAGAAAGGCTGCCTCACTAAGCCCCAGGGATCCAGGACATGGTAGCCAGTCAGCAGTCTCAGGAGCCCCAGACCATCACAGACAGAGCCAGGCACCTACAGTCACCTTGCCTTTAGTGGGGTCTTCTATGCTAGTTCCTACAACAGACATCTGAGAATGTTTTACCAGGAAATGATGTGCTTTACTTGCTTGAAAGGGTATGAGACTTCCTGTTATCAACTAGAGGTGCTTTTAGTTTCTGGCAAATTGCTTTGCAAATCTACTTATGTAAACAAAAAGCCAGGTCCGGTGATGTGATGCCTCAATTAATTATATCTGATGAGAAAATACCATGTGTTTTCACTATGACATTTATCATCCAAGCTCTGCATCTCCCAAGAACACTGAGAAGCCTGCTTCTGGAAAAGCAAAGCACTAAGGGAAACTGACCCAAGATTGCAAGGCCCCTGCAGTTTCAAAGTAGCGGGTGCTCCTGATGCCCACTGAGAAGCAAATTTAAAAGCTCTCTTTTGAGTCGGATCCGACTCGACGGCACTTGGCTGGCTTTACTTTCCAAGTGTTGCCTTTCCTGTTAGCTCACTTCCAGCCCCTCCACTGTGCAGGTAAGCAGAAGCTACACAATTCTCCATGTGCTATTAATAGGAAAACAGTTCCACAGGGGCTAGCAACTCACCTTAGATTTTCTGCTTCCCAGGCTCTGCACAGTGCTCTGGAGCAGATCTCCGAAAAACTTTGCTCCCCTTGTTCCCTCTTTGATTTCCTGGCATTGCCGATTTGCAGTGCAATACAAAAAACTGGAAGATTTGGGTTCAAATCTCAGCTCTACCACTGAGTGCTGACGAATCTGGTCGCTTTGCTCATCTTCTTTGGGACTTAGCCTCCTCATCCGTAAAATTAAGAACAATGGAAACAAGCCCAAGGATATATGAGGAAAATATGGCTTCATTTTAATATTGAGGACATTAGATCATATTACTATGTTGTTGTCAGTGATAGGATAATATTCATATGCCTACAAGGATACTCAGTTAATACAACTATTATTCAAATTGATGCACCAACCTCTAATGCTAAAGATGAAGAAATTAAGAGTTTTTACTAACTTCTGCAGTCTGACATTGATTAAACATACAGTCAAGAAGATGCATTGATAATTAATGGTGTATGGAATACAAAAGTTGGAAACAAAGAAAAAGGATTAGTAATTGGAAAATATAGCCTCTGTGATAGAAACAAAGGCAGAGACTGCATGATAGAATTTTGCAAGACCATTGATTTCTTCATTGCAAATACCTTTTCTATCTTTTATTTTTAATATTTTGTCATAGTTAAGTGAAAATCTACAAATGAAGTCAATTTGCTGTGTCAAACCCCAACAGAGATCTCTGTGCAACTCCACGTGCTATCCCAGCCCTGTGGCAGCACACTAGTCCCTTCCACTCTGTATGTCCTGTATTCATTCAGCCTAGTCTTGTTCCCCCACTCCACCCTCCTCTCTCTTACTATTGGGGAGCTGCTGCAACACCTTCATGTCTTACAGTCCAGTCCAAATTTTCTAAAGAGTTTTCTTCACTGCTAGTTTCATCACTGGGGTAGGAGTGAGACCAGGAGCCACATATGCTCTCAGGTGATTCTCCAGGGTGTCCTCCAGTCTTGTCTTTTAACAGAATTCTAGATCTGCATCCCTATTTTCCCCCCTCTATGTGCGGGAGTCTGACATTGTGTTGTCTCTCAAGGCAAACATTAGAGGTGGCTCGGCACCATCTAGTTCTTCTGCTCTCACGCTGGTGTAGACTTTGGATCATTGGGCCCTTTCTGTCTCCCAGGCTCACATTTTCCTCCTGTCGTTGATGTCCTTGGTTCTCCTCTGTTCACTTGGCTTGGGACCAACTGATGCTGCTTTGATGACAGCTTGCAAGCTTTTAAGACCCCAGAAGCCACTCATTAGTTGAGATGCAGACCATTTTCTTAAAAAGGAAAAGTTTAGTTGTGCCAGTTGACCTCAATGTCCTCTGAAAGCACAGTCCCCAGACCCCTCTCCTGCTACCCTAACTTCAAAAGTGTTAGGTTATATATAGGAAACCTTTTACCTCTTGGTATAGTTCAGCAGTGTTGGTCTCCCTTCTGATGTGTGCTATCACTTCCTTTGCTTAACCTAGTTCCTATCTAATATCTGATCTCTGGATATCTGTCTCCTTCCTCTCCATCCACCCCCCCCATAACGAACCAACATTATTTTCTTCTGTGGTTAGTCCACTTCCCGAAGCCTCATAAAAATAGTATCATACAGTATTTGTCCTTTTTGTAACTGATTTCACTCAACATAGTGTCTTGCATATGACTCTATATTGTCAGATGTTTCCAAAGATTGTCGTTGTTCTTTATTACGGCACAGTGTTCCATTCTGTGAATATACCATAGTTTGTTTATTCATTCTTCTATTGAAGGGCTCCTAGGTTGATCCCATCATTTTGCTATCATGGACAGTGCTGCAATTAACATCGGACTGCATGTATCTGCTTACGTGGCAGCCCTTATTTCTCTGGGATATATTCCAATCAGTGGGATTGCTGGGTCATATGGCATTTCTATCTCTAGCTTTTAAAGAAATTACCAAACCTTTTTCCAAAGTGGTTGTACCATTTTGCATTCTCACCAGCAGTGTAAAAAGGTTCCAATCTCTCCACAGCCTCTCCAACATTCATCGTTTTGTGTTTTTTTTTTTTTTTTTTTTTTTTGGATTAATGTCAGCCTCATTGGGGTGAGATGATATTTCATTGTAATTTTGATTTGGATTTCTATGATGACTATTGATCCTGAGAATTTCCTCAAGTGTCTGTTAGCTACTTGGATATCTTCTTCAGTGAAGTTCTTGTCTATACCTTTTGTCTATTTTTTATTGGATTACTTGCTTTTTTCTTGTTGAGGTTTCTCAGTACTCTGTAGACTATGGAAATTAGACACTGGTCAGATTTTTGGTTGGCAATTTTTTTTTCCCAGTCTCTTTACTCTCTTCATGAAGTCTTTGAATGAGCATGTTTGATTTTTAAGAGTCCCCATTTATCTATTTTCTGTTGCTTGTGCTTTGTGATATTTTGCAGTTTGTTTATGCCATTTATTGGGGCTCCCAATATTGTTCCTATTTTTTCTTCCAAGGTCCTTATTGTTTTAGGCTTAATACTTAGGTCTGCAATCCATTTTTATTTAGTTTTTGTGCATGGCACGGCAAATACCTTTTTCAAAAACATAAACAATGACTTATACACACAAACCTCACCAGATGTAATACACAGAAATCAAGTCAACAACATCTGTTGAAAGAGACAATGGAGAAGCTCAATGTTATCAGTTAGGACAAGGCCAAGGACTCACTTCAGAACAGACCATCAGTTATTCATATACAAGTTCAACGTGAAGCTGAAGAAAATTAGAATAAGTCCACGCAAGCCAAAGTACCATCTGGTATATATTCCATCTGAATTTACAGACCACCTAAAGAACAGATTTGATGTGTTCAGTACTCATGACCAAACATCAGATAAGTTGTGGACATCATACATGAAGGAAGCAAGACGTAATTGAAAAGACCAAAATAGATGTCAGAAGAGACTTGAAACTTGCTCTGAAGCATTGAGTATCTAACTTGAAAGAAATAAATGATTAAATAAAAGAGCTGAAAGTTAAATAAAAGAGCTGAACAGAATATTTCAAAGTGTGGCTCAAAAAAGGAAGAGTATTATAATGACATGTGCAAAGACTTGGAATCAGAAAACCAAAAGGGAAGAATAGACTCATCATTTCTCACATTGAAAGAACTGAGAAAAAAAATTGAAGCCTCCAGTTGCAATCTTGAAGGAATCTATGGGAAAACATTGAATGATCCAGGAAGCATGAAAGAAGATAGAAGGAATACACAGAGTTACCATACCAAAGAACTGGTCTATGTGCAACCATTTCAGGAATTAGAATAAGACCAAGAACCAATAGTACTGAAGGAAGAGGTCCAAGCTACAGTGAAGACACTAACAAAAGAAATAAAGAAGACCCAGGAATTGACAGAATATCAACTGAGACGTTTCAACAAACAAATGCAGCACTGGAAGTGCTCACTTATCTATGCCAAGAAATTTGGAAGACAGGTACCTGCCAACTAACTGGAAGAGATCCATATCTTTGCCCATTGCTAAGAAAGGTAATCCAAATTAAATGAAAAATCGTTGAACAATATCATTGATATCATACAAAAGTAAAACTTTGCTGAAGATGGTTCAAAAGTAGCTGCAGCAAGTACATAAACAGAGAAACTCCAGAAATTCAGGCTGGATTCAGAAAAAGATGTGGAACAAAGGATATCATTGCTGATGTCAGATGAATCTTGCAGAGAGTACCAGAAAGATATTTACTTGTGTTTTGTTGACGACACAAAGGCATTTGACTGTGGATCACTACAAAAAAATTAAAATTCCAAGAACACTTAATTGTACTTAGAAGGAACCTATACACAGATTAAGAGGTTGTTGTTTGAACAGAACAAGGAACTATTGCATGGTTTGTCAGGAAAAGAGTGCATCAGGGTTGTATCCTTTGACCATACTTATTCAATCCGTTTGCTCAGCAAATACTTTGAGAAGCTAGACTGTATGAAAAAGAACTCAGCTTCAGGATTCGAGGAAGACTTATTAACAACCTGTATTATTCAAATAACACAGCCTTGCTTCCTGAAAGCAAAGAGGACTTGAAGTACTTACTGAAAATCAAAGACCACAACCTTCAGTATGGATTACACTTCAACATAAAGAAAACAAATATCCTCACAACTGCATCAATAAGCAACATCATGATAAATGGAAAAAAGGTTGAAGTTATCGTTTCATTGGATCCATAGCCAATGACAAATCTGTGCAAAAGAACTCTTTCAAATGTTAAAAAGCAAAGATGTTACCTTGAGGACTGAGATGTGCCTGACACAAGCCTGGGGTTTTCAATTGCTTCATATGCATGGGAAAGCTGGACAATAAATAAGGAAGAACGAAGAAGAAATGATGCCTTTGAATTATGGTGTTAGCAAAGAATATTGAATATGCATGTGATAGACTGCCAGAAGATGAGCAAATCTGTCTTGGAAGAAGTATAACCAGAATGTTCCTTATAAGCAAGGATGGCAGCATTTCATCTCACATACTTGGGACATGTTATCAGGTCAGGAAAGACATCATGCTTGGTAAAGCAGACAGTCAGCCAAAAAGAGCAAGACCCTCAGGGAGATGGAATGACACAGTAGCTGCAACAGTGGCTTCCCGCATAATGGTGATTATGAGGATGGGGCAGCACTGGAGACGATGTCACACATACAGCACTGTGAGTCGGCGCTAACGCCACAGTGCCTAGCAACGACATTGTTGTCAGACGCTGCTGAGTTGGCTCCAACTCATGTGTAGCAGAACAAACTGTTTTATGGTTCTGGCTACCTTCACAAACTTTGATGTTTGAGCCTATTGTGGCTTTTGTTTCAATCCAGCTCATTGAGTATTTTTACTAACCCTCTTTTTTACCATTTAATCAAAGATATGCAGCTTTTCAATAACTGGTCTCTAGAGTGGGTGGCTGCAGTTTTGGCTGTTCAGAGTCCATCCAAAAATCTTTCCTATTTAGAGATAATAACAGTAAAGGTAGGTTGTAGCCATACTTCCGACAAGAAAATGGAGGGGACAGTTCTTTTTCACTGCCTCCTGGCAGCTAATGTGAGTTCATAACTAACCATGGCCAAATATTTCAGCCTAAGATTCTGACCCTTGTGGGAATGACACAAAGGATAGGGTCAACTAAGTTTTCCCACGGTGACTGGGGTGATGTAATAGATGCCAGACATGGCACTAAGTGGCCTATGGTGAGGGTGCCCACTGTGGTAGTGGCAGAGTGTCCTGCAACTAGGGCCTAATAAAAGAAACTGTCCCTTCTGTTGGCTGTCTGGCTTCTGTTCTCTTCTATGAACTACCCCAAACCCTTCTGATAAACACCATGTAGACTTAACCAAGAGCTGTTTCTGTTGCTTACAGCCAACAGTTCAGACACATTGTGGTTTCTGTTGCCGTTCATTGCCATCTAGACAGCTCCAATTCACTATGACTTTTTATGTAAAACAGAACAAAATGTTGCTAGTCACGTGCCACCTTCGCAGGGGCAGGTTATCCAATAGACAAGGTAAGCACACTAGTTACCTTGCTTACCAGATTATCCACAGTGAATAACTGCATATTTTTTCACCAGGTCAAAGATTCTGCTTGTAGGTATGGCTGACATCTGTCTGTCTCCCAACTCCACAGTACCTTCGTACAGAATCAAAGCCTCTTCTCAAATGGACACTCCCTGACAGGGATTAGATTACCTGTAAGCGACATAAGCCCAGGCTTACTTGTGTTCCTTGCTATCTGTAGTGAGCCACGTGTGAAAGATACGGTGAAACCCATGGGAAACTGGTCACGGCAGGTAAATAAGTGCAAGTAAACCCACGCGCACCTTGCTTACTGGGTACCTGCCGCTGCATCTTCATGATCACTGCTGTGTCTGAGTCCATTGTTGAGGCTGTTATGTCAGTCTATCTCACTTAAGGCTTTCCTTGTTTGTGCTGACCTTCTATTTTACCAAACATGGGCTTTCCCAAATGCTATAATGTGAAGATGGAGCAAACCTAATACTTCAACATGAATTCTTCTTAGTTGTAGGACAAATAGGAAGTGGACAGTTGGCGTCTTCACCAATAAATTTGCTGTGACAGTTTTACTTTTCCAAGGCTAGCACTCAGAAAGTAAGTTTTTCCCAACTATTTACTATCAAGTGGTCAGCATTTATTCCTAATTGGTATGTATCTTTTGAGTGCCTACCATATTGTAGAGACTCAGATCTGAATAAGACTCAAAGTGTGCACAGTTGAAGTGCAGCTTGTTTTCATTAACTGGAGTTAACCCAAAATTCAGTTTCTAAAGGAAGGGCAGTATAACCACTTGATTTTTCCCTTTAATTATCCATTTTCAAAATAATGAGTTGTTTAAATAGTTGTTTCAAATGATGATGAATGAGGTTTGGTTTTGCCTGTTCTCTCTGTCTCTGATATAAACCAGCTATAGAGGACTTTATTGGGTCATTTAGGGAAATTTAAATATGTTCTGGATATTGATTAGACAAAATGTACTGCAGCGGAAAGATGCAGATTGTAAGCAATAAAAAAAATTACAAAACACCAAGATCTCACTTATTAACTACAATACGCACAGAGAAAGATCAGAGGGATCTGCACCAACATTCTGCAGTGGGGCTTAGACTCTGAGTGATGGAAATGTGTTAACTTTTCAATTACTGCTTGTTTATATTTTCCAGTTTTGTACAGTTTACTACTTGGGTACTAAGGAAAGACTGTTTCTGAAAGAGAGAGAGAGAGAAATTAACTTTCCAGATCAAATCTGCTGTCATCAAGTCAATTCTGACTTTCAGAAACCTGATATGTAATAGACACTCCCCAAACAGATACTATTCAACAACAATGTATAAATGTTTGACAGTCACAAATTACTTATAAAAAGACAATATACCATTTAGAGCAATTTTGGAGGCATACAAATGTTTGGATACAACCAGATACTGTAATTGTTATTAACCACTGCTCAGTCTAATTTTGATCTGCTATCTCTGATTTACACCCAGCAACTTTTCCCTTAATATTTTGAGACCACTTTTATATTTCAGTAAACAGAGATACATGGCCTTATTTTTAACAGAAAAAAAAATTCAATTCTATGAATATACCATCATTTATTTTAGGGCTTATAAACCTCAGAACTGCTGGCATGTGGAATCAGACACTTCTTTGTTGTTGGGGGTGGGGTGGGCAGGGCACAAAGGAATGGGAATGGGGATTGTTCTGTGAATTGTAGGATATTTAGCAGCATCTCTGACTTCTACCCACTAGATGCCAGTAGCATGGCCTCCCTATACTCTGGAGTTGAGTCAGCCAAAAATGCCTCCAGACATTATCAAATATCCCTGGCAGGAAAAATCATCTTTCCCTGCTTTCCCCAACACACACACACATTCGAAAACCACTGTTTTAACTATTTCTGTATAGGTGGATATATAACTTTTAATGCCTTTTTTCCTATCACAAACAATACAATGATAAATCAACCTTATATCTATACACCTTTGTCCACTTGTCTGATTATTGTCTTAAACTATGTTATGGGTTGAATTGTGGCCCCTAAAAATGTGTGTCAACTTGACTAAGACGTAATTCCCAGTATTGTATGATTGTACACCGTTTTGTCATCTGATGCAATTTTCCTATGTGCCATCAATTGTACCCCTATGATGTTAATGAGGCGAGATTAGAGGTAATCAATAAGGGAAGAGTCTATCTACAAGATTAGGTTGTACTTTCAGTTCATATCTTTTGAGCTCTAAAAGAGAGAAGCACACAGAGAGACAGAGAGATCTCTTACCACCAAGAAATAAAAACCAAGAGCAGAGCACATCTTTTGGACCCAGAATGCCTGCACTAAGAAGCTCCTAGATCAGGGTTGACAATTGATGACCGGAGCCACAGCCAACAAGCAGAGAGAGCCTTCCCCTGGAGCTGGCACCATGAATTTGGATTTCTACCTTTGTAACTGCAAGAGAAGAAACTTCTGTTTGTTGAAAGCCATCTACTTGTGGTGTTTTTGTTATAGCAGCTCTAGATGACTAAAACAGTCATCTTAGGCATTTTTTTTTAATATTTGACATCAAAGTAACTTAAAGTGGTGTATAGGCATTATTTACCATATAAAGGTTAACATTTTTCCCATGTTTATTCTTTTGTGTGTTTCTTCTTTTTTGAATTGTCAATGGCATTTTCCATTTTTCTTTCAGAGTGCTCATCAAGGTGTTCATAATTAATGTTACAAACCCATTGTTTGTCACCCATATTGCAAGAATATCTCTAGTTTGCTAACTATCTTTTAAGTTTATGATTTCTGTTGCTGTACTGAAATTTTTAACTCATAAAATCTTATCAGTCTTTTTGCTTTAAATTTCTGGACTTGGTATTGTCTTAGAAAAGATCTTTTCTACCCCAAGGTAGAAATGGTCAGCCATTTGCGTGAACACGTCTAGGGACTTGAAATACCAACATTATTACACAGTAAGTTTGTGTCTGGATTCCTTAATCTATCCCATCGATGTATCTGTCCATTTTATCCTATGCCACATTACTATCATTAATTTAACTTTAAAATGTCTTTTAATATCTGGCAGGACAGTTTTATTTTTCTTTTAAAATTGACTTGATATTCTCATATAATAGATAGCATTACATTCTTCCAGAATAACATTTTACTAGTATTTCCCCCTCCCCACAAAAATAGCACATGTTTTTTAAAAGTTCAAATAATAGCAAAAAATACTTAGGAAACGACAGATTGAGAATTTACGCTAGTCTCTTCTACCTTTGTAAGAGCCTCAGACATGACCACCCCAAAAAAGACATTTTTGAAAGGTAAATTCATGAACATGCCAGCCCTTGGAGGGCTAGAAATTATGAGAAATATCTGAGTTACGAAAGTCAGGTGAAATTAAATTGAAGGAGGAAATTACAGCACAAAATACATGCAGGAGAAACTTGCTGCAAAATGTGGGAGTGAATCCAGGGATGCCCTAAGTTAATGGTCAACGAATACATAAAGTCAGTGGCATCTGAGAGACACAAAAGTAGGAAAATTAGTTAGGTATCATCTTGCTTTCTTCCTGACCCCTCCCTCCCCCAAGAGTAAGTGCAACACTGAGCACCAGCCAAGCCAAGTGAGCACCAGGGTTTTTGTTTTTTTTTTACAGAGAGTCTGGAGATTCCTGAAAGCAGCAGTGAGCCACAAAGCCCAGGTGATACCTGGTGGTTCACAGCAACCGGCAACATATCCATCCATGCCCCTAGCAGAGGCACACCATGGACAAAGATGCAGGCTTTACAGACATGGTGAAAACAAAAATAAGTATACAAACAAGTATAATAAAATAGTCAAGCAAAACTTAGCAATGTTCTCAAAAGGCACCCAGTTCAACAAGATGAAAAATGAATACCCGAAGAAACATACAGGGATGACAAACATGATACGAAAACATGAAAATAAGAACACACTCTTCAAAAAACCCCAATCAGGGATCCTTGAAACGAAAAAGTGTGATAAAATAAAAAATTTTTAAAAATCAATAAATTGGATAAAAGAATAGAGTGAACACAGCTAAAAAGCATGTTAAACTGGAAACAAGAGCCAACAGACCTCGTGGTAAAGATGCCACACAGATTCTACTCAAGAATCCACTCTAACACGCAGACATGCTATCAATGAAGTATGAGATTTAAACAAAATTGCTCAGTTCAAAGGCAAAAAATAGAAAAAAACCCACATGCCAAAACTGAAGAGGGAAGCTATGGCCAAAGCAAAGAGTGGAATTTGAACCACATGGCATCTGAGTGTATGGAAGGTGTGTAGAGAGAAACACAAACTGCATATACATGGATAGAGGTGGGGATTTATGATCACACAGTTTTGGGAATGGAAGCCTCAAGTCCTGTGCATCAGAGGGAGCCAGGAAGTTCATGTTTTATCCCTGAACGGTGACCAAAAAAAAAAAAAAAAATCTTCCTGTTCATTCTTCCAAGCCATATATGGAAAAAGAGTCACTTGTGAGTGATTGGAACGTGGATTTATGCCAAGGGTGGGTATAACCTGGGATTCACATACTCTTGGCAGCACAGGAATAAGAAAAACAAAGAAAGTCTTTATGTTTCACACTAAAAGAGATCGTTCTAAATGACTCAATGCCTAAAGAAAACATGATGAAATAATTAGGAGTGAGTAACAGTGAAGAATCCCACAAGTATACCTTGTGGGATTCAGCAAATGTGGTCATTGAAGGAGAAGGCACTAGAACTGGGTCTCTTAGACTGATTCTCCTTTAGGGTTACCTGTTCTCTTTGCCAAAGGGGAGAAAGATAGGTCTTCTTCCCCTTCCTTTTAGAAGAAAATTATATTGACATTATCTTCTAGCTCATATATTAGATTTATTATCCTGGCAATTACAGCTATTCCCCAACTTATGACAGGGTTCTGTTCCAGTGATTGTGTCATAAGTCAGTTTGGAAGTAAGTCGAACACCTCTTTTTTATTATTATTTGTTTTTCAGTTTTCATTATTATTGCCTTTTATTATCAACTTATTTACAAGCCAATCTTATTTGTCTTTGGGAGTTGGCATCATTCCATATAAACTTACAAATATATTTTAATACCCTTGGCGAAGTGTTCTGCCTCTAACCTCCCATCTACAGTGCCTAAGTAAAGGCCTTGGGCTCAGAATGTTGTCTGATAAGAAGGCTGGGAGCTGGGTTACCTTCTGTCTTCTGGTTCTTTCTCCATATCAGGGAAGACTTCTCTTTGTCCTTGAAATACAGTAACTTTCTCTGCCTCTCACCCATGTGCAAGTATCACACAGCACCTAGCTACCTTCCTTTTGTATCCGTTCCCATGGGAAGGAACAGGGTCTCTTGTACTCCAGCACAAGAAGGGGAACATGCTAGATCATAGGCGCTTGCCTCAAAGGGTGGACTGAAGGAGAAACAGACTTTGCAAGGCCAAATATGCATGCCCCCACGTGGTCTACTAGTTCATTACAGTTTACATTCTTACATAAGCCGCATGGAGCCACTCTTGTCCACCACTACTATAAAACCTCTGTCCTCCCACTACAGGGCATGGAAAACTTCTTTGGTCCTGCTGCTACCCAGGACCTCCCCCATATATAAGTCTGACTAATAACTTTCTTTGCTGCCACCTGCATTTACCCCCCTCTTTCTTCAGTCTCTTGGCACCCTCCAATTTGGGGAGACAATTTACATACCTAGACAAATACATACATAGAAAACATACACATCATAAACATTTACTACAATGATGAAAGAGAGTTGAATGGCATTGGCATTTTGTCAGTCTTGGTAACGACTCCACTTGTGGAGTTCATGGACCATATGGATTATCCCTGGGATTAGGGGTGGTGTTTCTAAATTTAGTTCAAAAATTTAGTAAAGAGTTTTCTGTATAGTTCTTTGTTTTTTCTTATATGTTCTGTAGTAACATCTCACTGTTTCCCAAACCTGCCTGTCGACTTTAGCAACAATCAGCAATTGGATGCGTGTTTTCAAGCACTGTAAAACTCTTGACTTAGTATAGCAAAAAAACTCCAGCTAATCTTCCAACTGTTAAATTTTTGACAACTTTTCTCCTTCTTCCTCATTATTTCTGTCTTCTTCAACACTGCCATCCTCCTCAAAATCCAGAAAGTGCTCCTCTATTAACTGCCGTTCTTTGGGATCTGTGAGTTGTTCCACAGTGACAATACCAAGCTCTAAATTCAGCATTCTTTCCTATGTGGATGATTTTTCCACTCGTCTCTTCTATCATATTATCCTAATCAAAAAATTGGCATTTTCTATCCATGACAGCTCCTGTCGCCGACACCAGCCGATACCAGGCCAAAGCTGGCTATATGGCAGTCTTTTGACCAGTGCCCTGGTTATCTAGTGCTGCCGTAACAGAAACACCATAGTTTGGTGGCTTCGATAAACAAAAATTTATTTTATCACAGTGTAGGAGGTTAGATGTCTGAATTCAGAGTGCTAACTTGAGAGGAAGAATTTCACCCTGTGTCACTTCTAGAGAAAGGCCCTTGTCCCTGAGTTTATGGGTGATCTCCATGTGGCTTGGCATTTTACCATTTCTGCTTCTCACTTACTTGAACTCTTTTATGTCTCAAAAGAGATTAACTCAAGATACACCCTGTTCCAATCCTGCCTCATTAACAGCAAAAACAACCCATTCCCAAATGGGATTATAATGATAAACATACAGCTTAGAGTTTACAACACATTTTGGGGGGGACACAATTCAATCATAACAGTAAATTATAAAACCGAACATCTGAGAATAATAACACCAACAAATTACGTACTGCAACACTGTATGTAGTACCTATTACTAGCAATAAAACGTTTTTTTTTTTTTTTAAGAAAAAAGATGATCTTAAGTGTGTTTTGTTGTAACTTAAATACTAATAGGTCAGGGGCTACTTGTAGTTCATCTGGAAGGTGAAAGGGGGAAATGGGATGTAAAACAAGGTGAGAAAGCAGCCTCAATTCTGTGTTTAAGAACCTCTTACCTCTGTGGGTAGCTGAAGTTCACCGCCACTGGGGAACTCTGGGAGCTAGAGTAGAACGCACACCTCAGAACACATACCTCACATGAAGAAGGCAGAAGGGAGATGCTGATATTCCAATCCTCGCCAGTCATCACTGAGGGCTGTTCAGGGCTGGCATGAGGCTTTAATTTTCTGATCTCCCAGCCTCCCACATAGACAGCCAAGACAAGGGGACAGAGAAAGTCCTCAGGCAAAGAAAGGCAAAGACTAGCAGTTGGGAGTATGTTAATAAGCACTGCCAAAAAAAAAAAAAACATTGCTGTTGAGTTGACTCTGACTCATAGCAATACACAACACAGAAAGAGTTAAAGAGCAGTAACAGTGTCCGCTGCTGTATGTTCAGCTGTATTTCAGAGAAAGAGTTCCTGGGTAGTACAAATAGTCAAGCACTTGACTACTAACCAAAAAGCTGGAGTTCAAACCTACCCAGAGGTGCCTCAGAAGAAAGGCCTGGCAATCTCCTTCTGAAAGGTAAAAACAACAAACCAAACATATTGCCATCAAGTTGATTCCAACTCATAGTGACCCTATAGGACAGAGTAGAACTGGCCCCATAGGATTTCCCAGGCTGAAGTAGGCTGCCACATTTTGCTCCTACAGTGAAGCCAACAGTTGGAACAGATGACCTTTTGGTTAGGAGCCAAGTACTTTAATCTCTGCATGATCAGGTTCCCTTCTAAAAGTCACAGCCTTGAATAAAGCCTATTGCATGCAGTTTAACTCTGCTCTTATCAGGTGTTGGTAAGTTAGAATTGACTCAATGGTAACCAGTTTGGTTTGGGTTTTTACCTTCATAAGAAAGATGAGAAGCTGAATTGATGTTTCCAGGAAATTGACCTGGATCTCTTCTGCTGTCATATATGACCATGGGTTTTTCAACTTGGGATCTCTCAGATCAGGCAGCCTGATTCAGTCCTGCATTTGTAGAAAAGGCTGACCAAGCAGTAGGTCTCAGTTTAAGGTGGCAGTCATCAGGCCTTGGGAGTCTCTGGATGGTGCAAACAGTTGACACACTGCTGCTGACCCCAAAACTGTAGGTTTGAGTCTATCCAGAGTGCTTGGAAGAAAGGCCTGGAGATCTGCTTCCCAAAGCTCAGCAACTGAAAATCCCTGAGGAGCACAGCACTCTGCCAGGCATAGGGCTGAAATGAATTGGGTCGACTCAATGGCAATTGTTTGGTTTGGTTTGGTTTCTTTTGATATTTCCTCTGCTATGGTCTCAGAAACTATGTTCTCAGAGAAACTAAAATTTTTTTCTCCCATAGCAGTCTAAAGCACGATTTTGACCAAGTTTTTGAAAATGCTCAAAGAGATTTCACAGCAATGTTACAGAATTATCCTCCCAGACTACCTGATAGTTGTCATTTTAATCAAAAGGAAACTAGAGAGACATTTCCCAGGAACACACAGAGTAGGTGGCAAGAAGAGAATCTTCATGGCCTAATTTCCCAGCTCCTTGTTCTGAATCTGAAGCACCTGACCAGGCTGCCTTTTTCCAGAAGCCCAGTACCTGCTTTTCTCAGATGGTGTGTGTATCACTTGGCTTACCAACTCCGATGGACTACAGATAGAAATCTTGAAACACAAAGCTTCTCTGTCGTCCCTCGATGGGCAGTAGTTTCAGTTCATGCCTTATAGGAGGAAACAACCACAGTCCTAGAAATTGCTATTCTTAAGTGCCAAGGCCATGCTGGGTGCTAATTGAGGCCCGCTGGACAATGAGCTACACCTGGGCAAAGGCAGGCGGCAAGGGGACCAGCTGTCACAGACCTGCTCCCAGCCCCGTCTGCCAGAAAAAGTAGCTTTTAGGAAGCTGGCAAAGCCTTGGTGGTGCAGCAGTTAAAAGCTCACTCTGCTAACCAAAAGATTGGCAGTTTGAATCCACTAGCTGTTCCTTGGAAACCCTTTGGGGCAGCTGTAATTTGTCCCATACAGTCACTATGGGTCGAATCGACTCAGCACAGGAAACAAGCAGGGGGACACTAGGAAGCTCTGGGGAGGGATTCTCAACTCCCAGATGAATTTCTTTTTAAAATCATTAGACATGTAAAACTTTAGGTTTTCCCAGCGTGCCCTTAAGAGTACATTCACGGCTTCTCACTTACTTATAACAGCTACAATCAGCTTTTCAGCTAATTATAGCGATAGGCTACTGTCACATTCAATGCAGGGTCATAGGCTCCATTATCTTCAAAGTCTAGACAGGTGCTAAAAGTAGGTGGCAGGGCCATGTGTAAGGCAAGGAGTTAGTTAGTCCTCAGGCCCTCAGTTTGTCATCAGTCACCTACAATGAGTACCTTGGGATTTGAGTTTCCTGAGTCCTAAAATAGCTCCCACAGTGGGGTGTTGGTTACCACCCACCCCACTTCCTGGAGTCCCTGACGTTTTCATTATGTCTTTAAACACTCTCAGCAAAACCCTTCCCTTAGGGAAAGAGAAGGGGAAGCAAAAGCTGAAGGTAGACAGTGTGCTGAAGAGTAGGGGTGATCACATTTTGATGTTGCTGTTGTTATTATTGTGCTCATTGTATAAGGAACAGAACACCTGCCATGTCTACAAATCTTCACTTTTACAATTCAGCGACATTAATTACATTCATCACATTACTGAAAAATCACTATTAGCAATTTTCCCAGCAACGTTAACAGATGCTCATTGTTCCCAAAGCACTGTGTTCTCCTTCCTCCCCATCCTCTCCCCTGCTCCTGGTAACTACCAATAAATAACAGTCTTTATGCATGTTGTGGATTGAATTGTGTCCCCCAAAGTTTTGTTGTAAATTCTAACCTCTGTGTCTGCATGTATAATTCCATTTAGGAATGAGCCATTTTTGTAATGTTAGTGAGACAGGATTAGTGTAAGGTGTGTCTTAAATCAATCTCTTCTGAGATATAAAAAAGATTAAACAACCAAGCAAGAGAAGCAAAGATAGGGAGACAGAGATGCTAAGCCACGTAAAGTTCACCCAGGGGGAGGCGCTCAGAAGAGACAAGGACTTCACTCCAGAGCCAACAGAGAGAGACAAAGCCTCCCACAGCTGGCACCCTGAATTCAGACTTCCAGCCTCCTAACCTGTGAGAAAATAAGTCTCTGTTAAAGCAACCCACTTATGGTATTTCTCTTATAGCAGCACAAAAGAACTAAAACAATACACTTGCCTATTCTAGATTTTTCATTTTAACATATACAATATGACAACCCCAGTTTTAGGCACAGGTGGCAGGGGTGGCGTTGGAGTAGAGGACCTCTGCACAGGGGCGCTATACTTGTATTTTGCTGTTCCCTCAAAAGTCTCTGTATAACTACCAGTTGACCATTCTGCTCAAACTAATCCTGAGGTATTGTTGAGGTTAAATAGGTTTACAGTGCTTTTCAAAACTTACCTCAAGGTTTGTGAAAATTCAAATGACTGTTTCCCACCTATTGAGAGGATTGGATTTAGATATGCATTTTGATCAAGTATTTTGATCAGGTTCACTGATAATGCTTGTCCGTTGACCACACTCCAAGTAGCCTGGAAATAGGGACTTAGGAAATTGTTTACAACTAAATAGCATAATCTGCATTATGCAGATGTCATAATCTAGTTCGCTGAAAGTGAAGAGGACTTGAGACACTCACTGATGGAGATCTAAGACCAAAGACTTTAGTATGGACTATATCTCAATGTCAAGAAAACAAAAATCCTCACAACTGGACAATAAGCAACATCACAATCAATGAAAAAATGGCTGAGGTTGTCAAGGATTTCATTTTACTTGAGACCACTATCAATATCAATGGAAGCAACAGTCAAGAAATCAAAAGACACATTGCTTTGGAAAAATCTTCTGCAAAAGAACCTCTTTAAGTGTGTTGAAAAACAAAGATGTCACCTTGAAAACTAAGGTGCACCTGATCCAAGCTGTGGTAATTCCAGCTGCATCGTATGTATTGGAAACCTGAACAATGAAAAAGGAACACAGAAGAACTGACACCTTTTAATTGCAATGTTAGAGAAGAATACTGACTACACCAAGAACTGCCAGATTCCGGGAGGAGGAGATCATGCTTGGTAAGGAAGGCAGAAGAAGAATTGATGTCATTGAATTGTGGTGCTAGAGAAGAATACTGAGTGTACCATGGACTCAGGAAGGAACAGATCTGTCCTGGAAGAAGTACAACCAGAGAACTTCTCAGAAGGAGGAATCAGTCCCTGGAGAATGACATCATGCTTGGTAGAGGGTCAGCAAAAATGAAGAAGACTGTCAACAAAATGGACTGACACAGTGGCTGCAACAATGGGCCAGCCAAGCCAAGTGCCCTAAAAAATGATTGCGGGGATGGTGCAGGAGCAGGCGGTGTTCTGTTGTGTTGTGCACAGGGCCACTGTGAGTTGGAATGAACTCAGCAGAGCTTAACAACAACAATCCATAGTTTGCGCCACCTCTTGAGTGGACTCACTGTGCACTCTCTCTCTCTCCTCCCTTCTCTCCCTTGGTTAGAAAATCACTTGTGTGACTCCAGACAGTTGAGGAACAGGGAGGGAAGGAAGGAGGAGAGAAGGAAGAAGTGGGGAGAGGGAAGGCGAGGGAGGAGACACAACCACATTCCACTCTGGAATTCTGCAGCTCATTAGCAACTTCTACTGTAGGGAGGAAAGGGCCCAGCTGAGGCCTGTCAACAAAACAACTGAGGTCAGGGATCACTTTATGGGAAGTTTATTACTACCAGTGTTTCTTTCAGAAAGATTAAACTCTTCACAGACAAAAATATTTTAAGTCTTGCCAGGGACAAGGCAGAGTGTCCTACTGTTTTTAAGAAGTAATTGTATAGTGCTCCACTGAGTACATATACCATAGTTTACCTATCAATGATAAAGAATAACGATGATTCCAGGAAACATATCCTAACCCGGTTTCAACTGGAAGACATTATGTTGAGTGAAAGTAGTCAGCAACAAAAGGACAAATATTGCATGAGACCTCTACAATAAGATCTCAAAAACAGACTTATGTATAGAAGAAAAAACTCTTTGACAGCTGCAAGGGAGGGGAGGAAGTGAGGGCGAGGGGGGAGGGTTTAGATTAGATAGTTGCTAGAAATCTGGTTGGGTGAAATCGGTGATAGCACACATTAGAAACAAGAAAAATATTAAGTGGACTTCAGCATAACTTGAATACTCCTTCCATCTTAATATTGCAAGGACAGAGTAGCTGGGGCAGGGGGCAGGGGACCATGCTCTTAGGCGAAATCGAGGCCAATTGTCACAACTAGCATTTTGCTAAGAGGGCTCTCTGCACCCCACACTGGTGAGTGGCGTCTGAGGTCTTAAAAGCTGCCAAGCTGCCATCCCAGGACACAGCAAATTGTCCCAACTCAGCAGGAATGGATGCTCACTGAGGACCAAAATGACATGCGATAAAGACAACCGAGAAGACAGAGAGACCCACAAGAGTGGGTGCCTACATCGACTTGGGACCAGAAGAACTGGATGGTGCCCGGCCACCACCAGTGATAGCCACGATGGAGCTCACAGAGAGGAGTCTCACTGGCAACACAAGAATAAAAAGGGGTGCATCCTGAAATCTCCACTAAGAGACCACAATTGATGGTCCAGTAGCTTTGGGGTTCCCCTGGGAGCATGGCCCCTGGCCCTAAAGCAGCCCTTGTCCATAAATCATAACGAAGGTCCACTCTTTGGACACGAATGGATTGGACTTGGTGATGCAGAGTGACCATATATTGGATGCATTTTATGGTTCTATACATCTATAGGATATCATCCTGCTGACCTCTGGCTAGAGTAAGGGGAGTGGGTGGAGAGGAGGGAAAAGGAGACTGTTGGGAGGATGAGACATGTATGGAGCAGAGAGGAACAGTGTGCTGTCACTGGGCAGGGAGAGCAGTGGAAGCTGCATATAGGTGAGCATGTAAATTTATACGTGAATGTACATTTTCACTCAGTTATGTTAAATAAAAATTAAAAAAAAAAAAAAAGCTGCCATCTAAGGGAGCAGCAAATGGTCCCAACTCAGCAGGAACGGATGCTCACTGAGGACCAAAATGACATGGGGTAAAGACAACCCAGAAGATAGACAGACCCACATGAGTGGGTGCCTACATCGACTCAGGACCAGAAGAACCGGATAGTGCCCGGCCACCACCAGTGACAGCCACGATGAAGCTCACTAAGTTGAGTCTCACTGGCAACACAAGAATAAAAAGGGGTGAACCCTGAGATCTCCACTAGAAGACCTCAATTAATGGTCCAGCGTTTCGAGGTTCCGAAGTTCCACTCTTCAGACACAAATGGATTGGACTTGGTGATGCAGAGTGACCAGATATTGGATGCACTGTATGGTTCTGTGCATCTATAGGATATCATCCTTCTGATATCTGGCTGGAGGAAGGAGAGTGGGTGGAGAGGAGGGGAAAGGAGACTGCTGGGAGGATGAGACATGTATGGAGCAGAGAGGAATAGTGTGCTGTCACCGGACAGGGAGAGGGAGAGCAGTGGAAGCTGCATATAGGTGGGCATGTAAATGTATACATGAATGTACATTTTCACTCAGTCATAATCAAAAAATATAATAAAATAAATAAATAAAAGTAATTCTGTTCTCAATATTAACTAGAGAGCTGGGAAAGAAGAAATGTGCTTCTTGGAAATTCCTGCAAAAAAAGTACAAATCAATCAAACAGGACCACTGTGTCCCAGTCTGGCTGAATGCTGTGGTAGCGACATGGAAGTGGGCACTATCAAGAGGCAGGACTCCTGCCAAAGGCAGAGGATGACCTTGAAGAAGGAGAGACTGGATCAAATCTTAAGGAGGTATGATGATACTCGGGAGCCCGTGCGTGGTGCAAACGGGTAATAGTACATTCAGCTGCTAGACAAATGTTGGTAGTTCAGGTCCACCTAGAGGCACCTCGGAAGAAATCCCCGGTGATCTACTTCCACAAACTCAGTCACTGAAAACTGTATGAAGCTCGGTTCTCCCCTGGCACACATGGGGTTGCCGTGAGTCAGGCTGACTCGACAGCACCTGCTTTTAGTGAGTGTTGCAGCCTGTGCTCCAGACCCTCTTTGAAGACCCAGGCCCTCAACCCTGCGGCTGCCAAGAACAGTGCTGAAGAGGCCTCACAGCTGAGTCCCTCCCCCGGAATCGTCCTCCAGGAAATCAGCTGCCTCAGAAGTTACATTCCTGCCTGTGGGTAGCCAGTCCAAGGACAGATTGAAACAGGAGTTCTAGGGCTGGCCCCTTACCTCAGTTTGGAAATGTTCTGCAGGGTCGCCCTGACTCCAGAGCTCCCCACAGAGTTGGGGCAGGCGTTGGCCACCACCGCATCACAATTTGAATTCTCCATCTGACCAACACTGCTCCCCTCACACCCTCTAGGTATTCATCCCAAGAACCACCCAAATCAACATAAATCTGCATCTCAGAGTCTTTTTCTCTGAAAACCTAATCTGCAAAAGGAGGCCTGAAATGTGTGTGTGTGTGTGTATAATCTCCTTAAGAAATATATTTCTTCCCAAGCCACAGGCATTTCATATGCAGTAGTTTCAGAATCCTCCACAATGTCTACAGAGTTAGACACACCACCAGTACAAGTTGCTATCTAGCCAGTTCTGACTCTTGGTGATACATGTGTGCCAGAGTAAAACTGTGCTCTATAGGGCTTGCAAAAGCTGATTTTTCAGAAGTCTATTGCCAGGCCTTTCTTTTGAGGTACCTGTGGGTGAATGCGAACCATCAACTTTTCAGTTAGCAACCTAGCATGTTAAGCATTTCTACCACCTAAGGGATCCTAGGCACACGGTAGGAGTTAATCAGTGTTGAACAATCTGCTGTGAATTGGCATATTCTGTGCTGAAGGAGCTCCTGAGAAAACGGCTCATCTAAGAAGACTACCTGGTGCAATCCCCTACATGGGCATTACAGGAGGTAAGGGTAAGCCTTTGTTTGAACACCTCCAGAGGGAAGATCTTACTACTGGAACATTCTTTGATATGTTGAGCTGAAATCCTGAGTTTACCTGTGTGAGAATTAGGATCAGTGTTTCCTTGAGTTAATGTGGAAACATTTTATAGTATTTTAAAGTGTTTGCCCTCCACAAGACTTCCCTGCCCTAATTCCTAAATCTAGAACACATTTTCTAGTCCTCTCTCCTTGCTAGTTTCCCTCTTTTGATGCCTCCCACGTGGCAACAGAGGTGAAGGCTAGGGGGCTCACAGAGTCCCAGAGCACCAGAGTGGGATATGTCCAACTGCTTGTTTTACAGACAAGAAAATAGACAAGGGTGCTGGCCAGGAATGTTCTGGCCAGGATCTATGTCAGGACTACCTGCAGCTCCCTTCTGCACGTGGTCTGACCTGTGCAGTGAAACATAGTTGCCCACAGTCTGGTCCTGGCTTCTAACTTTTGATGAGAGGACTTGGAATGATATCAAACTTTTAGCAGACGCATCCTCCTGTTGAGTCAGCTGAGCTTCCTGAAACCAAAGCTCTTAAGAACTTTCCAGATGAACTGCATTTTACATAGTTGATTTCTGCATCATGTGCTTATTTCCATTCAGTTTTTCCAGGCTGTCAAAACCATTCGAAATCCTAATTCAGTCACCCACTGGTACACCTTGGCTGTGGCTTCTAAAGTGAGAGAGGGAAATCCTACATGGCCTTGCAGCAGAAGCTGAATTCTGAGAATTCTAAGAAAACTTGAAGTTTGAATGAGTTTTCTCCAGGAATAATGGTGCAAAGATCCACAGAGCTGGGGTGGACTCCATTTCTTTTGGTCTATACAGCATGGCTTCCCTGAAGGTACCCACCCCCACCCCCAAGAAATTCTGTTGTGGTTGGATGCTGTCCAGTGCGCTCCAACTCATAGCGACCTTATGTATAATAGAAAGAAACCTTGCCCGGTCCAGCACCATCCTCAGAATCCTTGCTACACTGGAGCCCATTGTTGCAAGCAACGGCTGTGACAATCCATCTCATTAAGAAGTCCTCTCATTTCCACTGATTTTCTACTTTACCAAGCAGGACCTCCTTCTCCAGCTATTGGCTTTCCTGGTAACATGTCCTAAGGAAGGGAGATCAAGTCTCTCCATCTCTGCTTCCTAGAAACATCTTGGCTGTACCTCCTCCAAGACTGATTGGTCTTCCTTCTAGCAGTCTGTGGTATATTCATCATGCTTCACTACCACAATTCATGTATGTTCATTCCTGTTCAGTCTTTCTCTTTCATTTCACTCACATATGGAGCTACTGAAAATACCATGGCTTAAGTCAGGTATACTTTAGTCATCAAAGTAGCATCTTTGCTTTTTAAGATTTCACAGAGATCTTGGCCATAGATTTGCACAATGAAATGCGTTCTTTGATTTCTTGACTGCTGCTTCCATGGGAAAGAGCCCTGGTGCTGTGGTGGTAAAGCACTCCGCTGCTGACTAACAGGCCAGTGGTTCAAACCCACTAGCTGCTCTGCATGAGGAAAATGTGGTGGTCTAGCCTTGGAAAACCTGTGGGGCAGCTCTACTGGGCCTTATAAATTTGCTACAAGTCAGAATCAACTCAACGGAAAGTGTTTGGGTTTTGGCTTCCGTGGATGTTAGTTGTTGATCCAAGAAGAATGAAATCCTTGACAACTTCAGTTCCTTCACTGTTTATCATGACATGATTTGGGGGCCCAGTTGTAAGGGTTTTGTGTAAACCACTGGCGGCTTAGTAATTAAGTGCTACATCTACTAACCCCATAGGTCAGCAGTTTGAATCCATGAGGCACTCCTTGGAAACACTATGGAGCAGTTCTACTCTGTCCTGTAAGTTTGCTATGAGTCCGAATCGACTCTACAGCAGTGGGTTTGGGTTTTTTGTATTTTTTCTTTTTTCTTTCTTTCTTTTCTTTTCTTTTTTTTTTTTTTTTTTTTTTTTTTGTAGTTCTAGTGAGCTGCAAATCATAAGCCAAAAGAATTGGTTTTTCTCAGGCTAGGCCAACTGCAGCCACTATTATCCCAGGAACCTGGATTTTGAGTGAACACCCTCTTGACAGGAGGTATTTGGAGCTGAATCATGCCTTAAACTAATCCAAAGTTCCTGAGGCTGAGACCCAGCTGGCCTGAGGACTCTTCCCTGCAAGCCCTGATCAAATGCTTTTTCCTCTGTTTCTGTAAGTTTCCATGTAAACTTTGCCAAACTGGAACTAAGATGGAATCTCATTCTGTGTATGTTTTCACATTAGAACTGATGCAAAGAAGAATTTACAAAAGATATGAAAAACAAGTGAAGTCATTACTTGCAGCAGGTCCCCAGCAAGTTCCAGCACTCCCAGTTGGTCCTTGCTCTACCCTTACTAGGATTTTCCCCAACTGCCACCCTGTTCACCAACAGCAAATCCAGCTTTTCCACCAGACACAGTGGCATTACCCCTTCTTAGACTTCTCTGCCAGCTCCCCTTCATGGTCCTTCTCTCCAGCACCGGGTGTGCCCAGCTTCCCCAGCTTTCCCGAAAAATCCACCTTGCCAACCACATTGGGGCTTGAAGAGGGCTGTTCTATGACTTTTCTCTAAATCTCTCACTCCTATTAGTAGATCTTACTTTCCCAGCTCTGCCTACAGTTGTGTGAGGTCTAATTCCCACTATCCAATCCGTATTCTGCCATAATCACTGTGCCTCTCTGTACCGATCAAACCCTGACTGATACACTACCCACTATCACCCTAACATGTTCTTTTTTCTACCCTGACCTCTCTCAGTCTCTCTCTAGCTGGCAGTAGCACTGAGGCTGGCTGGTTAGAGAGCCCAGTTATTTTGTGTGCAGGTACGTCTCAAGATCTAGATTTGGGGAGAGAGGAAAGGCTTTACATTGCTCTTGTATCTCACTCAGCTGCGTCAACTGTCTGATAGCAAAGAATTCTGAATCTGGCCAATTGTTGGGTTTTCCCCAGCCTCTGATAAGACCAATAGTCTGGTGTTCATGATCTATCATCATAGCCCAGATGGGAGAAGGGATGATTCTTGGCTCCATACTCTAAATGTTAACTGTTCATTATCTGCCTTACCTCTTCTGCAAAGACAGGAACCCACACCTGCCTTGAATACCACTAGAGCACCTAGTACCAAGTAGGTTTTCAGTAAATATAGGCCAACTAATGAACATGTTTAGCCAGAAATGCATCCTCCAGTTTTGTTTTCCTTCTGAATGGTGACACATTGACAAACACTGGAGGCAAACTATTCCATTTAGACACTGGAAATAAAAGATATACCTTGCTTCTGCCAGAAATTCTCTGCAAAGCTTCCTTTGCTAGAGAACGCTGTCTAGGAGTTTTCTCATAGACCAGTAAATAATAACTTACACTCACCCTCGTAGGCACATTTCATTTCATTGGCTAAACAAAAATGGGCACCTGTAGGCATCTTTGGGGAAGTTGTCACTATATCTCTCCTCCTCCTCTAGATGAAGCTCTGTCCCCGGGCTCCCTGGTTGAGGCTGTGCCTCCCAGCCCCCTGGGTTGGGCTATGTCTCCAAGCCCCTTGGCTAGGACTGTACCCCCAAGCACCAAGCCTCCTCTTTCCCTAGAGATAGTCTCCAGGGACCAGCCCTCAGAGCCCACGGGTGAGGGAGGATGGGTTCTGTCAACTGCCAACATGCTGTCATTTTATCTCATTCTCCAGATAACATCATTCCTTAGATCATTTAGGGATGGTTCAAATTCCAAATCCCTAGAAATGAGGCAAAGCAAAAACTAGCATTTCCCACGAGGCAACTCTGCAACTCAGTGAAGAGAAAACTCTACCTCTGGTTTTGGTGGCTGCTTCTCCTTGTCACCACCTGGAAACACCACCTTTGTCTTTCAAATGTCAGCTTTCTAGATACATCTCTCAAGCTAAGCACCTCATGACCACCCCTTTCCCATGTGGTCAAGCACAATTGAATACCCTTTGCCCTAGCCCTTGACTCATGACCCTTGTAACTGGGGTGCATGTGTGTGTGTGTGTGTGTCTCCTCCACCAGACTTTCAGAATGTCATAAACAGAAAACACATTTTGTTTATCTTTGTATTCCCAGAGCCTAAAATGAAACCCTGGTGGAGTAGCTACAGCTGTTAACCGTAAGGTTGGCAGTTTGAACCCACCAGGCAGTCCTTGGAAACCTGATGGGGCAGTTCTATTCTGTTCCATAGGGTCACTTTGAATCACAGTGGCAACAGATTTGGTTCGTTGGTTTTGGGGGGTTTTTTTAAACAGCAGATTTTCTATAAACATATTCTAAATGGATGAATGAGTGAATAATTAAATGAACAAATAAACACGATGTCTTATGTGTTTTGTAGCTGTTACGGTGCTTATTCTTCATAACAAGTCTGTGTACAGGAATGCTCATCAGCATATAGAAAAAGAAACTGAGGCTCAGAGACATTAGTCAGCTAGTGCAAGTTCACCAACCAAGTAAATGACAGTCCCAGGGTTTGAACCCTGAGGAGTCTGACTTCCAAACTCATCCTCTTCCATTACTAAAGAACTCTTCGAATCAATGGAAAGTGTGATGGCCCCAAGCCCTAACCAGTAGACAGTTACCTTTACAGGCAGTGTAGCTTTGCCTTACGGTCACCTCAACATCTATTGGCAAGACCTGAAAGAAGACAGGAAAAGTGAAGAAGATGGAGAGGGCTAACGAACAGGCAAGAAACAGGACTCAGTTCTCTCACTTCTCATAAGAGTATTTTAGAATGCAAATCCTCAGTGGAGCTAAAAGGAAAGTTAATTACTGAAGCACAGCCAGCCACTGTAACCGATTATCTCATTCTACTCAGTGGTCCTGGTCCCCCTGTGGCGAAAGCAGTTTGTGCTTGCCTATTAAACCCAGGGACGGATTAACCGAAGCAAGATATGCACAGGCTTCACAGTGTTTACTTACCAGTCTGTAGTGCACAGTTTCAAATGGGTTTCACTGCATTTTTTATTTAGGATTAATTTAAACCTAAAGGTTGAAAGTTTGAGCCCACTCGATGACACAACAGAAGAAAAGCCTGGCACTCTGCTTCCATAAAGATTACAGCCAAGAAATCCCTAGGGAACAGTTCTGCTCTGTAACACATGGGGTTGCCATGAATCAGAATTAACTCAATGATGACAGGTTTGGTTTTGATGGAATCTAGTCCCACTGGCCACAAAAGCTACCTTAATAACATAACTGTGTACTGATTTTTCCTTCTTCCTTAACGCATCCCTTACCTCCCCAAGTTCTGCTGCTTGGATCACCTCCAAACTAAACCACATACATCCAAGCCTGTTTGGCCTCTGCTGTTGGGGAACCCAGGCAGGCAAAGGCAACATGGATGAGTGTTTTAGGAAATGTTCCTGGTGGGCTGGGACACAGCCCAGGGAAGTTTGGAAGGGCCTGGGAACAGGAATTGAGGCAGTCAGAGCTTACACAGGAACCTAGGCCCTTGGGAACAGACCTCAGGCAGCTGGGGAAGCTGTTGAAATCAGAGGATGTTTCACAGAAAAGAGGGAGGGGAAGGATGAGCCCCCAGATACGAGAGTCCCTCAAAGACTGCTGCTGGTGTCCTCTGGTCCTGTCCAGTCCAGCCCCCTGAGGCCCAGGCATTTGGCAGAAATTCTCACCCCTCTAGGCTCTGGCTCCCAGCCCGCCTGCGTTCCAGCAAGAGCTCAGCATGGTGCAGAAATGCAATCCTTGCTCTGGGGCTCAGGTATCTCTAAATCAGAGGCCTCCTCTAAAAGCCTCAAATCTTGTTTTGATTTGTTGACAAAGATAACTGGAGTCCCTCTGCAGCCAAGATAAATGGAGAGAAATCTCTCCTGGGGGGAAAGTCCTACTCCCAGCCTCTGTCTGCCCAAGGCCTGCAGTTCTAATGCAGCATCTGTGCAAGAAAGGTCTTGGGTAGACAGTCCTAGGTTCTAGCCTCAGCTGGTGACTGCCTTCTTGGGTTGTCTTGGGTAGTCACTGACCATGTCATGACCATAATTCTCCAGCTGTATAGTGAGAATAAGGCTCTCCAGGGCCTTCCCTGTCCCTCAGAGCTGTGGAAAGATACATAGTCCTCGAGTTTTGAAAGCAGAGTGCTCAGTGGGGAACTTCAGCATCTATATTGTGTGAGAGCCTTGCTCAGGTCCCAAAACACTCATTAGTGCCCACCCTGTATGAAGTCTATGCTAGGAATTGAGGGCTATTTAAATGCCAAGCTTACACAACCAGGAGCCTGTCACCTCCTCTCTTTTCAGCTGAACGGTGACCTAGATCCTCAACCCACCTCCATGTCGCCATCATTTGCTATAACCCACATCCTTGAATCATCCCACACTCTCCCAGGTTCTCATCTTGCCTTTCTTCCCACTAACGCCTCAATTTGACCTACTCCAGGAGTCAGCAAACGTTTCTCTGCAGATAGTGAGTCTTGTAGGCTACCTATCAAAAGGTTGGTGGTTTGAACTCATCCGGTGGCACTGCAAAATAAAGGTCTATTGCCGCAAAGATTACAGCCATGAAAATCCCATGGAGCAGTTTTACCCTGTAACAGTAACACATGAGTTGTTTTGCAGGCCATGTGGTGTTTCTCACAACTAGTCACCTCTGTCATTGTAGCACAAAAGCAGCCATAAGCAGGACGTAAATGCATGGCATGACTGTGTTCCTGCAAAACTCTATTTCCAATCACAGGCTAGATGTGGCCCACAGGCTGCCGTGCGCTAACCCCGATTCACAGTGCTTCCTCAACACGCATGTGCACAAGAGCCACCTGGGGTCTTATGAAATACAATCTCTGATTCAGTGGGGCGGGAGTATGCCCAATAGCCTGCATTTCTAACACACTCCCAGGTGATGCTGACCCTATGGATCTTCAGAGAAAAGGAGCTGCATAACTTGCAGGACAGACACAACTGCTTTTCCACATCTCTTTCCCCTTGCTGTTGCCGTTACATCCCTCTGAGTTAGCGTCACCTCGTGATGACCCCCCCCCACAAGAAAACGAAACACTGTCTGTTCCTGTGTCATCTCCATTAGACCATTGTGCTCCATAGTGTTGTCACTGGCAGGGAAGTAGATCACGAGGCCTTTCTTTCTAGTCCATCTTAGTCCGGAAGCTCCACTGAAACCCATTTAGCATTGTAGCAACACACAAACTTCCACTGAAAGACGGGGAGTTGTCATGCTGCCTTTTCATATAGAGGCTAGAAGAGCAATCCAAGCACTTTCTCATCTTTCCTGGCAGCCAGGGCGGCCAGATGACACAGTTCTGGCCAATACAAGGAGGCAAAATCCTAGGATGGGGGGAGGGGGAGAAGGCAGCAGTGTGTGTGTCTCCAAAGAGGCCTCTGAATTGCACATTTCTCTCCTTCCTGAATTTTCAACAGTTTGAGGAGTGGCATTGAGAGGGCCAAAATATAACCTTCATTACAAATACTCAGTTATTGGAGAATATCATTTTATATGATAGTAAAATGAGCCTATCACTGAATAGCAAGAGAAGGCAGCTTTACCCAGTCTAGTTTCACTGGGAAGTTCTCTGCGTCTAGGAAGAGAGATAGGATAAGACTGAGGGCCTAAAGGGACAGAGAACTGGAATGCTGGAGGCAGGCTGTCTCTCTAAAGGAAAACTGGAGTTGCTGAGCTGGGTTAGCCTGGTTTATCTTCTCAGATTTGGCAACCAACTACATCATTCCACCTCCCCAGCTACATCATTCCACCTCTCCTGGTAGAGGGTAAGTAAACAGGCAGAACCTGGAAGAAGTGTATGTATCACATGGAAGGAGATCATTAAAAGTGGGACAGATGTATCACCCCTTTCCCAGTCACCTCCAGCTTTTTGTTCTCTTAGCATATTGGACATAACTATTAAGCCTGTGGTCTACTAGGGGTGCAAGAATTCTCCTAAGGCGATTAGACATGTCGTGTGTTGGGGCAATCCCACACCCACCTACTTAAGCCTGTAATAACCTTTTCCTTTTTGCCTTTTTTTTTCTCCTGGAAGCACCAGTTGTCGGTCCCTACTTGTCTCCACAAGGGTCTAAAACGTGTCAAAAGGTATGCTAATGAAACTCCAATACTATTCTGTAACCAAAACCAAAAATTCATGCCCTATTCTATTTCCCAAATTATCACATTTTGTCACATAACTGATTGCAATTTATGAATAAATGATTTATTCATGCACTCCATCCAAAAGTATTTACTGAGCATCTGCTATATGCAGGCAGTGTTCTTAAGTGCTAAAGAGGCATCAGTGAACAAAGAAGACAAATGAACATTCCTGCCCTAATACAGCTCCTGTTCCAGTGATGAGAGATGGATAAGAAACAATAATCATAGTCAGTAAGTGATATCACACATTTGAAGGTGAGTAGCATCATGGAAAAAAGAAAAGGACGGAACAGGGATGCTGAGTCAGGAGGGCAGGTTGCAATTTTAAAAGGACCGGACAAGGAGAGCAGTGGAAGCTGCATATAGGTGGGCATGCAAATTTATACGGGAATGTAGATTTTCACTCAATCATATCAAATAAAATAAAAAATAAAAAAAAGGATGGTCAGTGTAGGTCTGTTGAGAAGGTTACGTTTGAACAAGGACTAGAAGTAAGTTATTAGCAACTCAGATGATTAGAGAAATATGCTTCCTGCAAAGAGCACCATCACTGTAAAGGTCCTGAGATGAAAGTGAGCTGAGACTGTGCAAGAACAGACTGACTGGAGTGGAGACAACAAAGAAGAAGTGGCGTTAGAGAGGTGATGTAGGGCCAGAGAATGAGGGCCCAGTGAGAAGACTAACATGATCTGATTCATCCTATTAAAGGGTTAGCCTGGTTTCTGAGATGAGAAAAGAAAGCAGGGAAGCAAGAATGGAAACAGAGACACACAGAGAGACTTCCACAGGCCAATGAGGGTAGACATGCTAGAACCAAGACAACAGAAGTGGAAGGGGAGAGAAGAGGTTCACTTGTGGATATATTTTTAAGCAAGCAACAAGATTGCTTGGCAGATTGGAAGAAAGAAAAGAGTCAAGGATTCCATGATTGTTCTTGCAATTAGACTATAGTCTAACACTAAGATGTACCATTTGGGGGATTTCTAGAGTAAAAGGTGAGCTTGGTAGATCCTTTTCCCCAGCAAAACAACAATTTTACTGGTGAAATATATAATTTGAAGTCTTTGAAAATTAATTTAAGGGCAAAGGGCAAACGGAGAAGCATTCATGCAAGAAAATCTACTATACTGGAGTTGGAACAAGAGACAATAGAATACAACTGAAAGTGCAAAGTTAAATCTGTACATCTAAGACCAGCTGATTTGCAGCATGGACACAAGGACCATCCAATAGAGAAAAAATAGTCTCTTCAACAAGTTAACTGTAAGACAACTAGATACGTGCAAAAGAATTAGAGCAAACCCCTCCTCATATTATACCAAGAGCGGAATGGCCTGCAAAACAGGGGACAATAGTGATTAACGTTTTAAAGGGACATTGAAGTGTTTACCTCATTTGAGAGGGGAAAAAAAAAAACCTAAAAGCTTCTATTTTCTTAAAGCATGCGTAAGTTAATCAAAGACTCAGGGGTAAGTTTCTGTTAGGAAAATGTTTATTTTGGTACCTTGAAAGCTTGGCAGTTGTTTAGAAATCCAATCACAACTCTCCTTTAAACAAAACCACCCTTGGGAATGGTGGGTTTGAACTGATCTCAATATATTAACTTGACATTATGAGGCAGTTATACTGCAGGTTCAAAGTGTTGATTAAATCTTAAAGTGAGCACAGAACAGGCGCTGAAAGCACATGCTGTTTAACTGCCTCCTGCAGTGGAAGAGGCAAAAGGGGAGAAAACAGAAACACAGATAGAGGCTGTTTCTATTGTCTAATGCGAGGCCTCCTCTGTGTCAGAAGAGAAAATCTAGGATCATCTTTTCTAGGATGCTTGGCTTTGAGACCGAGATGTACACAATAATAATCAAATCTAAAAGGAAACTGAGGTTCTAAGCCGTACACAGGACAACTTGGGGAAGAAAAGCAGAAAATCGGTTGGCATCAAATCAGTTCTGACTCATTGCAACACCATGTAGGTCAGAACAGAGCTGTACTCCATAGGGTTTTCAATAACTGATTTTTCAGAAGCAGATCTCTAGGTCTTTCTTCCAAGGCACCTTGGGGTGGACTCAGAACTTCAACCTTTCAGTCAGTAGCTGAATTGCATTAACCCTTGGTACCACCCAGGGACTGCAATATAAGGAAGAAAGAAATGTTAAATAGTGACAAACTTCTCAGTCAAATCTTCCACTTGCTCTTAGCAAGTAATCACTGCATATGCACAAGCACACAGAAAAATATTTAAAGGAATTCCACTATTTTAACAAATGTGGCAAAGACATTTATTGCTCAGTAATAATAACCAAATGCTCCTCCACGTTTCCCAGTTGCCCCTGCATTTAGGTGGTGGCCACGTGACTGGTTCTGGCCAATGGGCTGAGAGCAGAAATGATACATGGGTTTTGTGAATTGAGAAATTTAGGAATCTATGTTCTACCTTCATGCTGTCTCTTCATTGGAGACCCACTCTTCTAGGTGCATCAATCTGGGTTCCTAAGTTAGGAACAAGGCTTTGCTGTGTTAAGTCACTGAGATGTTGTTGTTGCTGTTAGTTGCCATTTAGTTAATGGCAACTCCAAATATGCAGAATCAAACTGTTTACTTCGTTGGATTTTCAAGGCTGTGACCTTTCAGAAGCAAACCACCAGGCCTTACTTCTCGTGTGCCCCTGGACAGGTTTGAGCTGCCAATCTTTCAGTTAATAGTCCAGTGTTTAACCATTTGTACGACCCAAAGATTCTGAAATATCAGGATTTATTTCTATCACAGCATAGCCTAATCTCTTCTAATTCATTCCAATACCCACCTTTCTTCCATTGTGTTAGATTGTCTGGTTTTTCCCATAGTAGGAGCTCTATAAATATTTGTTGAATTGATTTAAGTCAAACATTTAGTAGCCTTCCCTATTTAAACTCACTTCCATCCCAATGCTTACCCTTGAGTTACATAAACTTTTAGGTGTTCAATGTACAGTAATATCCTGAGTATCAACTGCCTAATGTTTAGGAAAAAGTCATGTGGGTCTTAAATGAATGAATAAGTATGTCTTCTTCAGAAAATATATATAATTTTAAGCAATGAATAAATCAAAACATGAGTTTATTATAAACCACAAATTTCTAAGTGTATAGTCTATACATACATAACTCACTACATCTATAATCATGTTTCAATAAAAACTATGCCCTCAAACAGATACATGCGTATGAATGTTTATTGCAGTACAATCTACAGTTGCAAAAAGATGGACTCAACCCAGATGCCCAACAACAGATGAAGGGATAAGCAAACTATGGCACATATACTCAATGGGACACTACACAATAATAAAGAACAATGATGATATCAGGAAGCATCTCATAACCTGGTTGCTACTGGAAGACATTATGTTGAGTGAAATCAGTCAGCAGCACAATCACAAATGTTGTGTGAGGCCCTTACCATAAGGACTTAAAAACAGACTCACTTACAGAAGAAAAGACTCTGATGGCTACAGGGGTGGGTAGGGGAGGGGAGGAGGGAGAAGGATACATATAGAGTAGATGGCTGATAGAAATTGGCTGGGTAAAAGAAGTGACAGCACACACTAGAAAGAAGATCATCTTAACTAGACTTCAACATAAACTAATAGCCTAATATCATAAGGATAGAGTACCAGGGGTGGGGGTCATGGGACTGTGCCCTCAGGGGACATTGAGGCCAAACTAGTCTATTGCTAAGAGAGTCTTCTGTATGCCATATAGGCGAGTGGTGTCTGGGATCTTAAAAGCTAGCAAGCTGCCATCTGAGGTACACCAAATGATCCCATCTCAGCTGGATCAGATGATCACCACAGACAACAAAGACATAAGAGAGAAAGAGACCAGAGGACAGAAGGACCCACATGTATGGATGACTGTATCAATATGTAAACAGAACAGGATGGTGCCTGGCCACCACCAGTGACAGCCGTGATGGAGCAACACAAAAGAAAGAGAGGTTCACCTCAAGAACTCCACTAAAAGACCACAGTTGATGGTCTGATGGCCAGGGACTTCCCCTAGGAGCATGACTCCTAGACCCACTGCTTCCCCTGATCATTGATCATTACTGAGGTCAATGCTTCAGACAGAAATGGATTGGACTAGGGAACACAAAGTGAGCATGTAATATGTCCACTTTATGTTTCTGTATATCTACAGGATGCCTTCTTGCTGGAGGGGAAAGGAGAGGGTGAAAAGGAGAGGAGAGTGTGCTGTCACCAGGCAAGGAGACCAGAGGGAACTGCAGGTAGGCAGGCACGTAAATTTAACTTGGATTGTATACCACTTTCACTCAATTGTCATAAAAAAAAGAGATATGCCCCAAATTCAGTGGTGGCTTAGATTCTCTAGAAAAACGAAACTAGTCAAGTGTCTGACCTACAAGGTCTGATACACAAGGTCTGACAATTAAGTTCACAAACTCATACTAGAAAAAGTACTACACACCTCATTGCTGAATGTCACTACAATCACCTTCAAAGTACTCCCTTTGGGAAGCTATGCACTGATGCTGACACCTAATCTAGTCTTCAAAGCAATTTTGCGACTCTTTCTGGAATGACCGTCAGAACTGTCATCATATTACCCTTGATGTCCAGAATGTCATCAAAATATCTCCCTTTGAATATTTCCTGTATCTTTGAGTAAAGAAGAAAGTCACTGTGGGCCAGATCAGGTGAGCAGTTAGGGTTATTTTTCTACTGGCTAAAAACTCCCTCACAGACAGTGCTGTGTGAGCTGGTGCATCATCATGTGCAAGAGCCGTGAGCTGTTGGAGAAAAGTTCAGGTCCTTTTCATCTTACTGTCTCATGCAGCCTTTTCAGTGCTTCCAAATAGTAAACTTGTTGTCTGTTTGTCCAGTTGGTACAAATTCATAACAAACAATCTCTCTGATATCAAAAATGTTGTGACTCTTGATTTAGAACTTTTTTGATTGTGAAGAACTAGCTGACTTCCATTGTGCACTTTGATGCTTTGTTTCAGGGTCATATTGGGACACCCATGTTTCATCACCGGTGATAACACTTCCCAAAACATTGTCTTGCCTCTCCAAAAGGTCTTGCCAAACTTCCACTCTCCATCCTTTTGTTCATCGGTGAGCTCCTTCAGGACCATTTTGAATACACCTTTCTCATGCCAAAATTTTCAGTTAAGATTTTCCATTAACTGTTCCTCTATTGTGCTTACTTGGTCTGCTATGCTTCTCACTGTCAGCCAACAATTTTGATGTACACTTTGATCAATTTTTGTTTTTGTAAGTTCTGTTCATTACTGGCTGCCCTGACTTCTCTCCATCAGTGATGTTTCCTCTATCCTCAGAAAAACCTTTCACTCTTGCCAAGTTTAACAAGAAATTTAATGTTTGTTGGTTGCTCTAATTCAAGCTCTGACATTCTCACGACAGTTCACAAAAACATGCAGCAACAATAATGAATGCCACTCAGCAAGATGCTGCCATATGTCGATACAAACACAGTTGTGAGACGCTGATATACCAAGGTTATGAAACCTTACTGAGTTGTTTGTACAGTACTGCCAACATAAGCACATGGTGGCAAGTTCACGACCTGAATTGTCAGACCTTGTATATAGAAAAAGATCTGTATCGAGGAAATGGCTCATGTAGTTGCAAAGGCTGAAATGTGGGTCAGGATAGAGCTCTCTTCTGATTCACACAGCCACAGAGGCTGGTGAACCCAAAATCACCGGGTTAGAGATCAGGACTCTTGTTCACAGGCTGCAAAGATCAGTGAATTCCGACATCAGAAGCTCAAGTCCCAAGAATTGTTAAACCAGATGAACAGAAGCCAGCTGCAGGATCTAGAAAGAGCAAAAGCCTACAAGCCTTCCCAGAAAATCCACTTATAGTCAATGCAGACCACATGCCCAAGGAAACACCTTTTCAACTGACTAGCTACTCACAGCTGATCCAATCATGAAGTTGAGTGTATTATATCAAATCTCATCATGGAAGTGATCACAACATTGTTTACTGCCAAACTATACCATAACTGTCAAGCTACTGAGAACCATAGCCCATCCAAACAGACATACGATCTTAACCATCACAAGTGGCATGTAACAATATGTATTTATTCTCATGTTCATACATCTACAGGTTAACCAGTTTGTCGAATCTAAGCCAAGTTCATCTGGGCTTGGTTTCAAATTACAGGCTGAGCCCAGATCTGTTTTATGTATTTCTTTATCTTCCTTGGTCAGTTGTTACCCAGAGAATGTTCTTCTCAAAGCACAAGAAGGCAAGTTGTCCAGCTGTGCAGATACGTTTCAAACTTCTGTTTGCTTCCTGTCTGCTAGCATCACACTGGCCAAACATCATCACACGAACATGCCCAAAAACCAAAGATCAGGGAGTCAGTTACACTCACAATGAAGACGTGACAAAGGGGTGGATGTATAAAACAAGGGAGGAAAGAATTGAAACCAATGTTTCCAACTACCACAGTATGTTGAAAAACATCAAATGTTAAGTTGAGTCTTACTCTGTTAAGTACTGTAAATTTTCAGAAGAGAGATGCGATATGAAGTCTCCTGAACTTAAAAGCCCCTAGGTATGAAAAACTTTCCTCTGGTTTCTGATTTAATAATACCTGCTTGGAAAGGTGGTAAAGCTGTGTCTTTATTTCACATCCACTCCCTGCCTACTGTGTTCGATGTCTCGGGCCTAACTTCCTCCATATCCAAAATTTTTAGCTCTGCTCATTAGGAGACCCTCTCAACAGAATTATCTCCCTGGTTAATAAATTTAGTAAATGGCACAAAAAGAAGTTAACTCAAGAAATTTTATTTACTATCTGCCATGGATTGAATTGTGTCCCTTCCAAAAATTTGTGTATCATTTTTGTTGCTAGGTCACAATTCCCAGTATTGTATGGCTGCCCACCATTTTGTCATCTGATGGGATTTTCCTATGTGCTATAAATTCTATCACTATGATTTAATGAGATGGACTAGTAGCAGTTACACTGACAAAGTCTACAAGATTGGGTAGTGTCTTAAGCTAGTCTCCTCTGAGATATAAAACAGAGAAATGAGGAAAGAGATATGGGGATCTCATACTACCAAGAACGCAGTGCCAAGGAGCAGGGTGGTCCTTTGAACCTGAGGTGCTCCCAGACCAAGGGAAACTGAGGCATCACCAGGATCTTCCTCTGGAGCTGACAAAGAAAGAGAGACTTTCCCTGGGGCCAGGGCCCTGAATTTGGACTTCCAGCCTACTGGACTGTGACAGAATAAACTTCTCTTCGTTGGAGCCATCTGCTTGCAGTATTTCTGTTGCAGCAGCACTAGATGACTACGACACTATCTTCATTCTGGCTGGGACAGTGGTTTCAGGTCAGATTAAAAGGTGTCTTAAGTGTCAGAAGGGAGAATTATAGAGTCACAGAGGTTGAGAAATATTCGAGATTGGAACCAGGCCCCTAGCCAGAGCATGACTGCCCTGACGTCTTACTCAACAGGTGGTCCCTTGTCTTACATTAGCTGCTGGCTCCCTAACGTGGTCACTTAAGAGATCCTCAGACTGAAAGTGGATAGAATTTAGGTGGCCCAGGAAGTTGAGAAGAAAAAAAGCTAACTACTTTTAACTAAGCTAACATTTAGTTTTGTTCCATTGTGTATAGGATTGCTATGAGTCAGAACTGACTCAACGGCACCTAACAACAACAACATTTAGTTTAATGGAAGTTAACTAGTAATTAACACTTCTTCAATTAAAAGTGTAAATAACAAACCACAGTGGTGTTAACAGTACCTGTGGCTTTGTCACTAGTAAAAATCATAGATATCTCCACATCATACAACTCTTATAAACATATTGAAGCACTAATACTTCTAAAATGCCGAAGTTATTAGATCCGTTGTTGTCATTGTTATTAGGTGCCCTTGAGTTGGTTCTGACTCATAGTGACCCTATGAACAACAGAATGAAACACTGTCCCATCTTGCACCATGTCCACAATTGTTTTTATGCTTAAGCCGATGTTGCGGCCACTGTGTCAATCCATTTTGTTGAGGATCTTCCTCTTTTTTGCTAACCTTCCACTTTACCAAGCATGATGTCCTTCTCCAGGGACTGATCCTTCCTGACAGCACTTCCAAAGTACGTAAGATGTAGTCTTGACACCTTTGCTTCCAAGGAGCACTCTGGTTGTACTTCTTCCAGAAATGATCTGTTTGCTCTTTTGGCAGTCCATGTTACATTCAAGATTCTTCTCCAGCACCACAATTCAAAGGTATCAATTCTTCTTCTGTCTTCTTTGTTCATGGCGCAGCTTTTGCATGCATATGATTCCATTGAAAATACCATGTCTTGGGTCAGACGCACTTTAGTCTTCAAGGTGACGTCTTTACTTTTGAACACTTTAAAGAGGTCCTTTCCAGCAGATTTTTCCAATGAAAGGCATCTTGATTTCTTCACTGCTGCTTCCATGGACGTTGACTGCAGACCTAAGTAAAATGAATTCCTTGGCAACCTCAGTCTTTTCTCCGTTTATGACAGTGTTGCTTACTGGTTCAGTTGTGAGGATTTTTGTTTTCCTGATGTTGAAGTGCCATCCATACTGAATGCTGCGGTCCTTGGTCTGCATCAGTAAGTGTCTCAAATCTTCAATTCCAGCAAGTAAGGTGGGGTGTCTGTGTAACTCAGGTTGTTAATGAGTTGTCCTCCAATCCTGATGTATCATTCTTCTTCATAGAACTCAACTTCTCAGATTATTTGCTCAACATATAGAATGTGTTATTAAAGAAGCATACTAAGTACCACATCACAAATTTGTTTTTCTCATGTTTTAGTAATTCTAATCTATGTATTTTGTCTTATCCAGCTAAAAACATTATTCTGAAATGTATTCATAGACTTCCCCAGACTGCCAGTGGGTCCACAGCACCAACAAAGTTAAGAACTGCTGGCCTAGGATTTCCTGAATGGATGATGTCTTTAGACCTTCAGGAGATTCATTTGAGTTCACTGTTGGTGTATATACAATGCCAGATGCTGTGGCCTATAATACATTGCACTTAGGGGATTAGTTCATTCTCTTTTGTCCATATTTCAAATTCTTCACTTGATCACTGTGACTGTTTTCTACAGGAACTTCATTCCATCTTCTCTCTTGTGGTTTCAAAAAGCTCACATCTGCAAAATTCTCTTCTTTATCATTCCTTTGTCTCCAATTACAAGGTAAAGTCAAGGTGAGTTTAGCCTAGCATTGTCTTCCTATTTGAATCTTTAGATTTTCCTCCTCATTATGATACCTTTCTTAAGCCATTACCAAGAAAGGGAAGTTCATCCCACTCCCTTGTCTAGCAACTATTAGCAACCTTGGAAACCATTGCCTGATACTAATCAGAAGGCTTTCCCCACTGAGATTTTCTCCTCCACTACTCTCCACCCTAGAATCCTTTTAAATAGCATTTCCATGTCCCTCCAGAGTCTTTTCTTCTGTATGACTTCCTGCACACGGCCGAGGACTGTCTGGTTTCCAGACTTCATCTCTGCCCTCTCCCTGATTCAAGCCATTCTCGGTGTGTGGGGCCCAGATGAGAGAGTGATGCATTCAGCATTTTCCCTTTGCCACCTGCATCAGGGTGTTTCTTCTTCTCTGTGCATATGCTGTGACTGTTCAGGTACATGAAGATGAGTTAGCTATGCAGATGTTTCATTGACGATCAGTGGGGAATCATTCAATCTACTAACCATTTATCTGATTACACACAGATTGACCCTGGGCAGCTACAGTTTTCATCACTCCCTACAATAGGTGATTTGACACAGATTTTCCATCATAATTTGTCTTCCCAGAGGCTGACAGTGCTACTGGCTGGTGGCCCTCAGTTGTCATCCCTCCCTTGACTGGAGGCAGCTTCTTCACCCAAAAGAACAGTCCACATCAACTGGAGAATGTAAAGGCCTGGAGTCTCCCTGTAACACTAGACAACTCTGAAGTAGCATCCAGTTTTAGTTCCCAAGGAGACACCTGAGGCCTTTGTTGAAACTGCAATACAATCCAGCTCCCTAATCCTGCTTCCTTTCCTTCCCCAGAGATTTATCCTATGCTCTCCAGTAAATCCACATGTGAAAATTCATCTCAGAGTTGGCTTCTGAGGAACCCTACCTGTGACACTCCGTCATCCTAACCCAGGATCCTGACTTCACCAGACTAAACACACCAGTCTCTCATCTCTTCTTTACTGTTGAGGCCCTATCCCCTGCACCTACTACAGGCCTGGCACAAAGCAGGAATTTAATAAATGCTTAATGCATTGAATTTAACCTGCAAATTTAGCCAGCCTGCCAGCATTGCTCTCCTCTGTGTCTCTCATTAGAATCCAGGCAGCCTATCAGCTGTCTGCCATTGAGCTGAGCAGAACAACTGGTTACCTGCTGGAAAAGATTCACCTGTAGATGCTTTTTGAGAGCAGTTAAGGGTCCTGGCATGTATCTCAGGACACATAACTGAGGGCTGGACAGCCAGTACCAAGAGCTTTCTGCCCTAGGGCCCCTGCCACCCTGGATTCTAGGACTCAGTGGGACTCTCTTAGAACAATAAACAAGTGGCCTTCAATCCAAGGCATTATTTCATAACGGCAGTCCAAGGGACTTCTCTCTCTCTAAGGCTGATTTTTTCTTTTCATCTTATTGTATGTACTTTATCATTAAATTTTCTAGTTTTAAATCATTTTGTTATTTGACTAGGTTGAGTCACATGAAGTAGCCATTTTTGTTGGGGTTGGCAAAGAATATCAAATATACCATGGACTGTCAGAGGAAGGGACAAATCTGTTTTGGAAGAAGTATAGCCAAAATGCTCTTCAAAAACAAGGATGGCAAGACTTAGTCTCAGACTTTGGACATGTCATCATGAAAGATCATGCTTGATAAAGTAGAGAGTTAGCAAAAACAGAAGACTCTCAGCCTGATGGACTGATTGACACATCGGCTTCAACAATGACCTCACACGTAACAACTGTAAGGATGGCACAGAGAAGGCAGTGCTCTGTTCTGTGGTACATAGGGACCCTGTGAGTCATAACCAACTCAGCAGCATCTAACAACAAGTAATATCCTTTTAGCTCAATTTTTCATAATTGTATGTAAGTGATCCTAATGTTTGCTTTATTATATTAATTTAAATCATTTTCTTACCATTTTACTACTTTTTCCTTTCTTCTTTTTACTTTAGGTCAATTTGTCATTTTATTGATTAACATATTCTCTCGAGCTAGCCTGAGATAACAAGAGCGGTTGCTGTCAGCTAAGCTCCTGTATGGTCCTTGAGGACTGCCTGGAATACGGTGTAGTTTTCCCTTCCTCTTGCTGGTTTCTGTCTCTTGCTGACCTGCAGTCTCAGGCATTGCAATTAAGAAAAGATCAAACCTTCATCCATTCATTTTATGCTCTACTCTGGTGGTTCTCAACCTTACTTACTCATCATAATAATTGTTTAAAAATAACAATTTCCCAGCCATATCCCAGACCAATTACATCAGAATCTTGAGGATGGGACCCAGACATCGGTATTTATAAGTTCTCTGGCTAATTCCAACAGCAATTAACTTTGGAAACCATTGGTCTACAATTTTGCTATTCAAAGACAAATCCATGGATCAGGAGCATCACCTGGAAGCTTGTTAGAAACATAGAATCTCAGACTCCATTCCAGATCCATTGAACCAGAATCTGCTCTTAACAAGACCCTTAGGTGATTTATGTGCACGTCAAAAATTTTGAAGAGCTGATTTGATACCCACTTTGACGTTTTTCACCTTAACTTTTTTTTTTTATCTATGATTTGCTAATTTTAGGATTACTACATCTCCAGTACTTACATGTTTAGTCATTTCTATTCTTTTTTTTCATCTTCTGACAATGGTTGTTGTTGCTAGTTGCCATGGAGTTGGCTCTGACTCATGACAACCCCATGTATAACAGAATGAAATGTCATCCAGCCCTGTGCCATATTCATGATCTTTGGTATGTTTGAGTTCACTGTTGTGGCTACTGTATCAGTCCACACTAATAGATGTTTGCAGCTGCTACTTCTCATTTTGCATCATGTCACATTAGCAAGTGACAGTCTGGAAGGCTATATTGTGTCATTAAGGTTGATTCTATTTTGAAGAGGCAGCTCTTACCCAATCATATTTTGAGTGTCCTCCAACTTGCGGGGCTTCCTTTCCAGCAATATAGTAAAAAATATTCTATTGTTACCTATGAAGTTTTCATTTTCTGATTTTCAGAACTAATTCCCCCAAGGCTATCTTCCTAGTCTGTCTTAGTGTGGAAACTCTACTGAAACCTCTCCACTCTGAGTAACCCTGCTGGTGTTTGAAATAACAACAGCATAGCTTCCAGCTTCATAGCAACACACAGCCACTACAGTATGACAAAGTGACAGAGAAGCAGTGACCTCTATCAACAGGAAGTGGTAATTTGACCAAATTATGATAAAAATGTTTCTTTTTCAGGTCAGCTAAACTTTCTAACTAAGGAGATGGAAAAGTCAAATTTATCGGAGTCATCCTGGGGAGACATGAGACTTGCCTGGTAAGCCTACTACGATAGAATTGAGTCCCATGGACTGGCCTGTGAGCAAGTGCCAAGAGTTGAGAGAAGGAAGGAAAGTATTCTGCCAAAGCAAGGAAAGGAGTTGATGACCCCTGAGAGGAGGTGAAAAGGCAGAGAAAGAATGGATGAAGGCAAGAGAGGTAAGAACTTTCAAGTTCAATCAAAGATGGTACATAATGCTCCAACCCTCCATAAAGTTGATAAACCAGTGTTGCACATGGTGTGAGGGCAGTTTGGGGAAAACTAGTGAAAAGTTTGAGTACATCTATGTTTCAACAGAAATACAAAGTAGAGACCTGATGTTTGGATGCAGAGGTTGGAATGAAAAGAACCATAAGAAAGGAGTCTTCAAGAAGCCACAGAAACAACTCAGGGCATGTGTTAGGCCATCAGAGATCATGAAACTGGGGATAGAATCAAGTTTATTTCTATCTATAGGGACAAGGGGGCTTTTGCTACCAGTGGGTGGACTGTTTTACTTCCCCAAATTGCTGGATATGGGATAGATCCCTACCATGGCCTGGAAGACACAGGCTTGATTTGAGTTTATTTTCAAAAAGCAGACAATTTCTGGCCTCTCCCCAAAACTCTTATCCCCAAATGATATTTCCACCCACATTTCTAATTCCAAGAAGTCCCAGAGGACAATGAGTGCTCTGTCACATCTGACCTCAGGCCTCTTGAAAGCTGTTGACATGTTTGTTGTCAAACTCTCCTCTACTGGCCTGAAGCTCTAGCCATTAGCAAGATGCTGTACTGGGGAGGATTGCATTTCTTCTATCAACTGGAAGAACTTGAGGTTGGGACTTGTTTGCCCCCAATGGGAGAAAGTTGGACCTCTGCAACTTTTGTACCCCTTTAAGTTTTCTCATGCAAACCCAAACTAACAACCACTGCTGCCAAGTCAATTCCAACTCGGAATTCCCACAGAACAGAGTAGAATTTCCCCATAGAGTTTCCAAGGCTGCAAATCTTTGTGGAAGTAGAATGCCACGTCTTTCTTCTGCAGAGCAGCAAGTAGATTGGAATCACCAACATTTTGGCTAGCAGTTGAGCACTTTAACCACTGAGCAACCAAGGTTCCTTTTCTTACTTAAACAAACTGATAGTTCTTTTGCTTCAGAATGTGGTAGGAAGCAAGAAAACATCTTCTGTCCTTCTCTTCTGAGTCACGACCATTCGTAAACCTGGTCTTCATACTCAGCTTCTCTGTAGACTGTTTGTGTCCTGGCCAAAACACAACAGAAGCAAGCACATCATCCTGGTGCCAGTGGTGGTGTTTATAAAACTTGTCCAGATGCTTAATTTCTTTCTTCCAGAAACTGACTTCTGTCCTGATCCAGGTTATAAATTTGTGCCAAACTCTGGGTCTTGAAAAACTGTAAAAAAAATTTATCAACATCACCCAGCAGTTCTGTTCCCTCAACCACCTACTCTCCAAACTCCTGATAATTATACTATTTCAAGTGTTGATTTGGAATATTTCATGACTGACTTCCAACAACTGCCTAATTTGTTGCAACCCTCTAATTTCCAACCTCATTTTTGCTTGTAGGACAGTGACCAAAATGGTTCTTTCTAATGGCATTTTTCTTAGAATCTGTCCTAAGCTCAGTATCTTCTCTATCTTTTGTTGTGTCCAACCAGGAGGGGTTGACCAGCTGGTCCTTGGGAAATCTGTGATTCTTTGAATTTCTTTCTCTCTCTCTCTCTGCAAGTGCCCAACCTGAGTGCTCAGCATGGGCTTATGTGGTTCCTGATTCTTAGTCTCTGTTGTGGAGAGAAGAAGAAAAGCAGGGGACAGTATGTGTTAGCATACCAAGGCAGCTAACCACATATTTAGTGCTAGAACCCACTTTCTAGAATGGGCCACAAAAGAGCTCTGAAACTTAAATTTGAAGAGAGAAGGTGGCATCCAAATGAGGGTGCCAGAACAAGAGAACTGGGTCTTATACGCAAGAAAATGAGGACCGTGGAAGGTATAAGATCAGTTTAAATCAGTTTGGGTGGGGAAGAGCATCTTTATAAGGATTCGTTGTGGTCTGAATTTGAGTCCTCCTGGGTCTAGCCTCCGAGATTACAGCAGGAGAGGAGGGACCCATGCAGCTGATGGGTGAGACTCAACAAAAGACCAATCCAGAGAAAGCGGTTAGTGACTAGACAGGGGGGAAGAGGAAGACCTCTAAGGTGAGACACAGAAGGAGACTGAGAGAATGAGAACATAATGTTTTGATCGTAGAGGAAAGTGAGAGCTGAGATATTTAGTGTTGTTCCTGACAGTGCCATGGCCTCCCACTCCACAGATGGCAAAGAGGCAGCAGCTTAGAGATGAATAGCCACAGTTTGCTCATTAACTTAATTTACTGTTGAATGAAAAAACACATGGGCTATTAGGCTTCTCTCCAAATCAGCTGTCACGGGGAATCAGTGCTGATTCCATGCATTTATGGGAAATGAGTAAGGTGACAGGAGGTCAGTCTGGATGTAAATAAGAGATTCCAAATCAATGAAATATGGTTGCTGCTAAGCCCAATCTCAGTCACTTCCAGGCTGAGTCAGGCCCTGCAATTTGGACTGCTACCATCTAGCTAACTCTTAGCTGTTGTGGGGTTGCAGGCCCTCAGAGGCTCAACTGTTCATGTTACCTCACCCCTGACATTGGACTGCACATTCATTATCTTCTGTTCAGAGTAATGTCAAGGAGACCCCTCGTCTGGTGATCCTCTGGCCAATATACTGTTTCTCAGTCCCTTCCCTGTCCTTTCCTAGGGAACATAGACATTTGCCTGAATCTCCTCTGGGCCTTGCAGGGGCTTGAGAGTGGACAACGCTATCCTTATACCTACCACCACTATTTCCCCTCTCTGGTGACCTTTCCCTGCTATTACAGGCCACTCTATAAGGAAAGCTCTACCTTCTCCACCAGGTGGGAAGCAGGGTACACTCATCTGCTCTGGAGTTTCCAAACCTGCTTCTGTTGGCCACAGCTTTCCCTCATACCCTGGAGTCTGACCTAGAGGGAGGCAAGGAAGCTGTTCTCAATACTCCAGCTTCCGTACTTCCCCCATAGCTCCTTGCCCTGAGCCTTGCCCCTACCATGTGACATATAAACTGCTCGTCTCTAACTCATGACTTCTGGTGGGATGCTGTTGATCTTGCCCAACATGTAAAGAGAAGTTTCTAGGAATTTAGAAAGCCCTTTTATGTTTCAGGAAACCCTGGTGACGTAGTGGTTAAGTGCTGCAGTGGCTAGTAAAAACGTTGGCAGCTTCAAATTGACCAGGTTGTTTCTTAGAAACTCCATGGGGCAGTTCTGCTCAGTCTATAGGGCCGCTGTGAGTTGGAATTAACTTGACAGCACCAGGGTTTTGATTTTTATGTCTCAACAAAACCTGTCTCTGGTAAGAACAACTCCTACTGTTTCACGGCTATTGATCCGAAAAGAACTTCCTTGAGTGCTCCTACGGAATATCAAAAGAGAAGTCCAGCTCCTCTTTCTTACTCTATGTTCCACTTTCATACATCAGTTGTGGTGGGTAGAGTAAGAATTATCAGCAACAAGGATCACATTCATGTGTGAAGATCTGTGTTGATACAAGCCTGCCTGGAAATGACTTTGATCTTTTGACTTCCCTGTTTCCATGGAATTACAAAATAAGTATGAAGTGTTGTAAGTAGGCATGCAGTCCTTAAGCATACATGACTAAGAGTATAAAAAAAATTGGTAGGCTGAACTTATGGAAACTGAACAACACCTTACATAAAAATTCATAGGTTGTACTCAATACTGCAAGGATAGAGTAGCAGGGGCACAGGCTTGGGGACCATGCTCTCAGGGGACATCAAGGCCAATCGGCATAACTAGCCATAACAGTCTTCTGCACTCTATCTAGGTAAGTGGTGTTTGGGGTCTTAAAGCTAGCAAGCTGCCATCTGAAGTACACCTAATGATCCCAACTCAGCTGGAACTGATGATCACCAAGGACAACAATGACATGAGGGAAAAAGAGCCCAGAAGACAGAAAGACCCATGTGAATGGGTGAGTATGTCAACAAGCAACCAGAAGAACCAGATGATGCCCAGCCACCACCAACGACAGCTGTGATAGGGCTCACAATGTTGAGTCCCAATGGCAACACGAGAAAAAAAGGGGTGCACCCTAAGAACTCCACTAAAAGACCACAAATGACTTTGAAGGTCTGGGAGTTCCCAAAGGAGCATGGCCCCTAGACCTGGTGCTGCCCTTGATCATAGGTCATTACTGAGGTCAACTCTTTGGATAGGAATGGAATGGATTCAGGGACACAGAGTGATGAGATCATGTATGCACTTGATGGTTCTATGCATCTATAGGATGTCATCCTACTGGCCTCTTACCAGAGGGGAGTAAAGAAGGTGGAGAGGAGGAGACAGAAGATTGTTAAGGGGATATGCAATGTATGGGACAAAAAGAAGTGTACTGTTGCCAGGCAAAGAGAGCAGAGGAAGCTGTAGATATGCAGGCATGCAAATTTGAATTGTATTGTAAACTTTCACTTAATCACAAAAAAAAATTCCTGGGTTATAGAAAAAATCAAGGATGCAAAAAAAAATCTATAGAATCAAACAAGAATGAAAACACAACCTACCAGAATCTATGGGACAAAGCAAAAGAAGTGCTAAGAGGTCAATTTGTCTCTATAAATGCATACATCTGGAATGAAGAAAGGGCCCTAACTGAAGAATTAACCCTGCAACTTGAACAAGTAGAAACAGAGCAACAAAGGACCCCCTCGGGCACCAGAAGAATGCAGATAATAAAGATCAGAGCAGAAATAAATGAATTAGAGAATTGAACAATTGAAAAATTAACAAAACCAAAAGCTGGTTCTTTGAAAAGATAAACAAAGTTGATAAACCACTAGCCAAATTTACAAAAGAAAAACAGGAGAGGAAACAAAGAAAATAATAAGAAACAAAGTGGGAAATGTTATAACAGACCTAACTGAAAGTTAAAGTATCATAATAGAATACTATGAAAGACTGTACTCTAACATATTTGAAAACTTACAGGAAGTGGACAAATTTCTAGATTCATACTATCTACCAAAATTATCACAAGGAGAAGTAGAACAACTTAATAAACCTATCACAAAAGAATAGACTGAAAAAATAATCAAAAACTTATAACTTACCAATCAAAAAAGTCCTGGCCCAAATGTCTTCACCGGAGAATTCTACAAAGCTTTTAGAGAGGAGTTAATTATAATACTACTGAGGCTATTTCACAGCATAGAAAACAATGGAACACTCCCAAATTCGTTCTATGAAGCCAGCATAACCCTGATACCAAAGCCAGTGAAAGGTCCCACAAAAAAAGAAAATTACAGACCAATACTACTCATGAACCTAAATGCAAAAATCTTCAACAAAATCCTAGCCACTGAAATTCAACAACGTATCAAAAAAATAATTCATCATGACCAAGTTGGATTCAGACCAGGGACACAAGACTGGTTCAACATCAGAAAAACAATTAATGTGATCAATAACATAAATAGCACAGAGGATAAGGATCACCTGATTTTGCCAATTGATGCAGAAAAGGCATGTGACAGAATCCAACATCCATTCATGTTAAAAACTCTCAGCAAAATAGGAATAGAAGTGAAATTCCTCAATGCAGTAAGGGACATCTATGCAAAGTCAACTGCCTACATCATCCTGAATGGAAACAGACTAAAAGAATTCCCCATGAGAATAGGATCTAGACAAGGATGCCCACTGTCACCACTTCTATTCAACATTGTTTTAGAGATTTTAGCCAGAACAATTAGACATGACAAAGAAATAAAAGGCATCCACTCTGGCCAAGATGAAGTAAAAATCTTCCTATTTGCAGGTGATATGGTAGTATACACAGAGAACCCTAAAGAATCCACAAGTAAACTACAGAAACTAATAGGAAATTTAAGCAAAGTATCAGGATATAAGATAAACTAAATTAAATCGGTAGGATTCTTTTACACCAACAAAGAGAGCATCAAAATGGAAATTGCCCAGTCAATACCATTTACTATACCCCCAAAAAGATAAAACACCTACAAATAAATCTAACCAGAGAAACAAGAGACCTATACAAAGAGACTTACAAGATTTTAGTGCAAGAAACCAAAAGAGACTTAATGTAAGTCGAGAAACCTATCCTGCTTATGAATGGGAAGATTTAACATGGTGAAAATGTCTATTTTACCAACAGTGATCTACATATACAAGGCAATTTCAATACAAATTCCAGTATCATTTTTTAATAAGATGGACAAACAAATCACCAACTTTGTTTGGAAAGGGAAGAAACCCCAGATAAGTAAAGCACTACTGAAGAGGAATATAGTGGGAAGCCTCACACTGCCTGAACTTAGAACCTATTACACTGCCATGGTAGTCAAAGCAGCCTGGTACTGTACAAAAAGAGAAATATAGATCAATGGAACAGAATAGAGACCCAAGAAATATCACCATCCTCTTGCGAACAGGTGGTATTCAGCAAGGGCCCAAAGGTTGCAAACTGGGGTGAAAACAGTCTCTTTAACAAATGGTGTTTGGAAAATTGGACATCCATCTGCAAAAAGACTGAAACAGGACCCACATCTCACACCTTACAAAAATAATAATTCAAAATGGATTAAAGACCTAAATATCAAACCTAAAACAATGAAGATCATGTAAGAAAAAATAGGGTCAACAATGAAAATTCTAATGCACAGCTTAGGCAGTCTTCAAAATCTGACATCCAAAGCACAAACAACAGAAGAGAAAATAGATAAACAGGAACCACTAAGAGTCAAACACTTTTGCCCATCCAAAGACTATCAAGAGAGTTAAAAGACTACTTACAGAGTGAGAAAGAATATTTGACAACTATATGTCGGACTGACATCTGATATCTATAATCTACAAGGCATTGCAAAATATCAACAAGAAAAGACAAATAACCCAGTTAAGCAATGGGCAAAGGAGGTGGACGTCTAGGCAGCTGAAAGACACATGAGGAAATGCTCACTATCATTGGCTATGAGAGAAATCCAAATCAAAATTATAGTGAGATACAATTTCACCCCAACAAGGTCAGCCATAATCCGCTAAACACAAAACAACAAATGCTGGAGAGGCTTCAGCGAGTTTGGAACTCTCCTACACTGCTGGTGGGATTGCAAAATGGTACAACCTCTTTGGAAAGCAATTTGGTGCTTCCTTAAAAAGTTAGAAATAGAAATACCATTTGATCTAGTAATCCCACTGCTTGGAATACATCCTACAGAAATAAAGGTGGCCACATGACCAGATACATGCACAAGCATATTTATTGCAGCACTGTTTACAACAGCAAAAAGTTGGAATCAACCTAGATGCCCATTAACAGATGAATGGATAAGTAAACTATGGTACATATATTCAGTGGAACACTATGCAATGATAAAGAACAATGATGATGTCGGAAAGCATCTCATAACCTGGTTTCAACTGGAAGACATTATGCTGAGTGAAATCAGTCAGCAGCAAAAGGACAAATATTGTATGAGATCCCTGCTATAAGGATTTAAAAATAGACTTATGCACTGAAGAAAAGACCCTTACTGCTACAAGGATGGGGAGGGAGTGAGACGGTTGGTCGTAGATTAGATAGTAGATAGAAATTTGGTTAAATGAAAACAGTGACAGCACACGGTAGAGAGACATCAACTTAAGCGGACTTCACCATAAAATGAAAGGTTTTCTAAACTCAAACTAATATTTCAAAGGATAGAGAAGCAGGGATGGGGGCCTGGGGACTGTGTATTCAGGGGACATTGAGGCCACCTGGCATAATGAGCCTATTGCTACGAGAGTCTACTGCCCGCCATATTGGTGAGTAGCATCTGGGGTCTTAAAAGCTAGCAAGCTGCCATCTGAGGTGCACCAAAGCATCCCAACTCATTGGAGCAGATGATCACTGAGACCAACAAAAACATGAGGAAAAAAGAGCTCAGGAAACAAAAGTACCCATATGAATCTGAGACTGTATCAACATGAGACCGGAAGAACCAAATGGTACCTAGCTGTGACAGGGACACAATGCAGAGTCCCTGAGGCAATATGAGAAAAAGAGGTCTGCAGCCCAAGAACTCTACTAAAAGACGTGAATTAACGGTCTAACAGCCTGGCAGGTCCCCTGGGAAGAGCCCCTAGATCTGTTGCTGTCCCTGAGGGGAAACCAGTAACAGTCAACTCTTCAGACAAGAACTGACTGGACTCAGGGACACACTGTGACCATATGGTGTGCATACTTTATTGTTCTATACATTTACAGGAGGCTGTCCTACTGGTGTCTTTCTAGATGGGAGAGAAGAGGGTGGGGATGGGGGTACAAATGCTTGTTAAGAGGATACTAGATATATAGAGTGAAAAGGAACAGTGTGCTGTCACCGGGCAGGAAAAGCAGAGGGTGCTGCAGATATGTGGACATGCAAAACAATTTGGACTGTATACTTCCACTCCATCACAATTGAAAAAAAAAAAGTGGGAAGCAAAGTTGATTTATCTGTATCAGGGTGAGCCACACACATGGTGGCACCCCACCTGTAGGCATGTATGTCCCATGTGGTTAAGGAGGCCAAAGAAATTGCAAATGTGGAAAGCTGTTGGCTTTCCTAAAGAGAAGATGGTGGACATTTTGGAACTCATTTCCTGGGTCCTCTTACAAAGCTAATTAAACACAGATCTAAGTCAATTTTGTCTCATGAGTCTGATTGCCAGTTTGAACTCAAGACCACCACAGTAAGTGCCATCTGTCAGTGCTGATTCTCTAAGTTCTGAACTGCTGCAAGGGGCTCCGGGAGGCACAGCAGCCAGAGAGGAGGTCATTTCTTCCTTACCTGACCACTGACCTCTACCGCCATGTCTGCAACTTTGCAGAGAGAAATTCCTTTTCCCAGAGGGAAGCCCCACGGGATAAGTCTGTGGCTCTTGTTTTTCTAGAAGGCCTCAGAGCTATGTTTGGGGATGGGCACATAGCACCTTGTTGATGCCCATGAGCTGCCTCTGGCTAACATGGTCCTTTGAAGAGCCCCAGCAGGTACAATCGCTTCTCCTTGAGAAGACAGCAAATCTTCCATTGTTGTTGTTAGTTGCTATTGGGTCAGCTCAGATTGTTGATGATCTTATGTGTAACAGAACAAAATGTTTTCTGGTCCTGTGCCATCTCCATGATCATTGGTATGTTCGAGGTCATTGTTGCAGCTAGCATGTCAACCCATCTCGCTGAGATTTACCCTCATTCTACTTGATCCTCTACTTTACCAACCATGGTGTCTTTTTGTAGAGATTAGTCTTCTTTCTTGATGACATGTGTCTAGAGTAGTCAAGGTAAAATCTCACCATCCTTGCTTCTAAGGAGTATTCTAGTTATAAATCTTCTAAGACTGATTTATTCATTCTTAAGGCAGTCCAAAGTATATTTAATATCCTTTGTTAACACCACAATTCAAAGGTATCACTTCTTCCTTTTTCATTGTCCAGCTTTTACACACATATGAGAAGATTGAAAATAAACAAACATCTCCTCTAATGGACACTGTCATGGATTGAATTATGTCCTCCTAAAACAGTGCGCATCAGTTTGGCGGGGCCACGATTCCAAGTATTGTCTGATTGTCTACCATTTTGTCCTTTGATAGGATTTTCTTGTGTGTTGTATATTCTATCCTTATGATTTAATAAAATGGATAAGCAGTAGTTATATTGGTGAGGTCTACAAGATTCAGCAACATCTTCAGCCAATCTCTTTTGAGATAGAAAAGAAAGAAGGCAAGCAGAGAAATACGGAGACCTCGTATCACTGAACAGAAGGCATCATTCAGACCTGAGGTTCCAGTACTGAGATGTTCCCAGACTAAGAGAGTATTGATAATGAGGACCTTCCTGCAGAGCCAACAGGGACAGAAAACCTTCTCCTGAATTTGGACTTACAGTCTACTAGACTGTGAGGGAAGAAACTTCTCTTATCACAAGCCATCCGCTTTTGATATTTCTGAGAGCAATGCTAGATGACTAATATATAAGCTCAGCACTTTACAATTTGCAAAGCACTTTGACATTCTTTATCAATGTGATCCTTCCCAAAGAGTGTGAGAAAAGCATTTGTTCCAGTCTCTATTGCTGCCTATGGCTGCCAAGAATAGAGTTTCAGATCTCCCTTGTTGGCTGACCAACTGAATGCCCCTCCACCCCTGTTGTGCTTGCTGAAGCTGGCAGAACACATGGGAAGCCATTGTGAAGCCTGGAGACTGCAGCCCTGGAGTCTCCCTGCAGCTGTCAATCTCCAACTTTAAAGATGTCCCCAGCCCACCAGGCTAGACTTGGGAGTCAAGATACAGCCATGCCCGAGCCCCTGTTCTGCAGTTGCTGCCCAGGAAGGCCATGATGGTTGATACGGTCCACAGATTTGAGAACGTAGCTCCTGTTGTTACCAAGAAAGCTAGCAAATGGACTTAGGAAAACATGGCAGTGGTTCAGCCTCTCAGCCAGGGAGACAGCATCTGGGTACCCTGGGACCATCAGCTGAGCCTTACCAGAGCCAAATGGACAGTGCAGGTAGGACAGGTACAGCTGTAGTTGTGCACGTGTGGGCATATGCATGAATGTATTCACACAGATGCACGTGAATTTTGTAGTAATCATGTGTGTGTAAATGTGTATGTATGCAAGTTTGATTAAACGTATGTGTATGTATGAGTTATGAATATACATGTGTATGCTTGTAGAAGCTCCAGAAGGCCAATGCCAAGCACACCATAGACTTGAAAACCCAGTTGGTATTGCCTGTAAAGGAAACAGAAGAGGGTCCCTTCTGCCTTTAAAAGAGTCAAACACGCCTGTGGTGAGGCACTTACATCATGTCCAGGGCAGCCACCATGATCCCTGCCCTCAGAGAGCACTGCGCTGTGGAGGGTGTGGGCATGCCCAAATAACTAATCCTGGAAGTTGTGGGGACTGTTCTAGATCAGAACCAGAGGCAGGGCAACACCAGAACTTCCAAAGGCAAGATTGTTTGTGTGACTTTAAGCCAGTGCCAGGATGGAAGAATGCAAGACAAGCTGTCAGGCTTGCCAGGAACCTCAGGCTACTGCTGTATCTGCCCATGACTGAGCTTATAAGGGAGCAAACAGGACAGCAATCAAGAGTATAAAATGAGACCAAACCAAGTGCTCCATGAGAGAGGTAATGAGAAGCCACAAAGGCTAGAGGGCTTGGGAAAGGGCTGGCTGTAAGGGCTGGTAGGCAGCTGTCCATGGGCCCAGTCTCCATGAGAAGTAGGAACAAGGGCATGGGGATCACGTCCACTGAGCAGCACCACCTGCCTGAGCCAGTTCTCAGCTCTCACTTCTGCTTCCCGTCAGTCCCAGCCCAGCAGGAAAAACCGTAAGCCCAGAGGCAAGGTCAGCCCATAGCATTTGTGGAGTGTTAAAACAAGAGGACAAAGGGAGGCCATGGGTTGTGGTCCATCCACTTCTTGAATTAACCATGGCTCTGCCCTGCACCAGGAGGGCCTTCACACTCACACACAAACTTGGATGATCCAGCCTTCAGGTCCAAGTGCCATCCACAGTCCTTTCTCCTCTCCTGTAAAGATGCTCTTTCCTGGCATGGCTATCTTTGGGAGGTCAGATGGGAAAAGATGCACACGCAAGCTATAGAAGGGGGCTGGAGCCATTTAAATGGGGACTTCCAAAGACCTGCTTACACTGAGCTTAGCCTGGGGCTAGTGGCATGAACTCCCTGTGGAATGGTCTCGGCACAGCCCAGTAGAGGGTGTGTCATCTACTACGGGTGGCTCTAAATGTGGTTCAGAAAGAATTACCAGTACCCAGGCTGATTGTTGTGGGCCCATGAGAAAGTTAACTCAGAAACAGAGCAAGTCAGTAGCAATTTGACAGCACAATTTTATTTCTAAATCAATTTAAAAAATAAAAAATTGGGCTTTATTTTAACAATTTTAATGCTTCATTTTTCTAGTAATTCATTTTTTACTGTATTTTACAAAAACATCTGTTCAGTGAAAATTTAAAAAAAAAAAAAAAAAAAGCCCTTCAGCGCAAATAGTTGAGAGCTCTACTCTAAAGCACTGGAGGAGGGTCAGAAACCCCAACTGCCCAAGCCTCAGGGCAAAATTTCCCAGGGGTCTGTCTGGGAAGGATGAGACCCAGGCCAAGCCTCCGAATATCTGAAGTCTCACCAGGGTAGAGCACAGCAAAGCACTGCATCCTGGGCCTTCCAGGAAGAACCACCTAGAGACAAAAGGCTCTTCCGGGGAGATAGGAAGAACACTTGAGAAGATGGTGTCCACTAGTTTACACAGTGTACTTCTCTGGACTTGGGCATCTGCTTAGTCTCTTTCCAGCCAGGCAGCCTTGACCAAGATAACTTCCCTCTCTGAACCAGTTTGCTTATCTGTGAAATGGTGCAAGGATTAAACAAGATAATACATGCAAAAGTCTTACATGGCAATCACCTCAAAGCAGGGCTTTCCATTGCCTGTTCACACCCACCATGGTAGGATGGACACCAGATAGAGAAGCAGACATCAACAGGGCAGACATCCACCCACATGCTCTCCTCCTGCAAACCTGAGCCCTGGCGGCTCCTCAGACCCTAACAGTCTCTGAGGTTCCTACAACCTCAGGGTTTGCTCAGCAACTGTCTAGGGAGAACCTCCAGGATCACTGCTCATGGGTCCCATGTGTCCCACGAGTCTTGTGAGAGGCAGGAAGGTAGCCATAGCCTCTCTAGGACTATAGACACTTGATGTTTCCACACACTGAGCCAAACAGCAACAAATAAAGGGAGTATTACTCCAGCTTGCATCAGGCACTAGACCCGGAAGTGGAGAGGGTAGTGGATTGAACTGGCAAGACCAGTAAACTTAGAGACAGAACACCTGGCACCTCGTTCCAACTCTCATCTTCACAAGTTGTGTGACTTCAGACTAGTGCTATCACAGAATTTTTCTTGGATCAGTCTCCCCGAAGCAGAGCCTGCAACAAGGATTCAGCTGGACATAATTCACTGGATTGGAAAAGCAGACTCTGACATTAAAAGGCGGGGTACGGCAGGGTGAGAAGCTAAGCAAGGATTTGTTTCCACACACAATCTATCCCCAATCTGATCCCACAGAAGCTCTAGAGTTGTCCCTCTTAGAGCAAGGGAGTTGTGCTGTTACACCACGGCCCGTCCCTTCCACCCCCCTTAGCAATTCAGTAACGCTCCCCAGAGTAGCTGTAATGTCCCAGGCCTCTTCTGCAAGGCTGCTCCTGTCAGCCAAGGGCAGTCCTCCAGAGAAGACGCCATGGTGGGCTTTTAGTAGCCAATGTCTACAGCAACTAGAATGAGCCCCTAGTATGGGTACCGAAAGCATCCACTACAGGTTCTTGTGCAAACTAAGTGATGATACCCATGATCACGGCAATACCTACGTACAAAACAAACAAAAAAGCCAAACCCACTGCCGTCAGGTTGATTCTAACTCATGGAGAACCTACAGGATGAGGCAGAACTGCCTCATAGAGCTTCCAAGGAGTGCCTGGTAGCTTTGAACTGCCGGCCTCTTGGTTAGCAGCTGTAGCACTTGTCCACTATGCCACCAACCTATGTGCTGGTGGTGCTAAATAAATGCTGGTTACATCATATTACGAGATCAGGATTCTAATCCTGGCTATGCTGTCTTCTCCTCCACTACCTCTTCCTTTCACTCCTTGCCCTAGAGGTCGCTACAAATGGGAGATGATCTTACTTTCTCTCTCCAAGCTTCTTTCCAACTGTCAAGTTCAAAAAATTTAAGATATTATGTGCTTCTGGATTAAAAGCACTCTTTTAAGACCTCCTAATCACCCAGAGTTAATATACCAAGAAAGGTCATGAAAACTTTCAGATAATACAGAAGGCCTCAAGGAGTATCTCCCACCACAACCTACCTGTCCCAAATTGTGTTAAGTCCTCACAGGCCATCCCTTATGTTTGATTTTCCATCCTTACAGCTTCATTCTTTTTGTCAGTTCTGACCCCTCAACAATCATTTATATTTCAGATGCTTTTGAGCCCTCAAGCCTTTTACCACAGATTCCATTCCAACTTTATAGAGACCCTATTAGACAGAGCAGAACTACCTCAGAGGGTTTCCAAGGAGTAGCTGGTGGATTCAGACTGCCAATGTTTTAGTTAGCAGGAAGGCTCGTAACCACTGGTGGTAGTGTACTCAGTATGTGATGTCTCAGTGCAAAAGCGTTGTCAACAAGTTATTCCACAACTGGAGGGTTCTGAGAACCAGTTCAAAACCCTAGCTGCGTAATAGTTGAGAACCACAGCTGCTAAACAGAAGATCAGCAGTTCAAATCCACCAGGCACTCCTTGGAAACCCTATGGGTCAGTTCTACTCTGTCCTATAGGGTCACTATGAGTTGGAATCAACTTAACAGTAATGAGTTTGGTTTGGGGTTGGGGGAGCCATTGAGGGATAATTTAACAAGGGTAAGGGAATGTCACTGACTGGCGGTCCCAAATTGAGGGGAGGAGACAGTATGATCTAGTCCAAGGACATATGAGAGAACCTTAGTCATGGAGCACAGTTCTTAGCCCTATTCCCAGCACATTACACCAGCCACGTGCAGCAGAGCCGCTCTTGTAGCCCCAGGCTTTTCTCTAGCTTCTGTTTCTTTTCTTCCCATCCTTTTCCCTACATCAAAACTCACCTCTCCAGTGTCCTGGCCACTCAAGGTTCTTGCTTTCTGCTTGAGACTAAAGGTGAATGAAGCAGATGGATTAACACAGGACACTGCATACACTGAAAAGTCGGGCACTGACCGCTGGACGTTGAACTCTGGGTCACATTAGGGCTCTCTTCCCTCCATGAAGTAGCCTAGTGGTCCATTACACTGTTTATAACTGATAAATTGCATAAATGGCCAAAAGTTCTTCCCCTTCCTGTCCCTGTACCTTTACCAAGCAACTTGGCACCATCTTCCATCAAGAGGTAGAGTCTTTCTCCACTCCTTACATCTGAGCTTGGCCATATGACTTGCTTTGGCTAACCAGACCATAGCAAATAAAATGCAAGCAGGGATATGAAAAGTGTGCATTGAAATTTTCTCTCTTGCTGCTCTTGAGAAACTTCCACCTGGTGTGCCAGCTCAGCCTAGCCTCCTACAGGATGAGAGGCCATGCAGCTTGGTTACCGCCATCACACCAGCCAACAAACAGCCAGTCATTTGAAAGAGACAACTGCTACATTTCTGGGTGAGGTCATCAAGTCCTAGCTGACTGCAGACTCCTAGGTGAGGCCAGACAAGACCAGCAGAGGAGCTTCCCAGCTCAGGCTAATCAACATGATCAACTCATAGAAATCATGAACTGAGTAAACAGCTGTTGTTTGAAGCCACTAAGTTGTGAGGTCATTTATTATGTGGCAGTAGCTAACTCATACTGCCGCTATCTTGCACTGTCGATTAGAGAATCAGAGACTCGTGGAGCTGACCTTGAACTGGACTCCATTCTTATCTCAGTCACAGAACAGTCTTGGATGAAGTACTCCCCCCTCCTACCAAGCCTCAATTTCCTCATCTCTAAAATGGAGTTAGGATAATCACCCTCCGACAGTCAGGCTGCCTGGCCTTTTGTGACCTCAGGGCATTAACCTATTGCCATCAAGTCAGTTCCAACTCACAGCAACTCTATAGGCAGAGTAGAACCTCCCCGTAGAGTTTCTAAGGAGCACCCGGTGGATTTGAACTGCAGACCTTCTGGTTAGCAGCCATAGCAATTAACCACTATGCCAACAGGGTTTCCTCAAAAAAAAAAAAATCAAACCCTGTCCATCCTCAGTTCCCTAGGTTTCCTGTATTCATAATAGAGACTACTTCCGTCTCTCTCACCCCACACTAAGCCCCATTCGACTCCAGAAGAATGTGTCGTGTGACTTCCATCACAGCCCAGCATCCACCCTCCCATGGCTGATCCAGGGGGAGTTGGGAGAGGTCAGTCTGTTGTGGATGTGAGTGTGGGAAAAGTTTATAGAATGTATAAAAAGCAGAAGACAAGCTTCTGTCCGGGAAAGGGGAACAAGGAAACACTCACCAGTTGAAAAAAACTTTCTGAGGCAAGAATGCTTATTCAGAGAAAAGCCAAGCCCTTGAGTCAACAAATCAGAACCTTATCTCTGAGGATATGGGTCATCTGGACTCACGTGCTCTGATGACCACTCTTAGCTGGGCTGAACCTCAGGGCAGAGCCCTTGGGTCCAAAGTGTCTGAAGAGGCTGGAGACCAGGTCCCTAAGGACTAGGCCTTGGATTTGGCCATGTGCTGAGAGGCAGGGGTGGGGAGAACGAAGTGCCAGGGAGTGAGATGCTGCTGGCTGCCCACTGGCTTTTATTTTTAAACCCCTTATCATTTCTTCAGAGTTTATTTAAAAACAACTCTCTGTGGCTGAGTGGTAAAGGATGCCCGGACTGTACACCACTCTGGTCCTTTTGCATCCCCGGGGCCCCTACCCTACACATCATTGCTCTATGGGGACAGAAAAGACCACAGGCTCCAAGCTGGAGCATATGCTTAGGCCTGGTTGAATCCAAGTGGGCTCCTTGAAGCAAATCCTTTGTTTGACAAGTCGAATAGACCCAGACAGTAAACTCGGGGGATTGCCCAGTCCTTTTGACAAAAGGACTACACATCCATTCTCTTAAATGCAGTAAGTGTCAGAGCATCATATTGGAAAGTGGAGGCTTTAGTTTTTGGAGCCTGCCAGGAGGATAGAAGGACAGCAGCTGCACAGTAACTACACATGGCCCACCTCCAGGGAGAAGTTTAATGGGCTCTTGAAAAAAACCTTTGGTGTATAAATCCATTGCTAACCAGAGCTCTGCATACCAAATGTAAAGAGAGCTTTACCTCAAACTCACAAAACACAAGACTTATGGCAACAGCCTTGTTGTCTTTCATGCTCTTCATTAAGTATTTCTAATACTTCCTCTTGTCCAACATAAAGCAGAAATGCACTTCTCCACCCCATCATGGTTGAGTGGGACCATGTGACCAGTTCTGGCCACTGTGATGCAGGTCGAAGTGATTTAAATATATATCACAAACACTCACTACCTAATTATGCCAGTGGGGTTTGACATGGAAGCCAAGCCAAGGCAAGTGCCGTCAAGTCAGATCTGACATGGAAAGTTGGACAAAAGTCAGGAAGACCAAAGTAGAACTGATGTGCTTAAAGTATGGCGCTGGTAAAGAATACTGAACAGACAGACTATAAATTGCCCAAAGAACAAATCTGTGTTGGAAAAAGGACAGCCAGAATGCTCCTTAGAAGCAAGGATGGCAAGACTTTATCTCACATGCTCTGCGTATGTTATCAAGAGGAACCAGTTCCTGGAGATCACCATGCTTGGAAAACTAAGGGAATCAGCACAAAGGAGGAAGACCCTCAACGAGATAGATTGACACAGTGGCTGCAGCAAATGGGCTCAAGTATAACAATTGTGAGGATGGCACAGTACCAGGCAGTGTTTCACTCTATTGTACATAGGGTCGCCATGAGTCAGAACTAACTTAATGGTACCTAAAAATAATAGGTCCCAGTACAAATGAAAACATGGCAATCTTTTCCCAAAAATAATAATTTCAAGATGATGCAGCAGAGCCTTAAACCCAGAATGAGGCCCTTCTGAGCATGGAAACCTGTAAGACCGACAAGTTGCAAGTCCACAAACCCGTATCTTATTGGTTAGTGCATTTAATTGCCTATGTGACAGTCTCCAGAACTCTACCTCTAGCGTTTTGAGTATGTGTTTGTGGCTGCTTCATCAACCTACTTCCCAGAGAGATACAATGTATAATTCCCTGCCTACTTCTGATGAACATATAGCATAGCAAGAAATCAAAGTTTGTTGATGGAGTTCTTTGTTATTGCAGCATAAAGTAGACCTTCCTGACTGATGCATACCGTAACCCAAAATGATGGGTTCTATTCAGTATATAAGGTAATACAGCCACTCATATACCTTGGTCCTGAAAAGGACCGACAAGGTGACTGTTCTCTCTTACCAATTGGAAAGCTCCTTGCCCCTTCTCTGAGTAAAACTCTGTACCTAATTGTGAATCACCTGTGTAACTTTACTAAAATATTCAGCCAAGTGCCTGACCCAAGGTAAGCCCTTAATTATCAGGATTCCAGGTATTCTAAATATTTTTAAGTTTTCTGTTAAAAATATTTGGACTCATTGTAGTCTACATTAGAAATCCCAGCATAAAAGGTCCCAAGCAAAAAAGAAATTTATTCACTCACATAACTAGAAGTACAGAGGTAAGGAAAGTTCTGGTTCCATTTCTTGCAGATTCCTTCAGCTCTTCCCTCTTCTGTATGAAGGTTTGGCTCTTATGTTGGCTTCTTATGATGTCCTTCTCCAGTGTTTGATCCCTCCTGACAACGTGTACAAAGAATGTAAGATGCAGGCTTGCCTTCTTTGCTTCCAAGGAACACTCTGGTTGTACTTCTTCCAGAATGCATCAGTTTGTTCTTTTGGCAGTCCCCGATACACTCAATATTCTTCTCCAACACCACAATTCAAAGGCATCAATTCTTCCATGTTCCTTATTTATTGTCCAGTTTTCTAAGGTATATGACGTGATTAAAAATAACGTGACTTGGGTTGGGTGCATCTTGGTCTTCAAGGTGACATCTTTACTTTTCAACACTTTAAAGAGGTTCCTTTGCAGCAGATTTTCCCAGTGCAATGCATCTTTTCATTTCTTGACTGCTGCATCTGTGGACATTGATAGTGGAACCAAGTAAAATGAAATCTTTGACAACCCAGTCTTTTCTCCATTTATCATGATGTTGCTCACTGATTCATTTTAGAGGAGTTATTCCTTGCTGTTGAGGTGCACTCCACACTGAAGGCTGTGGCCTTTGATCTTCATCAGCAAGTGTTTCAGATACTCTTCCCTTTCAGCAAGAAAGCTTGTGTCATCTGCATAACACAGGTTGTTAATAAGTCTTCTTCCAGTTCTCTGCCTTGTTTGTCTTCATATAGTCCAGTTTCTTGGATTATTTGCTCAGCATACAGATTGAAACGATGTGTTGAAAGGGTACAACCCTGACACACACTTTTCCTGATTTTAAACCATGCAGCATCCCCTTGTTATTTTTGCATGACTGCCTCTTGATTCATGTACAGATTCCTCATGAGCACAACTAAGTGTTCTGAAATTCTCATTCTCTGAAATATTACCTATAACTTGTAATAATCCATGCAGTTGAATGCCTTTGCATAGTCAGTGAAACACAGGTAAACATCTTTCTGATATTCTCTGCTTTCAGCCAAGATCGATCTGACATCAGCAATGATATTCCTGGTTCCATGTCCTCTTCTGAATCTGGCTTGAATTTCGGGCAATTCCCTGTCAATATACTGTTGTGGTCACTTTTCCATGATCTTTAGCAAAATTTTACTTGCATGTGATATTAATGATATTGTTCAAGGGTGGATCACCTTTCTTGGGAATAGGTATAAATATGGATCTGTTCTAGTCAGTTGGCCAGGTAGTCATCCTCCAAGTTTCTTGGCATAGATGAGTGAGCACTTGACAGATACTGATTACCACAATACTGTAACTAAACCACTAGAAAATTTGACAAAATCAGGGGCAATAAAAGCACCAGCAGCAACCAAAACAACAGCCAGTGTTTGTCTAGAGTGCAGGCAAAAGCACATGATTTGAAGCACCGTGGTAACTGGATAATAATGACAGCTCTGTCTCCACACATTAGAAGGTTCAAAAATTAAATTAACAGAGTGTTAGCCTTGTAGGTATATTAATACATAGAAGCAGACCTGGTTCCTGTAGATGCTCCAGGAATCTACTTCCTTACCTTTTCTAGTTTGTGGAGGCTAAACCAACCCATTTACTGTTAAGTTGATTCCAACTCATGTAGACACAACGTGTTTCAGAGCAGGGATGTACTCTACAAGATTTTTGAAACTATGATCTCTCAGAAGCAGATGACCAGGCCTGGCTTCTGAAGTATGTCTGGGGACTCACTCAACTGGGAACACAGTTCTGTAAGTTTGACAAACGCATGGAGTTGATAGAACAGTTCTGTGCCTTGATTTCTTTGGCAGTTACATTCTTGTGTAACTATGCTCATTTTTGTTTAATTATGATAGGATTGAAGCAAGGAGAACTACACATTTTAAATGTTATAAAATTCATAATTTTTCTTTTATGACTTCTTCCAACTCTTTTAATCTTATCAAGTATTCCCTATCTAGAGATTACTTCTTGCTTTTATAGTCTTTTTTATATTATATTTGGTTCCTTAATCCATTTGAAATTCATTTTGGCTTATAGTGAGATGAGACTCTAAATTGATTTCTTTTTTCGTGTCACTAAACAATTGTACCAACATCAATTATTGAATAATCCATTTTTCCCCCCACTGCTCTGTGATTCTACCTCACACAGACATTTTAAGGTACAACTTAGGAGGCTAAATAAACTCTTGCAGTGTTTTAAATACTGAATTTTTTTGTTTTCAAATACAGGAAATTCTTTACAAAGTCTAAAGGTTTTTATTATTAATGTTTACTGTAACCTAGGTTCTCATGCCAAAAAGAAAGTAGAAGCATTTGGGTTTTTGAAGCTACCTTTTTTAGTTTTGTTTTATTTTCCAGTATAGTGGGTAAGAGCTACAACTACTAAAGGTCGGCAGTTCAACTTTGCTAGGTGCTTCTTGGGAACTCTATGGGGCAGTTGTGTCCATTTCTATAGAGTCACTATGAGTCAGAATCAACTTGACAGTAGTATGTTATCTTTGTGGTTTTTGTTTGTTTTGTTAGTTTGTTTTGTTTTTAGCGGAGCTAAGCGAAAAGTGACCAGTTTAGCCAATGAATTAATAGTTTTCCATGAGATCTAAAATAACTTCTTACGTGAAATTTTTTCACTGGTGATGTATTGTGTGTGTGTGTGTGTCTCTGTGTCTGTGTCTGTGTGTGTCTGTGCTCACAAGGGCAAGCTCATCCAATATGTATATGTTTTGGGAGGTATGAAGGGGTGGTATAGTTTAAACCCCTGATATTCAAAGTGTGGTTCATGAATCAGCACTGACATTACCTGGGTATACGATGTTGTTGTTGGGTGCCGTCGTGGAGTTGGTACCAACTCACCACAACCCCATGGATGACAGAGCGAAGCACTGTGCAGTTCTGCACCATCCTCAAAATCATTGTTATATTTAAGCCCATTGTTACACCCACTATGTCAATCCGTCTTACTGAGGGTCTTCTTCTTTTTCGCTGACCCTCTAGTAAATAGATGTCCTCCTCCAGAAACTTATCCCTCCTGATAATGTTTCCAAAGTACATGAGACAAAGTCTTACCATTTGTTTTAGTCAGCTAGGGCTGCTCTAACAGAACACAGAGTGGATGGCTTTAACAAAGGAAGGTTTATTCTTACACAGTCCGGTAGGTTGCAAGTCCATATTCAGGGTGACCGCTCCAGGGGAAGGCTTTCCCCTTGTCGGCTCTGGAGGAAAGTCTGGTATTGCATCAGTCCTTGTCCAGGGAGAGTCCGGGCGCAGGAACCTCAGGTCTCAAAGACGCACTCTTCTCCCGGTGCACATGCGAGGCTCCTAATGCTCTTTGTTTCTGTTTCCTTTTATCCCTTGCAAGCTGAAACAATTAAGGGTGGGGCAAGCCACACTCCAGGGAAACTCCCCCTACTGCAAAGCAAGGAAGTAATCCTATGTAGGAATTTACAACTCCTTTAGCATACAGTTTAGCGAAACTACACAATGGAGGACAGTCCCAAGATACTGGGAATCACGTCCCAGCCACACGAGGGGACACAATTCAACCCACGACACCATCTTTCTTCAGGTGAGAATTCTGGCTGTACTTCTTCCAAGATAGATTTGTTCATTCTTCTGGCAATCCATGGTGTACTCAGTACCCCTTGCAAACACCGTAACTCAAACGCATCGATTTTTCCACAGTCTTCCATATTAATTGTCCAGCTTTTGCACATGAGGTGTGTCCTAGGCTGGGCTTTCTAGGGAAGCAAAACCAGTAATGTATATATGTACAAGGAAAGATTTATTTATAAGGAAACAGTTTATGCAATTGCAGAAGCTGAACAACCCAAGTCCTGGCACAAGCCTCACATGACCACGGGAGCTGGTGAACCCAAAGTCAGCAGGTCAGAGACCACAGTTCTAGATCACTGGTTGTGTAGGTAAGTGGATCCCAAGCTGGCAGCCAGATGGACTGCAGAGGCTGGCTAACCCAAGATCAGTAGGTCAGAGAACAGGACTCTCAAGTACCAGCTGTAAGGGTTGATGAATCCAACAGCAGCTAGTTCAAGTCCAGGAAACAGACACCAGAACAGAGCAGGAGCTGCCAGCTACGTGAGCAGACTGGCAATAGGTGGTGGAAGGCAGAGAGATGAGAGCTGAGGGGCAGGAAGCCACCACAGGCCCTGCCTTGCCACTTGATACAACAGCCAAACGTGGAGTAAGCAAGTTGCCACAATCCTGGCCACCACAAGGTAGTTGAAAATACTCTGGCTTGGGTCAGCCACAACTTAGTACTCAAAGTGACACTTTATTTTTTAACATTTTGAAAGAGGTCTTTTGAAACAGATTTGTCCAGTGCAATACGTCCTTTGACTCTCTGACAGCTGCTTCCATGGCCATTGACCTGGGATCCAAGTAAAATAAAATCCCTGACAACTTCAATCTTTTCTATTTATTGTGTTGCTTATTGGCCCAGTTGTGTGGATTTTGTTCCTTATGTTGAGGTACAGTCTATGCAGCAGGCTATAGACTTTATCATAAGTAACTACTTCAAGCACCTATGCATTTGTCAGTTTGTCATGCTGTGGTAGCTTGTGTGTTGCTGTGATCCTGGAAGGTGCACTACTGGTATTTCAAATACCAGCTAGGGCACCCACAGTGCACAGGTTTCAGTGGAGCTTCCAGACTGAAAAAGACTAGTAAGAGAGACCTGGCAGTCCACTTCTGAAAAAAACTGACCAGTGAAAATCTTATGAATAGCACTGAAACATTGTTTGGTATATTGCTAGAAGATGAACTGCATGCTCATCTATGACTCGAAATATGACTAAGAAAGAGCTGCCTCCCCCAAGGAGAGTTAACCCTAATTAACAGAATGGAGTCAAGCTTTTAGGACCTTCATTTGCTGAAGTAGCATGACTCAAAATAAGAAGATATAACTGCTAACATCTGTTAATGATTAGAATGTGGAATGTAGAAAGTATGAATCTAAGAAAACTGGAAATCATCAAAAATGAAATGGAATGCATAAAGATCAATATCTTAATCATTAGTGGGCTGAAATAGACTAGTGTTGCCCATTTTCAATCTGACAATCATACAGTCTACCATGCCAAGAATAGCAAATTGAAGAGGAACAGCATCACATTCATTGGCAAAAAAGCATTGTATGATCTATCTTGAAGTACAGTGCTGACAGTGATAGGATAATATCCATACTCCTACAAAGAAGGCAAATTAACATGACTGCTATTCAAATTTACACACCAACCACTAAGGCCAGTGATGATGAAATTGAAAATGCCTACCAACTTATGTAGTCTGAATTGATCAAACACGCAATCAAATGCACTGACAATTAATAGTAATTGAAATGCAAAAGTTGGAAACAAAGAAGGTTTGGTAGCTGGAAAACATGACACTGGTGTCAGAAATAACACCAGAGATCCCAATACAGAATTTTGCAAGACCAAAACCTTCTTCATTATAAATACTGTTTTTCAACAACTTAAACAGCTGCTATATGTATGGACCTCACCAGAGGACACACGCAGGAGTCCAATCAACTATATTCATGGAAAGAGACAATAGAGAAGCTCAATGTCATCCATCAGAACAAGATCAGAGGCCTACTGCAGAACACACCATCCGTTCCTCATATGCAATTCAAGCTGAAGCTGAAGAAAATTAGAGAAAGTTGACCAGAAGCAAAAATGACATACAGTGTCCAAGCCAGCCAAGTGTGTCCCACCTGAATTAAAGACCATCTCAAGAATAAATTTGATGCATTGAACACTAATGACTGAAGACCAGGTGGTTTGTGGAATAACATCAAGGACATCACACATGAAGAATGTAAGGGGTCACTAGAAAAACAGGAAAGAAAAAAAGACCAAAATGGATGTCAGAAGAGGCTCTGAAATTTGCTTTTGAGCATCAAGTAGCTAAAGCAAGTGGAAGAAGTGATGAACCAAAGAAGCTGAACAGAAGACTTCAATCACAGTTCAAGAAGATAAAGTACAGTAAAATGTGCAAAGATCTGGAGTTAGAAAGTGCAAAAGAAGAATACACTTATCATTTCTCAAGCTGAAAGAACTGAAGAGTTCAAACAGTATTTAAGGATTCTACAGAAAAAATACTGAAAAATGCAGAAAGTATCAATAGAAGATGGAAAGAATACAAAGTCAGCCTATCAAAAAGAATTGGTCAATGGTCAACTCTTCAGGAGGAAGCATGTGATCAAGAATGAATGGCACTGAAGGAAGAAGTCCATGCAGCACAGAAAGGAATGGCAAAAAGTGAGGTTCCAGGAACTGACAGAATACCAGTTGAGACGTTGCAACAAACGGTTGTGCTGCTGAAAGACTACGTGAAGAGAATTGGAAGACAGCTTCCTGGCCAACCAACTGGAAGAGATCCATGTTTTTTACCCATTCCAAATAACAGTGATTCAACAGAATGTAGACATTATTGAACAATACCATCAATGCCACACATAAGTAAAATCATGTTGACAATCACTCAAAAACAGTTCTAGCAGTACTATAACAGCTAACTGCCAGAGTTCAATCCAGATTTAGAAGAGAAGGAGAAATGAGGGTTATCATTGCTGATGTCAAGTAGATCCTGGCTGAAAGCACAGAATACCAGAAAGATATCTACCTGTGCTTTATTGCAAAGGAATTTGACTGTGTGCATCATAACAAATTATGGATAGCAATGCAAAGATTGGGAATATCAGAATACTTAATCGAACTCATGAGGAATCTGTACATAAGATGCAACAGTTTGAGCACAGTAAGAGAACACTGCACAGTTTAAAGTCAGGGAAGGTGTGTGTTAGAGTTGTATCTTTTCACCATATGTACTAAATCTGTATGTTGAGCAAGTAATTTGAGAAGCTGGACTACATAGCATTGCTATGAGTTGAAATCGACTTGAAGGTGGTGGGTATGGTATGGACTCTATGCAAAACATGGTGTCAGGATTGGAGGACGATATGTTAACAAGGCAGATGAGTTTGCTCCCTGAAAATGAAGAGGACTTGTATAGGGTCACTATGAGTTGGCATCAACCAGATGGTAGTGGGTTTGATTTTGTGTTTTTTTGTTTTTTTGTTAAGACAGCATGTTAGAAATGCAGAATCTCAGTCCCCACCTCAGACTGGCTGAGTCACAATTTGCATTTTCATAATATCCTAGGGTGATCCCATTACCCATTACAACAGTAGAGCACTGGGTACTTAATCTGCGTTTGGCTAAATCTATTGCTTATGCCTCAGCCTGGAGACTTCAGCTGTGTCCCACTTCCTCTCAGGTGGGAAGAGTTAATCCCCCCTTTACACTTTCATTGTCGTTACTTCAAGTTGTCTTTCCTTTCAGGCTATCATTTTGCTCCCCAGCAATTTCAATGCCATCTTAATACTCTGACAACCTTCTACTTACTTTGCATCACTCTCTGTAGAGTCCTACTCCTCAAAGTGTGGTCCCTGAGCCAGCAATATCAGCCTCACCTGGGAGCATGATAGAAATTCAGAATCTTACTCCCTCCCCCAAACTCACTGAAGTGGAAAGTGCATTTTAACAAGATCCCTAAGTAATTCAAAAGCATATTAGAATAGGAGAAACACTGCATTAAGCATGATCTTACACTGCTTGAATTGGCTAGAGTTCTCATTTTCATGAATTCTCTCTGCAAAACAAATTCTTTCAACAATAGCAAAAGAACAGATTCCCAGTCAGGTAACTCCATTCAAGGAGACTGAGAGGCATCAGGGCGGCTCCAGGTACTGAGTTGTTTGGTGGCCCTTCAACATCAAGAAGTCTTTGTTCATCACCGTTGTGTGCTCCACACCAATAACGCAGCTTGACCATTCTCTTGGTCTCTACTTTTTTCATTCTTTTTCCCCCTCTAATACTTACTGACTGGTTCCTTCCATCACACGCTGATGATATTCTATAAAGAGATTTTCTGATTGCCCCAGTTATCCATTTCACTTTGTTAAGCAGAACTTCATGCTACAGGCTTTTCCATGGTCCACCTAAGCATTGTCAGCACTTGGATCTACTGGGGGCCCACCTCTGGTGTCTGCCTCTCTTATTGCTGAAGGTAGTGCAGTTTCTCTTAGAAGGGCTCACAGGAGTTAAGGCCTAATTATTGCTACTCTCATGCTTAGAGAATACATCATCATGTTCCATCACAGATTTCAGCTCTGTCCCCAGTGACAGAATTGAATTTTTTGAGGCATTCACAGCATCTCCGAAGTACACTTCAATGGGGAAATTGATAAGAGACTGAATGGTGCCTATGAACAAGGAGTCATTGAATATTCAGGAAACACAGTGAGTGTACTCTTCCATCAACAAATGAAAGCCACAGCCTTGTCCACACAACCATTCACCCACTAAAACAGCTGCATATCAATGTTTTACCTGCAAGTAATCCTTGATGTACAGTGGGTTCTATTTCAATGACAACTCCATCACAAGTTGAATAGTTCATTTTTTGTTTGTTTGTTTCATTATTACCTCTTGTTACCAGCATCTTTAAAAATGTGATCTTTACCTGTCAAGCATTATTACATCTGAGAAAGATAGCATAAGCAAATTACCCACTTCAACATTGTACATAATACATGTTACTAATGATAACACCCTTTCACCATCTAAGTCAATTTTGACTTATAGCAGCCCCATAGGACAGAGTAGAACTGCCCCATGAAGTTTCCAAGAAACAGCTGGTAGATTCGAACCCTGACTTTTGAGCTCCTAATTACTGCACCACCAGGGCTCCTGTAATGATAAGATGTACAAATAAATAAGTAAAATGATGGTCGTAAGTGTGACTCATCCTAAATCAAATCTGTCCTAAGTCAGGGACTACTGTACTCCCTTCTGTTGACATTTCTCCTGTCCTTGTGTGTCCAATCCCTGAGGCTCTCTGTCTTTCCTGCATATGTAGGTTAATGCCTCAGCCACTCCAAGCTGCTTCCACATCAAGGACACAAGAGTGAGTTTCCCAGGTGGCTGGTGAAGGCAGAAGCTGTGCCCACAATCCAACTCTCAAGGGCTCCTCTCAGGCCTGGCCTATGCTCTCTCTGCATGAGAATTCAGGGGTCATTTTGGTTAAATAGGGCAAGTTAGTTAGGACATTTGGTGAGCATCTGACAAGCTGAGGGGGAAATAAGAAGGAAATGATCTAGCCCCCATCTTAAGAGCACTTACCACCTTATACAGAGCCAACCAACAATAAAGAATAAAGCAGTTATAGGCTACTAGGGGATTTTACCTGATGGTGACGGATGGGAGAGACCAGAGAGTCCTAACAGAGAGTGTTTACCTTAATATTGCAATGCTTACAAGTCAGTTGGAAAAATCTAATCCATCAGCTGTTTGTTAGTTTATTCATTCCTCCTCTCATCCATCCAACAAACACATATCGAGCACTCAGTGTCACTTAACCCTCATAATACTCAGTGGTAGGTATTGTTACCCTCATCTTACACTTAAGGAAACTGAAGCTAGAAAGGCCAAATGACTTGCATAAGACTACGCAACTTACAGGTGCTGGAGCTGGGATTCAGACTCAGGGCTTCTGTGGGTTCCACCTCCCCCTGTGCCCCGTGGCACCCTCCTCTGGCCTGCCAAGGTTTGGTAAAGTACAGTGAAGGATTTGAGGCCATTAACATCATTAACAGTGAGAGAATGGCTGTAAAAATTCTCAAACGAGTAAAGGAGAAGAAGATAGCATGAGGCATCAAGATTCTGGAGAACCTTCAGAGTGGAACAAATGCCATCAGGCTGACTGACACCACGAAGGACAGTGTACTGAATACACCATTTTTGATGTTTGAGTGTAACAATAATATAAAATTTAAGCTACTCTACCAGATCCTGGCAGACTTTCAAGTAAATTTCTAGATTCACGTCACAGCAGTGGGTTCATTTACAGGAAGGTCAACCCATACAATGTCTGTCACCAATAGAAAAGGCTGTGACTAGTAGACTGGGGGCTGGCAGACTTCTGTCATGCTGCTCAGGAGTATGATGTTTAGCACCGAGGTACTTCAGGGATCTAGAATTCTCTGTGGACCATCAGCTGTATGATTACAGACACGTGGAGTTAGAGCTGTATGTTAGCACACATCGTCTCTCAAAGGGAAACTTTCTTCAAGAGGCAGAAAAACTATAATCAGTTTGTTGGCATAGCCAGGATTCTGGGTACACATGAGCTACATGAGAATCTGGAGAAGTACCCTATAGTCCTATATCCATGCTTCAACATTAGCCTCGTACGCCACTCATGGACTTACTGGGGAAACTTTATCCATCACGACAACATTTTGCCAGTTCTGAGGCCCTTAATCTTCTGGACAAATATCTGTGAAAGACCATCAGCAGAGAGTAAATGCTGAAGATGGGCAGAGCACTCACATTTCCTCCCAGTGGTGAAGGAGCAGTCCCAATCCTGCATAGGCAATGCGATGCTTACTATGGTCTCATGACAGCTCAATGAAGACTCAAAAGCCATGGATGACATGGATTGATGCTTCCCAGGGAGAAAAAAAAAATCCAGCCAAACCACAAACCTTGAAGGAAAGCTACAGCATGGTAAAAAGAAATTCTAGCCTGTCAACAGATAAATGGATAAACAAAATGTTATGTGTATATATGATGGAATATTATTCAGCCATAAAGAGAAATAAGTTCCGATATATGCTGTGACGTGGATGAAGCCTGGCAACATTATGCTGAGACAAATAAGTCAGATGCAATGTGACAAACATATAATTTTGATTGTATGAAATGTCTACAAAGGCCAAGACAGCCCTTTGGGGCGTCAGACCCACAGTGATCAGCACTAAGTACAACAACAGCAAGAGACGCCTCATCTTTTTCTGGTCCCACAGTCTGGAGCTGTGCTGTGTTGGACAAAGGGGTCTTGGATAGTGTCGGGCACCTATATTCAATAACACCAACTCTGTGGCAGCTGTAGGATCAAGAGTTAGTGGCTAGTCAGACTCTTCAGATCTCTCTGTAGGGATTCAGGAAACAGGACAGTCTCCATTGGATTGTGTAAATCCTGGAGGTCAGGGATAATTCAGTCCAGAGAAATATACTGAATTACCACTAATCTAAATAGGTCAGGACTAAAAGAGTTAATTTATATGCAAGAGATATGATCCTGACCTGTGGTCTTACTAGTTTCAGCATTACCATCACATCACAATTGCAATATTATTGTCTTGTCTCATCAGGCCAAGACTCAGGAGCAGCTTTGGGATCCCCACATTTCATTAAGGTTGAAATTGAGTCATTCACTCAGCAAAAACTTGTATAGCACTTCCCATGTGTTTGACACTAGGTTTATGATAGTCAAGAAAATAACATAGTCCTTGATCACAAGAAGTTTACAAGATACAATGAACCAATTAAAGAAAATACACATATATTCAATACGTCAAGTGGACATATAAGGCTAAGTAAGGCCCTAGAGAGTAACAGTGGGGTGAGGACTGATTACAGCACATGAGTGGTCAAGGAAGATCTCTCTGAGCAGGAATCCCAAATGAAGAACGAGCCATGTTGGGGAAAAGCAGATGAAACAGCAAATGCAAAGACCCTGAAATGACTCAAAATGAGCTAGGAGGACAGTAGATACTAAGGTCAGAGTGTTAAGAGGGAGTAGACCGCAGGCTTGCATGCCATAGGAAGGTTCTATATTCTACTCTGAATGAGATGGGAGTTATTAAAGTACTTGAGAAACCCAGAGGAGTTTGCAAAGTGCTCCGATCTATTAAAAAAATAAATTGTCTCCCTGCCTGGGAACAAATTTGGAAGTAATGAGACCTGTCAGGAAGCTACTGCACTAATCAAGACAAGAGATGATGGTGGTTTGAGCCAGGATAGTGGCAGTGGAGGAACCAAGAGGCAGTCAGACTTTGAACATATTATGAAAATTGAGCCAGTAAGTTTTATTACCATATTGGATTTGAAATATGAGAGAAAAAGGAGAGTTTAGGATCACTTCAACGTCAAGCCAAACCTCAGTTTTTAAGAGGAAGAATGTTATTCACTCCAATTTCTAAAGAGTCCTGGGGAAATTTGGCAAGTCTAACCAGTTTTTTGCCAGAGGGAAAGAAACCAGGACCAAGCTGAGCCAAGGGCTTGTGAACAGTCCACAATGACAGAATCCCACAGAAGGAGATGGAGCCCTAGGAGGTGTGGCTTCAGCAACACGAGGAAGAGTTGTGAGTGATGTGATTCCTTCCAGAGTTTTGCAAAGATCCCTTAAAATTGCTAAATTTTCAAAGTGCTATGTGTGATCAGATTTCTGTGGATGTGGGCTTTGTGCCCAATCTGTAGTTGGGAATTTAAAGAGATTGATAGGAAGTTTCTGGACTCTCAGGAGCCATCAAAGTGGGAATTCAAAATAATTTAAAAGCCTTGGTGGGGCAGTGGTTAAAATGCTCTACTACTAACTGAAAGTTGCTAGTTATAACCTGCAAACTGCTCCATGGGAGAAAACACTTAGTGATCTTCTTCCATGAACATATGGAAGCTGTTCTACTCTGTCCTATAAGGTTGCTATGAGTTGGAATCAACTCAAAAGCATACAGCAACAAGCCACAATTAGCTGGATACCCCTAGAGTAGGTCCCTTCCCACCAACATTAGAGTTCTAAGATATACCTGCTTAAGTGTTTTACCTGGAGGACTCTTGACGATAAAGATGATTTTTCATGTTTTTAGAACCTCAGAGATTTACCACACGCTCCATAAAGGTCTATCAAACTGAACCAGATTGGATTAGATCAATATTCAATTGGATTCAATTGGATTAGATCAGATTCCATAATGTTCACAAGAATTTTAACTCATAGTCCAGCTCCTACATTTAGTTTACAGTGCCCTAGAGGCCAATCCTCAGATAGGAATTCACCTGCAAGTAGTTTATTTGGGAGACGATCTCAGGAAGCACCAGGATGGAATCAGAAATTGAGGTAGGGCAGAGAAGGCAGCTGATACAGGGGGCATTTGTGAACAGGTTACCACTATGACCATCTGCGAACTCAGTTTTGATGGAGGACTACGTGATAGTAAAGAACACACCTCAGAGTTGTCCACCCTGAGGGAGAGGAAACTAGGCTATTTATCCATTAACTTACTTCACTTATTAATTTGTGGCCACACTGCCAGGACTGTTACTCCCCAAGATTCCAGTCTAGCTTGCTTGTGTGCCAAGCAGATTCCCAAAACCAGAGAATGTCCCAAGAGTCTCAGGTGCTTACAGCAGAAAGCCTTGAATGGGTAAGGAAATAGCAGGCACCAAAAGGACATGGGCAGGACATCAACTGCTGAACTCATTTCATTTCTTTTATCTTAAAAGATACAGAAAATACTGGCTCACACAATAACTGAAAGCAATGGCTGCGTACAGAGGCTCAACAGTTTATATTCTGTCTTTGTTTCCATCCCATCCATCTTCCTCTCACTCCTATTTCTCTCTCTTCCTATCTCTCTCTCCCCATCTCTCTCTGTCTCCATCTCACTTTCTCTTCCCTATTTCTCTCTCTCCCCTCTTATCTTTCTGTCCACTCTGCTTTCCTCTGTGTTAGTTTCACTCTAAATAACACTCTACGGGCTGGTGGCAACACCAGTGTACTTCCCATTTTACAACATTTTCACAGCCAGTAATCAAAGAGACTTACTTTCCCAAATCCGTTAGTAAATATCTCATTTTATCAACTTAAGTTACCTGCTTATGCCTCAATAGGGGCCATGGAGAAGAAATAAACCAGTTTGAAGATTCTAGATTGTGTACACCACAATGACAACATAGACAAAGTGAGAAACCAAAGGTGTAAAAAAGGGAGATTTTCTTTTCTGTCAATTCATCTTTTTATAGGTGTACAACTTATTGCCATCTATTATATTAACTGTCTGTGCAACCATTACCCTTAAGCAATGAGAAACTCACTGCGTTTTTTAAGCAACAACAAGAAAGAAGTAGGGATTTGCGCAGAATTACACAGCCTTTGTGTGCAAATCAATGAAAGGCAATCTAACAGAAAAATGAGGAGGACTTTTGAACAGGCACTTCACAAAAGAAGATGTCCAAATTGTGGATAAACACCATTGAGGAAAAATGAATTAAAACCAGAAGTTGACATCATTTCACAACCATTGAATGGCTAAGATGAGCGAGGCCAAAGGGGGGGGGGAAACCCGAAGTATTGACAAAGATATAGAGCAACTGAAACTTCCATGTTTTGCTGTTGAGAGCATAAATTAGTTTAAAAAAAAATTTGGAAAACTACTCTGAAGTATTTATAAAAATGAAATAGATGCCTATCCTGTGACCCAAAAATCCTACTCCTTGATGTATTCACATGACCAATAGAAATGCAAACATATATTCATCAAGACGTGTAAAAACAATGTGGTAGAGCCAAGATGGCAGAGCAGACACATGTCTTCTCAATTCCCTCTGAGAACTAAGTCTAGAATAATAAGTGAATAGAGCAGCATGGACATTCTGGGAGCCTCAGGATCTGGTGTAGGGTTGTAAGACTGGACTAAGTGACGGGAAAGGGGAAACTATCTCTGTGGGAGGTAAAGCAATGGCACACAGAGTCCTGCTTCTGCTGACATATCGTTTGAGGGGACTGCAGGTATGGACATCTTCTTTGTTATCCAGGAGGCAGGAACTGGGTCTGCTGACCCTGTGATGCTGGCACACTAATACGCTGAACTGCAGTGCTTAAGTGAACAGCGTATACTGCAGCACAGAGACTGTGCCTGGGACAACCACATCTTGAGGGCCTTGGTGCCAACTGAGGGTACCAGTGCCCCTCCCCCCTCTCTTATCTGAGCTGCACCATAGACTCTGCTGACTCAGTGCAAGAAAGGTGGCTCAGGTAGGATGACATCTTGGTTAGCTGAAAGGCAGAGTCAGCCACGCCTGAGGTCTCAGCGCAGGCTAACTTTCACACTGAGCAACAATGCCTGTCTGGAAAGTGTTTCTTCAACTTGACTCAATCCTATCCAGGAATCGTGGTGGCCTGGTGGCCAAAGGTGGCAGCACCCCAACCCCTCCCTCCCTTAAGTCATGTCGTATCATCTAGGGACAGCCTACAAGGTGCTGTCATTGTGAAACAGGAGGCAGGGCCTGCCACGCCTGAGGGCCCAGCAGCCCTCACCAGCTACTGGGAAGTACCTCTCTTAAGTAGTAAGGCAGCTCTTAAAATAAGACCAGCTGAAGAATGCAGCCCTGACAAGTGGCTTAGTGGGTTGGTGGCATTTCCACCACCACTCTTTACTGACCCACATTATAGCATTGCCTGATGGTCCTCCGAAGACTCCATAAGTAGGGTGCCATCTCTGCAAGCCAGGAGATGGGGCTTTCCAATCCTGAGGGCATGGCTGCTCTCAGTACCTGCTAGACTGTGCTTCTCTCAGCAAAAAGGCAGTTTTTAAGTTAAATGCATCTAGAGAACTCAGTGGTTCCTGGGAGCCAAGTGTGGAGGCATCCTTCTCTCTTCCCTTCCCTCAGCCACACCATAAACTTGACTGATGTAACAACGAACAGTCACCACAAGTAATTCTCCACCTTTATCAGCCAGGAGGTGGGGCCTGTAACCCATGAGAGCCCAGCTAGGGCCAGTCACTAGAGAACACAGAGGCAGTTGGCAACCAAACCTAGTGGTGCCCGTACTCCCCTCTTAGAACTACACTACATTTCCCACTGATGTAACACTAGAGAAACTCAACAGCTTCTTAATGGCACAAAGACAACAATCAATATCTAACCATTTAAAGAAGCAGACCACCACAGCTCTGGAAAACTCCTAAAATAAAGAATCAGAAAACTTCTCAGAAGAAGCCTTTCTGAAATTATCAGAGGTAGAATACAAAAGAATTATGTATATCGCCCTTCTAGAGATTAAACAAAATATAACAGCCAAGCCAAGCCAAGTGCCGTCAAGTCGATACAACAGAGCAAAATGGAAACTTAAGTAAGCTATATGAACTGCTGGAACATTAACAATCTCAAATCCAGTAGATCAATAATGAACTTACAGATTTAGACAGCTCAAAGCAAAGCCAAAAGAGCAGGACTGAGGAGTTGGAAAGCAGTTAGCGATCTTGAAGATAAAGCAACTGACACCAGTATTTATGAGGAGAATTCAATGAGAAGAAACAAGAAAAATGAAGAAGCATTAAGAAACATGTGGGACTCTGTCAGTCAGGAATAATTTACAAATAACTGGAGCTCCTGAACAGGAAAGATAGCCAAAAATACAGAGAGAATTGCTGACAGAAAACTTCACTGAAATTATGAAAGAAGAGAACATAGGTATCCAAGATGCTTATTGAACACCACAAAAACTAGACCCCAAAAGAAAGACACCAAGACATGTTATAATCAAGCTTAATAAAATGAACCATAAAGAGATACTCTTAAAAACAGTTAGAATTAAAACTAGTGTATAAAGGGAAGCCCTGTAGGCTTTCATTTGACTCTTAGGCAGAAACCATGTTGTCAAGAAGGCAGTGGGATAACGCATTCAAAGACTTGAAGGAAAAAAACTTCTAACCAAGAATTATATATCCTGCAAAATTTTGTCTCATACATAAAGGTGAAATGAAGACATACAAAGATAAATGAAAGCTTAGAGACTTCGTAAAAACCAAACCAAAACTGCAAGGAATGCTGATAGAAGCTCTTTATTTAGAAAAACAAAAACAACAAATGCATACTTAAGGATGCAATGCAGGACACAGCAGCCAGAGTCCTATTCAGCTAGGGAAGTCACAAAGCTCAATCAAAGCTAAAATATTAAAAGAAAGGAACAAATGATCTTAACACAAAAACCATGATGTCGTCAAAATATAAAGGGTGATATATTACAGCAATTATAGCCCTTTCAAATGGAGAGGAAATTAAGAAGACATACAGAAGTTAAAGATTGACTTAAACTTAGAACATTAAGGGGGACCAAAAGGGTAGCCACAAAGCAAACTAACATGCAACATCAAAACAAGAAACATAATACAAAAGTCACAACAGATACAAAACCAACACTGAAAAAGGTGAAAAGTAAACCCATAAAGAAAAATGATGCAAAACAGAATATTAAGAGAAACAAACATCAACAACACAAAAAATAAAGGCAATAAAATGACAGTGCTGAACACACACGTATCAATAATTATACTAAATGTAAATGGACTGAATACTCCAATAAAGAGTCTGAGAGAAAGAGCCTGGATCAAAAAACATGATCTGTCTATATGTTGCTTACAAGAAACACACATGAGACTAAAACAAATGAACAAACTGAAAATTAAAGGATGCAAGAATATATACCAGGCTAACAACACACAAAGAAGAGCAGGAGTGGCAACACTAATCTTAGACAAAATAGATTTTAATGTAAGATGTATCATCATGGACAAGAACGGTCACTATTTATTACTGAAAGGTTCAATAAATAAGCAGAATATAACAATATTAAATATTTATGTACCCAATACCAGAGCATCTAAATGTACTGAACAAACGCTGACAACATGTAAAACTGCAATAGATCACTGCACAATAATAGCAGGCGACTTCAACACTCCATTTTCAGTAATGGGCAGATCATCCAGAAAAAAATCTCAGTAAGGATACAGAAGATCTTTTTGCAACAACCAACCAACTAGACATTGACATATACAGAACTTTTTACCCAACAACAGGTAAGTACACCTTCTTTTCCAGTGCACATGGAACATTCTTCAGAACAAACCATGTACTAAGACATAAAGCAAGTCTTAACAAAATCGCCATGAGTCAGATCTGGCTCGACTGCACTTAGCTTGGCTGGCTAACAAAATCCAAACCACTGAATTATTACAGAGCATCTTCTCGGCCATACAGCCATAAAAGTTGAAATCAATAGCATAAATAACATAGGTAGAAATCTGAATTCATGGAAACTGAACAACAAATTGCTTAAAAATTCATGGGTTATAAAAGAAATCAAGGATGCAATAAGAAAATTTATGGAATCAAACGAGAATGAAAATACAACCTACCAGAATCTATGGAACACAGCCAAAGCAGTGCTCAGAGGTCAATTTATCTCTATAAATGCACACATCTGGAAGAAAGAAAGGACCCTAACCAAAGAATTAACCTTACAAACTTAAGCAAGTAGAAAGAGAGCAACAAAGGAACCCCTCAGGCACCAGAAAAAAAGGAGATAATAAAGATTAGAGGGGAACTAAATGAATTCGAGAATAGAACAATCGAAAAAATTAACAAAACCAAAAGCTGGTTCTTTGAAAAGGTCAGCAAAATTGATAAACTATTGGCTAAACTTACAAAAGAAAAACAGGAGAGGAAACAACCCAAAAAAGAAATGAGACGGAAGATGTAACAACAGACCCAACTGAAATCGAAAGTATCATAACAGAATACTGTGAAAGACTGCAACCGATGTGAAAACCTAGAGGAGATGGACAAATTTCTAGATTCACATCACCTACCAAAATTATCACAAAGTGGAGTAGAACAACTTAATAAAGCCGTCACAAAAGAAGAGATTAAAAACATAATTTAAAAAACTACCCACCACAGAAAGTCCTGGCCTAGATGGCTTCACTGGAGAATTCTACCAAGCATTTAGAGGGATGTTAATTACAACACTGCTGAGGCTATTTCACAGCATAGAAAAGGACAGAATACTCCCAAATTCATTCTATGAAGCCAGTATAACCCTGATACCAAAGCCAGTGAAAGATCCCAGAAAAAAAGAAAATTACAGACCAATATCATTCATGAAGCTAGATGCAAAAATCTTCAACAAAATCCTAGCCAATAGAATTCAACAACATATGAAAAAAAAATTCATCATGATCAAATTGGATTCATACCAGGGATGCAAGGCTGGTTCAACATCAGAAAAGCAATTAATGTGATAAATGACATAAACAGCACAAAGGATAACAATCACCTGATTTTATCGATTGATGCAGAAGAGGCACGTGATGCAGTCCAACACTCATTTATGTTAAAAACTCTCAGCAAAATAGGAATAGAGGTGAAATTCCTTGATGAAATAAGGGAGATCTATGCACAGCCATGAGCTGGATCCAACTCAATGGCACTTGGCTGGCTTATGCACAGCCAGCTGTCTAGATCATCCTGAATGGAGAGAGACTGAAAAAATTCCCCCTGAAAACACAAACTAGATAAGGATGCCCACCATCACCACTTGTATTCAACATTGTTCCAGGTTTTAGCCAGATAAATTAGACGTGACAAAGAAATAAAAGGTATCCATATTGGCCAAGATGAAATAAAAATCACCTATTTACAGATGATGTGAACCTATACACAGGGAACCCTAAAGAATCCATAAGTAAACTACTAGAACTAATAGAAGAGTTCAGCAAAGTACCAAGATAGCCAAGCCAAGTGCTGTCGAAGTACCAAGATATATAAGATAAATGTAAGTAAATCGATAGGATTCCTTTACACCAACACAGAGACATCAAAGAGGAGATCACCAGATCAGTGTCATTTACTATAGCTCCCAAGAAGATAAATTACCTAGGAATAAATCCAATCAGAGAAATAAGAGACCTATACAGAGAAAATTACAAGACCTTACTGCAAGAAACCAAGAGACTTACATAAGTGGAGAAATCTACCCTGCTCATGGGTAGGAAGACTTAACATGGTGGAAATGTCTATTTTACCCAAAGCGATCTACACATACAAGACAGTCCCAATACAAATTTCAGTGTCATTTTTTAACGACATGGAGAAACAAGTCACCAACTTTGTTTGGAAAGGGAAGAAACCCCAGACAAGTAAAAAGCACCACTGAAGAAAAACACAGTGAGAGGCCTCACACTACCTGACCTTAAAACCTACACCACCACAGTAGTCAAAACAGCCTGGTAATGGTACAAAAAGAGACATATAAGCCAAAGAAACAGAATGGAGACCCCAGAAATATCACCATCCTTTTAAGAGCAGCTAATATGCAACAAAGTCCCAAAGATCGTAAACTGGGATGAAGACAGTCTCTTTAATAAATGGTGTTGAGAAAATGTGATATCCATCTGCAAAAAACTAAACAGGTCCCACATCTCACTCCTTACACAAAAACTAATTCAAAAGGGATAAAGGCCTAAGTATCAAACCTAAAATGATAAAGATCATGCAAGAAAAAATAGGGTAAACAATGGAAGTTCTAACATATGGCTTAGACAGACTTCAAAACCTGACAGACAAAGCACAAACAACAGAAGAGAAAACAGATCAATGAGAACTACTAAAAATCAAACACTTTTGCTCCTCCAAAAACTTTATCAAGAGCGTTAAAAGATTACCTACAGAATGCGGAAAAAATATTTGGCAACTGTATGTGAGACTGACTTCTGATTTCTACAAACTACAAGGTACTGCAAAATATCAACAAGAAAAAGGTAAATAACTCAATTAAGCAATGGGCAAAGGAGATGGGCAGGCACTTCACTAAGGAAGACATCCAAGTAGCCAAAAGACACTTGAGGAACCACTCACAATCATTAGCCATTAGAGAAATCCAAATCAAAACTACAGCAAGACACCATCTCACCCCAGCAAGACTGGCAGTAATCCAAAAAACACAGAACAACAAATGCTGGCGAGGCAGCTGGTAGGATCGCAAAATAGTACAACCTCTTTGGAAAGCAACTTAGTGCTTCCTCAAAAAGCTAGAAATAAAAATACCGCTTGATCTGGCAACCCCACTGCTCAGAATATATCCTACAGAAATAAAGGTGGTCACACAACCAGATGCATGCACATGAATATTTATTGCAGCAGTGTCCACAACAGCAAAAAGACGGAATCATCCTAGAAGCTTGTCAACAGATGAATGAATAAATAAACTATGGTACATATACTCAGTGGAACATTGTACAATGATACAGAACAATGGTGATTTTAGGAAGCATTTGACAATCTGGTTTCAACTGGAAGACATTATGCTGCATGAAATCAGTCAGCAGTAAAAGGACAAATATTATGTCACACCCCTGCTATGAGGGCTTAAAAGTAGACTTATGCACAGAAGAAAAGGCCCTGGGGAATGAGAGGGTTGGTCGTAGACTAGATAGTTGATAGAAATTTGGTTACGTGAAAGCAATGACAGCACACAGTAGAGAGTAGATCAACTTAACTGGACTTCACCATAAACTGAAAGGTTTTCTAAGCTCAGCCTAATATTTCAAAGCACAGAGTAGCAGGGACAGGGGTCCAGGGACCATGTTGTCAGGGGATTTCAAGACTAATTGGCATAACTAGTCTATTGCTAAGAGAGTTTTCTGCACCTCATATTCGTGAGTGGCATCTGAGGTCTTAAAAGCTAGCAACCTACCATCTAAGGTAGACCAAATGGTCCCCACTCATTTGGAGCAGATAATGACCAAGAACAACACAGATGTGAGGAAAAAAGAGCCCAGGAGACAGAAAGACCCATATGAATGGGAGACTATCAACATGAGACCAGAAGACCACATGTTGCTCGGCCATCACCAAAGACAGCCATGAAGGGGACACGATGTAGAGTCCCTGAATCAACAGGAGAAAAAGAGGTATGTAGCCCAGGAACTCTACTAAGAGATCCAAACTGATAGTCTGATGGCCTAGAGGATTCCCCTGGGAACAAGGCCTCTAGACCTGCTACTGTCTCTGACCAGAAATCAGTAATGCGGTCAACTCTTCAGACAAGGATGGACTGGACTTGGTGACACAGCATGACTGTAAGGTGTGCATACTTTATGGTTCTATGCATTTATAGGAGACTGTCCTACTAGTCTCTTTCTGAATGTGAGAGAAGAGGGTGGAGATGGGGGGGACAGATGCTTGTTAAGAGGATACTAGATATATAGAGTGAAAAAGAGAAGTGTGCTGTCACTGGGTGGGATAGCAGATGGAGATGCAGATAGGTGGGCATGCAAAACCAATCTGGATTGCATACTTTCACTTAGCCACAATAAAAATAAAATAAAAGAATTGTAAAAAAATGTCATAGCAGCTTTACTCATAAAGGCCAAGTCTTGGAAACACCTCGTATGTCCATCAAAAGCAGAATGCATAAATAAACCATGGTGTATTCATAAAAAGAAATGCTAAGTAGCAATGAAAAGGAGTAATCTGCTGCTGTACACAATATGGGTAAATCTCACAGATAGTATTAAGGGAAAGATGCCAGACATTAAGAGAGCAAGCACTGAATGATTCCATTGACAAACTCTGGGAACAGATGAAATTAATATCTCCTGTTAGAAGTCAGGATAGTGGTTACTTTGAGGGAAAGGTAGTGCCTGGGAAGGGGACACAGAGAGGTAAGGAGCTTTTGAAATGCTAATCCTGCTCTATTTCTTTAACTGAGTGCTCCTTATAGGGTTGACTTCAACGTGTAAAAAATGCATTAAGGAGTACACTTATGTCTGCTTTTCTGAATTTATGATATAGTTCAACAATAACAACAAAAATTTAATGAAAAACAAAAGAAATCATCCATTCCATCAACGGAAAAGCTGGAGCTAACAAAACCAAGGCCCTTATCTCCCAACCACAAGGTTTTCCAATGAACAAATTACCCGGTACATTTTCAGGACCCCTTTAACCAACCCCAACCAAAACCAATTGCTCCTGTGGGTTAGTCTGCTAGAGATTCGAGTCTCATGATGTCTCTCCATCTTCACCAGCTTGCAGAAGCACCCCCAGGCTGACCTGGATCATTCCTATGACAGCCCCTTCTGCTCTCCCTGCCCTGGGGAGGTGATGGCTACCAGGATTTCAGCCTCCCTTTTCACTAGTTCTTTTTCTTCTGGGATTTGAGCCAAATGGCCTTTGAGTCTTCCACCAGTCTTACTAAGCTCTGTCCAACTCCTGTTTAATTCCTTCAAGAGGTAAAAGTGTTCCCGATTCAGGATGAAAAAATGAGTTACTTAAGAAGCAAAACTCATGTTATTAAGGACACCAGTGTCAGGTTACAGAGCACCCTATAACTCAGTCTGCAGGAGATCCCCCACCACACAAGATATTTACAGATCATATGCCTTCAGAGCACCAGCTATGTCTTTGCTGGTGCATTGAGGTGGTGTCACCTGCTTATGGGACAATATTTGACATTGGACTTACAGAGTAGTCTAATGGCCGGGGTAGAAAATCAGTCCACCGTCAGAACGAGGGATACTATGAGGCCAAGAATGCGAGTCAGCCTGAAATGGGTCAGAGGCCTATCCATGACCCCAACAAGTGAGCCAAGATTTGGCGCATAACCACTAACTTAAATTTCTCTCAGTAAAAAGCAGGTGAAATACTGTATCAGGTGAAAGGTGTGCAGATGCCCTGGCAAAAGACATTTGAGGTGCCAATCTGACTCGAGCAAAAAAAAGATGTGGCTGGTAGAAGAGGCATTTTCTCCCAATATCCAAATCCCTTTGTAGTAAACTTTAAAATCAAAGTGTGTGTATCTCTAATAGTCAGTACCCAAGAAACATTAGGGTCACTGCAAGGTCATTTCAGTCTCTCGTCTTTAACCAAAGCACTTACACTGAGAAACTGCTCTCTAAGCCCGTCTGTCCTCTGTTTGGCCTGAGACCTACCTCCCTCATCCAGGCCCTCAGTTTCAGCTTCTCTCAATGCTCATTAATTCCCAACCCTGTTCACACTCATAGTGGGTCCCAACAGTCTTCTGGTGCTCTAACTTCTTGGATCCTAAATCTGCTGGTTCTCATATCAGAGTCACTGGCTGGGTTTGGGTCCACCAGAGGCACACCATGAGGGAAGGACTTGAGTGCAAGTTTAATTTTTTGGTAAATGATTGAAGGAAATGCCAGTGGGTGAGTTTGGAATTGAAAAGGGAAGAAAAGTGATGTGTTTTCAAGAATATGAACACTGTGGGCCATTGGAGCTAAACCCTGGTGAGAAATTCTGGGAGAGTAAGTAGAACATGATCCATTAGTTAAACATTTGGTTGCTAGCCAAAAGGTCAGCAGTTTGAATGTACCAGCTGCTCCTTGGAAACCCTATGGGACAGTTCTACTCTATTCTGTAGTGTCACTCTGAGGCAGAATCAACTCGACAGCAGTGGGTTTAGTTTTATTGACACTGTTGTTGTTTTTCTCTTAAGTAGAACATGGACTCCCTGAGTGGGAGTTAATGTGCTCGACTACCACATACGTAACTACCAAGCTATTGATAATCACGGCCTAGACAAGTTCATGCACAACCTTAAATATTACAGATATTTACAATGACAGAGTGGCTGCTGAGGCTGCTGATACAATTACTATGTATAGCTGAAAACATCACAGGATTTAGTTTCTTTGTTTGGAGGTTTAGGGTTATGGTTTCATGGGACATGCCAATTAATTGCCCTTATGTAGTATGTTTTGTGAGTCTGTTCTACCTCCTATTCTGTTCGATGTAGTGTCTGGAGTCTTAAAACCTTGCAAGCAATCAGTCAAGTCATAACAACTGGTCTCTGTTCACCTGAACAACAAAGGAAGAAAGAGTCAGGAATAGAGAGAGAAAACTGACTGTGTAGCTAATTGCCTCCATGAACAACTGCCTCTTTGCCATGAGCCCAGAGCTGGATGGCGCCTGGCTACCATTACTGAACATTTTGAGCAAAAATTGTACAGAAGAATTGTAATCAAAAGGAGAAAAACGCAGAATAGAATTACGAATTTTCGTGAAGTACATGAAGTGGGAGCCCTGAAGGTTAGATGAACGCTGAAACTATTTTCCTCCCCCATTACCATAAATTCACTGCCCCACTTCTTTCCAGCTTAAAGAAGTTCCTAGTAAAGGGGAAGATTGATAGACAGGACCTTCCTCCAGAGCTAACAGAGACAGAAAGCCTTTCCCCAGAGGTGATGCCCTGAATTTGGACTTCTAGTCTACTAGTCAAGCCAAGCCAAGTGCCGTCGAGTCAGATCCGACTCATAGAGTGTGCTAAAATAAATTTCTCTTCGTTAACTTCTCTGGTATTTCCATTCTAGCAGTATTAGATGCCTAACACATCCCTGCATAGGACATTTCCAAGGCAAAATCCATGCACCAGTAGGGGTCCCCAGCAGGAACAATACCCAGCTGCCCAGTGGACAGCTGTCCATTAGTACACTCTTTTTAGGTTGTCCCCCCTTCCCTGTGTCACCTGCAAACTCCCTACAGGACTTCTGGGATATTTTCCAAATACACTAATCAAATCCAAACTGTTTGTCTCAGAGCCAAATTTCTGCAGCAGAGTCCGCTTTACCTGCCTGCAACATGGGCTACGAGTGCCAAAGACAGTATGTGCACAAAGCTCAAATATGACAATTACCTGGTAGGAGAAGTATTTCATAACCCATATTCTGGATCTCAGGAGGCTGACTAGAAGTATTTTAAGAGCAGATTAATGGGAACTGAAGGCATGGAACATGAGCAGAGGTGGTTAAATAATTTCATTATTCTCTTTTATGCAGCAGTAGCAATGATAAAAACAACTCAAACCCATTCATAAATCACCACCTTAAGGAAGAGTATCTTTTAATTGAACTTGTCCTGGGCACCAAACCAGAGCATTAATTGAGGCAGAGCACAAATTGCCAGAGATTTAACATTTGCCCCATTCTGTCTGTCCTCAGACTCCAATCTTGCCACCCCCTACACCCGACCCTGTGTCTGCAATCTGCTTCATTCTCCTACTGTCTGTCTGCAGCCACACCCACTCAGCTCCACAGTCAACAAACATCTACCATCCCTACCAGGGAATCTGCACATGATGCCCTTTGAGAGAAGGTGTAGAGCCAGGACATGCAGGGTCTGATCTGCTACCTTAAGACCACTGAACCAGACACTTGCAGTGCCAGGCCAAGTCCACATCCTTACAGCTGCAAGATTCCAACAGCCGGCTACCAGCACGCTCCTCTCTGACCACCAGAATCTGCTTTGTCTACTTCTTACAAGGACTAGACGTGGCAAAGAATTAATGCCCCCTGGAATCAGCTCTCAATCAATGACTGTTGAAAGTTGGTGGATTAATACATGTCTTCTTTGCCCCTCCAAAGGGGATAACCCTGAGGCACATTCTCTCCCACTAGGATTGAGTCCCAGTAACCACAGCAGTACCTCAATTGACCACATACTCTGTATTGGCTGCTTTCTTTTCACTGTCTAGCTTCCCATTCCTCAGCTAGTGTTTCCTGGGATCACCTCACCATCAGACTGCTTGCACTCATATCCTTGTCTCAGTGTCTGCTTCTTGGGAAACTCAATCTAAGATAGCAGTGGCCAAGTCTTCTCTCCTCTCAAACTCTAGTACAGGACAAAAATCTTCAGTCCTCTCAAACATGGATGAATGAGATACAACAGAGTTCATATTCCTTATCCTATAATTCAACACTGGTATGAAGTATGAACGCACTCATTCCCATTGAGCCAATTCTGATTCATAGCAACCTTATAGACAAAGTAGAACTGCCCCATAGAGTTTCCAAGGAATGTCTGGTGGATTTTAACTGCCAACCTTCTGGTTAGTAGCTGTAGCACTTAACCACAACACTACAATGGATTCCATAAAGTAGGAAAAACAATCAATATTTATTTGATGATGATGCCAAAGCCAGCCAAGTGCCATCAAAGATGACAAAATTATATTCTAAAAAGTTAATAGTTGATATGCAGATGTTTAGCAACTTTTTTGGAGTGCCTTGTACAAGTCAGGAATTTGTTAGTCTCATATACTCTGAGTGGCCACCCAGCAAGGTGGAATTTATTATCCCAATTCACAGATGAAGTGAATGAAGTTTAGCGAATTCAAGTAACTCAGTTAAGGTCACAAAGAAAGTAAGTGACAGAGCCAGGATTCAAATCCCAATTAACCCTAAACTCTATTTTCACAACCCTGCTCAAAACTGTCTAAGTAAAAAGTATTATCTTTATATTAGATGTTGGTTATTTCCTGCATTTGGAAGGGGTCATCTTTTCCCACTTCCCCACTTTGGAAATGTGTAGTCATCCTCAACACTCAGCTCAGACTTCAGTCCATCATAGAAGCATTCTCTGTACCTCTTCCCCAACCTAAGGCTGGACTAACATGTGTCCACACATGTGCTTCAGACTCCGCTGTGATTTCCTTATTACTTAGCCACTGCTCCTTGACTCCCCAACTCTTTATCCCTAAGATTAGATCATAGCAATAACAGCAATAAAAGCAAATAAAATATCAATAAACCAGGGGCACAATATTTTCCTGAGTGTCTTAGGAGAAAAAAGGAAAGTATGCACTAGCCTTTTTCTTTTCTGGGCCTGTTGCCTCATTTGTTAGAAATGAAGGCACTGAGCCTTCCACAGTTCTGATAGAGGATGATTCTGGAATGTCCCAGCGCTTTCTGGGCATCATAGGAGAGAAAAAGGAGTATAAGGGTGTTCCTTACCCTCCAGGGTCTTACACTAATATTAGGAAGGCAAGATTCATAGACTTGGTCCAAATCAGAGTCTGGGCTAGGCATTTGATTGGTTTGGATAGAAGAAGTCAGGAAAAAGAGAATGAAACACAGCTACTTCCTTAGTGGCTTCCTGTACACACAGCTTATAAGCAATGTTGAGGGGGCAGAGATAGTAGGAGAGTGAGAAGTGGGACTAAGAAGGGAAGAAGGTCATCACAAAGTCAGTCTAACCTGGATGCAAATGGTGTTCAACACCAGCCAGCATGCCAGGGCCAATGCTGCAGGATGCCACACCCCAGAGTCATGATGACCTGGGGTAGGGGATATTTATACTCCCACATCTGTCAGTCCTTAGCTAAGGGTTGTCCAAGACCCAAAACAAAACCCATTGTATGGAGTCAATTCTGACACAAATCGCCAGGCTCTCTAGTCTCTCACCATCTCCTCTTTTTCTCTGCTCTGGGCTTCAACACACAGAAGCCTGGGAAATGGAGTTCTCCACAACAAAGGACAGAGCAGGGAAAGAACATGCAGTGGATCTGGAAGCAAACAAACAAGTGACAAGCCTGGAAACTTAAAAAAAAACTTGGTCTAAGAGTCATAATGCTTGAAGTCTGGTTCCCAATTTCTATCTCACATGTTTAAAAGATAACTCAGAGTTAACTAATGCGTTCCTGGAATTCCTTGAATTTAGCACCTGGCTACAAAGGGTAAAAAAATTCCAACATAACTGTCACCTTGTGTACCAAGACAACGAACTTGTGTAGGTGGTATGTTCCTGAGAATTTCCAGGCCCTTGAATTTTCAGTTGTCTGAAGTCCCCAAGGCCTGACTTCTTACCACTAGAAAAGACAATAGAACAAGCTGTTTTAAGAGAAGATGCAGCTGGGGAGAATGGTTAGTTATCGAATAAAAACCAAGTTATATTAACTTTACGATGGCAGATAAGTAAGCTTTGCAAAAACTTTTCTGAAAATTGTTAAAACCCAAGAAATACCTGGACTTCCTTTAGGCTTTTCAGAATGCCAGTCTTCTGGATGAAAAGCATCCTGGTACTTTCACACTGAGGGTCTACTTGGAAAAGAAAAGCTGCAAAACTGGGAAGCTGGGGTACTGGAAGGGACTGGGCATACCTGGGACTGGTTGGAATGTCTGCAATGAGAATGAGAGACCTCACTCACCTGCCATGGCTGCCTGTACCCAAGAGGTCCCATTTGCCAAAGAGTTAGCTGTGGAGAGCAGCAGCAAGGCACAGGTGATGAGCAGAGATACCTACCGTGTCCACAGAGTCCCTAATCTCCTCTTTGCCCCATTGGGCCTCTCAACTGGTACTGTAAAGCAAACTGAGCCCCTTGCTTTTCCTTCCAAGCTTTGCTTAACCCAAAGATCTAGGCCACTTGAGATCTTTTCTGCCACCTGTGATCACCTCCTTAAGTCCTCACCTTCGGGCCTCTGAGATCCTAGAGCTTCTGACTTCTGTCACACATCCTCAACTAATCTTCCTCATTAGTAATTCACCCAGGCTCCCAACAATTCATCACTTCTTCCCACCGTTGAAACAGAAAGGCCCAGAAGACAGTGAACTATTGCACTCAGATATTAAGAAGCAACAATGTCTTGATGTATTTGCTCCTTCTAGACTTTCCTGACTCAACGGCACTTGGCTTGGCTAGACTAACCTGAGGATGCAAGACCTAAACAAGGGAAACGATGTGTTAACAACAAAAATTCAAGCATATGGCAGGCCAATGGGAGAAGTATTTGGGGGTGAGACTAGCTCTCCAGAGTTGTTAGCTGGGCCAGAAGTTCCAGGACTAGAAGAATACAAAAAAAAACAGATTCCTTTTTAATCTTCACCCATGCTCTCTGGACACAGTTTAAATGCTTCCCTGAGACCCAGGTCACCCCAGGGTGCTGAATCCTAGGACTCTGGAAAAGGAGGAAACAGACACCCAGATCTGGGCCTTACAGTGAACTAAAGATTAGTGTGAAAATTCCCTTTCCTCAGTTTTCAGTGACCTTTATTTGGATTAAAACCAAGCCAAAGCTAGTTGCAAGGATATCTTTTTATGCCCTTCAAAATATGCAAGTTCCTCCAAGTGATAAAACATAAGAAATGAATTAATTATCTTCATATTCTGCTTACAGGCTGAGTGAATGTCTGGATTCTGAATGCTTCTTCATTCAAACAGAAGAGGACACGGAGAAGCTACACCTGAATCATAAGAAATGATGATGAAGGAGGATCTGAAATCAGGCAATAAGGCTCCACAGGCCAACACCACTGCCTAATAGCTATTACTATTTACGTCTCCAGTGCGCTTTCTCAGTCCCATCTTGATGGTATTTCCCGTTCATCATCATCACCACTGATTTCACCGTCTTCTTCACTATGACATCATCACCAGTGACATCAGTCATCTTTTTCATTCTGCTCAGTTCAGCTCAGCTCAATGTCACCTCTTCTGGGAAAATTTCCTGACCCATTCGTTCAGACACAGTGAATTGTTCTCTCCTCCGTGCCCCCAAATGCTGTGCTTGGTTTATTTGTGGGTCTGTGTCTCCCACCAGGCTGTGAGCTTCTTGTGCACTGAGCAGATTTCCAATTGTTGTCTCCCAAGTATCCAGCAAGTGCATGGAACATAGTAGTTTCTTGTCATGGAGAGAATTGTGTCAAGTCTGCCAAAAAAAAAAAAGTGTGTATCAGTTTGGCTGGGCCATGATTCCCAGTATTGTGTGGTATCCTCCATTTAGTGATTATAATTTTACGCTAAAGGGACTAGAGTGGGATTGTTACAGCCTTAGTAAGGTCACATCCCTGATCCAACGTAAAGGGAGTTTCCCTGGGGTATGGTACGGCATGCACCACATTTTATCTCTCAAAAGATAAAAAGGAAAATGAAGTGAGCAGAGGGGGGACCTCATACAACCAAGAAAGCAGTACCAGGAACAGAGCATGTCCCTTGAATGCTGGGTGCCTGCACAGAGAAGCTCCTAGTCCAGAGGAAGATTGATGTGAAGGCTGACAGAAAAAGCCTTCCCTGGAGCTGATGCCCTGAATGTCGACTTCTAGTGTTCTAAACCATGAGAACATAAATTTCTCTTTGTTAAAGCCATTCACTTATAGGTTTTCTGTTATAGCAGCATTAGATGACTGTGGTGGTCAGGATTATGCCAACTTGGCTACTCCATATTTGGCTGCTGTTATTAAGTGACAGGGTGGGGTTTGTGGTGGCTTCCCACCCCTCAGCTCTCATCTCTCAATCTTCCACTACTACTGCTGGTCTGCTCACGTAGCCAGGAGCTCCTGCTCTCTGCTTCCAGCATCTGATTTCTGGACTTGAACTAGCAGCTGTTGGATTCATCAATCCCTACAGTCGGCACTTGAGAGTCCTGCTCCCTGACCTGCCGATCCTGGGTGCACCAGCCTCTGCCACTCTGTCTCACCACCAGCTTGGGATCCACCGACCTACACAACCAGTGATCTAGAACTCTGGTCTCTGACCTGTTGACTTAGGGTTCCTCAGCTTCCATGGCCACGTGAGGCTTGTGCCAGGACTTGGGACATTCAGCTTCTGTGATTGCATGAGCTGTTTCCTATATCTATCTATATATATTATAAATCTCTCCTTGTACCTACACATGTTACTGGTTTTGCTTCCCTAGAAAACCTAGCCTAAGACAATGACTAAGACAGTTCTCAATACCCAGTTACAAAATGACAGAGTAAAAAGACATTCTGACAACACAGAGCTTATTCTGCCTCCGGCTTCCATGTGCCCTGCCTACACAACTCTACATGAACCCATCCCTTACTCCCCAGACTCCATGCTATGGCCAGGGGGGTCCTCAGACAAAACACTTTGCCTGTGTCTCCTCTTCCATATCTTCCTATTCCCAGAAAGTGGGAATAGTTCAAAGTAAGGCCTAAATTAACGGGTGAAAAGAGACAGCTGTAGGAGGTATTTGAGAATAAAACCCAACAAGGCTTAATAGCAGATGTTGTTACTGTTAACTACTGTCAAGTCAGTTCCAACTTGCAGTGATCCTAGTACAAAAGAATAAAGCACTGCCCCAGTGCTGCACCATCCTCATGATCATTGCCATGTTTGAGTTCACTGCTATGGCCACTGTGTCAAATATTCATCTCATTGCAGTTCTTACTTCCTTTTTGCTGACCCTCTACTTTACCAAGCATGGTATCCTTCTCCAGGGACTGTTCTCTCCCAATAACATGTCCAAAGTATGTAAGACACAGTCTCTTCATCCTTAATTCTTTTTTCTTCTTTTCTTTAACAGTGATTAAGTGAAAGTGTACAATCCAAATTAATTTTGCACGCCTGCCTATCCGTAGCTCCTTCTGCTCTTCTGACGTAGTGACAGCACACACCTTCTTTTTGTTCTACATTTGCTGTATCCTCTGAAAAATCTCCTGTCCCCTCCTCTCCACTCTTTTCTCTCCCATCTAGAAAGAAACAAGTAGGACAGCATCCTATAAATGCATAGAGTCATAAAATACACACACCATGTGGTCACATTGTATCCCCAAGTCCAGTCCATTTTTGTACAAAGAGTTGACCTCAGTAATGTTTTCTAGACAAGGGCAGCAGCAGGTGTAGGGGCCATGCTCCCAGGGGATCCCCAGGCCATCAGACTATCAACTGTGGTCTTTCAGTAGAGCTCTTGAGCTGCACTCCTCTTTTTCTCATGTTGCCAGCAGGACTCAACGTTGTGTGCCCCATCATGGCTGTCTTTGGTGGTGGTCAGGCACCATCTGATTCTTCTGGTCACGTGTTGATACAGACTGCCATTCACGTGGGTCCTTTTGTCTCCTGAGTTCTTTTTTCCTCATGTGTTTATTATTCTCGGTGATCATCTGTTCCAGATCTTCATTCTTATTTCTAAGGAGGTTTGTGACAGCACTCCTTTCAAGACAAATTTGTTTATTTCTCTGAAAGTCCATGGTACATTCAGTATTCTTCACCAACACCATAATTCAAAGGCATAAATTCTTCTCCAGTCTTCCTTATTTATTGTCTAGTTTTACCATGCATATGTGGCAACTGAAAACACCGTGGCTTGGGTCAGGCACACTTTAGTTCTTAAAGTGACATCCTGGCTTTTCAGCACTATTTAAAGAGATTTTTTGCAGTAGATTTGCCCAGTGCAATAAATTGTTTGATTTCTTGACTACTGATTTTATGGGCACTGATTGTAGACCCAAGTAAAATGAAATTCTTGACAATTTCAGTATTTTCCCTGTTTATCATGATGTTTCATGTTGGTCCACTTGTGAGGATTTTTTTTCTTCTTGATGTTGAGATGCAATCCATACTGAAGACTATAGTCTTTGACCTTCATCAGTAAGTGCTTCAAGTTCTCCTCACTTTCAGTAAGTGAGTTTACAACATCTGCACAATGCAGATTATTAATTAATCTTCCTCTTGGCTTGGCTCCTCTAATCCTGATGACACAGTCTTCTTCATAGAGTCCAGCTTCCAGGATTATTTGCTCAGCATACAGATTAATAAATACAGTGACAGGATGCAAACTTGGTGCACATGTTTTCTGATTTTAAACCATGGCAGCAGACAAGTTACGGGGAAAAAGATGGAGGAGAAGTCAGGTGACCAGAAGGCTGAAGCTGATACTGATAAGTTATTTTAAAGGAGAGCTCAGGGAAGGATGGATGAGACCACAGGGACAAGTTAAGTTCACGGCAAGCTGACTTTGGGAGATCAACGGTGCTCAAGAGGAACTTTCCAAAAGTCAGTGGAAATACAAGATATAAACTCAAGAGAAGTGTATATGCCCAGAGCTGGAATTGCAGAATTCGGAGTCATCCGCACCAAGTTGAAAGTTGAGGGTAGACAATGTTACCATAGGAGAGCTCTAAGGACAATATGGTGGGCAGAGGAGAATACTGGGTGCATGAGTGGGTTTGGGAAGCAAATGAGAAAATAAGCCAATAGTTCAGTGACGTCTTTCTCAAGTAAAGGAAAATCAAGGCAGCTGAGATCAGCGGACATAGCCCAAGTGCTAAGTCTAACAACCCCAGATTCAAATCCTGGCTCTCACATCTCTTAAATGTGTGATGTTAGACAAATAATTTCATTTCCCTAAACTTGGTTTCTTCACCTAAGGAAACCTGACAGAGTTGGCACAGTGCCTGCCCTATGTAGACAGCACCTAATATTTGTCATCTTCCCCCAAGCACTTGACAGAGGACAAGGAGATGTTGAGGAGCCTGGAACTGGAACAGGGACCCTGACAAATGGACAGAGCTGGAGAGAACTAGGACCTTTCATCAACTGCCCACATTTCATATGCTGCATTTCATTCTTTTTTTTTAAACTTGTGATTTCCTTTCCTTTGTGTAGGCGGTGGGAGTCAAACTTTCACTTCCACAAGACAGGAGGGCATGGTATTTGAGGGCTGGAGCCTGGCCACTACCTGACCCAGTCCCTTCTTCCACCCTTGTCCTGGAATCACTCATCGCAGCCCCTTTGACAGCTCCATCAAAGTGACAGCACACAGCCACAACCACCAGGCTCCAGGAGAACTAGGAGAAGGAGGGGGTAACTCGCCATCATCTGTCTCAACCCTTTCTTTTCAGAGGCTTGTAATCCCCAGCATGTTTTTCCCTGGTGGAAAATGTCCATGTTTGGTGTCTGCCCAAAGGAGAATCTTTATGGAATGTTTGAGAAAGATTCCCTCTGGCTGGGAATGTGAAAAAGCCTGTGCCTTTCCCATTTGGAAAAAAAGGAAACATTCTTGAGACATGGTTATTTTTGTCTCAGATTCAGAAAAACTGCTTTGGACAGTGGCCTCAATTCCCATTGCTTTGTTTGTAAACATGGATGAAACTATCCATTCAGACTTGATGCCAACCCCTTGCTTGTTAGTGATCTTTTTCTTTCAATTCTTGTATTCAGGTATAAACTACAGACCATAAATTGCATGAGTCTTAGCTATACAGCTTGATGATTTTTTACACAAGTACAGACCCAAGTAACTACTAAGGAACTACTAAGAAACAGAACACTTTCAGTACCCCAGAAGATTCTCTTCTGCCCCTCCTAGACAACACTCACTCTCAACCCAGAAGTAACTAATTAGTTTGACCTGTTCTGAAATTTCAATGAAGTGAAATCATGTGACATATACACTTTTATGTCTGACTCCTTTCATTCAATATAAAGTCTATGAGATTTATCCGTGTAGCTGCGTGTAATAATGGTTTGTGCTTTATAGATGAATTGCATTCAATGTGTGGCTGTACCATAATTATTTATTTTCACTTGTCAATGGACACTTGAATAGTTTCCATCTTAGGATTATAGATATTGCTGTCATGCCTTGAATTGTGTCCCTCAAAAATGTATGTATTGATTTGGCTAGACCATGATTCCCAGTATTACATGATTGTGCACCATTTTGTCATTTTCCTATGTGTTGTAAATCTTATCTGTATGCTGTTACCCACTGTCATTGAGTCATTCTGAGCAGAACTGCCCCACGCGATTTCCAAGGAGCAGCTGGTGGATTCGAATGGTCAGTCTTTTGGTTAACAGCCATAACTCTTAATCACTACAGCACTAGAGTTTTCTCTGTGATGTTAAAGGGATATTATTAGCGGCACTTATGTTAATGAGGCAGGACTTGGTATACACGATTAGACTGTGTCTTAACCCAGTTGAGATATAAAAAACAGAAGCAAGTTGAGAGACACGGGGATGTCATATGGTGGAGAATGTAGAGCTAAGGGCACATGTCCTTCAGGCCCAGGGTCCCTGTCCTGAGAAGCTCCTCAACCAGGAAAGATTGATGACAAGGAGATTTCCCCAGAGCCATCAGAGAGAGAAAGCCTTTCCCTAAAGCTGTGCCCTGAATCTAGCTTGCTAGACTGTGAGAGAATAAATATCTGTTTGTTAAAGCCATACACTTGTGGTATTTCTGTTTTAGCAGCACTAGAAAACTAAGACAATCACTGATATCAATAACTTTAGTACATTTTCTCCACCATCCTTCTGTCACTTTTCAGTATACTGTGGTGACTCATGTTGCTATGATGCTAGAAGGTATGCCTTTGGTATTTCAAACACCAGCAGCGTCACCAATGGTAGATAAGTTTCAGGGGCTCTTTCAGGTTAATATAGATTAGGAAGAAAAGCCTAGTGGTCTACCAGCAGAAAATTAGCCAGTGAAAACCCTATGGATCACAACAGAATACTGACCAGTACAGTGCTGGGAAATGAGCCCACGAGGTTCGAAGGTACTCAACAATAGACTCAAGCATACTAGTGATCGTGAAGATCATACAGAACCAGGCAATGTTTCATTCTGTTGTATCTAGGGTCATGCTGAGTCAGAGCCAACTCAATGACAACTAACAACAATTTTAAAAAAGACCATTGCTGTTTAATCAATTCTGATTCATAGTAACCCTACATGACAGAATAGAACTACCCCCATAGGATTTTCAAGGAGCAGCTGGTGGATTAGAACTGCTGACCTTTTGATTAACAGCCAACCTCTTAACTACTGTGCCACCAGTACACGACTATTAGTGAACACACCACATGTGCTTATATCTGGGGATCTTTACCCAGGAGTGGAACTGCTGTATCATAAAGTATGCTTAGCTCTAGTAGATGCTGCTAAACAATTTTCCAGTGAAGTGGTACAGTATCATTTTGCTAGCAACATACGAGAAGTCTACATTTTCCACACCTTTGCCAACACTAGTGTTACCAGTTCTTTTAATTTTAGCCTCTCAAGGAATCTTGAAGGTGGTTTCAAAGCACATCTCTCTGCAAAATCTATGCTCCTGAGAACTGTGGAAAGCATTTGCCATATAATCCTACCTTCTCTACCCCACTCTTGATTAAGGAGGAAAATCCGCATCTTGGGATTTTTAGAGGTACACCTCCAAAAGTTGAGAATGGCTTAGCATGAGGAAGTGGGGAGGCTCTGGGCCAGTAAACAAAGGACTCAGGGAACTAGGAAAGTGGGTTGTTGCTGTTGTATGCTGTTGAGTCCATTGCAGTGTGGTTAAGAGTTGTTTATGGCCACCTGAAGAATGAAAGCCATATTTCTACCTGTCAGACAGAAAGCTTAGAAGAGGATATTATCTAATATATCCTGGCTGTTAGTTCTGGCCAACCATGGATGAGAAGGGAATTCTTAGCTGCAAGCTAGGAATCACTTCATGTCAGGGTCCCTTTAGGAGGTTTCACAGAACAGATTCTTCACAACAGAGTCATCACCCTGAAGCTCACGGATTCAGAACAGGGAGCTAGACAGTCCTTCTACACCCTAATTTCCAACCCTGGTTGCATAGTGGTTAAGTGCTGCAAGTGCTAACAAAAACATCTGCAGTTTGAATCTACTAGACACTCCTTGGAAACTGTATGGGGCAGTTCTACTCTGTCCTATAGGGCTGCTATGAGTCAAAACCGACTCTACAGCACTGGGTTTGGTTTGGTTTGATTTGATTTGGGGAGTGAATTCAGCAACACATATGTCAAAGGGCTAATTTTCCAAATTCACACACAGAAAGTGTAAAAATCAGTTAGAGGATAAGAACAGGAGAAATGCTGTCTTGATGAGAAATAAGGAAATGCAAATTAAAGCAGTAAGATACTTTTTGAAAATAGACTACTTTCAAGAACATAAACATTTAACAGAGCTATTCTAATGCAGGACACTCTGATGGTATAGTGGTTAAGTGCTATGCTGCTAACCAAAACGATGAGCAGTTCAAATCCACAAAGTGCTCCTTGGAAACTCTATGGAAACTCTATGTCCTATAGGGTCACTATGAGTCAGAATCGACTCAATGGCAATTGGTTCAGTTTGGTTTGGTACTATAAGGAGAGTCTGGGGGAAAAGGTGTATGTGGACACTATTAAAGGGTATAATATTGATGGAATTCTTCTGAGGGAAAATTCAGTAACATGACCAAATTTTACACCAGCATTTCCATTATTAGCAGTTTAACCTCCAGATATACTGACAACAGTGGCCAATACGGTGGTTCGAGTTGTCTGTTACAGCTCTATTTTATAGTAGCAAAAGACTGGAGGCATTCTAATTTTCAATCAATAAGGAAGTGGCAATGATTATGGCACATTTATCTAATAAAATACTATGCACCTATGAAAAATAATTAGCAGCCCTGGTGGTGCAGTGGTAAAAGCAAATGACCAGTCACCCAAAGGTCAGCAGTGCAAAACCACCAGCAGCCCCAAGCAGGAAAGGCTTGGCAGTCTGCTTCTGTACAGATTTACAGCCTTGAAAACCTATGAGGTGACTCTGAGTTAGAATTGACTCAGCAGCAATGCATTTGTTATTTGGGCTTGTCATTATGAAAGAATTAGACAGATCTATGTCATGATATAAATAAATCTCCAAGTATAGCCAGTAGAGAATGAAATTCACTAAACAATGAATGAGTAAATCTTTGAATAATTAAATAGCTTGAGAGTATAACAAGAATATTTTTAGCTACAAATTTCCAGAAATTTGATTATCAACAGCTTAAGTAGTAAAGACATCTAATTACCTCACATCATAAGACACCTGGGGTTTGGGAACCCCGGGTTGGTAACAATGTCAACAAAGTCTTATCTTTCTGTTCCTCCAACATCAGACTATTTGCCATCTTGTCACTTTATGTTCCCAGATGGCTGTCTCTGCTTTAGGCACCATATCCGCAGTCAAAGCAAGAAGGTGAAAGATTTAATGCTAGTAAGTGCTTTTCTTATGCCTGTCTCTTCTCATTGGCCGAAACTGTGTCAATGACATCCCACTATTCAGTTGCAGAACTTGCAGGAAAATTGGGTATTTAGCAAAAAAAAAAGAATATATTTGCCACAACTGGCTGAGCCAACCATTATTTGTCTCCTGAGGCAGGGCACATTGCCATCCTGAACAAACTCCTCAACAGAAATTTTCTGGGTAATAGTTCCTATTTTATAAGACAAAGAATAAAGTATTTTAAGCCTAGTTGTAAAAATATTTAGTAAGTGAATGAACCATCAAACAATCTGGAGATATGGCCATCTGATTGATTCGATCAAGAGTCAAGGATACTTGATAGCTCATGTTAGTGACTCTAGGTGGGGGTCATCAAGAGGCTGTACCATCACGAACGGTAGAACACTGGTTCTCAGAAGGGCACTGGCTTTGCTTCAAACTCCCAAACCACCATCCTTCACAAAGGGCTACCAGCAAGACCCAGAATTTGCCAACAGCTTGGCTTTTTTTTGAGGACAGGAGTTAGGCCGTGACTCTTCCTTCAGGGGATTGGGAGCTCCCCCAGGGAGCTCATAAGCTAACTGGCCACAGTGATTCATACTAAGCCCAAACAATCGAGTGGAGCTGTCTGCTGGAGAACAGTGTAACTCTAAAGAATGTCCTGATGTGGGGGCAGAACCTGGGATCTTGCTGGGCTGTCACGCTTTCTAGTAAGACTCTGTCTTAGCAGAACTCAGTTTTCTCATTTGAAAATTGGGGCAAGCAGATCTATTCTCTTTCAATCTCCAGGTCTATTAGGCAGCAGTTCAAACAAACATTCTTTCCCCCTCTGTGGGATCTGTTTTCGTAGATGCTGGGGACCCAACTTCACTGCTTGACTGCCAGCCAAAAGGTTAAAGGATGTACCTCAGAAGAAAGTCCTGTCAATCTCCTTCCAAAAGACCACGGCCATTGAAAACCCTATGGAGTACAGTTCTGCCCTGAAACACATAGAATCACCACGGGCCAGAATCAGTTCATCAGCCAATGGACTTGGCTGATGGACCCAACTCACCTAAATTCAAATCCCAGCTCCCTCATTACAGGCTCTGTGGCCTTGAGGAAGTTATTTAATTCCTTTGAATCCATTCCTCATCAAAATAACAAAAACAAAATAATATCTCACAGAGAGGGTTCACCTGGTTTCTGCCCCAGCACTCCAGCCAGAACTGCTTTTCCTGGGGCTCCAAGTGGGCTCCACACTGCCATGCCCAGTTGACACTCCTTTGTCTGTGCCTCACTTTGTTGCAACATCTGACAGCGTCCTCACCGCCGCTTCTCAGGTTGAAGTTCCTCCCTCCCTCTCCTTTGACCACATTGTCTCCCCCTCACTGCTTTTCATTCTCTCTTTTAGGACTTCCTTCTCCAATCAAGTTTTAAATGCCAGTGTTTTTAAGCATAAGAAAACGTGTCCAGCCTCACTCATAGTAAGGGACATTCAAAATAAAACAAACAGAAATGATTTTTTACTGTCAGATTGAAAATCACGAAGTTTGGCAACACAGTCTGTGGGCACTGATGTGGGAAAAGGAACTCTCATTCACTGTGGATATGTAATCGGTAAAAATTCCCGATGGAGGAATCTGGCTCAATCAAAATTTTAGATGCATGAGAGGATTTAATCCAGCAATTTTACTTGAAAGAATTTATACTGGAGATAAAATCTACTAGAAACCTACCCAATGCATTTCTCCTTCTTTACATTTTCTCCTTTTTTACAATAAGATCTGATTTTGTTAGCAACAGCAGTGAACCAAACTAAAAGACATCTCCAGCCTCCTTGAGGTAGGAATGGCTGCTTGACACAAGTCTGACACAGAAGCTTGACAGACCAACAAAATGTAAGCAGAAATAATTTGGAAGACTCCTGGGAAATCCTCCCAAAAGCATAACAGACTCTGATAATCATACATTCTTTATATCTTTCCTCCTGTCTTCTGTCTGGAGTGTAGATGTGATGGCTGGATCTCAAGCCATGGAAAAGGCCATGGAAACCTTACTGAGGAGAGATCCTTGGGGGTCCATCACAGACCTGTCCCTTGTGGACCCCCAAAGCCCTGTCCTAATCTTTCTGTGGTAGACACTATGCTCATTTTCTTGTTCACTGCCTTCTGCAAGAGCCTGGAATCTCCACAAAAAAAGGTTCCATATCTGTTTCTTTGCTAAATTCTTCATGTTGATAGCAGAGGTCTTGGACCAATTACACTAAGAAATGTTGCCATCATCACTCCTGCCCACCCATTCAGTCATAACCTGCCCATTCAACTTACCTACTAGGTCCAAAACCATTCACTTCTCTCACTCTCCAAGCCTCATCACTTCTCCCCTGAGTTAGAGTCATGGCCCCTTCCCTGGAGATCCTAAGCCCAATTTGGCCTACTGGTAGCACAGTGGTTAAAAGCTAGTTTGCTGACCAAAAGATTGGTAGTTTGAATCCACCAGCCACTCCTTGGAAATCCTGTAGGGCAATTTCACTCTTGTGCTACAGGGTCACTGTTGAGTCAGAACAGACTCAATGGTAGCAGGCTTGGAAACCATGATGTCTCTCTGTAGGGCCAGAAGTTAAGTGTTTGGCTACTAACCAAAAGGTTGTCAGTTTTAATCCACCTGGAGATTTCCCAGAAGAAAGCCTTAGCAATCTAAATACAAAAGATTACAGTTACTGAAAATGCTATCAAGTACAGCTCCACTCTAAAACTTATGGGGTTGTCATGAGTAGGAAAGGACTTAACAACAGTAGGGCATTATTAACCCTGATGTCAGAACGAAATGTTTAAAATAGGGATCTTGTCATGTCACCCCTCCAAAAAGTAAATAAATATTTTTAAAGTTCACTGTTTCATTCAGACCCCATTATAACCCCAGAACCCCTACAAGGCACTTCCCATCCCCATCTCATGCCTCTGAACCTGTCTTCAAGCTTTTGACTCAGCTACATGGAATCAAGTTCTTCCTCAAAAATATCGTTGCTTCAAATCCTTGGGCCTTTGTATACATTCCTACCTCAACATGGAACATGATCACCATTTCCCACCCTCATCCTTTAATTTCTTCTTTTAGTTAAATACTAACAACTTAGCCCCAAATTTACCTCTTCCAGAAAGCAACCCATGACTATCCACTAAATAAAGTCTCAGAGGAGACCAGCTTCCCAAGAATAGATTCCCCTCCCACCACTGTCTTCTCTCTGGACGCCGAGCTCATGGAGGGAGACGTACGTTTCATTTGACTTAACATCCTTGATGCCAGCACACGGTAAATATGTGTTGAATATTCATATAAATAGATAAGCGAATGAACAAATGGGTCCTTGGCAGAAAAAAGTGAGACATGCATGAATTATGAGACACCACACCATGTACATAGATGCTCAACTTTATTTACTTTATTTATGAGACACTATGCCATGTACATAGATGCTCAACTTTATTTACTGTCATTGCTTCCTTCACGTCCCTGTGGCCCAATTTCCCACTGTCTCTGTAGCCTGTGGGTACAGTAGGGATCCCCTTGACAGTCAGGGTGTATCTGTGGCTAGCACTTTCACCTCATAGTCATGAAGAACTCCTCACTCCTAGTCTTGCTTAGCAATTCTGAGGATTTCCAGAGGGTACCTTATAAACTGTGCTTCCTTTGCTGCAGCACATCTGCAATCCCAAATTTACATCCAAGACCTACAAAGTCACTGTCTCTAGGTCTCAGAGAACCTATTGGGCATGTTGATGGTCCTGTCCAAACTGCTGCTGCTCTGCTCCTTAATTTCTATAATTTATATTCTCCCTTACCCTACTGGGTACAGATACACACCTGAGGCAGAGCCAGTGAAGCCTACCCAGGACCACATTGACTTTCTCTTCCTGCCTCCTCTGCCCTCTAAAAGGGCACAAAGCCAGATCACACCCCCTAGCCCACCCCAGCAGGAGTCCCCCTTGGACTCCTGATCACCCCTTCCTCCTTCCTCTCTCAGCCTGCCACGGACTCCCAGGCCCACCAGACCTCTCCAAGTACTTTTCTGCCTCTGCAGTATGGCCTCAGCTCTTGGGGCTCTGACTGCACAACTGGGGCTAGACCCAATAGCTGTCAAGAGGCTAGAGCGGACATAGTTTATTCCTATCACTGCTTCCCTCTGAATCTGAACTGTGGCAAGGAAAAAAAAAAGAGAGAAAGCCATAAGAACAGGATGTCTTTTCCCTCCGTCTCTCCAATTCTGTCAGGGACTTAGTCCAAAAGAGACTTTAATTGGTCAAACTGTGTGTTTTTCCCTTCAAGAAAATTCCATAAGTGAAATATGATTAGCATTTGCCACAGTGGAGCGGGGAGCCTGACAAAGTCCCCTCAAAAGGAAATTGGGATGGGATAGGGAGAGTCCATGGAACAAGGACACATTCCTGGTGGCTCCCAGAGCCTGTGTCCTGCGCCCGGCTGTGGTAGCCAATCCACCTGCCCTCAGCCTCCTGGCTACACTCCATCACTGACCTCACTCCAGGCTGCCTGCATCTTAAACGTTTGTACTTTTTGAGGGGGTGTGGGTGATGCAATGCAGAAGCACAAGAGTCACAGCACAGGAGCCCCTGAGCTGGGGCAACAGGTGCTATCGGGAAGGTTGGCATGGCAGAATAGGGAGCCCAGACAGGACAACAAAGACCAAGGGTGCTCACCTGGCACCACAAACCTAAGAGATGAGTGGGAAAAGTGCCTTGTGGACTTGTTAACGCACCTGGAGGTATTTAGGTGCCTAGTGAGTCCTAGGTCTAGTCCTGTCACATCAGAGTCTTGGTGCCGTGTTGCGTTCCAATACCCTGAGGTTTGCTTTCCTCCTCAGAGCACTGTTCCCTGAGCCCCAGATGGCCTGACCCAGAAAGTCTCTGCCCAACCTCTTGCCATGGATGTCCTACCAGGCAGCACCTCTCTCTCTCTCTCTCTCTCTCTCTCTCTTCCTCCTTTCTCCCTCCTTTTCTTTATCCCCCCCTCTTTCCCTCTCTCCCTCCATGTCTCCTTCCTAATGTGTAAAAATCCCCAGACAAGGAGTCCAGGTCTATTCTGGCCCAGGGACAAGCCAGTATCTACCTCTGGACCTTTATTTCCTCCATCGGGTTACCAGCCCAGGCCACACAATTCAGGATCCTCCCCACATCATAGGGTGCTTCAGGATGGAATGAGGTAACCATACAAAAAAGCATTTTGGAAGCTTTCCATTGTTGTGAAGGTTTGTTATGATTATTATTCATGTCTGATTTTGCCGCCTTGGTGGAGCCCCGGTTCCAGTTTGTGCCCACTTAATGCCAAAACAACCAGTCAAATCCATCAAAAAGCCACTCAGCTGAGTGAGAAAAAATGCAGACAGTTCTGTTCTGTGCTATCAAAAAATAAAGCCACCAGAAGATCACTGGTGCTTTTTGAGAACTTGTAGTGGTTGCTCTAGGCATGGTTCTGAGGTTTTTCCAGGGCTTTCACCTCCCATGAACCATAAAATTGTCAATGGAGAAGTCAAGCTCCTCAACCGTTTCTGAGAGCTGAGTAAGACTTCTAGGTGCCAGGCTTAGGGGAAGGAGGGTGAGACAGGAATTTCTGGACCTCATTCACAACAAATCTTAGGGCAGTGGGCTATGTCCTCTTAAGGACATAGCAGCTGAGAAGCAACACTGAAAAGCCCCTTCATAGATCAGGGAGAAAGAAGATACCTGGACAGTCAAAGCAGCAAAGGCTTTGGGAAGCTTGGCCCTGTCCACAGGTACTGACAGATGGAAGAAGGGGCCAGCAGCATAAAGAGTCAGCATCTAGGGAGATAAAAGGCCCAGAAGTAAGATATTTTGAGAAATAAATATTCCAAGGATGTTGATTCAGAGTGGGAGAAGGAGAAATTCAAGCCAGATAATTTTGCTCCATATGAACAGTTCTGCTAAGTGTTTTGCTGGGAAGAAATGGAATCTAATTTTTAAGAAGGGGCTTGGCTATCTTCCATGGGTTTTATTTATGCAGGTCTCCAAGTACATCATTCTCAAAAATAATCAGGAAGTTTCTGCCTCTAAAATGAAATTTCTGGATGAGAATGGGGATGCATACAAGTGAACAGCCAAGTCACATCCTGAATTTAATTCTATCAGGTACTAGTGCTGCACACTGCTGCCATCAACCAACCTCCTAGTCACTCCTCTCCATTTGTAAACATTGCACACTCTAATGACAGTCTTCCTCTCGCCTCCAATGCTTGTATTTCAATGTCTGCATTTTCAATCCTACCCAAAACCCTAAACTTAACCATAACACTTCCTTTTCCTCTTATGTCCCATGACTGTCCATAAGGTCACATTCTATAAAATGGCATCACATAAACAATCTCTGATGACTTCCTATTTCAAGAAAGCTCTCCCATTTGACAATATCTAAGAAAATTCATATATGTATTTATCCTTTAATATTTACCACCCCACTTCCAGAAATCTATCCCAAAGCTACCGCAGCAAAAACGTAAAAAGATGTAAAGGTAAAATTAATCATGGTAGCAGTATCTGGAACAGTAAAAGGCTAAAAAAACTTGAATACCCAGCAATATGAAAGTAGTTAAATTAGTTACAGTTCATTCATATAATGGAGAACTAACTTACCCGATATTCCTTGGAAATTCTATGGGGCAGGTCTACCCTAACTTACAAGGTTGCCATGAATCAAATCAACTTAACAGCAAGGGGTTTAGGAAGTAGTTTTGTTTGTTTGCTCTACTGTCATTCTTTCTTTTTTTTTTTTTAAAGCAATGAGGAAGATTTCCATATACAATTAAATGATGATCTCTAAGATATTTTAAGAGAAAAACAAAGCAAGTTGAAGATAAATGTGTATAGTTTGTTATCTCATCTATAAGGAAGAAATGGAAACATGTTTTTTGTACATCCCCAAACAAAAGTAAACCAAAAATGAATTTTAAAATGATTACTGAAAACAGGAACTTAACAAGGACACCCAATCTCACCACTTCTATTCAACATTGTGCTAGAAGTTCTAGCCAGAGCAATTAGACAAGACGAAGAAATAAAGGGCATCTGTATCAGCAATGAAGAAGTAAAAATCTCCCTGTTCACAAACGATATGATTGTATGTACAGAGTATCTAAAGGAATCCATAAGTAAACTACTGGAACTAATAGAGGAGTTCAGCAAAGTTTCGGGATACAAGATAAACATAAGTAAAGAAGTAGGATTCCTTTATACCAACAAAGAGTTCATCAAAGAAGAAATCACTAAATCAATACCATTTACTATAGCCCCCAATAAGATAAAATATCTAGGAATAAATCTAACTAGACAAATAAGATACCTATACATAGAAAACTACAAGGCCTTACTGCAAGAAACCAAAAAAGACTAACAAGATTGGAGAAACCTACCCTACTCATGGATAGGAAGACTCAACATTGTGAAAATGTCTATTTTACCTAAAGTGATCTACTTATACAGTGCAATCCCAATACAAATTCCAGTGTGATTTTTTAATGAGATGGAGAAACAAAACACCAACTTTATTGGGAAAGGGAAGAAACCGTAGCTCAGTAAAGCGCTACTGAAGAAGAGGAACACAATGAATGGGAGGCCTCACACTACCCAACCTTAGAAACTATTACACGGCAACAGTAGTCAAAACAGCCTGGTACTGGTACAGAAAGAGACATACAGGACAATAGAATAGAGTGGAGACCCCAGAGATGCCACCATCCTCTTATGAACAGTCGAAATTTGACAAAACCCCTAGGATTGTAAACTGGGGTAAAAGCAATCTCTTTAGCAGATGGTATTGGGAAACTTGGATATCCATCTGCAAAAAACTGAAGCCAAGCAAGACCTATATCTCACATCTTACACAAAAACTAACTCTAAATGGGTCAAAGACCTAAATATCAAACCTAAAATGATAAAAATCAAGCAAGAAAAAATAGGATCAACGATGGATGTGCTAATATACAGCTTAGATAGACTTCAAATATCTAGCAAAGCATGATTAACAGAAGAGAAAATAGATAAATGGGAACAGCTAAGAATCACACACTTTTGTTCATCCAAAGACTATATCAGAAGTGTTAAAAGACCACCTACAGAATGTGAAAAAGTATTTGGCAACACCTTGTTGGACCACTGCCTGATCACCATAATCTACAAGGTTCTGCAAAATATCAACAAGAAAAAGGTAAATAACCCAGTTAAGCGATGGGCAAAGGAGACAGGCAGACCCTTCACTAGAGAGGACATCCAGGCAGCCAAAATACATACGAGAATATGTTCATGATCATTAGCTATCAGAGAAATCCAAATCAAAACTACAGTGCGAGATCATCTCACCCAACAAGGTTGGCCATGTTCCAAAAAACACAAAACAACAAATGCTGAAATGGCTATGGGGAGGCTGGAACTCTCCTGCACTGCTGGTGGGATTGCAAGTTGGTATAACCTCTTTGGAAAACAATCAGGTGCTTCCTTAAAAATCTGGAAATAGATATACCATTTGATCCTGTAATACGATGCTTGGAAATTATTCTTCAGAAACAAAGGCTGTTACACGAACACACACATGTATACAAATGTTTATTGCAGTGAAGTCCACAATATCTAAAAGACAGAATCAACCCAGATGCCCATCAACAGATGACTGGATAAACAAGCTATGGTACGTATACTCAATGAAACACTATGCTATGATTAAAAAAAAAATGTAGATTTTAGAAAACATCTAATAACATAGTTTCAATTGGAAGATATTACACTGAGTGAAATCGTCAGTGTCAAAAGGACAAAAGTTGGATGAGACTCGTCATTATAAGGACTTAAAAATATAAGTATCTACAGAAGAAAATAACTTTGTTGGCTACAAGGGTGGGGGAGTGAGGGTTTACCATAGATGAGATAATTGATAGATGTTATAAATTGTATTCATTTACTATAATAGATAAATAATAGAGGAATTTAATTTCAGGAAAAAATGACTGACAAGGAGAAAGAGAGAACTTGGGAGAGGGAATGAGATTTTGAGATCATGTTGCATACGTTCTGCAAAAATAAGCTAATTCATAAAGGCAAACAAAAAAAACCCATAAAATTTAAAAAATAAGCTGACATGGACAAACATATTGCATACCAGTTTGGTGACACAGCCAAACAGGATAACTGCTTCAAATAATTTCAAAACATTCTATTTTTGCTATGCATTCATAGTGAACTACATCCTAAGGACAAAAGAACCACAAGGAAATCTTAAACTGTACACGGTAGTTGTATTATGGGTAATAAAGCTGTTGCATTAGTTTGCTATTGCTGCTGTAGCAAATTGCTACAAACTTAATGGCTTGAAACACAAATTTATTATCTCGCAGTTCTGGAAGTAAGTTCAAAATGAGTCTTAGTGGGAAAAAAAATCAAAATGTTGGCATGACTGTGTCCACTTCTGAAGATTCTAGAGAGACTATTTTCCTACCTCTTCCAGCTCCTAGAGGCTACTCAGTTTCTTGACTTATAGTTCCTTTATGCCTTCAAAGCTACCCACAACTAATCTAGACTTTTTCACTATCCGAGCTCTCTGGTTCTGACTCATCTGTTTACCTCTTCACCATTTAAATACCCTTGTGAATATATCAGAACTTCTTAGAAAATCAAGGATAATTTTCTTATTTTAAGGTCACTTGATTACCAACCTTAATTCCATCTGTAACCTTACTTCCCCATTGCTAGGTAACATCCCATATTCACAGATTCTAGGGACTGGCACACAGACATCTTTAAAAACAAACCTGTTGCTGTCAAGTTGGTTCCAAATCATAGCAACCCTATAAGATGCAGTAGAATTGCTACATAGGGTTTCCAAGAGAGGCCTAGTGCATACAGACTGCCAGACTTTTCATTAGTAGCTGTAGCTCTTAACCATTACACTACCAGCGTCTCCTGAACATCTTTTTCTAAAAAAATAACAGAAAACCAAACACATTGTTGTGAAGTTGATTCCAACTCATAGAGACTCTGTAGGACAGTGTCAAACTTCCCCACAATTTCCAAGGAGCACCTGCTGGATTTGAACTGCTGACCTTTTGTTTAGCAGCCATATCACTTAACCACTATACAACCAGGTTTTTTGTGTTTTTTTTTTTTAACATCTTTAGGGGGCCATTATACTGTCCACAACAGTCTTCCCTCTGGTCCCCAAATATTCTTGTCTGCCCTACATGCAAATACATTCCCATAGTTCCAAGGTCCCCAAAGATCTCAAGCCACTACAGCATCAATTCAAGTTCAAAATTGAATCTAAGTCTCTTCAGGCCTAAACTCCCAGATCTCATCATCTAAACCTTCTAAATATGGTTTGAGGAAGGCTCTGGGTATAGACCATCCTGAGACATAATTTCTGTCCGTGAAGCTACTGGAACCCCCAAAATAAGCTATCTGCTCCCAAAACGCAATGATGGCACAGATGTAGGATGCCAATTATTCTATTTAGTTCAAAAGGGAAGAAAACAGAAGAGAAAAAGGATTCCCAGGCCCCAAGAGATTTCTAAATCCATCTGGGCAAACTCCATTTGATTTTAAGGCCTGAGAATAATCCTCTGTGGCTTGCAGCTCCACTCTTGGTGCCACAGCTTTCTATGAAATGTGGCGTGTGTTTGCAGTGAGTAGTTTTATCAGCTTGCTTCTTGCCTGTAGAATCTTGGAGTTCTGACAGTGTTCTCCCATTTTGTACTCTTTTTCTGTCCACTTCAAGACCTGATGGCAGAAGAGTAAAGCCCTGGCTGCTAATCAAAAGACTGGTGGTGTGAATCCATCCAGTCACTCTTGTGGGAGAAAGATCTGGTTATCTGCTTCAGTAAAGAAGAAAACCTTATAGGCAGTTCTCCTCTGTCATGTGGGATTGCTAGAGTTGTAGTTAACTGGACAGCATCCGACAACTACAGCATGGGTCTTCTGTGTGTCTCAGAAATTCACTTTGTTATATGAGAGATTGTTCCCCAGTTACCTCCTGGATAATCCTATCCCTTTTTCTTTTGGCTTCTGCACGTGCCTGATTTCAAAGATCCCTCTGTGTGAGGGAATATTCGCTAACAAAAAGCTGTCCATCTACACACTTTTATTTTCCTGCCAAAGAATGCTTTCTTAGCAGTGAATCTCCCCATATTAAGATATCCTGAAAGTGTACAGGCTGAGAATTTTCACAAATCATGTCCTTAATTATTTTTCTTAAGAATTCTTCTGAAACTATCTCTTTCCTCTTATATTTTATTATGAGCAGCAAGAAGAAATCAGGCCACATTTTCAACACTTTGCTTAGGGATCTCTACAGCTAAATATCTACGTTTATCATTTACATATTTTGCTTTCTGTACAACTACAGGATACAATTCAGCTAAACTTGGCTGCCACTTTATAAAACGGATCTCCTTTCCTGCCATTTCCAACAACATGTCCATCTCTTCTATCTGAGCCCACACTAGGAGTCAAACAAATTGGACTTGATCAAAATTTTTCCTTTAAAGCACACTACCAAGAAGTGAAAAGACAGTCCACAAAATGGGAGACAGTTTTTACAAGTCCATACATCAGCTAAAGGTCTAGTATTGAAAATACAAAGAGAAATTGTATAATGGGCAAAGGCTTTGAATAGCCATTTCTCCAAAGACGACAGACAAATATCCAACAAGCAGAACAAAAGATACTCAGCATCTAGTCATATGGGAAATGTAAATCAAAGCCTTGAGATAACTACTTCACATCCAGTAGGAGAAAAAAAAAAGAAAAAAGAAGGAGAAAAAGAAAGAAAAGAACAAATACTGACACAGATATGGAAAAGCTCATGTGTTGCTGGTGGAAATGTAAAGTAGTGCAGCCACTTTGGAAGTCATTTGGCAGTTCCTTAAAACATTAAACCGTATAACCCAGTAATTCTTCCCTTAGGTGTATACTTAAGAGAATTGAAAAGATATGTTTACCCAAAAACTAGTATTCAAACTTTAATAGCAGCTTTATTTATAGTAGTCCATAAGTGGAAACAAACCAAATATCCATCAACTGATGAGTGAATAAACAACATCTGACATATGTACTGACATATGCTACAATGTCAGTGAACCATAAAAGTATTATGCTAACTGAAATAAGCCAAACACAAAAGCCCACATATTGTATTGCTGCGTTTTTGTGAAATGTCCAGAATAGATAAATTCATGGAGACAGAAAGTAGACTAGAGGTACCATAGGATAGTGGTAGGGAAGTGATTGCTAATAGGAAGGAGGTTTCTTTTGGGGTGATGAAAATATTCTGAATTAAATGGTAATGGTTACACAACCTGAGTCTATAGTAAAAACTATTATGTCATTTACTTTTAAATGGGGACATTTACAGTATTTGAATTGCATCTCAACTTTTGAATTTTAAAAAATCATGAGGCTACAGTTAGGCAAATATAGAATATGGGAATTCCTACAACCACATAGTATGAATCTAGGAAAACTGGAAATTGTCCAAAATGAAATGGAAGTCATAAACATTGACATCTTAGGCATTAGTAAGTTGAAATGGACCTGTTTTGGCCGTTTTGAATCTGACAATGATATAGTCTACTACGCCAAGAATAAAAACTTGAAGAGGAATGGTGTTGCGTTCATCATCAAAAAGAACATTTCAAGATCTATCCTGAAGTACAATTTACACACCAACCACTATGGTGAAAGATCGGGAAGTTGAAGATTTTTACCAGCTTCTACAGTCTGAAATTGATTGAATGCACAATCAGGATGCATTGATAATTACTGGTGACTGGAATGCAAAAGTTGGAAACAAAGAAGAAGGACCAGTAGTTGGAAAACACAGCCCTGGTAATAGAAATAATGCTGGTGATCGCATGGTAGAATTTTGCAAGACTAATGACTTTTTCGTTGCAAAACCTTTTTTAACCAACACAAACAGTGACTCTACACATAGACCTCACCAGATGGAATACACAGGAACAAAATTGACTAAATCTGTGGAAAAAGACAATGGAAAAGCTCTGTCTCAGCAGTCAGAACAAGACCAGGTGCTGACAATGGCACAGATCATCAATTCCTCATATGCAAATTCAAATTTAAACTGAAGAAAATTAGAACAAGTCCACCAGAGCCAAAGTATGACTTTGAGTATATCCCTCCTGAGTTTAAAGACCATTTCAAGTATATTTTCACTCAGTCATAATAATAAATAAATAAAAATTAATAAAAGAACAGATTTGATGTATCGATCACTAATGACCGAAGACCAGGCAAATTGTGGAATGACATCAAATACATCATTCATGAATAGAGCAAGAGGACATTAAAAATGGAAGAAAAAAAGAAAAGACCACATTGGACGTCAAAAGAGACTCTGAAACTTGCTCTTGAACATCAAGCAGCTAAAGCAAAAGGAAAGAATGGTGATGTAAAAGACCTAAACAGAAGATTTCAGAGAGCAGCTCGAGAAGACAAATGAAAGTCTTATAATGACATGTGCAAAGAGCAGGAAATGGAAAACCAGAAGGGAAGAACATGTTCTGCATTTCTCAAGCTGAAAGAACTGAAGAAAAAATTCAAGCCTTGAGTTACAATAGTGAAGGATTCTACAGGGAAACTATTAACTGACTCAGAGAGCATCAAAACAAGATGGAAGGAATACACAGAGTCATTATACCAGAAAGAACAGATGATGCAGCACTGGAAGTGTTGACTCTTTTATGCCAAGAAATTTGGAGGACAGCTGCCTGACCAACTGATTGGAAGAGATCCAAATTTATGCCTATTCCAAAGAAAGGTTATCCAACTGAATGTGGAAATTACTGAACAACATCGTTGATATCACACGCAAGTAAAATTCTGCTGAAGATCATTCAAAAGTGACTACAACAATACACTGATGAGGCACTGCCTGAAATTCAAGCTGGGTTTAGAAGAGGATGTGGAATCAGGGAGGTTGTGGAATCAGGAAGAGGATGTGGAATCGTTGATGTCAGATGTATCTTGGCTAAAAGCAAAGAATACCAGCAAGGTGTTTACTTGAGTTTCATTGACTATGCAAAAGCATTCAACTGTGTGGCCCATACTAAGTTATAGCTAACGTTGCAGAGAATGGGAATTCCAGAACACCTAATTGTGCTCTTAAGGAATCTGTATATGGATTAAGAGGCAGTCATGCAAACAGACCAGGGGGACACTGCATGGTTTATAGTCAGGAAAGGTGTGCATCAGGGTTGTATCCTTTCACCATACCTTTTTAATTTGTATGCAGAGCAAAAAATCTGAGAAGCTGGATTATACAAAGAAGAACAAGGCATCAGGATTGGAGAATGACTCATTAACATTCTGAGTTATGCAGATGACACCACCTTACTTGCTGGAAATGAAGATTTAAGACATCTACTGATGAAGATCAAAGACTACAGCCTTCAGTATGGATTTCACCTCAACATCAGGAAAACAAAAATCCTCACAACTGGACCAGTAAGCAACATTGTCATAAATGGAGAAAGGATTGACGTTGTCAAGAATTTCATTTTACTTGAGTACACAGTCAACGCCCTTGGAAGCAGCAGTCAAGAAATCAAAAGACGCATTGCATTGGGAAAATCTGCTGCAAAGGACCTCTTTAAAGTATTGAAAAGTAAGGACGTCACCTTGAAGAGTAAAGTATGCCTAATCCAAGCCATAGTATTTTCAATCACGTCATATTCATGTGAACACTGGACCATGAACTAAGAAGACAGAAAAAGAATTGATGCCTTTGAATTGTGGTGTTAGACAAAAATGTTGAATGCACCATGGACTGCCAAAAAAACAAACATCTATTCTGGTTGAAGCACAACTAGAGTGTTCCTTGGAGCCAAAGATGGCAACATTGTGTCTTACGTACTTTGGACACGTTGTCAAGAAAGATCAGTCCCTGCAGAAGGACATCATGCTTGGTAGAGTGGAGCGTCAGCAAAAAAGAGGAAGACCCTCGATGACATGGACTGACACAGTGGCCGCAACAATGGGCTTAGGCATAAAAACAATTGTGAACGTGGTGCAAGACCAGGTAGTGTTTCATTCTGTTGTTCATAGGGTCACTATGACTCAGAACAGACTCAGTGGCATCTAACAACAACCACCACATAATTTCTTTCTTTTTCTTTCCTTTTTTTATTGTGCTTTAGGTGAAAGTTTACAGCTGAAGTTAGTTTCTCACACAAACATTTATCCATACATTGTTATGCGACTCTAGTTGCCATCCCTATAACATGCCTGCACATTCCTCCTTTCCACTCCAAGTTTTCCTGTGTCCATTCAGCCAGCTCCTATGCCCTTATGCCTTCTCATCTCACTTTTGGACATGAGCTGCCCATTTAGTCTCACACATCTACTTGAATTAAGAAGTACACTCTTCACAAGCATTATTTTATGTCTTATAGTCCACTATATTCTGAAGAGTTCTCTTTGGAAATGGTTCTGTGCTAAGGAGATTCAGAGGCCAAGTCTTCTGAGGTTCCTCCAGCCTCAGTCAGACCATTAAGTTTGGTTTCTTTACTAGAATTTAAGCTCTACATTCCACTTTTATCCTGCTCCTATCAGATATTCACTGTCATGTTCCTTGTCAGGGCAATCATTGATGGTATCCAGGCACCATCTAGTTCTTCTGGTCTCAGGCTGATGGAATCTCTATTTTTTGCAACCCCTTTTGTCTCTTGCTAATATTTTCCATATGTCTTCCATGTTCTTCATTCTTCTTTGCTCCAGCTGGATTGGGATGATTAATGCATCTTAGATGGTCACTTGCTATCTTTGAAGACCCCTGACGCCACTCACTAAAATGGGATATAGAATATTTTCTTAACAAACTTTGTTATGTCATTTGACCTAGATGTATTGTGGAATCACGGTCCCTAAACTTATCCCTCTGCTACACTGTCCCTTGAAGTATTAGTGTTATAGCTTGAATTGTGTTCCCCAAAAAATGTGGGTAGCAATTTGGCTAGGTCATAAGGTCATGATTCCTGGAATTATGTGATGTTCTTCTGTTATAAATCCTGCCTCTGTGATGTTAATGAGGAAGGATGGGTGATAATTGTGTTAGTGATGAAAGGCTCAGCCTAAAAAACTGTGTTGTTCCCTGAGGCAGTCCCTTGAGATATAAAGGAAAGAGAAGCAAGCAGAGAGTTGGGGACCTCATATGACCAAGAAGCAGTGCTGGAAGCAGAGCATGTCCTTTGAACCAAACGTTCCAGAGCCTCAGAAGCTCCCAGTCCAGGGAAGATGGACAACAAAGACTTTCCTCCAGAGCCAACAGAGAAAGATTTCCCCTGGAACTGATGTCCTGAATTTGGAATTGTAGCCTACCGCTAGACAGTGACAGAACAAAATTTCTCTTTTTAAAGCCATCCACTTGTGGTATTTCCTTTCTTTTTTTTTTTTTAACAACTGAATGAAAAGTACATTCCCATACAAATTTGCACACCCACCTATATGCAGCACCCACTGCTCTCCCTGGCCAGTGACAGCACACTCTTCCTCTCTGCCCTATACATGTCTTATCCTCCCAGCAATCTCCTATCCCCTCCTTTCCACCCACTCCCCTTCCTCTAGCAACAGGTCAGCAGGACAACTTCCCATATATGCACAGAACCATAAAGTGCACACATGATACAGTCACTCTGTGTCACCAAGTCCAGTCTATTCCTGTCCAAGGAGCTGACCTCCATTATGATTTATGGACAGGGGCAGCATCAGTGCCAGGGGCTATGCTTCCAGGGGAACTCTGAGATTCCTGAATCATCAACTGCTGTCTTTTAGTGGAGATCTCAGGGTGCACCCTTATTTATTCTTGTGTTGCCAGTGAGACTCAACTTTGTGAGCTCCATCACGGCTATCACTAGTGGTGGCCAGGCACCATCCAGTTCTTTCAGTTGCAAGTTGATGTAGTCACCCACTCACGTGGGTCACTCATCTTCTGGGCTCTCTTTCCCCCACGTCATTTCGGTCCTCAGTGATCATCCGTTCTTGCTGAATTGGGACCATTTGCTGTGCCCTCAGATGGCAGCTTGGTAGCTTTTAAGACCCCAGACGCCACTCACCAATGTGAGGTGCAGAGGGCTCTCTTAGCAAAATGCTACTTGTGCCAATTAGCCTTGGTTTCCCCTGAGAGCATGGTCCCCGGCCCCCCGGCCCAGCTACTCTTTCCTTGCAATATTGAATTAAGATGGGAGGAGTAATCATGTTGTGCTGAAGCCCAGTTAATATTGATCTTCTTTCTAATGTGTGCTGTGACAGATTTCACCCAACCAAATTTCTGTCAACTATCTAAGCTAAACCCTCCCCCTCTTGCCCTCCCACCCTCCCCACCCTTGCAGCTGTCAAAGAGTCTTTTCTTCTATGCTTGAGTCGGTTTTTAAGTTCTTATTGTAGGTGTCTCATACCATATTTGTCCTTTTGTTGCTGACTACTTTCACTCTACGTAATGTCCTCCAGTTGAAATCAGGATATGAGATGTTTCCTTCTTTATCATTGCATAGTGTTCCATTGAGTATATACACCATAGTTTACCTATCCATTCCTCTGTTGTTGGGCATCTGGGTTGATTCCATCTTTTGCTATTGTGGACTATGATGCAATAAACATTTGTGTGCACACATCAGTTGGTGTGAATGGCCTAGATTCTGTAGGATATACTCTGAGCAGCAGAATTATTGGGTCAAATGGTATATCTATATCCAGCTTTTTTAAAAATCACCAGATTGCTTTCCAAAGCGGTTGCACCATTTTGCAATCCCCACTTGTGGCATTTCTGTTGCAGCAGCATTAGACAGCTAAGACAGGTAGGTTGTGTTCAGGCAACTTCTTAGCTTTTGGTTTAGTCCAGTGGCGCTGACTTCCCCTGTATCAAATGTTTTTCTTCCCATCACCTAAAATAATTCTTGTTTGCCATTGTCATGGATTGAATTGTGTCCCCCCAAAAATATGTGTAGCCATGTGGCTGGGCCATGATTCCCAGTATTTTGTGACTCTCCTCCATTATGTGGATTTTCTATGCTGCATGTTAAAGGATTAGGTTGGGACTGTAAATCTCTTTATAAGATCACCTCCCTGCTCCACTGTAAAGGGAGTTTCCCTGGAGTATGGCTTGACCCACCCTCAATCCTTTCAGCCTGCAGGAGATAAAAGGAAAGAGAAGCAAGCAGAGATTTGGGAACTTCATACAATCAAGAAAGCAGTACCGGGAGAAAAGCGCGTCCTTCAGACCTGAGGTTCCTGCACCAAGATGCTCCCTGGACAAAGACTGATGCAATATTGGACTTGCCTCCTGAGCTGACAAGGGGAAAGCCTTCCCCTGGAACAGACACCCTGAATGTGGACTTATAGCCTACCGGACTGGGTAAGAATAAACCTACCCTTGTTAAAGCCATCCACTCTCTGGAATTTCTGTTAGAGCAGCCCTACCTGACTAAAACAGCCATCTAGTTAGTAAATTCCCCTCTTCTTACCACTCCACTCTCATAAGCATCAAAGAATGTTTTCCTCTGTGTTTAAACATTTTCTTGAGTTCTTATAATAGTGATCTTATATAATATTTGTCTTTTTTGCAGCCAACTAATTCTACTCGGAATAATGCCTTCCGGATTTGTCCATGTAGTTGAATATTCCACTGTATGACTATACTATAATTTACTTATCCATTCACCTATGGATGGACACCTGGGTTGTTTCCATCTGTTTGCTATTGTGAACACTGCTGCAGTGAACATGAGAAGGTTCTTATTTCTCAAGGACATATTCCAAGGAGCAGGTTGGCTGGATAGTATGGTAGTTCTTTTTCTAGCTTTTAAGGAAACCCCAAATATATTTCCAAAGTGCTTATATCATTTTACATTCCCATCAGCAGTGCAGATTTCCAGTCTCTCTACAACCTCTCCAACATTTATTATTTTGCAGGGCTTTTGTTGCTGTTGGGGGGTGGTTAATGCTAGCCTTGTTGAGGAGAAAATGTATCTCATTTTAGTCTTGATTTGCAATTCTCTAATAGCTAATGATTGTGAGCATTTCCTCACGTATCTGTTAGCCACCTGAAAGTCTTCTTCGGCAAAGTGCCTCTTCATATCCTTTTCCCATTTTTAATTAAATCATCTGTCTTTTCGTGGTTGAAGTTTTGCAGATTTTAGACATTAGACACTGATCAGATAGGTCATATCTAATTCTTTTTCTTTCCCATTCTGTAGGCAGTCTTTTCACTCTTCCGTTGAAGTCTGTTGATGAACATAACTGTGTGATTTTTAGACGCTCCATTACCTAGTTTCGCTTCTTGTGTTTATGCATTGTTAGTTATGTTTTTCATTCTGTATATGCCTTGTATCACAGTTCCTAGCATTGCCCCTATTCTTTCTTTTATGATCTTCATTGCTTTAGATTTATATTAAGTCTTTGATATATTTTGAGTTAGTTTCTGTGTATATTGTGAGGTATGAGTCTTGTTTCATTTTTTTGTAGATGGATATCCAATTATGCCTATAGCATTTGTCTTTTCTCCCTTTAATGGACTTTGGGCCTTTGTCAAATATCAGCTGCTCATAGGTAGTTGAATTCTCAGTTCTGTTCCATTGGTCTACATATCTGTCACTGTACCAGTACCAGCCTGTTTAGACTACTGTAGCAGTGTAATAGGTTCTAAAGTCAAGTGATGTGAGGCCTCCCACTTTGTTCTTCTTCTACAGTAGTGCTTTCATATCTAGGGGCTTTTCCCTTTCCATATAAAGCTGGTGATTTGTTTCTACACCTCATTAGAAAAAAGTCTTTGGAATTTGTATTGAAATTGCATTGTATCTATAGACAGTTTTAGGTAGAATGGACATTTTCACAATGTTGAGTCTTCCTATCCATGAGCAAGGTACATTTTTCCACTTAGTTAAGTCTCTTTTGGTTTCTTATATTAGTGTCTTGTATTTTTCTTTGTACAGGTATTTTACATTTCCATTTAGATTTATACCTGAGCATTTTATCTTCTTAAGGGCTATTATAAATGGTATCCATTTGGTAATTTCCTCTTTGAAGTTCTGTTTGTTGGTGTACAGGAATCTTGTCATTGATTGAATTATGTCCCCCCAAAAATGTGTGTAACAATTTGACTGGGTGATGATTCCCATTATTGTACAGTTGTCTTCCATTTTGCAATTTTCCTATGCTGTAAATCTTAGTCTCTGCCTGTTTTTAATTGGGCAAGACTGAATTATGTTAAAGAGGATTAGCCTGGGACTTAGCACCTTTGCTAAGTTACCTCCCTGATCCAAACAATGTTCCCCTTGGGTGTGACATGCATGACCTTCTTTTATGTCCTACAAAGCATAAAAGGAAAGGGAGCAAGAGAAGAGTTGGGAACTTTGCACCATCAATAAAACAGCATCAGAAGAAGAGCACATCCTTCAGACCTAAGATTCTTAAGCTGAGATGCTCCAAGCCAAAGGACTACTTATGCAGTATGTTGACTTTCTTCCAGAACCAACCGAGAGTGTGTGTGCTCTGTTCAAGCCAGAACCCTGGGTTTGGACTTGTAGCCTATTGGACTGTGAAAGAATAAGCTTCTCTTTGTCAAAGCCGTCCACTTGTGGTATTTCTATTATAGCAGCACTAGATGACCAAGACAAATCCTTCTGATTTTTGTATGTTTATCTTGTATACTGATTCTTTGCTGGTATCTTTTTTTAGTTTCAGTAGTTTTCTTGTGGATTCTTTATGGTTTTCTGTGTATAAGATCATATCATCTGCAAATAGAGATGTTTTACTTCTTCCTTACCAATGTGGATGTCTCCATTTCTTTTCTAGCCTAATTGCTTTGGCTAGGACCTCCAGCAGTGTTGCATAACAGTTGTGATAAAACACTTCCTTGTCTGGTTCCTGTTCTGCAGGAGAATGCCTTCAGACTCTATTTAAGATGATGTTGGCTGTTGGGTTTGCATAAATGTCCTTTATTATATTGAGGAATTTCTCTTCTACTCCTAATTTTGTTGAGAGTTGTTTACCATGAAAGTATGTCAGACTTTGTCAAATGCTTTTTCCATATCATTGGGTAAGATTGAGTGGTTCTTGTCTTTTTGGCTATGTGAGAGATTACATTAATTGTTTTTTCTAATGTTAAACCATCCTTCCACACCTGGTAGGAATCCCACTTGATCATGGTGAATTTTTATTTTTTTGGTTTGTTGTTGAATTCTATTGACTAGAATTTTTTGAGGATTCTTGCATGTACCAAAACCCAAACCAAACCCACTGCTATCCAGTCAGGTCCAACTCATAACAACTCTAGAGGTCAGAGTAGAACTGCCCCATAGAGTTTCCAAAGAGCACCTGGCGGGTTTGAACTGCCAACCTTTTGGTTAACAGATGAAGCAGTTAACTCACTACCCCACCAGGGTTTCCTTTGCATGTACAAGGACTGCCAACAAAGTTTACAAACTCATCCTAGAAAAAATGCTGCATACCTCATTGCTGAATATCACTACGGTCACCTTCAAAGTACTCCCCTTGGGAAGCTATGCACTGACACCAGTGCCTAGTCCACCTTCAACGCAATTTTGGAACTCTTTTTCTGGAATGGCCACCAGAGATGTCAATGTATCACTTTGACGTCCTGAATGTCATCCAAATGTCTTCCTTTCAATATTTCCTTTATCTTCAGTTAAAGAAAAAAGTAATTAGGAGTCAGATCAGGTGAGTAGGGAAAGTGTTCCAATATAGTTATTTGTTTACTGACTAAAAACTCCTTCACATACAGTTAGACAATTAACTTGTCAGTGTGTCACCAGGAAGAGCCCCAAAATTGCTCTGAGGGGTGGAGTAGGTGCTGGCATCAGCACACAGCTTCCCAAGGGGAGTAGTTTGAAGCTGACCATAGTGATATGCAGGAACGAGTTACGTAGCACTTAAGACAATTAAGCTCACAAACTTAATTGTCAGAGCTGGTATGTTCATAAGGGATACTGGTCTGTAGTTTCCTTTTTTTTTTGGTGTATTTACTTGCTTTTGATATCAGGGTTATGCTGACTTCATAGAATGAGTGTGAGAGTATTCATTTTCTACGAGAGTATCATCATTTTCTATGCTCTGAAACACTTTTAGTAGTAGAACTACACCATTTCCTAATGACATTAGGGGACTGTTATAGACAAAAGTAGGCTAAAGAGGCATATACACAACCTAAATGCAATATGTAGATGTTGCTTGATTCCTGATTAAAAACACACCAAGTGTTTTATATATATATGTATATATACATGCATATACATATATATATATATTTGAGACACTAGAAGAAAATTGCAAAGGCTACATGATAGACTATATTAAGAACTTACAGCCAGTCGGGCAGGGTGGTGGTAATACTGTTTTATGCTTTTAACTTTTTTACCCTTTTGAAAGATATCATTACATGTTTACAAATGAATTGGTATAATATCTGAGATTTTCTTTAAAGTGTTCTGACTAAAAACAGGGGATATAAACAAAACATCCAGATAAGCTCATACCCTCCCCTACTCCCACTTTGGTTTTCAAAGAAAAATGTAGAAAGGCAAACACAATGTGCTAGCATTTATATAAATTGCCTTATAGGCCTAGTTTAGCTCCAGAAGCATACATAATATTTCATTTGAATATCAAATACTGTTCACAAAAAATTATAGGGAGCTCTAGGTTATGTTATTATTACTTTGCTTATGGCAGATAGCAGAGGCAAATCGCTATAATCTAGTCAGAGACTGAGATGCTCCAAGGTACAATTTAGAGCCCTGGTGGTACATGATTAAAAGCTCAGCTGATAACCTAAAGGTTGGTAGTTGGAATCCACCAGCCACTTCTTGGAAACTCTATGGGGCAGATCTATTCTGTCCTACAGTGTCACTGTGAGTCAGAATCAACCCATTGGCAACAGGTTTGATTTGGTTTTGCTAAGGTGGGTTTTAAGTCTCTGTAATATTGGATCCATTTTAGTTCACCCTTGTTCCCAGGATTTGAACCTTCAGGGGTCTCAGCTGAAAATCTGGGTGTTCACTAGAGTCCCTCCTTGTTGGCAAGATTTGAATATCAAAATTTTTGTCTCTGCAACAGCAACAGATTTCTAAAGGCTCTGCTTAGTCTCAGAGTCAGAACCTCTGTATAAAACCCCCCAGAACAATGCAATAAAATTCAGCACCCATTAATGATTTAAAACATTCACACATGCATACTCAGCAAACTGATAGTACAAAGTAATTTTCTTAATCTAAAAAAAAAAAAAAATGATATTAACAAAAATCTTTTATTAAATGCTGTTATGGACTGAATTATGTTCCCCCAAAATGTGCATCGTCTTGGCTAGGCCGTGATTCCCAGTATTGTGTGGTTGTCCACCGTTTTGTGATCTGATGTGATTATCTCATGTGTTGTAAATCCCAACCCCTGTTACATTAATGAATTAGAGGCAGTTATGTCAATGAGACAGAACACAATCTGCAGAACTGGGTTCACTCTTGAGTCAATCTCTTTTGAGATCTAAAAAAGAGAATTGAGCAGCAAAGGAAGGGACCTAATACTACAAAGAAAGAAGTGCCAGGAACGAAACATGTCCTTTGGGCCTGGAGTCCCTGTACTGAGAAGCTCCTAGACTAGGAAAAGATTGATGACAAGGATCTTCCTCTAGAGCCAACAGAGAAAGTGAGTCTTCCCCTAGAGCTGGCACCGAATTTGGACTTCTAGCCTCCTAGACTATGGGAGAATAAATCTGTTTGTAAAAGCCATCTATTTGTGGTATTTCTGTTATAGCAGCACTAGATAACTAAGACAAACACCAAATATAGTGCTGACAGATTTAAAACTTCCCTCTTGAGATGAGAAAAGAAACAATGATCCCACTGCAGTGCCATGGAGGAAATGGTCTTTATAACAAACAGTCCTAAATAATTGAATAGCTGTTAGAAAGAAGAGGAAGAGGTAGAACCCGTATCACATTTCACAAGACACAAAAATAAATGACAGGTGGAATGTAGCTCCACCTAACTGTAAAATGCTAATGATTATAGAAAATAACATAGAAAAATTTTCATAGCCTTGGGGTATGCAAAGATTTCTTAAAACAAGGCCCACCCCAAGAAAACATTAAGCATAAACTGGATTCCTTTAAATTAGACTTATGGGAACTTTGGTGGCATAGTGGTGAAGAGCTACAACTGCTAACCAAAAGTTCAGCAATTTGAATCCACCAGGCACTCCTCGGAACCCCTACGGGGCAGTTCTTCTCTGACATGTACAGTCATTATGAGTCTAAATCAACTCAACAGCAATGGCTTTGGTTTGGTTTGGGTTATTCATTGAAAACACTGTTAATAGAGTAAAAAAAAAAGCCAAGCTAGGGAGTGCGAGATGATGGTAATATATTCATTTGGCAAAAGATTAGTATCCAGAGTATATAAAGTTGAATAGAATGTGTGACACAGTAGATTCTCCACAAATATGCGTTGAATAAATGGATGACAGATTGGTTCCCACTTCTGTTCTTCCCATTCCCAACTCAGCATCCAGAAAGGTGGTTAGAAAAAGACATCAAAGTAAATTGTTGTTCTTCTTTGGCTATTTTTCTCTGCTGCATGAAATGTTTATAATGGACATGTTTCATATTTATTTTTAAAAAGTAATTTTTTTTAATAGTATCTTACTGAGTTGTCAGTGAAGGTTTACATAACAGTTTAGGTTACCATTCAACAGTTTCTACACAAGTTGTTCAGCGACACTCATTACATTTTTCACAACATGTAAACAATCTCATTATTTCCATTCTAGTTGTTCTGTTTCCATTAATCTGCTTTCCCTGCCTCCTTACATTCTCATCTTTGCTTTAAATTAATTGTTAACTATTTAGTCTCTAACAGGTGGTTTTTTTAAAGGAGCACAGAGGTGATGCTGGTTAGTTTTTTAGGCAACTTGGTTGCTTAGCTATAAAGTGATCTCTGGGGTTAGTTTTGGTTTAAGGTTTGGAGGGTTTCTCAGGACAACAGTCTTAAGGAATCTTCCAGTCCCAACAAGTCCAATAAATCTGTTATGATTGTTTTGTTTCGGAATTTGAAGTTCTGTTTCATATTTTTCTCCCATTCTATTAGTATTGATATATTGTGGCACTTTTTTGAAGGGTCATTGGTGGTAGCCAGGCATCCTCTAGTTCTTCTAGTCTCAGGATAGATGAGGCCATGTTTTGTGTAGCCTGTTTTTCCTACAGACTGATTCCTTCTTTGAATTAGTAAGTGTTGCTGTTGTTGTTGTTAGGTACAATTGAGCTGGCTCCAGCTCATATTCATGGTATGTACCACAAATGGAACATTGCCTGGTCCTACCCACCCTCACAATCATTGCTCTGCTTGAGTCCATTGCTGCAGCCACTGTACCAATCCATTTTGTTTAGGGTCTTTCTCTTTTTCGCTACTTTATCAAGCATGATGTCCTTCTCCAAGGACTCCTACCTAAAATCCCTCTTCTGCATCCTATTTTATTTGGAATTAAGCACAGACACCATGATGCATCCTCATGTGACCCCTTTCCTCTCTGGCTGCACCTCATTGCTCTCAATCCCCATTCTTTATGCTCTAAGCTTATTAGTCTTTGTTTGGTGTTGGAAATGCCAAGACTTTTCTGCTTAAGACTTTTCCACATGCTTTTTTTTCTGGCAGAGATGCTTTTGGATGCTCTTCACAAACATGGATTTTCTTAAAATCTAATCTTAGACCTCCCTCGCAGGAGGTCTGCCCTCACCACTCCTCTGATATTGCTCAGAACCCTCCTTTATCCTGTCACAGTGCCTTGTGTGTATTCATTGCACTGGAGTCATTATACTTTGGATTTCATTGTCTTTCCCCCATAACAGACTACAAGACCCACAAAGGTCAAGGCTGTGTCTTGCACCACATTTTATCCCCAGCAACCAGCAAAGCATGTGATATATAGTTTACTCTGTAACAATTACCGGTGGAATGAATGAATGGAGAAATGGAAGACAGTGTTCAACCCAAAGGGCAGAGCAGCACTGTGGCCTTTCAGACAAAACATTAACACTTCATTGACAGAATCTTGGGGCCCACATTCAATTACCCTAGTCATTGATCTGAATGGGGGGGTGTCACAAGATTCTGTCAACAAAACTTAACTTGGTACTTTGCCTGAAGGCCATAGTACTGCTCTACTCGTTTGGATTGAGCATTGCCTTCCATTGGAAGGAACCCTGGTAGCACAGTGGTTAAGCACTAGGCTGAAAGGTTGGTGGTTCTAACCTACTAGTTGCTCCAAGAGAGAAAGATGAGGAAGTCTGCTTCCATAAGGATTACAGCCTTGGAAACCTTATGGAGCAGTTCTACTCTAAGAGTTGGAATCAATTCGGAGTAATGAATAGTCAGGCATTGACTGGAGGTCATGGATTACAGCGACTCCCACCCAGAGAAGACCTCTTAGGGAAAGCCAGCCAGCCAAGTGCCGTCGAGTCGGACCTGACTCATGGCGACCCTAGCGGCCAGGGTGAAGGAACTGCATTAATGAGCACAGTGAAAGGAACAAAGCCATTATCATTCCTATCATCTCATCACACCTCTACCAATCGCTGGGAGACCCGTGACCTCACAGTATCTTTACTCTTAACACAGTGGCACAGGCGCAGTGCTGGCTTGTCAGATGATGTCACTCCTGATGCACCACTGTGTAAAAATGCACGGATGCTTTCACCAAGCAGTGGGGAAAAGCCACAGGCTATAATTTCTCCCTGGCCCCACTGTTATGAAGGCCGTGCCACTTCCTCCCCAGCCTTAGAATACACCTAAGTGTACCTCTCGAAAATACCAGGTGCAACTGGAGAAGGTCTCTTAGTACCAAAGGAGGTGTTCAGAAACAAGAAAGAGCATGACCTTAAATCAGATGGTCAGAGGTGGGACTAATTAGGCCAGTTTCACTGAGCCCTTTCTGTTTTGGTAACACGCCTTCACGGAAATGTTCCGGCCAAGCTCTTTGCCTTGGTCAGACCTCTCACCTACCCACTGCCATACCTGTCTACAGCCGAGCCTTCACCTGTCCACAGTCTAACCCTCACCTTGACTACAGATGGATCCTACTCAGCCCACAGGCTGACCCGCACTCTGTCCACTACTTGACCTTGACCCTCATCTTGTCCACAGCCTACCCTAACCTTTCCCGCAGTCTTACCCTTATGTGACTTTTACCCAAAAAATTGGCCCTCACCACACCCACAGCCTAACTCTCACCCTAAACACATGTTGAACTTCATGTTAACCACTGCTTGATCCTTCACCCTGCCCACAGTCTGACCCCTCACATGGCCTCATATGGATCTATTAATCCTAGGCACAAAAAAAAGAAAAGACAAAAAATAATTACCGTCAAGGGGATTCCAACTCATAACAACACTATTAGGCAGAGTAAATCTTCCAGGTAGTTTCCAAGGAGTGGCTGATAGATTCAAACTGCCAAACTTATGCATGATAGTGGATTTTTTAACCATCGTCTTATTCTTTCATTGCTCCTCAAATGTATGTCTTGTTTCCTTACTCTCTGAAGACATCAGTATCTCATGTGAGACTGAATATATAAACAGCAATATATAAACAGCAGTGACAAGACTACATATGACAACACAACTCTGAACCACAGCCCCTACAGCAACTAATCAGAAAATCAGACAGAGCCTTGCAGCAATCAGTCTAAAATAATCAAGAGTTGATAAATGACTGCCAGTTTCGCTGTATTTTGCTTCTGTTTCCAGTTCAGGACCAACAGGCTACACAAACCAATAGTATAAGACACTCTTGCTTCTAGTTGGCCCACCTCCAGCTTCTTCACGCCAGCAGTCTCCAATCAGAGTGTACCTGAAACCTTCTCTTTTATTTACTATACAGCTTTCCCACTCTCATGCCTGCCTATGAATAACTGCGAAACACAAGGAATGGTGGCTCACTCCCTTGCTACAGCAATGTCTGAACAAATAGCTTCCGTTTGCTCTCATTTGGGTGCACTTTGTTAGTTTCCACAGTTTTCCTGGATCCCATTAAGACATAATGTGCACTGCCCATCACTGCACACTCCAGCTTTCAGCCAGGCACAAAACCAAAGAGGGCCCTCATGTCTTGCTGCTTGTGGCTTGTCAAGTCTGTGCCAACATGCTGAACCTGAACTGGGTCTCAACTGTACTTTGTTTACATTGAGTTCTCTGCTATTTATTATCAGTTTGGTAGCCAGGTTTTGCTACTGGGTCTCATTTGTCTGGCAGTCTTGGTAGGGTCATTGCTTTTGTGCTTCATTTTGTGCTATGTTATCAGAAATGTTGCTTGTCATAAGCATTAGAACCACAGGGTAGAACACAGGCACAGACTGTACAAGCTAGCATCCCAGACCAGTGACTTTGTGTTTCTCACCAGACCAGCATTCATTCAGACAAACCTTACTGTGGGTCACCAATCAAAGTGGGTAGGTTTCTCCCTTTCATCTCACTCCTATGTCCAGAAAAAGTTCGTTCTCTTTGGTTTTCTGCTTGCTGGAGGGGGCCAAGGGGAGCAGGTTGTCAGGGCTGCATTTGGAGGCAGCCAACCATCAGGTTGGAGCTCCGAGACATTCTGTTTCTGCTGACCATTGCCAGCTTTCTCCCAGGAAAAAATTCCTGCTTCTTATACATAGTCTCATTGGAATCCTCACTTTTGCACCTATTTCTCTAAATGGCATAACTTCACCAATGATTATGTGGGCCTTCAATGGGCACTGTGGGCAGCAGTTGACTTGAACAAAATTATTCATTTGAGAGATGCAAAGGAAATGAGATTTCTCAGACCCAGCAGGCACCATTTTTTGATTGGTGTACAGAGGCTCTCATGCGAAATTCTGATTTAAAAATTGCTTGACTAAAAGGTTCTTTGGCCAAAACTAATGAGCAATTTGAAAAACTTAAACAGCAACAAATTAGATTCATTTTCCTGGTAAATCTTCCCCTTTTTTGACCTCCAGCTGCCTCTTCCTCTCCCCCTTACCCTTCCAATTTCTCTCTTTCCATATCTCAGTTGGATCCTCTCTCCTCTTCCCCTAGGCCAGGCCCCTACCTTTTCCCAACAACTATTCTAAGACCCTAAAAATGTCAGTTGCCTCCAAAGACACTGCCTTAGTTACCTAAAAAAAAAATAAGAAATAAAAAAACCCTCACTGCCCTGAGTTGATTCTGACTCATAGCAGCCATAAGCACAGAGTAGAACTGCCCCACAGAGTTTCCAAGGAGTGCCTGGCAGATACAAACTGCTGACCTTTTGGTTAGCAACCATAGCACATAACCATTAAGTCACAAGGGTTTCAATAAGACCCTATTGTTGTCCAGTTGATTCCAACTCATAGCAACCCTAAAGGGGAGGGTAGATCTGATCCATAGAGTCTCCAAGGGGTGCCTGGCAGATATCTAGTGCTACTATAACAGAAATGTCACAAGTGGGTGGTTTAAACAAACAGAAATTCATTCTCCAGAAGTTCTCCACTATTATCAGCTTGATAGTCAAGTTTTGCTACTGGGTCTCATTTGTCTGACAGCCTTGGTGGGGCCAAGTATAAATCTGGGGCACCAGCTCCTCATGAAGGCTTTCTCTTTCTCTCTCTCCCTCCCTCCCTCTCTCCCTCCCTCTTCTCTGGGGGAAGATCATTGTCATCAATCTTCCCCTGCTCTAGGAGCTTCTCAGTGGCAGGAAGCTCAGGTCCAAATGACGTACTCTGCTCCCAGCTCTTCTTGCTTGGTGATAATCAGGTCCCTGTCCTTTCCACTCACGTCACTCTTTTATATCTCAAGAGAGACTGAATGAAGATACAAATGAATCCTGTAGATTGTGTCCTGCCTTATTAACATAACTATCTCTAGCCCTGTTTCATTAACAGCATAGAAACCTATTGCCTTCCAGCTGATTCTGATTCATAGCGACAGAACTGCCCCACAGTGTTTCCAAGGAGGGCCTGGTGAATTTGAACTGGCAACGTTATGGTTAGCAGCCATAACACTTAACTACAGCACCACCAAGGTTTCCCATTGACATCATAGATGTTAGGATTTACAGCACATGTGATAATTGCATCAGATCACAGAATGGAAGACAACCACAGAACACTGAGAATCATAGCCTAGCAAAATCAGCACATATTCTAGGGGAACACAATTTAATCCATGATACTTCTCTCCAGTGAGCCAGGTAGACAGGCAATTGTAGAATTTAGACCTTGGATCGGAGCTGAAGTTTTGTTATTAAGTGCCATCCAGTCTATTCCAACTCATAGTGACCCTATGCACAACAGAGTGAAACAGTGCCTGATCCTGAGCCATCCTCCCAGTTGTGGCTATGCTTCAACTCATTGTTGTAGCTACTGTGTCAGTTCATCTTATTGAGGGTCTTCCTCTTTTTGCTGATCCTCTGTTTTACCAAACATGATATACCTCTCCAGGAAGTGATCCCTCCTGATAACATATCCCAAGTATGTAAGACATAGTTTTGCCATCTTTGCTTCTAAGGAGCATTCCTGCTATACTTCTTCAAAGATAAACTTGTTTGTTCTTTTGGCAGTCCATGGTACATTCAGTATTCTTTGCCAACACCACAATTCAAAGGTACCAATTCTTCTTTGGCCTTCATTATTCATTGTCCAGCTTTCAAAAGCATACGAAGTAACTAAAAATGGCATGGCTTAGGTCACGCACATCTTAGTCCTCAAGGTGCCATCTTTGCTTTTCAACACTTTAAATAGGTTTTTTGCAGCCAAATTGCCCAATGCAACGTGTCTTTTGGTTTCTTGACTGCTCCCCCTGTGGGTGTTGATTGTGGATCCAAGTAAAACAAAATCCTTGACAAACTCATTCTTTTCTCCATTCACCATAATGTTGCTTACTAGTCCAACTGTGAGGATTTGTGTTTTCTTTATGTTGGCATTTAATCGATATTGAAGACTGTATTACTTGATCTTCATCATTAAGTGCTTCAAATATTCTTTACTTGCAGCAAGCAAGGTTGTGTCATCTGTGTACCACAAGCTATTAATGAGTCTTCCTCCAATACTGATGCCTCATTCTTCTTCACATAGTTAAGCTTTCCAGATTATTTGCTCAGGTTTAATAAGTATGGTGAAAGGGTACAACCCTAACCCACACCTCTGCTAACTTTAAACCATGCAGTATCCTTTCATCGTGTTCAAGTGAATGCCTTTTGATCAATATTCAGATTTCTCATGAGCATAATTAAAGTGCTCTGGAATTCCCATTCTCTGCAGTTATTCATAATTTGTTATGATTCACACAGTTAAATGCCTTAGCAGAGTCAATAAAATACAAGCAAACATCTTCCTGGCATTCTCTGCTTTCAGCCAGAATCCAGCATCAGCAATGATATCTCTAGTTCCACATTCTCTTCTCAGTCCAGCTTGAATGTCTGTAAGTTCCCTGCTGATATACTTGCTGCAGCTGTTTTTGAATGATCTTCAGCAAAATTTCGCTTGCATGTGATGTTAATAATATTGTTTGATAATTCCCATACTCAGTTGGATCACCTTTCTTAGGAAAAGGCATAAATATGGATCTCTTCCAGCCGGTTGCCCAGGTAACTGTCTCCCAAATTTCTTGGCATAGACAAGTGACCACTTCTAGTGCAGCATAGTCGTTAAACCATTTCAGTTGGTATTCTGTCAATATCTGGAGCCTCGTGTTTTGGCAATGCTTACAGTGTAGCTTGGGTTTCTTCTTTCGGTACCATTGGTTCCTGATCATATATTACCTCCTGAAACGGTGAAATATTGGCTGGTTCTTTTTGGTATGGTGGCTCTGTGTATTCCTTCCATCTTTATTTGATATGGCCTGCATCATCAAGTATTTTCCCTGTAGAATCCTTCAGTACTGCAAGTTGGGGGTCGAATTAAGAGCTCAATTGAGAACTATAATATTTCTTAAAATTCAGACAAGACTATCAACTCTTCATAGAAAAACTTAGAATTCTTTTGGATGCATGTGACTCAGTGTTATCAGACCTATATCAATTTTACACACATTGGTCAGAATCTCAGATACTAAATTCTGTATGACAAACCTATTGGATTGATCTGAATTCCCCTCCCCATAACAAACCTGAAAGTCAAAAGCAGTCCCAATAAACAGGGCGAAGTCTTCTAAAGCCATACCTTAAACATTTTTACCAAAAATCTATTGACCCACAATTAAATCGTATGAATTATATACTGTATGATTTCCTTGTCCTTCCAATCTCTCCTTTCATACCTCTGTTGACTCCAACCTCCCATTGACAACAAGGGATTTAGCGGACAAACTAGAAAATACCTTCCAAAAACATTTGGAAATTAAAAGAATGCAGCTGTTTCATCTCATTCTGTCAATAGAGTTAAACCCGAAACTGGCAATCTATTCCAAAACAGAAATTAGGATTGGAAATAGCCCCCTTACCTGAAATTCAGAGACTGGTAGAGCAGTTTTAGAGGGCTTTAGAACAAAATCAACTTATGGCCCTGCAGATTAAGCTAAAAGAAGGCCCATTTTCCAATTGACTAACTCTTAATGGGAAACCCTGGTGGCATGTTGGATAAGTGCTACTGCTGCTAACCCAAAGGTCATCAGCTAAAATCCACCAGGTGCTCCTTGGAAGTTCTATGGGGCAGTTCTACTCTGACTTATAGGGTTGCTATGAGTCAGAACTGACTCAACAGCAATAAGTTTGTTTGTTGATTTGATTATGTCTTAACAACAATGTTTGTAGACACTATAAACAAAAGTCACACTGGAAGAAGACTGTTTATTTACAAAAGAAAAACTCATGATCAAGAAGAGTTACTCAATTCAGTTCAATGGGGGTGCTCCAAGGAAAGAAAAGTGCTAAATATCCTGCCTTACCTTTAAATGCCCATGATAAATTAACTGTAAAAATAGATGGGCAACCTCATCAGTTCCTGATAGATGCAGGTACCACTCTTTGTACAATAAACCCTGCCACCTTTGTCCCAACCTCTTCTCTGGAATGAACAGACCACCAAACCAAAAAAAAAAAAGTACCAACTGCTGTCAGGTGATTCCAGTTCACAGTCATCCAATAGGACAGACCAGAATTTCCAAGGAGCACCTGGTGGATTCAAAATGCTGACCTCTTCAGTTAGCAGCTGTAGCACTTAACCACTATACCACCAGAATTCCCAAATTTACCACATGGGTGATAAATCCTTTAAATAGCCCTTATGTTTTCCCTATCTCCCAGCCTTTAACTGAAGCTCTCAGTCCTTGACTGGAAAATATCCTTCCTGTTCTGTGATATACCTCTGCAAATTTAAGAGGGAAGAACATACTTTGCAAGTGGAATTGTCATGTTAAATGTACTTCTATTTCCTGAGGATGCAGAGAAGTTACCTATTCATAGTTAAATTGTGTCTGCCTTCTCATATGCTTTATGTATGCTTCAGAAAAAAAAGATTTTGACAACAAGTCTGACACTCTGTAGGCTAAAAAGAAAAAAAAAATCCACTGGCATAGAAAAACAATTGGAACAGAGCCTATTAAAGTTCAAGTAGATCCTACTAAACCATTACCCAGGCTTCCCCCAAAATCCCTTGAAGCCGGAAATAAAGAGAGAGCTTACATCAATGGTTGTCTCAATAGTAGGATAAAATCAGCCCTATATGAAGTGCTGCTCTGGTCTCAACTAACAAAACGTAAACACAAGACCTAAAAAAATCAAACTGTTCCCCACTAACTTAACTGCAAACCAAAACAAAGCTCAAAAGTATTTATAACTGCACACAGAAAAAATTCTATCACCCCAAAGGTAAAATCCATAATATCTGGAATCCAATTAAAACTTACCAGACATTCAAAGAAGTAGAAAAACATAACCTATAATCAGAAGAAAAAGCAGTCAATCAACACTGACCCCAAACTGACACAGATGTTAAATGAGAAAACAGAGAGGAAAATCTTTGTGACCTTGGATTAGACAAAGATTGGGTACAGCACCAAATATATGATCCATAAAAGAAAAACTGATCAGTTGAACTTCATCACAATTAAAAACTTTTGCTCTTCAAAAGACATTATTAAGAGACTGAAGAGACAAACCACAGACTGGAAGAAATATTTGTAAATTATGTGTTTGATAAACGACTTATATCCAGAATAAAGAACCTCAATATTCAGTAATAACAAAACCAACAACTCAATTTAAAGATAAATTGGAAATTATCTGAACAGACACTTGGCTAAAGAAGACACATGGATGGAGCAAACTATAAAAAGCATATGGCTGCTAATCAAAAGGTTAGCAGTTCGAGTCTACCCAGAGGCACCTGAGAAGAAAGTTCTGGTGATCTACTTCTGAAAAAACTAGTCATTAAAAATCCTATGCAACACAGTTCTGCTCTGACACACATGGGGGTCAGCTTGAATCAGAAAATACTCAGTCTAAAGCATAGAGGGGAAGCAGAAAGATGCAAAACACATACATGATCATAATGGACATATACAACATAATGAAAAGGTCTAGCACAGAGAAGATGAATCCAAAAAAAAAAAAGAGAAAATTATATACAGCAACATACTAAGAGATAAACAACCACGAACTTTTCAAAACTGGTAAGCAATATCAAACTGCATGTTTAAGAAGTATTACCATTCTTAAATGGGGCAAATACAAAGAAAAAACATACCCAGGCACATCATAGTCAAATTGATGAAAACAAAAGACAGTAAAATCTCAAAATCTATGACAGAAAAACGACACACTTCCTTAAAAGGAATAACAGTAAGACTAGCAGTGACTTTTCACCAGAAACAATGGAATCCAATTAGCTTGGCGGGGTGAGGGGAGGGTCGGTGGGGCAGGTGTAGGGAGTGCCAGCCTAGCATTCTCTACTCAGTAAAAATAGTCTTAGATGCTTTCAGACAAAAACAAATTATACAAGAATGTTAATAAACATACCACTGTTACATAAGACATAAAATCTACGAATCTCACAAACGTAATGTTGAATGAAATAAGGAGGAAATGAAAGAACATATACTGTATGGTTCTATTTGTATAAAGTTCAAAAACAAGCAAAACCAGAGTGCTAGAAGTGAAGATATAATCACCTCTGGGAGGAATGATGGGGTAATGAATGAAACGGGGCACAAGAAGGGCTTCTGGAGTGCCAATGCTACTTCCTGAGCTAGGTGGTGGTTATATGGGCGGGTTCACTTTGTGATGATTCATTAAGCTGTACACTTATGATTTGTGCATGTTCTATATGTAAGCCATACTTCAATTCTAAAGGTTAAAAAGAAAGCAAGGGAGAGAGGGCGGGAGGGAGGGATTGTGTGAGTCATCAACGCCCCCTCTGCTGTGTATGTACAGACCCACAGCTGCCTTCTGCTAAGGATCAAATCCCACACTGAGTCCCGTGGATCCAACAACCACTTTCTTTCCAAAGTCTAAAGCCCCAGAGCAACAGCCCAAACCAAGGAACTACAAAGTCCTGTTGGGTAAATCCTGATCCTGGGGTCTTCTTCTTCCTCTTTTATGTCTCACTCTGGTCCACCTTCCTATTAGTGCATCTCAGAAGCACTCCTCCTAGAAGAAAAGTGTTCACCTGCCATGGACAGGCCAGGCTCCCTGAAATCTACGAGAACCCTCCTCAGTCATCCTAGGACAGAGACATGTATTTTCATCCTCAGTGACACTCCAAACAAAAAACCAAACCCACTGCCATTGAGTCGATTCTGACTCATAAGAGGTTCACGGTTCATTCGTTCCCTTATTCTTTTGTTGACTCATGATTTCATCCACTGCTTAACAAACATTCCCTGAGCACCCTCAAGAGGCCAGCACTGCACTGGCTGCTGAGCACAAAAAGACATGTATGTTACAATCACTAAAACCCAAGGAGTTCTCTATGCCCGGGTATGACAGGTAAATGATTAAATTACAAAACACTACAGAGAAATAAATCAAAGACAACGAGGACACAGAAGAGGGGGTAAAAGGGATTTTTGCAGATCCTTGATTTTCACATGGGGCAGGATTATTATCATTATTTTACAAATGGGGAAATGAAGGATCACATCGAAGAGAGAAGGGAAAATTGGAAGGAGCCCAAGTGACAGGACAAGGAGAACACCAAAGTAGGGAAGGCTAGCTTCATTTCCTGAGTCTTTTTTTTTTAAGACAGTTGAGAATTTTGCTTCCTTCATTCTTAGCATTCCTCCAGGGAATCATTACCAAGGGTAGTCCTCCTTTCTTCACTGACTTTAGAGATTGAATCCTGGCCCAGGAAAAAGGAAATGGAAAATGGCTTTAGGCGATTTTATTTTTGAGCAAGGAGGTTAATGACGTCCCAGCAAGAGTTGTTTCAGCCCTCATCACTGGGATTGGGGTCACACAACCTTGCCTGGCCTCTTAAGTTCGCCGTGGGCCACATCCTCTGAGTGGACTGGCTGATTTTAAATTTGTATTAGGAAACATCCCTCATTAATATTTGTTACTCCATTTGGGGGTCAATGAATTTGTCAGGTTGGCAAAGTTTATCCCTGGAAACTGCCCACCTTTTTTTCATCACCACAGATTATCCCTCATGGAACATCATTTCCATACCTTTCAGTTCCCCAGCCCAATAAGTCATCAGATTTCAGGGTCTGGAGTAATCTTGTCTGTCACGTCTGCTAAAAACACACTGATTCCTGAAGTTAGAAGACCCAATGTCTTAGGTATCTAGTGCTACTACTAACAGAAATACCACAAATGGATAGCTTTAACAAAGATTGATTCTCTCACAGTCTAGGAGGGTAGAAACTCAAATTCAGGGTGCCAGCTCCACACTGTAAGCTTTCTCCCTCTTTTGGCTCTGGGGAAATGTCTTTATCATCAACCTTCCCTGGTCAACAGGTTTCCTCAGTGCAGGAAGCCTGTATCCAAAGGGCACACTGCTTTCCTGGCTCTGGTTTCTTGGTGGTATGCAGTTCCCCTGTCTCTCTGTTCCCTTCTCTCTTTTATATCTCAAAAGATATTGACTTAAGACACAATCTGATCTTGTATAGATTGAATCTTGTCTCATTATTAACATAACTGCTTCTGATCCTTAATTAACACCATAAAGGCAGGATATATGCTTCCTGCAACAGATGGCAAAATAGTAGACAATCACACAATATTGGGAATCTTGTCCTAGCCAAGTTGTTGTTCTTCAGAGCTGTCAAGTTGATTCCAACTGATAATGACCCTGAGTAAAACAGAAGCAACCCTGGCTTGTCCTGCACCATCCTCACAATTGTTGCTGTGTTTGAGCCCATTGTTGCAGCCACTGTGTCAGTCCATCTCATTGAGGATCTTCTCCTTTCCCCTTGGCCCTCTGTCTTACCAAGTATGATGTCCTTCTTTAGGGACTCACCCTTCCTGATAGCATAGCAAAAGTATGGAGAAGTCTCACCATCCTTGCTTCCAAGAAGATTCTGTCTGTACTTCTTCCAAGACACATTTGTCTGTTCTGGCAGTCCACAGTACATTCAGTATTCTTCACCAACCCTTAATTCAAAGCCATCAATTCTTCTTCAGTCTTCCTTATTCATTTTTCAGTTTTCACATGCATATGAGGCAATTGAAAACACTCTGGCTTGGATCAAGCACGCCTAGTCCTTAAAGTGATATCTGTGCTTTTCAGCACTTTAAAGTGGTCTCTTGCAGCAGATTTGCCCAGTGCAATGCATCATCTGATTTCTTGACTATTGCTTCCAAGGGCATTGAGTCTGTAACCAACAGGATTAAACTGTTACCCCTCCCAGAATTTAACCAACAGGGTTAAGCCACTCCCTCTCCTCCTATCCACCCAGGGTCTGTGAGTTCCTGATAAGGTATTCTGTATAGCAGCCAAAGGCCACATTACTGCTCTTCTGCTCTAGAGTACTCCATTACCCTCTCCTCCTCCATTTAGACACGTGCAATAAGCCACAAAGCTGTCCTTAGATGAACTTCATGCTTCACATCACCCAAAAAACATGCCCTCTAGCTGCCATATTGCACCCCTCCATACACCCCTATACATGTTAATTAGTTCCTAGAATTGCCTACCTATTCCCAGCAACTTCATGAATTACACATAATGCCCCTATCCCAAGCCCTGTAACTCCTTGGGATCCCCAACCTAGGGGAGCTTGATTCAAGGCTTAGTCTCCAACGTTCTTGGTTGACTGGCTTGTGATAAAGTCTGCTTTCCATTTTTCAAAGGCCTGGTGTCTCTCAATTGACTCAAGAATTCACGCCAGGCAAGACCCTCTTCATCAGGTTACATTTGTGGGTCCAGGCAAAATGAAACATTTCACAACTTCAATCTTTTCTCCATTTATTGAGATGTTCTTTAACAGTCTGGCTGATACATGTTTTGGGGAGGGCACAATTCAAGCCACAACACACAGATTATAAAGTAGAATTTTACTTACCGATAAAGAAAAGGGATAAATTCCCATTAGCACTGAGTTCTACTAAAAAGGAATCGCTTACGTTTGCAGCAATGCTGGGTCCCCACTTTCCACTCTAATTATCCCTTTGCATTTTTAAAGCTGAGTGAGTGAGAATTGTCACTGCCACCAGCGCACTGCCAGACATCAGTCTAAACCTAATCCTTTCTTAGCAAGCTGTGCTAGAAATACACATGCTGGGCCAGGTCTTAATGGAATAGCCAAGTGAAAGATCACAAAAGCATCTACTGGGCATGGGTAATGTCACCTGAGAATTCAGAATAGCCAATCTATCTGCTCTTTTGACCAGGCTAATATCTAAATCAGGTCTTCCCGGGACTCCTGATAACTTGCTGGGTAGCCATCAAACCCATTCCCTCTTCTTGGGCAGTTGGACAGGCCATGTTTCTCAGTCTCCTTGTAGCTAAGTGAGGCCAGGACACCAGTGGGCTTGGACACAATACCATATTTGACTCCAAAATAACTATGTAATTCTCCACACTCTCCCTTTGTTCTTTGAGCAACTAGATGCAAAGAATCCAGAAGAACATCTGGGACCCTGGAAGATGCCAACATTCTAGGCAATAGTGGAGCTACACATGAAAAGGACCTTGGATCCCTGAGTTGCCCCGTGGAGGTGATCTGCCCAGGGGAGCTGCCAAACTAGGTCCATTCACACTGGACTTTGAAGAAATAAATACATTTTTGTTAGGTCACTGAAATTTGAGAGTTGGTCATTACAGTGTTTAGCCTACCCCGACTAATTGCTACACAATTCAGAGAGTTTTCCACTCTCGTAGGTCTTCCAACTTTGTCCAGTATCCTGCTTCCCAGCTTATTTCCTCCTCTGAGAAATAAAAATAAAACAGATGAAAGACACAGGGTGAGGAGAGCAGATATAGTTGCACAGATTCGTGCGCTCAGGGTTTTATATGGCAAAACGACTTGGATTGTAAACTTTCACTTAATCACAATAAAAACAGAGAGAGAGAGACGAGTAACTCTTAGGAACAGAAACTCAGATTCCGGATGCAAACACTGCTGCAAAGGTAAGAAGCAAAGTGCCCTTCACAACGGTCCCCACATCAGTGGGCTGCTTGCCAAACACCCAATGGGAGCACATTCCACCACCCCTCCTTGGCTTCTGCTACTTCCACTGTGAGGGGAGACACAGCTACTAATTTCCAACTCCATTAATTTTAAGTAAATGTCAGCACAAATAAATCATAACAGGCCTCAAGTCCTCTGCAGCTTCTGGAGATTAAGGCGTGGGACTGCATATCTCAGTATCTCCTTCATCCAAATATTCCCTAACTCCTTGGCTACTGAGAGGTCACTAGGCTCGAGCATCAGCTCTGCTATCCCAATGACTGGGTAGGGGAGTACTGAGTCCTCACCTCGTCACCTCTTCCACAAGTGCCTTTGCTGACCTGACCACGGTACGCATCTGAGGAAGAAGGGCACAATAGGGGGTCAGGTAGGCTTCGGTTGCAGGTCATTCATGGTTATGGGTTAGGTAGTAGCCAAGGTTATGGTCAGGCCATGGTATAGTTAAAGAGCAGGCAGTGACCAGAGCTAGAGAGCAGTTTGAGGCTCCAGAATAGAACATATTTTCACATTCTGTCATAGGGACTGACTCCAGGAAGTGGCAGTTTTAGCCAAGCCTTTCAGTGTGATGCCTGAATTTTCACCTTTGCAGGTTCCATGCTCAGCTCCTCATTGCTATTTTAGGATGCAAAGGTATTGGAAAAGAGTTTCTTTGGATTTAGCTTTTCCTTGAAGATTTCACTGAAAGTATACATTTGGAAAGGTAACATCTGGTCTTAACAACATTTGGTCTCCCAGATATGAAATACAGAAAAAAATTTCACCCATTCAATGGGAAGGCTCTCCTCCTAACTCTTTGTAGCACTTTCTGCCATTTGAATGTGAGTCCCAGAATTGTAGGACTTTATTTAGTATTATAACCCCAGTGGAAAGAAGAGTTTCTGGCACAGCACCAGTACTTAGTTAGCATTTGTTGAGTGAATGAATAAAGATGTACTAGGCGTGGTGGGTGGAAGATGACTAGGAGTTGACCAGTTGGTCCCTACAAACAGGATGACTCTGAGGCCTGCCTTCTCCATCAGCATTATCTCTCATCCAGCCTCCTAACTCTGGCCATGCCAACCACTATGTACCATCCTCACAAGAGCGGGATGGGTCCAGTCCTCCTCAGTGTCCTTGTGACCTCTTGCTGGTCCTTCCCCGTCTAGCTTTAAGATCTAGAGTCAAGAGTTTGTCAGCCTAGGAACTAATTTATAAGTTGTAGCACGAAGTTTTCTTATTTCTTTGCCACTACTTTTAAAGGGTCTCATAAGGAGAGAAAGTGCTTAGAATAGACATTATCTCAATGTTGAGCCCTCCTATCCTTGAGCAAGGTTAGGTTTCTTCACTTATGTGTGTCTCTTTTGAGTTCTTGCAGTATTGTCTTATAGTTTTCCTTATATAGGTCTTTTATGTCTCTGGTTAAATTTATTCCTAAATATTTTATATTCTTGGGTTCTAGGTGGCTATTGTAAATGGTATTGGTTCAGCAATTTCTTCTTTGATGTCCTCTTTGTTGATGTAGATGAATCCAACTGATTTTTGTGTGTTTATCTTGTATCCTGATGGCTTGCTGAACTTTAGTTTCAGTTGTTTTGTGTGTGTGTGGATTCTTTAGGACTTTCTGTGTATAAAATTATATCACCTGCAAAGAGAGACACTATTATTTCTTCCTTACCAACTTGGATGCCCTTTATCTCTTTATCTTGTCTGATTATTCTGGCTAGAATCTCCAACACAGTGTTGAATAAAAGCAGTGACAAAGGGCATTCTTGTATTGTTCCTGTTCTCAAAGGGAATACTTTTAGACTGTCTCCATTTAGGATGTTGTTGGCTGTTGGCTTTATATAAATATCCTTTATTTTGCTGAGAAATTTCACTTCTATTTCTATTTTGCTGAGTATTTTTAACATGAATGGTTTTTGGACTTTGTCAAACATCTTTTATGCATCAATTGATAAAATCTGGATTCAGGATTTTGATACTGGTCCAGCCAGAGCATTTTCACTAATATTTGCTTTTATATATTGGGCTTCTGTGAAAGATTTCATTTGAATGATCAATTCTTTCACTTTATGAAAAAAAAGAAGTTTGAAAATCTCTGATATAGCTCAATTCCCTTTACCCCACTTTATAAAGGAGACAAATGGGTCCAGGTGTTTGACAAAAAAAATAAAAACAAATCACACAATTAGGAAATATACAGCCAGAACCCAAGTGTTTGATTCAAGGTAAGATGTTCCTCCTTTAACTGCTGATGACTTCCCTGATGCTCCAAGAAAGGCTCTGTATTTAGAAGTCATACCATGCCATACAGGGGCATGGCTGCCATTGGGAAAGTTCAGTGGATGGCTGACAGAATGCAGGAAGAAGTTCACATCATATCACAAATGAAGTCACCACAGGCCCCACTCATTCTTCTACTATCCGTGACAAATATTTTAACTAAAGAACTAAACCCAGTGGTATTCTTCAGCCAAAAGCATTGATGAGTCACACATGTGTCAGCTTCAAAAAGCCTGCCAGCATTTCTATAGGGAAGGATGGCCCCACTTCCACCAGCCAAGTCAAGATAAAGGATGACAGAAATTTATTGATCTAAAGAGCATTTACACATGCCCTGAAATTCATTTCATCCAGCAATCCCTTAAGAATGATTAGAGGAAGACAGACTTTATGCTGAAATACAGTGATAATGTACCTGAAGGTCTGAGCTCCTAGACCCTGAGAGTCAGCTCAGGAAAGTTCTAGCCATTTGGGGAGGCCAAAGCCAAGCCAAGTGCCGTCGAGTTGGAGAGGACGTCATTATGGGTAGAGCTCTATTCATACCTGAAATTGAGGTACAAAAGACTTTTGACTCACATTCATTAATTTATAATCAAAATAATTCTCAGAGTCCCGTTCACCCAAATACAAAGCAGCATTCTTTTTAAAGAAATACCACCTCTTGCATCCTGGGATCACCTCCTCCGCAAATTTCTTTGATTACCAACACTCCACAAAAAAGGAATAGGAAAAAGTCCAGCCCCACAAGGCCAAGTGTCCCTTGAACGTAAGATATTTGTGAGGCAACAAAGAAACATTTTCAAAAGAGGGAGATGATCGGATGCACATATTTAGTAAGATCTATATGGCAACAAGTGGGAGGAGGAAATAAAAGAGTCATGTAGAGACTATAGAGAAAAGAGGATGGATTCACAAACTTGAATAGGCAAAAGTCATCAACACAACTTGGAAACTGGGATGTGGAGTACAGCAGAGGGTTGAGTTTAGGTTTCTAACTTTGGAGCACTTCTGTTGTTTACTTGTTTCTTTCCGATGCTTCTGCAATAGAGAAATGCTTTATAATCAGTATCTGGCAGTATTTGTTTTGTTGTGTTTTCAAATTTTTCAAAATCTCTTAAATTATGTAAATACCCTATTAATGATAGCAGAGATCTGTGCACATGTGTATATTTACTTTTGAATCATGGAGAGCTTAACTTGTCCCATGAAAATTCTGCAATATATTATTCCACATAACCAATATAAATGCATAATCTAATGTTTGCATTTTGTTAGCAATGTTTTCAGCTTCTTTTTTGGTGTTTCTTTTTGTGTCTGGTCTTCAGCAACATTTTCTGAGGCATCTAGAATCTGGGTGTGTGTACAATTCCAGGTTTACACTCATTTCTACAGCATGTACTTCCCAGTGTGCATTAGAAAGATATTTTAATACTTCATCGTTGTTTAAATATGTTTTAAGAACTGCTCTTTGGTAATTAGAGAGGGCAAAAAAAAGTGTACAGCAAGTGCACAGTAGGAAAAAAAATCAACTGCTTCTGGACAATAATCAACTGCGCTACATCCTACAAAATTACAACGCACAGCACATGGTATGAAAATGATATATTTAGTTGCATATCTTCATAACATCCTGACATTTTGGCAGTATCATTGGACTAGTCTCCTTATTTAGAAAAATCAATTTTGCAAACATCAGAGTGAAGTACTTGATTTACAATTTCTTCACCAATATAACTTTTTAATCTAACAAATGTAGTAAGTCACTTGACAGGTTTTCCATTTCTGCTGGAGATATATATCACAAAACAATACTCAGTTGACCTGTAGGACAAAGATCAGGAGCAGAATCTATAGACAAATTGAGGTACTGAATCGTATTTATTCACTGAAAACAGTTGATTAAATTTTATCACTTGCTGAGTTCATTAATTCTTCACCTGTTGTTTTAGGCACAGCATGTTGCCCATGCCTATGTAACCATATTTCTAGATGTGACCTGCTAAACATAGATCAAACTGAGAGACACGTTCAAGTAAATCCCCCGATTTCCATTCTGTGAGAACCTGAAAGAACTTCATTTTTTCCTCAAAACAGTAGTCCACTTTCAGTAATTGCTATAATGACAGCAACAGCGTATTGCAAAACAGCTTCCCGTTATTGATGTTCTTCATTGATTTGTGTTTCCTGTTCATGAGTTAAGCCAAAATCATGTCTTCAATTTAAATATGACAACATACAATCTCTGTGAATTGAACTGTTCACTTGTTTATCAAGCACATTCCGGTTGCACTCATTGCTGAATCCACCCATAGCAAATCAATAATTAAATGATTTAGGACTAACTGAATAGCTTGCTAGAGAAAGCCTATCCCTGCGCCAGGGTCTTAAATTCAGAATAGCAGTTTACTAGACTGTGAGAGAACAAATTGCTCTTTGTTAAAACCATCTGCTTGTGGTATTTCTGTTATAGCAGCACTAGTTGAATAAGGCAAAATATATGCAAGCTGCAGAACCTTGTTTGCCACCCAGAAATTTTTTTACATGAATTTTCAAAAGTTCCTCTGTGATGCTGACAATCATCTGGCCCTCTTTTGATCCAAATAATTTAATCATTAAAAGAAAATTTATTACACAAAGCAGGATTTGCATTTCTGTTATTTACAAGGTCCGCAGATGTGAGAATTTTAGATTTGAAAAGAGTGTCACTTCTTCTGTCATTATTAATCTTTTTTCACTACAGCAAGGAATGCATGTAGAATTTAGAACAAATTCCATTATACTCACATTGCTATTAGTAATTTCTGAGCCCTGGTGGTACCATGGTTAAGAACTAGGCTGCTACCAAAAAAACTGGCAGCTCAAATTCACTAGCTGATCCTTGGAAACCCTGGGAGGCAGTTCTACCCAATCCTACAGGGTCATTCTTAATCAGAATCAATTCAGTGGCAATCAGTTTAGTTCTGTGTGGGTTTATTAGTAATTTCAGCACTAGCAGTGCTAGTGCAACACTCCGCACCCATTAAACCTCAGCATTCAACAGCAATCTCTTATGATTCATTGTTTTCAAAAATAAGTTAATTCTGGAATTGTCTTTAGGGATTCACAAATTCTTCTTTTCATCTTCTGGGAGCTTTCATATTTGTGTTTCACTTGGTTGTTGCTATTTCCTTTTACATGAATATAAAACTAAGACATTTTTTAAATTTGGTTCTACTGTAGCAAATAAACTTGAATCATTGAAAATAAATAAAATTCATAAAGTAAGTAAAGTTTATAAAATAAAATTTGCAATCAAATTTGGATGTCAACACAAGAAGTTATATTTGAAAATAAGTAAAGCAAAATTATTGGACCCTGTAATTTCCTCTTCAGAGATGGCATAGTCAAAACCAATAGTGCTTACAAGGTGTTCAGAAATAATTTCACTCGTTTGTCCTATGGTGTTCGATGGCTGGCCCTTTGCAGACCTCCACAACTGTTTTTGTTTTGAAATAATACTTTAAAACCTACACATTCACTTTCTTTTCTTTGAGGGTGTGTCTTCACAGTTCACCAGACTATCACTGACACGCAACGGGGGCTACAGCCATCACAAAAAGCAGGAGACAAATACAGGCATACGCTCAGTCTGAACACACTGTGTTGGTTCCCTTTGCAGGACAAGACCAGATCGGTCACGTGATTGTAGTGTTGCCGGCGTGCTCGTGTTAGCATGTGGTGGACTCCAGAGAACTAATGTGAGGTCATACCCGCTTGGTTCAAAGTGAAAAGGAAAAATGTAATTGTCATTGTATAAAAGATTTATAAAATGTTCCTTTTCCTTCTCTGTGGAATTGTTCAACTCCCGTATTTGGAGATACATACAAAATTGATATAACAAAAACACCACTTCTCTTTGAGCAAGTTCGTCTTGTGAGACAAACAGCTTACATTCTGCTTTGGTGGATAGCATGTGGGGTCTTCAAAGTCTCTAGGCAGCTCTCTAGGATACTCCACTGGTCTCATCCCTTTGGGAGTAAAGAATGAAGAAAACTAGAGACATAAAGGAAACATTAGTCTGAACGACTAACAACCCATTTCTACAACAGCTGCCACCACAGCGAGTCTGATACAACTAGTTGGTGCCCAGCTACCACCACTGAGTGCCCTGGCAGGGATCACAACAGACAGTGTAGATCAAAATGCTAACTCACAAAGAAAGACCAGACTTGCTGGCCTGACAGAGGCTGGAGATTGCCTGAGAGTATGGTCCTTGGACCCTTTTGGCACAATAATGAAGTCACTTCTGAGGTTTACCCCTCAACCAAAGATTGGGCAGACCCATAGAACAAAACAAGCCAAAAGGGGCCCACTAAACCAGAGGCAAGGACTAGAAGATAGGAGGGAACAGGAAAGCAGGTAATAGGGAACCTAAGATTGAAAAGGGAGCATGTTGACCATGGAGTTGTTAACCAATGTCATACAACAACATGTATACTTAAAAAAAAAAAAAAAAAAGCTTTTTGTGTTAGATAATATTAGTATTTCCAATATTTTTGGAATTTTGCTGTTAATATTATTTTAAACTATTACTCATAGTCAGCCAGCCAAGTGCCGTCGAGTCGGATCTGACTCTGTGCTACATTGAGTCCATATATATGCCAAACATCTTAAAGTTACATTATTGTTTACAGAACTTAGTACATAACTCCATATGTAAATGCTACCCAGTTAAAAAGTAAGCTGACTGAATTCATTGTAGTGGTCAATGTATTCAAATTCCCCTGGTTTTAAACATCATCGAGGACTGGAGTTCCCATTGGCTGTTTATCAGGATGTGTGCAGTAGCATATCCTTGGGTTTGTATCATGAGAAAGTATTCTTAGCCCTCCTGGCTGGAGTTGCTGGCTCAGTGGATGCAGATGTACAAGATGGCTCTCTGAAATTGGATCAGAACACTATTAACTATTAACATATTCCAACCTTGCCTAGTAACTGCTCATGTTGGACCCAATTGCATACTGGATGAATATAGCAAGAGTTAGACTCAACAGGTCATGACTACCTCTTGTTTTATTAGAAAGAAACAGTATACTCCCAGAAGACCTTCCGAGATAAAGAGTTACAACTCCACAGGAGAGGCCCGTTGGAGGTAGGTGTCCATGAAGGTGGTAAAGTGGCAGGGGTCTCATAGCTTAACCTTGATCATGGGTGCCCTTTTGACCCTTTATAAACTTTATTTCCAGTCCACATATTCTCACACAGTGGAGCTGGTATCAGTTTCATTTAGGGCCCTGACAGTTCCCTTCCACTTCAGCACTGGATTTTCCCCATGTCCTATCTGCTTGGCAGCTACAGGTCTTTGCATTGGACAGTTGGTGCCTCTGTTTCATTGATTCCCTAAGCACTTGCTTACCGTGTTTATTGGGTGATCCACCCCTGGTGCCAGTCACACATGCTCTGAACGTGAGCAACCGAGAAGCATGTACATGAAACCCCAAGACAATCTCACAGCTCCTGCCCTTCCACTGACCTCCATGTTCCTTCCCCAAGACTTCTAGAGCCCCAGGAATCCTCGCGCAGATCTCACAACTACCAAGATCTGAGATGTGGTAAGACTGTCTTACCTTCTTTTAGGCATCCTATCCCACAGCTGTCCTCATCCTGCTGACAAGGACATTTCACAGTTAGCCTTTTGATGCTCCTCTAGATCTGAATCAGGCACAGGTCTCTAGGTGACACCTGTCAAACAGCTCCCTAACACCCCAGCCTCAGCCTTAGGTTTCTTCTCCCAGTCTTCCTTGAAATTTGACCATGCCCAGAGTTGGATGGACCTGCCAGACCTACCCCTGCCCTACACTTTGAAAAGGCACCAAGTCATGAGCACAGAGCCTGCCATCCAGCACACTCATGCGAGGAGCTCCTGGCCTTCCCTTTCAGTGCCCTCTGCCCCTCTCCTGACAAGGGGAAGCCCAAACCCAAGGCTTTGCATTTGGTCAGCTACCAGCTAACCCTTAAGACTGGCTTAATTTTCATTTAATTTTGCCATGGTAAGTTCCCAATGGCTCAAGTAAAAGATTTAATGAGGAAGTGGAGGGCCTGAAAGAGCTATTTGTAAGTTATTAACAGGCTTGGCTTCCTTAGGGTGGGGTGGGATGGGAGTGTACCAATCTGTCAACATTTCTCTTACTTTCTGCAAAAGCATCTTCTTCTCTGGGACTCTCAGATATCCTACCCAGTCAGTGAATTCTTCCCTCCCAGATACTGCTCAACAGGCCTCACCTCCCTGGAATGGCTCAAGCTGCCTTATCCTACACCTATAAGGTGACAGGATGCTCCCTGCAGGTCCTTCCCACTCCCTCACCCTCCCACACACACACCCAAGTGTCTAGCATGATGCCTGACACTTGACGGCAGCTCATTGTTGGTAGAGTGAATGGTGTCTTCATCTCTCCGTAATTCTTCTTCTAACCAGCAAGATTCTCCCCACACCTTCTCCTCCTCCCTGTCTGTGTTCTGGCTCACACCAGCTCTACATGCCTCTGTCCTCTGTCCTTGCTGTTCAAATCCTGCCTGGCTGAGCTCCAGGCCTGCTCTGGAGGCAAAATATTAGTAACATTTGTATTGAAAAACCAAACCCAAATCCAGTGTTATCAAGTCGGGTCACACTCACAGCAATCCTAGAGGTCAGAGTAAAACTGCCCACAGAGTTTCCAAGGAGTGCCTGGCAGACTTGAACTGCTGACCTTTTGGTTAACAGAGGTATCACTCAACCCACTAGGCCACCAGGGTTTCCAACATTTGTATTAGTTCATCTAAACCTCACAAGAACTCCAAGAGATAAGACTACTATTATCTTAGTTTTGCAGATGAAAACTCTGCCACAATGAGCTCAATCAGCTAATGTGGGGCCAAGCCTTGTTCTCCTTACCCTCTTAACCGACCTACCCTCCTGTTTTGGTGCAGCACTAGGAAGTTTTATTCCGGCACTTGATGTGCAGTGAGGTAATACTGCAGAAGTGGGCAGCTGTAAACTGCTGTGTCAAAGGCAGAAGTCGAGGGCTGTAACCATGTAGTCTCTTGTTCGTGCGCCCATCACACCCAGGCTCAGCTCAGCCTAGCCCAGCGTTTAATGCCTTCCAACGTGAGGTTTTCTTCATGCCACTGCACAGCGCAGAGATGTCTGGGACCCTCCCCGAGCCAGCAGTCCTAGGGGAGGAAACGCAACAGATCATACAGGCAGTTCCAGGAGGCGACCCACCACGGCACTGCACGGTCAAGTCCGCAGTCTGCAGATTCCAGGCGCTTGCTGCTCTCTGGCGGCAGAAGCTGGGAGCCCAGGGACCCAGGAGTCGCTCCTTCTCCACTACGCGCGCCCAAGGGCACAAGCGAGTGACCGAGAGGGCGAGAGGAAGCAGGACATAGCAGAGGACAGAGGGGAGGGGTCATAGAAAGGCAAGGGAGGGAGCGCGACAGAAGAGGACCTGCGTGGGGCACTCGTGGCGAGGCGGTAGCGGCTACTGCGGGGCCGGACCGCGCACTGGAGCCGCGGCCCATCCGAACCCCGGCAAGGTTGCTGACCAGGCGCTTAGAGTCCCTTCTCCTGGGAGTTCGGCGTCTCCTCCCTCAGCGCCGGCCGCCCCCTCCTGCCTGCAGGCTCTGCCCCTCCTCCGGCCTGCCCCCCTCGCCCAGTTGAGAGAGCCGCAGTGGCCGCTGCCTGCATCGCCCGGCCCGAAGCCGCCGCTCTGCCCGCTCTCCCGGGCGCCCGCCGAGGGCCGCCCAAGTAGCCAGTTCGGCTCCTCTGGCTCTGCTGCTGGCCGTGGGGAGCCTGGTTGCCGTCCCGGCTGGCCCCGTTCGCTTGGAGCAGCTGCCGCCTGCGTCTCAGGAACTTGGGCAGGACCCTGACGGGACCGACGCGCAGGGCTGCACCAGAGCCCTGTGGCTATGCCCGGTGCCCCTCTCCCTGGCAGCCGTATGTCCTGCCCCTGGGCCTGGCCCCCGACAGCTGCGCGTTGAAATGACTTTCCGCGACCTCCTGAGCGTTAGTTTCGAGGGCCCTCGCCCGGACAGCGGCCCCGGGAGCGCCGGCTCGGGCACCGGCTCGGGCAGCGCGGGCGGCGCGGCGGCCTCGGAGAGCCCGGCGGTGGGGGGCGTGCCAGGGGCCGCGGGCGGCGGCGGCGGCGGCGTGGTGGGTGCCGGCGGCGGCGAGGACAACGGCAGTTCCGCCGGCGAGCCGGGGGGCGCGGGCGGCGAGGTGAACAGCACGGCTGCCGTCGAAGGGCTAGTGGTGAGCGCGCAGGGCTTGGGTGTGGGCGTCTTCCTAGCTGCCTTCATCCTCACGGCTGTGGCGGGCAACCTGCTTGTCATCCTCTCGGTGGCCTGCAACCGCCACCTGCAGACGGTTACCAACTATTTCATCGTCAACCTGGCCGTGGCTGACTTGCTGCTGAGCGCCACGGTGCTACCCTTCTCTGCCACCATGGAGGTCCTGGGCTTCTGGGCCTTCGGTCGCGCCTTCTGCGATGTGTGGGCTGCTGTGGACGTGCTGTGCTGCACTGCCTCCATCCTCAGCCTCTGCACCATCTCCGTGGACCGGTACGTGGGCGTGCGCCACTCGCTCAAGTACCCGGCCATCATGACGGAGCGCAAGGCTGCAGCCATTCTGGCGCTGCTTTGGGCCATAGCCCTCGTGGTGTCTGTGGGGCCGCTGCTGGGCTGGAAGGAGCCGGTGCCCCCGGATGAGCGCTTCTGCGGCATCACCGAGGAGGTGGGCTATGCTGTCTTCTCCTCTGTGTGCTCCTTCTACCTACCCATGGCCGTCATCGTGGTCATGTATTGCCGCGTGTATGTGGTCGCACGCAGCACCACGCGGAGCCTCGAGGCGGGCGTCAAGCGTGAGCGGGGCAAGGCCTCAGACGTGGTACTGCGTATCCACTGTCGTGGCGTGGGCTCAGGCCCCGAAGGGGCTCACGGGGCGCGGAATGCCAAGGGCCCCAACTTCCGCAGCTCCTTCTCCGTGCGCCTGCTCAAGTTCTCACGTGAGAAGAAGGCGGCCAAGACCCTGGCCATCGTTGTGGGAGTCTTCGTGCTCTGCTGGTTCCCCTTTTTCTTCGTCCTGCCTCTTGGTGAGTGACTTTCTATCCACTGGCCCTTTCCGCTCCCTCCCTGAGCCTGTGGCTCAGTCTTCCTCGCTGTCCTTCCCGACGTGGGTGGCCCTTGGCTCTCCACGGTTAACATGGAAGGCCGATTTAGTAACTTCCCTGGTCTCGTAAGTAAAGGTGTGTGCGCCACTGCGCAGAGAGAGGAAGAGAAGTTCTTCGTGCTTCTCCCTTTCCTGGCCTTCCCTGCTTCGTTGCCATTACAAGCGCTGGGCATATTTTATCTTCCCTCTGAGTATCAAACGTCCATGGAAGTCTGTGAATTCTGCACACAGTACCTGGTCAGTCTGTATGTGCTCACCTACATATGCTCATACCCTGGCCAGATGCAAATGCCAGACCCTGAGACCAGGGCAGAGTGGATGGGCTCTCAGTGTAGACACCAAACCCTTGCCAGCCAATGTGTACCTCTGCAGACAGCAGAAGCCACCTGCTTTCTCCCAGCACACATTCGATGTCGAAGCTGCCCTTTTTCCTCCACCTCCCTCCCCCAGCTGGTATTTGTGGATGCCTTCCTTCTCATTTCTGAGATTTCTTAGAGATGGGGGCCCCGTGGGGGTGAGAAGAAAGAGAATGCCAGCAGTTTATCCAATGGGAAGGTAATATTGTTTATCACCATTTCTTACATGGGCTGAGTCCTTTAGCTCTTCTGAGGAACTTTCGTATTTCTTCCACAAGCTGCCTTGCAGTCCTGAAAGGCAGGCAGCTTTTCTCAGGGGCTTCCACCTACCACTGAAGACTCTTGTGAGTCTTAAATCTGGGCCAGCCCAGGGCAGAGAAGGGGAAAACAGCATCTCTAGAGACACATTTGCATGCCCAGAGTCCCTGAGTCACTTCATCCGTGGCCGCAACCCCAGCCAGCCCGAGCCGGCTGCCCCACAGGCCTTGTGCCTTCCACACTGCATGGCTGCAAGTGTGTCAGGAAGGAGACAGTGGCCTTCCTTCTGCTCCCCTGCCGGCCCTCTCGACGCAGCTACCAAGGTGGCTTTTATACATTACAAATGAGGTTGTCATTCCCTTTCTAAAACTCGTCAGTGCCTTCCCACCACCCTGGGAACAAAATCCAGACTCTCTGCCATCGCCTGTGAGATGGTGACCTTCAAATTTATTGTTGAAACTAAAATAGGTCACTAGGAATCTTTGTGCTGGGACCACAGGCACGAACCAGGACAGTGCAGGCAAGTGTGGGGTTGAAAGCCCTTCATGCCGCCTTCCCTTCCCTGTCCCCACGGCTTGGCTGCCCTTCCTCTTGCTTACTGCACGTTCCATTTTCACTAACCTGTGTCAGGTTTCTGGCCTGTGGTCAGCTCATGCCTGCCTCTGGGCCTTTGCACTTGCTCTTCCCTCTGTCTGGACTGCCCTCCCCAACTCTTCTCCTGGCTGAGTTCCCATCCGTTAGGTGTTGGGTTAAAGGTCCTCTCTTCAGAGAGGCCTTACCAGACCCTTCAGTCTCAATTGTGTCCTTCTCCATATTCTTTTTTGAGGCACAATATATGTTTCCTTCACTGGATCATTAGTTGTAATTACATTGGCCTGGTTTGGTGCCTGATGTCCCCTACTGGCCCCAAACCTCTGTGAGAACAGGGCTTTGTCATCACAGAATCACTGAATCCCTAGGTTCCCTGCATGGTACCTACTATACTTAGCATCAAGGACCACAGGCTCTAGCATCAAATAGCCTGGGTTCAAATCTCAGCTCTTATCCTTACTAGCTGTGTAACTTTGGGGAGGTCTCTTAACCTCTCTGTGCCTGTTTCCTAATCTTTAAAATTGGGATGGTGGTGATGAAAACACCTACCGATAGGACTGTCAGGACAACTCGGGATGTTGTTATTGCTGTTGTTAGATGCCATCGAGTCAGCCCTCAACTCATGGTGATCCCATACACCACAAAAGAGCACACCACCCAGTCCTGCACCTGTGCCGTCACTGTGATCAGTTGTGGATAGGACTGTTGTGACCCAGAGGGTTTTCATTAGCTGATTTTCAATAGTATATCACCAGGCCTTTCTTTCTCTTCTGTCTTAGTCTGGAAGTTCTGCTGAATTTATAGCAACATGCAAGCCACTACTGACAGAGGAGTGGTAGCTGCACCGGAGGTGCATTGTTAGGAATCAAACCTGTGTCCCCCGTATGGTAGGCAAAAATTCTGCCACTAACCTACTGATGGGACTCCTGGTGGTGCTGTGGCTAAGTACTATGACTGCCAACCAGAAGACTGGCGGGTCCTCATTAGAAACTCAATAAAGCAGTTCTCTTCTGTCCTATAGGGTCACTATGGGTCAGAATCAACTTGACAGCTAACAGGTTGGGTTTTTGTTTTAAGTTACCAGTGCCCACATCCCGTGAGATACTATGTGTGAATTTAACCATGGCACATGGTGAGCGCAGTGTCATCTGTTGCCTTTATGGTAGATGTTCAATACAGAGTACCAAAAAAACTAGCCAAACCCCTTGCCTGTAAAGTCAATTTCTGACTCATAGCAACCATACAGGACAAAGTAAAACTGCCTCCATAGAGTTTCCAGGGAGTGCCTGGTGGATTCAAACTACCAACCTTTTGATTAGCAGCTATAGCTCTTAACTGCTACACCACTGGGATTTCCTAATACAGAGTAAGGAAAGATAAATCACCAGCTTGGAAAGTACTGGTTGACAGGTGGGCGGAGGAGAGCAGAAGCAGACAGTAAACAACTTGAGGGGGTGAATAGGCGTAAAGGAGAAATTTGGTTTTCCTCTTTTAGAAACCAATTCCAACCAGGATTTAAAACACCCCCAACCCAGCTTCTTCCCCTCAGTCCCTGCTGAGCCCCACCCACCCCCCCAGCCATGACTGGGTCCAGGTCCCCCCTTACTCCCTTGGCTAGTGCCCCCTGGCACTAGCTGGTCTCCTGCAGGGAATGATCAACCCATGTAGAGAATGCCAACTTCCTTTTTGTTCTTGTGACTTCTCTTCAACATTGTAGTTACAGAATAATGCACAGATAACCAAACCCGTTGCTGTCATGTCAATTCCAACTCATAATGTCCCCGTGGGACAGAGCAGAACTGCAACATAAGGTTTCCAAGGCTGAGAATCTTTACAGAAGCCAACTGCCACATCTTTCTCTCATGAAGTGACTGGTGGGTTTGAGTGGCTGATAGGTTTGAACAACCAGCCTTTTGGTTAACTTAACCACTGTGCCAACAGAAATACACAGATAAGGTAAAGCTACTGTACCAAGCACCCATATCCCTGTAATCACCCACACTGAACATATGTTCACGTTTTGCCATATTTGCTCCAGATCCCTTTCTCTCATTTCAAAGAGGTAGAGCACTGCCACGACTAAGTTTCCTCTGTCCTTCTTCTTCACTCTCTCTGTCTCCCCAGAGGTACCTCTGGTGTTTATCACTTCCACACATGTGTTCATACTGTTGTCGCCACATGTGTCTGTATCCAGTGTGCAGTGTTCTTTTGTGTGTCTTTAGAATTAGCACCAGTGGCCCCACACTTCCCACGTCATCTTCAGTTTGCCTTTCTCTCCTGGCATTATGTCACTGAGATTGATCCATGCTGGCTCGTTGTAGCCCCAGCATAGTATTACATTTAAGACTATTCTACAGTCTCTGGCTGAGAGGAGGGTTCTCCAGTTTTTTACTTACGCTCAACGCCTGCATAATGCTCCCATTTTTTAAGATCTAGATCGTATGTTCCCCACTTCTTGGAAGTCATTGCTGGATTCTGTGGTCTTTTGCCCCTTGTTGATATACACTGCTTTCTGCCTTCCTCTGTCTCTGATGCTCCTCACACCTGGCATGGGGACTCCGAGGATGGTGTTCTTGTTTCCTCCTTCCTACTGGTCTGTGCTGGGTCTCCCATGAATCTCATAGATCCTGGAGAAGAACCCAGGAACCCAGGGGTGTTGATGGAGCAGAACTGAGGGTATGGAACTGAACTGAACTGAGTGATAGAGCTGAGATAAATCATTGTCTGACAATTATGAGCAAGCAGGACAGGGGCCAAGCAAAGAAACAGAATATTCTGATCTTCTGTGTTGTGGCTCGGTGGCAGGAGCAGTGCAGAGAACGGGAGGGCGGGGCCTGCTGTCAGGAGAGAGCAGGAGCCAAGGGGTCCCGACTCCTCCAGCATTGGAGTCAGGCCTGGGAGGAAGGAGGTGCCCTTGAAAGAACAGGGAGCGTTCTGAGCAGCATGGGGATGTGGAATCCAAGGGGCTGGCAAGTCTTGGTATGGAGCTGTCAGGTGTGTGGTGATGTTAGGAACCTGGGTGAGAGAACGAGGATGGGGCGCAGGGGCATGGAATACAGTGTCCCAGAAAGAGTGAAGGGAGAAGACGGGGACTGAGGATGGGGGTGGGGCACTTTGCAGGAACTAGGACACCGCCAGAAGTGAGACAGCTACTCCAGTGAGACCTCCCTCTTCCTGAGCGCTGACCACAGCAGAGACGGGGAGAGACTCAGTGTCAGCCAGGGTCAATGGCCATGGGAATGAAGGCAGCCACTAAGGCCACAACCCAAGGTTGTTTGAACCTACCACTCAGGGTAGTCATCACCCATGCCACCACACACAGAGCCAAGCAGAAGGCAGTATCTCAGCTGCAACAGTGATGCAGCTGGTGAACAGATCCAGCCACCCAGAGGCCTGAAGAGCCCTGGAAAGGGGTCCAGAATCCCTGAAGGCCATTGCCAAATGTGCAACTGAAATGTTATGGGTCGGGCCAGAGAGGAACAGGGTGAGACCGTATCATACACAGGGTGTCCTGATACATAGGAACCTCTGAGAATCTAAGACACTGGCTGGGAGAGATGGGGAGACTGACCAGACGGAAAGCCCCTAAATTCCTGAGGAACCAGGAGAGGGATTGGAAATCACCCACCAAACCTAAGGCTGGCCCCCTGTCCTGGGAGGAACAACCGTATGTGGCTACCCTCCAACCCCCGTTCCCTAGCAGGGAGGGAGTAGGTGCACTGCACACCTTAGCCAATGATTCTAGGCAGAAGGCCAAGGGCAGCCCTGGCCTGCAGCACCTGGAGAGCCACTGGTGCCAGAGCTGCACGTGGACATGGGAAGCACCCCTCATCCCGCCTCCCGCCACAGGGAGCACACTCTCCCCACTTTCCACCTAGTGTTCAGAGGACCCATCTTCTCCGTGTGGAGAGTGCCCTCACAGCCTAATTAGCTCACATGGCCCTGCGTTTTGCCTGTTAGCTCAATGCGATTACTAATAGTACACCTCTTACGCCCTCAAGGAGTCCCTGGTTGGTGGAGTTTACAAGCTTGTCTGCTAACGTAAGTGCTGGCAGTTGGAAGCCATCTGGGGAGTCCTGAGAAGAAAAGTCTGGTGATCGACTTCCAAAAACTTAGACACTGCAACTCTGTAGAGCACAGTTCTACTCTGACACACATGGGGTTGCCATGAGTCAGAATCAACTCCATGGCAACTGGTTTGATTTGATTTGGTTCACTCTCAAGGGTGTTCCATTTCCGGCCAATTATATGGCCCACTATGCCTTTGGGGGCCTGTGGAGAGGGCTCTTGGCAGTCTTTCCCATGACAGACATGTACCCTCCACACAGTACTAGGTACCATGGAAAATCATGAGAAATTGTGTATGTCGTCCCACTTCCCAGGATACTTTAGCCTGAATGTCTCGAAGAGCCCAGACTTGCAGAGTGTATGGTGTAGGGCAGTGATTAGAGCCTGCTGCCTGCAGACTTTCATGAGGGACGCCTGAGAAAGGGGCTTGGTACATGGTGGGCCACATTAGAGGTAGGGTGGCCCGCATCAGTGGTAGGAGAGGGCCAGCTGCTGATGCACCCGATTAAAGTTTTCTGTGCCTGGAATGCTCAGTGCTGGGGTCCTATCCCTCTCCTTGAGAAGTCTGGGCCAGTTACTTGGTACAGAAGTGTAGGTCACTCTCCCTGCACACCAGGGGAGGACAGGCGTGACTTTGGAGAGCCTGCCCCAGACGAGCACCCGTTTACAGAAGCACTTTCTCTCCCAGAAGCCTCTAGTGCCCACGCCTCTCCTGGCTGTGTTCGTGTCGCTCACTGCGTCTGTCTTTGGTCTGCCTGGCAAGTGCTCCCCAGTCATGCGCAGAAATGAGATGTCCACTGAAACCTGCCCACACCCGTGCATGTGCGCACCCGACAGCCCCACCCATCACTCCTTGCAGAACCCCTAATTTGCACTCCCAGCTCTGTGTCCCTGCACTGGGCACTGAGCCTCACCAGCCTCTGAGCCAACCTCTGAATGTGGTCGTTAAGCAGCCTCAGAGGCTCAGAGCCAACAACTTGTCTCAGATATACTCCCAAGGGTAGGATCTGTAAGGTCAGACGTCGCAGAACAGTCCAGCCAACATCCCAGTCCTACCACCTGTCACCTGTGGGCAATGTCTAAACCTCTCTTTCCTACTGTTGGTCTGTGCCGTATTGTGTTACATGGCCCCCAACCACACCCAGATTTAGTTAGGTGACCTCATGCTCCCTAAACACATACTTTTATCACAATACACTGTCATTGTCAATATTCTTATACATAGCATGGAGTGTGAGTACCTATGTAGGCACAGAGACTAGCCGTGTTTGTGGGGCCAGGTGTGGTTTGGGAGACCTGGAATGTGCAGTGTATGAGAAGTGGGTCAAGAGATGAGGCAAAATGCCATCAACAGTAGAGTGGATAAATAAACTGTGGTGTTCACTGAAACCGTCATGGTCTGTAGTTAAGAGTTCAACTGCAGACATAAAGGTTGGCAGTTCAAGTCTACCAGGCACTCCTTGGAAATCCTATCGAGCAGTTCTTCTCTGTCCTGTAGGGTTGCTATGAGCTGGAATTGATTCAACCACAATGGGTTTGGGTTTTGGTGAGTTCATGGACTGGAATACTATACTAAAAAAGAAAGATGACCGATTACTGACATATACAACAACATGGGTGAAATTTCCAGATATTGTGTTGAGCCAAATAAGCCAGATCCAAAATTAAACATCTGCATACCGCATGATACAGGCAAAAGTAATTAATGGTGATAAAAATCAGAGTAGTGGTGACCCAGGGGCTGTGTGTGTGTGTGTGTGTGTGTGTGTGTGTGTGTGTGTGTGTGTGTGTGTGTGTGTGTGTGTGTGTGTGTGTGAGGAATGGCAAAGAGTGAAAGGAAGCCCCTGAAGGTGTGGAAATGTTCTGTATCTTGGTCTGGGTGGCAATTTATAAACCTTGCTGTCTGCATGCTATGCCTTAATTAAATCGACGGAGAAAGTGGAAGGAGGCAGAAGAGAGGCCAGGAGCAATGCTGAGGAGTTGGTGTCCAGACTGGAGCACACACTTTGGCAGCCTGCTGTGAAGGGTGGGTTTGGGATGTGCATCTGGCAGTTGGCCAAGTGATCACCACACCTCCCTGGTCTCTCAGATACAGGAGGAAAAGACAAGGGTGCTGAGGCAAGTCCTTAATATTAGCAGCAGTCTCCACTGTCGCCTGAAGGGCTAGCATTCTCTCTCCCATCTGTGCCATTGTGGCACTTAGCTCAGTGCCTGGCACATAATAAGAGCTCAGTAAATGTGTGCAGAGGGAGAAAGTGGCTGAATCCATAGCCTCACCACATCCTGCCATGCCCAGGGTCTGAGTGGCATGGCACAGCCTGCTTGTTGCAGCTGACTATCTTTGATAGCAGTGGGATAGGGGTGGCTCTGCGTTTATGGGACCTAATGTTTTTAACCACTAGCCTTTACTGAATGGTTACCATGAATAAACAATGAACCTAGCTTGTTGTCTTGGTTCATTTTCATATTTTTTTAACATGGAAAGTTTCAAACAGAAATATAAGTAGACAGAACAGTAAGATGAGCCACCCTTGTACCCATCAATCAGCTTCAACAATTATCAGCCCAAGGCTAATCTTGGTTCATTCCAACCCCCAAATGCTTTCCCCCCACTGAGGATGATTTTGGAGTAAATCCTACTTCATCTACAAATTCTTTAGTATATATTTTGAAGATAAGAACTCTGTTTAGACAAATGAGGTCCAGCAATTACGTGCACGAACTTAATTGTTCGAAGTGGTACATACATAACTTATTGCTGAATATCACTACAGTCACCTTCAAAGTACTCCTCTTGGGAAGCTATACACCAATGCGAGTGCCTAGTCCACCCTCCAAAGCTATTTTAGAACTCTTTCTGGAATGGCATTGTGCACAGTGGCACAGTGGCAAGTTCGCGAACTTAATTGTATAGTTTTCTATGAGGGAGCTTTTAGCCAGTAAACAAATAACTTGCCTGATCTGGCCCCCAGTGAGTTTTTTTTCTTTACCCAAAGATAAAGGAAATATTGAAAGGAAGACATTTTGATGATATTCAGGACATCACGGGTAGTACGGTGACAGCTCTGATGGCCATTCCAGAAAAAGAGTTCCAAAACTGCTTGGAAGGGTGGGACAGGCACTGGCATCAGTGCATAGTTTCCCAAAGGGAGTACTTCAAGGGTGACCATAGTGATACTCAGCAATTAGGTATGTAGCCCTTCTCTTAGGATGAGTTTGCGAACTTAATTGTCAGGCCTCATAACTACTATGATCCGTTATAGCACATAAAAATGATCATTTAATATCAAGTATCTGTTGCCAAATCCCTCATAAACTTTTATTTTATTTGCATCAGAATCCAAAACAGATATACACACTGTGTTTGGTGGATTTTGCGTCCTTATTTTAATTAGTAAGTTTCCCCTCCACTGCTTTTTCCTTTCAATTTATTTGCTGAAGGAACCAGATTATTTGTCCTGAAGACTATCCCACAGCCTGGAGTTTTGATCCCCACCATACCATAAAGTGTTCCTGTGTTCCCTGCACTTGCCTGTAACCTGGCTTGATCAGAGTCAGGCTTGTTGTTTGAGACAAACATTTTTCTCTTTTGTGGTATTAGGATAGATCAGGGTTTCAAGTGCTAGCAGCCTGATGTTATAAAGTACACCTTGTAAAGAAAGCAGTGGGTTTTTGGTTTTTTGGGTTTTGTTTTAAGAAAGCATTCCATCAGCCTTTCACCTGCTGGTTTTAGCAGCTTTTGACCAAGGCCTGGACCCATTATTGCATTCAGACTTATGGTGGGGATATTCTGATCCCGCCATTCCTTCTGTGTTTATTCACTGGAAATCGAAAAAGAATTCACTGTAAGCTGTTCGGTTGTTTGTAATAGAGCCTGTACAGGAAAGGCAGGAGAGGTGCTTGGTGTCCCCTTGTTTACTGCCTGCATGTTATGCCTTAATTAGAGCGAGAGAAGACAGAAGGATTCAGTAGAGAGACTTGAGCTATGCTGAGGAATTGGTGTCCAGACTGGAATACACATTTCCACGGCCCAGGTAAAGGGTGAGTTTATCAGAATCAGCAGTAACTCCCACGTCTTCTTTCCCAAGCTGATTCAGTGAGGTGTTTTTAGTACCATGATAACATCATGATTTTTAGACATCGTTGTTTTTGCAGCTCAGGGTGTCCAGCTTTGACCAGTGGCTGCCCTTTCAAGATGGTCCTGAGACCTGGCACAGTCTCAAGAGTTGAGCATGTCCTGGTCTGATGGGATGTTCCAGGCTTAGCCTGTATTTTCCTGCCCAAGACCCAGAATCAACCATTTCTCCAGCAAGTGCTGATGGCTTTCAGTGACAAACAACAACTTAGAAGCCACAATTTGGCTCTTGGCTGCCGGTTGATACTGAATGATCGCTGATTCAATGGACAGAAGCAGGAAACACATTTTATTTTTCTGTAAAAGAGAAATAGCCTCTGTTATAGATTGAATCACTTCCCCTAAAATGTATGTCAACATGGCCAGGCCGTGATCCCCAGTATTGTGGGTTTTCTGTTATTTTGTCATCTAATGTGATTTTCCTGTGTGTTATAAATCCTACCTCTATGATGTTAATGAATCGGGATTAGAGGCAATTATGTTAATAAGACCAGTTATGCTAGTAAGGACAATCTACAAGATTAAGTTGTATTCTGAGTCAATCTTTTTTCGGCTATAAGGGAGAGAAAAAGCAGAAAGATAGGGGTCTCATACCACTAAGAAAGTAGTGCTAGGAGCAGAGCCTGTCCTTTGGACCCAGGGTCCCTGCACTGAGAAGCTCCTAGACCAGAGGAAGATTGATGACAAGGATCTTGCCCCAGTGTCAGAGAGAGCCTTCCCCTGGAGCTGGCACCCTGAATTCGGACTTCTGTCCACCTAAATTGTGAGGGAATAACCTTCTCTTTGTTAAAGTCATTCCCTTGTTATATTTTTGACACAGTAGAACAGCCTGCTGCCAGCGCCATCCCCGTGATCAGTTACAGATAGGACCATTGTGATCCACAAGGTTTTATTTTTCTTTATTATGTATTATGTATTTTGTTGTTGTAGTTGAAAATATACACAGCACAACTTATACCAGTTCAACAGTTTCTACATGTTCAGTTCAGTGACATTGATTACATTCTTTGAGTTGTGCAGCCATTCTCACTTTTCTTTTCTGAATTGCTCCTCTTCCATTAATATAAATTCACTGCCTCCTAAGGTTCCTATCTAATCTTTCAAGTTGTTGTTGTCAGTTTGACCCCATATAGATAATTCTAAAAGAGCATAATGCTCAAGGCAGACATGTTTTACTAGTCAAGCTAAACAGTTGTTTGGTTTTAAGACTTCAGGAAATAATTTTGGTTTAGCTTTAAAGATAATCTTATGACAGTAGTTTCACAGGTTCACCCAGCCCTTCTGGTTCCAGGAAATTCTAAGTATGTGAGAATTTAAAATTCTATTCTGAATTTCTCCCCTTTTGATAAGGATTTTTCTTAGAATCTTTTATCAGAATGTTCAGTAATAACAGCTATTGTCACAAAACAATTTGTGTATTAACTGCTTAGTGAGAAACTAACTTATTCTGTAAACTTTCCCCTAAACCATAATAAAAATATTCAGTAATGTTAGCCAAACACTATCAAGTTCTTTTGGTTTCATGGCAAAGATGGTAGTGGAGGCAATTAGCCACATCCCGTATGCTCTTCTTATTCCTGACTTTCCTTCTTCTCTATCGCTCCAGGGAAATACAGAGACCAATTGTTGTGCTTTGAACGTAGGGTTTCCATTGACTAATTTTCAGAAGTAGGTCACCAGACCTTTCTTCCTAGTCTGTATTAATCCAGAAACTCTGCTGAAATTTGTCTACCATAGCCATCACAGCACAGTCAATTGACATATGGATAGCACTGATACCATTAGAAACCCCTTTGTACAGATGAAGAAACTGAGACATGGAAAAGCTATTTCCCCAAAGTCCCCCAGCTCGTAAGTAGCTACATAATTTTTGAGATTTTGCCTGGGTCCAAGGTCAGGCTGGTTAACAGTCAGTTATCAACCATGTTTTAATCTCTCACCAAACCCTTCAACCTCTGCACCTGTCTCCCAGGCTCAGCTCCATTCTCCTTCTGCCCCAAATCCAAGCTGTGAGGAGGTCTTAAGTATTGCCAGTTCTCTGACAGACCTCGACAGACCTCAAGAGCTCCTGAGCCCACCCCTCAAGGAGCAGTCCTGGTGCCATCTGTAGCCCTACCCAAGCCCTTACCCACCCCTGCTTCCTGACTTACGTGCCCACCCGAAAGGTCTCCCGTGCATGGTAGGGGACTTATTTTCCCTCACTTTGTGGATGGTGACCCAGGAGACAGGGGTACTGTGCCCTGAGAGCTAAGTGTTGGGACTCCAGGACAGGTGACCTCAGTGTGGGGCCCTCCACTCCCTATGGTGTGAGTGCTGTTCTGCTCAGACCCATGAGCCATTAGTCACTGTGGCCCCAGGACTGAGAAACTGATGCTTGGATCAAGGGATAGTTTGGCTGAGCAAGCGAGCCATTTGGCAGGACTTCAGTCTTGGTCACTCAGGGCCTGGGGTGTGGAAATTCCAAGGCCACAAATCAGAAAATAAGTGAGTTAACAAGTTGCCACAAAGAGGGAAAAGATGGGGAAGGAAGAAATGATGTGGCCCAGTGCAGGCCTTAAAAGAAGCAAGAGGACAACAGGAGAGACAGGACCACTTATCTGTCTTCCCCCAGGCCCCACTAGGCAGCCTCTGTGGCTCTAGGAGCCAGTGTTCAACCCTTCATAATGCAGAAGCATATCCAGAGCCACATGAGAGTTGCATGCCAGCCCCTGGGAGCTCAGGGGTCTTCCTGGCCCAGAAAGACTTCTGACCTATTCCTTGTCCGTGTCTAGCCACAAGACCTCACCAGTTACCACTCACCATGTAAAACTGGCAGTGGAAGAAATTCAAGAGATTTGGCTTGGTACAATTAGCCTCATAAAACCAAAAATCAAACCCAGTGCTGTCAAGTTGAGACCAACTCATAGTGACCCTGCAGACAAAGTAGAACTGCCCCACAGAGTTGCCAAAGCACACCTGGCAGATTTGAACTGTTGACCTACTGGTTGGCAGACGTAGTACCTAACCACTACACCACCAGGTGTATCCCCACCACCCACTCACCCATCCATAATACTCTAAATACAGCCCTCCATGTCCTCACAATCCAGCTGAGACCCGGCCCCATCCATGCCCCAACTGACCAACTCCTCTCTTTCTGACAGCCCTCCATGATTGTTTCTGCTTCAAAACAGCCACTCTTTTCTGCTCTTTGTCTGTTCCAGCCATTCTCACTTCCTCATTGTCCTGCCAACTTGCTGAGCATGCTGCTACCTCAGAGCCTTTGCATATGTTCTCCCCTCTGGTCGGAATGCTCTTTCCTCAGATAGATGCGTGACTCATGCCTCTACAGGGTCTTCAGGTCTCAACTCAACTGTTACCTTAGTAGAGAGGCTTGTCTGGCTACTCTTACAATACAGTACAGAAGTCTGCTAGATCTCAACCTCTCTTAGGAAAAGAGCTGTTGAGTTCCAAAGCCGGAACCACTGATTGAGCAGCTGAGAGAGAGCCGAGAGAGGAGAGGGCCCGGGGCTGGACATTCCTTCTCTTCTAGCCTTTCTGGTGCAGGAGACCTAAATCTCAAGGAGGACATGATATCTTTAACCTCTATCTTTCTGACCAGTGGGAGTGACTTACTGTGCATAGAAATGATGGGGAGAGCATGAAGTGGGGGCCTTGGGTACAGCCTGACATTTCATGGTTGGTTGCAAGTTATGAGCAAGGCTGGCTGTGAATCCTGACAGTCTGCCAAAAACAAGTTTCCTCTCGATGATACCAAAACAGTGCTGTTAATCACACAATCTGCCCTTTGGCTTCAGAGCTGTTTGTTCTCAGTGAGGCTTGGCCAGTTTGTTCAGCTTCAGCCATGCTGCTCAGCTCCCTGCCCTGCCGGTATCTCAGAAGCTTCTCCCGGGCCTGGTCATTGCTGTTCTTTAGGAGGGGGAGCTGGTCTCTGACAACCCAGGCCCCAGACAACCTCTCCCCACCTCAGAGGCTGCCATAGCTTCTTCAGTAATATGGGAGCCAGGCCCAGCAAACCTGCCTGATGACGCAAGACAGTCCTGCCACCTCTGACCAGCAGATGTCCTACTGCTCTGGACATTAGGCTAAACTCCAGCCAAAGGAGCCTAATATAGGGAATTGGAGCAGCCAGGTAGGAAAAGTGAAGCAGGCATGATAGAGACTCACCACACGAAAAGACAAGGACGAAGAGCAGAGAAACGAAGCAGGCAACGCTGTGTTTATCGTCATCCACCTGCATCCTTAACTGCTTGTGGCCATTAAGGCTGTTGTCAACTTGTCTGGGCCGTTATTCTCAGTGGTTTGGCAGTTAAGATGTAGTTTGACAGTCATATAAAGATGTAATCACTTCAGTGATGAGGTCTGATAGAATGTGATACCTTCATGACAGGATCTGCTGTGGAGTAACCAATCAGTTGAAAGGGAGTTTCCTTGGAAGGTGTGGCCTGCATAAATACAGGTGGATTTTCTAAAAAGGCTTATAGGTTTTTGCTGTCTCTGGATGGTGGAGCTGGCTCCTGTTCATCTGACCCCCAGTTCTTAGGACCTGAGCTAGCAGCTTACCTGCTGATCTGGGATTCATCAGCCTGGGCAGCTCTGTGAGTCAGGAGAAGCCTCTATCCTGACCCACTGACTTGAGACTTCCCAGCCTTTATAACCTGTTGAACCATTTCCTTGATACAGGTCCCTCAGACAGAGATATGTGTATCTAGAGAGGTGGGTGTGTGTGGATGTGTGTGTGTGTGTGTGTGTGTGTGTGTGTGTGTGTGTGTATACATGTAGACATTTCGCTGCTTTTATTTCTCTAGAAAATCCAGACTAAGCTGCTGCATCTCCTCATAAGCAGGTAAATGCAGCCCCTTTCCCCATCCCATTCACCTCTTTAATGGGGAGAAATGGGCACAAATGTGCACACTCATGCTGCTCCATTCCCAGCAGGGGACAGAAGAATTTGATGCCAATTGTATCAGTTTCCTGGGGCTGCTGTAACAAACCACCCCAAACTGAGTACACTATAACAGCAGGAATTTATTCTTTCATGGTTCTAGGGGCCAGTAGTCTGAAACCAGGGTGGTTACAGATCCATGCTCCCTCTGAAGACTCTAGGGAATGAATCTTCCTTTGTCTTTTCTAGCTTCTGACAACTCCAGGTCTTCCAAGGTGACAGCATGAGTTCAGTCTCTGCTCTGTCTTCACATGGCCACCCCATCTACATTTCTGTGTCTTCAGCTGACATTCTCCTTTCTGTATATATCTTCTCTTCTTCTAATAAAAAAAAAAGTCAGTCGTGTTGGATTAGGCACCCCACTTCAGCACGGCCACATGTTAACTAATTACATCTGCCAAGTCCCTATTTCCAAATTAAGGTCACTGTGATGGTTAAAGTTGTGTGTCAGCTTGGCTGGGCCATGACCCTCATTGGTTTGGAAGTTATGATGTAGTTTGGCAGTCATGTGATAATGTAATGCTTCCATAATGAGATCTGATATAGTGTAATCACCTCCATAATGAGATCTGCTATGAGCAGCCAATTACTTCAAAGGCATTCCATTGGGGCTGTGGCTGACATCCAGTGTCTGCCCTTCACCAATTTTCCACCTCTATAGAACTCAGACTAAGACAGCCGCATTCACAGCTACCACAGGTTAAGACTCCAGGATATCTTTTTGGAGAGCACAATTCAACCCATAAGAGCAACCAAGCCTAATCCCTGGATCAAAGGTTAAGGACCAAGCAAAAGAGCTTAAAAATTCAAACACTTGACAGTGCCTTGGGTCAGGTTTCCTGGAAGCAGAGCCTGAGTTGGGGTTCTTATACAAGTGACTTATTGTGAGAGGCTTTCTCAAGAAACCTATGAGGGAGTGAGGGAAGCAAAATAGGGCAGGGAAAAGAGATAAACCAACGGTGTAGTCTCTGACAAAGCCTGGCCTCAGCTCGACTTTAAAGCAAGACTACCAAACCAAAAAGCAAGCCCATTGCCATCAAGTAGAATGGCACCCCAGAATTGTGCCATCTTTCCTGTCTTCACACTAGTCTGCGATTGGCTGTACTCTGCCTCTTTGGAGCAGACGTCATCTCCCCACTTGAAGCAGTTGCCATTGTCCACAAGCAGTGATGGGCCATTAGCAGCCAACAGTCAACAGCAGCTAGGGGATGGAGGTACTACCAGGCCAAGAGGACCTTGGTAGAGCACCAACAGCATCTATTTCAGACCACAAAGGTGACATTTGAACATGAATGAACATGAAGGAGGTGACCCAGCAGCTCTCTAAGTCTTCTCCCAGAACTTTGGAAGCTGCTGATTCTGTTTTCTGAGATGCACCTCCAGTGAGTGGACCAGCCAAGCCCTTCTGAGTGATCTCCATGGGCACAGATGCACAGAAGTCAAAACCCATGTGTGCAGGCCCCGCAGGACACCCTTGAGACCATACAGAATGTTAGCAGAGGCCATATGACCTAGTGTGGGCAGCATTCAGAGGTGCTCAAGACAACTTTAGGAACCACCACCACCTCGCTAGACCCCCAGTGGAATGGGGCTACTCACAGATATGCTCTAGGAGAAGCTGGTTTTAGGACCAAGTCTGAAGAAGAGGAGAGACCCACTGGAAAGAGGTAGAAAGGCCAGAGAGAGGGTAGCTGTGAGGCTATCATCTTCCCATGGCAGCCCAGAGGTGGGGTTGGATCTGCTCCTCATGGAGCAAAACAGAAAGGAATAAAACAAGTATTATTGCTCCTGGCTTCAGGGCCCCTAGGATACCAGGACAAGTTCTGGTTCTATCTGTGATGGTTAATATTGCCTATCACCTTGGGTTGGCCATGACTCTCAGGCTTAGGTAATTATCTTCCATTCTATGAACTGATGTAAACAGAGTTCCTTTGGGTTGTGACCTATATCCAATATATACATATGCATGTTTCAGCAAAACTCACTTACTCTGGAACCTGCATCTGACTTGTCATCCTCTGACCTCTGGTTCTTGAGACAAGAGGCAGCAACCTGCTGCCTGACCTTCAGATTGGGGGATTCTCTAGCTACCACAGTCCTCTGAGCCAGCAGCTTTGCACCAGACCTGCAAATTTGAGGTTCATCAACCCCTGCAAACACATGAGTTGGGAGAAGCCTCCAGCCTGATGCCTGACCCCTGAATTTGAGACTTGCCAGCTTCAACACCTGCATGAGCCATTTCCTTGAAATAAATCTCTCTCTATGTGTACACACTTCACTGGTCTTGCTCCTCTAGAGAACCCAACCTAAGACACTGTCCTGTCAGACTGTCGTGAGGCCAAGAACATGAAGCCTAGACCAACTTGGGTTCAGATCCTGGCCCTGCCACATCCTCCGTGGGACCCAAGGCTAGTGACTTCATGTCTCTGAATCTGTGTACAGTCGAGGTGCCGTCAAGATTAAATGAGACACCCGCATAAAGGTCCCAGCTGAAGCCTTGTGAGTACTGACCCCTCAGACAGCACTAGTTCTCCTTTCCTTTCTCCTCACAAGAGACCACCTATCCAAATGCCATTTATTTGTTAATTCAGAGCCCATGCTCTCGGCCAGACACTTGTATTAGAGGCTAGAATAAAAGAAAAATAAGCCACACTTTCAAGAGACACGCAGAGAGTCCCTGAGTGGCACAGTTAAGTACTCAGCTACTAGCAAAAAGGGTGGTTCAAGCCCACACATGGGTCACTTGGAAGAAAGGCCCGGCAATCTGTTTCTGAAAGGTCACAGCCATGAAAACCATATGGATCACAGTTCTATTTGGAAATACATGCAGTCACCATGAGTCAGAACTGACTCAGTGACAACTAGTTTTGTTTTTGGCTTCAAGAGACTAGTTAAGATAGATAAGGCAATAAAATAATGTATTCAAGTACAGACACATATAAAAAGGGACACCTGGCTTGGACATGTGGGTGGCTGCCTGAGCCAAGCCAGAGGAGTGGGTGGGAAGAAGGAGAGTTTCTTTGGGAGTGGGAGAGGCCACACATAAAGGCAGAGAGAGCCCAGCCCAGGCAGAGGGAGTTGCTGGTGGTTGATGTGGCTGAAGTCTGGAAAGAGGCAAGAGGAAGACAGAGCTGGGTCCTTGAAGACACCTTGAAGAAGTCTGGGCTTATTCCTCAGAGCCACTGGAAGTCATTGATATTTTGAGAAAGGAAAGGATGAGGACTCATCCTTGAGAAGCAGCCCCCCAGTTACTGTGTCAGGAGTGGAGAAGACAGAGGTTGAGGCCACAAGGTTCTTGGGCGCTGCTACAGCCACCTAAACAAGATAAGAGGATAGGCTAAGCAGAGGCTTCAGGAACAAGGTGAAAGAAGTGGCCCAGCTGGTGAGAAAGTTCAAACACACTGACCTGTATAGGCCAAAGTAGAAGGACTCATTCAGCGAACTCAGCAAGTGCTGAGGCCCTACAGTGGGCTCATGAGGTCTTCCGGATAATGAAAACCCAGCACCAAGCAAAACAGAAACAAGTCCTACCCTTGGGATTCCACTGGAGGGGGAAAGACGATGGACCAAATGAACAGTAACTCAGAGAGCACGATTGTTGTTGTTGTTAGTGGGCCACAGGGTTGATTCCGACCCACAATGATCCCACATATGCAGAATAGAAGTGCTCCATAGCTTTTCATGGCTGTGATCTTTTGGAAGCACATCTCCAGGCCTTACCTTCAAGATGCTTCTAGGTGGGTTTGAACTGCCAACCTCTTGGTTAGTAGTCCAGCGCTTAATTATTTGCACCACCCAGGGTGAAACTAGAGCCAGCTAAGGTAGACAGGGATTACGAGGTTAGGGGACAAGGCAATGTTAACTAGGAAGTCAGGAAGACATCACTGTGAAGGTGAGGGTGTGAGCCATATGGATTTCTGGGAGAACAACATTCCAGACAGGGAAAAGCAAATTCAAAGACCATGAGGTGGGGATGCACCTAGCATGTCAAAAAAAAAAAGCAGCAAAGAGGGCAGTATGACTGGTGGAGAGTGAAGGAGAGGAGGTCAGAATCAAGAGGATGTGTTCAGCTGGGTAGGCTGTAGGCTCTTAGTCTGAGACAGACAGGAAGATATTAGAGGCTTCTGAGCAAAGGACAGACAAGATAAGTTTATATTTTTATAGCGTAATTCTAGTTGCCAGTTGAGAACACACTACAGAGGCAAGGAAGACACCAGTGAGGAGCTGCTGAATTAATCCAGGTAACAGATGATGGCATCTCAGATGGAACAGGGGGAGGCAGGGCAGGAGTTGTTGAATTCTAACCTTATCTCTTTTCTATCACCCTTCAATCACTGTTCTATCCACACTCACCTCATCACTGTTCCTCAGACATACCAGGGCCACCTCAGGGCCTTTGCACTTGCCATTGCATCTGTCTAGCATGTTCCACATGCCCTGTTTACTCCATTCCACTCTGTACTCAAATGTCACACTCTCAGCAGGCTTTTCTTGGCCCCCAAATCCAAAAGTTCGATCACCACCCAGCCACATATCTCTCTGTCTCTCTTGTTCCCCTCTTCTCTTCCCTGCTTTCCTACACACACCTCCTATCTTCCTCTCCTGTCCCTTATCCTTTTATTTTTCCCCTTTGCATGTTTTGTTATCCAACATACTTACATGTCCCTTGTTTATCTCATTTACCAAATACTTTCCCTAATGACCTGTAGAGGCAGGATAAGCGTGAAATATCAGGACACCCAAATGGAGATGTCTAGGAAGCAGCAGGATCTGTGAGTCTGAAATGCAGGAGAAGAGTCTGAGCTGGAGATACAAACATGGCATAGTTGGCCTAGAGTTAGTATTTAAAACAATGACGCCACTCTATCCATTGCCAGTGTAATGGTACAGCCACTGTGAAAAAATAATTTGGCGGGTCTCAAAAGGTTAAACATAGACCTGCCATCCCAGCGAGACCCAGAGCCATCAAGTCAATTCTAACTCATAGCTACCCTATAAGACAGAGTAGAACTGCCCCACAGAGTTTCCACAGAGCACGTGGTGGACTTGAGCTACTGAACTTTTGGTTAGCAACTGTAGCACTGAACCACTACACCACCAGGGTTTCCATATCACCCAGCAATTCCACTCAGCTGTATCCCCAAAAGACTGGAAAGCAGGGACTCAACCAGAGACTTGTACACCAACATACACTGTTCATAGTATCCAAAAGATGGAACCAATCTATGTGTCTGTCACCAGACAAATGGATAAACAAAGTGTGGTGTATCTGTACAATCTAATATCATTCAGCCATAGAGTGAAATGAAATCCTGATACATGCTGTGACATGGATGAACCTTGAAAACATGAGTGAAATCTGTCAGACACAAAAGGACAAATATTGTAGGACCTGACTTACATGAAATATCTAAAATAAGCAAATGCATAAAAACAAAGTGGGTTAATCATTGCCAGGGCCTGCAGGCAATGGGGGAAGGCAGAGTCACATTTATGGGTACAAGTTGCTGTTGGGAGTGATGAAAAAGTTTGGGGAGTAAATCACAATGATTGTTGAAAATTAAAGAAACCATGGGACTGGATGGATTTACCAAGACTATGAGCAGAAAAGGAATTAAGGACTAGACTAAACAGAGCACTCCTATGTTTAGCCATGGCACATGAGGAAGAAGCAGCAAAGGAAACTGAGTAGAGAAGACCAGGAGCATAGCATCCTGGAAGCATCTAGGGTGGATGAGAGAAGTGTCCACAGCCTGGGGTCTGCGTGGGCGGCACATAGGGACAGGGGCAGGCTGCAGCCGAGCAAAAAGGGCAAGCGAGCCAGTGGGGAAGGGGAGACAGCGGTGTGCACTGAAGAGCAGGGAGAGAAGGGAGCAGCTGTCACAGCAGGAACTCAGATGGCAGGCGGGGGTAGTATAAGGAAGGCTTCCAGGAGCAGGTGTTCAAGCTGGCACTGCAAGGTGGAAGAAAGAGGAAAGGTATTCCAGAAAACAGAGCATGAGCAGAGTCCCAGAGGCAAGACTGGGGAGTCTGCTGGGCCGGAGGGTAATGAGAAGTCAGCATGGCCATTTGGGTGGGACACATGGAGATGCAAAGGACCTTAACATAGGACAAAAGGAAAGACTCTTTTCTTCTCAAGAAGGATAAGAGGGGAGGAAGGTTGCCGTCACATTGGGATTGGGAGGAGAGTTGGTTGAGTAAACGCCCAGCTTCTTTGGCCTTTGTTTTCTTTGGGAGATAGGAGGAGAGATCTTCTGCTCTGGAGGGGACCAAGCACAGCTACAAGGCTCCGAGAGGGAGTGAAAAGGCTTAAAGGAGCAGGTGCTGGAAACGGGCCAGAGCTAGCTGAGGATAGGTGATGAGATCTTCGGAAACAGAACAGAGAACTGAGGTCAGAGACCCCAAGTGTGTTCTGGGATCGGTTCAGTGGTGTCAGAGTTACGACCTGATCAAATGAGTACGACCTAAATCCAGAAGGCTGTGCGTATAGGAAGTTGAGAAGAGAATGGGAGAGGTATGAGTGAGTACAAATCCTGGCTGGGCCTCAGGGTAGGAGGCAAACAGAAGGGAGTTAATGGGAGAAATCCAGGGCCCAAAAGGCAGGTGGGGAAGAGAGAGGACAGAAAGGTCCAGCAGATAATTTATTTCAGCAAATAAATGAAATACTCAGATGTGTGTTTTAAAAGGCTCCCTCTCCCTCGCAGCCACTGTCTAGAGACCAGGCTCCAGGATACAAGAGCAGAAATAGGGAGCCTACTTAGAAGAACACTGTAGATAGAAAATTACAGTAGCTCAGTCCAGTGTGATAATGGAAAGGGGGAAAGGGGATAGAATCTGGAGCCAATAGGACTTGATGATGGATGAGGTGCAGCGTGTAAGAGAAAGAAGGATCAAGAATTCATTGAGCACTTCCTAAGTGCCAAACATGGTATAAAGAGTTTAGCATTTAAGGACAAGACAGCAAACAACTTGTTACCTACAGTTTTCTTGGCACTTAGAATTGAATACAAGGTGCTCTGAGGAGTACAACTAACTCTTGTAGTTCAGGAGAGAACAGTGTAAGAAAAGGCTTCTGGGAGGAGGTGTCACTGGAGCTGGCACTACGGGTGGAGAAAGGAGGAAGGGTGTTCTAGGAAGCAGAGAGATCATATGCCAAATCCTGAAGGCAAGACTGGGAAGCTTGCTGAAGTCCAAGGCCATGGAGAAGTCAGTGTAGCCCCTTGGCTGGAGCACTTGAAGATGGAAGTAAGACTGCAGTGAGAAACTGGAGCCACAAGAAAGACGGGGGCAATGCCAGGTGCATGGAGGGAGAGGTGGGAGGTTGAGGAGGGCATTCCACCAGGGCCTCTGTTTTCAAGGGCAGCTACAAGGAAGGTGGTCGATAACGTGAAGAGTAGGAAAGGAAGCCAGCTGAGGGCACGGAGGATGCTGCCTAGGCATTGGAGAGGGTGGCATTAGCCCTGAGGCCCCACTCTGCCCATTGAGACTTTCCTCTAGCTGGGATACAGGAGCTGGCAAAGGTGTGTGCCAGACAGCTGTAGAGTAACTAACTCTAAGTCTTAACTCTGGAGCAATTTAGCCACCCCTAAACGCAAGACAAACGTAACTCAGAGCAGCTGAGAGAGAGTTCTGGGAGCTGATGAGAAAGGGTTTGTTTCTGCTGATGTCCCCACGGTGAGGCAGCAATGCAGGCACAGTGCCCAGGAGCCTGGTGCCCATCCTCAGGGATCTGGGGCAGATCTCCTGTCCTGCATGCATGCATACAACCCCCTCAAGCTCCCTAGAGAACCTCAGAAGAAGCTGTGGGCCAGTGAGGGAGTGAGGCAGGGCTCAGGGAAGTGTAGGTGGTAAACCAGAGCACTCTGGGAAGAGGTGGGTATGAGGTTCAGATTTGCCATCTGTCAGAGGAACAGAGGAAAAGCCTCTTGGGAGCTGCTCCCTATCAGGGCTTGAGACTAGAGCACAGAAATCTGCATTTTCCATGCAAGATATCTTCTCACTGTGGGCAAACGATAAACATGACAAAGTTGTGGCAGACACTGTGGTGTGCCACCTATCTTCCCTAGGCCTCCAGTGTCCATGGGCCAACATCTTCCCGAATGCCTACCTGCGTCTCTTTGCCCAAGGACTTTCTCTTCCCACCAAAATCCTCATTGCCATACAGCAGGCAGAAAGTACAGAAAACGAACACCTGAGGGGTAGTCCAAACGGGTGTGTAAATATCTTGCCTCCCTCACGCCATTAGTGGAATAATGCTGAGACAGATGTTCTCCACACTCAAAGTTACCCAGTGAGTTTAAGCCCCAGTTACCCACAATAATAACTAACTTGGTTTTAAAAAAAAAAGTTAACATTGTCATTGAATTGGCTCTGACCATTAATAACCCTAGGAGACAATGCGAAACCACTCCATAGGGTCTCCCAGGCCATAAGCTTTATGGAAACAGACCTCCATATCTTCCTTCCATGGAGCAACTGTCTAGACCTCTAATTGGTCAGTTAGCAACCAAGTACTTAACCACTACATAACCAGGGCTCCTTGATAATAAGCTTTTTATTGGCTTCCTTCTATGCCTCTTTTTACCACTCCACTACTGCCAGCCAATTTATATCTAGTCTTATGCTGGTTTTTCTAGAAAAGTAAAATGAGTGAAGTGTGTGTGTGTGTGTGTGTGCGTGCGCATGCATGCACACGCGCACGCACAGCGCATCCACGTACATAGAAAGAGACAGATTTAAGGAACTAGCTCATACAGTTGTAGAGGCTGGCAAGTCCCAAATTCATGGATCAGGTGTCAGGCTGGATGTCTAGGCCCATGTAGTTGCAGGGGCTGACAAACCCAATAACAGTTGATTAGGTGGCAGGCTGCTGACTCACAGGCTGTGAGGGACAATGAATCACAGGATCAGCAGGCAATACAGCAGGCTACTGGCTCAAGTCCAAAGAACTGGAGGTCAGATGATGACAAGCCAGATGCAGGATTCAGAATGAGCAAAAGCCAGCTATACAAATATATTGAATGCAGGCCATGTCCTTGAGGAAACTTCCCTTACAACTGATTGGCTAATCACATCAGATCACATCATGAAAGTGATTACAGTATGTCAGAAGACGGAGGATAACTACATCATTACATACCTGCCATACACTGTGAACTACGGCCTAGCCAAGTTGTCACACAGCATTAGCCATCACCCATACCCATTGCTATTAAATATGTTCCAACCAGTAGTGACCCTGTAGAACACAACAGAACAGCCCCATAGGGTTTCCAAGGCTGCAAATCTTTATGGAAGCAGACTGACTCATTTTTCTCCAGCAGAGCAGCCAGTGGGCTGAAACTGCTGACGTATATGTTAACAGCCAAACTCTTTAACCGCTGCACTACCAGCCTTCCTTTTAACTATCACAGCCCACCCTTTGTTAACTTAGCACCTGTACACACCTCCTTGAACCATGTATAATCACTAAAACAGAGACAATTACAAATTCATTCTTGCACCTAACATGATATAACTAACATATGTGCAACTGAAAAGCCATATTTACATCTTATGTTTTATAAGTAAAGGAAGTCAAAATATTTGATGCACACATATAGGGAAGAAGTACTCGTAAAAGTTATAGTCCTCATTTCTGCATCTGGTCACATGGTTGTAACCGGTATTTAGAACCATCTTCCATTCCTTCTGTATTCCCTTTGCCTTCACAGACACCTCAGCAAGTCACAGTTCTTTGCTTGGTGGGACATCCAAACCCAAAGGGTCTGGAGCCATCAGCAATCATGTAATTGGGCTGCTGTAGTTTTCCATTGACTTTAATCACAACGCATGGTTGAACTAAGTGACATCTTAAAGGATTTCCTGTATTACAGACATATTCTTTTGTATGCAATTATGTATAATGATTTACCACTGGTAATCAAAATTAATCATACCAGAAACACAGTAACAACTTTCTTTGCCTCTTGATTCAGGGGTGTGAGGATCCCAAAGTAGATGAGTGATATTCTTCACTTCCAATTCAATGGAATAATTGTTGTATCTCCTGGTGGGAACATTTCTCCCTTTGGAAATAAGACCTCTAGGTTAGCTTAGGGTTGAAGTTACAGGAAGCATAAATCTTGCAAATGGGTCACTAGAGGTAATAGTGAGTGGTACCACTCCCATCCACTTCTTGCTTCCTGGATCTGTGAATCCTGGTTATAAGGAAAACAGCACCATATATTGGACAATGATTTAAAACATATACAGCCTCCTGGAGAACATTGTCCCTACTCTGCAAACTAAACTGTGACATAGACTAGAGAATTGATATGTCCCTGAGGTAGGATAGTGAAGGTGTATTACTGGACTTGCCAGCTGGAGGCAGACTCTTTCTGGTGTTCTTTGAAAGCAGAACTGAGAAAAAAGCATTGGCCAGATCAGTAGCTGCATACAAGGTACCAAGAGATGTATTAATTTGCTCTCAAGCAATGAAACCACATCTGGAATAGCAGCTGCAATTTGAGTCACCACCTGGTTAAATTTATAATAATCCACAGTCATTCTCCAAGATGCATCTATTTTTTGCACAGGCCAAATAGGCAAGTTAAATGGGGATGTGGGAGTCACTACCCCTACATCGTCAAGTTCTTGATGGTAGCAACAATTCCTTGCAGTCCCTGTAGGAATGCAATATCATTTTCAGTTTACTGTTTTTCTAGGTAATAGCAGTTCTAATGGCTTCTGCTTGGCTTTTTCTATTATAATAACTCTTACTCCACTTGTCAGGGATCCAATGTGGCATTTCTGCCAGCTGCTGAGTATATCTATTCCAATTGTGTATTCTCAAACTAGGGAAATCACTACAGGGTGAGTTTGTGGACCCACTTCATTAGAAAATCAGACCTCCATATGCCCTGCTCTGACTGATGGGCCACAGTGATGTTTGGACCTCCTGGAATTAGTGTCAGTTCACAGCCAGTATCCAAAATCCCCCAAAAATGTAATCTCCTTTCCCCAGTGAACAGTCCCCCTTGGGGAAAGCTGGGAGAAGGATTAACAGTGTAAATTTTTGTCTGTGTAGTGTGTCCTTCCTCAAGAGGAACTAGCCTACCCTTTGTTCCAGGGGTTGTGGACCTATAAACTGACTCAAGTCTAGGAATTGATGGAGGGGCCATGATACTCTCTTCTGGTGATTCAAGTTCAACTGCTGTACCCTTGACTTAAAATTCTTCCAGTTGTATCCAAACTCATTGTTGTTGAGTCAGTTACAACTCATAACAACCCTATGTGAGTCCAGTTGACTGATCCAACAGATTTCGCATCTGTTTCACTCCTAGGGACACTAGGACTAAATAGCCAATGTCCTAAGTCCATACAAGTCAGACTATTCTGATTACTGCTGCTTTGACCCCACTGTCCATTACAGTAATGTCCCCCACCGTGTCTTTGTCAGTTGAGTTCCCCCACTAAGCCCCTACCACCATGGGGTCCCATCAGCCCCATTATAATTGTCTTAATTCAGTTAGGCAGTTGACACTGTCAAACGTGACCTACATAAAAGAGCAATCACGACAGTCTTCAAGGAAGCTGAGGCTCCCTTCACAAACTTGTTCCTCACCATTGTGGTAAAAGTTGTATCCTTTGGGCATTCCATATGTGTTCTGTGAATCTAACCTGATAAATCTGCTGTAACATTTCAGTTTCCCTAGGCCTTTGGATATCTTCATCTGTAGTATTCCAAGGCAGGTCCAGTGCTTCAGTTTGATTTAGGGTAGGCCTCTGTATAGTCCATGCTTCAGCAACCAAATGAACTCATTAGTTCCTTTCCTAACCTCTCAAGCTGAAACAGTGAAAGAAGAATCTGTGCTTAATAGGCCCATAGCAATAAACTCAAACTGATTCAACTTTTATGTTCTTGTACTATTATCCTACACCCTTAATAGCCATTCCCATACATATTCGCCAGGTTTCTGTTTGTACGTATTAGAAAAGTCAAACAGTTCTTTTGGAGTGTAGTATACCTCTTCCTGGGTGAAACCTTGTACTTCACCTTTTGGGGCTTGCTGAGGCTTAAGTCTAGTTAGTTATAGGTCTAGAAGCAAAAATGGGTGGTGGCAATGTCTTGTAAGTTAGTTGCGTAAGCAGTTCCCTGGGGAATGACTGAGACAACTCCCCACAGTTAGGCTAATCTTATTAGAAGGAAGTGACAAGACTAATGATTTTACTGGGGAAGGTGGCTTAGCAGACAAAGGTGGAGTGGTCTCTTGAGATGGGAGTGAGAGGGCTGGTTCTGTTGGCAGGAATGATTCAATGGAATTTAGAGGCCAGTGTCCCCCAGCTTCCTGCTTATCTACCCATTTGTCTCCATCCCAAGTTTTAGGGTCCCATTTCTTCCCAATCAGTGCCATGATTTTAACTTCAGACACCAGTCAAGGTTGGGTATTCAATTGGCATTATAATTCAGCCATTCTTATGATACAACCCTGGGTTTGGTTTTTTTGACAATATCAGTTACAATACTACAAGAAATTAGACTTCCCTACAAGACCCACCTGGCAACTTTGTTTATGTGTCACTTGAGCTGTGACTCTGAAGTCCTGAACTCTTCTCTTCCTCCCACCACTTCATCTATCAAAAGCAAGGCCAACTAACTAACTTCCTTATACTGCTCATTATGACAAAACTGTAGAAAGGTATCAAACATGCCATCACCCGGAAGCTCGCCTCTCATCAATATCTGATCTACTGAGGATGATGTTTTGTGTATCTCTATTGTCACTTCATGCCATGGGTTAGCAGTGTCCTCTTTACTACGGAAGCAGAATCATCAACATCTTTAAGACTAATGGGACTTGAGACCTAATTTAGAAAACTCATCCCTACAATTTTGTTTCCTTGGAAGCACTCTCAATACCAAAATTTTTAGGCTGGTTTCTTGAGAGAAGTAGAACCAGTGTCTCAGCTATCTAGTATTGCTCTAACAGAAATACTACAGGTAGATGGCTTTAACAAAGAGAAATTTATTTCTTTACAGTTAAGTGAGTTTGAAGTTCAAATACAGGGCTTCAGCTCCAGGGGAATTTTTCTTAGCTTTCTTCCCTCAGACTGGGAACTTCTTTGCACAGGAACCCCTTAGTCCAAAGGAAATACTCTGCTGCCCACACTGCTGCCTTGGTGGTATGAGGTCTCCGACTCTCTGCTTGCTTCCCTTTCCTTTTATCTCTGAAGAGATTGCTGCAACACAAGCCAAACTTGTAGAGTGAGTCCCGCCTCCCTAACACAACTGCCACCCACTCTCCCTCACTAACGTCACAGAGGCAAGATTAACACAAGGGGGAAAAAAAAGTCACACAATACCAGAAATCATGGCCTTGCCAAACTGATACACATTTTGGGGAGGACACAATTCAAACCATTACAATCAGTGAAGTGTGTGTGTGTATGGAAAAAGGGAGACAGAGATATTTGGGGGATGGTTTCTCTAGAGAAGCAAAACCAGTGAGATGTGTATGTGTGTGTGTATCCAAATAAAATTGATGTGAAGTCAATTCCAACCCATGGCAACCCAATACGACAGAATAGAACTGCCCCATAGGTTCTAAGGAGTGCCTGGTAGATTTGAACTGCTGACCTTCTGGTTAGCAGCTGTAGCGCTTAACCGCTGTGCCACTAGGTTTAAGTGCTATGGCTGCTAAGCAGAAGGTCATATACATATGTACATATAAACATATACACATGTGTACATATATACACCTATACATGTGTACATATGTGTATAAATGCACATACATGTGTATGTATGTAAATAGGTGTGTGTATATATGTATGTGCTCATGTATATATGGAGAGGGTAGGAGGAAGACACAGGTTTATCTCAAGGAATAGTTCACATGGTAGTAGAGGCTAGCGAGTCCTAAGTCCATGGGTCAAGCTGAAGGCTTCTCCTGACTCACATAACTGCAAGGGCTTACTAATCAAAGGTCAGCAGGTTATACAACAGGCTGCTAGTTTACTGGCTGTGGAGGCCAACTAACCCCAAGACAGGCACACAGTATGGAAGGCCACTGGCTCAAAAAGCAGATGTCATATGATGGTGAGCCAAATGCAGGATCCAGAGCAAGCAAAAGCCAGCAAGCTTTGAATCTCCCTATATATTGGATGTAGGCCACACCACCAAGGAAACTTTCCCTACAACTTACTATCTGATCACATCAGATTATATCAAGTGGTTACTACAGTATATCACAAAATGAACAATAACCACATCATTATGCAACTGCCAGATTACATTATTAACTACCAAACTACATCACTACATAACTGCCAAATCACTTGAGAATCATGGCCCATCACACTTTCCAAATTAACAACTTGCCTTGAAGTCTTTGTTTCAGGATCTGCTTCTGAGAAAGCCTAAAGTAAGATAAAACCTTGGAAGGGTACAGTGGAAAAATCTTGGGGCTGGAAGGTTGCGTTTGAATACCAGCTCCTTTGTATATAAAGCATTCTAAGCAGGCTTCCATACTGATCAGTTGAGCATAAGGCAGAATACTCATGTTTACAGCAAGACCCAGGCATACTACATATGCTATGTTATCCACCAGTTCCACTCGAAATCATATAACAACAATTTCCTTTGGCCAGCTTTGCCTCACCACAGAAAGCATAGCCTACTGATTTATCATCCTGGGCTAAATATAAAAGAGTTGTAGCCTGAGTCAGATGGTTATTTTCAGCATTCTGTCTTACTTTGCAGTCGCTGAGGGGCTCTGTTCTTGAGGGTAGCCTTTCTAAAGTCTAAGATCAACCCTGGTAGCCCCCATATTCCACGAACAACTACCCAGCCCCTCTCCCAAGGGAATTGTCTGCCAAGCACAAGATGACTGGTGCCCCAGCCTCCCTCAAGCCCACCGGGTTTCAGCTTCTGATTCCAGCTAGTCTCCAGGGCTGGGAACTGGATGCCTTCCCAGGACTGAAGTCTCCTCTCTCAAAGGGCACAAGATTAGGGCAGGAGGAGTGAGAAGAAACCAGTATGCAGTAAGAGTCTGTAAAGGGTTGAGCTGTAAAATACATGAATCTTTACAAAAATCCCTTCCAGAGAAATATTTCTGACCCTATTTCACAGAAAAAGAGAGACTTAAATGGTCACGTAAATTGTGTGGGCTTTGTGGTATCACATGTCCCTCTTCTTCCTCTGAGGTGTCTCTCACATCTAGAAATCTCCCAGTTGGGTGGAGTTTGAGACACAATGAGTGATGTGCTAGGGCCTCAGCTTGGAGGCGGGTGTGGTGCCTTTGACCCCTCAGCAGGGCTCTACCCTTATTTCTTTTGGGGCAAGGGAAAGAGAGCAGGTCCTGTGAGCTGACAAGGACCCTTCCCCCTGTACTTCTGGCCTGCTTGGCCTGGAGGACCCCTATGCCTGGAGATGGGATACTCCCGCCCCTGCTGCTGCTTCCCGTGAATGATAATGAAAGAGTAGCCTCTGCTTCCAGGGCATGCGCTTGCAGATTGTTGGGTGTCTTTTGGAGATGTGTCCTCTTTCTGGTCCATGGTGAGGGTGTCAAGGGAGAGATTTCTGGGCAGGAGGGTCTTCCTGGCACAGCTCAGATCCCAGCACCTCCCACCCAACCCACCTGGAACTCTGCCATCTCAGAGCCATCCCAGAAGCCTTTCCCAACTACTTCCTCTGGGACAGCCCCACTGTCCCGCAATGCAAAAAGCTGTGGACATTGCTTATTGAGGCTTAATTCTAGACCCTGTCTCTTACCTGCTTAAAAATATCCACAGCTCCTCACAAAATAATAGCTGAAATTCTCAGCACTTAAGGTCCTTTGTCATCTGTCCCAAATGAAGTTTTCTTGGTTTGTTTGACAGCACACTCCCAGGAGCCCACCTGCTTGCCTGGAAAGCCGTCTGCCCTTCCCCATCCTGGTAGACTCCTTCCCATCCTTTTGAGACCCCAGAAGATCTGCTGAGCCTGACCCCCTGCCCCACTTGCATACGTGGAACACCACTATCATTCCACCTCTGTTTGCATGACAGTTCATTCACTCTGCTTCTTAGGGAACAAGGGCCGTGTTTAATGCCTCATATATGTGAGCCCAGCACCGTGCTTTACCCAGCCAGTGCAACCTTGGTCTAGATTTAATTCAGGGACTCTTACTCCTTTTTCTTTGAGCCCTCGTAGCACAGTGGTTAAGAGCTTGGCTGCTAATCAGAAGGTTGTCAGCTCAAAGGTACCAGCCCATCCTATAGGATCGCTGTGAGTCAAAACTGACTTGAGAGCCATGGGTTTGGATTTGGGTTTTACCTTTTTTTGTGCTGTGACTACTTAGGCATCGGGGAAAGCCTATAGATCTCCTCACAGAGGCATGCTTCCAAATGCATAAAAATAAGAGGCAGAATTGTGTATGATACCAATTTTATTGAAAGCGTTGTCAAAATATTTTCATTTTATTGTGGTGAGATGTATGTATCAAAAAGTTTGTCATTTTAGCCTGTTAAGTGTACAATTCGGTGACATTACCTACAGTCATCATGTTGAACTACCATCCCTACTGTTCAATTCCAAAACTTTTTCATCATCCCAAAGAGAATTTTCAAGATATTTTCAAGTGAAATTTATGATGCAGTATAAAAGTGCTTCTTCACTAACAATGGATTCTAGTGACTGACATTTTCAAATAGTGATGAGAAGAGACAGTATTTCAAAATATCTGCAACAACTGTGACAAGAAAACATCTGAGGAAGAGCTAACATTAGGCTGAGCCGCATAAAACTGCCAGTAATGCACTGATTTTGACCTACAAAAATGGCCATTTCATGTTTTGCCTAACTCTTGCCCACAGTCATCGTTAAAGGAAATGCTCGATTCCAGGCGGAGGTGAGTAAAAAGGATGATGTTCCCCCCACCGAAGTTCACAAAACCATACCCAGTGATTCCAACGCATGGCGACTCCGCAGGGCAGAGCAGAACTGACCCACAGGGTTTCCAAGGGGCAGCTGGCAGGTTCTAACTCCCGACCTTTTGGCTAGCAACCAAGCTGTTAAGTCTCTGCCACCAGGGGAACCTAACTCTTTAACCACTGCACCACCAGGGCTCCTATCCAAGTTCAGGCGCCCTGAATTACATAAGGAACCCCTGGGAAGACACCCGTGGAACTCGATTGAAAGTCTCCAGTTGATGACTCAGCCTGGGCCCTTGAAGGAGGAGAGGGAACCCCTCTTGCACCCAGGGCCTGCCTGGGCTTCCCTCTCACGTCCCGGTCCCCCCAAGCACCTAAATAAAGTTTCTCTGCCTCTTCTCCTCAGGCTCCTTGTTTCCGCAGCTGAAACCATCGGAAGGCGTCTTCAAGGTTATCTTCTGGCTCGGCTACTTCAACAGCTGCGTGAATCCACTCATCTACCCCTGCTCCAGTCGCGAGTTCAAGCGCGCCTTCCTCCGCCTCCTGCGCTGCCAGTGCCGTCGTCGCCGGCGCCGGCGTCCCTTCTGGCGCGTCAACGGCCACCATTGGCGAGCCTCGATCAGCGACCCACGCCTCGACTGCGCCCCTAGCCCGGGTACTGCGCCTCCTGGGGCCCCACTGACCCTCATCGCGCCGCCGGTCCCCGTTTCCCCGGGCACGTCCGAGGCTCAGGCTCCCACCGCGGACAGCTGGAAGCCTCCCTGTGGCTTCCATGAGTGGAGGCTGCTCGCGTCGTTCCGGAGACCTTCTACACAGCTGCGGGCCAAGGTCTCCAACCTGTCGCACAAGATCCGCGCCCGGGGCACGCAGCGTGCGGAGGCCGCGTGCGCCCTGAGCACAGAGGTGGAGGCTGTGTCTCTTGGTGTCCCCCACGAGGTAGCCGAGGGCGCCACCTGCCAGGCCTACGACTTGGCAGACTGCAGCAACCTCCGGGAGACTGATATTTAAGGAGCCCGAGAAAGCTGGGGAATGTGCTCGGGTAGGGGTAGGGGTAGGGAGACCTGACTTTGTTCAAGCGGCCCATGTGGTATAGGGACCCGGAAACTGGATAGGGTGGCTGGTCTGTGCCATCCCAAAAGAACCGGGACGAGGTTTGGGCTGGGGCCCCTCCTGGACTGGGCGTGGAGAAGCTACGGGCTCCATGGGGCCTCTGACTTCAATCCCTGTTTGAGAAACACTGCCCCATCCACTATGCCCTGGACCCTGGCTGGATACTCTCAAATATGGCCCAAGCAGCCCTACCTCTCCTCTTGAGAAGGAAGGGCACGGAAGTCCAGCTGGCTGTCCTGAGTGTCTCCCCTAGGGGGAGGGAACAAGTGGGGCCTGGTCTCCTGGATGGATACATCTGCTCCCTCTTACTGCCAACTGGAGGAACCCAGTGGACCTGTCACAACGCCCCACAAGTTTCGGTGGCAAATTAGATTGCCATCATGCAAGCCTGGCATACTTAGCCCTCACCCGCTCCTCTTAACCCAAGCCCCTCTGTGTCCACGCCATCACTTGGCCTGGCCCTCATTGCTTCCCCTCAAGGGCCTTACTGTTTACACTCTGTACATAGCTCATTGTGCCTGTGCCCATCATTTCTTCCTGATATCTGGACCCACCAAGTCAGGACAGGTTTATCTGTCATTTTGAGACATATTTATTGGTAAGAGTTCTTATATTTTGTCCAAACCGCAAACTGGCCCTTTTTAGTGTATAACCCCAACGAACTCTATTTTCCCCCTAAAATCCTGCAAGTACGATAGGCATGCAGCGGGATAGATTACATTAGCCTTTTTGTTTCAGTTTAAAGGTCTGTTTCAGGGATGACTTCTGCCCTGTGGGACTTGAAACATCACCAAAGGACTCGGAGATTTTGTTGACTTCTAAAATTCTTATGATTCTTCAAGAGGAATCATATGCACAGATATTCACTTTATCAGCTTCCCAAGATGCCCCTGTGATGTTCTGAGAACCTCAGTGAGGAAGGTGGCCATCAGTTAAATGGGCGAAGAGATATCCAGCCCAAGTAGAATTGTGTACATGGGAAGTGACAGAACCGTAGCCTAGGAGCCATGCATGTTGGCTTTGAGTAAAATGTACAGCACTTGGCTTATTGCCAGGGGATCCCAGGCAGTTCTGTCTTCAGCTGAGTATCAACCACGTCCAGTTAGTGTGGGAGTGGTGACTGTGGCCCAGTGGACCTTTGGAAAGAGAACTAGTTGAAGAAGACTTTGGAGTGTCTGGCGTAGGGTGCTGTGAAACTGGAAGAGTTTGCTGCTGGCACAAAGGTAGGACAGTACTTTGACCCAGCAATTCCCATCCTGTACTGAGGGTGGGCATCGGTAGTCTGTTGGAATGGGCATTACAAGCTCGGTCCAGTCACCCCAGCTGTATGGTGTTAAAAAGACAGCCAATGCCAGGTCTTGGGAGCAGATATTTCATACGTCAGGTCTACAGCTGTTGCTGGACTTTCAGGCCCTGACACACACACCCTCCCTGCCCATCCACCCAAGTCACAGAAGGGGCAGTTAAAAGCAGGTGCTGGGAACATGCCACATGCCCCCAAAGAGGTCGTCATCTGGAAACACGTGGGCTGCCCTGCATCTGGAGACACTGAGGACCCCTCTTCCTGTCTTCTCACAGAAGAGAGGCCCATAGGTCAGATCAGGGGGCACTAGGGAACAGACCCTGTGTCAAAAGACTGAGCATTGCACTTCTCCCCAGACAGGAGAGAGCCAGACCTCGCTGGGGTTTGGATGCGTCTCTGAGGGGGAGGGGGAGGAGAGGAGGTGGGTGGTCAAGGCAGTTGAACCCATAGAAAGTCAACAGTGGGCACCAGTTATCAGGGTAAGCGGGGAGCCTTGATCAGGAGAATTTGAGGAGGACCTCTCTGCCCAGTACTTTTTCTCAACATGATCACCAAGCAGCAAAACATCTCTGATGTCCAAGCCTTAGCCCCGTGTCTGCTGGACACAAGATCCTGGGCACATAGCTGCCTCCTCCTATGTCTTCCGTGCCAGATACTGAGCCTTCAGGAGATGAAGGAGAGCTGCAGAGTCCCCAGAGAGGCCATACCCATAGCAGGCATTTTGGAGGACCTTGTTCTAACCATTAATAAAGCACTGTGCTGCTGACCTTGGTCTCAGGCTATGACAGGGATCATAGAATGACCCAGAAAAAAGGACAGAACAGCAACAGCACCCCTAGGTGAAGGAACCTGTTGGGAGTGATTCTGGGAACACCTGGAAGAAGTGCATTTGCCATACCATTTCTTGAGTCCTCAGGTGCCTCAGCCCACACAAGTGATTAAAGAGACCTTCCCAGCTGTGCATTATCTCATCAAAAATGTGACCATTGTCCCCAGCAGGCCCCACTGAAATGTCAAGATGATTGGGGGCGTGGATAACTCAATGCTGATGCAAATGCTGATGAATTCAAGGGGGGGGAACTCAGTGCTGATGAATTCAAGGGGATGGGTGAGCCTGAAGGTGTCTGGGAGCGGGAAGGGGGTGCTCCTGTGGGATGGGAAGGGGCAGACGCCAGTCTCCAAAGAAATTGGCATTTGCCCAAGTTCTCTCCCCCCCCCCACCATCCTTAAAAAACCTCATTCGTGCTTCCCACCAGGACTCTGGCTCCAGTCTGCCCTCTCTTCTGTCCGAGCTGGGCTCTTGCCACCAATTCTGTCTTGCTTCCCACACTCTTTCCAGGACCTCTGTCCCCAGTATCCCCTAAAGCCACTTTTGCAAGTCACCTGGGACTTCCATTTCCCTCTGTCTCTGCTGCAGGCCACCCTGCAGGTGGCCACCCCTGCCTCCTAAACTGTTCTTTCCCTGCTTGGGCCTCCCCCTCGGGTGATTTGCTGACCACACTGTCTCCCTTGCAGGCTCCTTTCTCTACCCTTAAATTCCCCGGAGTTTTATTCCTTCTCCTGAACTTTCCACACAAGCTCATCCACTCCAAATCATTCCAATGACCACTTGTACATAAATGACTCCCAAGGGTTCATGTCTGGGTCTGGAGTGTGTGTCCACCCTCCCCCTGATGACCTCAAATACAAACCCAGCGCCCAAGTGGCCTCTCCCAAAGCTGTCTCCTCCATACCAGCATGATGAAGCCACTGGTGCTGAAGTTTCAGGGTCCTGGAGAGCCCTGAGCCTACTTCTGGGCCATGACCCATGCTCCATCTTGCAGAGAATTCACTACCCTTCCAAGACCTTCCTCACAGACTGCCTTTGTTCAGAATGAGCTCCATGCCTTCCTGTAACTACCACACAAATCACTCTGTATTGAGTCCACTGAGCACGTCTGTTTCACTGCACAGGTGCAAGGCACTCTGTCCCTAAGGCTGCTCAGTGCACGGCATGAGTGCTCGTCAAATACTAGATCCATGAGACTGGCCCACTGACCCTTCAAACCAGTGCAAACTTGCTAGCGGTTGGTCTGGCACCACGGTCTCTGTAAGACCCTCACCTCAGCGGGTGGCACCAGTTCTCGAGAGCCTAGAGGCTATGTCCTGTCAGTGAGAGAACCACTGCACCCCTGGATTCATGCAGCAGTACTGCCCAAAGCTCCATTCTGGAGCCCCACCACTGTCACAAGCCAGTCCCTACATTTCTCCTGCTGTTGCAGACGCTGACAGGTCCGACCTCACACCCTCCACCCTCCCCTCAGTGACCTGTCAGAGTCCAGCTCCTCAGAGCCCTCCTGACCCTATTTCTATTTTCATCCTGTTACAACCCCACGGGGTTACATGTTCACCGTCTGCTTGGAAAGAATTTCCTTTTTTTTTTTCTCTCTCTGGTGGCTCCAAGGAAGCACAAAACCATATGCTTCTAAAGGCTAAACCAGTCCCGCGGCCTTTGCCTGGAGGAACGCTCTGGGAGCCAGTGGACCAGCCCTCACTGGAGCAGGTAGTGTCAGGACGGGCATCTGGGGAGGGGGCTTTGCCTTGCTCCCCTGCCACTATGGGCAGGCCAGTCTTCTGCACCTTTCGGGAAACACTGACCATGAAGTTGGCCTACGTTTAAAATTGCTCTGAGAGAAACTCGGGAAATTGCAGGATGCACTTGGAACAAAGGAAAAATCCAAGAACTGGGGTATAGCAGGCTGAGTCAGAGGGAAAGATGCATGGGAGCAGCTCCAGGGACCTCAGTGTGACTTGTGTACGTGTTCCCCCAGGGGCTCACCATTCAAGTAACTCTGCCACACTGTGTTCACCTCCTGTCCTGCCGGCAACCAATGAAGCTTCTTCAGCCACTCCTGACAGAAGAGCTCAACTGGACCAGCTCATTATTTTGAGCCAGACCAGAGGTCATGGGGTCACTGGCCAGCCTATGGATTGACTAACTTAGGGTCAGGTTCTAGCAGCCGGGGCAAGCAGGTGGGAGGAAACAGAATAATGCTGTCTGAGCACCAGCGTTATTGATAGGTGAAGAAATTCTCTGAGATGAGGGACAGGACAGATGATTTATAGCTCTGACACACTCATCAGTTAAGAACACAGTTGGGATAATGAAACTGGTCAGTAGCTGCTTACGAATTGAGCATTATTTGTCTCACCTTGTTGGGTTATAAGGTAAGTGATTGCTGGCATTACCAGTCAGGGATCCAAGCTCTTTCTGTTTTTGCTTCATAATTTCTAGTGTGTTTTCTATTGACCTTTTTGTGGCCTCCTTATTAGAAGATGGAAACCTTGGTGGCATAGTGGTTAAGTGCTACAACTGCTAACCAAAAATTGGCAGTTCAAATCTACCAGGTATTCCTTGGAAACGCTATGGGACAGTTCTACTCTGTCTTAGAGGGTTGCTATGAGTCGGAAGGGACTTGATGACAGTGGATTTTTGTTTTGTTTTTTAATCACAGGATGGCTCCATGACTTATGTTCTTGGTCAAGACAGTAAAAAGGAAGTGGGCCTGGGCTGTAGCACTCATCTTCTCTTCCCAAGAAATCAAAAGCTTTCCCAGAACCGCCTCTCCCCAAGCACATGTCCTCTTAGGTCATATTGTCCAGAACTGGGTCCCTTGACCACCCCAAGCTACAAAGGAGATTGGTAAAGTAGGAAACTGGACAGTATGACTGATTTTGAGCAAACAAACAAGCCAACTCCTATGGAGTCTATTACAATTCATAGCTAACCTATAGCACAGAGTAGAACAATCCCCTAGGATTCCAAGGAGTGGCTGGTGGATTTGAACTGCCAACCTTTTGATTAGCTGCCAAGCTCTTAACCATTGTACCACCTGGTTTAGAGCAGGAGTCTGCAAATCCTGTGGGCCAGATTTAGCCCACCATCTGACTTTGCACAGTCATGAACTACATTTTTATACTGGTTTTTATTTAGTGTGTGTGTGTGTATGAGTGTGAGTGTGCGTGTGCGTGTGCACGCACACGCGCGCACTGTCTAAGCAATTCCAACTCACAGTGACCCTATAGGACAGAGTGAAACTGCTCCCATGAGTCTGAGTCTGAGTCTGAGTCTGAGTCTGAGTCTGAGTCTGAAATCTTTACAGGAGCACATTACCAAGTCTTTTCTCCCCCAGAGTGACTGGTGGATTCAAACTGCTGACCTTTGAGTAAGCACCCAAGCAATTAACCACTGCACTACCAGCCAGCCAGCCAGCCAGCCAGCCAGCCAAGTGCCATCAAGTCGGATCCAACTCATGGCGTCCTTATATTTTTGTATAATTAGGGAAGAATATTATAGATTTTTTTTTCTCTTGTGTATTGATGTATTTCCACTGTCATAGTTATCTAGTTCTGCTGTAACAGAAGCACCACTAGTGGATGGCTTTAACAAATACATTTATTCTCTCAGTTTGGGAGGTTGAAAGTCCAAATTCAGGGTACTATCTCTAGGGAAAAGCTTTGTGTCGCTGTCAGCTCTTCTGTCCCTTCAACATCTGTGGACCCAGCATTCCTTGGAGATCCCCATATGTCTTGGCATCAATTTCCCCCTGGGTCCAGGAGGTTCTCAGTTCAAGGACTCTGGGTCCAAAGAATGTCCTGCACTCCCAGTTTTTCTTTCTTGATGGTAGTGAAGTCCCTTCTCCTCTGCTCATTTCTGTCTCTGTGTCACTTATAAGGTAAAAGTGGGATTCAAGCAAGGGTGTCCTTGAATAAGGCAGTAATTTGAGCAAGTGTGGTGACTTAATAAGAGTGTGGCTTGAGTCACACCCTCTAGTAAGTGTCAGACTCAAAATATATCTCCCTAATCCTGCCCCATAAGAGTTTTATGATTTAGAACACATAAAATAACTGCCAAAAATACATCATTACATAACTGTAAAACTATGTCATTATATAACTGCCAAACCATTGAGCATGACAAAGTGGAGAATAGTTACATCAGATCGCAAAATAGAGAACATCCAGACAATACTGGTAATCATGGCCTAACCAAGTTTATACATACTTGGGGGGCAGCCCATGAGGGAGGACACAATTCAGCCCATGATATTCTACACTTTGGCCCCTCAAGATTCATGCCCTTGCCACACATAAAACAGATTAACTGTATCACATCGTCCCCAAAGTTTCTGAGTCTGAGGCAGCTCTACTTCTTGTGCTCCTTCCATCCATCCTTCTCATCTCCAAGGGGCTCCAGGGATGGTGCTTTCCTTTTCTTGGAGAACAACAGCTATAGCTCCTTTGGCCTGATTCTCCTGGGAGAACTCCAGCAGGCAAACACTTTCTCTCCTTCTGTTCCTTCTCTGTCACCTTCAGTCTAAGCTGATGGGTTTTCTACAATGGCAGTTGATTAGATCAGCCCCAGGCTTAGTTTCTTTTACAAAAGTTTGTGTAACCATCTCATTAGTGAACATTCTAGTTTGTACAACAGAATTTTCTAAATCTTTGTTTTGTCTCCATGTTACACAGTTCATTTTAAGTCCATCTCTTTCTTCTCACATTTTATTATATGCAGCAAGAAGAAATAGCATTGACCCCTTGTTTTAGTCAACTAGGGCTGGTCTAACAGAAATACCAAGAGTGGATGGCTTTAACAAAGGAACATTTATTCTTACGTAGGCAGGTAGGCTACAAGTCCATATTCAGGGTGTCCACTCCAGGGGAAGGCTTTCCCCTTGTCGGCTCTGGAGGAAAGTCCGATATTGCATCAGTCTTTGTCCAGGGAGCATCTTGGTGCAGGAACCTCAGGTCTGAAGGGCATGCTTTTCTCCCATAGCTGCTTTCTTGATGCTGTGAGGTTCCTAATTCTCAGCCTGTCTCCCTCTCCTTTTATGTCTTGCCGACTGAAAGGATTAAGGGTGGGGCAAGCTACACTCCTGGGAAACTCTTTACAGTGGAGCAGGGAGGTGATCTTATGCAGGGATTTACGGCCCCACCCTAATCTTTAACATGCAGCATAGGAAAACCACAAAACGGAGGACAGCCACAAGATACTGGGAGTCATGGCCCAGCCACATGGCTACACCTATTTTGGGGGGGACACAATTCAATCCATGACACTCCTTTATGATCTTGCTTAGAAATCTCATCAGGAAAATATTCAAGTTCATCACTTTTAAGTTCTACCTTCTACTAGACCTTTGACTGTGATTCAGACCAGCTATTTTTCACTACATGAAAAGTGACACCTTTCTTCCGTTGTCCAGTCAGACGTACATCTTCTTTTAAAGCCTCACCAGAAGCTCATTTAACACCCACATTTCTAGCAACATTCTGTTACTGGTGCCATGTGTATTCTCTAAGACAGTAGAGACTTTCTCTATAACTTGCCTCACTTTCTTCTGAGCCCTCATTAGAATCACCTTGGATCTCTGTAGTTCTACCAACTGTCTCTTTAAGGCAAGCTAGGCTTTTATTATTAGACACCTTAAAATCCTTCCACCCTCTACTTATTACCCAGTTCTAAAACTACTTCCTTGTCTTACATATCTGTTAGAGCAGTGCTTTAGTCAGCTAGTGCTGTTCTAACAGTAATACCACAAAGTGGATGACTCTAACAAGGAAAGATTTGCTCTTACACAGTCCAGTAGGCTATAAGCCCAAAATCAGAGTGAAAGACTTTTCCTCTTGGCTCTGGAGGAAAGTCCTGGTGTTGCATCAGTCTTTGGTCAGGGAGCATCTTAGCATAGGAACCTCAGATTTGAAGGACATTCTCTTCCTTCAAATTTGGAAGTTGTAAGACCAATTATAATTCTTCACTCTCTCCTTGCTGCCTTTCTTGTTATCTCTCCTAGGATGAAAGGATAAAAGGTGATACAAGCCACACTCCAGGGAGACTCCTTTTACAATGGTGCAGGGAGAGGACATTAGGGGTTTGCAGTCTTATCCTAATCCTCTGTAATGTACAGCACAGGCAAACCACTAAATGGAGGACAATCATAGAATATGGAGAATCATGGCCCAGCCATATGGCTACACACATTTGGGTGGGGGGAGACACAGTTCTATCCATGACAAGCAGTACCCCAATATTTACTGTTTACAAAAGTTTATTGGTACCAAATTCTTAGTTATCTAGTACCAGTATACCAGTAATACCTAAAGTGGATGGCATTAACAAATTTATTCTTTCACAGTTTAAGAGGTTAAAAGTCCGAATACAGGATGTCGACTCTAGGCGAAACATTCTCCCTCTGTTGGCTCTGAGGGGTGGTCCTTGTCTCCTTTCACCATCTATCTACAGGCTAGGTATTCTTTTGGGACCTCCATGTGTTTGGGTATCAATCTTTCCCTAAGTCAAGGAGATTTTCAGTGCAGAGACCCTGGGTTCAAAAAACATGCTCTGCTCCTGGTTGTTCTTTCTTGGTGATAGTAAGATCCCTGCTTCTCTGCTCACTTCTATCTCCTTTTATCTGTTATAAAAGGTATACTCAAGCAAGGACATGACTTGAGTACATGACGTGGAAAGTAAGGACACTTGAGAAAGTGTCACGACTTTAGTAAGAGTACGAGTTGAGTCACACCCTCTAGTAAGGATGCAACTCAAGATACACCCCACCCTAACCCTGTCTCATAGAGGTTTTAGGAGGACAGCTACATAATTGTGTCACCAAGAGTTGGGATCAATGGAATGGCAATGGGTTTTGGTTTTTTTGTTTTGAGGTTTTTTTGGGGGGGGGTTGGCTACATGATTACATAACTGCCAAACTATATCACTCCATAACTGTCAAACCACTGAACATCACAAAATGGAGAATAATTACATCAGCTCACAAAAATGCAGGACAACTACACAGTACTGGGAATCACGGCCTAGCCAAGTCAACACATATTTAGGATTCAATCCAAAACCCCCACCTACTAGGCATATGTTACGTGCTCAGCAAATATCAGCAAACATATACTTAATTCAGTGACCATCACCTGCACATTCATTGATGGCCGTAATGTCATGACACATGAAAATTATGCAATATCTAATACATAATATCCTCAGTTTTGTCTCCTGACCCACAGTGGCTAAAATATTTACTATCTTACCCTTGACAGAGAAGCTCTTATTTTAGGCAACGGGGTATAAGAATGGTATGGGGTATTGTCTGACTTCCTCTAAATTCATGAGGGGGAAAGAGAATTAAGATCAACAGCCCAAGGCTGATGCCTATGAGGCAGCAGTCAGACACGTCTCCTGTCTCTTCCATCTTTACCAATTTTTTTTTCAATTGCATGTTGTCCTCTATTACACCTCCCTCAACCAATCACCTGCAAGGGGGTTGAATAAGATTTCAAAATAATTACTAAAACACTTCTTATCTCAGTTATGATTATCTCTAATGCAAGCTACAAGCCTCCTTGGACCTGGTGATAATGCCATACTCTCTGCCATCTTTGCCATTTCTGACACAAACCATCCTTCTCATGGAACTCTCTATATCTCCGTTGAGTTCAAAAATACATTACAACGACCACAACAGAACTTGCAGACAGTACTCACAATTATGGAGTTTATTGGAGAAGTAACAGGTGCAATTCAAGTTCAGGAATGCTCAGGATACAGTTCCTCTTCCATCAGGACAGCCTCTTCTTACCTAAGTCACAGGAACACCGTTCTCTGGCCTTGGGCTCTGCCCTGATCTGACAAGTGTTACAAGAGAAAGCTCTTTTGGCTCTGCCAGTAACTACCCCAAGGAGCCTCACTCTGCCACTAAGCCACTGGCAGAAGATACTCGTCTCTAACTGGGTGAGTCAGCAAGCCCAGCTCCACCAAGTGCCAGCAGCCACCCTAGTCCTCCAGCAGGCCTCTCACCTGAAGGCGCTCAGCTTTCCTCCTCCATGGCTGGAAAGCCCTCCACAGCATCTTCTGCCAGTCTCCCGGTTCTGCTGGCTGCTGCTGCCGTTCTCTGCTGCTGTTTCTCTGCCACTGCTTCTCATTGTCTTTCCATCTTCAGTGTCACAGCTCCCTCTCTGTTTCCTGGGTCTAGGAGGGTCTCAAGACAGGGATTTCAGGTCCATAGGACATGCTTCACTCCTGGGTTATCTTCCTTAATGGGGGCAAGATCCTCTCCACCTCTGAAATGGTTCATTTTAAGCCAAGCGGAATAGCAAAGCCGACCAGGCCCTCTTGGTGAGCCACAATTACTTTATTGGCATAGGACCATGGTGAGAAAGGCCATATAGAAGTGATCTGTCACACCACAGGAGGGTCATTGCCTCTAGTTGGGCACATGGCCAAATGAGGAACCAGCAGTAGGAAGTAGAAGAGATCAGATACCAGGTGGCAGCTCTCAACATCTGCTACATATGCCATTCAACATACTCCAAACCTACGTCCATTGATCTAAGCTGCAAGCAGCATAAGCTAAGAATTCCTCTCTTGCTCATAACCTAATACAAAAGGGCTTTTCTGGAAACCCGCTCCCTCTAGGACATCTTCCCAGATTGACCAAGGAAGCATGCTGAATTTTGAAAGACATCCATGAAAAGGAAAAGGAGACACCAGGAAATATGTGACTGACTAGTTGTGGCCCAAGACGCTTCCAAACTCACCCATTGCTGTCGAGTCAAACCTAACTTACGGCAACCCTATAGGTCAGAGTGAAGTTGCCTGCATAGTGTTTCCAAGGCTGTAAATCTCCAGGGAAACAAGCTGTCACATCTTCCTCCCACAGAGCAGCTAGTCAGTTTGAACCACTGACCTTTAGTTATAAGGGAGCACTTAACCACTGCATCACCAGGGCTCCTCAGTATGACAGAGCTAGAAAATGGATCTGATACATGTTCCACAGTTTCCAGTCCCATATAAGCTGACATACATAGGCTGCCTACTGAATACAGAGTGAAGTTCATAAACCCAAAGCCAATGTGCGCATTTACAATGAGAAACATAGCTTAACTATCAGCCAAGCCAATACTCTCATGGTGATCATTGAGCTTGGTGCTAAGCCAAACTGAAAGCCACTTAGTAAGCTGGGAGGCTCAGCTGTACATTTAATGGGAAGAAGCATTTACCTAGTGGCACTAGGCATGGGGCACAGTCTCCATGCCAGGGCCCTGCCTCTTTGTGCCACTTGCCTGTTTCTATGACGCATCCTTTGCCATCTGCCATCTAACTGACTCGAGTGTCAGGGCCAAACTTTTGTCCTTCTCTGAGCCTTTACGTTGACTCTGCCTCTGAGTTCATCCATCGTAAATCCATTTCAGAGTGAACCCCTCAGAAGACAATCTTGAGAATTTTATTCCCAAGCAATTCAGATCACCCTGGTGGACAAATCTACAAGTGCTAAATGCCTGCACCCCCTGCATATTAGACTGTTGTTATCCTCCAACCAGCGCTGTGGACTGCACCTGCCCAGGTAAGGCCTAGGTGCCCTGTGACACCCTGCAACTAGCCCAGTATGCTCCACCAACAAATGGCTGGTGGCAGACATTGAATAATTCATGCATTTGATAATATCTGCTGAGCACCTACTATGTGCTCAGTAGGTAGAGATACATCAGTGCACAAAAGAGAAAAATGTTATCCCCCACTGGAGTTCTCATTCTAGGAGAAACGAGTAATAGTTAATAAATAAGATACACGGTACATTAGACTGTCATAAGCAAAATAAATATGTCGGGGAAAGGGATAAGCAGTGCTGGGATCAGAAAAGACTTTAAGAGACTTTGAGAGCAAAGTAAAAACATAAATAATAAGCACCAAACCAGTTGCCATCAAGTGGATTCTGACTCATGTGTTTCAGAATAGAACTGCACTCCATAGGGTTTCCAGTGCCTGTGACCTTTCAGAAGTAGATCACCAGGTCTTCTAAGATGCCCCTGGGTAGACTCAGGCCACCAGCTTTTCATTTAGTAGCTGAGCATACCACCCAGGAACTCCAAGAACAGGATAAAATAAAACCACTGCCGTTGAGTTGATTCTGACAGTGACCCAAAAGACGGAGTAGAACTGCCCCAAAGCGTTTCCAAGGAGCACCTGGCAGGTGTGACACTTAACCACGGCTGTGGTTAGCAGCCGTGACACTTAACTGCTACACCAAGAGAGCCCAATAGGACGTTATAATTAGGCAGATGCTAGATTAACAAAGAGGAGAGGCAAGCAACACCTAAAGTCAATGGGGCTGGAGAATATACTCCACTCCAAGGAGGAGAGGAAAGTCACTGAGTATTTGCTGAGTCATTCTCTAATCTGTCACAAGGGAACTGGCTCTTCCGGCAGAGTTAGCCCCTTTATCTTACCCTCTCAGTCACCGTAGAGTCCATTCCTACTTATGGCAACCAGGTTGTACTAGACTGCTAACCTGAAGGTTTGCAATTTTATCCAATCTCATAATGCCATGGAAGAAAGGCCTGAGAATCTGTTTCCATAATGATTATAGCCAAGAAAACCCTACGGGGCAATTTTACTCATGGGATTGACATGAGTCAGAATTGACTTGACAGCAGAGGGTTTGCTTTGGTTTTTGGTATATAAAACCTTCTCTAACCTCCCTCCAGGAGCACCTAGAAGGCATCTAATCACCAACTCAGAGGTGTCCTAAGGGATTTGGACTCTAGGATAGCTGAGGGTCGGCCTGCTTTCAGCAAGCAGCTGTTTCTAAGTGGAGATGGGACCATGGGCAAGGAAAACAACCGAACACTATCTAGGATAACTACTGCGGTGGACCAAAAGGCACAATTGTGGGAGGTGGGGTCACATCCAGAGAGTGGATATGCTACTGGCCAGTGGTCTGAAAATCAAATTGCTGATTCTCTGAAGCTCTTCTTTTGCTCTGCCACTGTTCTGGGGTTTGGGTTCTGGAATCTACCATCTTCTTCTGCCACAATGTCCATCAAGAAAAGATTATGTAAGGAAGTATGGGCTGTATGAAGATGAACTATAGCCACATGCAACATGAATGAATATCATGAATATGATGCTTAATGAAAAAAGTTAAGCTCGAAAGAATGCATTTTTCTATGCGATTTCACCTACGGGAATTTCAAGTTGGGCAGACAAATCAAAATGTCAGTGTTAGAATTTCTTTGGCCAAGTGGGAGGAACTCATGTTTAGGAAAGGGCTTAGGAAGTGCTAACAATGTTTTATTTTGGAAGTGACATCAAGTGGATTCTGACTCACGGTGACGACATGTGTTTCAGAACAGTTTTGTGATAGCGGCACAAAACTGTTCACTCTGGTGATTTATGGATCATACAGGGCCAGACAATTAAGTCTGCAAACTTATTGTTCTAAGTGCTACATACCTCGTTGCTGAATATCGCTATGGTCACCTTCGAAGCACTCCCCCTGGGAAGCTATGCACTGATGCCACTGCCTAGTCCACGCTTCAGAGCAATTTTTGAATTCTTCAGTAACGGCTATTGTGCACGGGGGCAAGTTCGGGAACTTAATTCTATAGGTTTCTGTGAGGGAGTTTTTACCCAGTAAACAAATAATTGTATTCGAACACCCTCTCTGCTCACCTGATCTGGCCCCCAATGGCTTTTTTCTTTACCTGAAGATAAAGTATGGGAAAGGACATTTTGATTATAGTCAGGACATCAGGAACAATATGACAACAGCTCTGATGGCCATTCCAGAAAAGAGTTCCAAAATTGCTTTGAAGGGTGGGCTAGGTACTGGCATTAGGGCATAGCTTCCCAAGGAGAGTGCCTCAAAGATGGTAGTAGTGATATTCGGCAAGGAGTTACGTAGCGCTTTTTCTAGGATAGGTTCACGCACTTAATTGTCAGATCTCATACACTTCTTTTCTGAGTAATTCTCTCTATGCTATAAACAAAAATTTGACGTCGAGTTGATTCCAACTCACAGTTTCCCTATAGGACAGAATAGAACTGCCCCCTAGGGTTTCTAAAGCTGTAATCTTTACAGAAGCAGACTGCTAGGTTCTTCTCCTGTGGTATAGCTGGTGGGTTTGAACCACCAACCTTTCGGTTAGCAGCCAAGCAGTTAACTACTGTGCCACCAGGGCTCCTTTCCCTAGCCTGCAAGTTGTACGTCAATATAAAAACTTAAAGGAAAAAAGAGGAAAGCCTGTTGTACGTTCAAAGAGGCTTAGAAGACACAGCAAAGGGATCTAGTCAAATCTCTTGCTAGTGATTCAAAAGGTAATCCCCTTTCTGTGCAGGCATTACTGCGATAGTTTATTGAATTGTGGTGGTATGAAAATCTGATTGTGAAGAACTTACTGTAATAAAATAACTATCCAAGACCATAAAATAGCAAATTTAATGAAATGAAAATGATGAAATATTGTCTAAAACATCACTCCTAGGATACAGCGTAACCTGTAGAATGCCTTTATCAAGATGAGCCCCGTGTCCCAGAACTCCTTAAATGAACGGAAGCCTGGGCACACTTGAAGAGGGGCTTTTCTATAACACCACATCAACACCTGTCTGTCAGTTTCTTGTGCTGTGGTGGCTTATTATGATGCTAGAAGCTATGCCATTGGGATTTCAAATACCAGCAGGGTCACCCATGGTATGCAAGTTACAATGGGCCTTCCAGACTAAGACTGGGAAGAAAAGTCTGGCAATCTGCTTCTGAAAATTAGCCAGTGAAAACCCTATAGATCACAGTAGAATCTTGCCCAACATAATGCTGAAAGGTGAGTCCCCTAGGTTAGAAGTCATTCAGGTACACAGCAGCCACAGCAATGGATTCAAGACGGCACAAGACTGAGCAACGTTTTGTTCTATTGCACATAAGGTCATGACGGTCAGACTCACCATGAAAGCAAGAACATAACCCTCTGTACACATCTTCCTCCCACAAAAGATGTCTGAGGCCTTTTATTTATGTGGTTGCTTTCTGGGGAAAGAAAAACAAATAACTTGCAGATATGAATAAATACGCATATAGAAAGTTAATCAAGCTCTGATCCAAATCTGTCTAGTGGTAGCCTGAGCGACCTGGACCCTTCCTGGGCCTTTTTCCCAACTCCTGAGAGAAGAGCCGGAGCAGATAGTCTTGACAGCACTCAAGTTAGCATCTCTGGCTCCCTGATGCCTGGAGCGAAAGCCGTTATGGTAGGGGAAGCCAGGAGGAAGCTGCTGACGGAATTCAGTAGCAGGGACTGCTGCCAACATTCAAGAACACAGTGGCCAGGCTGATTAAAATGGAAGCCCTGAGGTAGGCAGGGCATTCGGGGCTTTGAAAGCTCCCCTAGGTAATCTCAGCATGCAGCCAAGGTTGGGAACCACAGTGCTAGGGTAAGAGCTGAATGCTGGGTTGTTTTTCAGTCTCCCTCAAAAGATCCTAATGTATGACTAGGCCTACAAACCAGAGAGGTCAACAGTACTTTTCAGACTTTTCTGTGCAGTCAAGTCACCTGGGAGCTTATTAAAAGTGCAGATTCTGAATCAGTAGGTCTCGAGTGGGACCTGAACATTTTTAAAGCTCCCAGATGAGAGCTATGCTGCAGGTTCACAGATCACACTTTGAAGAGCAAGACTGTAGACACACAAAAGACCTAGAAGGCCATCCCAGTCCTGTAGTACTCATGAGACTGCTGGGAAGATCAAATGTCTTCATGCACAATAACTTGTGTGCCAGCTGGTTGATTCTGACTCACACAACAGAAAACTGCCCCCATGGGGCGTCCTACTAGGCTATCAGGAGAGACCAGTCTCTGGTAGAGGGCATCATGCTTGGTGAAGTAGAGGATGAGCAAAAAAGAAGACTTTCATCAGCGGGCTCAAATATATCTAGTATTGTGAAGATAGTATAGGACAGGGCAAGATTGCATTCTAAGAGCAATATTTTTTTAATTATGATTGAATGAAGATGTACATTCCCATATAAATTTGCATGCCCACCTATATGCAGCTTCCCCTGCTCTCCCTGCCCGGTGACAGCACACTCTTCCTCTCTGGTCCATACATGTCCTATCCTCCCAACAGTCTCCTATCCCCACCTCTCTACCCACTCCCCTTTCTCCAGTAAGAGGTCAGCAGGATGATATCCTACAGATGCACGGAACCATGAAGTGCACCCAAGATATGGTCACTCTGCATCACCAAGTCCAATCCATTACTGTCCAAAGAGTAAAACTTCATTGTGATTTATGGGCAGGGGCAGCATCAGGGCCAGGGGCTATGCTCTCAGAGGAATCCTGAAGCCCCTGGACCATCAGTTGCAGTCTTTTTTTTTTTTTTTTCCTAAATGGCCAATACCAGGCCATTTCAGCTCACTAATGCCTATGATATTGGTATTTATGTGTTCCGTTTCATTTTTTTTTATTTTTTTATTTTTATTTTTTATTTAACATAACTGAGTAAAAATGTACATTCACATGTAAATTTACATGCCCCCCTATATGCAGCTTCCACTGCTCTCCCTGTCCAGTGACCGCACACTATTCCTCTCTGCTCCATACATGTCTCATCCTCCCAACAGTCTCCTTTCCCCTCCTCTCCGTCCACTCCCCTTCCTCCAGCCAGAGGTCAGCAAGATGATATCCTATAGATGTATAGAACCATAAAGTGCTTCCAACATATGGTTACTCTGCATTGCCAAGTCCATTCCATTCCTGTCCAAAGAGTGGACCTTTGTTATAATTTATGGGAACGGGCAGCATCAGGGCTGGGGGCCATGCTCTCAGAGGAACCCCAAAACCGCTGGACCATCAATTGAGGTCTTTTAGTGGAGATCTCGTGATGCATCTCTTTTTATTCTTGTGTTGCCAGTGAGGCTCCTCTCTGTGAGCTCTGTCATGGCTATCACTGGTGGTGGCCGGGCACCATCCGGTTCTTCCAGTCCCAGGTCCATGTAGGCACCCACTCTTGTGGGTCTCTCTGTCTTCTCGGTTGTCTTTACCGCATGTCACTTTGGCCCTCGGTGAGCATCCGTTCCTGCTGAGTTGGGACCATTTGCTGTGTCCTCGGATGGCAGCTTGGCAGCTTTTAAGACCCCAGACACCACTCACCGATGTGGGGTGCAGAGAGCTCTCTTAGCAAAACACTAGTTGTGCCAATTGGCCTGGAATTCGCCTAAGAGCATGGTCCCCCACCCCCCGCTCCAGCTACTCTATCCTTGCAGTATTGAGTTAAGATGGAAGGAGTACTCAAGTTATGCTGAAGTCCACTTAACGTTGTTCTTGTTCCTAATGTGTGCTGTCACTGCTTTCTCCCAACTAGATTTCTAGTAACTACCTAAACTAAACCCTCCCCCCCTCGCCCTCCCTCCCTCCCCTCCCTTGCAGCTGTCAAAGAGTCTTTTCTTCTATACACAAGTCTGTTTTTGAGGTCTTATCGTAGAGGTCTCATACAGTATTTGTCCTTTTGTCGCTGACTACTCTCACTCAACATAATGTCTTCCAGTTGAAACCAGGTTAGGAGATGTTTCCTGGAATCATCGTTATTCTTTATCATTGTGTAGTGCTCCATTGAGTATATGTACTACAGTTTACCTATCCATTCTTCTATTGTTGGGCATCTAGGTTGATTCCACAATTGCAGTCTTTTAGTGGAGATCTCAGGGTGCACCCCTTTTTATTAGGAACAATCTTTATGGGAGCAAACCACTAGGTCTTTTCTCCTGTGAAAAGGCTGGTAAGTTCAACCACTAATGTTTCCCTTAAGCAACTAAGCTCTTAACATTGCACCATTGGGGTTTCTTAACTTAGATACAGTCAACTCTCCTTAGAAGGAGAGAGCCATGAGCTCTCCAAGTGAATGACAATGAAGGCATGAGGAGGTGATCGTTGTCCCTGCCATACAGCACAGCTGAGTCATTAGCATAGGTTAACTCTGATACACACAAATCACCTGGGGATCTCGTTAAAATGCAGGTTCTGATTCAGGTCAGAGGTAGAGCCTGGAGTTCTGCATTTCTAATGAGTTTGTAAGAGATACTAATGCTGTTGGTCTGGGGACCACACCTAGCGCAACAAGGCTGTAGACAAAAAGCAAAGACATCTAACCGAGATTTGAAAAGGGCTACAAAAAAGAAAACAGTGAAAATAAGGATACAGAGATCATGATCCCAGTCATAATGTTTTGACTTACTCACCTATTTGACCAGAACCAACATGGGAATGGAGAGTGAGTGGAGATGGGAAGTCAGTGTCACACAGCAGAGAGTGAACAGAGCTTGGCTGCCAACTTCAGAGATGTTCAGGGACCTCAGCTCACTGAGCCTTGGCTACTAGAGCCTGGTGCTGGGTGCCCTGGTTTGGTAACTCCACATATGTACCAGACCTCACAATTATGTTTGCAAACTCATCCTGGAAAAAATGCTGCATACCTCAATTCTGAATGTCAACTACCATCACCTTCAAAGTAGTCCCCTTGGGAAGCTGTGCACCAACACCAGAGCCTAGTTCACCCTTGAAAGCAACGGTGAACTCTTTCTGGAATGGCCATTGTGCAAGGTGGCATGGTGGCAAGTTCACAAACTTGATTGTATAGTGGTCTGTTAGGGAATTCTTGCATATTGTCTGTGAAGGAGTTTTTAGCCAGTAAACAAGTAACTGTATTGAAACACCCTCCGTACCCACCTGATCTGGCCCCCGATGACTTTTTTTCTTTACCCAAGATAAAGGAAAGAGTGAAAGAAAGACATTTTGATTATATTCAGGACATCAAGGATAATAGAACAACAGCTCTGATAGCCGTTCTGGAAAAAGAGTTCCAAAATTGCTTTGAAGAGTGGACTAGGTGCTGGCATCAGTGCATAGCTTCCCAAGGGGAGAACTTCAAAGGTGACCATAGTGATATTCAGCAATGAGGTATGTAGCACTTTTTTTATGATGAGTTCATGAACTTAATTGTCAGACCTTGTATTAGTGGAAATGAGGGTCACAGGGCCTCCCAGCCATTAGCCATTATGAAGTTAGCTATAAGAAGGTTGGTTCATCTATGTTTTCTCGGGTCTGTATGTACAAGAGAAAAAGGGAGGACAATTAATGACCCAGTGTCAACACTCCTGAAGGGGGAGACAAAGAGAAACACTACAGTTTCCACCATCTGGAATGGGGAATCTGGGAGCCATTATACCTTGAACTTTAAAAGAAATATGGCTAGTAGGCAGAGTGAAAACTAGGCGAAGACGTCCACATCATAATTCTTGGAACCTAAGAATGTACTACCTTACACGTCATGAGGGATTCTGCAGATACAGTTAAGGACCTTAAAATAGGAAGATTATTTTTGATTATCAAGGTGAGCCCAGTGTAACCACAAGGCTCCTTGTAAGTGAGAGAGGTGGGCAGAAGGGTCAGAGTCAGAATCATCGTCAGAGAGAGATTGGAAGATGCTATGCAGCAGGCTTGAAATTAGAGGAAGATACCATGACTTCAGACACGCAGGCAGCTTCTAAAAGCTGGAAGGCAAGGAAATGGATTTTCCCCTAGAGCCTCCTTGAGGAACACAGCCCCACCAACATCTAGATTTTATAGTCTAGTTGTCATGTTGAATGCCTTTGCGTAGTCAATAAAACACAGGTAAACATCTTTCTGGTATTCTCTGCTTTCAGTCAAGGTCCATCTGACAACAGCAGTGACATCCCTGGTTTCATATCTTCTGAATCCAGCTTGAATTTCTGGTAGTTCCTTGTCAATATACTGTTGCAGTGCTTTTGAATGACCTTCAGTAAAATTATATTTCCTTGTAATATTAATGATGCTGTTCGGTAATTTCCTCATTCAGTTGGAACACCTTTCTTAGGAATAGGCATAAATATGGATCTCTTCCTGTCAGTTGGCCAGGTAACTGTCCTCCAAATTTCTTGGCATAGATGAGTGAGCCCTTCCAGTGCTGCATCTGTTTGTTAAAATATCTCAATTGATATTCCATCAATTCCAGGAGCCTTATTTTTTTGCCAATGCCTTCAATGCTCCTTCAACTTCTTCCTTCGGTACCATCAGTTGCTAATCACATGCTACCTCTTCAAATGGCTGAAGTCAACCAGTTCTTTCTGGTATAATGATTCTGTATATTCCTTCTGCGGGGACAGCATGGAAGGTTGTGTTGTTCAGGCCTTCCAACTCTGTACAGGCCTTTTGGCTTGGAGTAAGTCAGCAGCAAGACATAACCTCTTTATGTCCATTTTGGCCTAGATGGCTCAAATCTAGCAGCCAGCCACCTTTGTGTAAAACTAATATGTAAGGTCACTGCACCACAAGATACTGCTTGCTGCTGCTCATTGTTAAGTGTTCTGTCTGCCTGCTGCCTGATAAATATTGTACCCTGTCTCCAGCCCTTGCACCAATAAATCTGCTATGACTACACCAGCTGTACCTCTGTTGTTACTGGGTATGTTGAATTGTGAACCTGTGTTCCTGACTTTGAGCACCTGTGTCTTGACACCTTCCACCTTTTTTTGATACTTCCTAAGAAATTTAATATTTCCCTGTAAGATACTGAGGTCAATTGTCATATCTAGTCTTTAGCTAGGAGAGTCTTCTGTACCACACATTGGTAAGTGGCATCTGGGGTCTTAAAAGCTAGCAAGCTACCATCTGAAGTACACCAAATGGTCCCAAACTATGTGGAATAGGTGACAACAAAGAACATTAAAGACACGAGGAAAAATGGGCCCAGGAGGCAGAAAGACCCATATGAATGGGAGACTGCACCAGCATGAGACCAGAAGAACCAAATAGGGCAACAACCACCAAAGGCAGCCATCATGGGGGACACAATGTAGAGTCCCTGAGGCAATACGACTAAAACAGGTGTGCAGTGCGTGAACTCTTCTAAAAGACCAGAATTGATAGTTTGACAGCCTGGAGGATCCCTGGGATCCCCTAGACCTGCTGCTGGCCCTGAACTGAAACCAGTACTGAGTTCAACTCTTCAGACAAGAATGGACTGAACTCGGGGACACAGTGTGAGCATATGGTGTGTGTATTTTATGGATTTATACACTTACGGGAGGCTGTCCTACTGGTTTCTTTCTAGGAGGAGAGGAGAGGCTGGAGAGGAGGGTGCAGGTGCTCATTAAGAGGATAGACAGTTAAAAAGAGGCATGTGCTGTCATAGGGTGAGGACAGCAGATGGAGCTGCAGACAGCTAGGCATGTGGAACTGATCTGGATTGCATACTTTCACTTAATAATAATAATAAAATCAGAGAGACAATCCTAAAAAAAAATTTTTTTTTTCCTGGAAGAATCCTTCAATATCGCAACTTGAGGCTTGAAATTTTTTTCAGTTCTTTCAGCTTGAGAAACGCAGAGCATGTTCTTCCTTTTTGGTTTTCTATTTCCAGCTCTTTGCACATGTCATTTTAATACTTTGTCTTCTCGAGCTGCCCTTTGAAATCTTCTGTTCAGTTCTTTTATTTTGTCATTCCTTGCGTTTGCTTTACCTGCTTGATGTACAAGAGCAAGTTTCAGAGTGTCTTCTGACCTCCAGTTTGGTGTTTTCTTTCTTTCCTGTCCTTTTAATGACCTCTTGCTTTCTTCGTTGATGATGTCTTTGATGTCATTCGACAAGTCGTGTGGTCTCTGGTCATTGATGTTCAACACATCAAATCTGTTCTTGAGATGGTCTCTAAACTCAAGTAGGGTGTACTCAAGGTCGTACTTTGGCTCTCATGGACTTGTTCTGATTTTCTTCAGTTTCAATTTGAATTTGCATATGAGCAATTGATGGTCTGTGCCACAGTCAGTACCTGGTCTTGTTCTGGCTGCTAGTATGGAGCTTTTCCATCATCTTTTTTCACAGTTGTAGTCCATTTGATTCCTGCGTATTCTATCTGATGAGGTCCATATGTATAGTCACCTTTCATGTTGGTTGAAAAAGGTATTTGAAATTCTATCGTGCAATTTCCAGCATCATTTCTACTACCAAGGCCCATATTTTCCAACTACCAATGCTTTATTTCCAACTTTTGCATTCCAATCACCAGTAATTATCAATGCATTCTGACTGCATGTTTGACCAATTTCAGACTACAAAAGCTGGTAAAAATCTTCAGTTTCTTCATCTTTGGCAGTTGGTGTGTAAATTTGAATAATAGTCATATTAACTAGCCTTCCTTGTAGGCATATAGATATTATCCTAGCACTGATAGCATTATGCTTCAGGACAGATCTTCAAATATTCTTTCAGAGAATGAATGCAACACCATTCTTTTCCAAGTTTTCATTCCTGGCATAGTAGATCGTATAATTGTTTGATTCAGAGTGACTAATACCAGTCCATTTTAGCTCACTAATGCCTAGGATATCAATGTTTATGTGTTCCATTTCATTTTTGATGATTTCCAATTTTCCCAGATTCGTACTTTGTACATTCCATCTTCTGATTATTAATGGATGTTTGCAGCTGTTCCTTGTCATTTTGAGTCATGTTATATCACCAAGCCATTAAAGTCGACACTGCTTTGAGGAGGCAATTCTTCCCCAGTCTTCTTCTGAGTGCCTTACAACCTGTGGGCTCCTTTTCCGGTATCTGGCAATGTTCAACTGCTATTCACAAGGTTTTCACCGGCTAATTCTTTTCAGAAATAGATGGCCAGATGCTTCTTCCTTGTCTGTCTTAGTCTGGAAGCTCAGCCGAAATCTGTCCACCATGGGTGGCCCAGCTAGTACTAAATACCAACATCACAGCAGCACATAAGCACTTGCAGTATGATAAACTCACAGAAAAAGCATTTGACTGTGTGGATCATAATAAATTATGGCTAACATTGAGGAGAATGGCAATTCCAGAACACTTAATTGCGCTTATAAGGAATCTGCACATGGATGAAGAGGCAGTCATGAAAACAGAAAAAGGGAACATTGCATAGTTTAAAGTCAGGAAATGTGTGTGTCAGGGTTGTATCCTTTCACAATATGTTTTCAATCTGTATGCCAAGCAAATAATCCAATAAGCTAGATTATGTGAAGAAGAATGAGGCATCAAGATCGGAGGATGACTCAACAACCTACATTACACAGATGACATCACCTTGCTTACTGGAAATGAAGAAATTTGAAACACTGATGAATATCAAAGACCACAGCTTTCATATGGCTTGCACCTCAACATCGGGAAAACAAAAATCCTCACAACTGGACCAGTAAAGCCACATCATGATAAATGGAGAAAGGACTGACGTTGTCAAGGATGGTTCCACAATCAATGCCTATGGAAGCAGCGGTGAACAAATCAAAAGACACATTGCATTGGGAAAATACACTGCAAAGGACCTCTTTAAAGTAATGAAAAGTAAAGATGTCACCTTAAAGACTAAGGTGCACCTGACTCAAGCCACAGTATTTTCAGTCACATCATATGTGTGCAAAAGCTGGACAACGAACAAGGAAGACAGAAGAATTGATGCCTTCGAGTTGCGGTGCTGGAGAAGAACACTGAAGTACCATGGAGGGGGAGCAGTTAGAACAGAGTGGCGGTGAAAGGTCCAGGTGTTATATGGCAAATTGATACAGACTGTTAAATTGTTTTTAATCACAATAAAATTTCTTTTAAAATAAAATAAAAGAATGTAAGTGGACTGCTGAAAGAACAGATGTGTTTTGAAAGAAGTACAACCAGAGTTTTCCTTGGAAGCAAAGATGGTGAGGCTGCATCTTACATACTTTGGATAGGTTGTCAGGAAGTTTCAGTCCTTGGAGGACATCATGCTTAGTATAGCGGAGGGTCAGCAAAAAAGAGGAAGACCTTTGAGGAGATGAATTGACACAGTGGCCGCAACAATGGACTTAAGCATAAAAACGATTGTGGACATGGCGCAAGACCAGGCAGTGCTTTGTTCTGTTGTTCATAGGGTCACTATGATTCAGAACTGACTAGATGGGACCTAACAGCAACGTAACAACAACAGTTGTCACGAGTTGAATTGGGTCCACCTGAAAAATATATATAGCAGTTTGGCTAGATCTTGATTCCTGGTATTGTGTGATGTTCCTATATGCTGTAAAGCTTGTCTGTATGACATTAATGAGGGAGGATAGGCCGCAGATGTGTTGTTGGGATGGGACTCAATATGTGAGATTATATTGTGCCTTGAGGCAGTCTCGGGGTATAAGGCAAAGGAAAGCTAGCAGAAAGATTTGAAGACCTCATACCACAAAGAAGCAGTGCCGGGAACAGAGTACATACTTTGGACCCAGGGTCTCTGCACCTAAGAAGCTTCTAGTCCAGGGAAGATTAATAACAAGAATCTTCCTCCAAAGCCAGTACAGAAAGACTTTCCCTGAAGCTGATACCCTGAATACAGACTTTTAGCCTACTGGACTGACAAAATAAAATTTCTCTTTTTAAAGCCACCCACTTGTGGTATTTCTGTTGTAGCAGCACTAAATGATTAAGAAACCAGTGAAATCTGTTTTAGACTTCTGACTTTCATAACTATATGATAGTAAATGTATGTTGTTTGAAGCCACTACATTTGTGGTAACTTATTAGATCAGCAGTAGGAAACTAATACAGCTACCTAACCAACCAGAATGGCTAAAATGAAAAAAGGCTGACAATACCAAGTGTTGACAAGAATGTGGAACAATTGGGACTGTCAGACACTGTTAGTAAGAATGGAAAATTACACAACCACATTCAAAAACTACTAAAGCTAACCCTACTAGTCAAGCTGGCCCTAGTCATTCATCAGTTCCTCTCCTAGGTACATACCCAACAGAAATGCATATAAACATTCACCAGAAGACACTAACTAGGGTATTTATAGCAGCACTGTCTTTAATGACCAAAACTTGGAACAATTCTGATGTCCATTGCCAAGAGAAAGAAATGGGTAAATCATGACATGTCACACAATGGAATATTTTCCAGTAATGGGAATGAACAAATGGCTACTGCACAAAACAATGGGGATGAATCTGACAGATGTAATGATGAGCTAAAGAACCCTAATGTAACAGGGAGTGTTGTCGTAGGGTACAAAAACAGGCATGAACTAATCAAAGCCATTAGAAGTCAGGAGAGTGGTGACCTTTGGTGGGGGACGTAATGACTAGAAGAGGTTCCAGGGACACTTCAGTTTCTTTTTCTGGGTGCTAATTACACTGTGATATGGATTGAATTGTGCCTCTCAAAACCTGTTAGAATCCTAACCCCTGTACCTGTGGAAACCCCACTGCTGTAGTGGTTAGTGCTAGGGCTGCTGCCCCAAAGGTTGGCAGTTTGAATCTACCCGGTGCTCCTCATGAACTCTATGGGATGGTTCCTGTCTGTCCTGTAGGGTCACCATGAGTACAGAATTGACTTGACGGCAATGATATACCTGTGGCTGGAAACCCTAGGGGCATTTAGTGGTTAAGAGCTACTGTTATAGGGGTCTCTGAAGACCCTCAAGGGTTCTTGTCAGACCCACTAGAAAGAATTACTCAGGGAATCTTGGCTGGCCAACGAGAGAAATCTTTACTGGGAAATGAAAGCACTTGAAGTGGGCCAGCAGCAGACGGTATAGCACTCCAGTAGGCTGCGCCACTGAGCAAGTTCTGGGTTGGGTTTTTAGAGCCCATCTGGACCCAAAGCATATCTGGAAACAACAAATCAACTATGGGGATCTGAAGTATTTCCTTTTTTGGCAGGTGGCTACTTGTTGGTTGCCCGCACATGCAGACTTCAAGATTGTTTCTGTCATGGGGGCTTCTGGGACTGGTAGCAGGACTTATTATGGGCTGTTGCTCCCTTGGTTCAATTCTGCAGTCCTCATTGTAGCTCTTTGGTGCCCCCATTGGAAGGATGCACAGCAGTCACCTCTGTCACATCTGCACATGAATCTAAACTGGCTTCTCTGGAAACAACTTCAGGGATGATTTAAGGAACTAGTCCCAAGGCATGGGTGATACGATAAGTGGCTTATAACTCCCAAATATTCCAAGGTGTGGTTAGGCCAGTCCTTGTAGTCCTTGTCTCACTAAGGCTGCTAACCAAGAGTTTGGCAGTTCAAGTCTACCAAGCACTCCTTGGAAACTCTATGATGCAGTTGTACTCTGTCCTAATAGGGTTGGAATCCACTCAACAGCAGTGGGCTTTGTTTTGTACCTGTAGATGGAGTTCTTTTTTTTTTAACTTTTTCTTTAATATAACTGAGTGAAAATGTACATTTCCGTATAAATTTACATACCCACCTATATGCAGCTTCCACTGCTCTCCCTGCCCGGTGACAGCACATTATTCCTCCCTGCTCCACACATGTCTCGTTCTCCCAACAGTCTCTTTTTCCCCTCCTCTCCACCCACTCTCTTTCCTCCAGCCAGAGATCAGCAGGATGACATCCTATAGATGTATAGAACCATAAAGTGCATCCAACATATGGTCACTGCATCGCCAAGTCCAATACATTCCTGTACGAAGCATGGACCTTCGTTATGATTTATGGTCAAGGGCAGCATCAGGGCGAGGGGCCATGCTCCCAGGGGAACCCCAAAACCACTGGACCATCAACTGAGGTCTTTTAGTGGGGATCTCAGGGTGCACCCCTTATTATTCTTGTGTTGCCAGTGAGACTCAACTTAGTGAGCTCCATCGCGGCTATCACTGGTGGTGGCCAGGCATCATCCAGTTCTTCCGGTCCCAAGTCGATGTAGGCACCCACTGATGTGGGTCTCTTTGTCTTCTGGGTTGTCTTTCCCCCATGTCATTTTGGTCCTCGGTGAACATCTGTTCCTGCTGAGTTGGGACCATTTGCTTTGCCCTCGGATGGCAGCTTGGCAGCTTTTAAGACCCCAGACGCCACTCACCAACGTGGGGTGCAGAGAACCCTCTTAGCAAAACGCTAGTTGTGCCACTTGGCCTCGCTTTCGCCTAAGAGCATGGTCCCCCGCCCCCTGCCCCAGCTACTCTATCCTTGCAATATTGGGTTAAGATGAAAGGAGTACTCATGTTATGTTTAAGTCCACTTAATATTGTTCTTGTTTCTAATGTGTGCTATCACCGATTTCACCCAACCAGATACCTAGCAACTATCTAATCTAAACCCTCCCCCCTCCCTCCCCTCCCTTGCAGCTGTCAAAGAGTCTTTTCTTCTATAGACAAGTCTGTTTTTGAGATCTTATCATAGAGATCTCATACAATATTTGTCCTTTTGTCGCTGACTACTTTCACTCAACATAATGTCTTCCAGTTGAAACCAGGTTAGGAGATGTTTCCTGAAGTCATCATTGTTCTTTATCATTGCGTAGTGCTCCATTGAGTACATATACCGTAGTTTACCTATCCATTCTTCTGTTGTTGGGCATCTGGGTTGATTCCATCTTTTTGCTATGGTGGACTGTGCTGCGATAAACATTCTGGTGCATGTGTCCGTTGGTGTGAAAGGCCTTGATTCTGTAGCATATATTCCAAGTAGTGGAATTACTTGGTCAAATGGTATATCAATATCCATTCTTTTAAGGAAGCGCCAGATTGCTTTCCAAAGAGGCTGGACCATTTTGCAACCCCACCAACAGTGTAGGAGGGTTCCACTTTCTCCACAGCCTCTCCGGCATTTGTTGTTTTGTGTTTTTTGGATTATGGCCAACCTTGTTCGGGTGAAATGGTGTCTCATTGTCGTCTTGATTTGAATTTCTTTAATAATTAAAGATCGTGAATATGTCCGCATGTGTTTTTTGGCTGCCCATCTCCTTTGCCCATCGCTTAATTGGATGGTTTATCTTCTTCTTGTTGATATTTTGTAGTATCTTATAGATTATGGAAATCAGGCGTCGGTCTGACATGAGTTTCCAAATATTTTTTCCCATTCTGTAGGTGTTCTTTTAGTTCTATTAATAAAGTCTTCAGATGAGCAAAAGAGTTTAATTCTTAATAGATCCCATTTATCTATTTTCTCTTCTGATGATGGTGGTTTGTTTGACAGATTTTGGAGTCTGTCCATATTGTGTATTGAAACTTCCATTGTTGTTCCTACCTTTTCTCGGATGAACTTTATCGTTTTAGGTTTGATATTTAGGTCTTTTGTCCAGTGTACCTGTAGATGGAATTCTATTTGGCAATACGGTTTCTCTGCTATAGTGATGAAGCCATATCCATGTAGGATGTGTCTTAAACCTAACCGTTTTTGAGTTACATAAAAAGAGCAGTACAGAAACAGACAGGCCCAAATCGGGGAAAACAGAGGATGCACACAGACAGCCAGGGAACCAAGGAACGCCGGGCCTAGGGAAGCTGAAAAGAGATTTTCCCTCAGAGCACAGGAGAGAGTTAGCGCCCTGACAGGTAGTGTCCTAAACTGTGTGAAAATAAATTTCTTTTTTTAAAACCACCCACTTGTGATATTTCTGTTACACTAACAGCATTAAGAAACCAAGACAGACGGGTATGTTGAGAATTCATGAAACTCGGTTCCCAGAATGTGTATATCCTTGTGTGCCACTATATTTCCAATTTATGTTTATTAGATTGTAAAAAATAAACGTGGCCTTACTTTGCTCCCACGACGAACACAGATTTAATAGGACCCAGTAGATACATGCACATCTAAGACTTATTCCTCACATTACACCTTACATCCATATATATAAGCACTGTATATACAACCCATAAATCCAGCTTCACTTGGGGAACAAAAATAGGTCACATTTTATTATTTCTTTACTTACTTAGTAAACCATATACTTTATTTACTAAAGTATCATTCAATTTTCTTAGCTCAGAACCTGGAACAAAAAAGGAAATCAAGTCTGACGGATGAACAAAAGAAGCAAAATATTTGGTCTTCAGAGTCACAAGCCCTCTTTCTTAGCTTTACGAAGAAAAATTCGACGATGCTGTAAATTTTTATAATTTTTTTTCTTTATTTATTCTACATTAATTAAAAAGCACTCTTCGGGTTTTAAAAATAAATTCAGACAGTTCTCCATGCAGTAAGGTTGCTGTGCTCCGATAAAGCCAGGAGATGGCGCCAGAGGACGCAGATCAGCGCACAGTGCTGTGCAGCTTCCGGAGCGAAGGATCCTGGCGGGGAAGAGCAATACAAACGGCCCCTCACCTCTGGCAGCTCCGCTGAGCAGAAGGGCAGTCTCACTTCCCTGTGTCTCCTTCCGCAGTGTGACACGCACAACTTGCATAGTGAGGCTATAGAAAGGGCAAATGTAGAAAATGCTACTGTAAACATTGGCTGTGAAGAGGTACAAGGAGCAAGAGAGGGTGATTGCACAGGGAGAGTGAAGTCAAGGCAAGAGAAGCGTATTTAAATATGAATGGGACCGATGGACTAGAAAGTTCCTTGGGGCGGGGGAGTGGAACAACCAAGGCAAGTTTGAACAGGTAAGCCTACAAGGAGGGTCACCGCTGGAGAGGCAAGGCACTCCTTTTTCATGGTGTTCAGAGGTCTGAAAGGACTAGTGGCAGTGCAGGTGAGCTTGTAGATGTGACGGGTAAACCGCTACTGACTTCTGTTTTCTCCACGCAGCAGAAATCACTGTGAGGAGGCAGTGAGGGTCAGAAGTCAAACAGAACAAGGCACTAGAACTGACCAGGGAAACCCAGGAGGATTGCTGGGTGGCACTGAGGTTGGGTGTCTGGGGTGGCACCGCTCAGCTTTGCTTATTCTTCCAGTTGTTGATTCCGTCTACAGATCTCTTAATAGCGGAGCCCTGGTAACACAGTGGTTAAGAGCTCAGCAGCTAACCAAAAGGTCGGCAGTTTGAATCCACCACTGCTGCTTTGAAACCTTTGGGGGCAGTTCTACTCTGTCCTATAGGGTCACTGTGAATCGGAATCGACTCAACGGCACAGGTTTGGTTTGGGGGGATTTTTACTGTGCCGCCCTTTCTGGGCACTGTACATACTTCAGTGTGCGTAAGAGCTTACATGGGGGTTAGACAGTAAACAAACATGCAGAATACCATCAGGTACATTTAGGGTGCTAGGGAGCAAAGAATGTTAGTATGTGCAAAAGGATCCACTGACTTAACTGTGTACACGGAAACCCTTTCTGAATACTGGCAACGTTCAGCAAAACTGCTGCTTATTCTCCGAAGAATATGGGGTTTGCAATCCTCAGTGACATGGGAGAGAGAATTGTTATCCCTATGACTGAACTTTCTATAGGAAATCCTCGCGGTGCAGGGGTTAAGAGATAAGGCTACTAATCAGAAGGTCAGCAGTTCAAATATACCAGGCACTTCTTGGAAACCCTGTGGGACAGTTCCAGTCTGTCCCATAGGGTCACTATGAGTTGGAATCAACTCAAGAGTAGGTGAGTTTTAGGGGGGTTCTATAGGAACTTTAAAGATTAATTTTGTTGTCCTTAATGTTTTCAAAAAGTGAGTGAGCTGGTTCCAGCTGTTTGGCAGGGGCGTAACATCAGGCAAAGAGATGCGCTATAAAGATACAGAGGATAAGCTTTGAGAGTGCCTTGGAAACTGGGTGGTTGGGGAAGTCATCCCACAGAAGTGGCACTTGAGCAGAGCTCTGAAAGCAGGAGGGAAAGAGCATTGCAACTATCTGGGAGGAAAGCATCCCAGACAAAGGGGACAGCCCAGACCAAGAGAAAAGGAGAGTGGCAGGAGATAGGAGCCAGGGCCAGATCACATAGGATATTGAAAATCACCTTTAATCCTTAGGGTCATGGGAGGCCAGGGTAAGAGAGTGACTAGATTCCTGTTTTCAAAGGATTACTCTTGCTGCTGGTAGAAAACGGACTGCAAGGGGCAAGTGTGGAAGAAGCATCACACTTAGCAAGCTAGTGTAGTCACCCAGAGCAGAGAGGAGAGGTACAGCAGAAGAGGTAAGAACCACCTTAGCAACTAGGAGGCCACCTCTTCCTGTATGTTGATGGTTTGATGGAGCTCTCACCTGTCTGATTTGGGATGTGTTCTGTAGGTAGACTCAACAAGACTTGATGTTGGCAAATCTGATCATCACATGTGGAGAGTGAAAGAAAAAGAAGAGTCAGTGATGACTCAGAAGTGTTTGCCCTGAGACAGATCATGGTAACACTTACTCAAGTGGAGACGACCAGAGCATAGTACCACCACCCATCAATTTGTCCTACTGTGGTGGCTTGCATATTGCTATGATGCTGAAAGCTATGGCACCAGTATTTCATCACCCGTGATGGACAGATTTCAGCAGAGCTTCCACACTAAGATAGACTAAGAAGAAAGGGCTTGTTATCTACTTCTAAAAACTAGTCACAGAGTCATGGTCCCAGATTTCAACTTACTTTGGACATGTTGTCAACAGCACTTGGCTTTGGCTTGGACATGTTGTCAGAAGGGGCCAATCTTTGGAACAGATCATCATGTTTGGTAAGTCAGGGAAGGTGAGGGAAACCCTCAGCGAGATAGACTGACACAGTGACTGCAACAACAGGCTTAAAACCTGGCAGTGACTGTGCAGGGACCCAGCAGTGAGTTGTTCAGTTACACACGAGTTCACCATGTGTTGAAGGCAACTTCACGGCAACCAACAACAACAGGGATTGATGTATTTGAGATGGAGCAGACCAAGAGTGAAGAATACTGTGTGTAAATGTGAAGTCCATGGAAAGATCTCGTAGGCAGTGTTGCACCGTTTTGTTTTGCATTGTCTTGGCCAGCAGGGCATGGCTCCATGTTTTTTTCCAGCAGTAATGTTGATGGCCCAGTTGATGGATCAATCTGTGATTCAGATTATGATCAGATTCAACAGAACAGGAGGCAAAAGCATTGAAAGTATTGGGAAGAGACTCAGTGAAATGATCGACTCATTGTCCAACCCCACTCGTATCAATTTTAAGTCGTCAAGATGGCAAGTAAAAGGGATACAAACCAGTGTAAGCACAAGAAGGGTGCTCACTGCCTTACGGAGCTGCTTACAGAGGAGAAGGAAGAGCTGCATCAGGTGGCCCCATGGCCTTGAACTGGGGATGGACGGGTGGCCGTGTGACCCCGTATGCCCCTCATGTGCGAGAGGACTAGGTGGCAGATTTAGGACAAAAAGGACTGATAGGGTCTGTGGTGAAATTCAGCAGATCAAAATTGAACCACCAGTGTTCACATAAGTAAAATATGCTTGATACTTAGCAACTCTTGATAAAGTTCCAAATTTTGAACTCTCATGCAAAATCCATGTTAAACATGGGAAGTGGGAAGTGAGAAGGGCTTTGTAGAAAACAGGGCTGTGACCACTCCTTCCTTTTATAAATGAAATTAAGTGTTCTGGTTGCCACTTTAGTAGGGCAGCTCTGTGTTTGTTGGTGGTTGACTGCCATTCACCAGTCAGGAGTGGCCTCAAACCCAAGTCTGGCCCCATCATTATAAGGAAACAGCCTGGTGTAACGCTACCATTATGGGTGCCAGCCATCAATTAGGAGGTTCTGAAGACCTGAATTGCACCTTGCTTCGCTCAGCACTTTGGGGTTTCCCTTGAGCTTATCTCAACAGGATGAGGGTGACTCAGACTGGAGGCGCCTCACTCATACACTTGTTTGTGGGAGAGACAGGTTCCCTGGGCAGCTCACATATAGTGGGAAATCACATCACACTCACCTGTCCCATGGCAGCAAAAACACAAAGCCAGTGTCTGCCAGGTTCCCAGGTCTCCTGAGGAAACATTTCTGAGGCTTCCACAAAGCCACAGCTGAACACCGTGTGCAAGGAGTCCCAGATGCCTGCAGCACAAGAAACCACACAACCTACTCTACCTAGAAGCCAGTGCCAGGAAGGTGTCTTCCACTCCAGCTGTCGGCAGCAGTGTTGCCTCAAGCACGCTGCATCTACTGGCCCTGGTAGAGTGTTTTAGGTTTTGACCAGTGCTGAGGCTATTTCAGAAACAGTCATAGCAAGGAAGTCATCCTTTGTTCCTGTACTGGGTAGTCTCTCCTTGCTGCTAAAGGGCTCTTGTTAATCCTTGTCCTTACCTTAAATCTATTCTTGGAGCTATAAATCAAAATTCTACCCACCTTGCCCCACTATCAGACACAGAGGCAGCCGACACAAGGACTGACTGCTTTAGCAGTCTCCCACACCTGGCCCCACCTATTGAATGTGTCCGCATGGTCCCCCTTAATGTCCTCCCGGGGCCACTTCCTCCCCAGCAAGATCACATCCTCTTCAAACTGTGCAACCTTTTGCATCTTCACGCAGGCCTTTCTGGGAACCTCAGTTTCCTCTGCTGCAGACAACCCCTGCCTCCCTCGTGTGGCTCCAGATGTGGAGAGGATGACGGGACACAGATCACAGGCCTGGGAAACGGTGACTTCCTATGTAAACTTGAAGTCAACCCTTATCACCAGGCAGCTGGGCACCAGTAGGGCGTTCCTCTGCCTGCTCTCGGCAACGCATCATCTCTGCTGCTAGGAGGAAATTCACTGGGCAAACAACCAGGAGCCCCTGGGTGGTGCAAACAGTTAACATGCTTAGCTGGTAACTGAAAATTGAGGGTTGGAGCCCACCTAGCGGCACCTCAGAAGACAAGCTTGGTGATCTATGTGCCACACAATTAGCTACTGAAAACCCTATGGAGTACAATTATACTCTGACATACGTGGGGTCACCATGAATTGGAGTCAAGTCAATGGTTTTTACACAATCAGATCTACTCTGTGTTTGGGACATGAAAGGAAAGAAAGGGAGTCCTCAAACTCTTTTTTAAACTTTTTTATTGAGTTACATCGTATATAGAGTGTACAAATTTTCAGCACACAATTGGATGCATTTTTAAGAATGTATACACCATTCAAACAGCACCCAGACCAAGATATGGAACATTTTCGTGATCCCAGAAAGTTACCTCATGCCCCCTCCCAGTCACTCTCCTGACCCCCTTACTTCTAACACCATACATTAATTTTTACAGGTTCTTGAACTTTATACAAAGCGAATCATACAGTATGTGGTCTCTGGCTTTAGTGCCCAGCTTCTTTCACTCAGCATAGCATTTCTGACATTCACACATCTTGCTGCAAATATCAGTTCATTTTGTTTTATTGCTATGTAGTATTCCATTGCATGAATGTACTACAACTTATCCATTCTCCTGCTGATGGATGTCTGGGCTGTTGCCAGTTTCTAGCTATGAGGAGCTATGTTGCTACAAACATTCCCGTATGGATTTTTGGTGGGCACATGGATTCATCTCTCTCACATGTACACCAAGGAGTGGGAACGCTGGTAGGCACGTCGCCAGCTTTAGTAGACCCAGCCAGAGTATTCAGTAGTGGAATTTTTTTCTTCCATGCAGAAGACCCAGGTTCGATTCACAGCCAGTACACCTCATATTCAGTCATGACCCATCCTCAGTGGATGCTTGTGTGTTGCTATGATGTGAAACAGATTAGAGGAGCTTCCAGCTATGACACCCTAGGAAGAAAGGCCTAGTGACCTACTTCCCAAAAGCTACCAGTGAAAACTGTGTTGAGCACAACAGTTGTTTTGTGCACAGGGCCACCATGAGTCAGGGCTGACTCAACACCAGGTAACAACAGCTACAGTCTCCCAGGTGGCTATTCCAGTTTCTCCCTGAGAAATGGCTCTTTTTTGATGGCGCCAGCATCTCTTTCTCACCCATAAAATGAGCCAGCACTGTGGAGCCAGAGAGACCTCAGTTCAAGTCTCAGCACCAGCATGCACCTGAGGGCCCTTGGGCAAATTACTTCACTTCCCTGAGGTTTCATTTCTCCCAGGAAAACCTCATCCCCATCAGCCTGCACAGGCATGAACATCCAACAAGGAGACATGGAGCATCATTTAGGATCCACATCCTGCCCCCGCAGGTCGTGGGCACTAAGTAAACACTCTCCCCACCTTCTTAGCACACCTGAGTTCCCATCACACAGTCATCGAATAAACATATCCCTGCCTTGTCAGCCCTCAGAGTCCTAACAGTCCTGTGCCTGTGATTCTGAGAATCTGTTGTTACTCTCTACCCCCACCTTCATGTGATGGGCTGTTTCCATCCCATGTACTGCAGGTGGTGGCAAAACCCAGGAACTTGGAGGACCACGCTTGCTCAAGGTATCCCAGGTTGAACTCCTAGAAGGGGCTCCCTGAGGAGTAATACAGCCAAGGAGACACACTCTAAGCAAAGTAAGAGTGTTACCCAATTTATGGGGTCTGTTGAAATGGTATTACGCAGAGATCACCAAGACACACAGTTACCAGAAACAAGCAACGTGCAGGACAGGCTGTATGCTTTGTCACCTTTTGCCTTACAAGAGGGAGGAGGATATACGTTTATGCTGGCTTAGACCTCTGCAAGGACACTTGAGACACCAATAACATGGGGCTAGGGGGCGGGCAGTGGCAACTGGGGCAGACATGGGAGCAGATGAGTCCCAGCCTGTCCTTTTGTAGTGTGGGAGCTTCACCCAGAAGGATAGATCTTCTATTCTAAAAATTTTTATAACTTTTTAAAGTTACGCTAGCAGGTGGCTATGCATCCAATGTACACTCCATAAAGATTTCTGTGCGTTAACCCTAGCAAAGCAAGATGCCTGTTAGGTGCGTATGTAGTATAGCACCTAGGTGGGTAGGTACAGGTTGGGGGCAGGTGTAGGCATAGCTATGTGTTGGACACACTCCATAATAACCTGGAAGGTGGTATAAGGTCACATCAAGGGCAGTGCCCTAAATGTCTAAGAGGACCTGACCTGAACTGATCTATGGCATCTTAGGCTGGATTCTCCAGAGAAGTAAAATCCACATATATATATGTACATACATACATATATATATGGAGAGAGACATGTATCTCAAGGAAGTGGTTCATGCACTTGGGACTGGCAAGTCCCAAGTCCCAGGGTCAGGCATCAGGCTGGAAGCCTCTCCTTACTCACATAGTTAGAGGTGATGACAAACCCAAGATCAGCAGGTAAGATGGAAGGCTGCTGGCATACAGGCTGGAGAGGCTGATGAATCCAAGATAAGCAGGTAAGACAACAGGTTGCTGGCTCAAATCCCAAGAACCAGAGGGGAGATGATGACGAGTCAAATGCAGAATCCAGGGAAGAGTCAAAGCCAGCAAGCTTTGCCAGAAAGTCCATATATACTGGATACAGACCATACCCCACAAGGAAATTCCTTTCACTCCACTCCATGTGGCTTTGTCTTCCCATCAGGCTCTGTGAAATCAGGCAGAGGCCAGCAGCTGGACTAGGTCAGCCCAGAGGAGCTGGGATCTGGCAGGGGAATAGGCTCTTATCCTTGAGAGGCCATGCAGTAGAGACAAACAGCCCCAAGCACCCTGGCGTACAGAAGTGCAGGCACCTTCCCTCTGGGGTCCTAGCCAGGCCATGGCTCCCCAGTCATCCTGTCACTCAAAAAGGGTGTTACAGATTGAAGTGTGTCCCCCCAAAATATGTGTATCAGTTTGGCTAGGCCATGATTACCAGTATTGTGTGGCTGTCCACCGTTGTGTCATCTGATGTAACTTTCCTATGTGTTATAAATCCTACCTCTATGATGTTAACGAGGTGAGACAGGCGGCAGTTACACTAATGAGGCAGGTCTCCATCTGTAAGATTGGATTGTGTCTTGAGCCAATGTCTTTTGAAATATGAAAAAGAACAGCAAGTACAGAGACAGGGGGAACTCATACTCCCAAGAATGCAGTACCAGAGCACAGCACATCCTTTAGACCCAGGGTTCCTGCACAGTGAAGCTCTTAGTCCAGAGAAGACTAAAGCAGAGCCCCTCCTCCACAGCCAAGAAAGCCTTCCCCAGGAGCTGATGCCCTGGATTTAGACTCTAGCCCACAAGACTACACTAGAATGAACTTCCATTTGTTAAAGTCATCCACTTGTGGTATTTCTGTTACAGTAGCACTAGCTCACTAAGAAAGGGGTGTGACTAAAAAAAGAAGAAAACAGCAGCTGAGAACAGAAAAGAGAAGCTGAGGAGCATGGGAAAGGCAAGCCTCTTTTTATTATCTCAAAATGCAAAGTATTGAAGGCACTTACAGTAATGAGGCAGGAGAGGCAGGGCTACACAGGGAGGTCAGGGGTCAGAGGAAGAGGTAAGTTAATGGGCCCCACCCTCTTCAGGACCAGAAGGAAGGCTACAGGGCCAGGTCTGAAGCCAGTCAGGGCATCTATCTCTACAAGAGAAAATTCCATCCTACAGAGGGTTAGGAGACTAGGAGCACACAGCAGCAGGGAGCAAGGGCCGGCAATCACAAGTTAGTGGTTCTTCAAGGAACACGTTTGGCAGTGAGGAAGGCCCTCAGGTCCCCTGCTGGAAGAGGTCTCGATACATCTCGATAAGGCGGGCCGCCTCCCGCTGGCCAGAGAGTAGAGCACCATGGGTGGTGGAGTAGTACTTGCGGTGGGTGGCCTCTCCTGAGAACAGCACCTGCATGGGCTGGCAGGGGAAAGGAGAGTGAGGGCAGAGGAGCAGCAGCTGCCATCTGCCCCAAAGCTCCAATCCATACTATAAACCAGACAGCAGACACCTGAGATGCAAGTATCGCTGCTTCCAGAGGATGAGGCACTGCCCATGCCATTTGGCCCTTTCCCTTGGTTCTTCCCCAGACATCCAGGCCTCCAATCTTTCCACCCTGAAGCTGTTTCTGAGCGCTTATCCTGCACTCTGAGGTTCATTGTGTCTCTTACTTGAGCACCCAGACAAGTGCTTTAATCTCCCTAAGCCTTGATTTTCTTCTCTGCAAAATGGGTTTGTACCAACTACTTCTGAGGGCAGCTGTAAGGATTAAGTAACATAATGAGTCTAAAACACTTAGAAACTGGAACAAAATAAGTACTCAATAAAGTTTTAGGTGACAATTTAATAAATCTTATACGGAGCCCCTATTAAGGTCCTGGGACTATTCTGGGCACTTGGAAGATAAAAAGTAACTGGTTTGCTGCTCTCAGGAACTGCCATGCTGGTGGAGAAGCCAGACATGAAACCCAGTTACTAAATGGTGTCACACATGCTGGGGTGGGCATTAAGGTGAGGTGCTGAGAGCCCAGAAAAGAGGTCTACTGTAAGGGGCTTTTTACAAAGCTTCCTAGAGGACAGGACATTTGCAGTGGTTCTCAGAGATGCTAGGTAAATTAACAGGCAAAGGACATTTCAGGCCAAGGGAAAAGAAGGGGAAACAATATACCAGGGTAGGCCTAGTTTAGGGATGGACAGCATTTTGGTTGAGTCAGACCTCAACCTGGAGAGAGCAGGCTGTTTTGGTAGAGCTGGGATGAAGTACACGTTTCTGCATTCCAAACTTCGACTTTATCCCAGTGCATCTCAAACTGAATGTGCAAAAGCATCACTGAGGGATCCCGATACAACGCAGTTTTTGATTCAGCAGGTCAGGTGGGCCTGCATTTCTAACAGGCTCCCAGGTGCTGCTGGTGCTGCTCGTCTACTTTGGGTAGTGAGGCTTCATCTCACAAAAAGCCCACAAAGGTTGTTCAACTGACTCTAACCTCCATCCATTCTCCTCTTCCTCCTCAGTAACAAAGCCTGATCTTTAACTCGGTCAGTTGCCATCCAGAATAAATGACCTACCCCAGCCACTCTAGTACCTAGATCCAGTCATGTGATTAAGTTCTGGCCAATGAGCTCTAAGTGACCTGTTGCTAAAGATACCTGACTCAGCTCCAACCTTTCCCCTCATTAGCTTGCCTGCCTTTGCTCCTCCTTCTGGCCTAAAATGCAGGATTAACGTCCTCAGCCTGAGCAGCCACATTGGGTCCTGAGGTGACCCTGAAGATGAGAGCCACATGCTGATACGACTAAGTCTTGATTCTTGTCTCCATGTTTCCTTCCGCATGAGAAAACTAAGCTTCCTTCCTGTTTAAGTTTTGAATTTGTTTTATTGTTTTGTTATACGCAGTAGTCCCACTTGGTACCAGCAATAAGGTAAGGCTTGTTCTTTGGGGGGATGGCTGTGGCAGCACGGGAGGGTGCTTTCTGGAGACCTCTTTCTCTTTAAATGCTGGCCCTTTCATTTCTCCCCAAGCACACAGCTGGGCTGGCACGACACAAGCTGATTGACTAAAGTCTTCTTCACCAGCTACACAAAGATCTGTTTTAAATACCATTCCCTTGAGGTTTAGAATTTCATTGTATGGAGAGGTATCAGTAGTGCAAACTGTTAACCTGCTCCGCTGCTAACCAAACGGATAACCAGTCAAGAGAGGAAAGGCCTGGCAGTCTACCCCTAAACCTCAGTCACTGAAAACCTCCTGGCCCACAACTCTATTCTGACACACGTGGTTGCCATGAGTTGTTGTTGTTGTTACTGTATGCTTGGAGGGCAAACTAGAAACCCATCTTATGAGGGGAAAAACAGATGTGACTATTTCTCTTAGATTTACTCTTTTCTTTCCATAGTGCATAAAAAAACCAAAACTCCAGTGCTGTTGAGTTGATTCTGACTCGTAGTGAGCCTACAGGATAGAGCAGAACCGCCCCACAAGTTTCCAAGAAACAGCTGGTGAATTAGAACTGCTGACTTTTTGGTTAGCAGCCAAGCTCTCATCCACTGTGCCACCAGGGCTCCTTTAGAGGTATTGTTGTTGTTACTGGAGGGGAGGGTCACTATTCTCAGTTTTATTTTCCAAATCCTATTAAGGAACTTAATTCCGTTGAATCAGTGCTGTCCAGTACAGCTTTCTACAATGATGAAAATGTTCTATGACTATACACTCTAATATAGTAACCACTAGCCACATGTGGCTATTGAACTTTAAATGCGCTGGTACAACTGAGGAACTAAATTTTTAACTTATCAGTTATATGTTCAATGATTAATTTTAAAATAATGTGGCTAATGACTACCATATTAGAAAACGCAGCATTGAATCATTCTGTTTTCATAACCTCAAGAGCTGAAAGCCTTGATCTGACTCCATCTTCTCTTCCAGATGTTAAGTGCACATCTTCTTGTTTTTTCTCTCACTAGAGGGGCTCCTCCATCCTTGTCTCCCATTCCCGCCCATTTGTGAACACTACCCTAAGCTTCCTCACCCTGCACCAGACACCCCAGTAGATCCCCAGGTCCATTCCCTTAGACACTCGTGCACACACCACACACACCAGACTCACCGCTGCCTTTGAGCTCTCCGTGTACGGCAGGGGTTTAGCCAGCTTTTCCACATCTGCCCCACTCGAGCCCACCTGTGTGTATGAGTAGGAGCCTCGGAAGTAGGGGTTGCTCCCCCAAGCTGAGCGCAGGATTCGCCGAGGTTTAGGGATATTGGGGTTCCCTGTTAGGGAGTGGGAAGAGCCAAGGAAAGGGAAAATAAGACATGGCCACACACAGACAACATCACTGAGTGGACAACTCCCACTCCAGCCCCAGAGCTCCGGCAGGTGCTGGCTCTACGTGGGGGCACAGAGGACAGAGAAGCATGCACAGGGCAGCTGGGTTTTGAGAAGCAGAGCCCCTCCATGCCTCCTTGTGCTCTACAGCAAACATCCCATCTCTCGGGGCCTTCCTTTTCCCCCAGCTTAAAAAACATTACCAATAATAATGTTTCCCCTTCTGACTTCAGGGGCTCTTGTGTGGCCCTTGTGGAACAGTGGATGGAAAATGCTTAGCTAAAAGGATTAGACAGTAAAACATAAATCCAACCCTTAGCAAGACAAAAGTTTGGACAGGAAGCAGACAATTGGCGATGATGTATGAGTTTTTTACCGCCAGGCCTTCGAATAAACATAGCACCTGTCTTTTTGAGTGCTTCAAGCTCCAAACAGAAAGCAGAGCCAGCAATTTAGGGGCTCCAGGCTGAGCCATGGCACCAGGTGGTCGCTCTCCTGTGACCACCACACCCTTTCAATTGGGAGACAGTCTGGAGAGTCGGGAAAGCTATCAGGAAATTCAGGTAGTGCACACAGTTAAGCATTCAGCTACTTACAGAAAGGTTGACAGTTTGAACCCACCCAGAGGCATCTCGGGAAAAAGGCCTGGAGGTTTAATCTGAAAGGTAGCCACTGAAAACCTTGGGGAACACAGTTCTACCGTGACACGTACCACGTTGCTGTGAGCAGCAATCAACTCAACAGCAAATGGTTTTGACCAGAGGAGGTAAGTTCCTAGGTGATCCAAGCGGTTAATGTACTCAGCTGCTAACCAAAAGGTTAGGGGTTCGAGTCTACCCAGTGGTGCCTTGGAGGAAATACCTGGTGATTTACTTCCAAAACATTTAGCCACTGAAATCCCGGTGGAGCACAGTTCTACTCTGACACAGCGGGATCACCACGAGTTGGAATCACCTCGATGGCAACTAGCTTTTATCAGAGGATGCCCGTGGATTCTAGTGGAAGTAGCAATCAGGATGTGGAGGTGTGGGCACGCACCTGTGAACTGACGCAGCATCTCTGTGCAGATCTCAGCCACCGCCTCATCATCGCATTTCTCCATGACGAGGGCCTCCTCCCCACAGATCCAGCCACTCAGCACATGGCCATAGCGCTCAGGCGGATAGAGGACATCGAAGCCACAGATCTTTCGGTACCAGAGCTCAGGCGGGTAGGTGAGGGTGCGGCTCTCTGCCTCATCCTCCCATACAAACTGTAGGCTGTTGCATTCGGGGCCCCAGAAGGGCTCCTCGAATTCAAGAAAGATCTTGTCGGTGGTGCCAATGCCCAGGCGGTGGATAGCAGCCACCTTTTCCGTGGGCAGGCCTGGCCGGAAGAAGCTGGTGTACTGCCTCTTGAGCACACCTAGTGACACAGTAACGATCACGTGGTCGGCTGGGACCACCTCGCAGTCTTCGCACTCCACCAGCACTGGCCACTGCTGGTCCTCACCCTGCCTGTCCTCGCGGGGCACCTCTCCCCCCTGGTCACTCTCCCCACGGTAGTGATTGTGGTCACCCTCCCTCCAGGGCTCAATCTCAGGGCCCGGGGGGCGGGCCGAGGCCTGGTCCCAGTGAACACAACGGACAGGTTTCCCCAGCTGGATGACGTGGGCAGGGATGCCCTCGGCCAGCAGCTCCACAACCCGCATGAAGCCCGAGGGGATGATGTGGTGAGCGCCGGGGATCTCTGTCCACTCCCCAAAGGCACTCAGGGACACCTCGTCTATGCTGTGTGAGCTGCTCTCACAGCTCTCCACCTGTGGGGAGACCCAGAGAGAAGCCAGGTGAGCCCTAGGGCTGGGCAGGAGGAGGGGCAGGACCTTAGAGCAGTGCAGCCCCCTTCAGACCCAGACTCTCGCACAATCAGTTTTCCTCATTTGGGCTCCTGTGCTCCACCAAGCTCCTAGACAGAAAAGATACCTTCAGGTACTGCTGGATCATGGCGAGCTTCAGGCGCTTGGCGGCCTCTGGGTCATCAGGGTCATCCCTGATGCGGCTGCGCACCTCCTCGCGGGTGAACACCCCCACACTGTTCTGACTCTCAGCATCGACTGGTTTACCATGCCGGAAGAACTCCTGGGTCAAGTTATAGACCTGCCAGAAAGACCCAGGATGCTGAAAACACACCCACTCTGCCCCAGTCCAGCCTCCATTTCCCCTTGAAGGGCCCCAGTAGTAACTAGCTCCTAACAACATAAAAACAGCGTAATGAACAATTCATGTCACAGAGCTGTACATGTGAAGAAATGCTAGAATGTCAAAGGTTTTGTTACATTTATTTTTATATTTGTTACATACATTTACCACAATTTTTTTCACAAGTCAGTCTCTCTCAGGTGTGCCCCTGAACCCTCGCTGGACCAGAGTCACACCCATGACTGTACTGAAGGAGCACCAACAACGTCAAGCTTTCAAAAGCTAGCTGCTCCACACCTCCACACACCGCCCTCAAAGGCCACCTGGACCCGTGAGGGAGGCAAGATAGGCTGTGGCTTAGAACTGAGGGTAACACAGGGTGCCCATACAGTGTGTGGGAAAGGAAACCCCTCCCAGCTCTGCGGCTCCCATGGCCAAGTGCATACCCTGCTAGAGAATACAGGTCTGCACAAATTTCCCTTTTCCAAGACCTTCCTTCCCAGCATGTCCATTTACTCTCTCCCCAGAGCTGTGGCCAGGCCAGTGTTTGGAAGAAGATGCAGAAGTGGTCCCAATATTTAATTTCCCAGAGACACCTCTTGGCTGTTCAAGTCTCAAGAAAGTACCCTGTTACTGTGGGCCTCCGGAGACTGTCAGGGCAGAGACATGGAGGGAGGAACAGAGAAGGAATGAGCTCAGGGGGACTGGTGTGGCCAGGAATGGAAAGCGAATTTGCAGGTGTATTTTGGCAGTAACTCTAACTCCCACTTCACCAATAAAAAAGGACAATTGATCCCTTGTAGCTGTGCTGTATCATCTCCTCTGCCAGCCCAGTGTATAATCCCTGGGGAAAGTAATCCAGAACTAGGGCAGGCATAGGATCCCCAAAGGGGAAGGTCTAGGGCTCAACATTCATTCAACAATAGCCTCCTGGACACCTGTTCCGTGCCAGAGATAGCTGTGAGGACGAGCGAGACAGCCCCAAGTCCCCACCCTCCTCACTTGTGGTGGGGAAGACATTCCGTAGCTGGGCAGTTTGTATACAATGTGTTGTGAAAGAAAAGAGTCGGGGTGGTGGCCAACCCAGACATCCCTGGACAGTCAGGAGATGGACAGGGTGGCAGGCAGAAGGAATGGCATACTGAAAAGACCTAGGAAACAGAGAACGTAACACAATTCCAGGGACCTCAGTGGTTCCTTCTTGCTGAAACAGACAGCAAGGAGAGAGAAAATCACAAGAGATAACTTTTGGAAGGCAGGCAGATGCTGGGACACAGAGCACCAGAGTTATGTCAAGCAGTCTGGACTTCATGTAAGACCCCTGACATCATTTCTGAAAGGCTGTGAACAGGAAGGCAGTCTGACCCTGCTACTGCTCCTCCCAGGACGCAGCAAACCTTGCTCTTTTATTCACACATCTGTGGTTGTTTCTGAAAGCTGGTGTGCTTCCCTTCCCCAAGTAAGTGTGAATTCATTCAGCACCCTTGCACAGAACAATGTCTGTTTTGTACCTTGGCCCCGGCACAGGCATGGGCTGCAGAGGGGAGGAAGGCAGCACAGCCCACAGATTTTCACATCCACCCCCACCCATTCCACTCAAGGAAAAGGCCTCCATGTGAGGTAGAAACATGAATTAAACATGTCTGATGGAGAAAGAAGAAAAAATTGACAAATTGTTCATTTTGTCTCCCTACAGTCACAAGATGTCGGGCATTCGGCCTTAACTGTAGTCCTCAGCAAATTCCTCATCCAGTACCACTGCCAAAGAACTAGGCTTAGCTTGCCTCCTCCTCCCTGGATTTTTTTCCCTGAGGATGATAAGCAACATGGTAGCCAGTCCTTGGCTTATGTTGACTGAAGGCCAAAATGCCCACCTAAAGAGCAACAAATTTAGTCTATCAGTGTAACTCTGTCCTGTGACAACTGCTATTAAGCCTTAAATGAACATGTCATATATATATATATATATATATATATACATACATACAGTCTTCTGCCCTGTGCCCACCAGACGCTCCTTGGAAACCCTATGGAGTGTTCTACTCTATGCTGTAGGGTTGCTATGACTCGGAATCCACTCGATGGCAGCAGGTTTGATTTTTTTTGGTTCTGTTTTAACTGACATCTTCCCTATGTGACCAAGGATAAGTGGGACAGGTCTGTCACAGTTCATAGCAATCATCCCAATTCTCATTCAGCACCTTTCATCAGGATCTCACTTAATGCCCACAACCCTGTGCAGTGGACACAACTACATCAATTTCACAGATGAGAAAAATAAGTCTTACAGAGGCTCAATAATGTGCTCACTTACATAGCTGAAAAATGGCAGAAGTGGATTTTGAATCAAGGCAGGCTTAGATAAAATACAACCAGAATATTCCTAGTGAGACTCTGACTTGCTTACTTTAGACACATCAACAGGAAGGACCAACAGCTAGAAAAGGCCATCGTGTTTGGTAAAGCAGGAAGTCAGCCAAAAGTGAGGAGAACCCTCAAGGAGGGGGACTGACACATTACAACAATGCATTACAGCGTATCAACAATCATCAGGATGACACAGGACAGGCAACATTTCTTCCTGTTACGTATATAAGGTTGCCACAGGTTGGAGCTGACTCAGTAGAAACTAACAACAGTCTTGCTCTAGAGACCACACTCTAAGACACTATTGAACAAACTCATTTATTAACAAATACAACACATTCAAATGAGTACGGTCCTTCAAAGTTACCAGCTTTGGAGTGCACATATGTGTGATGAAGCCACCCTCAGGCAAGGAGTTTTTGTATGGCCTCTTAAGTAGTTTAAGAGCCAAACAAAGAAATCTGTCACTTGACCTTTTGGTTATGCCTCCTCATTCTAACCAAAAGCATCACCATCCAGTTTGATAACCAACCCTGTCCACCTCACTTGGCATGACTCTCATTCTTGGCTTTGAAAAATCAAACTCACCAGCAAAAGTTGATGATGATCTACTTAACAGAACAAGTCACAAGCCCTGAAAGTCATTCTTAAGATGCAACCATGTTTGACAAAATCAGGGTGTGACATCCCACAAGAAGGCCAACTTCAACAAATACTAGTTCATGTCTGTTCATTAATATTCAGTCTTCTTGTTTATCTGTGACCCTGTGTTAGTAAAAAAAAAAACACAGCACCTTAGGACTGTGTGCACAATGTATCTTTGTGAGTGCATCTGAAAGTGTGGATATATGTGACAGATCCCCTGTGTTCAGTCCCAGTCCTCTATATGCAAGAGCTACCTGAAAGTAAGAGTCAGGTCTCCGTTCCCATGCTCAAGATATGTAGAAAATGCACAACAGGTACTTACTGACCAATTTACTGACCCAGAGTGAAGAGTCATTACACTATGCCAAGCCAAGTGCCGTCAAGTCGGTATAAATGACAAGTTATCACAAGGCAGGGCCTACATGTTTCCTTGCCTATTCAGTGATATTCACAGCACCACTGAAAGGTACCGAAATATTTTTAATGATTTTAAAAACCTGGATAAGACAAGGGAGCGTGCCATTACTGGTTCTATGTAACACTGTACTGTAGATACTAGCCAATGCAACAAGACAAGGAAAATAAATGGTCTGCAGCTGCACTGTCTAACACAGGAGTCACTAGATACCTGTAGCAATTTAAATTAATTAAAATCAAATGTTTAGCCTCTCAGTCTCACTAGTTACATCTCAAGGGCTTAGTAGATACATGTAACTAATGACTACCATATTGGACAGTTTAGGTTTAGAACATCTCCATCACTGCAGAAAGTTCTACTGGACAATGCTGATCTGAGGTTTAGAAAGGAAAAAGACAAAATTCTGATTTTTGTATAGGAGTATATTTAAAAATTTCCAAGACATTGGAATCTAAATTAATATAATCAATACATTATTAAAATAATTTCACAAGGTAGCTAATATGCCCATTATATTTCTATATACCATGAACAGTTAGAAAATAAAGTTTGAAAAGTTATTATTTACAAGGACATCCAAAACATATATACAACTACTTCCCCTATTTGGTAATAAATATAACAAAAGATTATCTAAAGCCTTTTTGGAGAAATATTTAACCATGTGTATCAATAATGTCTTGCCTAGTACTTCTCTATTCATCAACTTCATGTTCTCCTAAAATTGACTTGCTTTTCCAAATGCAGGGTCTAGACAGCAAGACATAACCAGGATCACAGAAGACCCCAGTAGGATCACCCAACTCCCCCAGTACTGCCGGGATACTCCCAGCCCCCAACACGTTCATGCCCAGCTGCCCAGCTCACAACTTCACCTCGTTGTATAAATCGCTGAATTCCTCAACCACGTCCTTGGGGATCCTGCGGCCGTGGTTGGTAAGGTAGCAGGCCACGCCATTCTTGGAATAGTGGCTGATGCGGCCCACGCTTCGCTCCCCATCAGTAGTCTCTTCCAGGAGGCCATTGGCTTCTGCTAGATGATAGATGGGATTCCCATGGGAGCCATGGATCCAGGTAGCTCCCAGCTCAAAGGTGGCGTGTCCTGATGATGATAACAACAGGCCCTTAGAGGGACAGGGACTTTAGAGGGGGCCAGAATGCTGCCTCACCCTCCTTTCTCCAGGAAGATTCTTCCACCCTCCACAAAGGGGTAAAAGGGTGGTTATGGTTCCCTTCTGGAAGCCAATCAAAGTCTTCAGTGAGAAGTTCCCAGTGGAAGCCACATGTGAACACAGTGGACTCCACTTCACATCTGAGATAACTACCACCTTGAATAATTCTGTGATTTGCCCCCAAATCACCTCAGAGGATTATGACAGCATTTCTTTTCCAGTCTTCCTTGTTTCTAAATAACACCCAGATACTAGGCCCTCCTTTCTCACTGGTGCCTGTCCTGTCAGGGGGAAGTACTAGAGGGGCATGAGGGGACAGAACTCCCAGAGAGAAAAGTGAAGCTACCTGGAAAACCCAGGAGGCCTGGCCTTATGGACCTAAGGTTCTCATCTAGCCTTACTCTAATTCCTGAGCATACTCAATGGCCCCAGGGTCTAACTCTCTCTCTCAGACCAAAAGCAATGCCCTTCCAGCTGAGTCCAGGGCAGAGGAAAGACAGCAAACATTTAGTTTAGAAGGTTCTTCCCTAAGACTGTCTAAAACTTCCACGCAAATTAAATTGTCTAACCCTTCAGTACAGGCAGTGGTACCCTAAGTCTCTGACTGAGGCAGGGATGATCCACAGGTCCGAGTTGGGATGGCCTGGAGGCTGATAGTACACTATCCACAGCCAAGGTACCAGATGCTCTGAGGCAAGTTGCCTGTGTGCCTCGGCCACAGTTTTCTGATACAGGGACTGTGCCTAGCTCACAGGGAAGCTGAAACAATAAAAGGAGAATAGACAATGTCTTTAGGATTTTCTGGAGGTCTGATTCAAGGTATCATGTTGTCATGTTTTTGCCAAGATGGTCACAATATTCCCTCCCATTGCTGTAGACATGTTCCTTTGCAACATGACTTTAAGAGAGGTAGAGTCTATTATCTTATCCCCATGAACTTGGGCTGGTCTTTTGATTTGCACTGATTAACAAAAATCAGCGAATGTGACACTATATGACTTTATAGAGTCTAGGCCTCAAGCGGCTTATGGTTTCCACACTCAAACTCTTAGAACATAACTGCCATTGAAAGAAATCCAGGTTAATACTGCTGGAGAGATGTGCCCAGCCAAAAACCACTAGACATGTGAGTAAGGCCATCCTAGACAAACCACCCCCCAGTTGAGTCACCAGATGACAGGTAGCTGCGCAAGTGAGACCAAGTGAGAATGGTAAAAGACCTATCTACTTAAGCCCTGCCCTAATTTCTGGTGCACAGAATTGCAAGCAAATAGTGTTTTAGCCTACTATGTTTTAGAGACGGTTTGTTGTGCAGCAATATCTATCTGATACACAACACAGACAGCCATGCTACCTATCCCAGGAACTAGGCACTCCTCTTTTTGTGCCTCCCCTTCCTCACGCTGCTTCTAGTTAAACCACCAGTTCCTAAAAGCATGTATGTGCCAGATACAGCGCAAAAGAAAATACAATCAACCTCCAGCCACAGCCAGCAATTTCCAAGAGCCTCTGAAAGAAAAGTCAGAAGGTGGAGGCCGTTTGTCCAGGAAAAAGGAGGAGGCACCAAACGCTGAAAACCCCATGTCCTGCCTACAGTGGGTTCCTGGTGAGTATTGTTGGCATGTCATTGCCAGTACTCCTTCACAGTCTCAGGTTTGGGGCTCCACTGGTGGTAGGGCTAATTTTGTGTGTTACTTGGGCTAGGTGCCCAGTTGTTTCAAACACTAGTCTAGATGTTGCTGTGAAGGTATTTTGTAAATGTGGTTAACATTTACAGTCAGCTGACTTTCAGTAAAGGAGTTTACCCTCCATAACGTAGGTGGGCCTCATCCAATCCACTGAACACCTTAAAAGCAAACAATGAGAAGGAATTCCTCCTCAAAACATAACAGAAATCCTGCCTGCGCTTCTGCCTGCTGGCCTGCCCTACACATCCCACATTCACAGTGCCACAGTACACAATGGTGTGAGATGTTTCCTTAAAAATCAATCAATATCTATCTCCTTCTTCCTCTTTATATATATGTGTATATATATTTATCTACTGTCTCCCTCTTCATGTATGTATTATATGCATACATATACACATACATGTATAATATACATATCCTACTTATTTTGTCTCTCTGGAAAACCCTGACCTACACACCTGGTTTCAGGCCCTAAGACATGTGAACCAGCCCCCCAGGGAAAAGGCCGACCCCTCCTCAGGATACGGCAGGGAGTTGGTGCTGACATCCAGGCATGGGGCATCTTTCCTAGCTCGTAATTCAGCAAAAGCAAGGCTGAAGTGAGTGCCTGAGGTCAGGAGCAACTCAGTACCCCCAACCCTAACTCCCACGCTCTGCAAGGAGGCGGGGATGCCCAGACCCAAGCCCAGTCTGAGGATGTCTCCTGCCTCTCCCACAGTGTCATCTTTGCCACATTCACACATCCAGTCCTCAGAGTCACTGGTCCTTGCCCCACCACCAACACTTCTGGCCAGGCCTCACCACTGGCAGCTTCAGAGCGGCCACTGCACACCACAGCTGGTCCACTTGCACCCTGGGCTTCAGCCCTGCATGTCCACACAGCCAGTACAGGTGCCCACACCCCTGCCTGATTTGTTCTTGCCTCTTCTGGCCAGGTATCACCTGTCTTCCCTGCAGACATCCTTCCAGGCATATTACCCCTCCTCCTCCTCACTACCTGCCAACTCCAGCCCTTGGAGGAGGCCCACCCAACACCCCCTGCCCAGGAAGCTGGCTGCAGGGACACACTCCCTCCACCTCCTGCAGCCCCACCTCCTCCACCTCACTGCCAGCATCATCCTCACTGCACGGTGCCTCTCAGCTGTCAGCCACCCCTGGCTGAGCCAGCTGTCCTCTGTTTCAGTGTCAATCCCTAACTGTAGCATCATAACCACAGAGGTAGCCCCTCTTCCCTGAGGCTCCAAGCCAGCCTATCAGGGGTTAGGCAGAGAGTTCTGGGGCTCCCCACTGTCCACCTGAGGTTTCCGAGTACCTTGGATGGTGCTTACACCTTCACTACAAGACACGCTTCTGTCTGCACTAGGGGAAGACAAAGGCAGCAACATATACACCTTAGTGTGATCAGAATTCTGCAGGAAAAAACTGGTTCCCGTGTGTCTGCAAGCTCTGCCCTTCTTATGCCTGACCACCGACCTTTCTGAGCCAGCTTGCCCTCAGAACACACAGTATCTGGTCAGCCTACTGCCCATTGTGGGAACAGACACAATCACAAAGTCCTGCGGAGGGTCAGTGTAGCCCACACAGTCCACGTTAGTATGTCATTCGCTGTGTCACATCATGGTCCCCTACCTGCTCAGCGTCTCAACAGTCAGATGCCCCTAAGCTGGGAAGCACTGACCTCCAGTGGCACTTCAGGTAAACTCCCTAGCCCCTAAGGCCCTAGGCAAAAGCTGTCTGCCTTCAGTCCCTACCTGGGTACTTTCTGCACAGTATTCGTCATTGTACATCCTCTTTCCCGGCATTCCCCAAACCTGCACATCACATACAAGGAGGCCCAAGAACTCTTCCACTTCTACTGAGCTCTGCTCCTACTGCCCAACGGCTAGTGCTCAGTCATGATACACTAATTCTCACTCAAAAATTAATGACTAATAAGAGTTCGCAGGTTTACCCTTTCACATGAAATAGAAAGACCCACTTGGTGCCAAGAGAGAGCTTGGTTCTGAATGTCCCCTCCCAACTCAACACTGGGAACCTTCACTGATGCACCAAGCCAGCTTTCTCCAAAAAGAGAGGCCATAACCTCACTCTGCTCACCTTACAGGGATGCTCTGAGGGGCAAAAGAATCATCTTCAAAATGCCCAAGCAGGATATTTACCCCGGGGAAAAGCTAAAAGACTGAGATTTTAGGCTTTCCAAGGGCCATGGGGCTGGAGCCTGGGGGTGACATGGGAGGCGGCTAGGCAGGATAGGTGAGGTGGGACTTACCGAGTTTCACACTCTGTATACGGTCTCGAGATTTTAGGCTTTCCAGGGGCTACGGGGCTGGAGCCTGGGGGTGACATGGGAAGTGGCTAGGCAGGATAGGTGGGACTTACCGAGTTTCACACTCTGTACACGGCCTCCAACACAGCTAGAAGCCTCAAGCACAGTGACATCCGTGAAGCCCTGCTCCAGAAGTGCTTTGGTCGCAGCCAGGCCAGCCAAGCCGGCACCGATCACTACCACACGAGGCTGTCCCCTTCTTCGCAGACCACGACTGAGAGGGTCATCCGCACTGTCGCCACTGGATTCACAACTTTGCATACCGTCCGCACTCGCCTCCTAGGAACCTGGTGGGGAGAGGCACTGAATGCAGAGGGCTGGCCCACCTGCTCCACCTTCACCTCCCACCTGCCCCACAGAACCCCCACAGGATCCCCTTACACTCAGCCCTCACAGAGGGACCTCTCTCTCAACCCTCAAGGACCTGGACAAGAGCCATTTCCAAAGGATGTGGGGAGGAGGGAGAAATGAAAAAAAAAAAGAAATAAAAAGAAAAAAGGAGGGGAAGGAAAAAAGAAAATGAAAGGCAGGAGGGATGTATATAGGGCACCCAACAGCAAGCAGGAGAGCTGGCAGCCTACCCAAGCCCCTGAAATCCATCAATCCCACCCCAAACCTGCTAAGCACTGCCTCTTTCCTCCCTGTGTGCCCCAAGACTAAGGAAAAAGCTGACCAGTGAGGGGATGATGCAGAAGGCTAAAGTCAAGAGAAAATGACCCCGTTGCTGCTGACCCTGGATCAGCTAGGCCAGCACAGCAGCTGTGGTCCAGCTCATACCAACCCCAAGATGCTCACAAACAACCCCAGCATTCCCACACTGACCACAGAGTGCCCATGCTGATCCCAGGGGTTCCCATGCCAACCCTGGGATGGCCACACTGACCCTGGAATGCCCATATTGACCCTAGGGTGCCTGTGCCAACCCCAGGGCACCCAGGCTGACCCTAGAATGTCCAAGACAAGCCTGAGGTACCCATGCTGACCCTGGGGTGCCCACACTGACCCCGTGGTACCTATGTCAACCACAGAATGCCCATGTCAACCTCAGAGGGCCCATGCCAACCCTGAAAAGTCTACCTCCACCTCAGGACACTCACATCAACCCCAGGATGTTCATACCGACACCTGGAGGCCCATGTCAACCCCCAAGGTGCCCACACTGACCCCAAGGTGACTGCACCAACCCCAGAATGCTCACACAGCACTGAACCTTCTGCCACTGCCTCGCCTGCCAAGCTCTTCCCTGCAGCTCTCTCCCCTTTGCCCCTTCTCTGCTCCTCTGGCTTTCCGTTGAACTTCCACAGCCTCAACAAGGTGGCAATTTGGTGGGCAGGACGCAGTTCCATAAAGTGCCACAAGGCTGGTACCAGATGAACCTCTGCTATTCCAAGTAAGTCTCTGGTTGCTTTCTCTAACCACCTGGCCACTCAGTCACCACAAAGCAGCAATGAGCCAAGGAAACAGTGGCCCATGAGGCACCAGAGGCCAGACATCAAATTGACAGTTATATTACGCCAGCTTGCTCAGAGACGCCAGGCTAGGAGAGCTAATGGCTAGGAGACCAGAGCCTTACCCTTTTCTTCCCAGAGTAACCATGGGAGGGTTTGGAGGTGTCTGGGGATCATCCTGAGAGGGGGGTTGTCACTCAGCTCTGATGGTGTCCCTGTTCCTCCTCTGACATGAGCAGCTTAGAAATTCCAGCAGCCCTTGCTGACATTTCAATGACAGAAGTTGTGAAATCTATGAGCATCCCGTATCAAACAAAAGGGAAGCCAATTTGGGTAGAGGATGGCTACAGAGGAGTGGACCAAGGACATGTAAAAAAAGTGTCATCCATGTCTAATGAAAGTTGAACAAAACTCTGCCAATGACACAGCAATCCTACTTCTAGGAACATATTCAAGAGAAGTAAGGTATATTCCACCAAATAGACATGTTAGGGATGTTCATAACGTCTTCATTTATAATAGCCCAGAACCCAGAAATAACCCCAAAACCTATCAATACAAGAATCAATACATACGGTGTGCTATACGTCACATATTTACACAATAAAACACTCTGCAGGAATAAAAAGAACTGAACTACTGATCCTCTCAACAATATAGATGTACTCTAAAGACATTACACTGAGTAAAAGAAGCCAGAGACAAAAGAGCCCCTTCTGTATGACTCTATTTACATGAAGTTCAAGAACAGGAAAAACAATTCTGTGATGACAGAAGTTAGAAGACAGGTTACCTCTCTGATGGGGAGAGAATGAACGAAAACAGTCAGCAGGGAACTTTCTGGAGTGTGAGCAATGTTCTATATCTTGATCTGAGAGGTGGTTACACAGATGTACATACAGATTTTTAAAAAGCAAGTAAAACTTTGCTGAAGATAACTCCAAATGGTTTCAGCAGTACAATAAGAAACTGCCAGAAATTCAAGCCAGACCCAGAAGAGGACATGGAACAAGGGATACAATTTCTGACGTCACAGGGATCCTAGCTGAATTCAGAGAATATCAGAAAGATGTTGTCATAGGCTGAACTGTGTTCCCCCAGAAGTGTGTAGAGAAATGTGTGCAGCAGTTTGGCCGGGCCATGATTCCTGGTATTGTGGGATGTTCTTCCATGCTGTAATCCTGCCTCTGTGATGTTAACAAGGGTTGATGTGTGGCAGTTGTGTTTGTTGGCAGGACTCAGTGTGTAAGATTGTTTTGTGCTTTGAGGCAGTCTCTGGAGACATCAATGAAAGACGCTACCAGGGAGATTTGAGGACCTCATACTAACAGGAAAGAAAGCCAGTGCCAGGGTGCCGAGCACATTCCTGGGAAAGAGCTGGGGTCCCTGTGCCTCAGGAGCTTCCAATCCAGGGGAAGGCAAACAACGAGGACCTTCCTCCAGGTCCAGCAAAGAAAGCCTTCCCCTGGAACTGACACCCTGAATTTGCACTTTCAGGCTACTGGATTGTGACAAAGTAAAACTTCTCTTTTTGAAGCCATCTATGACAGATGTTTACCTATGTTTTATTGAATATGCAAAGGCATTCAACTCTGTAGATCATAACAAATTACAATAACACTGGAAAGAACAGGAATTCCAGAACACTTAATTGAGCTCATGAGGAACCTGTAGACAGACCAGGAGACAGTGATTCAAACAGAGTAAGAGGACACTGTACGGTTTAAAGGGCATTGGGGTTATAGACTTTCATCATATTTGATCTGTATGCTGGGACAATAATCCAAGAAACTGGACTATATAAAGATGAACACAGCATCAGGATTGGAGGACTACTCACTGAGAATCTGCATTACACAATGATACAATCTTGCTTGCTGAAAGTGTAGAGGACTTGAAGCACTTACTAATGAAAATCACAGACTACAACCTTCAGTATAAATTACACCTCAATATAAAGAAAACAAAAATCTTCACAACTGGACCAGTTACCAACATCATGATATATGAAGAAAATATGGAAGTTGTCAGGATTTTATTTCATTTAGATCCACAATCAACACCCACAGAAGCAGCAGTCAAGAAATCAAACACTGTACTGGGCAAATCTACTGCAAAAGACCTCATTAAAGAGTTAAAAAGCAAAGATGTCACTTTGAAGACTGAGGTGCATCTGACCCAAGCCATGGTATTTTCAATCACCTCATATGCATGTGATAGCTGGACGATGAATAAGGAAGACCAAAGAATTGATGCATTGGAAACACGGCATTGGCAAAGAATACTGACTGTATCACAGACTGCCAGAGGAACAAAGAAATTTATCTTAGAACAAGTACAGCCAGAATGCTCCTTGGAACTGAGAATAGCTTGACTTCATCTTACAAACTTCGGACGTGTTATCAGAAGGAACCAGCCCTTGGAGAAATGCATTATGCTTGATAAGGTAGGGGGTCAGCAAAAAAGAGGAAGACCCTTGATGAAAGGGACTGACACAGTGGCTGCAACAATGGGGTCAAACACAGTAATCAGTGGGAGGACGGTGCGGGGTGGGTCAGTGTTCTGTTCTGCTGTACACAGTTACAGGGAATAGGAACCAGCTCAACAGGATCTAACCGCAACAACATATAAAGATTTGCTGAGTTGTCTATTTAAGATTTGTACATTTCACTGCATGTATGTTATACTTCAAAGAAAATTAACATATTCATGCCTCCTTTTCTCTGAAAATAACAACAACAAAAAAAAGCTGCTACACTCTGACTCCCTACTTTCTTCTCCCGTATCTCAAGATCTGACCACTGAGACTGCTGTCCTACCTTGAAGAGCATCCTTTACCACCTGTTTATCATATGTTTAACATGAACCTGAAACTTACTCAGACTGACAACTGCTACACCTGGGCTAGCCTCTGGTTTGGGTGTGGACAGCAATATGCACCCCTAGGGTCCCCAGACACCCTAAACCCACGGAGGCTACTTTTCCTGAGTCAGTGCTGAACCAATGCCCTAGAAGGCACAAAAGCGGCAACCAGGAGACAGAGCCCCTTCAGACACAGGGTCTCCCCTTTCAGACACAGGGTCTGTCCTCTCAGATTGGTTCCCTGACCACCCTCAAAGGAAAGCTGTCTGTCCTGACCTTCCCGGAAGATGAGGTTGTCCTGGGAGAAGGCTCCGGTTTTTGCCTCCTCCCTCTTCCTTCTGTCCCTCTTCCCCCTACAGATGCTCCATCCTGCCTGCTTCAAGACTGGGGTGGAGGGCAGGGGGGAAGGTGTCAAGTTGGTCCAAGCCCTCTGCTCCTCCTGCCTTGCTCCCCTCCTTCTGTCCTCCCTCACCCAGGTTCTCCTTCCTTGGGACTAAATTTAGAGGTGAGGGTGTGGCTGCACTGCCTGCAGAGCAGCCGGGGAGAAAGGGTCCATGATGCCTCCAGATGTCTGCCAGCTGGAGCCCATGACAAGACGCAGGCAGGCAGGCAGGCACCGCGTCAGGTTTGTAAACACGCCTCACGCTCCGGAGGGCCTGAAGCCAGCTGCGCTGACACTGCTGAACACCCCTCCCAGCTCCCTGTCGGGCTGCTGCCTGCCCTGCCCCCAAGCCCTAGTTCCCCAGGACTGGGTGGGGTCCTCCACCTGCACCCTGCTCTCCTGTCTTCAACTCTCAGCCACAGCCCCAACCAGAGGACGCCCAAAACAATCTATTCTGCACAATCAAGGACCAGGACTACTGCAGCGGTTCTCAAACTTTACTAGTGGAAACCCTTCTCCAAAAGCTCCCTGGGGTCTACGATGTATTGGGGATTAAGCTGGGAATCCCACTATTCCCCAAGTATGCCTATCACAGAACCTCACCACGCAGGCTCCCTGGGGCCCTGCCTCTGAAAACCAGGGGCTCCCTGAGAGGCTAGTTTAGAGGAAACAACGCGTGAATGCCAGCTGTGAGGTTCTCAGCCTGCTGTACAAACCTCCTGGCTTCCTTGAGCCTCTGTTTCTTCCAGCTTCTTTGTACCACACTATAGTGACAAGGAAATAGGGCCCTACGTGGATGTCACAAGACTTTTCAAAAATCTCATGAGGGAAAACAATCTGTAAAGTTCTGTAGCTAAATTATAAGCAAGTTGTCTTTGGAACAGTGTTCAGGAATAGACTGCTGGAAATGCAGCCAGGCAGTGTGCCACTAAGACAAACGCAGAAAAGACCCCGGCTCCCAACAAGACTACCTCAAAAGATCTAGAGCACCAAGAGACACCAGACAGGCACACATGGGGTCCCAGGGAGGGAGCAGGTGAGTGGAGTTTGAATCAGACACCTGTACCCCTGACCCTCACAGGGGCTACAAGTAACCTCAGGCTGTCCCTGCACTGGCCATGTTCCATATGGGCCCTGTCAACCCTTGGTGTCCCCAAGAAGCTAGAGCAGTCCCCAGAGCCCACCAAGGGCAGAGAGAGATGAGGAGCCTGTCCTGGAGCCACCCAGGATGGGTCCAAACTGAAGGACCCACTGTATGCCAGCTGGTCAGCTCCGCGCTGCACTGGACTTGCTGCCACTGTTACCGCCAGCCTGGGCAGAAAGGGGGGCGGGGGGGCAGTAACTTCTTTTCTGTTGCTTGTGTCAATCTTTTCCTTTCCCTTCTGGATTATTTAATATTTGATATGAGAAAAATACCTACTGAAGAAGACTCCCCCAGCTGTCCTCAGCGCCTGCCTGTCCTTCTCTCGCCTTTGGCAAAGAAATAAATAAATAACCTCCACTCCTTGATCTGTATGCACAGGAGAAACAGAACACCCTGTACTTTTCAAGCAGATAAAGGAGAGAAGAAAAGTGCTGGCTCAGCCAGGCAGGGGAGGAGAAGGAGGAGGGGAGGAGAGTGGTGTGGGACAGCAGACACTTGCCTTCTTGCTCCTGCTTCCATGGCAAATGGCAATGCAGGGACTGGGGCCTCCTGCCCGGTGTCTCTGCCAGGGCCCACTTGTTCACGCTCCTGTGTCCCTAAGTAGGCCACACCTGATAGCTTCAAGAAGTTATGGCAGCAGTTCCAGCGCCCCCATCCCCAGATTCCAGATACCCCACTGACCAGTGCCTCCCACTTCTCTGGCAGTTCACCATGCAGTTCATGGTGTTCATGCAGTTCATCATGCAGTTCACCATGCCCCCTGCTGCCCGGAGCCAATACTGCCCTGACTGAAGGCACCCAAGAAGCCAAACTGGAAAGAGGAGTGCAGCAGAGGAAGGAGAGAAAAGAAAGAAGACAGGCCATGTTCTGCAGGGCACTGCCGAGGACAGACAGATGAGGGCTGGGTGTGGGCAGTAACAGCCAAGCTTCGCACTGACTGCCACCTCCTTGGCACCCTGCCCCCCCATCTCATTTCATCGCCCTCAGAAATTCCCCCTTCAACCAGCGCCCTCCTCATCAATATACACTGGGGACATATTTTAGTTTGGCGTTCCAAGATCTGACCCTGCTGACCCTCTCCTGGAAAAGCCCAGAATGGAATCAAAAATACCAATCTCTTTGTGCTGTCCCTCAACTGACCTCCAAAAAATACGCCCATCAAGTCATTCCTGACTTATATACAAGGTCTGACAATTAAATATACAAACTTAATTGTTCTAAGTACTACAGACCTCGTTACTGAGTATCACTGTGGTCACCTTCAAAGTACTCCCCTCAGGAAGCTGTGTACCGACGCCAGTCCCTAGTTCACCCTTCAAGGCAATTTCGAAACTCTTTCTGCAATGGCTACTGCACTCAGTGGCACAGTGGCAAGTTTGCAAACTTAACTGTATAGTTGTGAGGGAGTTTTTAATAAGTAAACAGATAACTGTATGGAAACACTCTCCCTACTCACCTGATCTGGACCCCAATGACTTTTTTCTTTACCCGAAGATAAAGGAAATATTGAAAGAAAGAAATTCAGGGCATCAAAGGTAATATGACGACAGCTCTGATAGCCATTCCAGAAAAAAAAGTTCCAAAATTGCTTTGAAGGGTGAACCAAACACAGCTTCCCAAGGGGAGTACTTCAAAGGCGACCCTGGTGATACTCAACAATGAGGTATGTAGCGCTTTTTCTAGGATGAGTGCTCAAACTCAGACCTCATACTTTCCTCACCGAGAGTAAAACCACTGAGCACCAAGCAATCTCAAAGCTTGAAAGTATCCTTAATGTAAGACCTTCCTTTCTGGTTGATTAAGCCACATCAACTCTACAGCTTGAATCACTGTCACCTCTATCCTTTACTTCCCCAGGAGCCCACCTTCTCCTCCCCATGAACTCATCCCAAGAGTACTGCTTGGTTTGTCCTCAGTTTCAACTCCCCAGTCCACCCTCTCAAAGACAAAGCATGACCAGTTTTCTCGTGGACCAGAGAATAAAAGCCAACAATTCAGTGAGCACCTATGTGTCAGGCCTGGAAAAGTCACCAGCACATTAGCTCTCTCTCTGGATCCTTGCTGACTTCTCTGGCTTCAATTCTCCTAACTCCTTTCCCTACCAGGAGTACAAAGAAACCAAGTTCACCAAACTCTTAGGTCTAAAGACCTGTGGGAAATGTCCCTCCTCTTGTCAGAGAGCCTAGTTCTGGGTTCTGTTAGCACAGCATACACCAGACCACCAGCTAGGCCCGCTCCACTGTTTCCTGCAGCAAGCCACCCTCAGAGTGTGAGACCTTGCACTGCCTTTTCACTCCCCTCCTTCTCAGCCTGCCCTCAAGGGTAGGCATCTCACCCAGGAAATCCTGTTGTCCATTATTCCCAGAGTGAGGTTGCTGTTGTTGGTAGGTACTGTCAAGTCAGTTCCAACTCATAATAATGCTATGCACAACAGAACAAAGCACTGCCCAGTTCTGCACAATGCCCATAATCATTTTTATGTTCATCATTGCAGCCACTGTGTTAATTTATCTCATTGAGGGTCTTCCTCTCTTTTGCTGACCCTCCACTCCACCAAGCATGATGTCCTTCTCTAGGGACTGACCCCTCATGACAACATATCCAAAACATATAAGACACAGTCTCTTGCCATCTTTGCTTACAAGGAACACTCTGGTTGTACTTCTTCCAGAGTAGATCTGTTCATTCTTTTGGTGGTCCATGATGCATTCAATATCCTTCTCCAACACCACAATTCAAAGGCATCAATTCTTCTGTCTTCCTTATTCCTTGTCCAGCTTTTACACGCACATGATGCAACTGAAAATACCATGGCTTGGGTCAGGGGCACCTATTGTTAAAGGTGACACCTTTACTTTTCAATACTAGAGTGAGGCTACAGTCCCACAATCACCAAGCAGGGAGGAGGTCCCAAGCTAGACTGGTGATAAACTGGTGACCTCCACAAAGTGGGCCTCCACAAGGAAGGCCAATGCCCAGCTCAGTGTGGGAGCCCTCCTCCCAGCACTGAAGTCCATGCAAGCTTCACCCAGCAATCAGTAGCCTTCTCCCTCCCCAGCAGTAGCTCCATTTGCCATGAAGTTACTTCCACCCATGGCAGTGCCACATGTGTCAGAGAAGAACTCAGCTCCACAGGGTTGTCAGTGGATGACTTTTCAGAAGAAGATCACCTGGTCTTTCTCCCAAGAAGCCTCTGTGTGGACCTCAACCTCCAAGCTTTCGGTTACCAGCTAAACATGTAAACAATGCCACAAAGAGCCAGGCTCCACAGAACCCTATACCCTTCTAGAGCAAAGTCTGCCCTCACAAGACCCCAAAATCCCCTATCTCTGGCTCCTCTAGGAACACAAGCTACTCCCAGATGTCTCTGCCTCCCTATCCTTCTCTCAAAGTCATACCTGGAAAAATGACCCCATTTCCCAGAGGGGAAGAGAAGTCCCCGAGGCTGTTAGCTAATCTGGCTCACTTTACCCACCTCTTCAGGTCTGAGACTCCTCCAAGTGCAGCACTCTAAACACTCCCAATTTTCCCAACCCTCTCCTTGGACCAGGAGCAGCCCTACCCGGGCTTTGGGTGCCCTGAGCTAGCAGGGGATAGCACGCCCACGTACCTATCTCAAGCAACCTTGGAGATATATAAGCCTTTCCTCCTGGTGGATATTCTTAGTGTGTTCATCAGTGTTGTCCCCCGAGCCCCCACCCAGATTCAGTGTCCCTGGAGGGGTCCCTCTCTGTCTGGCTCAGGCTTTCACCATGGAGGGGAAAGGAGGGGGAAGGAAGCTGGTGTTGGTCCAGGAGAACCTCTTTGGACAGCCTGGCAAGTCTGGAAAAGGATTTGGATTCTTGCAGACCCCCAGACAATGCAATTATTCTTCCAATGTAAAAAACGCCCAGAAATCCCAGACCAGCTGCTTTGCACAGCCACCCACACAAAGGGCCTCTGTGTTTGTAGGCAAGGCTCCTCCCAGTGCTCAACCCCAAGGAGGGGCTGGGCCCAAACTCCACCCAGCCTGACCCTCCCATCCCTTCTCACCCAGGCCAGCCAGGATGCACAAGAGGCAGGATTGCTGAACCAGGCCAGATCAGCCACAGAGGGGGTACAAGGAGGTGTAAGCATAGGGATAAAGCAGAGGAGCTGGTAAGCCCTGGGAGGGCAGGACAGAGAACAATGGCCCAGGGGTCCAGGTGCAGGTTCAGGCCCAGGTCAGTCTCTCGCTTGCCAGATGGGCCTAGACTATTGTCTTGCCTCCTTTGACCTGGCCCCCGACACCATCTGAACTCACCCCCAAGGATAAAGCATCTATATCTCAACTCCGGGGTCTACTTATCTGAGCCCCATCTGATCCTTACATGATCCCTTTGGTCTTTAAGCTTTCCCACCTGCAAATGGAGATAGGTACAGCTACTTCGTGGGACTGCTGAGACGAATAAATGAGGTATCACAGGTAAAAGGTGTGCCCCCCAGTAAGGGCCACTTCAAAGAGGAAGGAGAGGAGGAGGAGGGAGAAAGATCCCCAGAGACCAGTGCAGCACTCACAGCCAGTTCTCCTGGTCCTAGAGCTGGGTTTCTCTTGGAGGACTCTGTCTTGATCTGAAGTCAGACCACCAGCTCAGCCTTGACTCCAACCCTAATATTAGACTGGACCTTGACCTGGATATTAGGCTGCCACACGAGCCTGTGCTTGACTGACCTTCAACCCTGACTCCCTAATACTGAATGAGCCTGGGCACCCCACCCAGATTTAGCTGTCCATCTTACCCAGTGTTCTAGGGAATGGGGTGTCAGAGATAGCGACTCTCAGCCAACCTTCGGTTCATGAAAGAGACAAGGCAAGGATGCTTCACTGCACAGGCCCTCCTCTCAAGAAACATCTCTGGTCCCCACAGGCTAACATGGGGAAGGGCTCTGAGGGGCCCCATCTTCCTCCATGGCATCTAGACTTCAATAAGGTCTTTGTTACCCACCCCACCTTCCCCCGCACATGTGAAGTCCCTGGAAGTACAATTTTAAAAGGCTTTGTCAGACAATTTCCGAAAAAAAGGGCAGCACTGCAAGGACAGAGACAGCCTGGACCCAACAGATGGGAAGTGACAGGGTGAGCCCAAGACACAGCCCCACAGGCACCAGTGGACAGGACAGGGAGGCAAATCTAGAGAAGAACTCTAGGCCCCTTACTTCCCCTTACGTCCTACAAGACAATACAGATGTGCCGACTACAGAATGACTGCTCAAGAACCCCAGCCTCAGAGGGGTCACAAGGTCATTATAGCAGGGGACAGACCCAGGGAACAATCTCACCCAGCACTGGGCCAAAAGTCAAACTGGAAGTGGAGGAGAAGAGTACGTGAAAAGAAGCCAGGCAAATGGTAGGATCTTTCATGTAGGTATAAGACTCTGCTAGGGGCTTAGATGACTGTGTCCTAGCCATCACCACCCCTAAGGGCTTCCTTCGTAACAGTTGAGCACGACAGGCTGAAATATAGAAAGAAGCAAAAAGGGAAAAACAGAGGTGGAGAAACAGGGCAGAGCTTAGAGCTTAACTATTGCATCTCCACTCCAACACCCTTACCCTAACCCTACCCTGGAAATCCCAGCTTCAGCAAATACAAGCATATGGATCACACTCCAACAATAAGCCAATTGATGGTCAAGAAAGCTTCTGAATACACACATCTAATGAACCTTTCAAAATCTAAGCAAGACCCACCAGACCAGCTTCCATCTCTAACTCCAGGCTCCTCCACGGCTTCCCATTTTGGTGTCTGTATGCATGCAAACATCCTATCTGGTCAAACAGGGCATCACCTCTCTGCAAGCTGGCTGATCCCAGGTCTTCCAGAAGTAGGCATGCTCCATACCCTCTACACCCAAAGCAGTCTACCAACTATGCCACTCCTGGGTGCTCCTGCAGAAGATGAAATCACTCAGTAACCTCTGTCCCTAACAAATGTAGCCTTGGGAGAGTCCATTAGCACTTGAGCCTCGGTCTTCCCACCTGTAAATGGGGAGAGTAGCCATTAGCTTCAGTGATGGAACCTGACCCCCAACCTTGTTAGGCAGCCTCCAGAGTCCCAAGCACATATGTCACTTAGGATACATATGTCACTGTGGCACCCTCTAGCAGCTCTCAAGGTGACATCCTATGGCCTAGACTCCTTCCTTCTCAGAAGGACCTGACACCCCATCTCTGAATCTCCCTGTGAGAAATCATCAACCAGAGAGGTATAAGAGAAACCAGAGCCGGTCATTGCTCTGAAGAACACCTTAGTGCATTATTCCCCTTGGTGACAGCAGACCAACCCACTAGCAGGGGCGGGCTGACAAGAGGTGGTGTTCATCTTCACTCCCTCCCTGGGAGGAAACGGTCCTAATAGGGAGGAACTCACAGAGAGAAGACTAGCCTTAAAACCAAAGTATCGACCCTGTTCTGAAGTGTCCAAGCCATCACAGCCTCAGGGAATCCTAGAGAGAGACCTCTCTCTCCCTGTCTCTCTCATACACACAACACACACGTGCACACATGCATGCACAATCACAAAAAGGCAGTTCCTTCAGTTTCACTTCATTATCTAGCTTGATAAGCAGTTCCCTCCTTGAGCAACATTCTAGCACCCTGGTTTCCACACAAGCTCCGGGGTCACCTCACTTGCTTTTGAATACCAGTGGTTTTCATGGGCACTACTTACTAGATGCATGACCTGAGCACCAGTTTCCTTACCAGTAAAATGCAGATAAAAAGAGTACTGCACCACAGAGGGGAGCATGATGATGCACACGGAATACTTAGCTCAGAGCCAGGGATGAAGCAGTGATAAAGCAAAAAACCAAGCCCAACTCATGGTGACTCTATAGGACAAAGTAGAGCTGCCCCACTGGGTTTCCAAGGAGGAGCTGGTAGATTTGAACTGCTGACCCTTTGGTTAGCAGCCAAGCCTTAACCACTGTACCACTAGGGCTCCAGTTTGCAACAATCGTTCTTATATTTTCCCACAGACCCAGGTCTGCAAACTAGATGAGGTCTTCGCAGGAAGAACACGGTGAAGAGACCAGCTATGAGCAGGGAACGGAAAAGGCCAGCCAGTAGAGAGGTCATAGACCCCCCTGTGTGACAACCCCAAAGCAAGACTCCCAGGCCTCCAAGAAAACCACCTCAACCAGTTGCAGTGACACTGTTAAAGAGTCTGGTGACATGGGAAGAACACGAGACTGGGAGAGAAGGGCTACCCCACTTGCCAGGACACCTACCGGGCAAGAGCCCTGAGACCACAAGTGCAGCAAGAGGCCATTCTGTGGCAATTACCAGCCTTCAAGTGGCCCTCCTAGCAGCCACATTTTGGTATAGTTCTCTCCCAAGCTGAATAGGGTTGGCCCATATAACCAATAGCATAGTGCAGTAATGATAGAGTGTGGCTTTTAGGACTGACTTATAAAAGGCATTGCTGCTTCCATCTTGCTCTCTTGGACTGCTTACTCTGGGGAGAGTCAGTCACCATGTGTCGTGAATGGAATTAGGTCCTCCAAAATTGTGTGCATCAATTGGACTGGACTATGAATCTCAATATTGTGTGATTGTTTTCCATTTTGTGATTGCAATTGTATGTTAAAGAGGATTAGGGTGGGATTGTAACAGCTTTACTCAGGTCACCTTCCTGATCTAATATAAAGGGAATTTCTCTGGGATGTGACCTGTACCATCTTTTATCTTACAAGAGGTAAAAGCAAACAGAAGCAAGCAGAGAGCTGGGGACCTCAGACCATCAAGAAGGCAATGCCAGAAGCAGAATGTATCTTTTAGACTTGAAGTTCCTGCGCTGAGACAATGACTTTCCTCCAGAGCCAACAGAGATAGCCTTCCCCTCAAGCTGACACCCTGAATCTGGATTTGTAGCCTACTAGATTGTGAGAGAATCAACTTCTATTTTTTAAGCCATCCACTGGTGATAGTTCTGTTACAGCAGCAGATTACCAGGACACCATTATCATGAAGATACTCAAGCAACCCAAAGGAGAGACCCACGTGGCAGGGAACTAAAGCCTCCCACTAAGGCCCAAGCTGTTTTGCCAAGTATGTAAGTAAACCACCCTGGAAGCAGATCCATCAGTCCCAACCAAGCCTCCAGATGACTGTAGCCTCAGCATCTTGACTACAGTCTCATGAGAACCCCAAGCCAGGATTATCCACACTGCTCCCAAATTCCTGATTCACAGAAACTGTGAGGATAATTCATGCTGATTGCTGTCTTTAGAATCCCTAGATTCTGAAAACGGTTTCTATAGTTGGCTGTTAACTAAAACGCGGGTGATTCCAGTCCACATAGGAGTTCCTCAGATGAAAGGCCTGGCAATCAACTTTAGAAAAATCAGCCAGTGAAACCCCATAAATTACATGGGTCTGACCTACAAATGCTCATGTGGCAGGGCAGCATTTTGGTCCACTGTCCATGGAATCACCATGAGTCAGGGGCCAACTCAATGGCAACTAACAACAGCAACACGGTGCTAACCTGGAGCCAACACGGAGAACCAGTGCCTTAGGGCAGCTCCCAGAAAAGCCCAGAGGTGCTCAGCATTCGTCCGTGTCAGAGAAAAGGAGGCAGAGAGAGCACTGAGGCCAAGCAGTGCTCAAGGTTTTCCCACTGCGGGCGCAGGCTAGGTGGGAAGGGTCTCCCTCTGTGTCCCTTCTCCTCCCACTGCCCACCATCCAGAGCCCTCTGCATTCCTACAGTGCCTTTCACGCCCCTTAAATCTGACAGGCCCCTTGCCAGTCTTCTCACATACACGACAGCAGTCACATCCATGTCCCCTCCCTTCCTCTCTGTATCTCCAAGATCTGCTCAGGGCCCAATCTCTGCCACCAGGCTGTGCCCTTATAGGACAGGACCCCAGTACAACGTGAAGTTCCATCATACTGCTTCCTCTCCACCAGGCTCTAACTCCTCGTCTGATGTCCTCAGAGGCCTTTGTCTTCCCTAAAATGCAGGCCTGCTTGGCAATGCACTAGACCCATTAGACAGAGCGATGGATTAAACCCATGGCCAGTTAACTCACAGGTACGACAGGCAGTGCCCCCACATGCAGTGGGGGAAGGGAGGAACACGGACAAGTGAGCTCCAGGCAGAGGAAACAGCACGTCCCAAGGCTCAGGGTATTCTTTCTCTTACAAGATCAACTCGCACCTCAAGAAACCAACGCTAGTGGCTTTTCCGGCCCTCCTGGAACTCACTATTTGAGCCCCTGGAAGGGCTGGGAAGCCCTGATCCTATGCGGCGGCACTCACCAGCCCTGCAGCTGCTGCCACCACTGAGCAGATATACCTGTGCCAGGAGACGGGGGTGCCTGGGAAGTACTGCTACGTCCTCTGGTGCCCCAGGGACTTCCCCAGCCCCACCCAAGCAAGCCCTGCTGGCGTGGAGGACGTGCCCCAGCTGCACCCGAGATGGCAAGTCAGCCCCACACCTAAGCGCCCCCAGCCGGACATGCAGATGAGCTGGTGGCATGTCCTGGCTCTCTATCGGGCATGGACCCACAGAACCACACCTCATGCTTCTAGAGAACTGTGTGAGGCAGTAGACGATCACGGCCACTCTGCAAACAGTGCAGGCACTGCAGACCCAGAATGTGCTGCCAGAGGCAAGGCAGTGAGATGTCCGGGTGGGCACAGGGTATCCCTGGGGTGGGAGGAGGTATCCAAGCTGCGTGGTAGAGGCAGAAGTCATGGGGTGAGGGTGCATTCCAGCCTACAGTGCAGCAGGTAGTGAAGAAACTAGAGATAAACACCGACAAGGTATAACAGAGAAAATGAGGCTTAACTGGGGCAAAGGGGACACACCTGGGGGAAGACAGGGACAAGTGCTTTTTATTCATTCATTCAAAAATGTGTACTGGCACTGCCCCAAAAAACTCACCCTCAAGGACATGGCACTCAGGAGAGATAAGTACCATAAATAAAAGCAGAGTGAGGGGAGAGGAGGCTTTCTATATACTGAGGTCCTGAAGGACTCTCTGGGGAGGTGACATTGGAGCAGAGGATGTGACAGAGGCAGGAGGAATCAAAGAACTGTAGTGACCTCCAGAGACTTGTTGAATGACATGATGTGAGGGTAAGGGAAAATGCAGGCTCAGAATGACTTCAGTGGCTGTCATGACATTACTGGGACAAACACTGGCAAGTTCTGTGACCCCTCTGCCCTGACAGCAAACCTATAAGGCAGCAAAGAGGACAAACGGAAGCCCAAACAGGACCCACAGTGGGAGCTGGGTCCAGGGGTCTGATTCTGGAGCCCAGTTCTTTCCCGAGGGATAACCAAAGTTAGGAAAGCTTCCTGCCTCCCATTAGGGGCCCTACACACATGCACACATGTACATACACACACACGCACATCTGTACTCACACACACGAAGCGCCCCCACCCTGCTGCACCTCATCAGGCACCAGCTGCTAGCACGGCCCAGCCCAGCCCCTGACCACCATGCACGGAGACCCATCCACTCAGCAGAGCCCTGGGAGACGGGAGCTGGCAAAGGGGTGACGCCCAGCACCAGGGGCTTCTCCTTGCTGTAAGCTGTAGCCTCCCAGTTCTGGGGTGACAGAGAACAGCCCAGTCAGCACTTTCCCCTGACTCTTTCAAAAACACTTTCAAGAACTGAGGTTCGTGAGAAGCTCTGCAGGGCACAGTTCCCCTGGATGGCCCCTTGTGACTCTGCACAAAGCTTGACTGTGCTTCAAGCCCAAGGAATAGGGGGTCTCTTGTGAGAACTTGCCTTATCCTCCCTCCTAAGCCCCTGGGTCCCCACTCAGCACAGCCTAGGACCTGCGCTCCTGCCCACAAAGGGACACCACAGCCCTCATGGGCATCTCCAGAGCCATCGAGGGCTGGTGAGTTTCAGGCTTTAGTGTTCACTGAGGTAGAGGCAGTGTCTCCTCCTTAAACTCTTTCCCAGCAAAGTTGTCTGTCCTGTGGCCCCCATACAACACAGTTTATCAGACAGTGAAGGTGGCATGCATGATCACAAAATGATAAAAAGAAACTACTTGAAAAAAAAATACAGCTACCAGATAAAACCATAACCTTGGAGTCAGTTCCAACTTTCAGAGACCCCCTGTGTGACACAACAGAATGCCCTATAGAGTTTTCTCAGCTGTGATCTTTACAGAAGCAGTTTGCCACGCCTTTCCTGGGTGGCACCACTGTGTGGGTACGGACTACCAATCTTTCGGTCAGTAGCCAAGCGCAAACTGTTTGCACCACCACAGCCAACAGATGAACTCCCTGGCAAACCTCTGTGCACTGAGGCTTTCCTCCAGCAGGCCCTGTGCTGGGTGCTTTTCTTCACTGCATCACTGAAGCCTCACAAGCACCCTGATGCCCACCACAGGTGAGGAAACAGGCTCAGAGAGGTTCACAGACACGTGGAAGCTACTCAAGACAGAGTGAAGGGCTAAGCAGAGCCGAGCAGCGCTGAGCTCACCTCTCTCTTGGTTTCACTCGGGCCCACTCCGCAGGCCCCACTCAGCCTCCCAGGTCAGCAGGCCCGGAGATGGCCCTTGCTTGGCAGGTTCCTATCTTACCCCTCTCCACTTTTGACACTGCAGACACTGTGCTGTACACTTGCAGCTGGCAAGAGTCATCCCAAAGTCTGGTGGCTCACCCCAGTTACATGACGAAAACCTGGGGGTTGCCACCTGAGAGGCCACCTGCTCCTGGCCAGACACTTGGTAGAGTGAATTGTGAGCTTGCTGAGCACTACACTACGCCAGGCCACAGTCCTGCCCCCTTCGCTTCCTTCTCCATCAACTGAGGCAGCAACTGCAGTCTAATTGCTTCTGCAAGCGCAAAAAGTGAAGTCAACGAGCCACTAACTCCTGATTCCCTCCAGTGACCACCTCTCCGGCTGGCCCAGGGTATTCTCCTGGGATCCAGGGTGGTTTAACTGCGCTCTCCTAGCAAAAATGCACAGGGTCACCCAATCAAGAGCTTTCCATAAAGTTCAACCCTGAGGTAGGATCCCCGCCCTCAAGGCAAGAGCTGGAACTAGGTCTGAAGAGCCAGCTTTGTTCATTTGAAAACACACATGTGGGCCCTGAGCTCGAAACCAGTGATTTAATCTATAAAACACCTACAGAGTTAAGAAACTGAGTTTGGACAAGAAACATATTCTTCTAGCCCTACTGTTGAGTTCAAATACAGACTTAGTAACTCACCAGCTTTTGAAATCAAGAAAGGTTCCTTCCTGTATTTCAATCATCATCACCATCACTATTTTTTCTCTGAGCTAATTTTTGAGGTACAGAGTACAGTGCTAAGTACTTTGAGAGGAGTATTTTACTTCACCCCAATACTCCTAACACAACAAGAAAGAAACTGCGGTTCACGGAGGGTCCATATCCTGCCATCTGACACACATGCTCTAAAATTCACTTAGTAAGACCCTAGGACTTAGAGCTTACCTTTTTTTAAATCCAACAAAGGAGCCAACTTAATTGCCTTCCCTTGAGTTACTTTTGAAACTCCAAACCTTTTAAGAGTGGCTTAATACTTCTGTATTAATTATGACTTTTCAAATTAATTTTCCAAAATAAAAGAGAGTAAAAGGAATGTGTGTATTTAACATTTAAAAGCATCATTCTAGAATTTCTAGGGTTTGCTTATTTGGGATTCTAGTTATCTCCCCCTTGAATGTCATCCTAACATTTAGCTGAGTCAATATCCACTTCTTGCCAACCTGCCTGGGATGAGGAAGGTGGGGAGCTGAGCTGAGCTGGTTTGGGAGGTCTAGTTGCAGGTGGGCAGGCATGAGTGAAGGTTTCAGGACAAAATGCGAGGGGAATGAGGGAGAGGGAAATGAGGGAGAGGGAAGGGCATGGGACCTGGTACCCCTCGACTGAGATCCAGTCATGCCATTTGCTGGTTTTGCCAGTGTCTCTATCTGTGAAATGGGGTCACAGCCAGTGTTTCACGGGGTCATGGGGGGAGGAAAAGAATTATGTGTCCGCCAGAGCCCGGCACAAAGTTGGCAGGGGGCAGTTAAATTCTCTGTTCTGCTTTGTGATAAATTACAGGTTATTTCCAAATGCCTTTTCCCTTGGTCTTAAATCACACCTTCCTTAACATACTCACTGTACGGGTGCAGGGAGGGGCTGGAGAGCTGTACCCCGGCCCCACCACCAGAGAAAAGCCACCCCGCTCTGGCTGAACCCAAGCATTTTTCTTTATCTTCATCCTCCCAGCCTCTGATTTAGAGAGTGCAAGGAAAGTTCTGGACTCCCTCCTGCTTGAGGAAGAAAGACACAAAGGACAGGAGGGTTCAGCTGGGGCTGGGTAAGAAGACTTCACTTAGCTTCATCTGCCAGGGCCTCCCTGTGTCACCCCCATCAGCCTCCTCAGCCCCATCTCTTGGGTCACTGTTTAAAATGTCATACCCCCTACCCCCAACCATGGTCCTGGTCCAGAACAAAGAGTCCTCACACTTCAGAGGAAATGAGGTGTGGCAAGGGGCACAGCAGGGCAGCCTCAGTGTCTGTCCCTGCCAGCCACAGGAAGGGAAAGGGAGCAGGGGCCTGGCACTCACCCCCTCCCACCTCCTGCACTTGCGACACACCAGCACTGCTTCCAGGAAGGCTACATGGGTGAAATTCTTACTGTTTTAGGAAAATGACTCAGGTCTGAGAAACTGGGGATAAGAGTTATATAAGCAACCTGACCCCTCCCCATGCCTCGAGCTATGATGGGGCACAGCTGTTCTGTGAGGAAGTCCAGTGAGTGGTGGGCCAGGGTCCTGCCCCCCCAAGCTGCATACCTCTGCCACTTTTTCCCCTAAAGCACTGCTCTGATCACATTATGGACTTACTCAAAAACCTCCGATGGCTCCCCACGGCCTAAGGAATGAACGCAGGTGCCGCCTTCAGGCTACTGGACCCCTTCTTACTGCCAATGCTCAGCCAAGCAGATCCTCTGACTTCAACAGCTCTGGACTACAGGGCCAGAGTAGCCTGCACCTTCTTCCTTCTGTCCAAATTACCCCAGGAAGCTAGCCTGGCTACATTTGGCCCTTAGTGCTTGTCTTCTATGCACCAGACGAAAAAATCCCGCTGCCATCGAGTCAATTCCAAATCATAGCGACCCCACAGGATACAGTAGAACTGCCCCATAGAATTTCAAAGGAGTACCTGGTGGATTCAAACGGCCAACCTTTCACTTAGCAGGCAAGCTCTCAACGCTTCACCACCAGAATGTCCCCTGCACGCCTGAAGGCTTCCGGTCTAATTAGGACCCCGCCCCAAGCCTCAGGCTCTCTACCTGCTTTTGTGTTTCTCTCACCCACCGTTGACTGTCCTTTTACCCAGGTCCCTCCTGGCTACACCCCCATCTTACCACACCAGTAAAAGCAGCCAACAGGTGTTGGAGTGCCACAGTGAAGCTAAGTGGGCGGTCATAATACGCTCACTGTACACAGAGTACACTGAGGCACAGTGAGGTTTAGCTTCTTGTCCAGAGATTATAACCCTGCTCTGTCAACCTCTTTGATGAAAGGCTGAGTGAGAACTTTTAGAGCAAGCCAACGGCAAGGAGGTGTAGGGTGAGAGGTCCTCCCAGTATCCCAAAGACCCACGCCCAGCAACTGTTGGGTCCTGAACATCTGACAAGTCTTTGCAGGTCCCTTTCTCACCTACCTAGTGAATCCAGGAACCCAGGGCTGGCTCTGGTCCCATGTCCCTCAGTTGGTTCTTCCCTCTACAGTGTCATTTTCTTCCACTGTCCAAATACTGCCCACTAAGCCACCTCCCCAAGAGGCCATCCATCCCGCCTTCCCTCCCCGCACTTTTGGCCCCACACATCCCCCACATTCACGGTCCTCTCTTAAGTTGCATCCTTCTGCCTCAGCCCTTCCCAAAGCGTGCTTTACTGGTGAGTGGGATATTACTAGAAAGTCTTCCAAAAAAGATTTCTGCAGTCAAATCATCCTGGGAAACATTAAATGGTTCCTTTTCTACAAGACTTGTCAGGGCCTTTAATTCTCTCAAAAGTACTCTGAATTTCTCTCAGAGTCGTGGAGTGAATTTCCAGTTTCTACCCTTGTTTGTCGTCTTTAACCACCCACAGTTGCTGGTGGGAATCAGCTTGCTCTGAACAATCTTTGAGAAATGCCTCCCTCTCCCATCCCCCTCAGCACAGCCTGGCCCAATGGCAGGGGTCAAGGGGAGATAAGACCAACTCAGCCTAGCCATACCTTTTAGGAGGTCTGAGGGGCATTTAGGAGCTTCAGTGGGTCAATGGTTAGGCACTTGGTTGCTATCTGAAAGGCTGATAGTTTGAACCCACCAGCTACTCCACAGTAGAAAGATGAGGCAGGATGCTTCCACGAAGATGACAGCCTTAGGCAGCTCTACTCTGTTCTACAGGGTCACTATGTGTCAGAATCGACTCAGCATCAATGAGTCTAGTTTGTGAGAGAGGCTTGCATCAGAAACTCTGGGAGATCCCCAAAGCAAGATAGACAGTTCCTCCACATAGACTCTTCATTCTACTCTATTACTAGCACATCGTTGTTAGGTGCTGCTGAGTCAGTTGCAACTGACAGCAACCCTAGAGGACAGAGTAGAACTGACCCCACTGGGTTTCCAAAAAACCAGTCAGTGCATTTGAACTGCCTACCTTTACTCAGCAATCCAGCTCTTACCCACTTTGGCACCAGGGCTCCACACTATTATGTGCTACACTGCCATCCAAGAAGATAACAGCATCCTACCTAACAAACACTGCAACCCACACTCAGCCCACCAGAAAGGAGACTGACCCCACCATTTTACAGATGAGGAAACTAAGGCCTCAAAGGGAAGTTGACACTTGCCTGTAGAGGCCCAGCCAGGGGCACAGCAGAGAGGCACATCCAGGACTCCCCACTCCCAGGTGTGCAGGAAAGTGGTCCAAGCAGGGTAAGCCCCTGACAGCAGCACACGTAACCATCCACGGCAGCAGTGAGGGCTCACCCAGCCAGGGTGAGGAACACCACATACACTGGGGGCAATGGCTGTACAGCTCCCAGGACTTTTGAGGGCTTTTAAGAGAAGACATTATGGGTGTGGCTGGAATCAGCTGCTTCCCCACCCTCTCAGGCCCTGCCCCAGCTGCAGGAAGGGTGCTGACCCCAGATTGGCTCCCCTCAGCATCCTGCTCAGCTGTGGGCAGAGATAAGGTGCCCTGCATACTGCCTGCGTGTCGGCTTGCCCTGAGGCACGGTCCCCCAAGACAGCTCCCCACAGTCCTGAGCACGCTGCACAGTTACAGGCCCTTGAAATCAGGCTTTTCTTCTGAGACTCAGGGCCAAGACCCAGAGGTCTCTCACCGAGCACCACCTCCCCAACCTCGTAATACACCTATCTGCCTCTGTGCTTTTCTGCCCTGGTCCCAGGCCTTACCCGTGCCCCCATATCAGCCTGACAAAGGCATCCGCCTAAGCTCTTCCCCAGTGTAGTCCACAGGAGCTGAGATAATTGATTCCCTTTACCTGCTCCAGATCCCACTTGAACTGCACCTGCCCAGCCCCTGCAACCCCAGATCTAAATCCTCACTACAGAGTGTGGCCCATGGACTAGGAGCATCATGTAACATAGGAGCTTGCTAGAAATGTAGACACCCAGGCCCCACCCCAGACCTGCTGTGAATCTGAGCCTGCATTTTAACAAGCTACCAATGTGATTTGTGTGTACATTAGAGTTTGAGTAGCACTGTTCTAATCAAGTCACTGCACCTATGGCCTATAACCTTGGATGTCTTCCTGGAGCCTCACAAAGTCCACGGGAAGTCCTGAAGTCCAGATTCAGCAGCTGAGCAGTTATAATCCTCCCCAACCTGGCTTCAACCCACATCCCCAGGCTGGGGCTCCCCTTCTACTTTGAGAAATGCATCCACTCCTCTGCCAAAGACATCCAGGACTTCAGGACCCACTCCAAGGACCACTTGCTCCAGGAAGCTGGTCTGAACTGTATTGCATTACAGCATACCTGGTATGGCTCATTCTTATTTCCTGGAGAAGGGAGGTGCATCCTGTATTCCCAGTGGCTCCTAGTGTCAGGGTGGGAAATAGGAGATGCCAAGTGCCACCTGCAGCTAACCAGACTCAGCATCTACTTGTCAGGAAGTCCAGCCTTAGCTCTAGCCTGCCTGCCTCTGGCTTTGCCACAGCCTTCCGCCTCAACTCAGCAGACAAGGACAAGCCTTCCTGTATCCCTGACAGAGAACGAAGCCCCACGGGGTCTGGTGAGTTTCCAGCAGCAACATGCTTTTTCTGTGCCTCAGTTTCCTCAAATGTCCATCAACCCTGTCTCCCTCTTTTCCTGAAGACAGAACGATCTGCTGGGATAATGGGCAGGTTCCCCTAAACTTTGGGGCCAGAATTTGGAAGAAACAGACCCATCAGTATGCAATCAGCAAACCCTTCCAGGGCCAGTTGGCCAGGCCCCTGAGAAGCCATGTCCCCTGCCCAGAGACATCCTCATGCCCCAGCAGGAAGCTTCACTAGACAGGCTGTCACACCTGCCTCCCCTCCTGCCCCAGATGCTCAGGCTAACATCCCCAGGGAATCCTCACTCCTTGTCCCTGGCTCATCAAGGAGAAGGTACTCAAGCTTAGAGCTTCAAGGAATACCCTGGTCTCCACAGCCTCAGGGGAGAAAAGAAAAAGGTCCCCCTAGCCCCTTTTAGAGACAAAAAGAGGTGAGGTCAGGGCCAAAACTGAAGTGCACTAAGCTGTTTTCAATTCCCATTTCTCTGTTCAGCAACTCCCCAGCCCTGCTCCCATGTTGGCCCCAGCCTACAGAGACCCCTACCTTGGTCAAAGACCCTCTGAGAAACCAGGTTTCCCAAGGCCAGGCTTGAAGCACACCTCACAATATTCTAGAAGGAATCCCAAACAGGCCACGGCCCCACCTGATCTCTCTCTCCTCTCCCAGGGAGGATGTGATCTTAAGAAGCAGATGAAGAGGCCAACACTAAACCCAGAAGGATGGCATTCTAAGGGTGGTCTGAAACTGGGGGCTGTTTTTATACTAGAAGCAGGATGGTCCCAACTCAGCAGGAATGGATGCTCTCTGAGGACCAAAACGACATGGGGGAAAGACAACCCAGAAGACAGAGAGACTCACGTGTGTGGGTGCCTACATCAACTTGGGACTGGAAGAACCGGATGGTTCCCGGCCACCACCTGTGACAGACGCGATGGAGCTCACAAAGTTAAGTCTCACTGGCAACACAAGAATGAAAAGGGGTGCACCTGAGATCTCCACTAAAAGACCACAATTGATGGTCCAGCAGCTTCGGGGTTCCCCTGGGAGCATGGCCCCTGGCCCTGATGCTGCCCTTGCCCATAAATCATTATAAAAGTCCACTCTTCGAACACGAATGGATTGGACTTGGTGATGCAGAGAGACCACATATTGGATGCACTTCATGGTTCTATGCATCTAAAGGATATCATCCTGTGGACCTCTGGCTGGAGTAAGGGGTGTGGGTGGAGAGGAGAGGAAAGGAGACTGTTGGGAAGACGAGACATTTATGGAGCAGAGAGGAATAGTGTGCTGTCACCAGGCAGGGAAAGCAGTGGAAGCGGCATATAGGTGGGCATGCAAATTTATATGAGAATGTACATTTTCACTCAATCATAATAAAACAAACAAAGAAAGAAAGAAAGAAGCAGGAGACCTCCCCACATGTGCATAATGCCTAACTATGAGGTATGACAGCTAAATTCACAAAGTCATCCCAGAAAAAGTGCTACATACCTCATTGCTGAATATCACTATAGTCACCTGCAAAGTACTTATCTTGAGAAACTATGCACTGATGCCAGAGCCTAGTCCACCCTTTAAAGCAATTTTGGAACTGTCTGTCTAGATGGCCATCAGAGCTGCCATCGTATTACACTTGATGTCCTGAATATCATCAAAATGTCTTCCTTTCAATATTTCCTTTATCTTCGGGCAAAGAAAAGTCACTGGGGCCAGATCAGGTGAGTAGGAAAGTTGTTTACCAGCTAAAAACTCCCTCACAGACAACTATACAATTTAGTTTGCAAACCTGCAATGGCCTTTCCAGAAAGAGTTCCAAAATTCCTTTGAAACATGGAATAGGCACTAGCATCGGTGCATAGCTGCCCAAGGGGTGTACTTCAAAGGTGACTACAGTTATATTTAGCAAACAGACATGTAGTACACTTAGAACAACTAAGTTTGCGGACTGAATTGTTGGACCTTGTACTTGGCCTGGGTCTAGAGCCCCTCCTGAAAGAAAATAATACAGCATGAAGCAGAGAAACCCAGCCTCCCACTCTGAGCAAGGGGCCCCTCCACAGTAGAGGATGTGGCGTCTTTCCTACCTCCCCAGTCCCAAAGCCAGAATATCTGGGAGGCAGGAAAAGCCACTCATTTGTTAAGAAGCCATCAGCTGGTGTGTGTCTGAGTGGTAGAGTGCAGTGTGTTAGAACAGAGATTTTGGAACCAGGCTATCTGGCCTCAAGTCGTGGCTCTGTCACTACTAAGCTGTGTGACACTGAGCAATTTCTTACCCTCTGGGTGCTTGTCTTTCCACCTGTAAAATGGGAGTACTTTATAGAGTTTTTAAGAGGATTAAAGGAGTAAGTATTTGCTAAGTCCTTAGAACAATGCTTGGTGCACAGCGAGTATACCAGGGCCCTCCTCTGTCTCTGGAATCTGATTGCGCAGCAGTTAAGAGTTTGGTGCTAATCAAAATGCTGGCTGTTTGACTCTACCAGCTGCTCCTTGAAAGCCCTATGGGGCAGATCTGTTCTGTCCTATAGGGCAACTATGAGAGACAACCAGATGGCAATGGGCTATGAGGCCGTCTCTAGTCCTCTGTTTGATTTCCCCCACTCCTGATTCTTACCACCTGGGATAGCCTCCTGGCTTCCTCTCACCCCTACCCAAAGCCTTTCCTAGATAGGACAGCCCCAGCCCCAGCTCTAGACATACAGCCTTTCCTTCTAGCACTTAGCCAACAGCACCACCTCAGCCCATCCCTGGTCCCCGATCCAGCTCCCCTCCCTCCCTCAGCTGCCTCCTCTGTGGAAATGGGGAAAGTCATAGTGGAAACAGCAAGAGTCTACAATAACACCCCTCACCTCATTTCCTCCTCATCTTCAACTCCCGAATCCCAAGGTTGGATACTCAGCAGTCACCCAACAGAGTGGGCTGAAATAAACCCTTACCGGGCTAGCTGCCCAGGCCACCACCATCTCCTGAGTAAGGGAATTTTCCACTCCTCAACACACACACATACACACTCTTCTGTTGAACCAGCCCAGATTTCCTCCAAAGAGAACAAAGGAAATCATTTACCCTCAACCCAGTGATCACCACTACTTCCATATTCCCCATGTTCCCTAAACTCCTCCTGCCCTGAAGCCACCCACAGCTTCTGTACTTCCCTTTTCCACATCCCACTGGCCCGGTCAGATTCTTGAAACAATCTGCACAACTGCTTTTGTGGAAAAACTAAAAATCTTCAGGGTCACTTCAGGTTTTTAGGGCTCCTAAGGTCAGCAGTTAACATCTGCCAGGTGCTCCTTGGGAACTCTATGAGGCAGTTCTACTCTATCTATAGGGTCACTATGAGTCAGAATCAAGTCGACAGCACTGGGTATGCTGAACGCAATACCCAACTCTTTCTGCCCAGCCAGCCTCAACCTTCTTACCTGGCCCAAAATTTCTGAACATTAACAATGTGCCAGGCATTGTGCCAGATGCTCCAGATACAACAGTGGGCCACTCAGTTCAGGTTTCAATCCTTAAGAGACTAGACAAAGTCAAGTAAACAGACAAATGAAACTGTCACGGACTAACGTAATTTAATGAAGAAAGTAAACTGGGCGCAATGATAAAGTACGGTGAGGTGGAGGTTTCTACCAACTGAATGATTAAGGAAGGTATATTTAAGCTCCATCACTGGTCTATAGTGGCATATGTGTTTTGTGAAGCTGGAAGCTATGATACCAGCATTTCAATGGCACCAAATTCACCATCAAAAAGAACATTTCTGAAGAACGAATCTGAAGAACAATACTTTTAGTGATTGGATAATATCCATTAACTACAAGGAAGACAGGTTAATATGTCTGTTACTCAAATTTACACACAAACCATTAATCCACAAGATGAAGAAATGGAAGATTTTTACCAATTTCTGCTTTATGAAATTGACCAAACATGCAACCAAGATGCACTGATAATCACTGGTGACTGGAATGCATATGTTGGAAAGAAGGATCAGTAGTTAGAAAATATGGCCTTAGTAATAGAAGCAAAGCAAGAGATTGCATGACAAAATTTCACAAGACCAATGACTTATTCATTGGAAATACCTTTGTTCAACAACATAAACGGTGACTATACACATGGACCTCAACAGATAGAATACACAAGAATCAAATCAACCACATCTATGGAAAAGGATGATGGAAAAGCTCAATATCATCAGTCAGAAGAAGGCCAGGGACCAAATGCAGAACAGACCATCAACTGCTTCTATGCAAGTTCAGTTTGAAGCTGAAGAAAATTAAAACAAGTCCACTAGAGCCAAAGTATGGCCTTGAGTATACCTTACTCAAATTTAGAGACCATTTCAAGAATATATTTGATGCACTGAACAATAATGCCCAAAGAACAGACAAGTTGTGGGATGACATCAAGGACATCACCCATGAAGCAAGCAAAAGGTCATTAAAAAGACAGAAAAGGAAAAAAAAGTCCAAAATGGATGTCAGAAAAGACTCTGAAACTTGCTCTTCAACAGAGTAGCTCAAGTGAAATGAAGAAATGATAAAAGTAAAGAGGTAAACAGACAATTTCAAATGGTATTTCAAGAAGACAAAACAAAGCACTACGTAAATGAAGTGCGCAAAAACCTGGAGTTAGAAAACAAAAGAGAAGACCCTCACTGTTCCTCAAGCTGACAAAAATGAAGGAAAAACTCCAAATCTCAAGCTGCCAATTTTGAAGGATTCTATGGGCAAAAAAACTGAAAGACACAGGAAGCATCAAAAGAAGATGGAAAGAATACACAGAGTCATTGTACCAAGAAGACCTAATCAGTGTTCAGTCATCTCAGGAGGTAACATATGATCAAATACCAGTGCTAGTGAAGGAAGAAGTTCCAGCTGTACTGAAGGCACTGGTGACAAACAAGGATCCAGGAATTGATGAAACATCAGCTGAGATATTAAGAACTACACAGTGTCAGAATTGGATGAAGACTTATTAACAATCTGCGATACACAGATGATACAACTTTACTTGCTGAAAAGTGTACAGGACTTGAACCATTTACTGAGGAAGATCAAACACGACAGCCTTCAGTATGGATTACATCTCAAAGTAAACAAAAATCCTCACAACAGACCAATAAGCAGCATCATGATAAACAGAGAAAATACGAAAGTTGTCAAGGATTTCATTTTACTTGTATCCACAATCAATGCCCATGGAAGCAGCAGTCAAGAAATCAAATGACTTATTACATTTGACAAATCTGCTGCAGAAAGACCTCTTTCAACTTTTAAAAAGCAAAAATGTCACTAGGAGGACTCAGGTGCGCCTCACCCAAGCCATGATATTTTCAATCTCTTCAAGTAGATGTAAAAACTGGACAATGAATAACGAAGACTGAAGAAGAATTGACGTTTTTGAATTACGGTGTTGGTGAAGAATATTGAATATACCATGGACTGCCAGTAGAAAGAACAAATCTGTCTTAGAAGAAGTATAGCCAGAATATCCCTTACATGTGAGGAAGGCAAGACTTTATCTCACAAACTGCAGACATGTGATCAGAAAGGACTAGTCCCTAGAGAAGGACATCATGCTTGGTAAAGAAAAGGGTCAGAAAAAGAGAAGGACCCTCTTAACAGATGGACCGACACAGTAACTAATGGGCAGTGTTTCCTTCTGTTGTTCATAAGATTAATGTGAGCTGGAACTAATTTCAGTGCACCTAGCTGAGAACTGACAGGTACAATGCTGAGTCACCGCCAAGAAAGGGGTTGGAGCCTGGAAGAGTATTCCAGGCAAAGGGAACAGTCGTAGCTTATGACCTGGGAGAGGAAAAAGAATGAAGAGTGCTCAATAGGAAGAAGTGATTTTGTTCTTCCATCAGGAAGAACACAAAGCGGACAGTGGTCAGGCTGAAGCTGAGATCTGTAACAGACAAATCAGGGAGGAAGGATCTCATGGAAGGAAAGCTCTGAGATTTTATTCCAAGTTCATGAGGAGTGAGATAATCTAATTTATATTTTTCTAAATCATTCTTCCTGCTCTGTTAACTTGGATCAGAGCAGGGCAAATACAAACAAGGGGAGAGAAGTGAGCAGCACCGCAGCAATTCAGACAAGACATAAAAATGGTTTAGCCTTAGGTGATAGCCCTGAAGTCAGAGGAGTAAAAGAACATGCCCGAGATAAAAAAAACTGCAGAAAAAACTACAAGGATTTGGTGTTGGACTAGACATGAGGAAGGGAAGGAAAGGAGGATTTGATGTCACCTGACACCATTAAAGGTGAGTGGTTTATGGGTCATTTACTGAAAGAGAAAGACCTGAGAAGGATCCTGTTGGAGAGTGTCATCAAGGGTTGAATTGTGTTCCCCAATACATGTGCTGTAAATCCCAGCCTCTATGCCTGTGGTTATAATCCCATTTGGGAATGGGTTGCCTTTGTTATGTTAATATGATAGGATTAGTATAGGCTGTATCTTCAGTTAATCTCTTTTTGAGATATAAAAGAGATTTAACAGGCAAGCCAGAAGCAGAGATGAGAGATGCCAAACCACAGAAGATTGCCCAGGGGCAGAAACTCAAAGAGACAATGACTTTCCACCTGCAGAGATCACAGAAAGAGAAAGCCTTCCCCTACCCTACAGTCAGACTTCTCACCTCCTAAACTCTAAGAAAATAAGTTTCCACTTAGTAAAGCTATATACCCATGGTATTTCTGTTATAGCAACACTAAATAACTAAAACAGTTCTCTTTTGACCGTACAATGTTTTTCATACCTATGAGGCTTGCACAAGGACATCAAGGACACCACAAATCATCAGATTGGTGGTTATAAAGAGAGCCTGGGGCTGGAGATAAAAATTTGCTGTTTAAAATCATGAGAATGAAAATAATGTACATTTAAAATCTTTACATTTTCAAATTAATCCTTGATTTTTAAAATCACAAAAATCAATGAGGGCTGAGGGGTTGTATTTAAGTAGAGAGGAAGGGAAGAAAAGGGGAGAACAAAGCAAGCCAGGGGCAGGGGGAATCCAGGACAGAGCCTTGAGGCTCTCTAACATTTAGCCGAGTGAAGTCTTTGTCAGCAAAGAAGACTAAGAAGGGGCAGCTAGGGAGAGAAGAAAGAAACCAGAAGCCAAGAGGATTTTTCTTAAAAAGAACTTTTAAAGAAATGTTCTATTGTGCTTTAGAGGACAGTTACAATCCAAGTCAATTTGTCATACAAACACTTACAAACACATACACACACACACACACACACACACACACACACAAAATGCTATGCAATCCTACCTGCTTTCCCTACCCTGTGACAGCACACTCTTGCTTTCCACCAGGTACTTCCCCTGTCCATTCAGCCAGTTCCTGTCCCCCTATGCCCTCTCATTTCACCTCTGGACAAGAGCTGCCCAGTTAGTCTCATGTATCTACTTAAGCCAAGAAGCACACTCTCTGCCAATAGTCTTACAGTCTATTTATTCCAATCTTTGTCTGAAGAGTTGGATTCGGGTTGGTTTTAGTTCTGGGCTAATACAGAGTTTTGGGACTGGGTCTGGTCCCAAAAGAGGGTATTGGTTTTGGTTTCAGGAAAGTGTGGGACCAAAGCCAGGTCAAGCGGGCTGAACAGTCTTAGAGATCCGGATCAGTTTAGCTGTGAAGAGAAGCGGAGATGGAGCTACCAAATCCAGGTGAGAGTAGCAGAAGGTGTTCTTAGAGAGTTCAGAATGATGCAGGGGTAAAAGAAATCACTGATAACACTAGAGAGAAGTGAGGCTACCGTGGATTTGGGACAGTGAATCCCACATTGAAGCCCAAGTGCTGGTACCTACCTGTGGCAGGAATTGGGTGCTTCTTTCCCGAAAACAAGAAGGGGGCGGAGGTGGCAGAAGTGGGGGCCTTTACTGCACATCTTTTAGGTGCATGCCCACTCCCAGTGATCCCTGGGGCACCTGCTGCCTTGCTGCTTGCTTCAACCACAAACAAGTGTTCCCTCAACAGAACAGCATAAGATGTGACACCAACGGCAAGTTCTGCAAACAACCACATCTCAGCATGCACGCCAGCCACTGCGCTCCCATCAGGCTGTGCCCCTTCTACTGCAAACACCAAGGGAGTCCGCGGGCACCTCACTCACAGTAAGCAAAACCCATCCCCCACCTAAGAGCAGTGGCTTCTCTTAGCCCCTCCCCTAAAAATAGCATTCAAGTACACCTAACCTTTTCCCCAGCCTGACTCCCACCAAGCCTGGGGCACTCGCAAACCCCAGGCTCACCTTTCCAAGGCAGCTGCTCCTTATCCTGCCCTGGCCTTCCAGAAGACCATTCAAACTCCTATAACCCCAAAGGCTGGCGACGCAGGCTCTCTTGCCCCGGCTGTCGCCCGGAGCCTCCTTTTCTTCCCCCAGCGTCCACCTTCTGGGCTGACCTAGTCGTCGCTGGGCACCCGTGCTGGGCTTTGTCTGCGCCCACGGAGCGCGCACGCCGGGTGCCCCAGAAGCTCCCCTCAGGCACACAGCAGCCCTCGGAACCGGTTTGCTCTCCACCCCCGGTCTGCCGTCCACCCCCGGAGCGTTCACCTCAGCCCTCCAGGGGCCACCGCCGCCGGGAGACAGACCACCACATGCCCCCAAGGGAGCGAGGGGGCGCGGCGCTACTGCTCTCAGCGAACCTCCGGGAACCCCGCGCACCCCAGCCACCGGCCAGAGCGCCGCGCTGGGGGCCAGAGCCCGGGGCCAGCCGAGCCCTCGGGGACCGCTTCGAGCCCCCTTAACACTCTCGCGGGGGCCGCAGTCCCTGCCAGCGCCGGAGCGAGGGCTGGTGGGCCGCGAACAGGAGAGGGGCGCGAGGTACCTTTCCCTGCTGAGCCGGGGAAGTGAGTCTGCGGCGAACTGCGCTCCAGCCTCGATCTTCTCCACCTTCCCTCCTCCTCCAGCCGCCTGGCTTCCTCCTCCAGCCGCCGCCGGGACCGTAGGGGCCCGAGCCAGCCGCCGCGGCCTGTGTGGAGCCCCGCTCCGCCTAGCTTCCCCGGCCCACCCCGCCTGGTCCGCTGAGCCCCGCCCCCGATCCGCCCCTGGGCGTGGCCACGCTGAGCCCCTCCTCTGGCCCGCCCCTTCTTGGGGTAAGCTGGGAGCTACCGAAGCCGGGAACTGCGGTGTGCCTTCTGCGAACCCGTGCCTGCGTGCTCCCCACCTGTGCCCTACTACGCCCCCTTAAGCTAGCTACCCTCTCTGGCCACCAAACTTCCCCATCTATTCCCCAGAAGAAAAGTAGCCAGCCCAGCCCTGCCAGCCCGGTGCCAGGCATTAAGGTAGAGCGAAAGCTACCTACGAGGTGGCAGGTAAGAATCAGGACCAGGTCTATAAGTGATTTACTCGAGGCATTCTGATGTGTCTTGAAAGAACGCTCACTGTCTTTCCCTGAGCCATCTGCACTTCCAGCAAGCCCTCCCACGTATCTCAGTGGCAGGAGACTCGTCTCTAGTGGCTTCCTCCAATCTCATTACCTCCCCACTGTCTGCCCTGCAACCCATCACCAACACATCCAGCTTGGGAGACCTCAGTGCATCAGTCTCAAACTCTGAACGTCCTGGAAGGGCACCCACGGGACACCCAAGCCGTCCTTTCACAGCCCACTTCTGTGAATCAGAATGGCACCTCTTTAATTGAACATCGTTGGCTCACATCGAGTGCCACATCCTAGATTTAATGAAAATCGGAGCAAATGCAAGCATGGGAGTTACTTTTTTTATTAATGAGAATTATTTGGAAATTGTTTATTCGTCTTTTCATTTGGGATTCTCCAAGCCCTGTTCCCCTGTGTAGCTTTTAATTTGTTCTAGTTTAATGGAGAGGTGGGGGGTGGAAATGGGTGAGAGGAATACTTAGTCTCAGACAATTTCATTCTCTGTAACTCTGTGAATATTTCCAGGTTCTCCTGGGACCCAGTTTGAAGAGTACAGAACTCAGTGGGAGCCGAGCCCCACCCTGACCTGTCTCTCAGTCTGGAAAGGGCATCTGACTTAACCTAGACCTCACAGGGACCACCTTGAGACCGACCTCCATTGCCGAATGTAGGTCTGCATGGGTTCAGAGGACTGCGATGTCCCTGCAGAAATGGTACTTGATGCTCCCTTGCAAAAGAAGCACACTTGGGCACAGGCTGCAGGGCAGGGGCACTGTTAACTTAGGGTGAAGTTTCTTCTCATGCCCAAGCTATTCTCTCCTGGAAGCCTCCTCTCTCCCCTTATGCGTGTGGCTCTTTGGAGTTAAATGTAACACTCTCCTCTGTGAATCCCTCCCTGCCACCAAGAAGAATACAATGTTTGTGACTGAGCTCTCAGGGGCAGATTTTGTGGGTTTGAATTCTGCCTCCATGTGGCCTTGGGGAAGTTACTTTATATCTCTGTACTTCAGTGCTTCAATTTCCTCATCTGTAAAATGGGCATAACAACCAGCACCTACTCCAAAGAGTTCTAGTGAGTATTAAATAAGAAAATTAATATGGACCTGATGTATTACAAATGATGGGAAGGAAGCTCTTCAAACTGACTTGGTGTAAGCAAACATGAAATGTATATGCTCACATAACAGAAAGTTCCAGACATATGACTGACTCAAGTATCAAGAGGCTCAGAAAATATCAAGGCTGTGTCAACCTGTCCCATCTCTGTTATTTGCAGTGACAAAATGCATGCCCACAGCTCTGTCTTCATAGCTCAAGTCCTTTGTCAGCTGCCCAGCAAAAAGTCAAGGTCATATGTAGTTGGCTGTTAAATAACAACAAAAAAGAGGAAGCTGGTTGCCACCAAGCTGATTCCAACTCATAGCAACTTTATAGAACAGAGTAGAACTGCCCCATTGGATTTTCAAGAAGCCACTGGTGGGTTTGAACTGCCAATCTTTTGGTTAGCAGCCATAGCTCTTAACCACTCCACTGCCAGGGCTCTACTGGCTCTTACTGGATATTCTAGCTTCATGCAAGCTTCCATCTGATATCCCTAGTTGTCTTAGTCTGAGTTCCCTAGAGAAGCAAATTCAGCAAAGCTTATAAATACATATAGATAGAGATTTACATCAAAGAAATGGCTCACAGGGTTGTAGAGGCTGCAAGGTCCCAAGTCTGTGCATCCAGGATAGAGGCTTCTCTTGACCCACGTAGCTCCAGGGAGATCGACAGGTCAGAGAGCAGGATTCCTACTCTCAGGCTATGAGGACCCACAAATTCCAGCGTCTTCAGATAAGATAACTGAACAAATTCCGAGAGCCAGAGTTCAGACAAACAGGAGATACCCACAGGATCCAGAGCAGCAAAAAAGCCAGAATCTCTGTTTATATGCAGATACAGCCACACCCCCAAGGAAACTCCCCTTCAATTGACTGGCTACTCACAGCAGATGCAATCATGGGAGTGAGCATATGTAAACATGGAGAATCATGTCCTAGTGAAGGCGACACACAATCTTAACCATCACACTTGTCAACATCATATTCAACAGAAGAATAGTCAACTGAGCCCAGCAATGAAAACAACTGTGAGAAATAAGACATCATGATTGTTTTAAGCAGTTAAGTTTGGGGAGTGGATTGTTATGCAGCAATAAACACTTAGGAAAAAAAAAAAACATACAAACAAGTATTCCAGCATGTTTGCTCCTGTTGTCCCTAAAGCAAGATACTTCTAGTGCCATTCTTGCCAACTCTTCCCGTTTCTCCATGGATTTTGGGTGTTGCCTGCCTCCTCACATTGTTCATTTCCACATAAAAATCCCCAATGGTGCCTTTGATTGGTGCTGTTGGATAATGTCAGCATCTCAGCCGCAAAGGAAACAGTGTTTCTGGCTTTGGGGTGGGGGGTGCAGGAATCTTCAAACATAGAAGCATGTTCAGAATGTGCTAGACACCTCTGAAACAAGATAGAGGGCCAACTATTTTGGGAGGGGGGAACAGACTGTCTGCCTGACAGCTCTTGGTCCATTCACTTTCTGATGGCAAACAATGTCCTGGTTTCCTTTCGGAAATCACCTTTCTTACTCTCCACCGATGTTTAGGTGAGATTGACTCCGGGATGGGTATGTGATTCAGGCCAAAGCAACCGGAACATCATAACCCCAGTGATTGGTTTGGGGCTGATATGATCCAGTAGGAGCCAGCACATCATGATTCCTTCTTTGTGGCTTATCCCATGCCTTCCTTGTTTCCTTGGCTTATAGACAATTTTCACAAGGCATGTGTCTTCCCCTGTGTGTGTGTGCCCATGTCTGATCTGCTCTTTTTATAATTCATAAGTGATTTAAAATCCACACTACTCAGATATGAGTTAATTAACATAGCAAAGAAACCCAAGCATGATTACGTCCACAAGCACAAGGCCAAGAATTCAACATATATTTTAGGGGAATATAATTCAGTCCACAATAAGGGGACTCTGTTTTTCACCTGTAAAATGAGAACAATGGAAAACAAAGAAAGAAAACCTGTCTTTCAGGGTTGTAGTGAGAATTTAGGAGAATAAAGGTATCATGGATTGAATGTGACTCCCCAGAATATGTATCAATTTGGCTACGCCATAATTCCCAGTACTGTGTAGCTATCCTCCGTTCTATGATCTGATTGTCCTCCACTCTGTGAAGTGTTGTAAAACCTAGCCTCATGCATGTAGTTATGGTCCCACTTGTGAGTGAGCTGTTCATTGTGTCAATGAGGTAGGATGAAGTCATGTCAATGAGGATTAAGGTGGGATGTAACACATTACCCTGGTCATGGTCCTTAGGTAATATAAAGGGAGTTTCCCTGGGGTGTGGCCTGCATCACCCCTTCTATCTTACAAGAGATAAAAGGAGACAGAAATAAGCAGACAGGGGGTCTACTATGACCCAAAAAGAAGGGCCCAGAGTGGACCATTTCCTTTGAACCCAGGATCCCTGCAGTGAGAACTTCCTACACACAGGGGAAGATTGATGCTGAGACACATAGAGATCATCAGGGAATGCCAGGCTCACAGATGTTGAAAGGAGACAAGGACCTTTCCTCAGAGCCAACAGAGAGAGAAGATCCTCTTAGAGCTGGCACCCTGAACTCTGGCTTCTAATCTTCTAAGCAGTGAGACGATAAATTTGTCTGTTAAAGCCATTCACTTGTGGTATTTCTATTACACTAACACTAGATAACTAAGATAAAAGAATGTGAAAAGTAATGTCTAAGCCATCAGGTTCCCTTCAAAATGTCAGCTATTATTAGCAACAGTCTTTGCTACATCAGTGCAGCTGACGTAGACTCTGTTTTGTGTTAAAACATTAGCAAAGCATTGATCACAGTCAGATTTCACAACTGTGGAACATTTCATAGTTTACAAACTACTTCCACACCCACAATCACAGGAAGTCGGGCTATAAGGACAGGGTAATGAAAGTGGGTTTTAAGAAGTATATTAGCTACAGTAATGCTGGCTGCTGTAACAAAGAGACCCAGGATGTAATGATTGAAACATGATAGAAATTTATATCTCACTTATATAATAAAGGAGGGATCCCTTTCATAGATGGTTTTCCTCCACACAATGACCCAAAGATCTGGGGTCATTCCATCTTGTATATCCAGCCAACCTTAGAATAGTGTAGTCACCTGTCCAAAGCCAGTAGCAGAGGAAAGTCTTAGAGTGAAAAGTTATACTTGTTACTTCTACTCACATATTATTGGCCAGAGCTGGTCACGTGATCACACTTAATTGCAAAGCAGGCTGGGAAATATGTTCTAACTGTGAGCCCAGGAAAAGTGAAAAAGTGATAGTTGGTGAACAATCAGTAGCCTCTGCCACAAAGTAGTTTGTAAAGATCTAAAAGGGATGGGTCACGCGTATCCAAGGGCTAGTAGCACCTGCCTGGAGGATGTAGTAGGTTAACTTCCTGATCATAATTCTTCAGTCTCCTATGTAGCATTTTGCACATGCATTCTTGCCATGTGTTCAGAGAGCTGGAGTACATTCTCCTACCCACTGATACTGGGTTTGACCTTGTGACTTTCTCAGGCCAATGACATAGGGTGAAAGTGGTAGTCTGTCCATCTTGAGCCTTAACTCTCAAAGTTGCCACATGTTTCCACTTCCTTCTTGTGCCTTCACCATCTCCATTAAAAGCTCTTCCCTGACAGCAACTGCAGCTCAGCCTGGGCTACAGAATGAATACGTAAGGAGCAGGCCAAACAAGTACCTTGAAGCAGAGCCACCTGTCTGATCTAAGCCTGGATCAGCCCACAACTCGTCAACCTACAGATGCATGAGATCAGCGGAGCCATCCCAGCCAACTCACATACACACAAGAACAAACACTAACAGCTCACTGATACAGAGGACCTTTTGATACCTTCTTTTTGTGTCAGCCTCTGACTCATGGTGACCATACGAACAATGGAAAGCAACACTGCCCAGTCCTGCTATCCTCGTGATCAGTTTCAGACTGGACCACTGAAACCCAGAGTTTTCACCAGATGATTTTTAGAAATAGCTTTCCAGGTTGTTCTTCCTAGTCTTAGTTTGGAAGCTGCACCAAAACCTGTTCAACATCATAGCAGTATGCAAGCCTCTGCTGATAGACTGCCAATGGTTGCACATGAGGTGCACTGGCCAGGATTCAGATCTGGGTCTCTGGCACGCAAAGTGAGAATTCTACCACCGAATCACTAATGCCGCACACAAGTTGCATTACTGTGGGTAAGAGCCCCAACTTAGTACCCCCTGGAGTGAAAGGCAGTGCATCAGGCTCTGATGGAGAGGGAAGCATCCCTGCCTTCAGGATCCCATTAAAAGAGGCCAGCTATGGCTAATCCCATCCCATGAGGCTCCTGACAGTCAACTACAGCAGGTCTTCTCAGAAGGCACATGACTCCACTGGGGACCTTGCTGAAATGGGGTTCTGATGAAGTAGGTCTTGTGTGGGCCTAAGATTCTGCATTTCTAACACACCGTCAGAGGATGCTGATGCCGCTGTTCAGCAGGCTACTCTCCAACTAGCAAAGCTCTGAAGCAATGGTGTCTGTCAGTCTCGGCAGTACATTGGAATCAACAGGATCCTACCCACAAAGGCTCTAATGCAGCGAGGCTGGGCAACTTTAGCTTTCAAATGTCCAGTGTGATTCTAGCATATAGTTACAACTCTGAAAAATGCCCTGTGCTGTTTTCACGGGGTTTATAGCTTTCTGCAGGAGTCCCAGAGCGACATAAATAATTAAGTTGCTAGGCTACTAACGGAAAGGTTGCTGGTTCAATTCTACCCAGAGACACTTTAGAAGAAAGATCTAGTAATCTACTTTAGAAAAATTACCCAAAAAACCAAAACCAAATTTGTTGTCAGTGAATCAGTTCCAACTCATGGCAACCCCATTTGCTACAGAGCAAAACTGTCCCATACCATTGCCTCACTGTAATCTTTACAGAAGCAGATCACCAAGCCTTTCTTCCACTGTACTGCTGGGTGACTCTGAACTGCCAACCTTTAGGGTCGTGGCCGAAAGCAGATCATCTGTGCCCCTATGGAGCACAGAACCCTGATGCTGTAGTGATTAGAGATTCAGGTGCTAACCCAAAAGGTCAGCCTTGCAAATCTATCACCTAACCTTGGAAACCCTGTGGGGCAGTTCAACTCTGTCCTATTGGATTGCTATGAGTTGGAACCAACTCAACGGCACTTAACAACAGCAGTAATGGAGCACAGTTCCACCCAGAAACACCTGGGGTCACCATGAGTTGGAATTGATGACACAATGGGTTTGGTTTTGTTTGGGGCCCTCCCCCATTTTTAGGAGGTTCTTGCTCTCTGCCTTTCTGCTCATTCTTTATTTTTTCAAGTAAAATACATTTTTAAGAACAATTATTCCCATTTTGTGCAAAAACAGAGATAAACATCAAAAAGGCAAAACAGAAAGGAGCCCTTTAGGTTGAAGTACTGCAACCTTTTGAAAAGCTTTCTCTCGTGCCTTTCTCTTCCGCCTTTCCTAGTGCCTGGTGCAGATACCCACAGGACAGGACCTGTGACCCAGTTCCTCCTGCCCTCCACCAGGCAGTCAGCTGTGGGCATGAGCAGGGCTTGAACCAACCCACAGCTAGGCATAAACAGGTGGTAAGGGCTTGCTGGATAGCCCCAGGGAGAAACGTTTTCTTTTTCACCAGGATACTCGAGTACCTGTTTTATATCAACACGAGGCTAGAAATATATTCTTAATATTTATGCGCAGTTTCTCAGGTGAAATCCCAGATAATATTTATGTGCAGTTTCTCAGGCGAAACCCCAGACTTCAAAGTTTGCTACTGATGGCTTCAGGCTGGAGCTGGGCTTGGTGGAGTTACCACACGTAGCTATCAAGTAAAAACACAGGGCATCCAATTAAATGAGAATTTCAAATAAACAATGAATAATTTTTTTGTCAGCGTGTGTGCCTGAAACAGCACATGAGGGTAAGAGGAAAGGCTGGGTGCCGCCCAAGTCTCTCAGCACTTGACCACTGCCTTGGTGAACAATCAAGCCGTGAGGCCGGCTTCTGAGGTGACCTTCTTCAGGTGACCTCAGGAACTCCGAAAACCTCCTTGAAGCGTCAAAGGTCGTAAGCTCAGCGGCTTAGTTTAGGTGAGTTTTCTTTCTCCTCATTTTTTGTTTTTTGTTTATTGGGACTTGTGCTCAGGGTAGCGCAAACAGTTAAGTGCTCAGCTACTAAGTGGCAGGTTGGCAGTTTGAGTTTCCCAGAAGACAATCTCAGCAATCTGTTCATGAAAGATCACAGACTTGAAAACCCTAAGGAACAGTCCTTCTCTGACACACATGGGGTTACCCTGAGTCGGAACTGACTCAGTGACAGCTCATAAACAAGCAACCTTGAAAACAGAGAGCACCTTCTTCTCTGCCTTGGTTCCCTCTGTGCTTCTGTTTAGATATCGTCTCCACCGGCGTCTATCCTCCACAGGCATTGCCCAACCAGGCAGGCAGGCCTTACAGCCACCCCTACCACCACAGACCCTGGACACCTTTGCCAATCTGCAGCTCAACTCTGACCGGTAAGCACTGCATGGAACTTGGGGAGACCAAGAAGAACAAGGACATGTGTCTCAAGTCACCTTAATTAAAAAAAGTGGGGTACAACCGGGGGAGACAGGAAGGAGAGGGGACATGGCGATGCACATCAAGTCCCCTTCCTGTGGGACCCAACCAAGCCCCTTGCCTTCTCTGGTCTTTTAGCCTCTCAACCCCCATCCTCATTAAGAGCGGATCTTCCTTGACTTGTCCCTGGGTGTTGCAAATGGTAGCAAGTGGGCTCAGCTGCTAATCAAAAGGTTGGAGGTTTGAATCTACCCAGAGACACCTAGGAAGAAAGGCCTGGCTATCTACTTCTGAAAAATCAGCCACTGAAAATTTTGTAGAATACAGTTCTACCCTGACATGCATGGGGTCACCATGGGTCAAAATCAACTCCATGGCAACCAGTTTGGTTCTTGGTTTCAGGTTTTTCTTGGCTGCCTTCCTGGGCCTTGCTGGTAACTGTGTCTTGGTAGAAACACCCTTAACTCCCTCATGCAGGAATAGGAGCATGAGCAAGATGACCTCTAGCATCACCCTTTTCAATGCTGTACTTCCCACTTCGGAGGTCTCTGAGGAGCTGGGCTTCGATCATGCCAGGTACACTGGGCTGTCAGCATCAACCGCAGAGAGTGACCTCAGCCCAGCTGACTCTCTCATGACAACCCAGATGCCGGAGCAAAGACAGCCTACGATCGCTGTGGCTCCGGTGGGTCAGGCTGACCTGGCTGCGGCTGCGCGTATCTGACTGTGTGTGTCAGCATCCCAGTCCCCACCCCGCGTGGGGGGCTGTGGTAGACAGCCTCACAGACCACAACCCACTGTGTCAGCAGAGAGTAAACAGGATGGGTTAAATTGCTGTCTCTGTAACCAGATGCCAGTCACCGTCTAAACAGGAAAGAAAACACACAACTTCCTGTGATGTGAGAAAGAAGAGAAGAGGGGAGAAATGGGAGGAGTAGGCAAGAGACAAGTAGAGAAAAACAGATGGACAGAGACAGGGAGGCAGCCAAGGAGACAGAGAGAGGAAAGCCGGAGCTAACAACTTCACCTGGACCAACCTAGGCTCTTGGTTGCTGTGCTCCCGCTAGGTGCTCTGTGCTTCCAAAGGAGCCCATACATACCCGTACTTGCCCAAATCGTGTGCCTCCCCTTCAGCATTCCCAGCACCTGCCACCTAGCCAACCATCCCCACTTGCAGCCCCTGCCTCTATTGGCACACAGTTCCTCCTCCCATGGACACCTTCCCTCCCTTCTCCACCCTCCTACCAGACCCTGTTCAGGCCTCAGCTTGTCCTGGAAAGCTTCAGTATAAACCACCCCTGGGCCCCTTTCCTTTGGCATAGAAAGCCTCCCCAGAGCGTCTCCAGCCAGGTTTACTCCCAGAGTGCTAGGTTCTCCTCTGGGGCTCTTACTGAGTCTACCAGTGAAGTGGAATATACACTGTCTCCCATTTTCAGCTAGGGAGCCCCGGGGTAGTCTACCCCAGGCCACCAGCAGGTGAAGAAGAAATTTAGCTTCCTGAGTCTTAGCCTCTCATCCCCTTCTCTTTCCTGCTTCACTTAAAACTGGCCTTTCTTGGCCACCTCCCTGGATCTTCGTGGTAACTGTGTTTTGGGGAGAGCACCTCCAGGGCTGGTGACTCAGGTAAGGGGAAGCTGGGGGCCCCTGCTTCCTGGGAGGAGCACTTATCCATCCTCTGAGTCACTGGGAGGATGGAGATCCTGCAGGCTGGGAGAGATTGACTCATCTCTGTCTTGATGCCAGGGAGGAAAGAAAGGGTTCCATCCCAGGAAGAATGGCCAGTACATCATCCTTTCTCCACAGAAGGGGATCATATCATGTGAAGCAGGCCTCAGGCTGTGACAACCTGGGAAAGATGACCTGAAAGAGAAACAGAGTCCAGAGTCATTTCAAAGCACCGAAGGTACAAGTAAATATCAAAATACATGAGACTCAGTCTTCAAATACAGACTCAATAAAAGGACATTCAGACGATGTTATTTGCCATAGGGGGATGGGGTGGGAGACAGTGGTGGTTCAGTGGTAGAATTGCCACCTTCTATGTGGGAGATCCAGGTTCAGTTCCCTTCTGTCTGGAAGCTTGCATGTTGCTACAGTGTTGGACAGGTTTCAGCAGAGCTTCCAGACTAAAGCAGACTGAAAAGAAAAGCCTGGTGATCTAATTCTAAAAATCAGCCAGCGAAAACCCTGTGAATTGCAATGGTCCAATCCACAATCAGTGGTGTGAATGGCACAGAACTGGCGGTGTTTTGTTCTGTTGTGCGAGCGGTCGCCATGAGCAGGAACCCACTCAGTCGTAGCTAACAACATCTGCCTTGGGATAGAGCCTTTTGTTAGAAAGATTTAGAGTTCCTGTAAGCGACATTCCATTCTTAGAAGTTTCCAGGGTTCACTTACAGGTCTATCAGTACTTAAGGATGAAGACACACGTGGAGCTCATGTTCTAGAAACTTTTGCCTCCAAGAATCAAAACTACTGTCACCTAGTGGCAGCTGAGGTCTTAAAAGATAGCAAGAAGACATCTAAGAAGCATCAATTGATCTCGACCGCACCTAGAGCAAAGGCAACAGAAGTGTATCAAAGATACAAGAAAAGTGTGACCCCAAGAACCAGACAGGGCCACATGTATCAGAGATTACATCAACACAAGGCTGGAAGAACTAGATGGTACCTGGCTGCCACCAAAGACTGCCCTTACAGGAAGCTCAGTAAAGAGTCCCTGACAGAGTGTGACAGATGTGGGGTGCAAAACTCAAACTCTAGCAAAAGGACCAGGCTTTATGATCTGACAGACTGGAGGGTCCCCAGAAAACGTGGCTCCCAGACTCTCTGTTAGCTCAGAACTGAAGCCATTCTGGAAGCCAACTTCTCAGACAAAGACTGAACTGCTATACATAAAAAACATAATACTGGTGAATAAGATGCTTCTTGGCTTGGGTAAACACAGGAGACTACGTGGGCAGCTCCTGTCTGGAGGCGAGATAAGAAGACAGAGGGGTACAGAAGCTGTGGGAATTGACATAGGAAGAACAGGGTGAACGGGATGGGTGTGCTGTCACAGTGTGGCTTAAGTGGCTCAGGTCCCATAGCAAAGTGTGTGTAGTTTTTTTGTATGAGAAACTGACTGGAATTATAAACTTGAAACACAATGAAAAAAATAAAAATTAAAACAATTTTTGCTTGGGAAATTGCAGATCACCCCACATTCTAGGTGCCTCTACTCTTGTTCAGTGGCTCTCAAGCTTTCAAAATGACCTGGAGAGCTCACGAAAAACAGGTGACTGGGCTCAGATGACTGGGCCTCAGCCCTAGAGTTTCCTATTCACTAGGATTGGAGAAGGAGTCACTGGGTAGTACAAATGATTAAGCACTCTACTACTACACTAAAGGTTGGCAAGTTAAATCCACCAAGTGGTACCTCGGAAGACAGACCTGGCAATCTCCTTCCAAAAAGTGACAGTCTTGAAAATCCTATGGACCAGTTCTACTCCATACCACATGGGTTAGCCTTCAATCAGAGTCCATTGGATGGCACCAACGGCAACTAACAATAACAACAGGTTTGGGGAGGTACGTGACATTAGCACTTCTAACATGTCCCTAGGTGGTACTGATGCTGATGCTACTGATCTGTGGACCACACTTTGAGAACCATTGTATCGTTAGACCCATCTCCCTGTACCCTCTACGCTGGCCCCAGAGAACTGGAGTAGAGAGCACTGCCAGAAGAAGTCACCCAACCTGGTCGCAGACATCCCTTGGTTGTCAGGACTGCAAGTCTCCACAGGCACTGTGGACTATCTGGTTGGTCCGCCACGCTTCCCTCGGGCATGGCCTTTCCTATTCTCTGCTATGACTTGTTCACGTATTCTTCTCTGTCCCCAAACCCCAAATCTCCAAAACACTCTCACAGCCCCAGCGCAGCTGATGATCATGTTTCACACTGAGGAAACGAAAGCTACCATCTGCTCATGACCAAGCCCACCTGCCTTCAGACTAACTCTCTCCATCCCTCTTGAGTGATGGAGAAATTATCATACTCTGACCAAAGGCCACTTGTGCTGCTACGCCTCCCCTTCTTCCTTGATCCCTTTTTCCTACTTCTCTAGTCACTCACTCTCTAGTGGACCATTTTCATCAGTATATAAATGTTCTCCAACCTTTTTTCATTTTTTAAAAAAAAGTCTACTCTTAACCACCTTGTCTATCTCCAGCTATCATCCCATTCCGCAGCAGATAGGTACATCAAAACTTCTTCAAGGTATTGTGGGTGGTTTCAGTTACCAGTTTTTCCTTTCACAACTCCCTTCGGTGTAAATTCCTTCCTTAGCACTCTGCTGGAACTCCAGTGACTGCCACATTGCCAAATCCAGTGTCCTCCCCTCACTAGATTTCTCAGAAACTCTCAGTACCGTTGATCACTACCTCCCCCCTGAAACAGTTTCTTCTCTTGGTTTTTGTGGCCTCACACTCTCCTAGTTTTTGTTCTGTCATGACAGCTTCGCTCCAAGTGTCGGGGGGTCCTGACTTTGATCCTGACCCTTTTCCCTTCCCTGTACTCTTTGTATTTCCATGACTTCAAGAGAATCTCTCCTAAATCTACATTTCTACCACCCTCTGTCAGCTCGTAGTACTGTAGTGGCTTGCATGTGACTATGTTTTTGGAAACTATGCCATCGGTATTTAAAATACTAGTAGGGTAACCCTTGGTAGACAGATTTCAACAGAGCTTCAGACTAACACAGATTAGAAAGAAAGGTATTACAGATTGAATTGTGTTCCCCCAAAATGTGTGTCAACTTGGCTAAGCTATGAGTCTCAGCGTTGTGTGACTGTCCACCTTTTTTGTCATCTGACACTATTTTCCTACATTTTGTAAATCCTACCTCTAGGATGTTAATGAAGTGGGATAGGTGGTAGTTATGCCAATGAGGAAGAGCTCAATCTACAAGATTAGGCTGTGTTTTAAGTCAATCTCTTTTGAGATAACAAAGAGAGAACAGGACACCAGCATAGAAACAGGGGAACCTCATAACACCAAGAAAGCAGTGCCCAGAGCAGATCGCATCCTTTGGATCTGGGATGTCTGGGCCTAATAAGCTCCTGGATCAGGGAATGATTGATGCCAAGAACCTTTCCTCAGACCCGAATCAGAAAACCTTACCCTGGAGCTGGTACCCTGAATTCTGACTTCTAGGTTCCTGGACTATGAGAGAATAAATTTCTTTTTGTTAAAACATCTGTTTGTAGTATTTCTGTTACAGTAGCACTCTGTAACTAAGGTAAAAGACCTGGCAGACTATGTCCAAAAATTAGCCAATGAAACCTTGTGGGTCACAACAGAATGCTGTCCAATATAGTGCTGGAAGATGAACCTATTATGTTGGTACCCATTGCTGTCAAGTCAATTCTGACTCATAATGACTCCATATGACAGAGTAGAACTGTCCCATGGTGTTTCCAAGAACCAAGTGGTGGATTTGCAGTGCTGGCCTTTTGATTAGCAGCTGAATTCTCAACTACTATGCCACCAGGGTTTCTACTATGTTGATAGACACTCAAAATACACAAAGACTACATCAACATGAGACCAGAAGAACTAAATGGTGCCTGGCCACCACCAAGGACTGCCCTTATAGGGAACTAAACAAAAAGCCCCTGATGGAGCAGGAGGAATTTGGGATGTAGAACCCTAAATCTGGTGAAAAAGACCAGACTTGATGACCTGACAGATGGGAGGCTCCCCAGAAGACATGGCCTCAAACTGTCTGTTGACCCAAACCGAAACCATTCTGAAAGTTAACTCTTCAGACAAAGACTGAACTGATGTATAAGACATCAAACTGTACTGGTGAAGAGTATGCTTCTTGGCTTAGACACATACAGGACATGAACTAGATAGCTCCAGCTTGGAGACAAGAGGGAACATCCGGGGTACAGGAACTGGTCAAATGGACATGAGAAATATGAGTTGGAGGGGAGGAGTATGCTGTCACAGTGTGGGGAGAGTAGCTAGAGTCACACAGCAAAGTGTGTACAAGTTTTTGTATGAGAAACTATAACTGTAAAGTTCCACTTACATACAATAAAAAAAAAAATCACACAGTGATACAACAATGGGCCCAAGCATACCAAAAATTGTGAAGGTGGTGCAGGACTGCTCATCGTTTTGGTCTGTTGTATACGGGGTCACCACGAGTCAAAACCAAGTCCACGGCAACTAACAACAACAAAATCTATGTCTACATCCCTGATCACTACCCCTGAGCTTGGATTTTTACCCAACTGTCTTGTCATGACTGTTAACCAGAATGTTAGCAGTTCAAATCCACCAGCTCCTCCTTGGGAACTCTACAGTGAAGTTCTAGTCTGTCCTATAGGGTCACTATGAGTTGGAATCTACTTGATCGTTTGGTTTTTTCTAAGAATGTTCCTAAGTTGCAGCTTATTTATTTTTCCTTCTTCAAGTATTTCTATTTTGTTTTCTATGTTCAATTTTTTTAAACACAAAAAATAAAATAACCTAGAATGACATTCTAACACCAAGCTCTTCTCAGTTTACCTTCTTATATGATTTGCTTTATCATTTTCTTAAATATAAAAGCAGCATTCTTAGTCAAATGGCAATCCCCTACGGACCCCCACCTCTAAAAGCAGCAAAACAAAAATTAGATATGCATCAATCCAGACTGCTTTTATAGTTACACGTGTACCATATTTCATCTAATCTAAGACATCATTAACTGGAAGATGTGTTGTTATATCAACCCTAACTTCAAAAGGAGAGCTCTGCTAGTTAAACTATGACATGATGTTTTCTAGTCTTCAAATTTTGATTTTCTTGAAGGAATTTTTAGACTTATACAGACACATGTATTTTATCATACCATAGTTTATTAAATCTGAAATGCCATCCATTTTAAGATGTATCCTGATTTTGGGGATTTAAAAAAATATATGCATGTCTTAGGATCAATGAATTCTTGTGTATCATTCTTACATAAAAATGAAAGTTTAAGCAAAATAAAATTTGTTAATATTCCTAAAACTTCTTCCCATCCAAAGTTCAACTCTTCTGCATCACTTTTTGACTCCAAGTCTCAGATACCTGTGATTTTCCATACAATGCTGTCCTTAGCACCATCAAAAGTGTCATTGATGAGTGTTGGTGATATTCTTCCAAGCTGCCAACATCCACTCTGCAAGTTTGATGGTGGCAGCTCTTTTCTCTTACCAGAAAGTGCCAATGGAAGATTTTCAGACAACAACCATGACTCACATCCATTACTGAAATGTTGAAAGATGTCAGCATCCAGTTACAGAACCAAATGGCTAAGATTTTGAGAGAGCTTATTCTACTTTTTAATAATTTAAAAAAAAAATCTTTCCATGTGAGAATGTAAATGCCGTGAGGTCTCAAGGAGTATCTTATATCCTCATATCCTCATTGATAAGAGGACATATTTTTTATTGTACTTTAGATGAAGGTTTATAGAACAAACTAGTTTCTCATCAAGCAGTATAAGAGGAACTTAGAAGTGTAGAAGAGAAGGATTGACTGGGTTCATCTGATTCAGCCCTTTTTCGCAAAATAGTTGGAAGGTCATTTGCTAAAAAGATAGAGAGGGCTGGAGGGAATGTGTCATGAATTGAATTGCGTCTACCAAAAAATAGTGTGTAGCAATTTGGCTAGGCCATGATTCCTGGTATTGTGTGATTTTCCTGTGTGTTATAAATCCTGCCTCTGTGATGTTAATGAGTGTTTTAGTCATCTTGTACTGCTCTAAAAGAAATACCACAAGTGGAGGGCTTTAGCAAAGAAAAGTTTATTCTCACACAGTCCAGTAGGCTACAAGTCCAAATTCAAGATGTCCACTCCCACTCCTAGGAGTGGACAGTTGTGGAGGAAGTTCCTGGTATTGCATGAGTCTTTGGTTAGAGAGCATCTTGGCACAAGAACCTCAGGTCGGAAAGATTTGCTCTACTCCCAGTGTTATTTTCTTGGTGGTATGAGGTTCCCAATTCTCTGCTTCCCTTTTCTTTTATCTCATGTAGAATGAAAGGATAAAAAGTGGTACAAGCAACATTCCAGGGAAACTCTCTTTACACTGGAGCTGAGAGGTGACCTTAGGAAGAGTGTTACAGCCTCACCCTAACCCTCCCTAATATAACCAGCTCTAGTAACCACAAGCAGAGGTTAGGATTTATAGCATAGGAAAATTACAAATGGAGGACAATCACAAAATATTGGGAATGATGGCACAGCCAAATATCTACACACATTTTTAGGTGGGCACAGTTCAATCCATGATAGCAAGGGAGGATGGGTGGCAGTTAAGTTGGCAGGGTAGGACTCAACATGTAAGACTGTCTTGTGCCTTGAGGCTATCTCTTGGGATGCCCCTTGAAGCTTTCTCTTGGGATATAAAGGAAAGGGAAGGGAGCAGTGCGTGAGGACTTCATACCACCAGGAAATAAGCAATGCCAGGAACAGAGAGGTTCTTTGGTTCCAGGGTCCCTGCACTTCAGAAGCTCCCAATTCAGGGGAAGACTGATGACAAGGGCCTTCCTCCATAGCCAAGAAAGCCTTCCCTGGAGCTGACACCCTGAATTTGGACTCTTAGCCTACTTCACTATCAGGAAATAAATTTCTCTTTGTTAAAGTCAGCCATTTGGGGTATTTCTACTATAGTAACACTAGATGACAAAGACAAAACAAAGACAGAATGTTTCTGGAAATTTGACTCAACAGCAACCAAATATTTTGGGTGGGAAGGTGGATGTGCATGTTTGTGTGCATGTGTGTGTCTGTGTGTGATCACAGCCTTGAGTTACAATACTGGGAAAACATTGAACAGTGCAAGAAGCATCAAAAAAAGCTAGAAGGAATACACAAAATCACTGTACCAAAAATAATTGGCTGATCTTCAACCATTTCAGGAAGTAGCATATGATCAGGAACTAGTGGTATTAATGGAAGAAGTCCATCTACTCTGAAGGCATTGGTAAAAAAAAAAAAAAAATGAGACACCATGAATCAACAGAATAACAGTTGAGATGTTTCAGCAAAGGATTGCAATACTATAGCTCACTTGTCTAGGTCAAGAAGATAGATATCTTACTGGACTATTGACTGGAATAAATCCATATTTGTACTCATTCTAAAGAAAGGTGATCCAACAGAATGTGGAAATTATGAAACAACATCATCAATATCACATACAAGTAAAATTTTGCTAAAGATCATTCAAAAATGGTTTCAGCAGTACACTGACAAGGAACCACCAGAAGTTTAAGCTAGATTCAGAAAAGAAAGAAGAAGGAGGAATATCCTTGCTGATGTCAAATCATTCTGACTGAAAGCAGAGGATACTGAAAAGATGTATACCTATGTTTTATTTACTCTGCAAAGGCATTCAGTGATGTGGATCACAGCAAACTATGGATAACATTAAGAATGGGAATTCCAGAACACTAAGTTCTGCTCATGAGAAATATGTGCCTGGACAAAGAGGCAGTCATCTGAACAAAACAAGAGGTTACTGTATGGCTTAAAGTCAAGAAAGATGTGCATTAGGGTTATATCCTTTGACCATACTTACCCAATCTGTGTGCTGAGCAAATAATCCCAGAAACTGCACTACATTAAAAAGAATGCAGCATCACGATTGGAGGAAGACTCATTAACAGCCTGCAATATGTAGGTGAAACACCTTCCTTGCTGAAAGGAAAGAGGACTTGAAGTACTTACTGATGAAGATCAAAAACTACAGCCTTCAGTATGGGTTGTACCTCCATATAAACAAAAATCCCGGTACTGGTACAGGAACAGACAGATGGATCAATGGAACAGAATTGAGACCCCAGAGGTGGCATCATCTGCCTATGAATAGTTGATATTCGACAAAGGCCCTAAGACATTAAACTGGGATAAAAACAGTATCTTCAACAAAATTGGTTATCCATCTGCAATAAACTGAATCAAGATCCATATCTTACACCTTATACAAAAACCAACCCCAACAAAAGTCCTCATGACTGGATGGTGATGATTTGAACTGTGACCCTCAAAAATGTCTGTCAACTTCGCTAGGTCATGATTCTCAATATTATTGGGTTATTCACCATGTTTTTATCTGATGTGATTTCCTGTATGACATGAATCCTACCTTTATGTTGCTAACAAGGTGGATAGGCAGAAGTTATAGTAATGATGCAAAACTCAATCTATAAGATTAGATTTTGTCTAACGACAATCTCTTGAGACATAAAAGAAAGAAGCACCAGAAATATAGAAGGCTGTCATGCTGCCAAGAAATGATAGCCAGAGAATAGTGATTCTTTTGGACATGAGGTTTCTGTGCTGAGAAGCTCCTCAACCAAGGGAAAATTGATGACAAGGACCTCTCTCCAGAGCCAACAGAGGGAAAAAGTCTTCTCCTGGAGTTGACAAAATGAATTCAAACTTTCAGCCTCCTACACTGTGAGAAAATAAATTTATTTGTTAGGGCTATCCACTTTTGATATTTCTGCTATAGCAGCACTAGATGACTAAGATATGGACCAATAAGCAACACCGTGATCCACGGAGGAAAGACTGAAATTGTCAAGGGCTTCCTTTTTACCTGGGTCCACAACCAATGCCCATGGAAACGGCAGTTAAGAACAATGCACGGTATTGGGCAAACTTGCTGCAAAAGACCTATTTCAAGTGTTGAAAAGCAAAGACATCACTCTGAGGGCTGAGATGCACCTGACTACCCCCCCATTTTGTTTTCCATTGAGTAAATTTCATCTCATAGTGACCCTACAGGACAAAGTAGAACTGTCGTATAGAGTTTCCAAGGACTACCTGGTGGCTTCAAACTGCCAAACTTTAGGTTTACAGCTGTAGCTCTTAGCCCCTTCACCACTAGGGTTTGGGCCTGACCTAAGCCTTAGTATTTTCAGTTACCTCAGATACGTAAAAAAGTTGGATAATGAATAAGAAAGAACAAGGGAGAAGTTGATGTCTTTGAAGCATGGCACTGGAAACGAATACTGAATGTACTGCGGACTGCCAGAAGAACACAAACCCTGGTGGCATAGTGGGTTAAGTGCTACATCTGCTAACCAAAAGGTCAGCAGTTCAAATCCACCAGGCGCTCCTTGAAAATTCTATGAAGCAGTTCTACCCTGACCTCTAGGGTCACTATGAGTCAGAATGGACTCGATGGCACTGGATCTGGGCCAGAAGAACAGGCAAATCTGTCTTAGAAGTAGACCCAGAATGCTCCTTAGAAGCAAGGAAGGTGATACATTGTCTTACATACTTTGAACATTTATGAGGCAGAACCATTCCCTGGAGAAGGATATCACACTTGGCAGAGTAGAGTTGCCCCAAAAAAGAGGAAAATTCTCAATGCAATGGATTGACACAGTGGCTACTGCAGTGGACTCAAACACAATGATGACTGTGAGGACGGCAATGTTTTGTTCCGTTGTACAGAGTCTCTGTGAGTTGGAAGTGACTCGATGGTGTCTACTAATACCTACCCTTTTTAGTATACAGTTTTTCAAGTACTGACAAGCTCATACAGTTGTATTATCACCACCATAATCAACATGTATAACAGGTCCTTCACCCCTCCCAAAATTGTGCAGTGCTTCCTTGGTAATCAACCAGTCTCACGCCCCAGCTCCTGAAAACCATTATCTGTTTTCTGTCCCTAAAATTTTGCCTCTTCTAGAATAAACAGAATCGTACAGTATGTAGCCTTTTGAGCTAGCTTCTTTCAATCACCATAATACATTTGAGACCCATCTGTGTCATTGCACTTATTAGTCATTCATTCCTTCTTATTGCTAAATAGTATTTCATTATATGGATAGACCAAAGTTTGTTTATCCATTCATTTGCTGAAATGGTACTTTGGTTGTTTCCTGTTTGGGTAGATTATGAATAAAGCTGCTATAAACATTTGTCTACAGACTTTTGTGTAAACCTAAGTTTTTGTTTCATTTGCATAAATACCTAGATGTACTGGGTCATCTGGTGATTGTTATGCTTAACTTTATAAGAAACTGCCAAACTGTTTTCCAAAATGACCGTACAATTTTTGCATTCCCACCAGCAATGTAGAAGAGTTTCAGTTTCTCTGCACCCTCTTTAGCACTTGGTGTGAGTATTAGTTTTTATTGTTTAAGCCCTTTTAACAGATATGTGGGAAACTCTGGCATAGTGGTTCAGAGCCACAGCTGCAAACCAAAACATAGGCAATTCGAATCCACCAGATGCTACTTGGAAATTCTGTAGTGCACTTTAACTCTGTCCTATAGGGTCACCATGAGTCAAAAATGACTCAGTGGCAACGAAGCTTTTTTTTTAAACTCAGTGTGTAGTGGCATTTCATTGTAGTTTTCATTTGCGTTTCCACAATGAGTAACAATCACATGATTATTTTTCATGTGTTTTTTTTCTTTTGTCTTTTGTATATCTTCCTTGATGAAGTATCTGCTCAAGTCTTTTCTCTGCTTTCTTGTCACTGAATTTTGAGAGTTTTATATTTGTTTATATTCCAATGTTTTAAAACAGGAGAAGAGCCTTGAAATAATGATTCTATCATATACTTTAAGGCTTGTTTTTGTCTCTTGTTAGTTTTAATCACGTATTTCAAAATAAAGGTAACAGTCTTTCTTATGGAAGCAAATGTTTTGGCCTTGACATCACTTTTCTGTTGACCTCCTATAGCGATTGGTAGCAGTGGTTTTACTTTCCTCATCAAAGGCTCCTGGGAGTTGGGTAAGTGGAAGAACCACGCAAAGGTGTGTCAGCTGCCAGGAGGTGAGGTGGTTAGAAAAACATGCCAACTTGTTTTTTGGCCCTTTATCTTTTCTTTTCATCTCAGCCATCCTATCTGAGTTCTTTGTCCTTCTGTATCTTTAGAGTAAAAGTTTATTGAGAATAAACTCATATTTTAGATCTTTTGCTTTTTGAAAGTATCTTTCTTTAAACGTTGCTCTCAAAAAGTATTTTAACTCTGCTATCTTCTCATTTCCACTGTCATGTAACTAAAGGTAGGTCTTTTTCCACTGTTGGCTTTTAGTATTTTTCTCTGTCTCTTTGGTTCTGCATAGCCTCACTATGAGACATACAGGTGCAGATTCTTTTTTTACATAGACAGGAATACATGCCTTCCTAGCCTCTGTAGACTGGTATCCTCCACTATTACTAGGAAAGTTTCAACTATTGTTTCTCTAAATATTTCCTCTGCCCCTGCCTTATCTTTTGCTCACCAACTCTAAGTCTGATTAAATATATGAGGACTGACAATTACAACCACAAACTCATCCTGGAAACAGTGCTACATAGCTCGTTGCTGAATATCACTATGGTAACCTTCAGAGTACTCCTCTTGGAAAGCTATGCATTGACACTAATGCCTAGTCCATCCTTCAAAGCAGTTTTGGAACTCTTTCTGGAATGGCCATCAGAGTTGTCCTCATATTACCCTTGATGTCCTGAAAGTCATCAAAATGTCTTTCTTGCAGTATTTCCTTTATATTTGGGTAAAGAAAAAAGCCATAGGGACCACATCAGGTGAGTAAGGGTGGCATTCCAATACAGTTATTTATTTACTGGCTAAAAACTCCCTCACAGACAACTAGACAACTAAGTTTGCAAACTTGCCACCGTGACGCCATGCACAATGACCATTCCAGAAAGAGGTCCAAAATTGCTTTGAAGAGTGGACTAGGTACTGGCAGCAGTGCATAGCTTCCCAAAAGGAGCACGTCTAAGGTGATCAAAGTGATACTCAGCAATGAGGTATGTAGCCCTTAGAGCAATTAAGTTCCTTGACTTAATTGTCAGACCACGTATGTTAGAGCTTCCAACTGTGGTCTCTCAGTCTCTTATCCTCACACCTGCATTTTCTTTCCTCTCTCCCCACCTTCGAGATTATTTTCCTGTTCAGATAAATGCCCCCAAAATGCATCAAGAACCGATGCACTGAAGGGGTGAGCTACCCACGGCTCCTGGACGTCTGTACTACATTACATTTAGCTAATCTTCATCAGCTGAGCCAGTATCTGTCCATTATTTTACACAGCCATATTAACATCTTTGGGGGAAAATACTGTTCTCAGAAACAATTTTGCAATATGAAGTTACAAGTACAAGTTGCCCTCAATTTGACTCTAACTCATGACAACTCCACGCATGTCACGATACAGCTGTGTTCCACAGGGTTTTCAGTGGCTGATTTTTGGCAGTAGATTGGCAGGTCTTTCTTCTGAGGCACATCTGCATGGACTCAAACCTCCAATCTTTCACTCAGTAGCTGACCACAGTAGCTATTTGCACTATCCAGGGACTCCTAATATAAAATTAGAGTGACCCAGTTTACCTGAGACAGCCTCTGTTCTACTTACACTGTTCTACAACTCCCTTTTCACTCTCACAAGTATCCTGTTTTTGAAACTGAATTGTATGAATATCCTATTCATATTAAATATCATGATATCTTTGGGTTGTCAGTAGTCACACAGCACATATGCTTTTTTAGTAACCTGTGCTTGCAGTCTTAATTTCTTTGGCAATTTAGAACTAGCAGTACAACTCCGGGTTATTGAAAGAACATGAGATTTTTGTAATCATTCTCTATTTGCCTAAACTCATAGTGTCACTTTTCTCTCAATTGAATCATATCACTATAAATGAAACATTTTCTTTTCAAAGTCAGCAAAAGTTTCTGGGAAACCGACTTCAGAACCTTAGCAATAGTTATCATAAGTTGCGTGGTTCAGTCATACAGCCTCTCATGGTTTTGAAATGTCTTCCATCCATTTTAAGGGATTAGGAATTTCTCCTGCCTTTAGTTGCATTAGGACCCTGGTGGCATAGTGGTTAAAGTGCTCAACTGCAAACCAAAACATCAGCAGTTCTAACCAAAAGATCAGCAGTTGGAACCTAGCAGCTACTCCCAGGGAGAAAGATGTGGCAATCTGCTCCATAAGGGTTTACAGCCTTGGAAACTGCGTAGGGCATTTCTGTCCTACAGAGTCCATCTGAGTCACAAACAATTCAAGGACAGTGGGTTTGAGTTTTTTTTTTGTTTGTTTGTTTTGGTTAATTGCATTGCTTGGTGAATGACAGTCAATCTTCATTATAACACAGCTTCATCTATTTATGAGTATAATTGTTCCTTGCGCCAAGCCAATTAGATACCATAAAACTCTTGGTTGCTGGTTAACAAAAAATACAAATTGCAATAATTTCTTTAACACTGTCTGGGGGCTTTGCCCAAATATGTGCTTTTTACCTGCTGTACTGTTTCCTGAGGAAACCTTAGTGGTGTAGTGGTTAAGTGCTATGGCTGCTAACCATATGGTCAGCAGTTCAAATCCACTAGGTGCTTGGAAACAACATGTTGTAGTTCTACCCTGACCTATAGGATGATATGAGTTGGAATCAACTCGATGGCAGCAGATTGGGCATTTTGGTTTCGGATTGTTGCCTCACATAGAATGTGACAACAGCTTTTCATTTCAGTGCTGAATCACAGTGTAGTATTGTTAAGAAATGTGAAATATTCATCAAATTCAACACACAATACACTGTCAGTTAGGTTCATGAACCTAGTTGTTCTAAGTGCTACATACCTCACCGCTGAATATCACTACAGTCACCTTCAAAGTACTCCTCTTGGGAAGCTATGCACTAACACAAGCACCTAGTTCACCCTTCAAGGCAATTTAGGGACTCTTTCTGGAGTGGCCATTGCACACAGTGGCACAGTGCAAACTTAATTGTCTCATTGTCTGTGAGGGAGTTTTTAGCCAGCAAACAAATAACTGTATTGGAACGCCCTCCCTACTCACCTGATCTGGCCTCCAATGGCTTTTTTCTTGACTCGAAGGTAAAGGAAATATTGAAAGGAAGACATTTTGATGACATTCAGGACATCAAGGGTAGTATGATGACAGCTCTGATGGCCGTTCCAGTAAAAGAGTTCCAAAATTGCTTTGAAGGGTGGACTAGATTTCGGTGTTGGTGCATAACTTCTCAAGTGGAGTACTTCAAAGGTTACCACAGTGATATTCGGGAATGAGGCATGTAGCACTTTTTCTAGGGTGAGGTTGTGAGTTTAACTGTCAGACTTAGTATGCTGACATGCACATGTTCAAATGGAATGATGACAATATGAACAACCATGACCAAGTTTGTCTGTGTTCAGGCTAGGACGACCACATAGTGACTGTCACCTGGCCAAAAACAATGGCAAGGTACTTTTAATTGTAAAATGTATCCAAATAACAGACATATTAAAGTGTGGGTGGAAAAAAACCATTTAGAACTGATGAAAAACAGTAAAATAAAATGTGATAGAGTTATAGGAAAAAATTGACAAAATGATGTTCTTAATGTAAATTTTAATACAATTCAGTAATTGAGAAATAGGAGGGTAAGTTAAAAGTTTTAAAGAATATGTATTTGAACACTATTGTTAGTAATAATGGCACTCGTAATATAAAATGCATCCAACAAGAGAAAAATACAAAACATCATTCTTCTCAAAGGCATGCACAAAATTAATAGAAAAGAACCACTAACCAACCAGGTAACAATTGGTGGTGACCGACAGCAAAGGGTTGATATCATGAATGCTCTCTTAATATGAAGTCATTAACTTACAGATCTGACAAAAAGATAAGCAAAAATGTCCCACTTTGAAATACTACTATGTCAAAACACACTTCTGAATCACTTATAGGTTTAAAGAACAAATCCACTTAAAGTAATAAAATGCTAAAAATAAATGATTAAAACTCTATGTATCTCTAAACGTCAGAGCTGCTCTGGTGCCCCAGCTGTAACCCCGTGACAGGTCAGTGCTCCCAGCTGCTGGGAGCATTGCCTGCTATCAGCTCACGCTGCTCCTGCCGCAGAGACTTGCCCTCAGCTAACAGGAGCCACCTCACCTGGTGAGATCATGCCCCTTATCCACTACTCCTGAGGGCCATCCGCAATCAACCATTGACTCAAATAGAGGCACCAAATCCAGCCAGCTTGGCTCAGCCTGGGACCATCTCTGTGAGCATTTATACTCCAGAGGACTCTAGCAGAGATTCTGTCCTTAGTTCCTTCACCTGCCTTATCTAGCTTCCTGCACTTCTGTTTCCTAAGAGCTCTCTCTCTAGCAAATTACGTACACAAGAATCTTCTTCTTAGGCTCTACTTCTAGGAAATATGACATAAGACCAATGTATGACCACAAATGCTAACATTAGCAAAGAAGAAAGGCTGAAAATCACTCAGCTAAGTGGCCAGCTTAGCTACACATGGCTAACACACCAGGAATGCTATGGACCTTTCCTAACCTGGTAAAAAGATACCCACCAACACCCTTTAAAAATATACTTTATTGGGAAACATTAAAATGTTACTCTTAAATTTCTGGAATAAGGCAAGATTGCCCATAGTCATTGCTTCCTTCCACCTTGTGCTAGAAGTTCTGGTCAACCTCCTAAAAGATCAGGAACGCTGACTTCACATAGAAATAAGCAACAGGTCAACGGCTAACTTAACAATAACAATGTTATTATAAGGAAAAGGAATAAAGAGCAAGATAATATTTCTACAGACCATAAGCATGAGACAGAAAGATGTGTCCACAAAACAGATTTTTTAAAAATACAATCTACTAAATGAACAAAGGCACAAAGACAGATTGCACAAGACATAGCAGCATACATTCTAATAGAAAAACTTAAGATCACAGCAACAGAACTCAAGAAAGAATTTGAAAGAAAATAAAAAATCATTTTAGAAATTAAGACTACACTAGAATGAACACACACAAACTTCCTTTTGTGGGGGTAGGGTGGTTCAGCAGTAGAATTCGCGCCATCATGTAGCAGGTCCGGGTTTGATTCCTGCTCAGTGCACCCATGTGCAGCCCTGTCGGCCAGGGAAGGCTTGAGTGTTGCTGTGATGCTGAACAAGTCTCAGCAGAGGCTGGGGATCTTTAACAGTCCGCCTGAAAGCAATGACCGGGCAGCATTTCATTCTGCTGTGTGGGTTCACCAAGAGTTGTAGGCCAACTTCATAGCAGTTAACAACACAAACATCCAAAGATACAGCCAGAGAACTGTACATATCACTTCCACTTCTATCTCATTGGTCTATTCACATGGCCACATCTAGCTGTAAGGGAAAATGGGAAATGGGAAATGGTAAAATATATCTGGGAAATTATTCAAGTGCTTAACGAAAGCTTCTATTGCTATAGATTAAAAGGAAAATGGATAAGATGGGATATAATTAGTCTTTCTAAGAGTCCACCACTTTGGCCATGCAAACCCTTATGCCCATATACAAAAAAATCCTTGCTCCCTCCCCAAGAGAGATGGCCCCTAAGTCCTATTCAATAAATGACTCCAGCTCAACGTTCAGGATGTTTAAGAGACATGTGGCTTTCTCTATCAGGTCTAGGTAAACATCTCCGTGTTCAGTCTGTACAAAATAAGACAAGTTATCTGACCCACACTAGGTCTGACCTAGTTCCAGATGATTAGAGCCAGAAGAAGTACTGAAGCTAGAATCAGAACAGGATTGATAATAGATTGATTTGAACGATCTGCACAGTTTGGTTTCAAAGAAAGGTGGGGTTGCTACTTCTACAGTGGGTCAGCAGCTTCCAGGTCTGCAGTCTATATCTCTGTTGTCTCCTGCCCAACTACCGTTTTAGGTCTTATTATGGCAGCACCAACATCTAGGCACGAGGTTGTAGATGACCTCTACTCACAAAAATCTATTTTTCTTTCAGATAACAGACTAAATGTAAGCAATCCAAAAAGTAGTGTTGGGAACCCTGGTTCCACCTGTCTTGCTCTGTCACTTTAAATACGTGCTTCCAACTCCTAGTCTTAGTTGGCTGCTCCAGCTCTGACCATTGTACTCCCATCCAGACAACAGGAAGAGGTAAAGGGGAAAGTGAGAGCATGCTGCTTTCTTTTTTAAGTGCGTGCCTCAGAAAGTTCACACATAACCTCTGCTCACTACCTACTACTGGTTGAATAGGACTTTGTGACACCTTACTTCAAAAGAGGGTGGTAAATATGGCATTTAACTAAATGGTCATATACCCAGCTGACAGTTTTATTTTATTGTAGAAATATCTAGTAGGCTCTGTCACAGGCCTTCTGAATATTCTGATCATACTCAAATAATGAAAAGTTCCTTTAGTCACTTTGGCCACTAAAGTATGGTAAAACCTGGGAAAGCTGAAGACAGAAGGCAGAAGACACTTGTCAGAGAAAAAAGCTCAAATATTTTCCAGTAATCTCAAATATTTCCCAGTAATCTCAAGTATTTTCCAGTAAGAGAGGGTGACAGAAGAAAAGCAGTTTAAGACTGCAGCTTTTTAAAGTGGAAAACTTTCAAGGCCCAGAAAAATGGTCTATCATGTTGCGTTCTGGCTCTCATAGACTTCACTGTAGTTGCATTTAGTAACTGAAAAGGCTGGCCCTGTGCAAACTCCAAAACACTAAACACCTTCCAATGAAGTCCTGGTGGCGCGATGGTTAGGAGTTTCTCTGCTAACCAAAAGGTCGGCAGTTCAAATCCAACAGGTGCTTCTTAGAAGCACTATAGGGCAGTTCTACTCTGTAGAACCATGGGGTTGCTATGAGTTGGACTCAACTCAACAGCAATGGGTTTAAAGGTTTTTAAGCATGTTCCAAAATTAAAAACTTCATCCCTCCCTCAACTTGCTCAGCCCCACACAACCCATTGATGTTGAGTTGATGCCAACATATAGCAATCCCGTGGGATGGAGTAGAACTGCCCACAGGGTTTCCAAGGAACGCCTGGTAGATTTGAACTGCTGACCTTTAGGTTATCAGCCAAGCTCTTAACCACTGTGCTAGTATAAAATGGGAAACAAAAGCGTGGTCAGCTTCTATGTCTCCACGCTGGAGCTTGCTAACTACACAGTCTGATCCCTTCAAGCTTGAGGTAGTGTGAAGAAAAAGAAGTAGGGACAGAAAAGTCATATTTGACTAGTGTTGTCATGAACTGGTGTTGGAACTTCCTGGTTTTAGCAGATGTTTAAAGCTGACTCTTCTGTGAAACTTTTGGGAAGTCTGGTATCACCAGTTTCCCCACCCTATCCTCAATGGCAGAGATTTATTTTCTTGGAAATTCTGTTGACACAGATAAAAACACCTTGGAATTTGTCTTGGTTTCCTAGTGCTACTGCAACACAAATACCACACATGGGAGGCTTTAAAGAACAAAAATGTACTTTCTCAAAGTTTGAGAGGCTAAAAGTCTAAATCAGGTTCTCAGTTGTGTTGGTGTCTTCATTAGTACGTGTTTCTTCTGTTTGATAATTTCTGCACTTGGTTGAGTCACCTTTCTTGAAAATAGGCTTAAATATGGATCTCTTCCAGGCTGTTGGAAAGGTAGCTGTCTTTCAAATTTCTTAGCATAGATGAGTGAGCACTTCCAGTGCTGCAACCGTCTGTTGAAACATCTCAGTGGTTATTCTGTCACTCCCTGGAGCCTTGGTTTTCATCAGTAGCTTCAGTGCAGCTTTGACTTCTTCCTTTGGTACCATCGGTTCCTGATCATGTGCTACCTCATCAAATGGTTGAATGTTAATCAGTTCTTTCTGGTATAGTGTCTCAGTATATTCCTTCCATCTTATTTTGATGCTTCCTGAGTTGTTTAATGTTTTCCCTGTAGAATTCTTTTCTGTGGCAACTTGAGGCTTGAATTTTTTCTTCAGTTCTTTCAGCTTGAGAAATGCAGAATGTGTTCTTTCCTTCTGGTTTTCTATTTCCAGCTCTTTGCACATGTAATTATAATACTTTGTCTTCTTGAGCCACCCTTTGAAATCTTCAGTTCTTTTATTTCATCATTTTTTCCTTTTGCTTTAGCTACTTGATGTCCAAGAACAAGTTTCAGAGTCTTTCCTGACATCTAATTTGATCTTTTCTTTCTTTCCTATCATTTTAATGACTTCTTTCTTTCTTTATGGATGATGTCTTTGATGTCATTCCACAACTCTTCTGGTCTTTGGTCATCAGCGTTCAATGTATCAGATCCATGTCTGAGATGGTCTCTAAATGTAGATGGGACATACTTAAGGTTGTACTTTGGCTCTCATGGACTTTTTCTAATCTTATTCAGTTTCAGTCTGAACTTGCATATGAGCAATTGATGGTCTGTGCTGCAGTTAGCACCTGGTCTTGTTCTGACTGATGATACTGAGCTTTTCCATCATCTGCTTCCACAGATGTAGTCGATTTGATTCCTGTGTATGTCACCTGTCAAGGTCCATGTGTACAGTCACCAGACATTGGTGAAACAAGATATTTGCAGTGAAGAAGTTACTGGTCTTGCAAAATTCTGTCACTCAATCTCCAGCATCATTTCTGTTACCAAGACCAAATTTGCCAACTACCGATCCTTCCTTGTTTCCAACTTTCCCATTCCAATCATTTTCCTCAAGATCATTCAAAAGCAACTACAACAGTATATTGACAGGGAACTGCCAGAAATTTAAGCCAGAATCAGAAGATGACATGGCACCATCCATTACTGATGTCAGATGGATCTTGGCTGAAAGCAGAGAATACCAGAAAGATGTTTACTTGTGTTTTATTGACTATGCATGTGTATGCTACTGTGTGGATTGTAACAAATTATAGATAATATTGCAGGGAACGGGAATTCCAAAACACCTACTTGTGCTTCTAAGGAATCTTTTCACAGATCAAGGGCAGTCATGTGAACAGAACAAGGGGACATTTCAGGTGTTAAAGTCAGGAAAGGTGTGCATCAGGGTCATATATTTTCACCATACCTGTTCAACCTTTATGCTGAGCAAATAATTCGAGAAGCTGGACTATACGAAGAACGAGGCATCAGGATTAGAGGAAGACTCATTAACAACCTGTATTATATGGATGACACAATTCTACTTGCTGAAAGTGAAGAGGATTTAAAACACAGATGAAGATCAAAGACCACAGTCTTCAGTATGAGTCACACCTCAACATCAAGAAAATAAAAATTCTCACAACTAGACCAGCAAGCTAGATCATGATAAATGAGGTTGTCAAGGATTTCATTTTACTTGATTCCACAATCAATGCCCAAGGAAGCAGCAGTCAGAAAATCAAAAGACACTTTGCATTGGGAATATCTGCTGCGAAAGACCTCTTTAAAGTGCTGAAAAGTAAAGATGTCACCTTTAAGACTCAGGTACACTTGACCCAGCCCATGGTATTTTCAGTTGTATCTTATGCATACAAAAACTGGGCAATGAATAGCGTGAAGACAAAAGAAGAATTGCTACCTTTGAATTGTGGTGTTGGGAGAAGAATATTGAATACACCACGGACCACCAAAAGGACAAATAGATCCATTCAGGAAGAAGTACGGCCAGAGTGCTCCTTGGAAGCAAGGATGGTAAGACTGCATCTTATATACTTTGGACACGTTGTCAGGAGGGATCAGTCCCCTGGAGAAGGACATCATGCTTGGGAGAGGATCAGTGAAAAAGAGGAATATTCTCAAGGAGCTGGATTGACACAGTGGCTGCAGCAATTGGCTTAGCATAAAAACAATTGGAGGCATGGTGAGGACTGGGAAACATTTCGTTCTGTTACTCATACGATCACTATGAGTTGGAACCTGCTCAAAAGTACCTAACAACAGCATATGTTCCTTAGTTCCTTGATGAGCCTCACACAGCATCTGTCTTCCTCTTGTGGAAGGTGTGTCTGTGTGTGTATTAACTATCTAATCTGCTCTTTTTATGACTCAGAAGTGATTAGATTTAGAACCCACAGGACAAGGGTACGGAATAATTAACATAACAAAGGAAATTCTATTTCCAAACGGTATTATATCTATAGATACAGGGATTAGGATTTCAACACATATTTGAGGGGTACATAACTTAATCATCACAGGATTCCTTCCTTGGCCCCAAGTCTCTGGGCTGGTTCGCCTCCAGGTTCGTTGTGCAGAGTTCACCATCTTATGCCAGGCGACCCTTTGTGGAAGGAGCTAAAACAATCCCATTTTGCCTCTTGTATGTAGCTGCATCCAGGATAAGAAGGGTAATGCCACTGACTCACCACCTCTAGGGGGAGAAGTTACTTATATTTCCAGTTAGACCCCTGGCAGTTAACTGTATACACAGTCTTTCACAAATTCAAGTTCTTGGGTAAAGCAATTACCAGTCCACTGTGTCCTGTAAGCTCTAGGGGCGCAAGTCCAGTTTTCTGAGTGGTACCACTGAACCCCTCTTATCTGACCCAAGATTTTGGGAAGTACCCTTCTACTTCCTTCCAAATGAGACAGATTATCTTAATCACCTAGTGATGCTATAACAGAAATACCACAAGTGGTGGGTTTTAACAAAGAGAAATTGTGGTCTGTCACAGTTCAGTAAGAGACAAGTCCAAATTTAGGGTGTCAGCTCCAGGAGAAGGCTTTCTCTGTTGGCTCTAGCGGAAGATCTTTGTCATCACTTCTCCCCTGGACTGGAAGCTTCTGAGGCCCGGGGATTCTGGGTCCAAACAATGTGCTCTGCTCTGGGCACTGTTACTCTCTGCTTGTTTCCCCTTCCTTTATATCCCAAAAGATTGCCTCAAGGCATAAAATACTCATAGGTTGAGTCCTGCCTCACTAACACAAACCTCCCATTCTCCTTCTTGATATAGAAGCAGGATTTACAACATATAAGAATATCACACAATACCAGGAATCATGGTCCAGCCAAATTACTATATACATTTTCAAGGGACATGATTCCATTTATGACACAAACTCATAGTAAAAATGCCTCCAAAGAGATTCTCTCTAGTTCCCAGCTCTCTCCATCTGCCTCACCAACCTCTTTTATGAGCTGGGGGGTGGGGAGAATCATCAAAGCTTCCCAAAGCCTTTGACTCTTTCCACATCCTGTATAGGTGGAACTGTGTAGCACTAACAGGATGTTGTTGTTGTTGTTAATTGCCACTGAGTCAATTCCGGCTCTTGGCAACCCCATGTATGCAGTTAAACTGTCCCATAGGATTTCCAAGGCTTTGACTTTTCACAGGGAGATTGCCAGACCTGTTTTATAAGGAACTTAGAATGGTGTCATAAATTCTCTCTGTGCCTCAGCTGAATGAAGACATAAAGAAATCTGTCTTAACATCCTGCCTTATTAGAAGGTGAAAAACAACCCAGCAAACCTCAGGGATATTTTTCAACTAAGAACAGAAGGCTAAATTAAGCACTTCCTCTGTGGGAGGGAATGTTTGGCGGGGGAGGTCATTTAACTCCAGCTCTTTTTCATGAATGAAAAAATAAATAAATAAAGCATTCACCAGGAACATCCCCCCAGCTCGGAAATTCCACCGGCGGCTCAGATCCCAACTCCACTTCCTGCTACACAAGGAAGATGGCTTCAGGTCCAGATATTCCGGGCTCAGCCTTGGCTGGCTTCCCTCGATGGTGTGTTTATTTGGCACCTGCCACATTCCTCTCCCACCCCCAGAGCCCATCAGAGCTTCCCTGTCCCTAGCTGGATACCAGAGTCCCCGGGTAGTACAACTGGTTAACAGACTGCTGCCAGCCAAGAGGTTGGTGGTTCAAGTCCACCCAGCGGTACTCTGGAAGAAATGGCCTGCTGGTCTACTTTGGGAAAAAAACAGCCTATGGAGCACAGTTGTACTCTTACACACAAGGGGTCACCACAAGTCAGAATCAACGTGATGACAACTGGTGCTTTAGATCAAGGGCAGTGGAGAGTGGGGACCCTGATATTTCAAAGGGTTCCTGCATACCCACACCCCATTCTTAACTTCTTCCTATCACTCACTGAGAAAACCTGTATTGATACCTTCCCCACCTTGGATTCTGTTTATGGCTTAGACCCCTGGAATCTCACTTTTGCCTCCTTCACTCCGTGACACTGTTCTTTAACAATAGTGTCCCCAGTGGACCGTTTTCTATCCTCCTCTGACTTGCTCCTCTGGACTGTTTGACTCACTCACCATTTCTTCCTTCTTTCAGCACTTTTCTGGGTTTCTTTGGCCCCAGGTCCCAGCTTTCCTCTCACTTCTCTGACCATTCCTTCTCAGCTGTCTTCTGACAGACTCTTATTGTTGCTGCTGTTAGCTGTGGTCAGGTTGGCGCCCGAGTCACGGCAACCACATGCACAATGGAACCAAACATTTCCCAGTCCTGCACCATCCCCGTGACCAGCTGCCAGCTGGACAGCTGTGATCCACAGGGATTTTACTGCCTGATATTCAGAAATAGATCACCAAGCCTATCTAGTCCATCTTAGTCTGAAAGTAGCTGAAACCTATTTAGCATTGTGGCAGCGTGTCATCTAGTGCTAATATCACAAGTGAATGGCTTTCACCAAGAAGAATTAATCGTCTCACAGTCTGAGAGGCTAGCAGTTTGAGTTCCGGGTGATGGCTCCAAGGGGAAGCTTTCCCTGTCGGCTCTGGTAGATGGTCCTTGTTACCAATCTTCCTCTGGTCTAGGAGCTTCTCAGTGCAGTGACCTTGAGTCCAACAGACATACTCTGCTCCAGGGTATGAGGTCCCCTGTTTATCTATCCAATTCTTTTATATCTCAAAACATTGACTCAAGATACAGCCTAATCTTACAGACTGAGTTCTGCCTTATTAACATAACTGCTTCTAATACTGCATCACTGACATCATAGAGGTAAGATTTATAACATGTAAGAAGATCATATTACATGACAAAATGATGGACAATCATACAATATTGGGAATAATGGCCCAGCAAATTTGACACATATTTTGGGGGGACACAATCCAGTCTATGACAACACGCGAGCCTCTACTGACAGACAGGTGGTTGCTGCATATGATGTATGTTGGCCAGAAGTTGAATCCAGGTCTCTTGAGTGGAAGGTGAGAATTCTTAAATGTGTCAATTCCTTCAGTTATCAGACTCAGCCCCATCTCCTCTGAAGCCACATTCCATTTCTAGCTGTGACGTCATTCGCCACCCTCATGATGGTGACCCCCAAATCTGCATCTCAGTCTAGATGAGCCCCTGGTCTTCCATGTAAATTCCTTACTACCAGATGCCTCTGCTTGGATAAACCTCAGGTACCTCAAACAAGACATGTTCAAAAAGCAACACATTTTCCCCTCCAACTTGCAAAATCCAAGTTCTTCTTCTTCTTTTTTTTTTTTTTTTTTGATTTTATGACTCAGCAAAGGCAGGGATATCAATCCAGTTGCCCACACCAGAATGTCAGGTGCTTTATCCAACTTTGACTGACCTTCCTGTTTATCCTCTCAAATCTAATCAATAAGCAAGACCCCTTTAAAATCTTCATATCCTTCTGTCATGCACTGAATTATGTCCCACCAGAAATATGAGTAGCAACTTGGCTGAGCCATGATTTTTGGTATTGTATGATTGTCTACCATTTTCTTATTTGATGAGATTTTCCTATGTTTTGTAAATTCTATCACTATAATTGGATAAAATGGATAAGCAGCAGTTATACTGATGAAGTCTACAATACTGGATGGTGTCTTACTCCAATCTCTTTGAGATATAAAAGAGAAAACCGAGGAGAGACACGTGGAGACCTCATGCTCTCAAGAAAGAAAGCAGTGCCAGGCTTAGAGTGCATCCTTTGCAGCTGAAGTTCCTGCACCGAGATGCTCCCAGCAGAGAGAAAACCTTCCCTCAGAATTAACGCCTTGAATTTGTGCTTGTAGCCTACTAGACTGTGAGAGAACAAACTGCTCTTTGTTGAAGCTGTATACTTGGGGCATTTTTTTATAGCAGCACCAGGTAAACAAAAGACCACCTACTCAGATTTAGCCTGCAGCTGTACCCTCGAAGATTATTTTAAATCCCAGTAGTTCTTGTACCACTAGTTCTGCCCTTCTCAAATCGATCATTCAGTAATTCATTCATTCAAGTAGTGTTTTTGAACGTGTGGGGAAAGAAATTTTCTAACATGGACATCTGGTCCTGATCTGCCCTTGGTTTAGCTCTCCCATGTATCCTTCAGATCTCAACTCCAGTGTCAGCTGTCTCTCTGCAACACCTTTTCTGACCATGTCCAGCTTCAGGAAGGTGCCCTTCAGCTACTTCCCAGGCTCAGTGAGGAAATTGCCTCACAAGCATATGAAGGCTGGATGATAAATGAAGAAGACTGAAGAAGAATGAGTTCCTCTGACTTACGGTTTTGGCAAATAATATTGAATATACCATGGACTGCCAGAAGAATGAACAAATCCGTCTCAGAAGAAGTACAACCAGAATGTGCCTTATTGTGAGGATGACGAGACTGGATCTCATATACTTTGATGTGTTACCAGGAGGGATCAATCCCTGGAGATGGACATCATGCTCGGTAAAGTAGAGGCTCAGCAAAAAAGAGGAAGACCCTCAATGAGATGGATTGACACAGTGGCTACAACAGTGGGTTCACACAACCGTGATTGTGAGGATGGCACAGGCAGTGTTTTGTTTGTTGTACACAGGCTTGCTGCAAGTTAGAACAGACTCAATGGCATCTAACAACCACCACCAAATTTTGGTACCTTCCTTAAAATCAAAACAAACAAAAAAACAAACAAACAAACTCGCTGCCATCAAGTCAATTCCAACTTACAGTGACCTTAACAGAACAGAGTGGAACTGCCCCATAGAGTTTCCAAGTAGTACCTGGTAGATTTGAACTGCTGACCTTTAGATTAGCAGCCACAGCACTTAACCACTGTATGACCTGGTTGCCTCCCATGGCACCTACCAAATACTCTGCAATCACCTGTGTCCTACGCCCACCACAATAATGAGCTCCCATAGAGTAAGGCTGGCCCTTGGCCTTGCATTTTTCTACCCAGTGAAATGTTCATGAAAAGGACAATCAAAAAATAACTGTTGCCATTGAGTTGGTTCTGACTCATGACAGTCTCACGTGTGTAAAGCAGAACTGCTCCATGGGGTTTTCAAGGCTGTGACCTTTTGGAATAGATTACCAGGCCTTGAAGCCCCTCTGCTGTAGGTGGGTTCAAACCCTTAACCTGTCAGTTAGTAGTTGAGCACTTAACCCATTGCACCACTCAGGGACTCCTAAATAACAAGACAGGATGTATCATTATCTTTGTGTAAATTAAACTACTTGCCACAGGAAGTTACTGTCACTACATCAGATCCATGTTTAAAGAGAGCTGTCCTATAAAGTTGCACACCTTTCTGACCTAGCAACCTCACTTCACCAGGATAAATAGAAATAAATGAAAAAGGTTACCAACAGGGGGCGGCAGGGAACACAGCGGAAGACATGCAACCAAGACTTTCCTGTATTATACAGCATTAATTAAAACAATCAAATGTTTCACATATTCAAAACCTAGGAATAAATTGAAAAGAATAAAGCAAACCCTAAAACTGAACACAAACCACTGTATGTAACTACCTATCAGACTGATAATTGGGCCTCTTGGGAAAAAATATTCATGTTAGTAAACTTAGCACATGGCATTCTGGTTATACACCTGTGGTGGGATACATTCCAAGGAGAAAAAAAATACATAAAGAAATTTTGACCTTATTTCAAGAATGTTATCATTTAACTATTTCACGTATATTACAAGATATACAATGTCACTAGCACCAGTATTTTCAGTGTAAGAGAAATGAGACCAATTCTTAAAAATCAAAGTACAAAAATTTACAAGATTAAATTTGAATAACAAATACCAATATGAACTCATAATTTAAAAAAAATAGAGTTCATAGCTCTGTCCAAAGGAAAAGCCTAGAAGTAACGGCACCTGAGTCGCAATCAGCAACACCTAACATTCAAGTCTTGCTTTCTGAACACCGTTTCCCGCTAAAAAGAACCAGAATTCTTTGGAGAAATGGCTGACTCCAGGGTGGGGCAGGAAAAATACAGAATAAACCTGAATATCGTATGCCAGAAATAGAGCAAGGAAGTATTCAAGAATCTAACAGGATCATGTTGAAAGGACATAGGACCCAGCACGAGAGGGCTCCCGTTGTCAAATCTGTGGCATCTTGTGCATCAAAAAGACTGACAGTAATTGTTTGCAATACAGTGAATAAATCTACGGGTCCATAATGATATTTTTTAAAAATCAGCATTTATTTAATCTCCAGTGTAATAATTGGTTCAGGAAACGATCGTGAATCGATGTTCAAACCATTAGGTGAAACTTTGGTGGGAATGGCATACTTACAAAATGCCAAAACACAACGCCACAGAGCACTTATTAATTGCAAAGGGAAAAACACATCTTTTCAATTGAGAGGTATAACCAGCTCCACCAAGTGATCCAAGGTGGTGGGACAAATAGATGTTTTGTCCCACCTGTGATGTATTGGTCCCAAAAATGGTTCATCTAATCATGAGATATAATAATACTTGTATATAAAGCTTGACTATAATCAAGGCTTCACATACGACTCCCATGTGACAGAAAACTCGGAGGAGGTAGGAAAAGGTAAAACAACATCATGAGAAAAAGACAACTCTAAACTGTAGGACACGCCACAAAAAAGGGGCGTAGCTCTTCAAAATGTTAAGGTCAGCAGGCAAGAGAGTGTGTGAGAAATGAGGAGATGGGCACATTATAGGAGATTCAAGGGATACAGCTAAAGACAACATGTAAACAGCTTAAAAAAGACATTTTTACAATAATTGGGAAACTTGAACATGCATTGAACATCTGACAATGCAATGGAATTACTGTTCATTTATTTAGGTGTGATAATGGTATTACAGTTTCAAATAAAACTGTTCTTAGGAGACGTGGGGAAGCATTTAATGGTGAAATATGATATCTGCAACTGACTCTCAAATGTTTTAGAGAGAAGAAATATATTTTAATGTATATACAAAGAAAGAAAACATGAAAGAAATTGACAGTTTTCAATCTAGGTGGTGGGGTCGAGTGTATATTGTTCAGGTGCTCCTTGTACTGTTCTTTCAGTTTTCCTACGTGCTGGGAAATTTTCCTAACACCAAGTTGAGGAAATAAGAGCTTTCCTGTTGTCATAGGGGTAGGAGAGAAAGCTGGCACCCGAGCAATTAGGTGTGGGATGTTTATAATTATTCTTATGGTTTCATTTTTTTAATTCTTGTGCACAGAATCCATGTTCATTGTAGAAATTTTCAAAAATGAAAATAAATACAAGAACAATATAGAAATCATCCATATTCACAGCTCCCGGGGTGGGGAGGGAAGGAACTGTAAATATCTTATCATATTTTGTCCAATCCTTTTGTGCTTTTTTTTAAACTAGGTTCCCTTACACTTCTGGTTATGTTTGGGATTCTCCTTAACTAGTGTCTTGGTCTTCTAGTGCTGCTGTAACAGAAATACAGGTGGATGGCCTTAATAAAGAAAAACGTATTCTCTCACAGTCCAGTAAGTTAGAAGTCCAAATTCAGAGTGCTAGTTCAGGGTAGGTCTTTCTCTCCTTGTTGGTTCTAGGGGAAAGCACTTGTCATCATTCTCCCTTTGGTCCAGGAGTGTCTCAGGCCAGGAATCTGAGGTCCAAAGGACATGCTCTGTTCTGGGTCCTATTTTCTTGGTGGCATGATATCCCCGGTCTCTGACCAATTTCTTTTATGCCTCAAAGAGACTGGCTGAAAACACTATCTAATCTTGGATATCTCATCAGTATGTTGTTGTTGTTGTTGTTAGGTGTCATCAAGTCGGTTCCGACTCACAGCGACCCTATGAACAACAGAACAAAACTGCCCAGTCTTGTGCCATGTCTACAATCATTTTTACGCTTAAGCTCATTGTTGCGGCCACTGTGTCAATCCATCTTTTTGAAGGTCTTTCACTTCTTTGCTGACCCTCCACTCTACTATTACGTCCTTCTCCAGGGACTCATCTTTCCTGACAACATGTCCAAAGTATGTAAGACGCAGTCTTGCCGTCTTTCTTTCCAAGCACCCTGGCTGTACTTCTTCCAGAACAGTTCTATTGGTTCTTTTGGTGATCCATGGTACATTCAACATTCTTCTCCAACACCACAATTCAAAGGCATCAATTCTTCTTGTGTTTTCTTTGTTCATTGTGCAGCTTTTGCATGCATATGATGAGACTGAAACTACCACGTCTTGGGTCAGGCCCATTTTAGTCTTCAAGTTGACATCATTACTTCTGAATACTTTAAAGAGGTCCTTTGCAGCAGATTTTTTCATCAGTATAACTGCCACTAATCTATCTCATTTCACGATAGTGACAGAATTTCTAACACATGGGGTAATCTCATCAGATGACAAAATGATGGACAATCACACAATCATTAGAATAATGGCCTAATAGAGTTGATACACACATTTTGGGGAGTAGACAGTTCAATCCAGGACACCTTTGCTGTTCTTGCCCTCAACTCAGAACCCCAGACTCCCAAACCACCAAAGTAGGAAGTTGGCCAGGCCCCCCGACAGGTCATTTGGTTATTATATCCTGTACCCCCTTCTGTGTCTCCAGTGGATTCCAAAGGAGTAGAAGGTGAGGGCTGTGTCTTTGGGTCTGGGGAAGAAAACATGAACTGAAGGAGCTACTTTGAGCCTTTGGCCTCGGCTACTATTTCTTGCTAAAGGAACCCAAGGCCCAAGCTCACATATGCAAACACACCCACGCACACAAGCACATAGGTAAACACACCCTGCGTATACCTCCACCCACCCACACAGGCATGTGCACACACAGAGACACACCTGCAATCTGCTGCTATACCCCAGAGATTAATTTGGAAAATTGATTAGTATCTTGTCTCCCCCTGCCCCCCTCTCTTGCCCTGCCTCCTCTCCCGTCTCCACATCCCTGCCCGCTTCCCCTTCTCCTCTCCCCTCTCCCCTCTTCCCTCTCCAGATAGGGTCATCAAGGAAGGAGGCAGTTGACAATTTTTTGTGTTTCCTGGACTCTCTGTGAAGGCGTTCCCGTAAGGTCTGGTTTCCAGGCAACCGTGTGGAGAGCTGGTGCTCTTGCGCGCAGTCCCGGCAGTGGCCACCAGGGGAGTGATCCCGCGGCCTCTGGAACTTCCCCGCAACGGGAGGCCCTCCAGTTTGACTTTCAAGCCAGCCTGGGGAGGGAATACCAAGCGTAGCTGGCTGCCAACCTGGCGAGCACGGCCTTGGAGTCAGGTCTATTTTTATTTGCAAAGCCAAGCCAAGTGTTATTTTTTTCTGCACCAGGGTGTTGTATGGTAATTCATACCTGTTGTACCAGCAACAACTGTAGACACCTGGATTAAGCAACTTGGAGCAATTGAAGTCTGGCCTTTGCCTATTTCACCTTGAGACAAGGGGACTAACCTGTTAAACACCATGTGCATTAGTCATTGACTGTAGCCCGGGGAGGGGAGTGGTATGCATAATCTCCCAAACATATCTGGACTCACTGGTTCAGTGCACACTCAAGGGAAGAGACAGTTGGAAGCCCTTAGCGGTTGGTATTCATTCACAGCTGGTAAGGATTGGCGCACCTGCTGCTAGGGGGCCCGGGTCTTTCTCTACCTGTACCTTTTTTTGTACCAACAGCTCCGCACCAGTGCAGTTCACACATTTCGTTGTTGCTACCCCAAAACCAGACCCACTGCCGTCGAGCTGATTCAAATTTATAGTGGCCCTATACAAAGAGTAGAACTGTCACATAGAGTTTCCAAGGAATGCCTAGTGGATTCAAACAGCCAACCTTTTGGTTAGCAGCTGTAACGCGTAACAACCACCCCACCACAGTTTGTTGTTGTCACTTGTTGTCAATTCAGAACTGACTGACTCCTTGCAGCCCCACGTGTGCAGAGAGGAACTGCCCCACAAGATTTTCAAGGCTGGGACCCTGGAAGCAGATCGCCAGGCCTGCTTCTGAGGCATCTCTGGGTGGGTCTGAACCACCAACCATTTAGCTGTTGGTTGAGTGCTTAACCGTTTGTGCCACCCAAGGGCTCCTGAGCAAGCCTCAGTCACCTGGAGATTGCTGAGTCCCACCCTCTAGTGTTTCTGATAGTAGGTCTGGGGCAGGGGCCTGATAATTTGCATTTCTAATAAGCTTCTTGATGATGCTGATGATGCTGATAATGCTGGCCCCGGGGTCAAGGTTTGAGAACCACAGCTCTGAAGCATTTGAAACAGGCAGCTGCCAGCAATTCGAGGCCGAGTTATGAGGGCAGATGGGATTTCCTGATCAAAGTGTCATTAGCAGCATGTGCTCAGCTCCCCACTACACACTGATTTGGGGCAGAGGTAGGAGGATTGCCCAGAAAAAGAGTGGCCAGGAGTGCCAAAGGAGGCTTAGCTGCGGAGGTGTTAGCCTCTTCCTGGCTGAGAATCTGAGATTTCTGAATGAAGATTGGGATAAGGAGAGCCCTGGTTGCTATCCCAGGAGCAACAAGGCCTTAGACTAGGAGAGCCAGGCTTGAGGCAAACAGCACTTCTGCCCTCCACACCCCACCAGAAACTCCTGGGTCACAATGCTGTGCCCCAAGCAACCTGCCCATCCTAGCATGGTCTCATAAGGTGTCCTCTACAGCCTTGCGCAAGACGGAAGCAAGTTAGGAAGGTCTCCCTAGCAACACGTGAGAAGCCCAGGGCCCTGACAGGTGAAGGGCCATGTCTTTTCACCCAGCTGGTTAAAAATAAACCCAGGTCTATTCTCTGTTATCACCGAGCTGAAATCAGTACTAAAGCCAACTTCTTAGACAAAGTTTAGGCTGGACTATAAAACACAAGGTGATGCTGGTGAACAGTATGTTTCTTGGCTTAAATACATATATGAGGCTGCCCTGAGCCTCATGTGTGTCACCTCATGTAGACATGACACGGGAAGGGTAAAAGGGGACAGAAGCTGGTCCAATGGATAAGAGAAGTACAGTGTGGATAGAAGGAGTGTGCTGTCACGGGGTGGTGGTTGGGAAGAACAGTTAGAGTTGCACAGTGGAGTGTGCTCAAGGTTTTACATGACCAATTGATTTGGATTTTAAACTTTTAAATAAAATATTAAAAAGTAAAAATAAATAAACCCAGGTCTAAGCCCAACCCTCCCAATTGCTGTTCTGGAAGATGTTCTAAGCAGCCACTCGCAAGTAAGAAGAGATCTTTTCTTGCGTCTGTGGTTTCATCCTGATTCCTCTCCTACTAAGAGCAGAGGAGCAAAGTTGCAGCCATCTCATCCCAGCCAGGATACTTTGATTTGCAAGGGAAAAAAATACCCTGCACAAACTGTCTTAGGTGAGAAGTTATATATGTGAACGTTTCACATAACTGAAAAGTTCCAGGGTCACTAACTGCAGAACTGGCTTGCTCAGGGCTCAAGCAATGTCTCGCCCTCTCTCAGCCTGCCTTCAGCCAGGTTGGCTCCTGTCCTGGATTTAAAAGGGTACTGGCATCTCCAGTCCTCACCTCTTCTCAGCAGGTCCAGCAGGTAGAGGTACACCAGCAAAAACCAGTACAGGCTTACCTCAAAGGACAACAGAATCAGCAGACATTGACCTCAGAGAGAGCTGCCTGCTTGTCTGTCCACCGCACTGCCTGATCACCTGGTTGTTGGTTACCCAGAGTCTGGTTGGGGTTCCTGGTTTCTGGTCACCTGGTGAAGGGGAAGCTATCTGGATGTGGGAAATTTCTGCTTAAGAAGGACCATTCTGTCTCCACCAGGCCCTGAAGTAGAATAAGGAAAATAAGAGACTTTTAGGTCCTTGGTACCCAGTTAGCTGAGGATGTAGGGTCTGGTGGATATATTCAGAGAAATACTGGGTGAGATGAGTCCTGTTTCTCCTGTGGGTGCTGGCCAAGGGGGCAGGGAGCAGGCCTGACCTGAGTTCCTGGATACTTGGCCCCTGACCTGGCTGTCCAGGAATTGAGGGCGACAAAAATAGACTTGGGTACAATGGAGAACAAAGAACCTTTTTTGAGTCAGGGTCCCGAGAAGACATAGATGCAATTCAAACTGGGATCATTCAGGGAAAATTTAAGAAAGGGACTATTGACAGGTTTTAGTGGGTAAGCACTGTGCCTGCTGACCAAAAGTTCGGGAGTTCAAACCCACCAGCCACTCCTTGGAAACTCTATAGAGCAGTTCTACTCTGTCCTGGGGAATTGCTATGAGTCAGAATTCACTCTGCAGTACAAGGGAAGGAACAGCAGGAACAGCAGGACCAGCTGGATTCTGTCCCCCAACCTGATAGTGGAAGGGAGGGAGCTGTTGGCAGAGCTGGAAGGCAGAGACTGCAGGATGGAGGCAGCAACCTGATTAGGCCTCTCCTGGGCCTAGGGACCTAGCCCTTCTGCAGCAGTCCACCGGGAGTTGAGCTAGGGGATAAAGTGCTCCACCTCTTTCTCCTCCCTCCCTCCAATCGCCTCTCCACTGATCACATCCCACTACAGGCCTCAGGGCTGGGGGCTGTTGGTAGAGGCACCACAGCTCAGTTTCTGGAGCCAAGCAGACCAGGGCTCTGGCTTATCTGACTCAAGGACCATTCTGTGCTAAGACCTATGTCTAAAGATCTGCTGGTTGCCCACGCATTGCTGGGTGACACAAACAGTTACGCACTTGGTTGCTAACCAAGAGGTTGGAGGTTCAGGTCCATACGGGGCCCTTCACAAGAAAGGCCTGGCAATCTACTTCCAGAAAATCAGCCACTGAAAATGTTGTGGAGCGCTGTTCTTCTTTGGCATACACAGGGCACTGTAAGCTGGAATCAATTCAATGTTAAGTGTTTTGGTTTAGTCTTTGGGGTTTTATTCCTTTTCCTTTTCCTTTTTCTTCTTCTTTTCCTTTTTATGGTGGTGGTTCTTAGGGAGGAATTACAGGTTCCACATCCCAAAGAGTGGCTTAGAGCAGTGAGACAAACACAGACATAAAGTCTACTGGGTAAGAATCCCCACTCCCCGACCCTCGGGCAGGGCTTTGAACTGGCTTGCCCTGAATCAAACCCCTGCTGAAAATCTGCATTTCTAACAAGTTCCCTGCTGAGAATTTGCATTTCTAACAAGTTCCCAGGATCTACTTAAAATATAGATTCCACTTCAGATATCTGGGATGAAAACACCAGTTCTCAGCCAGGAACTTATTAGAAATGCAAGTTCTCAGCAGGGGTTCAAACCAGAACGAACCAGTTTGCTGCTACTGTCAGCAGCAGAGGCAGACAAAGGTGTAGGGCCCCGAAGAGCCCAGCCTGGTGTTTAGGAAGCTTCAAGGAGGCTCAGGAAGACTTCAGCTAGACCAAGAGCTTGAGCTGCCTGTGTCTCAGTCAAATGGGTGTCCCGAGCCCAGTAAGGGGCTCATTTTGTCTCTGTGTCCTTGCAGTTTCTCTGAGCAGCTCCAGGCTGCACTCTGGTGTAAGGACACACTCCGTCACCCTGAGAATTAAAGGGCACAGTCAGGGCCACTCCAGCAGCGTGCACCCTGAGCAGTCATGCAGGGACAGGACCTGGTCTGACGCTCCACTGTTGCCAATTTGAAATTCAAAGTAATTTTTTAAATTGTAATACAAAGCCTTTTCGAAAAGAGTCATTTGAAGAGGCAGCGCTTAACCCTGAGGCTTCATGTACGCATGGTGGGATTCTGGACAACACGCCAGGCTGGGAGGGAGCGACTCACGCAGTGGGCAGGGACGTGTGGGTGAGTGCCTACTGTATCCATGGGCCAAATCAGTCCCGGTAGAGTGTGAAGATCCCCGAGGTGGCAGACACCAGATAGTGTTGGGTCCTGAAGACAGTACCATTTGTCCGCACTCCTAGGAAAATATACATCCGGGCCCTGCAGGGTGCAGGCTGAGGGCTGTGTCACCTCCAGGTCCCTAGCCTGAGATGACCCAGACCCAGAGAGTCCAGCCTGCCCCTGTGGCTCGGCCAAGGCTCTGGATTATCTGGCAGCCGGGCTCCTGGTGTCCTCTATGTCCTGGGACACTAACCCAGGCTTCTTAGGGGTCTAAAGGGGGTGGGCAAGAGTTAGCCTGGAGCGGCCCAAAAGCAGAGACCAGGGGTGGGAAAACAAGGAGCCACCAAGTGACAGAGGAACTTTCGGGGCTCCCCTGCCCAACGTTTCTGACACAGCCCCTTCTAAGGGTATGAGCTAGGCAGGAGAAGGGCAAGGGCTGAGCTTCCCCAATAGCAGTAATCAGCACCTGCTCTAGGGAAGGCACTAGCAAGGCCCTTCCATGCTGTGCTGTGAGGTAGGTACTATTACGTCTACATCTTAGAGAATTTTGTGGTCTTGAGACCACAGTGGGTATCAGCAACCGGAGAAAGCCCTAGACAAAGAGATATGTAAGTGTCAGGCCAGCGGGGAGACAGGCAGGGTTGGGGCAGCATGTACTGACCTGGCCTGAAGGTGACCTGTGTACAGACCTCAGCTGTAAAGCATGCTTGTCAGGGCCAGACCCAGGTGCTCCAGGGGAAGCAGAGGTGCTGCATACTGAGTGCCTGCTGTGTGCAGGACCCTAAACTAACCCTCATAACAGGCCCCTGAAAAAAGTCTCAGTAATTGCTCCCATTTCACAGATGAGGAAACTGAGGCTCAGAGTTAGGTGTCTTGCCAAAGTCACATACAGATACACACACACAGTTGCTATGGAATGGATTCTGACTCGTGGCAATCCCATAGGTGCAGAGTAGAACTGTGCCCCATAGGGTTTTCATGGCTACAACCTTTTGGAAGAAGATCACCAGGATTTTCTCCCAAGGTGTTTTGGGATGGGTTCAAGCCACCAACTTTCAGGTTAGTCAGTAGCTGCACAGTTAGCTATTGGCACACCCAGAGCCTAGGTCACACCAGAGTGTAAATGGTAGAGCTGTCATCCGAGCCCAGGTTGGTCTAACTCCACAGAAGCTACAGACAGAGGCAGAACATGCAAGATGCATCTGGCGGGAGAGGCGGCTGGACAGATGAAGGGCCCTTCATGCCACAGAGACCTGCTGAAGAACCCTGAATCAGGGGCACAGTAGGGTCTGGGGTTTCAAGAGGTCACTTATGTGGGGAGAACCAACAGGGGCAAGACTGGAGGCAGGAAGGACTGTGGGAGGCTTTTGCATTTGTGTGTGTTTTCCAGTAGTCTGTGGTCTCCTGTGCAGTCCTGTGCCACCCCCAAGTGGTGATTAACAGAACTGATGCCTTCACCAGGAGGATAGAACTTAATGGTTCTCAGACCTGAACAAGCATCACAATTATCCGGAGCATTTGTGGAAACACAGGGATCCTGACTCAGTAGCTCTGAAGTGAGCCTGAGAATTTTTACTTCTAACAAATTCCTGGGTGATGCTGATGTTGCTTCCTGTTCCGGAGACCTAACCCATCTGGAACAGGTGATGGCAGAGAACATCAAAGACACAAGGAAAAATGAGCCCAGGAGACAGAAAGACCCACAGGAATGAGAGACCGCATCAGCATGAGACCAGAAGAACCAGATGGTGCCAGGCCACCACCAAAGTCAGCCATGATGGGGGACATAATGTTGAGTCCCTGGGGCAACACAAGAATTAGAGGCATGCAGTTCAAGAACTCTACCAAAAGACCAGAATTGATGGCACAACAGCCCGGAGAATTGATGGCACCACCAAAAGACCAAGAACTCTACCAAAAGACTAGAACTGATAGCACGACCCCTGGGAACAGTGGCCCCTAGACTTGCTGCTGGCCCTGACCTGAAACCAGTACTGAGGTCAACTCTGCAGACTAAAATGGACTGGACTTGGTGACATGCTGTCAGCATATCATGTGTGTACTTTATGGTTTTACACATTTATAGGAGGCTGTCCTACTTGTTACTTTCTAGATGGGAGAGAAGATAGAGAAGAGGGCACAGAGGCGAGGTCTGTTCACAGGCCACCTTCAGGCCGGGTCAGTACATGCTGCCCCAACCCTGCCTGTCTCCCCACTGGCTTAACGCTTATATCTCTTTGTCTAGGACTTTCTCTGGTTGCTGATACCCACTGTGGTCCCAAGACCACAAAATTCTCTAAGATGTAGACGTAATAGTACCTACCTCACAGTACAGCGTGGAAGGGCCTTGCTAGTGCCTTCCCTAGAGCATATAGAGTGAAAGTATAGAGTATAGAGTGAAAAAGAGGAATGTGCTGTCACAGAGTAAGGAGAGCAGATGGAGTTGCAGATAGGGCACTAACCCACTGCATCAATGCAGGCATGCAAAAATTGATTTGGATTGTATACTTTTGTGTAATCATCATCATCATCATCATAAAACCTGAAACAACTGGAGACAGATGTCCACATGAGATTTACTGAGTTTTGGAGGCTGCTGAGCTCTGGGAACTGTTAGGTTTCAAAGCAGACAATTTTCAGAGGAGAGAAGGGCTTTAGAACATCTGTAAAATAGCCACTTCATTTTCATATGTCAGCTTATCTTAAATCATAGGAAATATTTTTGGTTATTTGACATATCTTTGCATGTAATTTGCAGGCATTCATTCTTACCACAAGACTGTGAAGTAAATTCTGTTATTATCTCCCATTATGTATTATCTCCCATTTTATAGATGTGGAAACTGGGGCACAGAGATTAAAAATGTGTGCAATTATTACTTGAACCCATGCAGTCTGGCTCCAAAGCCATGATCTTTTTTATTCTCTCACTCTCTCCCTCCCTCCCTCTCTCTCTCTCTCTCTCTCTCTCTCTCTCTCTCTGTCTCTGTCTCCCCACTAGGTACTATTCTCCTAACCAATGAGTCACTCTTGCCCCATCTCCTCCCACTCTCATTTCTCTGTCCCCATCAGTGGTGTCTGAGCAGGCTTTCTTCAACAATTCTTAAACTATTAAGATGGTTAACTAAAACTCATCTTCTTTCCACACTCTTCCTACTTCCATTGCCCCCTCCCCACTACGGCCCTCTAGACCAAATCAACCCTATCCTTCCTTCTGCCTAAACCCTCAGTGGCTCCACACCGCCTTCAGGATAAAGCTTTTGGAAGCTAGTTGCAGACACCATGATATCCCTCAATACTTCAGTTCATACTGTCATCACACAGAGGTGAGATAGACCTCAACAACTGGTGCAGCAAGCAGGGTATCTAGGTGATGACCTCAACCACTGAAATCTCTCTTCTCTTGCTTTGGCTTCCTAATTGGTTCTGCTGCCTGCCAGCAGATGATCACTTTGAGCTCTGCTCTATGTTTTGAGCTGTGCTTCTTTGTAACACACCTTGTGGGTCTCTGGGGGATGCAAAAGTTAATGAGTTTGGCTGCTAACCAAAACATTAGAAGGGCGAGTTTATGTGGAATGCCAGAAGAAAAATCAATCATTAAAAGCACAGCTCTACTCTGACACATATGGAGCTGCCATGAGTAGAAGTTGGTTCAGTCATTGATGTGGTATACTGAGCCTCTGTTACAGATATTTCCGCCCTAAGCTGGATATGCAATAATCACTGTTTACGCATTACTAACAATCCACAAATACCCTAAGAGAAAATAGATAACTAAGAACTCCTAAAAGTCAAACACTTATGCTCATCCAAAGACTTCACCAAAACAGTAAAAGACAACCTACAGACTGGGGAGAAAAAAAATTGGCTATGACAAAATTGATCAGCATCCAATCTCTAGAATCTAGAAGATACTGCAAAACCTCAATAACAAAAAGACAAATAACCCACTTAAAAAATGGACAAGGAATGTAAACAGGAACTTCACCAAAGAAGATATTCAGGTAGCTAACAGATACATGAGAAAATGCTCATGATCATTAGCCATTAGAGACATGCACATTAAAACTACAATGAGATACCATCTCACCCAAACAAGGCTTGTGCTAACCTGAGAAACACAAAACAATAAATGTTGGAGAGGATGTAGAGAAACTGGAACTCTTCTACACTGCTGGTGTAAAATGACACGACCACTTTGGAAACTGATTTGGCACTTTCTTTAAAAGCTAGAAATAGAAATACCATATGATCCAGCAATTCTACTTCTCAGAATATATCCTAGAGAAATAAGAGTTGTCACAGAAATAGATACATGCATATCAATGTTCATCACAGTGCTGTCCACAATAGCAAAAAAAATGGAATCTATGGTGCCTGTCAATAAATGAATGGGTAAACAAGCAACAGTATATTCACACAGTGGAATACTATGCAATGATAAAGCACAATGATTAATTTGGAAAACATTTCACAATTGGAAGGAATCTGGAAGGCAGTATGATGAGTGAAATTAACCCACTGCAAAAGGACAAATATTGCATGAGACCACTATTATAAGGACTCAAGGAAAGATTTAAACACAGAAGAAAACAGTATTTGATGGTTAAGAGGTGGGAAGGGAGGGAGAGGGGTATTCATTAATCAAATAGTAAATAAGAATTAGTTTAGGTGAGGAACAACAATGGAAGTTTTAATACACAATGAGGGCAGACTCCAAAATCTGTCAAAGAAACCACAATCAACAGAAGAGAAAATAGATAAATGGAACTATTAAGAATCAAACACTTTTGCTCATCCAAAGACTTTATTAATAGAATTAAAAGAACACTCACAGAATGGGAAAAAGTATTTGGCAACTGTATGTCAGACCAACGCCTGATCTCCATAATCTATAACATACTACAAAATATCAATAAGAAGAAGATAAACCATCCAATTAAGCAATAGGCAAAGGAGATGGACAGACATTTCACTAAAAGGAGATGCAGGCAGCCAAAAAACACATGCAGACATGCTCACGATCTTTAGTTATTAAAGAAATTCAAATCAAGACGACAATGAGATACCATCTCACCCCAACAAGATTGGCCATGATTCAGAAAACACAAAACAACAAATGCTGGAGAGGCTGTAGAGAAAGTAGAACACTCCTACACTGTTGGTGGGGTTGCAAAATGGTCCAGCCTCTTTGGAAAGCAATCTGGCGCTTCCTTAAAAAAATGGATATCGATATGCCATTTGACCAAGTAATTCCACTACTGGGAATATATCCTGCAGAATCAAGGCCTTTCACACCAATGGACACATGCATGAGAATGTTTATTGCAGCACAGTCCACGATAGCAAAAAGATGGAATCAACCCAGATGCCCAACAACAGAAGAATGGATAGGTAAACTATGGTACATATACTCAATGGAGCACTACGCAATGATAAAGAATAATGATGATTCCAGGAAACATCTCGTAACCTGGTTTCAACTGGAGGACATTATGTTGAGTGAAAGTAGTCAGCGACAAAAGGACAAATACTGTATGAGACTTCTACGATAAGATTTCAAAAACAGACTTGTGTATAGAAGAAAAGACTCATTGACAGCTGCAAGGGAGGGGAGGGAGGGAGAGTAAGGTGGGGAGGGTTTAGTTTAGATAGTTGCTAGAAATCTGGTTGGGAGAAAGCAGTGATAGCACACATTAGAAACAACAACATTAAGTGGACCTCAGCATAACTTGAGTACTCCTTCCATCTTAACCCAATATTGCAAGGATAGAGTAGCTGGGGCAGGGGGCAGGGGACCATGCTCTTAGGTGAAATTGAGGCCAATTGGTACAACTAGCTTTTTGCTAAGAGAGCTCTCTGCACCCCACACTGGTGAGTGGCATCTGGGGTCTTCAAAGCTGCCAAGCTGCCATCCAAGGACACAGCAAATGGTCCCAACTCAGCAGGAACGGATGCTCACCAAGGACCAAAATGACATGCAGTAAAGACAACCTAGAAGACAGAGAGACCCGCAAGAGTGGGTGCCTTCATCGACTTGGGACCAGAAGAATCGGATGGTGCCCGGCCACCACCAGTGATAGCCACGATGGAGCTCACAGAGAGGAGTCTCACTGGTAACACAAGGATAAAAGGAGTGCATCCTGAGATCTCCACTAAAAGACCTCAATTGATGGTCCAGCGGTTTCGGGGTTCCCGTGAGAGCATGGCCCCTGGCCCTGATGCTGCCCTTACCCATAAATTATAACAAAGGTCCACTCTTTGTACAGGAATGGATTGGACTTGGCAATGCAGAGTGACCATATAATGGATGCACTTTATGATTCTATACATCTATAGGATATCATCCCACTGACCTCCGGCTGGAGGAAGGACAGTGGGTTTAGAGGAGGGGAAAGGAGGCTGTTGGGAGGATGAGACATGTATGGAGCAGAGAGGAATAGTGTGCAGTCACCGGACAGGGAGAGCAGTGGAAGCTGCATATAGGTGGGCATGTAAATTTATACGGGAACGTACGTTTTCACTCAGTCATGTTAAATAAAAAAAAAAAAAAGAATTAGTTTAGGTGAAGGGAAGGACAACACACAGTAGGGGAGAAGTCAGCGTCACTGGACTATACTAAAAGCTCAGTAGTTTCCTAAATACTTCAACAGATAGAATAGCAAGGGCAGGAGTCTGGGGACCAAGCTTTTGTGGACATCTAGGTCAACTGGCATAACAGAGTTTATTACAAAAATAGGCATCATCTTACTTTGGCAAATGATGTCTAAGTTCTTAAAAGCTAGCAAGTGGCCATCTAAGAAGCATCAACTGGCCTCAACTCACCTGGAACAAGGGAAACTGAACAGCATCAAAGACATAAAGAAAATATGAGCTCAAGAGACAGAAAAGGCCACATAAGCCAAAGACTACATCAGTGGGAGACCAGAGGAACCAGATGGTGCCCAGGCTACCACCAATGACCGCCTGACAGAGAACTCAACAAAGAGTCCCTGGTGGAGTGGTAGAAATGTGGGTGCAGAACTCAAACTCTAACAAAAAAGATCAGACTTGATGGTCTGACAGACAGGAGAGTCCCTGGAAGACATGGCCGCAGACTCTCTGATGGCTCAAAACTGAAACCATTCCCAGGGCCAACTCCTCAGACAAAGTTTGAACTGGTCTATAAGACACAAAATGATAATGGTGAAAAGTGTTCTTCTCGGCTTAATTAGATACAGGAGACTAACTGAGCAGCTCTTGTCTGCAGGCAAGATGAGAAGACAGAGGGGGACAGCAGCTGGTTGAATGTACATGGAAAATATGGGGTAGAGAGGAGCACGTTGTCACAGTGTCAGGAAAGCAACTAGGGTCACATAACAAAGTGTGTGTAAGTTTTTGTATAACAAACTGACTTGAATTGTAAACTTTCACTTAAAACACAATGGAAAAGTTTTTAAAATAACAATAATAATTGGTGTTGAGGGACAGGAGTATGGGACTGAAGTCCTTAAAGTGGTTCTGGGTCACGTATCTTGGCCTGGACTTAGTGGTGTGTCTCAGTTTGAACTATGTGCTTTGACTCCAGCATAAGCCATGACTAACAATAGACTCAGTGGAATGATTCCTTGTTCCCGTTGGTTATATGTCTCAACCAGTCATTGCCCCCTATTCCACAGAGCACTCGGAGGAAAGATTGGTAACTTATGCAATGTGAAGGCCCATCAAGTGATTTCTCATGACAGAAAAGCAGTAGCCACAAAGTATACAAAGGACCACACTCCTAAACAAATGGCTCACTAGGATCCTGCCAGCAGACTAGGACCCTGGAGAGCCTTAATGCCTCTGCTGCTGCTACTGCCTTTGCCACTATCTCAGCAAAGATCCCAAGCCTCAGTGTTATGGAAAAAAATCAATGCTTTATTCCATTTGAAATGCACACAGTCTCTGTACCAAAGAGAAGAGGAAACATTCAACCATTTCAGGAGGTAGTGTATAATCAAAACCAGAGGTACTAAAGGAAGAAATCCAAACTTCCCTGAAAGCATTGGCAGAAAACAAGGCTCCAGGAACTGACAGAATACCAATTCAGATATTTCAACAGGTCCAGCACTAGAAGGGCTCTCTCATTTATGCCACAAATTTGGAAGACAGCCAACTGGTCAGCCAACTGGAAGAGATCCATACATGTGCCCATTTCAAAGACAGGTGAGCCAATAGAATGTGGACATTATTGAACAATATCATTAATATCACATACAAGTAAAATTTTGCTGAAGATCATTCAAAAGTTGCTGCAGCAGCACATTGACAGGGAACTTCCAGAAGTTCAAGCTGGATTCAGAAGAGGAAGAAGAAGGAAAGTGATCATTGCTGGTGTCAGATGGTTCCAGCTAAAATGAAAGAATACCAGAAAGATGTTTACCTGTGTTTTATCGACTATGCAAAAGCATTCCACTGGATGTATCATAACAAATTATCATTAATATTGCAAAGAGTGAAAATTCCTGAACACTTAATTGTGCTCACGAGGTGCCCATGCATAGACCAAGAGGCAGTCATTCAAACAGAACAAGGGGATATTGCATGGTTTAAAATCAGGAAAGGTATGCATCAGGGTTGAATCATTTCACCATACTTATTCAATCTATATGCTGAGCAAATAATCTGAGAAGGTGACCTATGTGAAGAAGAACGCAGCATCAGGACTGGAGGAAGACCAATTAACAACCTGTGATATGTAGATGACATAACCTTGCTTGCTGAACATGAGAGGATTTGAAGCACTTACAGATAAAAATCAAAGAATACAGCCTTCAGTATTGATTGCACCTCAACACAAAGACAAAAATCCACACAAACAGACCAATAAGTAACAACGTGGTAAATGGAGAAAAGATTGAAGTTCCCAACGATTCCATTTTACTTGGATCCATAATCAACACCCATGGAGGTAATAGTCAAGAAAACAAATGATCTATTGCATTGGGCAAATCATCCATAAAGGACTGAATAATAAATAAAAAAGACAGAAGAAACATTGATGCCTTTGAATTATGTTGTTGGCCAATAATATTGAACAGAAGCTGTGGACTGCCAGAAGCACAAACCAGTCCATCTTTGAAGATGTACCGCCATAATGCTCCTTTAGAAGTGAGGATGGTGAGACTTCATTTCAGGTAACTCAGAAATGTTATCAAGAAAGACCAGGATAAAGGTCAAGGTGGCGGACTAAGCACATATCTCCTTATATCCCTCTGGAAACCAAGACCTGAACTGATAATCAAATGGAGCCTTCTGGTCACCTAGTGAGCCCCCAGGACAATGCACAGGGCTGTTAATTTGGATTTCATACCACTGAGCGGAAAAACTTCCTCTCTTTCATTGCTCTTGGATAGCCCTGGCTCTCATGGACTGAAGGTAAATGCACTGTTCTGACTTTTTTTTCTCTGTTTTGGCCGGTGGGTAGAGCTGGGTCTTGCCTAGTGGTTGGACTCAGACGCACTGCTGGGGGGATAGGCAGGTGAAATTCCTATATTTTTGAGAGCCAGGCTTAGGACTCTGTTAATCTAGCCACTTTGGGCCTGTCTTTTTATCACTGCCACAGCATGGTTTGTACAGAACCGCACTGCCAGAGTGCAGGATGCCATGTTGGATACAGAGATTTTAGCGGGACCTACTTATTAGCCTGGGAGCCAGCACCTACAAACAGGAATGTGCTTCTCCGACAGAAAAGCAGTAATTTACACAGTGTCACCTACAGTGGGGACCCGGCAACAGAGGTGGCGGACTCACTACCTCTTAGCACCTTTAGCCCCTCTATCTGCAGGCTGTGTGGAGGGTGCCATCTTGGATACGGCAGCCACAGTTGGACCTATTTCTTAGCTTGGGAGCCAGAATCTGCCCACAAGAGAGTGCTCTTCTACCAGAAAAGCAGTAGTTTATGCAGTGTCGCCTAAGGCTGGGCCCTGTCAGCAGAGGCCAACAGGCAGTAGCATTGCTGTATTCTGAACTAGTTTGTATCATCTGGGGTTGGATATAGAGGTGCTTACTTTGCCAGTTGGAAAGAGGGACCTCTACACCTGAAAACCTGATTGACTTGGGAAATGGTCAGATACCTTTTGCTTTATATTTTAAGGCAGCCTAGATAAACATCTGCAGTCCATCCTCACAGTATCTCTTCCAACCTCCACTTACTCACATGGGACCCAAAAAGCAACAGACACTTGTGGCATACAAGAAATCACCCATGGCTTCAGAAAGCTCCCAAACAAAACAACCACAGAGTTTTCCAGGTGAAGAAACTTTTATGAAATCATCAGAAAGTGAATACAAAATGAATATATACAGAGCCCTTCTAGACCTTATACAAAATGCAGCAGAACAAAATGAAAAATTAAACAAGATGTTTGATCTGATGGAACATCAGTACTCTGAAACCCAACAGATCAAGAACAAAATCAAAGACATAGAAACTTCCATGCAAAGCCAAGAAGACAGCATGGAACAAATGGAAAAAAGAATTTCTGACTCGGAAGACAGAGCTACTGACGTCAGCATGTATGAGCAGAAATCAGAAAAAAGAAACAAGAAAAATGAAGAAGCATTAAGAAACATGTAGAACTCTATTAAGGGGAACAACCTTCAATTAATTGGAGTCCCTGAACGGGGTGAGACATCTGAGAACACAGAGAGTATTACTGCTGAGCTGCTGACAGAAAACTTCCCAGAAATCATGAAGGAAGAGAATATAGACATCTCAGATGCATATTGTACACCACCCAATATAGATCTCAAAAGAAAGGCTCCAAGACATATTATAATCAAGCTTAACAAAATGAAACATAAGCAGCAACTCTTAAAGGCAGCAAGACTCAAAGCAGAGCTAACATTCAGAGGGAAACCCTGTAGACTTGCATCAGATTTCTCAGCAGAAACCATGCTGGCATAGACACAGTGGCATGACTCATCAAAGCCTTGAAGGAGAAGAACCTCCAACCAAGAATTATATATCCTGCAAAACTATCTTTCAAATATGAAAATGAAATTAAGACACTCCCAGATAAACAGAAACTCAGAGACTTCATAAAAACCAAACCAAAACTACAAGAAATACTGAAAGAAGTGTTTGGCTTTGGCTTAGAAGGACAAAACCACTAACTTTATATTTTAGAATGACATATTTCTCAGAACTCTACTCAGTTAGGGAAGGCTCCAAAGTCAATCACAGCTGTGATACTGAAAGAAGCAATCCAGTGATTACCATGAAAACCATGGTGCCATCATATAAAAAGAGGGATGTACTACAGTCGTTATAGTCCTTCCAGATGGAGAGGAAGATGACAAGGCTGGTAGTAATTAAAATTGGATTTATATGTACTTTATTAATGGGGATCATAGGGGCAGCTGTAAAGCACAACAAAGATGTATCATACCATTTTAAGAAATGTAACACAGGAGTCTCAACAACTACAAAAACAGCTCTGAAAAAAGGTGAAAAATCAACTCTCAAAAAAGAATGTCCCAGAACAGACTAATAAAAACAACAGAGAAAACATCAACACAAAAATAGACATATCAGAATGGAAGCAGTGAACACATGTCTATCAATAATTACATTGAATGTGAATGGACTGAATGCTCCAGGAAAGAGACATCGAGTGACATCTTGGATTGAAAGACATGACCCATCCATATGTTGTCTACAAGAAACTCACTTGAGACCTAAAGATAGAAACAAACTGAAATTAAAGGATGGAAGAATATGTATCAAGCTAACAATGAACAAAGAGCAGGGGTGGCAATTCTAATCTCAGACAAAATAAATTTTAATGTAAAATCCACCATCGTGGATGAAGATGAACACTATTTATTGCTGAAAGGTTCAGTACACAAGCAAGACTTAATCGTATTAAATATTTATGTACCTAATATCAGAGCACCTAAATACATCGAAGAAACACTGACTACACTCAAAAAAGAGTTAGATCACTCCACAATAATAGTGGGAGACTTCAACACTCCACTCTCAATACTGGACAGATCATCTAGAAAAAAGCTCAGTAAAGACACAGAAGACCTTACTGCCACAATTAACCAACTAAACCTCATCGATATATGCAGAACTTTCCACTCATCAGCAGACAACTACACCTTCTTCTCCAGTGCACATGGAACATTCTCCAGAATTGACCATGTGTTAGGACATAATGCAATTCTCAACAAAATCCGTACCATTGAATTACTGCAAAGCATCTTCTCAGATCATAAAGCCATCAAAGTCGAAATCAATAGCAGAAAAAACATAGATAGAAAGTGGAATTCTTGGAAACTGAACAACATCGTGCTCAAAAAACCGGGAGTTCCAGAAGAAATCAAGGATGAAATAAAGAAATTCATGGATTCTAATGAGAATGAAAACACTTCCTACTAGAACCTATGGGATACAGCCAAAGCAGTGTTCAGAGGTCTGTTTATTTCCATAAATGCACACATCAGGAAGGAAGAAAGAAACCAAATCAAGGAACTAACCCTACACCTTGAACAAGTAGAGAGAGAGCAAAAGAAGAAACCCTCAGGCACCAGAAGAAACCAGATCATAAAGATTAGAGCAGAGCTGAATGAATTAGAGAATAGAAAAACAATTGAAAAGACCAAAAGCTGGTTTTTTGAAAAGATCAGCAAAATTGACAAACCACTAGCTAAACTTACTAAAGAAAAGCAGGAAAGAAAACAAATAACCCAAATTAGAAACGAGAGGGGAGTTGTCACCACAGATCCAACAGAAATCAAAAATATCATAACAGAATACTACATTTTTACTTTTTCTGAGGAACTGCCACACTGCTTCCCACAACAGCTATACCATACTGCATTCCCACTAGCAGTGAGTAAGGGTTTCAGTTGCCTCACATACTTACCAACATTTATTTTCTGAATTGTTTTTTGTTTGTTTTTTAATCTTAACTACCCCAAAACCAAGCCAAACCACTGCCTTTGAGTCAATTTGAACTCATAATGACCCTGTAGTACAGAGTAGAACTGCCCCCTAGAGTTTCCAAGGTGTTCCTGGCAGATTTGAATGGCCAATCTTCTGGTTAGTGGACATAGCACTTAACTATTACTCCATCAGGGCTTCCTTAGCCACCCTAGAGGGAATGAAATTACATCTTACAGTTTTGATTTGCATCTCTGATGGCTAACGATCTAGAGCATCCTTTCATGTATTTGGTGACCATTTGAATGCCCTCTTTTGTGAAATGCCTATTTAAGTCCTTTGACCATTTTATGATCAGGTCATTTATCTCTTGCTATTAACTTATTGAAGATAGATAGATAGATAGATTTATTACTAGATTCTTATTATGCAAGTGGTTTCCAATGATAGTCTCCTTTGGGCAGCTTGTCTGTTCACATTTTTGGTAAAGTCTTTTGATGAACAAAAGTTTTTCATTTTTATCAAGTCCCATTTATTTACTTCGTCTTTTTCTGTCTGTGCTTTTATTACCATATAGATAATCCTCTGTTAAAAGCTAGACCTGACAAGTTTGTCAGTTTGTCCCTTGCTTTTTCTTCTGAGAGGACTATTTGTGTTTTTATGATTGAGTCGTAAGAATTGTTTACATATTCTAGGAACAAGTCATTTATCAGATATGATTTACAAATATCTTTCTTGATGGTGTCCTTGGAAGCAAAAGGTTTTTTTTTAAGTTTGAGGATGAATACTGGCCTCTAAAACAAGACATTCAATGGCACTTCCACCTCCGTGATCTGCCTCATTCTATAGGTCTCACAGCATACCACAATGGCTAGGTTAAGTTCAAATTCAATCAAATGACACATGATACATTTCAGTCATCAGGAGAATATTATAATAAAGAGTCTGACTCTGTTTTGCATGTTTCACTACAGACACCTTTCAGGCCTCACCCTTCCTAGCTTCCCTCTTGGCCTACATCTGGGCATGCCAAAAAGAAGTCCCAGGCATTCCCTTCCTTGGTAGCGGCAGGAAGTTCACACCATGCCAGGCCTGGCCATTGTGCAAGAAGGTCCTCACCCTGACCACAGTAATGCCAAGCCTGGAAACAAAGGCTCATCCCTCCCTGCTCTCTCAACGCAATTTTAAACCTGCTCTCCCCAGAAAGTCTCATTACGTAAGTGACAAACCTTTCCACACCTTCTTGGTGTGCATGTGTAGCAATCTTAGTCTTAATGTCCAAACCAAATTTGGGGTGAGAAGGTCATCTTGTAATTGCAAAGTGACTACAAAACCACAAACCTCCTAAAAATAACAACATGATTCTCATACATCACCCCAATGCCACTATAACACTAAGAACAGTAAGTCACAAAATAATATAAAGCCTATAGACAGATATACCAAATTGTCTGTAAAATCACTCACAGAATCAGCCAGACCTAATCCCAACTTCCCTGCCTAGCCCTCATGAAGTTTTCTGAACTAGTTTATGAGGCATTCCTCCATTAAACTCACCGAATCCTTGGCTTAAAAATTTACCCTAAGCTTTGTAAACTGAAAGTTATCACCCAGATCACCTGTCTGAGCCTTGTGGCTCCCAGTGCTCCATCAGAGGAAAACAAGCACATTAGGAAGTAACTATTTGGAGCCATCAAAGTTCTCACTGACCTGACAGAGACTAGAGAAACACTGGGTGTGGCCCCCAGACACCCTTTCAGCTCAGTAATGAAGACACTGCTGAGATTCAGCCAAAGATTGGACAGGCCCATAAAACAAAATGAGACTAAAGGGGCACACCAGTCCAGGGGCAGGGACTAAAAGGAGAGGACAGGAAAGCTGGTGATAGGGAACCCAAGGTTGAAAAGGGAGAATAACCTGTTGTTGCGGTGTTAACCAATCTTATAAAACAGTATGTGTACTAACTATTTAATAAGAAACCAGTTTGTTCTGTAAACTTTCATCCAAAGTACAACTTAAAAAAAAAAGATTTTCACTGGATCAAAGAGAGGCCAGAAGAAATCCCACAAATCCCACAGACTTGCTGTGACCCTTTTTCTGGCTCCCAAGCCCATGGCAGCTGCAGTGGGTATGCTGGCCCGCACAGTGAGAAAGCTGAGAGCCTTCAGGCAAGAGGCTTTCTGGTGGAGTGGGGTGCCTACAGCCCCTTGTTGATGGAACTAGGCTTGCAAGAACTGCTGAGCACATTCAGGCTGAGGTTTACAGCCAGAGTAGGATACTCTAGGTCACTTATTGTCCGAACTAAAGAACTTTGTAACACCTTCCCAAGCAGGGCAGGAGCTGAAGGACAAGAAAAAGAGGCCAAAGGCCCGAGAGAGGCCTACCTGTGGGTACTGCTAAGAGGCTTTCCTCATCAAAGAACTGTACCCTGAGTCATTTTTTATCCTGAATTGTAACCTGATGTTTCTCAAATAAATTTCACAGTCGTGAGTACTATCTGTGCTTTCTGTGTGGCTACTGAACCCAGCAAAGGAGCAGAGAGTGCCATGGGAGGGATGGTTGTTGTAGAAATCAGTGAAAAGGTTGGAGACAGGAGGTACATCTCACTTCCAGTTCACTGGAATCAGCCTTGGGCTGTTGATGCTCATCTCAATCCTCCTCTCTCCCCCTGTAGTTGGAGGATCTCTGACACCACAGCACCATTTTTACTCTTTGCAAAAAGTGAGGATCATCATCTTCACCACTTTATCACTTAAACCTAAAAGAGTTTATTACTATTTTACACTAAAATAATACTTACGACAGCAGGAATGCAACACACCAGCTGACTACCCAGCCCCTGGTGGCTTAGGGAGCTTGCTAAGCCCAGCCAAAACTGAGAACAATTGAATGTCCACTCTACAGAGACACCCCTCCCACCCTCTGGCTGTGTGTGGATGAGAGATTGGAGCATAACTAAAGCCAACGTGGTAGAGCAGCAGGTGGGAACTGTAGGGTTCCTTGGATGGAGTTTGGAGGGGAAGTCAAACTGATGGATGTAATGGATGTTTGAGAGGTGAAAGGTAGGAATCAGGATTGCATCCAGGTTTCTGTCTTAAGCAAATGGATTTTGTGGTAGACTGATTACCAAATGGCCCCAATTCTCTATCCCCGTCTTTGCTATGTAACTTTGTAGACCCTTCCATCAAAAAGTGGAGTTTACTTCCCAATCCTTTAAAACTCAGGCTGACCTTGAGACTTATTTGACCAAAAGACTGTGGTGGGAGTGACAGTATGTCAGTTCCAAGTCAAGACCTCTTGAGATCTTTCATATTTTCCTGGACATCTGAAATAACTGTTTAGACAAGCCTGGACTAGCCTACTGGATGGTCACCACATGCAAACCAGTTGCAAGACAATTCAATATCTGATCACAAAATCTTAAGTGTGTCCAGGCCCCGAACCAATGGCTGGCTGATCCCAGTCAACCTATAGACCCAGGAGAAATATAATAAATTGTTAACGCTTTAAGCCATTAAGTATTGGGGTGGTATCTTAGGTTGGGCTCCACAGAAGAGCAAAATGAGTAAAGCATATACATATAGAAAGAGACAGATTTATCACTAAGAAATGGCTCACTCAGGTCCCAAGACTGTGGCCCAGGCTGGAGGCTGTTATGTGTGTGTGTGTGTGTGTGTGTGTGTGTGTGTGTGTGTGTGTGTGTGTGTGTGTACACACATGTATACACATATATATGTGCATACATATATATGATATACCTCTTATATGATACGTATCATAAGTGGGTGGCTTTAAAGAACAGAAAGTTACTTTCCCACGGTTCAGGGCACTAGAAGTCCCCATTCACCGTGTGCTCTAGAAGGAGGTCCTTCCTTATCTGTAACCCCTGAAGGTCCTCGGCATTCCTTAGAGTACCTTGGTGTCTGTCCTCCTCGTGTGTGTGTGTATGTGTTTATGTGTGTGTATGTGTCTATGTCAATTCTGCTGTTTTTATAAATCAGAAGTTATTAGGTGTAGAACCCACCCTTACTCTGGTGTGGCTTCATTAACATAACAATAAGGAAAAAATCCTTTTTTCCAAACAAGGTCATATTTACAGGTACAGGTATTTCAGCACATATGTTGGGCAGATACAGTTCAATCCATAACAGCACCCACTTACCAAAGTGCCTATACCATGGAGACAGCATGTTCTAGACTTTCTGTCAGACAATATTGGAGGATAAACACTCATCAATTGATCAAAAATATCAGAGGCCAGTGCCCAGAGACCATGCTTTCTCTGACCATTGTAACAGCCCCAAAGTGTGGGCTGGCATCAGCTACAGCTGCTCTGAGAGATGCTATCCAAAGAACTGTTCTGAGGAAGGCTTGCCAAGGGGCACAGGACCTGGACAAAAGAAGGAGGTGGCAATGGGGGAAGCCAGAAGTCAGCACTTTGCAAGTGTCTTCCTTGAACTGTGGTCCCAAGCCAATGTAAGAGCCAGATGAGCAAACACTTTGAAAAGACAGCGGCTAGTGGGTATTACTGTATAGGATCTATAGTCTGGCAAAGGGCTCGGGTGGAGAAAGCCAAGGAGAGTGAAGGTAAAGTCAAATCAAAGGGGTCATTTCAGGACTTGATACTGTTGGAATCTTCTGAATGTATGAAAACAGCCTTGGAGGCCCAGGAGACTGAGGATCTGGTGGTATTGTCATGGGTGCTGAAGAGAAAGTCAGGCCAAGTCCTCCCCAAGGCCTTCCCTGCGGAAGACGCAGCAGAAAGCAGGAGACAAAGGCCAAGCATGACTGAAGAGCCCTTATCCTTGCTCCTTCGCCAGGGAGGGAGTGCAGCTGGCCGCCAGGGGGCAGCTGTGAGCCCCACAGTCCCACAGACCTGTACAGCAGTCTTCTTCAGTGGAGAAAGGGCTGGTTCTGACTGGCTGAAACCTTGCCTTCAAAATCAAGGTGTTCAGTGCCCCTCTGGGTGAGATATCCTCCAAGAAACCTTTGTCCCAGCCATAGACAGAACCCTAAGACAAATAAGTTTCAGTTCCCTAGTTAAGCCCTTGAGTGACCATTCAAACCTACCCAGAAGCACCTCAGAAGACAGGTCTGGCAATTTGCTTCAAAGGGGTCACTGCCTTGAGAACCCTGTAGAGCAGTCCCACTCAGCACACATGAGCTCATCAGAGTCAAAAATGACTCCACAACGATGTGCTCAAATAACCTCACCTTGGTGGGACCTCAACCTGGCCACTGACTCTTCTCCAACCCATGGCACTCTTTTATTTATTCAATAATATTTACTGAGCACCTATTGTGTACCAAGAACTCTATTAGACTCCTGGGATACTTTGCCAAATAAATCAAAGGCTCTTGACCTTCTGGGACTTTTATACTCTGAAATGAGAGTACCATCAAACCATCCACAGTTGCCCTTGACTGGCCAGAATGATTTGGTGACTCTTAGTTAAACTTTCTTGCAAGTCACTCAGATGGGTCAGTCCAGCAGTCACAAGGACTCTTGTCTTGCAGGTTGAGCATTAGGCCTTCTGACCACTGAGCTCATACAGAGATAGACAGAAAGAAGACAAAGGTCTGAGTCAGTAAAATGGCTTTATAAGTGTCAATTCAGTATTGTTGAGGTCTTCTGCATCTGTGCTGATGTTCTGTGTGGTTATTCTGTCAAGTGTTGAGAGAGGGGTGCAGGTAGTCTCCAATTTACAATCAGTCTTTTTTATTTTCTTTTATTTTTCATTGTTGTTGTCTTTTATTATAAGTGTCTTCATAAAATTAATCTTTATTTGCCTTTGGGAGTTGGAAATGTTACATATAAACTCAGATGTACTTTAATACATACATAAATACACTAATAAAAATTGACTCCAGCACTGAAGAAGAGTTGGAAAAGGTTGGCGTTTTATTGGTTGTGAGTAATAACTCCACTTGTGGAAAGTCCTGGGTCACCTGAATTATCCCTGGAAATGGGGATGACATTTCTAGTCAGAAAATTAGTAAGAGTTGTCATGCGGTCCTTTTTTTCCCCCCCATACATTTCGTGGTAGCATCACACTGCTTTGCAAATCTACCTGCCAACTTTAGCGAAGTGATCAGTGTTTGGGTCAGTGTTTGCAAGCCTCTAATTTAGTTTAGAAAAAGTCTCAGCTAACCTTTCCACTGTAAATTTTTTTGATAACTTTTATTCTTCCTCTTCCTAGTGATAAGATGAACAATAACAACAAAAAAGGATGGGTTTAAGTGTAGTCCGTGATAACTTGAATGTGTCATAATTCAGGGACTACCTGTACAATAGTGGCTTTGTCTGTTTTCCTTCTAGTTCTGTCAGTTTTTGCTTCACATGTTTTTCATCTCTGTTGTTTGGTGTATATACATTTAGGATTACTGTGTCTTCTTGGTAAAGTGTCCTGGTGGCTGGGTGGTTAAATGCTCAGCTGCTAACCAAAGGGTTGACGGATGGTATTAGCTACTCCACAGAAGAAGTCAGCTTTAGTCAAGATTACAACTTTAAAAACTCTATGGGGCAGTTCTACTCTGTCCTATAGAGTTGATGTGAGTTAGAATTGACTAGACAGCAATGGGTTTGGGTATGTGTTTTTGTGGATTGTCCCTTTTGTGTCCCTTTTCTCATTATGGATTACCCTTGGTAATTGTCTTTGCTCTAAAATCTGTTTATCTGATATTAATATTTTGTCACTCCTGCTTTCTTTTAATTAATGTTTTCATGATATAACCTTTGCCATCTTTTTACTTCCAGCCTACCTATATTGTTACGTTTGAAGTGAGTTTTGTGTAGACCAAGGTGAAGATCACTAAACACTTACTAGAAAATACAGTGACAATACCAAATGTTTGAGAAGATATGAGGACACTGAATCTTTCACACATTACTGGTGGGGGTATAAAATGGTATAGCCAGTCTGGAAACAGTTTGACAGATTCTTTGAAAACTAAACACATAGTTACATATGACCCAGAAGTTGTACTCCTGGGCATTTATCCCAGGGGAAAGGGGGAGTTTTGCCAACCTAAAACCAGCCAATGACAGTTGATTACAGTTTATTTACAGTAGCCAAAAACTAGAAACAACAAAAATGACCTACAATAAATAAATGGCTAAACTGTGGTACATCCATACTACGTAATATCACACAAAGAATTGAAGGATCGATGCATGCAACAACCTGGATGGACCCCCAACAGTATGATTCTGAGTGAAAAAGGCAAAAAACAAACTCAAATCCCCACATCCCACGAGCTCCCATTTACATAACGTTCTCCAAATGATAAAATATACAAGGATGGAGAGCGTATCAGTGGTTGCCAGGGGTTAGGGATGGTGACTGAAACCTTAAGGGGTCAGCAGGAAGGAGATCTTTGTAGTGATAAGAGTTCTATATCACAATAGTGGTGATAGTTACAGAACTCTACACACAAGTAATAAAATGACATAGAACCATATACACATGTTGTATCAACATCAATTTCCCAGGTTTTTTTTATACTGTAGTTACATCATGCCCTAGTGGTAGAGAGGTTAAGCATTTGCCCACTAACCTAAAGGTCAGCAATTTGAATCCACCAGCTACTCCTTGGAAACACTATGGGGCCATTCTACTCCATCCCATAGGGTTGCTATGAGTTGGAATCAACTCTAGGGCAAGGGGTATGGTTACATAAGATGTAACCATTAGAGGAAAGTGAGTGAGTGTGGTGCCCATGATTAAGCATTTGACTATTAACTAAAAAGTTGGTGGTTTGAATCCACCCAGAGATGCTTTAGAAGAAAGGTCTGCTGACCTAGTGATCTGCTTCTGAAGGGTCACAGCCTTGAAACCCCTATAGAGTGCAGTTCTAATCCACACACATGGGTCACCGTAAGTTGGAATCAACTTAGTGACAACATGTTTGCTTATTTGCTTTCGGGGGGGCACCAGTAAGTGAAACCTCTCTGTTGCTACCTTGGTAACTCTCTTTGAATAGATAATAATTTCAAAATAAAAAGTTTTGTAAATAAAAAATCTGTATCTGAAAGGTCACTATGGTGACAGCCTGGGTTAGGCTCTGTTGAGTTTGGGGTTCTAGAATGGGAAAGAAGCAAGCTCACTCTTTTGGGGGCAGGCGGCAGGGGGAGGGGCCAGGGGAGACATGTGCGTTTCAGTTGTTGCTTACAGACACTGTTTCCCTGCTTGGTGGCAGAAATCTGCAAGCAGGCTGCGCATCCCTAGCAGGGGAGGCCTCTGAGGAGGGGCAGGACTGCCATTCCTGGACCTGAGCGTGGCCCTCCCGACAAACCCACCGTGAGTTTCTCTTCATCCGGAACACAGCCTGCCCCTCGGAGCCATGACACCAGAGAAGCTGATCTGTGCTGGTCCTTGGCAAGTCTCTAACAAACTTGTCCTTTGGCGGATGGGCAGCTAAGGCTGGGAGAGACAGCACCTCACCAGGTTCATACATCTAGATTATTGATCAGAGTGGGGACGTGAACAACCCTGTCTTCTGACCACAAACTGGAGAGAATGCGTTGGTGGGAGAGCAGTCAATGGCCACTTAAATAGTCAAAGTGACAGCCCACAGCTATGAGAAGTCAGTCAAAAGGACGCAGGACCTAGGGATGGATTGTGGAGGGAGATGTCCAGGCTGAACTCAGCTTTCTGGCCCGGGTACTACTAGTAGGTTGGGGTTACCATTTCACGGTAAAAGAGTATACTAGAAAAAAACTGGGATTTAGAACAGGATCCAAGATCCTTCTCAGATGTGCTCAGCTGGAGGTCCCTAGAGACACCTGAGGCAGCTGTTTAGGAGACACTAGACCACTGGAGATAGAGGTCCAGGAAAAGGTCCACACTGTGCGTTCAACCAGTATGTCAAGTATGTCAAATTTCATCAGACATGAAAAGAACTGCTGAAGTCAAGTACACAAATGGAGAGGTTGTTTATAAAATTCCAAAATACTAATCAGATTGGAAAGAAGCAGCTGAGGAATTGGGTAGAGGAAGGGGTACTACAGTGACACTGGCTTCTGTTGTCATATCAATGGATTTGAGAAAGTCAAAGCTGTCCCCTAATAAAGACACAGTTTTTTTAAGTGGTGAATTCCTAACCAGTTGCCTGATTCTCCTCAGTCTCCCACCTTCTTAGTCAGATTGCACCCCACAACCTAACCACTTCTTTTTTGTGTTATGATGGTAAATATACTCCAATTCCACCATTTCTACATGTACAGTTCAGTGATATTGATTACATTCCTCAAGTTGTGCCCCTATTCTCCATATCCCCCTCCTCCTATCATTTCTTTATAGAAATTCTGGAGCTGCAGCCCCTCTGCCTCACATCCAGCAGGGAACCAGGATCCAGAGCTGGGCAAACGCAGCACAAAAGCACTTGGGTTTATCCAAGTCCAGCTGCCCTATGACCTAAGACCACTCTGGCAGACATGGTCGGATGCCAATTTGCACTGTTCTCCAAACCCTGACTTCTCCTTTAAAAGAATAATGCCTCTCTTTCCCCTAAAAGATTTTCATCTTTTTACCTGTACCCTTAAGAAACATGAGCTTGGGTGATGAAAGAGAAGAAGACCTTCGTTGGTGGGATACCTAAGCTTCTTCACTCAAAACTCAATTGTTGAAGCTCTTCTAGGCTCTATGCCTGGTGGCACAGGCTGCCTTCAAGTACTTGAGGAAGAACAGGCATTAGTTTCCTGCTTCCATCTTCTAGCACAGCTCAAAGACATGAAGGGGCACACTGCCCCACGCCACAGTGCTTCCAGGCTGGAAGCTCAGCTGGCAGAATAAGAGAAGGGTTGGAAACTGATGACCTATACATTCATCCCAAGACCCAGTTCCCTGGGGAGGAAACCAGAAATCCAAACTCCTCTCAAGCTCAGTTGGAGGGTCAGGTTTAGAAAGCCCACCACCCATTTGTCAATTTGTCTCACTGTAGTGGCTTACATGTTGCTGTGACACTGGAAGCTAGGCCACCGGTATTGAAAATACCACCGGAGTCACACATGATGAACAAGTTTCAGTAGAACTTTCTGGATAAGATATAGACTAGGGAGAAAGGCCTGGTAATCTACTTCCAAAAATTAACAACTAAAAACTCTATGCATTACAACAGAACACTGCCTAACAAACTGCTGAAAGATGAACCCCTTAGGTTGGAAAACATTCAGTACACACAGTGGCCGCCCCAATGATCTTGAGCACACCAAGGATCATACAGATGGCATGAAACCATGCAAAACTTTCTTCTGCTATGCATGAGATCATCAGGAGTTGAAGTCAACTTGATGGCAACTAACATTTATAAAGCACACAACCAAATAGTAAATGTCCTTAGTAGGTGGAGAGTGAGTCCTGCTCCCTGAACTGGAAGACATACATGAGAGGTTTTATGGGAGCACAACTTAAGGACTGACACTACCTAGGTCACATGGCACAGAGGAGACCCCTCACACACACTCTGGCCTGCCAGGGAGACTTCAGGATGAAGGAAAGGACAAGTGCTAAGCACTGAAGATGACTCTTCACGAAGGTGTTTTTATAATCACTCTTCAACTGAACCTTGACACGCCAGCTGAAAGGCTATCCTCAGGGTCATGGACCGTTGTGTCCAAAAAAAGCCAAATCCATTGCTATGGAGTCTTTTTTTTTTTTTTTATTGTACTTTAGATGAATTTACAGAACAAATTTTCTCATTAAAGAGTATACGTATTGTTTTATGACACTGGTTAACAACCCCACAACAGGTCAACACTCTCCCTTCTCAACCTTGGGTTCTCTATTACCAGCTCTCCTGTCTTCTCCTGCCCTCCAGTCCTCACCCTCGGGCTGGCGTGCCCCTTTATTCTCATTTTGTTTCATGGGCCTGTCCCATCTTTGGGTAAGAGTGAATCTCAGGAGTGACTCCATTTCTGAGCTGAAAGAACGCCTGGGGCCGTATTCTCAGGGTTTCTCTCATCTCTGTCAGGCCAGCAAGCCTGGTCTTTCTTTGTGAGTTAGCATTTTGTTCTACTTCTTTCTCCACCTCAGTCTAGGACCCCTTATTGTGATCTCCATCAGAGCAGTCAATGGTGATATTTGGGTACCGTCCAGTTGCACTGGTAGCAGTCTGCTGGAGGTCACTGTACATGTGCTGTTGCGGACTCTATTCTGATTCGTGATGACCCATGTGTTACATAGCATAACTGCTCCATAAAGTTCTTCAGCTGCAATCCTTATGGAAGCAGATTGCTAGGTCTTTTTACGCGGAGCTGCTGGGAGGAGGAGGTTGAACCACCTACCTTTAGCTTAGGAGCCAACTGCATACCGCTTGTGCCACCCAGGCTCCACGGGCGCTCGTGTCAGAAGATATAAAAATGGAGATCAGACGACACCCTTCAGGGATCTCACCACCGAAAGAGATACTGCTCGTTACTTCAAGCCGCGTGGCAAGCCATTACCAGACTTTGGGGCAATGCTCTATTCACTCAGACCAGACCAGTTTAGTGCTCCTTGTCTTGGCCTACTGCTGGGTGCGGCATTCTTCTGCACCTGCTGCTGTTGCAGTTCCACAGGGATGACCCAAAGATGCCCGGGATCTGAGAAGTCAGAATCGCCAGTTTCCAAAGGGACGTGTATTGCTCCATGCAGAATAGGAGACATGACTGCATTAGCCCCTCCAAGAAGGGCCATGAGTTGGAACTGGCTCGGCAATGCCTAACAACAACAGCAGGATAAGTATATGTTTACTTTTGTAAGCAACCACTGAACAGTTTTCCAAAGTGGCTTATCATTTTTACACTTCCCCCTGCATCGTATGCAAGTTCCAGTTGCTTCTTATAAGACCAATCGCACCAAAGACAAATAGCATTGCATTTGATTATAGAATATGGCAAGGTACAGAGCTCTGGCTGCAAGGACTGCATGCACCTGCTGCACAACCTCATTCCTGGTTCCCTTCTTATCAGTAAACTAGTGGGTCACAGCCAGGATTGGGGACAGTCTGTGAGGTCCTTCCACAGAGTGGGGAACTACTTCCCAGCTAATCATCACATACACAGTCTTAGAGTTCATCCTGCGCGTTTTAGAGTTGACAAAGCTCTTTGCTGTATGTGCCCAGAGCTCCTCCAGGCCACACCAACTCATGGAACAAAAGAGGTCAGGCTAACAAAATAACATACATCTCACAAGCCTGTGACCTATCTACAGGCCACAAGTGCTCCAGTGACTCTTGATATGTCCCACTTATTTCTAAAGAGAAACCCAAGGTATCTCCCAAGAGTTTTGGGGGGAGCTAGGTCCTGAGGGGCCACTTGGGGGCAGCATCTCTCCACTGCCTCTGCCTCCCAGGTTCCATCCATGCACCCTCCTGCACTCCCCAAGCTGCCAACACAGTATTGTAGTGCGTCTACGGGTCGTGCAGAAACAGGAAGTGAACCTTTGAGTAGACGCTGGTGGTCCACCTTGCAGATCCTCTTTCCTGAGCCGTGCATTCATCTACCAGCTGCTGAGAATGCTGCCCCTCCTTGTCGAGAACCACCTTTGACTGATGGCGTGATTCCTGACATGTCATACTCCCCCTGTACCAACAACTGATTGACACAGGAGGACAAAAGACCAGCCTGCTTGTTTCAAGAAGGAACAGCTCAGGTCTACTCAAAGCTCAGAGCTCCCTGTGAGAGCAGGCTGAGTTAGACTGCAGCTGAGACCATGGCCTTGCTCAACACCTTCCCCTGCCCTCCTTGATCCTTCCCTCTCCTTTCTGTTTTCTATGAGAACTGTCTTGTCAACAAATCACTGATTCAAGAATCCCCATCTCCAGCTCTTCCCGTAGACAAGAAAACACATCCTTCTTTCCAACTTTGTAGGGTCCAGGACCCCACATCCACCTTGTTTGGGTCTCAGAGACTCTCACAAAGACCTATGAAGTCAGCTCCCTCTGCTTCTACCTCTCTGCAGGTCCTAGGGCCACTCTATGGGACCAGGGTACTGCTGTTGCTCCACCCTTCTCTGCTGCACTCCTCCCCTTCCCACACCATCTCTCCTCCAAGAGCCCACCCACTATGTGTACACCCTTTTCCCCAAGCCAATCTGCCTTCCTGCTAGATAATACTCACTAGGATTCCCTCTCTATGTGGTGTATTTTATTTGATCTTCAAGACAGTCTTGTTCAACTGTCATTATGAATGCTTCCATTTTACTAAGAAGGAAGCCAGGAGTGGGTTTACCTCAGATCTAAGGAAGCATAAGGTTGTGTGGGCCCCTTCTAAGGCTCTGCAATTTTGTAATCATAGTTCTGTGTTCTGCTTAAACAGAGTCCCCAGAATAAATCCAATGTAGGGCCCACAAAACCTACTTCTGCTTCTGAAGGAAGCTAAGACTCTCTACGGTGAAGTAATTTACCCTGGGACACAGAGGTGAGGAGCAGCAGAAACAGGACTCAACCCCATGCATGCTGCCTCCCACGTCCTTTTCTTTATTATTGTGGTGAAAATACATACAACACAACATACACCATCTCAACAATTCCTACATGTACAATTCAGTGATATTGATCACATTCTTGAAGTTGTACAGCCATTCTCACTATCCTTTTCCAAATCATTCGATCATCATTAACATAAACTCAAGGCCCCCTAAGCAAAAATTCTCCCACTCTCTCCCTTCCAACCTTTGTAGCCAATATTCATCTTCAGTTTCTATATATTTGTTTATTTCATATAAGTAAGATTACAGCACATTTATCCTTTTGCGACTGACTTATTTTACGCAGCATGATGTCTTCAAGGTTCATTCATGCTGTGGCATACAGCAAGATTGCATTTATCTTTAAGATTCAGTAGCATTCTGCTGTGTACATATACTACATTGTTTAGTCATTCTTCTGTTGATGGACACTGTGATGGGTTCCCCTCCCCAATTCCTACCATATTCCTCACCCTAGGGTCCATCCAATTGCATCATAAGCCTGTGAAAGCTGGACAATGAATAAGGAAGACAGAAGAACTGATGCCTTTGAATTGTGGTGCTGGAGAATGTTGAATGCACCATGGACTTCCAAAAGAACAAACAGATCTGCTCTGGAAGAAGTGCAACCAGAGAGCTCCTTGGAAGCAAAGATGGCAAGACTGCATCTTACGCGTACGTATTTTGGATACGTTGTCAGGGAGGTGTCAGGGAGGATCAGTCCCTGGAAAAGGACATCAGTGCTTGGTAGAGTGGAGGGTCAGCAAAAAAGAGGAAACCCCTAAATGAGACGATTGACACAGTGCCTACAACGATGGGCTTAAGTAGAAAAACGATGGTAGGCTTGCCTCAAGACCAAGCCGTGTTTCATTTTGTTGTGCATAGGGTCGCTACGAGTCAGAATCACCTGTACGGCACCTAACAACAACAACACCAGCATCCATCCCTGAAAAATCCCCAGGTCCACAGAGGTAGTCTCCAGGCCCCCCAGGCTTTCCTCAGCCTCCAGAATGGACCTTCCCGGTGACCAGCCTTCAGCTCCTCAAGCATATCATATTGTGGGAGCCTTCCAGGCCAGAGTGTGCTTGGCAGAGCTATATTTAAATATCAGGGTGGAACAGCATCTGTGACACAAGGGTCATCAGTGGGTAACGACACCACAGAGCCTTCGTTTCAGCTTGAAATAGCCCCTCTGTTTACCTGTGTCCTCTCCCTCAACTAAAGTGGCAAAAATTATGGTGCACTTGTCCTTGGAGGGAGCACTGCAAATGTTGTCCTGTGTATCAGCCAACTTTTGCTGCATAACAAAGTACTCCAAAACTTAGTGGCTAAAAATGCCAATTTTGTGTTTAGTGCATAGTTCTGCAGGTCAGTAATTTGGGCTAGGCTTTCCAGGGCTATGCTGATCTTGGCTGGGTTCACCATGCACACACATCAGCTGCCAGGTTGGCGGGTGTGGCTCAACTCTGCTCCACATGGTCTCTCTTCCTCCATAAGCTGTCCAAGATCGTTCCCATAGCAGCAAGACAGGATTCCAAGAAATTTAGTGGAATTAAGCAAAGCTTCCCCAGCAGTAGACCCAAGACCCAGGACTCACATGCCAACATATTCTATGGCCCAAAACAAGCCACATCCAGCCCAGAGTCAAAGGGTGGGGAATACACTTTCCTTCCTCTTGGGAGGAGCTGTAAGACCAAATGACAAAGGGCAAAGGTACAAGGAGGGCAATAATATAGCCATCTTCACTAATGATCAGACACAGGCTTGGCTTAGGAACAAGGTGGGAATGGACAGGGGCCAGAATCTGCAGCCTTTGTTATCCACCCTCATGCATCAAAGTTTTGTTGGACCAACTAGTTGGAGCTTCCAGTCACCACCCTCACCCCCTACTGGGTTATCGAAAACTTTGGGCAAAAACTGTTTCCAAATCTCCCTGAGTAAAGAGGAAATTCTCAACTGGACATGTAAGGGGTAAAACATTCTTGGTGGCCTCAGACTGGGAGCTCTAACTCTACCACCCACCTCCACACTAAAGGAAAGACCTGGGAATTCCCTTCTGAAAAACTTATCAATGCAAACCTGTGAATCACGATGGTCTCATCTGCAGCCTATTGTGGGAATGGTGCAGGACCAGGCAGTGTTTCATTCCATTGTGTGTTGGGTCACCACGTGCTGGGGACGATGCAATGGAAGCTAACAACAAAGCAAAACAAAGAAGACTGCAACAAAGACACATGGCCTATAAAGCCTAAAATACTCACCACCTGACCCTTTGCAGAACAGCTTGTCAACCTCTGTCCTGAAGCATGAATCTCATCCTGCCACCCATTTTGTGACTTTCAGAATGTACAGTTGCCCACCAAAAGTTTACGTCTCTCAGGTTTATTGGGAAGCCGTTTTCCACATTAACAATGCATGATGCTATAAAGCGGAGGGAACAGGGATGGGGGGGCTTATGACTGTCTGAAACTGAAGAAACACATGTCTGCTCCAAATTATTGTTTCCACAGGGCATTGTATAATATGTATGCATTTGGGGGGGGGGTCAGTAGGAAAACTAGAAATTTTGAAAATTTTCATTTGGTATACATATGTACCGTGGTCTCTAGGAGGACTCTTCAGTAGAATTAGTGGGATAATGTGTGTCCCACTGGTCTCAAAGAGTAGGCTTCTGGAAGAGGGAAATAAAAAAATTTGATACTTCTTATCAAAAATTCAAACACATTCAACGACTCAGCACACTTCCATTAATGAAAACACATAGCATCATCAAAACATTCAAAACAGAAAATAATTGGATCCTGAAAGGGTCTGTCTGGCAGTTTCATCCCACACTGCTCACCCTACATAGCAGGTGCCTGCTCTGCCTGCAGCATCCAGCCTTCCTCCCTCAAACACCCTGGTCAGCCACTGACACTTCAGGTCTCGTTTTCAGCATCCCTCTGGCCGATCCTAAGTCTGTTGGCCTCAGGTCATGCTTTTACTTTCCTGTTCTGCTTTTGATGGCAGGGACTGGCCCCTTCATGCTTCATTTCCAGGTTCCTGTATAGACTGAATCACAGCTGGTTTGGCCTGTGAGTGGGAGTCGAGAGGACAGGAGGAAGGAAGCTCCAAGATATTTCTTCACAGGTCTGCAGCTGAGTGTGGCTACAGCTCCCAATAGGCACAGCCACCACGCTTCCAGCTTCCACTGGGTGACCCGGGCTCCAGCAACACCGTCAGTGCCTGCCTCTTCCACAGCAGTGGCAACACCTTCTTCCTGCTGTTGCTAATCTCTGGATTCCCTTTGGTTGACTTCTCAAGGCTTCCATTACCTGGGTAACCAATTCTCTGCGTTTAATTACAGGTAGTCCCCCATTTAAGATGTAATCAAGTTATGACAAACCACATTTATGACAGTCTTTTTTTTTTTATTGTTAGGAAAATGTGCTATATACAAGGCTACCACTCATAATTTGCTGATGCTATCATTCTTAAAAGTTCACTTGCAGATGTTCATGATTAAGATTTACAAAGATACTAATAATGAAAGGCAATAATAACAGCTACTAAAAAATAAATGAAGTATTCAACTTATGTCAGAACTGACTAGCAACCACGCAGTCGTCAGAACAGAACCCCATGGTGAGAGCAGGACTACCTGTACCTCTGTTTAAAGATTGGTTTGTTTTCCTGGTAGGAGTGTGGCTAATATTCCTCCAGGCATTTGCTGACACCTAGATAAGATCAGGCCCTACCACTGCTCAGACAGCAATCTTGCACTCACCTCTTCAATAAGTAGCTATTGAATGCCTGTGGCACAACAGTGAAGTACTTGGTAGTTAACCGAAATACTGGTGGTTTGAACTCACCCAATGATATCACGAGAGAAAGACCTGGCAATCTGCTTGCGTAGATTGCAGCCAAGAAAACCCCATGGAGCAGTTCTACTCTGTCACGTGAGACTGACAACTGGGAATCTACTGAACTGCACACAATAACAACATGGTGCTTTAGGCCACGTGTCAGCAAACCTCAGCCCAAGGGCCAAACCCAGGCTGCTGCCTCTTTTGTAAATAAAGGTGTATTGTTACACAGCCATTCCCATTCATTTATGCATAGTCTGTGGCTGCTTTCAACAGCAGAGTTGAATAGCCAGGATAGATCCTCTTTCACTCACAAATCCAAAGATATTTGCTATCTGGTCCTTTACAGAAAAAGTTGTTCTGGGCCCGTCTACTCAAAATGTAGTCCTGAACTAGCACCATCAGCTCTTTAGAAATGCAGAATCTCAACCCCACCCTAGGCCTACCTAGTCAGACCTGAATTTTAACAAGATCCTCAGGTTGATGATGACCGTGCACATGGAAAACTGAGAAGTCATTCTCTTGCCAGAGGACTTGCTGTGCTTTACAGTAATTATTGGCTAATTAATTGTTTGTGTTTGCTCTCCCTGGTGCTGTAGTGGTTAAATGCTACCTCTGCTAACAAAAAGGTTGGGAGTTCACATCTGCCAGGTGCTCCTTGGAAACTCTAAGGGGCAGTTCTACTCTGACATATAGGGTCTCTATGAGTTGCAATTGACTCGACAGCACTGGGTTTGGTTTTCAGTTTTCCTAGAGTAAATGGATAGGGAATAATACATGTTGGTCTCAGCTGAATTCCCAGGGGACAATCCAGAGAAGATGAATGCAGTGACTCACCGACAAGTCAGTTGTGAAGGAACTGTAGAAAATAAAGAAGGGGAGGGTTTCAAGACAAAGTCGTTACCAGTTTTTACCTATCAGATGGGCAAAGATGAGAAAGTTTGTTAACCTGCGGTGTTGGGAAAGTAAGGGAAACAGGCCCCCGTTGTGTCAGAACAACCTCTGTGGAAATGCGTCTTGGTTATCTGGTGCTGCTATTGCAGAAACACCATGAATGGGGGGCTTTAACAAACAGAAATTTATTTTCTGTTTATTTAGCCTAGGAGGCTAAAAGTCCAAATTCAGGGTGCTGACTCTAAAAAGCTTTCTCTGTCCCCCAGTTCCAGGGGAAGGTGCTTGTCTCTTCTAAGCTTCTACTCCCGGGCAGTCTTCATGTGGTCTGGTATTTCTCTTCCCCTATCTTTGTTCTGTTTGGCTGGCTTTTTTAATTAATCTCTTTTATATCTGAAAGAGATTGACTCAAGATATACCCTACAATAATCTTGCCTCATTAACATAAAAAAGACAGACCATTTTTAAATGGAATTAAAAACCACAGGTTAGGATCCATAACACGTATCTGGGGGGAAGGGTGTAATTCAACCCATAACATTCCACCCTTTGCCCTCCCCAAATTCACATCCTTGCCACATGCAAAACACAGTTGCCCCATCACATCATTTCAAAAGTCTTAAATCAATACAAAGTCCAAAGTTTCATCTTCTGAATCATCTAAATCAAACATGGGTGAGACATTAGGCATATTCCTTCCTGAGGAAAAATTCCTCTTCATCAGTAAAACTGTGAAATCTGGACTACACCTCATCTGTTTCCAAAGTATACTTGTGGAGCAGGTACAAGATAGGTTATTTCCATTACAAATAGGATAAACTGGAGAGAAAGAAAATGCAATGGGCAAAAGCAAACACAACACTTTACATTAGTTCTCAGTGCTTGAAAATAATTTTCTACTCTTTGAGACCATGTGGGCAACAGCAGCCCCATTCTCCTAGTCCACCTCAATCCTGGAAGATCCCTTTATTCTGGCCCTTGGGCATGGCAGCCCTGCCTCTTCAGCTTGGGTGGCAGCTGTAAACTCCTGGTACACCTTAGCAGCAGTGCCAGCCTCTGGAGCTGAGTTTACAAAGATTTAACTCTTTGAAGCCTAGGAGGTTGGGGCCCCACCCTTTGAAACCAAGAAGACCTTGCTTCCTTTGCTCTTTCTAACAGTTCTGCTGAACTTTGCATGCTCCTCCAGTGGTGTTCTTTTTCTTTTCTTGGGAGACAGCAGAGGTAGCTCCTTTGGCCTATTTCCTGCCTGTAGAATTCCAAGAGGCAAACAACCTTCTTTCCTTTCACTCTTTCTCTGTCCCTTTAGTCTAATCTGAGGGGTTTTCTGCTGTAGTAATTGATTAGATCCATCAGTCACAGGCTTAATCTCTTTAACTAAAGATTGTGTAGACACATCTTTAGTAAATTCTAGGACAAGTGTTCTTAGTTTATACAACAGAATTTTCCAAATCTTTAAATTCAGTTTTCATTTTGTACAGTTCATTTTTAACTCCTTCTCTCTCCTCTTCTACTTTATTATAAGCAGCAAAGAGAAACTGCATGACTCCCTTTAAGACCTTACTTAGAAGATTCATCAGCACATATCCAAGTTTATCACATACAACTTCTGCCTTCCACCAAACATTTGAACATAATTCAGCCAAGTTCTTTGCCATCATGTAAAAAGGATCATCCTTCCTCTTTTGTCCAAGCACATGTTTATCATTTTCTTTTAGAGTATCACCAGAAGTACATTTAACATCCCCATTTCTAGCAGCATTTTATTGCTAGCACCATATACATTCTCTAAGACAATATAGACTTCGTCTATAGCTCTCCTCACTTTCTTTTGTGCCCTCACCAGAATTGCCTTTGATATCCCTAATTCTGCCAGTGTTCTCTTCAAAGCAATCCAGGCTTTTACTATTAGACACCTTAAAATTCTTCTCGCCTCCACACATTACCCGATCACAAAACCACTTCCACATTTTAGGTATCTGTTAGAGACACCCAACTTCTGGTACCAGATTCTCTCTTAATTATCTAATGCTGCCACAACAGAAATACTACCAATGGGTGGCTTTAACAAATAGAAATTTGTTTTCTCACAGCTTAGGAGGCTAAAAGTCCACATTCAAGGCCCTGGCTGTAGGTGAAGGCTTTCTCTCTCTGCCAGCTCCAGAAGAAGATCCTTGTCTCTTCTAAGCTTCTGCTCCTGGACAGTCTTCATGTGGCCTGGCATCACTCTTCCCCCATTTCTGTTCTGTTTGGCTGGCTTGTTTAATCTCTTTATATCTCAAAAGAAATTGACTCAAGATAGATCCTACAATAATCCTGCCTCATGATCATAACTAAGACAGACCATTTCCAAATGGAATTAGAGGCTAGAATTTACAATACGTATTTTTGGGATAAATAATTCAATCCACAGCTGGTGGTCAATTGGACCATATTCTTTAAAATTACAAATGCATGTACCCATTAGCCTTATCTTTTCACTTGTAGGCATTTGTCTTTGAGATATGCTCATACCCAGGTGAAGTGAAAGGATATTAAAGTATTCATTGCGCCACTGTCCAGAAACAGCAAGAAATGAAACACAACCAAGTACTCACCAACAAGGGATTTGCTCTGTAAATTATGATATAACAAAAATGCACAACTTTAAAAAAGAGGGCACTGGAGTGATCTCCACAGTATCTTATGAAATGAAAAACCCAAGATGCAAGACATTTCACATCAGATAACACTCAAAATAGAACAGGCAGAGAAAAGAGAATATATATTTTATATGATAGGCAAGCCAATATATTCAATATATTGTTATCACTATTATAGTATAATAACATATTATATTTGATATGACTATACAAGTTTATATATACATAATATATTATACAACATAATGATTATTATATTATAATCTGTATATAATTTTATATGGACATGCAAGTCAACATATATTATATACTATATAGTGTATCACTATATTATAATATATATGGCATATATTATATAATATAATGTTATATAATAATAATATTATGTAATATAGTATGTAACAGCTTGCATATTCACATAAAGTATCTTGTAAGTTCATATAAAATATCTTCAGAAGGACACATACAAAACCCAGCAACATGTTAGTTGACCATAGGAAGGGAACAATGTGCCACTGCAGACAGCAGTGGAAGACTTTCCCTGTGTACTCCTTGTGAATTAACCAATAAACAAATACAAAAATAATGTAGAATTCAAAGTTGCATTAAAAATAAAAAATTGTCAAAAGCTATAGACATGTGTGTAAGATAATCTTCCCAGTCTAGAGTCTTGCTACTCCAAATGTGATCCATAGGCTAGTACACTTGGCATCAGAATCCTCTCAGAACATATTAAAGATGTGGAATCTCAAGCCCCACCACAGACCTATTAAGTTAAAATCTACATTTTAACAAGAGTCTCAGGGAATTCAAGTGTAAATACAGTTTGAGACAGGCTGGTCCAGGTAACTGAAGAACTTGCTCTTAACAGCACCACCTGGTTTCCACTGGCTGCTACTAATAAAACAGCTGCTTTCCCCCCTAACTGAGGCTCCACGCTGGTGAGACACCAGGGTCCAGGCTGTTCCCAGTAAGGGGGAGGTTTTCAGCAGCTCCTCCCAGGCACTGGCTGGCTCAGAGCCCAGTGGCCTGGCAGATCCCCAGCCAAGGAGACAGCTCACTTCCTCCCACTGAAGCTGCTAGGACTTCTCAGAACAGAAACATTTGAGAGTTCCCTACTCCCCCAGATGTAAGGCCGTTCGAACACGAATAAAGATATATTTGTCTGACCCAAGTTTATCCAGAATTGGTGTTTATCCACCCACAGGGGCCTCTGTGACACCAGGTCCCCTGATTTATTGGTGGAAGGGAAGGCCAGGGAAAGGTAGCATGGAGAGGCCCCACTGGAGGATGAAGCAGGAAGAAAAGCCAGAGGTTTGACTGTTGCCTCTGCATCCTTGATCCACCTGGAAAGTTTCCAGGCCACATCTGGAGGCCACATATGGAAGCAGTGGCACTGCTGGACTTTGCAGAGCAGCAGGGAGAAGGGAGAGGAGAGGGGGCAGCCATGCTGACATTGATCCAGACCACCCAGGAGTTTGTACTCAGAGGACAAAGAGGAGGCAACTAGCTTCTTCCACTACAGTCTCCACTCCCATTCCCAGCTCTCTGGCCTGAACAAGCACAAGCCAATTGCCCTCCGTTGGTGCGGTCCTCAACCTTCCCCTACTCCAGGTTGGAGGGGCTTGGTCTATGCAGAGGCCTCTCTCCATCTTTCCAGATCCTTCTACTCCTCCCACCTAGTAACTGCAGCCTCTTTCTCAAACAGAACCCATAGCCCTCCTCTTTGCCCTTCAGTCTCCCCTCTACATTCCTCACCTGTGTGGCTGGTGGCTCTTAAATTAAAAACAAGGCAGCCAAAAATAAAGCAAAACCATAAACTATTAATAAACAATCTGAAAGAGTTTACAAAATGCTTCCACATACTGTCTCAGTTCATTTTACTAACAGTCCTGTAAGGTCAGGGTTCCTACCTCATCCTAAGGAGTGTTGACATGTTGTGGGATTGGCAACTGTGATGGTTAAGATTGTATGTCAACTTGGCTGGCCATGATTTTCAGTGTTTTGGCAGCCATATAATGCTGTGCTCACTTCCCTGTTGAGATTTGATATATAATCATCCCTATTATGGATACTACTGTGAGTAGCCCATCAGTTGAAAGGGAGTTTCCTTGGGTATGTGGCCTTCACCTGAACATATAAGACTTTCTAGCTTTTACCTGCCCTGGATTCTGCAGCTGGCTCCTGTTCATCTGCTCTCTGGTGCTTGGGACTTGAGACAGCAGCTTACCTGCAGTCTTGCCCACCAGTCCCAGATTCTGTCAATCCTCACAGCCTGGGAGCAAGAGCCCTGCTCTTTGACCTGCTGGTCTTGGGGTTGTCAACCTCTGAAGCTACATGAATCACGAGAAGCTTCCCTAACCTGATTCATGGACTCAAGATGTTCCAACCTCTACAACTGTATAGAGTCATTTCCTTGATGTAAATCTCTCTATATACATATATTTGTATGCTTTACTGGTTTTCTTTCTCTAGAGAATTCAGCCTAAGAGAATGACCAACGTTACAAACCATTGTATGTATTAACTGCTTGAGGAGAAACAAATTTGTTCTGTTAAACCTTCACATTAAGCACAAAATAAATAAATGATTACAGCCTAGGAAACCCTATAGAGCAGTTATACTGCCCTATAGGATTACCATGAATCAGAATAGATTTGATGGCACATAACAACATGGATTGAATTGTGTTCCCCTAAAAGTACGTGTTGTAATATTAACCCTTATATTGATCAATGTAAACTTGTTTGGAAAGACGATTTTCCTTGTTATGTTGATTAGATCATGTCTGAGTGGGGTGATTTAAATTTAATCACTTTCAAATTATAAGAGAACAGATTATGCATAGAGATACACAAACAAACACAAGGGAAGACAGATGTGAAGATTGCTGAGGACCCAAGGAACGCCAAGGCTATCGAGAAGGAAAGAATTTACACAGTTGGCCAAGACCCTAATTTGGGCTTACCTCTAAAATTATGAGAAAATAAATTTCTGTTCTTTAAAGAGAAGAGGGAGAAAGAGAGAAGGAAGAAGGAAGAATGGAGGAAGGGAGAGAGAGAAGGAAGGAAGCAGGAAGATACAGAGGGAGGGAAGACGGAAGGAAGGAAGAGCAGAAAATTGTTATCTCACAGGTCTGGAGACTAAAAGTCCAAATCAGGGTCTCAGCCTTGTGAGTTCTTTCTTTTTTGTAGCCCCAGTGTTTCTTGGTTCTTACCAGTCTTCACATGAGGTCTGTCTTTCCCAGTATGAATGTGTTTCTGTGTCTACACTACTCTCCATAAAACTCAGAGTGGTTAGGCTTAAGATCCACCCTATGCTAGCATGAGTTAAACTGATTGACTAGAAAGCAAAACCAGTAAAGTGTGTGAATACATACGGACAAAACTTTATATCAAGGAAATGACTCATATGATTTTAGAGGCTGGAACATGCCAAGACTTTGGATCAGGATAGAGGCTTCTCTTGCTTCTCGAATCCACAGGGGCTGGTGAACCCAAGACCAGCAAATCAGAGATCAAAGCTACAACTCTAGGGCTGTGAACACTGATGAATCCCAAGACTTGTAGATAAGCTGATAGTTCAAGTCCCAAAAGCTGGAGGTCAGACCAACCAGAGGTGACTGCAGGATCCAGAGCAAGCAAAAGGCTTGAATATCTACTCACATAAACATCAGGTAAGGAGGATAATAGCCTCAGATAAGGAGGATAACAGTGTCAGGTAAGGAGGGTAACAACATCAGGTAAGGAAGGTAAAGATAGAGCAAGGAGCCTCCACTTGTCTGTGAGTGGAGGCTTGCTTGTTATGATGCTAGAAGCTATGCCACTGGTATTTAGATACCAGCAGGGTCACCCACGGCAGACAGGTTTCAGCCGAGCTTCTAGACTAAGACAAACTAGAAAGAAGGACCTGGCAATCTACTTCTGAAAAGGAGTATCCAGGGAAAACCTTTACGAATAGCAGAGGAACATTGTCAGACACGGTGCCAGAAAGTGAGCCCCCAGATTGGAAGGCACTCCAAAGACGACTGGGGAACAGCTGCCTCCTCAATGTAGAGTTGACCTTAATGATGTGGATGGAGCAAGGCCTTCAGGATCTTCGTTCACTGATGTAGCATGACTCAAAATGAGAAGAAACACTGCAAACATCCATTAATAATCAGGACATGGAATGCACCAAGTATGAATCTAGGAAAATTGGAAATCATCAAAAATGACATGAAACACATACACACCCATATCCTAAGCATTAGTGAGCTGAAATGGACCAGTTTGGGCCATTTTGAATCAGACAATCATATTGTCTACTGTGCTGGAAATGAAAACTTGAAGAGGAACGGTGTTGTGTTCATCATCAAAAAGAACAATTTAAGATCTGTCCTGAAGTACAATGCTGTCAGTGATAGAATAATACCCATACACCTACAAGGAAGGCCAGTTAATATGGCTATTATTCAAATTTATGCACTGTCATGGTTGGAATTGTGTCCCCCCAAAAATGTGTGCAGCCACGTGGCTGGGATATGGTTCCCAGTATCTTGGGACTGTCCTCCATTGTGCGGTTTTGCTAACCTGTATGTTAAAGGATTAGGGTGGGGCTGTAAATTCCCACTGTAGGGGGAGTTTCCCTGGAGTATGGCTTGCCCCACCCTTAATGCTTTTAGCTTGCAAGGAATAAAAGGAAAAAGAAACAAAGGACAATTTGAGAACCTCGCTACCATCAAAAAAGCAGCACTGGGAGCAGAGCACGTCCTTCAGACCAGAGGTTCTTGCATGAGAACGCTCCCTGGACAAAGACTGATGCAATACCGGACTTTTCCTGCACACAGCTGACAAGGAGAAAGTCTTTCCCTGGAGCGGACACCCTGCATATGGACTTGCAACCTACTAGATTGTGTAAGAATAAATCTTTCTTTGTTAAAGCCATCCACTCTGTGGCATTTCTGTTAGAGCAGCCTAGCTGACTAAAACACGCACCAACCACTAAGGCCAAAGATGAAGAGACTGAAGATTTTTACCACCTTCGCAGTATGAAATTGATCGAACATGCAGTTGATAATTGCTGGTTACTGGAACGCAAAAGTTGGAAACAAAGAAGAAAGATCGTTAGTTGGACAATATGGTGTTGGTGATAGAAATAACACCAGAGATCCCATGATAGAGTTTTGCAAGACTGATGACTTCTTCATTGCAAATACCTTTTTTAACCAACACGAATGGCAACTGTACACACAGACCTCACCAGAATGAAATACACAGGAAAAAACTTGACTATAGCTGTGGAAAAAAACGATGGTAAAACTCCCTATCAACCATCAGAACAAGATCAGGTGCTGACTGTGGCACAGACCATCAATTGCTCATACATAAATTCAAATTGAAACTGAAGAAAATTAGAGCAAGACTACTAGAGTCAAAGTATGACCTTGAGTATATCCCTCCCGAGTTTAAGGACCATCTCAGAACAGATTTGATATGTCAGTCACTAACAACCAAAGGCCAGATGAATTATGGAATGACATCAAAGCCATCATCCATGAAGAGAGTAAGAGGTCATTAAGAAGACCAGAAAGAAAGAAAGATCAAATTGGATGTCAGAAGAGACTCTGAAACTTGCTCTTGAACATCAAGCAGCTAAAGAAAAAGGAAGGAATGGTGAAGTAAAAGACCTAAACAGATTTCAAAAAGCAGATTGAGAAGACAAAAGAAAGTACTATAATGACATGTGCAAAGAGCTGGAAATGGAAAACCAGAAGGAAAGAACACACTCTGCATTTCTCAAGCTGGAAGAATTGAAGAAAAAATTCAAGCCTCGAGTAGTAATAGTCAAGAATTCTGTTGTTGTTGTTGTTAGGTGCCAACAAGTTCATTCTGACTCATAGCAACCCTAGGAGCAATAGAGTGAAACACTGCCCAGTCTTGTGCCATGTCACAATCATTTTTATGCTTAAACCTGTTTTTGTGGTCACTGTGTCAATTCATCTCGTCGAGGGTCTTCTTTTTTTGCTGACCCTCCACTCCACCAAGCATGATGTCCTTCTCCAGGGACTGATCCCTACTGACAACATGTCCAAAATATGTAAGACGCAGTCTTGCCATCTTGACTTCCAAGGAGCACTCTGGTTGTACTTCCTCCAGAACAGATCTGTTGGTTTTTTAGGCAGTCAGTGGTGCATTCAGCATTCTTCTCCAACACCACAATTCAAAGGCAACAATTCTTCTGTCTTCTTTGTTCGTTGTCCAGCTTTTGCATGTATATGATGTAACTGAAAATACCATGGCTTTGATCAGGTGCATTTTAGTCTTCAAGGTGACATCCTTACTTTTCAATACTTTAAAGAGGTCCTTGGCAGCAGATTTTCCCAGTGCAATGCGTCTTTTGATTTCTTGACTGCTGCTTCCATGGGCATTGATTTTAGACCCAAGTAAAATGAAATCCTTGACAAGCTCAACACCTTTTCTCTGTTTACAACAATGTGGCTTACTTGTCAAGTTGTGAGGATTTTTGTTTTCTTGATGTTGAGATGCAATCCATACCAAAGGCTGTGGTCCTTGATCTTCATCAGTAGGTGTCTCAAATCTTCTTCATTTCCAGCAAGTAAGGTGATATTGTCTGTGTAATGCAGGTTGTTACTGAATCGTCCTCCAATCCTGATGCTTTGTTCTTCTTTGTACAATCCAGCTTCTCGGGTTATTTGCTCAGCACGCAGATTTAAAAAGTATGGTGAAAAGATACAACCCTGATGCACACCTTTCCTGACTTTAAACCATGCAGTGTCCCCTTGTTCTGTTTGCACGACTGCCTCTTGATCCATATACATATTCCTTAAGAGCACAGTTAGGTGTTCTGGAATTCCCATTCTCTGCAACATAAGCCATAATTTAGTATGATCCACACAGTTGAATGCTTTCGCATAGTCAGTGAAGGATTCTACAGGGAAAATATTAAACAACTCAGGGAGCACCAAAATAAAATGGAAGGAATACACAAAGTCATACCAGAAAGAAGTGGTTGGTGTTCAGCCATTTGAAGAGGTAGCACATGATCTGGAACCAATGGTACTGAGTTGAAGTTGCATTGAAGGCACTGGCAAAAAACAAGGCTCTAGGAATTCATGGAATATCAACTGAGATATTTCATCAAACAGATGCAGCGGTGGAAATGCTCACTCATCTATGCCAAGAAATCTGGAGGACAGCTACCTGGCCAACTGACTGGAAGAGATCCATATTTATGCCCATTCTAAAGAAAGGTGATCCAACCAAATGCAGAAATTGCTAAACAATATCACTATCATGACACACAAGCAAAATTTCGCTCATCATTGAAAAGTGACTGCAACAATATACTAACAGAGAATGGCCAGAAATTTAAGCTGGATTCAGAGGAGGATGTGGAACTAGAAATGTCATTGCTGAGATCAGATGGATCTTGACTGAAAACAGAGAATATCAGAAGATATTAACCTGTGTTGCATTGACTATGCAAAGACATTCAACTGTGTGGATCATTACTAAATTATGGCTAACATTGTGGAGAATGGGAATTTCAGAACACCTAATTGTTCTCTTAAGAAATCTGTATATGGATCAAGAGGCAGTCATGCAAACAGAACAAGGGGACACTGCATGGTTTAAAGTTAAGAAAGATGTGTGTCAGGGTTGTATCCTTTCACCATACCTTTTCAATCTGTATGCTGATCAACTAATCCAAGAAGCTGGATTATACAAAGAACAAGTCATCAGAATTGGAGGACAACTGGTTAACACCCTGCATTACGCAGACGACATCACCTTACTCGCTGAAAGTGAAGATTTGAAACACTGATAAAGATCAAGGACCATAGCCTTCGGTATGGATGTACCTCAACATCAAGAAAACAAAAATCCTCACAACTGGACCAAAAAGCAACATCGTCATAAATGGACAAAGTATCACACTTGTCAAGGATTTCATTTTACTTGGGTCCGCAATCAATGCCCATGGAAGCAACAGTCAAGAAATCAAAAGAAGCATTGCACTGGGAAAATCTGCTGCCAGGGACCTCTTTAAAGTATTGAAAAATAAAGATGTCACCTTTAAGGCTAAGGAGCACCTGACCCAAACCATGGTATTTTCAATCACATCATATGCATGCAAAAGCTGGACAACGAACAAAGAAGACAGAAGAATTGTTGCCTTTGAATTATGGTGTTGGAGAAGAATGTTAAAAGTACCACTGACTGCCAAAAGAACCAACAAATCTGTTCTGGAAGAAATACAACCAGAGTGCTCCTTGGAAGAGACAAGGCAGGACTGTGTCTTATATATTTTGGACATGTTGTTAGTAGGGATCAGTCCCTGAAGAAGGACATCATGCTTGGTAGAGTGGAGGGTCAGCAAAAAAGAAGAAGATCCTGGACAAGATGGATTGACACAGTGGCCACAACAAAAGGCTTAAGGATAAAATCAATTGTGGATGTGGCACAAGACTGGGCAGTATTTCATTCTGTTTTTCATAGGGTCACTATGAGTGGGAACTGACTCATTGGCACCTAACAACAATGTACAGATACAGGCAACACTTGCCTTTACACTGATTGGCTATCACAGCAGACACAGTTGTGGGAGCAATCACATACAAGCGCTGAGAATCATGGCCCAGAAAGCTGATACACAATCTTAACTGCCACAGTCTACCCCTTGTCAACTAGGCACATGTACAGTCTCTATGTATAATCTCTGAATAAATACAATCAGAAAGTCATCCTTGCACCTAACGTGACACAACTAGCATGAGTAGAATCAAAAACACACTAATTCCGTTACATCTTATACTTTATTAATGAAGAAAGCAAAAACATTTTCATACACATGCAAAGCAGAAATACTCATAACAGTTATAGTCTTCATTTCTGCAACCAATCACATGTCTGTAACCAGTATTTAGAACTACGTTTTTTCACCACTGTTTCTGTATTTCCTTTGCCATCAAGAAGCACTTCAGCTGGTCATGGTTGTTTGCCTAGTGGGGTGACCCAAATCTTCATTCCTGAAGGGTCTGGGTCATTATTAGTCATGTTGGAATTGACTTTAATCACAGGGTATGATCTTACTAAGAGACACCCTAAGGGATTTCCTGAGTTCCAGACATACTCTTCTTTACCTCCATTGTGTAATATCCATCCAATTTCCTCTTGATAATTACGATCAATCACACTAGCCAGTAAGGTAACTTCCATCTTTGCCAGTTAATCCAGAGATGTTAAGGAGCCCGAAGTGGCCTGGTGGCATGCTTAGTTTCCAGTTCAATGTAATCTGTGATGTTTCTATAGGTAAGAGCATTCTTCTCTGGAACTAAGACCTCTAGACTTGCAGAGCATAAGGTTGAAGGGACAGGAAGCAAAAATCTTGCAAGAAATTCAGTAGGGGTACTGCTCCCATTTCCAACCATTGATTCCTGAACCCATGAATCCTTGCTACGGGAGAAACAGTACCATATATTGGATACTGGTTTAGAGCATATACAGTCTTCTGGAGAACACTGCCCCAATCCTGCAAGATATTGCCACCTAGCTAGCACTGTAATTGTGTCTTTAGAAGGCCATTCCAATTATTCTATCAAGACAGCTGCTTCAGGATGATGGGGAACACAGTAAGGCTAGTAAATTTTATGGCTCTGTGCCCACTGCTGCAGTTCATTTGCTGTGAAGTGATTCTCTTGATAGGAAGCTGTGTGGGATACCATGACAGTGGATAAGACATTCTATAAGTCCATGGATGGTAGTTTTGGTGGAAGTACTACATACAAGGAAATAAAATGCATATCCAGAGTAAGTATCCAATCCAGTAAGGGCAAAATACCATTCATTCCATGATGCAACTGGTCCAGTATAATCAACTTGCCACCAGGTTGCTGGCTGATTACCTCAAGGGACGATGTCGTACTGGGGACTCCATTTTGGTCTCTTCTGCTGGCACACTGGGGACTCAGCAGTGACTGCAGCCAAGTCAGCCTTGGTGAGTGGAAGTCTATGTTGCTGAGCCCATGTACAACCTCCATCCCTGCCACCATGCCCTCTTTGTTCATGAATCCATTGAGCAATGATGGGAATAGGATGAATGCATCATCCTACTCACTTGATGATTAAAATCAACCTATGCTGAGTTCATCCTTTGGTGAGCATTCATATGAGACACAAATACCTTCACTTCTTTGGCCCACTTGAAGATGTATACTGACATATCTCTTCCCCATAAATTCTTGTCTCCAATTTTCTAATCATGTTCTTTCCAAGTCCCTGACCATCCAGCCAAACCATTGGCCACAGTCCGTGAATGAGAGTACAGTCACACATCTGGCCATTTCTTCTTCCAAGTAAGGTGAACAACCAGGTGCATTCCTTGAAGTTCTGCCCACTGAGAGGATTTCCCTTCACCACCGTACTTTGGAGACATCCCAGAAAAGGACTTTTGTGTTGCTGCTGTCCATTTTCAAGAGGTACCTGCGTATCACTCAGAACCATCTGTAAACCAGGCAACAGTTTTCTCTTCATCATTCAGCTGATCATAAAAAACTTCCTATGAGGCCATGGGTGCAGAGTCAGATATGGAAGGTAATGTGACAAGAGTGGAGACCATGAGCGTTTGGGTCACCTCCTCGTGGAACTTACTATGTCTTCATGTCCTGCTGAGGCCCAATTTTGTATACACTACTTCCATTTAATGACGGAGCACTGCTTTGCACAGCCAGTTTTATGACTCTGTGGGTCAGACAACACCCAATTCATGATCGATAGGTCAGGCTACATAGTGACTTGGTGTCCCATGGTTAGGTGTTCAGTCTACTAAGGCCTTGCAAAAGGAGACTAGTTATTTATAGAAGATGGCAGGGCTTTGATCAAAATCCTAAGAGTCTGTGCTGTGATTCACCAGTGTGGACCTACCAAAGACTCCAAACAGCACCTCTATCTGCCATTAACACTCCAAGCACCACTGGATCAGCTGGAGCACATGGCCCAAGAGACAGAACAGCTTGCACAGAAGGCTGAACCTGTCACAGCCTTCTCTTGTTCCAAGTTCCACACAAAATTAGCAGCTCTTCAAGTCACTTCAAGTCACAAACAGGCCAGAGTAGCAGACTCAAATGAGGAATAAGTTTCCTCCAAAACCAAAAGAGATCAACTAGGCCTTACGCCTCCTCTTAAGTTGTAGGAGCAGCCTGATGCAATAACTTATCCTTGACTTTAGAAGGAATATCTCAACATGCCCCAAACTACTGGACCCCTGGAAATTTCAATGAGGTAAAAGGTGCCTGAATTTTTGTGGAAATTATTTCCAACTGTCTATCACTCAAAATGTTTTACAAGAATTCCAGAGTCATTGACACTTTTTCTTTACTAGATCTAATCAGCATAATGTTATTAATGTAATGGACCACTGTGTTATCTTATAGAAGGCAAAAGCAATCAAATTCCCTTCAGACTGAGTTGACATAGTCCTGATATAAACAAGGGAAGGTGTATTGCTGGACTTGCCAGCTGAAGGCAAACCAGTTCGGATGGCCCTTTGAAACATGTATGAAGAAAACGGCATTAGACAGATTGATAACTGCATACCAGGTACCACACAGATATATTAATTTGCTCAGGCAATGATACTACATCCAGAATGGCAGCTATAATTAGACTTACTACCAGGTTAAGTTTTAAATAATCTACTACCATTCTCCAAAGCCTGTCTTTTTTTGCACAGGCCAAATCAGTGAGTTGAATGGGGATGTAGTGGGAAACACTATCCCTGCATCCTTCAAGTTGTTGATGGTGGCAGTAATCTCTGCAGGCCCTCCAGGAATGGATAGCTTTTGGTTTACTGTTTTCCTAAGTAGGGACAGTTCTAATGGCTTCCACTTGGCTTTTCCCACCATAATAGATGTTACTGTTTGTCAGGGATCCAGTGTGGGGTTCTGCCAGTTGCTGAGTATATCTATTCCAATTATGCATTCTGGGACTGGAGAAATCACTACAGGATAGGTTCAGAGACCCACCAGATCTACTGTGAGATGCCCATGAGCCAAGACTCCATTAATAACTTGATATCCATATGCTCTCACTCTGACAGGTGGGCTACAGTGACATTTTAGGTCTCTTGGAACTATTGTCAGTTCAGAGACAGTATCCAGTAATCCCCAAAAAGTCTGACTATTTGCTTTTCCCAGGGAACAGCCACTCTCGTAAAAGGCTATAAATCCTTCTGGGGTAGGCTGAGATAAAGATTAACATTAAAAAAAATTAGGCAGAATATTGGAGTCCTTCTTCGAGGGGACCTTGCCTCCCCTTCATTCAAGGAGTTGTGGATTGAACTGATTTGAGTGCCTGTGACACTCTACTCTGGCAATACAAGTTAGATTGCTATTCAACTGGCCTAGAATTCTTCTGTTCATAAAGAGCAAGTAAATATTTAGTATACTTCCTGTCTGTTTCATTCCCAAGGACGCCACAACTAAGTACTCAACACTATAAATCCATATGAGTCAGATAACTCTGATTAATGCTTTCACTCCACTGCCCAGTACTGTAACCACGCCCACCTTGTCTTTGTCATTTAAGTGCAGCCACTCAGCCTCTACTACTACTGGGTTCAATCAACCCCATTGTAGTTGGGTGTCTTAATTCAGTTAGGGCAGTTGTCATTGTCAATTCTGATTTATATGAAACAGCTATCATAGCAGTCTTCAAGACTTGGCGATCCCTTCACAAATTCATTCCTTACAATTGTCCTAAAAGGTGTGTCCTCTAGCACTCCACATGTGGGTTTGTGAGTCTAACCTAACGTCCGCTCTAGCATACCAATTTCTCTAAGCCTTCAGCTCTCTTATTCCACAGAATACCAAGGCAGGTCTGGTGTTTCAACTAGATTTAATGTAGGCTACCACGTAACCCATGGTTCAGCATGCAAGCAAATAAATTATTAGATCTTTTCCTAACTTCTCAAGTTGGATAAAGAATCTGTGCTTAGTTGATACACATCAGTAAATTCAGACTGATCATCTTTATGTTCCTCGCATCATTATTCCACACCCTTAGTAGCCATTAACATACATATTCCCCAGGTTTCTGTTTGTACATGTTAGAAAAGTCAAGCAGTTCATTTGACATGTAGCATACCTCTTCTTGGGTCACACTTTGTACTTCACCTTTTAGGACTTGCTGAGACTTAGGTCTAGTTATAGATCTAGAAGGCAGAATCAGTAGTATGGAATTATTTTGAGTACATTCAGCATTGCCTGGTAAACTGTCTGCTTCAGGTGATGACTCAGGAAAGAGCTTTTTAGAAGCAGATGGGCTAGGGCTAATCTCAAGAGATAGAAGTGGAGGGGCTAATGGTTTTTCTGGGCAAGGTGGTTTATCAGACAAACATGAAGCAATTTCCCCCAATGGCCCTGTTGTGCTGTCAGGAGTGATTTACAGGACTTCAGGGGCTCAGTGTCACCAGCTTCCTGATTCCAGATTTCAGGGTCTCTTTCCAATCAGTGCCCTTACTTTAACTTCAGACGCCTCCTGAGGTTCACAGCTGAGCCACTGTTGTAGTTCAGCCACTCTAACAATAAGACTCTGGGTTTGGTTCTCAGCAATTTCAGCTCTGTTACTACAAAAAGCAAGCTCTTCTTTCAAAACACAAGGGGAAGCCTTGGAGTCTGTTATGCGTCACTTGATCTCTGACTCTGGAACCCTGAGTGTATCTCTTTCATTCACCAGTTTGTCTAGTGAGAACAGGACCAAACAGCCAACCTCCTTATATTCTCATTCTAATAAAACTGTAGAAAGATATCACACATGTGTTCACCCAGAGCCTTGCATTTCTTCAGTATCTGATCTACCGGTGATGATACTTTGCATATTTGTATCACCACCTCAAGCCATGGATTAGCAGTGTACTCTTTACTACTGAGTCATCAATATCTTTAAGACTCGCCAGACTTAAGACTAGTTAGACTTGGGAACCACTTTAGAAAACTCGTCCTTACAATTTTGTATCTCTAGAACCACTCTCAGTACCAAATGTCTAAGGCAAGTTTCTCTAGAGAACAAAACCAGTAAAGCATATAAATATATACAAAAAGAGATTTACATCACAGAAATGTCTCATGTGATTGTAGAGGTTGGAGCATCCTGAGTCCGTGGGTCAGGATGGAGGCCTCCCTTGATTCATGTAGCCCAAGGGCTGACAAAATCAAGATCAGCAGGTTAGAGAGCAGGGCTTCTGATTTGGCGCTGTGAAGACTGATGAATCCTAAGATCTGAAGGTAAGAAGGTAACTCATGTCCCAAAAGCTGGAGGCTGGACGAACTGAGGCAGCTTCAAGATTCAGAGCAAGCAAAATAAAACATAATGTCTGCTTATATAAAGGTGCAGGCCATGCCTCCAAAGAAATTCCTTTTAAACTGATAGACTAATCACAGAAAATACAATCATGGCCCAGCCAAGCTGACACACAATCCTAGCCATCACACAAATAAACTAAAATATATTCAGAGGATTGAATATTAAGGTACAGTAAAAGATTAAGGTGGGGGGGTGGGGGAACAAGTGCATATATACTGGTGTAGAAAGATCTCCCACACACATTGTTAAGGGAAAAAAACAAGTTCCAAGAGCACTGCCACCCTCTCTGCCATCATCTTATCCCCCAGTGCAGAAAAACTTTTGCATCACAGATTGAGCTTGAAACTCAGAACTTCCCTGTAACAAATACTGAGGGAGGGAGATAGGGCCCAGTGATAGCTATTGTTGTTAGTGCTGTCAAGTTAGTTTCCACACGTAGAAACCCCCTGTGCTACTGCTATGGGTTGAATTGTGTGTGTCAACTTCAGTAGGCCATGATTTCCGGTACTGGGTAGTTGTTTCTCATTTTTTTACCTGTTGAGATTATCCTATGTGTTGTAAATCCTAATCTAACCTCTATGATGTTAACAGAAATGCTGGTGGCATAATAGCTAAGAGCTACATTTGGTAAACCAAAGGTTGATAGTTCAAAGCCACCAATGGCCCCTAGAAAACCCTCTGGGGCACTTCTACTCTATCCCACAGGGTTATGAGTCAGAAATGACTCATCAACAACAGGGTACAATATTGAGGCAGTGGTCAGAGGAAGTTATGTTAATCAGGCAGGATTATGTTATATCTTGAGTTAATCTCTGTTGAGTCATAAAAGCAAGTTGAGGAGGCAAAGGTAAGATGACAGAGTAGTTAGACTCTTCCTGTGATCCACCTTACAACAAAGAGCCCTCCAAAACAAATTAATCAATTGTATGTGACATTCTAGGAGCCCTGAATATTAAACACAAAGTTGTAAAATCAGACTAAGCAACAATGAAGGAAGAGCAGTTCCTGAAGTACCCGAGAATGGTCAGATCTGAACCAGTGGGAATAGGCAACCCACAGACAGATCAGCTAGAGCAAGTTCTGTAAGGGGAGCAGCGGTATTTAAAACATGTTTTCCACATCAGGAGAGCCTGAGTTTTGGAGAGTCCACATGTACCTTCAGAATCAGTGAAAAATGGCATTTGACTATCAAATGCTAAGTAGCTTGTATCTAACCTACCACATGGAGATCTAAAACTTTACTCCAGGATAAACCTCTCTCCCTTTTACCTGCCCTCAAACCTCCCAGCACCGTAACTGCTGCTCTGCACTGTGCCCAAGCTGGCTCCAGCGACTGACATCTCCCCTGAGCCAGAAGTAGGACCTCTTCCGTGCCATGAGCCATTTACCCAGCCTTGGAAAGTAAGTAAATTAACAAATGGGGGAAAAATAATCTACTGGTTCCACTAAGCTGGGAACTCAGGGGCAGAAACAGTTTCTTTGCCCAGGTGCCAGCATGAGAGGTCCACAGATTTGAATGCCTTTCACCCACACATAGACCTGTGTGGGTCCACTACAACAGCACAGGCCATCATTAGCACAGTATATACATGGTATATATCTGAATCTTGACTTTACTGTATCAGTTACGTGGTAGAAAGGCAGGTTCCTAACATTTGATGCTGCTGTACCTATTAATCTGGCTCCTTACCTATGCATAGCAGGGATTTGAGGACGAATGGCTCCACCCATGTCACCTAGCCACCTGAGAATAAGTCATACCTCCCAGTCCTTACAGCCAATGGAACCGGACAGCCATTATCCAGCTGCAAAAACCTACTTGCTTTAGTTATCTAGTACTGCTTTAACAGAAATATCACAGTAGACGGTTTTAAAAAGAGAAATTTTATTTTGTCATAGTCTACAAGCTAAAAGTCCAAATTTGGAGTGTCAGCTCCAGGAGAAGTTTTTTTTCTGCTGGTACTGGAGGGTGAATCTTGTTGTCAATCTTCTCCTAGACCTCAGTCCTTTCCAAAGGACACTCAGCTCCCAGAACTACTTTTTGGTAGTATGAGGTCCCCAAATGTTTCTACTAGCTTGTCTCCTCTTTATCTCAAGAGAATACCTCAAGGCACAAAAAACAAATTTAATCACTGAATCCTGTCCCACCAACACAACTGCAACCCATCTTCCCTCATCAACATCATAGAGGCTGGAATTCTAACACGGAGGGACATCACAGAATACCAGGAACCATGGCTGAGTCAGACACATAAGCCTACACCAGCCACGCTGCCCATCCAGTCCTGTACCCTGAACAACATACTTGATGACTGACCCCCTGGATATATAAGCTGAATCTGTACAGTAAAAGTAAATGGACTCCTGGGCTCACATGCTTGGCAACAGTTCAAACTACCTGGTGACAGGACATTAGAATTCCAAAGGTACCAATAATCAAACAAGCTCTTACACTCAGTCTATTTGTGCACTTCAAAACAAGAAGCCAGGGTACAGCAAGCTAACATAAAATAACAACTTATTGATGGCTCAGAAGACAACAGTAAATAACAAATCACATAAAGGAGCAGACCACAATGACTTCAGAAAGCTACAAAAACAATCAAGAAATTTCCCCAAAACCACTAGATGAAAAAACTTCCTGGAATTACAGAAATAGAATACAAAAGATTAATATACAGAACTCTCCAAGAGATCAGACAGGAGATCAGGAAAAATGCAGCAAACCATAATGACAAATTGAATAAGCTGCAAGAAACTACAGAGAGACAGCAGTCAGAAATCCAAAATATTAACAACAAGATTTCAGAATTAGACAACTCAATAGAAAGTCAGAGGAGCAGAACTGAGGCAGTGGGAGTCAGAAATAGGAAGACTGAAGATCAATTACTTGATACCAAAATATTTGAGGAAAAATCAGATTAAAAAAACTTTAAAAAATGAAGAAACACTAAGAGTTGTGTGAGACTCTGTAATGAGGAATAATCTATGAGTGACTGGAATACCAGAAGAAAGGAGAGTAACAGAAAATACAGACTTGTTGAAGACATGTTGACAGAAAACTTCCCTGATATGAAAAAAGAAGGTATCTACCCAAAATGTTCATCCAACTCCATACAAGGTAGCTATCAAAAGAAAGACACCAAGACATATTATAATCAAGCTTGCCAAAACCAAAGATAAAGAGAGAACTTTAAGAGCAGCTAGAGATAAATGAAAACTAATCTACAACAAGAGTCAGTAAGACTAAATTCAGACCACTCAGCAGAAGCCATGCAGGCAATGGGATGACATATACAAAGCCTTGAAGGAAAAAAAAAAACTGCCAGCCAAGAATTATATCCAGCAAAACTGTCTCTCAAATATGATGGTAAAATTAGGATAATTCCAGATAAACAGAAGTTCAGGATATCTGCAAAAATCTAACCAAAATTACAAAAAATACTGAAGGAAACACTTAAGTTAGAAAATCAATAACAGCAATTAACTATCCAAGACTGGAACACAGGACACAACAATCAGATATCAACTCAGATACAGAAATCACAAAAATAAATCAAAGCTGAAATACTGAAAATAGGGAAACAGAGACACTATTATGTAAAAGATGGCAACATTATAACAAAAAGAGGGACTCAAACAATGTAGTCACATTGTGGGCACTTTATAGTTCTATGCATCTATAGGATGTCATCCAGTTGACTTCATACTGGAAGAAGGGGAATGGATTCAGAGGAGGAGATAGCAGACCATTGGAAGAGCAGGACATGTATGGAGCAGAGAGGAAGAGTGTGCTGCAATCATGTGCAGGGAGAGCAGTAGAAGTTGCATACAGGTTAGCCCACAAATTTATACAGGAATGTACATTTTCATTCAACTATAATAAAAAATAAATAAAATAAAATAAATGTAGTAACAGGTCTTTCATATGGAGAAGCAGTCAAGGTAATACAAAGAAATAAAAGACTAGTTTAATTTGGAAAATAGGGGTAAATATAAAGGCAGCCACGAAGTAAATTAACAATCTACACATCAAAACAACAAACAAGAAAAACAGGAAGTCTCAGCAAATATGAAAACACGTAAAGAAAAATGGCTCAGCACAGAAAATTAAGGGGAACAAAAAAAGTGTCAACAACACACAAAAAAAGGAATCAAAATGAAAGCACTAAACTCACACTTATTGATAATTACACTGACTGTAAATGGATTAAATACACCAATAAAGAGACAGAGTGACAGAATGGATTAAAAAATGCATGATCTGCCTATATGCTGCCTACAAGAGACACACTTTAGACTTAAAGATATAAACAATATAAAACTCGAAGAGTATAAAAGATAAGTTAAGCAAACAAAATTCAAAGAAGAACAGTAACACCAATATTAATTTCTGATAAAATAGACTTCAAAGTAAAATCCACCACAGTGGATAAGGAAGGACACTATATAATGATTAAAGAGTCAATACACCAGGAGAACATCAGCATATTAAATACTCATGCACCCAATGACTGGGATCCCTAATACATAAAACAAACTCTAACAATATTGAAAAGAGAGACAGTTTACAATAATAGTAGAAGACTTCAACACACCACTTCCACTGAAGAACAGAACACCCAGAAAGAAACTCAATAAAGATATAGAAAATCTAAATGCCACTATCAACCATCCTGATCTCATAGACACACAAGGTCTGACAATGAAGTCCACAAACTTAATTGTTCTAAGTGCTGCATACCTCATTGCTGAATATCATTCCAGTCATACTCAACACAGCACCCTTGGAAAGCTATGCACTGACACCAGCACCTAGTTCACTCTTCAAAACAGTTTTTGAACTCTTTCTGGAATGGCCATTGTGCACGGTAGCACAGTGACAAGTTCACCAATTTAGCTGTATAGTTGTCTGTGAGGGAGATTTTAGCCAGTAAACAACTACATTGGAAAACTCTCCCTACTCACCTAATCTGGCCCCCAATGATCTTTTTCTTTACTCAAAGGTATAGGAAATATTGAAAGGAAGATATTTGGATGACATTCAGGACATCAAGGGTAATACAACAACAGCTCTGATGGCCATTCCAGAAAAAACGTTCCAAAATTTCTTGAAAGGGTGAAACAGGAGCTGGCACTGGTGCAGAACTTCCCAGGGGGAATACCGTGAAGGTGACTTCAGCAATGAGGTATGTAGCACTTTTTCCTAGGATGAGTTCATGAACTTAATGGTCAGGCTTCGCATACAGAATATTCCACTCAACAGCAGTGAATATACTTTCTTTACCAATACACATAGAACATTCTCCAGAATATACCACATATTATGCTGCAAACCAAGTCTTAAAAAATCCAGAGCATTGAAATATTGCAAAGCATCTGTTCTGGCCATAAAGCCATAAAAATATAAATCAGTAACAGAAAAAGAAAAAATAAAATCAAACACCTAGAAACTGAGCAACACGTTACTCAAAAACTACTGAGTTATAGAAGACATCAAGGACAGAATGAAAAAGTTCACAGTATCAAATAAGAACGAAAACACATCCTACCAGAACCTTTGAGACACAGCAAAAGCAGTGCTCAGAGGTCAACTTATAGCAGTAAACGCACACATTTAAAAAGAATGAAAGACCCAAATCAAAGCATTAACCCTAAACTCCAACACATAAAAAGCCAAAAGAATCATTCAGGTACAAGAAGAAAGCAAATAATAAAAATTAGAGCAGAACTAAATGAATTAGAGTACAGAAGAACAATTGAAAGAGTTGACAAGACAAAAAGCTGATTTTTTTAAAAGATCAGCAAAATTCATAAGCCACTAGCCAAACTGACCAAAGGAAAAAAAAAAGAGGAAGCAAATAAACTGAATAAGAAATGAGATGGCCAATATCACAACATACCTAACTAAAACTTTGAAAATCATAGCAGAATACTATGAAAAATTGTACCATAATACATTTGAAAACCTAGAGGAAACAGACAAATTTCTAGAAACATACTACCACCTAAACTAATACAAAAAGAGGTAGAACAACTAAATGAACCTATAATGAAGAAATTGAAAAGTCATTTGAAAAGTCATCACCACCTCCCCCTCCAACACCACCAACACTGCAAAAAAAGACCAATCCCTGATGGCTTCACAGGAGAATTCTACTAAACCTTCAGAGTAAACACCACTATTGCTAAAATTATGTCAGAGCATAGAAAAGGATGGAATACTCCCGAACTCATTCTATGAAGCCAGCATAACCCTGATACTAATATCAGGTGAAGACGCCACAAAAGAGAAAATTGCAGGCCAATATCTCTCATGAACTGAGATCCAAAAATCCTCAACAAAATTCTAACCAGTAGAATTAAGCAACATATCAAATAAATAATTCACCATGACCAAGTAGGATTCGTACCAGGTTTGCAGGTATGGTTCAGCGTTAGAAAAACAATCAATGTAATTAACAACATAAATAAAAAGAAAAAAACCACTGCTATCACATAAAGCCGGACTCATAGCAACCCTATAGACAGAGAAGAACTGCCCCGTAGACTTTCCAAGGAGCACCTGGCAGATTCAAACTGCCAGCTTTCTGGTTAGCAGATGTAGTACTTAACTCACTACACCACCAGGATTTCCAACAATACAAATAAGAGAAGAACCACATAATCTTATCAACTGCTGTAGAAAAGGCATTTGACAATGTCCAACACCCATTCATATTAAACACTCTCAGCAAAATAGAAAGACCCTGTTAGAGAAATGTAAATCAAAGTTATGGTGAGATACTATCTCACCCCAACAAAGCTGGCATTTATCCAAAAAACACAGTAATAAATGTTGGAGAGACTGGAACACTTAGACACTGCTGGTGGGAATGTAAAATGATACAACCACTTTAGAAATCAACTTGGTGCTTTCCTAAAAAGCTAGAAATAGAAATACCATTTGACCTAGAAATCCCACTTATTGAAATACATCCTAGAAATAAGAAATAAGGTGTCACACTACACAAAGAGACACATGTATTCCAATGTTCGTTGCAACACAGTCCACAACAGCAAAAAAGATGAAATCAACCTAGGCACCCAACAATGGACAAATGGATAAACAAATTATGGTGTATTCACACAACACAATACTACCCAGTCATAACAATGAATTTGTGTAACATCTCATAAATTAGAAAAATCTGGAAAGCATTATGCTCAGTGAAATTAGTTGCAAAAGGACAGATTTTGTCCAAGTCTGTCATTCTAAGAACTCAAGAAAAGGTTTAAACACAGAAGACAACAGCCTTTGGATGGCTACAACAGTGGGCAGGGAAGGAGAGGGGTATTCAGTAATTAGTAACCAAGAATTATTTTAGGTGAAGGGAGGCACACTATACTGTAGAAGAGAGGTCGGCACAAATGGACTAAACCAAAAACTAGTAAGTGTCCTAAATACAACCAAATAACTATAAGGGACAGAGTAGTAGGGGCACGGGTCTGGCGACCATGGTTTCATGGGCCATCTAGGTCAATGTAAAAAAAAGTTTATTAAGAATATGTTCTCCTTCGGTGAATGGCATGTTGACTCCTAAAAGCTGGCAAGCAGTTATCTCAGAAGCAGCAGTTGGTCCCAATCCACCTGGAGCAGAGGAGAATGAAGAATATCACAAACACAAGAAAAATCTGGACCCAAGAGACAGAAAGGACCACATAAACCAGAGGCAGCGTCAGCCTGAGACCAGAAGAATTAGACAATGCTCAGCTACACCAGCGACTGCCCTCACAGGAAACTCAACACACGAGTGCCTGACGGAACAGGAGAAACGTGGGGTGCATAGCTCAAACTCTAGTAAAAATAATAATAATAACAGGCTTGATGGTCTGACAGATTGGTCCCCAGGCTCTCTGTTAGCCCTAAACTGAAACCATCCCAAAAGCCAACTCTTCAGAAAAGAATTGAACTTGTCTATAGACATAAAATACTGATGAAGAGTGTGCTTCTTGGCTTAAGTAGATAGACTGGGCAGCTCCTGCCCAGAGGCGACATGAGAAGGCAGGAGGGAACAGAAACTGGTTGAGTGCATAGCCGGCATGAGAAATACAGCTTGGAAAGGAGGAGTGTGCTGTCACAGTGTGAGGAGAGCAGCTAGGGTCACACAATAACCAGTGTGTAAGTTTATGTATGAGAAACTGACTGGAATTGCAAGGTTCCACTTAAAACACACACACAAAAAGTATAGGTGAGCAGAAAGGAGAAGGACCTTATTACCAACTAGCAAAAAGACCCAGGAATGGAGCACGTCCTTTGGACTTTGAGTCCCGGTGCTGAGAAGCTCCTACAGTAGGGGATGATTGATGACAGGAATCTACCCCCAGCACTGACAGAGACAGCAAGCCATCCCCTGGAGATGGCACCCTGAATTCCAACTTCCGAACTCCTGAACAATGAGAAAATAAATTTGTTAAAGCCATCTACTTGTGGCATTTCTGTTATAACAGCACTACATAACTCAGACAGTTACAGAGTAGGATTGTCCCATAGGGTATTATTGCATGGAAAGCGTATGGAAGTAGATCACCAGGCCTCTTCTGTACCGCTGCTGGGTGAGTCTGAACCAACAATCTTTAGATTAACAGACAAGTGCCAACAAGTTGTGCCACCCTGGGAATCTGGGACAACTATACCAAAACCTCCCACTGTCAAGTCAGTTCCTATTCATACTGACCCCATAAGGTTTCCAAGGCTGTAGATCTTTACAGAAGCAAACTGCCACATCCTTCTATGGAACCATGGTGGTTTCAAACCACTGACGTTTCTTTCAGTTAGCAGTTGAGCACGTTAACCACTGTACCACCAGGTGATCCTTGGGGCAACTATGAGGATATACTGACCAAGGAGGTTAGGAAACTTGTCTGGCAGCCTTCAAATCCCCAAATGATGTGTCAGGGACATGGTACTTCCCGGGTGTGGCCAAGTCCTGTCTGAAGGCAGAAGGATGGACCTGCCTACTCCTGGAACACCCTGGCACAGGTCAGACCCCTCCTTGTTTAGGCAGGTCAGCTTCACTCTTGTTTGTCCACATATTCATTTGGACAGCCCTGCTACGCATTCATCTGCTAAGGAACACTGTCTTGTTGTCATCGAGTCAATTCTAACTCACAATAACCCTGTAGGATGGAGTAGAACTGCCCCCATAGAGTTGCTAAGGAGCAACTGCTGAATTTGAACACTGACCTTTTGCTTAGCAGCTGAGCTCTCAACTACTGTGCTACTAGGGCTCTCAGAAATACTGTAGATTTGCTTTATTAGAGAGTAAGCTTCCTTCCATGAGTTTGCTTCACTGCAAAGAAAAATTACATATATCTAAAAATAAACAGACTGGAGCTAGTGATGGATATTAGCAGAACAAGCAGGGATGAGTTTTCTGGGAGCACTTCCCTAAAGCCTGCCTGGCTGGCAGCAGAGTGCTTGATGATGGTGGCCCTCCCTGAGGACAGCCCTTTGGAGACTCTGTCTAAGGTTCTGGCCAGTGCCTCTTTCAAGCAGCACTGCCGTATGCTGTCCTTCTGCCCTCTGCTCTTCCAAACCACTGTTACCCTTCCAGGCTCTGCTTGATTTCACCATTTCCCAAAGCTGTTTCTAATCCCAAGCCTACACTGGACTCATATAGACTATGAGGTACAGGACTTGAGCCCAAATTACCTAAATCTCTGAGAGGGCAGAGAAAGCCCAAAGGACACTATTGAGTCCCTTCATGAAGCAAACACCCCAGTCAGAAGATCTCAGACTTATTTTTCCTTTGTATCTGTGTTCTCAGCCCCTCTGTGTCCCTTACACTGAGTGCTCATGGCATGTCATACACTGTTCTTGGCTCTAGGGGTACAAGTGTAAGCTATGCCAGGTCCCTGCCCTCATGGAGCTGGCAGACTGATGGAGAGATAGACCACAAACATGTAAACCAGTAAATAGGCTGTACTGGACGGTGTGAGTGGTATAGAGGGAAACAGGGCTGGTGAATCCAATGGGCCTGAAGCAAAGCCAAGGAGGAACTCAAGTGTTGGAAGAGCCAGTGCGTAAGTCCAGAGGCAGGAGCATCTTAGCATATTACAGGAACAGGCATCATGCGACCTAGGAGGGGAAAGGATGAGGGAATGGTAAGAGCTCAGCAGGGAGTTTATACCAGGCTTTGTAGACATTGAGGACTGTGGCTTCTGCTTCAATTGAGGTAGGAGTCAACGGAGGGTTTCAAGCCCAGCAGAGACATGGCCTCTAAAGGGTTTCTCTGGCTCTTGTGTTGAGAATAACCCACTGCAGGGGTTGGCAAGGGTATAAGCAGAGTAGGGGGATTCTGCAATGATCCAGGTGACAGGGAATGGGAGTCCAGACAGGGCTGGTGGCAGTGGAGAGGGTAACTGGTCAGGTATTTCCAAAGCATCAGAGATATGATTACTTGGCCTAAAGGATGGGAAACAGAAAAGCCAAGAATGGCTCCAAGGTGTCTGTCTGAGCAATTAGGCCAGAAACACAGAGCGATGGAGAAGGCAGAAAGAACTGGATTAGCGGCACAGATCAGTAGTTCAGTTTGGGATACGAATTGTAGGTTTAGGGGAAACTCAGCTCGTATGAGTCTCAGCTGAAGTCTGTGGCTAACTTGGCGGGGACATCTTCCAGTGGGGTGGGAAAGCAAGTGAAGCCACTAGGTAAAAATAACGTACATGCATTCTCATGATTTTATTCACAAGAGCCCCAAACTAAAGGCAACCCAAACATCTATATATAAAAGAATGGATACACAAACAATGACGTATTCTTATGATGAAATTCTGACATGAAATACAAGGAAAGAGAGCAAGCTACTCATGCATCAAGGATGAACCTCAAGTACACTATGCCAAGTGAAAGAAGACTCACAAGAATATGAACTGTATTTGTATGAAGTTCAAGAGCAGGCAAAGCTATGCTAAGATCAGAACAATAGCTTTCGCTGGGGATCAACCAGGAAAGGCACAAAGGATCTCTCTGGAAAGCTGAAAATGCTCTATATTTTGAGTTCAGTTGTGGTTAGATAAGTTACCTTAGTTTCCCAGGGTGTCTGTAACAGAAATATCACGGTGAATGACTTTAAAGAACAGAAATTTATTTTCTCCCAGTTCTGGCGACTAAATGTTCCTATCAGGGTCCCAGCAATGTGGATCCCTTCTTTGTCAGCATCCCCAGGTGTTCCTTGATTCCTTAGTGTTTCTTGGCTTATAGATGATTCTCACAGAATGTGAATCTCTCCCACCCCCATGTGTGTAGACCTCTGTGTCTAATATGCTGGTTTTTTATAACTCAGAAGTGATTAGATTTAGAACCCATCTTACTCAGATGTGATCTAATTAACATAACAAAAAAAAAACCTGCTTCCTAATAGAATTACATCCGTAGGTATAAGAGTTAGGATTCTAACACTCATTTGTGGGGTGGGAATACAATTTAATTCATAACACTAACATTTTTTGTAAAAACTTGTTGCAGAGTCTGTTCCAATCCATGGTAACTGCATATGTAGCAGAAGAGAACTGTGCTCCATAGAGTTACAGTGACTGATTTTTCAGAAGTGTATGAGGTTGGACAATTAAGTTCACCAACTCATCCTAGGGAAAAGTGCTATGTACTTCATTGCTGAATATCACTACGATCACCTTCAAAGTACTCCCCTTGGGAAGCTATGCACCAATGCCAGCACCTAGTCCACACTTCAAAACACTTTTTCCTCGGATGAGTTCATGAACTGAATTGTCAGACCTCATCTGATGACAACTCTGATCGACATTCCAGATATAGAGTTCCAAAACTGATTTGAAGTGTAGACTAGGTGCTGGGTAGCTTCCCAAGGGGAGTCCTGCTAAGGTGACCGTAGTGATATTCAGTAAAGAGGTGTGTAGCACTTTTTCTAGGATGAGTTTGTGAACTTAATTGTCAGTCCTCATATGGTCAGGCTCTTCAGAGACACTTCAGTGTGGACTCAAACCTCCAGCCTTTCGGTTAACAGCTGAACATCTTAACTATCTGCATTCCCAGTGACACTCAAGTATATGCCAAGCCAAGTGCCGTCGAATACACAGGTTTAAAATAGCTCAAGGAGTTGAATCCTTAAAATGACTTATGCATTTTACTGTATGTAAATCAAAACTTCAATTAAACGAAAAATAGTATATCGAAAAGGAAATGATTATGGAGGTTGGCTTTATTTGGAGCATCCAGTTCCTCTTGAAAGATACCAAAAGGATGGAGTAGAGTGGAGCACACCTGCTGTGTTTCATTTTATTTTATTTTTGGTTTCTACCATCTGAAATCCCTTCCCATGTTTGGAGAAATCCAACATTGTGGACTCACTTTATTTGATGACAAGATTGCAAGCCCAGAACCAAGATCAGTCTCTTGGTTGTACCTCCTGGAGCCATAAGTTTAGGGTAAGAGAAATAGAGAGGTAGAGACATTGGAGAATGCAGACATAGCCGGAGATGACTGTACCAGGAGCAGCGGTAGCACCCACCCACATTCCTCCTCAGTGAGTCCTTCAGATCAATCCCATAAGCTACCCTACAATCTTCTAATAAATCCCTTTTCTGCTTAGGCCACTCAGACAGGTTCTGTGGTTTGTGACCTGATGCCCTCAGAGGTCAAGGCTGTGTGGCTAGAGCCCAGGGCTAAGTGTCAGAGAAATTTGGGCAGTGGCCTAAGTCACTCTGGTTTTTCAAGTCCTACCACAGCAGAGATTGGATGGGGGAGATCAGCCTATGATCAGAACAGTTCCTGGAGAACCACTAGGTGGGGAAGGCTCCCAGAAGGGCAGGGCAAGCTGTGAGGACAGCTCCAAGGTAACCTGACCCAACCAGGGATACTTGTTTTTACTCTACAGGTGGAGACATCGACTCAGCAGTCCTTCTGGATTAACTGATAGAACAGGGAAGTTTATGGGCATGGATGGAAGCCGCAGAGCTAGATTCCAGCAACCTAGACTGAGCATTAGGCAGGTCACTTTCAAGGAATGAGAGGCCCAGGACCCTGCCCGTGGAACCCGCCTGAGGACAAAGCACAGCCTGGATATCAGGAAGTCCTCAGTAAGAGGAGACTGAACCCAAGTTGTGAAATGTACTTCAGGATGCATGCTCTCACACATACACGATGCAACACTCCTCAAAGATGAAATCATCAAGATGATGAGAGTGTCCGGGCAATCCTACAAGTAGGGAGCAAGCCAAAATCTATCTGGCCCTCAGCCCTGGGCTCTGTCCATGCAGCCTTGACCTTTGAGGGTATCAGGTCACAAACTACAGAATCTGACTCTGAGTGGCCTAAGCAGCAAAGGGATTTATTAGAAGATTACATGGTGCCAACCTACTTACAAAAACCAGCCACTGAAAACCCTACAGAGCACAGTTCCACTCTGACATACATGGGGTCGCTATGAGTCAGAGGTGACTCAGTGGCAACTGGTTAATCTTTGTTCACGAGTCAGCAAGTCAGGGGAATGGTTCTTGTATTGTCTGGGATCATCAGGTGTCTGCAGTCAGCTTTGGGACAGTAGGTATCTTCGAAGATCTTGATGGGTCTCTGACGTGTCTGGGCATCAGCTAGCGGCTGGCTGGTCCAGGATAGCCTTGAATAGGAAGCTTCTTTCTGCTCTGTGTGCTCTCATCCTCCAGCAGGCTAGGTGAATTTGTTCACAGGGTAATGGCAGGGTTCCCAGCCAGCAAGAAGAGCAAGCAGGGTCTCTTGAGGCTCAGGATAAAAGGCACACATTTCTACTGCATTCCATGGGCCAAAGTGAGTCACAAGTCCAGATCTATTCAAGGGGGTTGAAAGAGACTTTTCTCTTGATGGGAGAAGTTAACAGACCTCATTATGTGGATTCAAGGAAAGGTGGAGAGTTGGGGTCTGACTTTTTTTTGCTATCAATCTATCACACCTTAGGTTTCAAGCACGTTCCTAAAGCACCCACCCCACCTGCTTTAAAGATAGTCTCTGGGTGGTTTCTCCACAAGAGATCCCCTATCTCTTCCACCAGAGTCTAGACCAGTAAGAAACAAGAGACAAGCCTGTGGGAGCCCTGAAAATCAGTCCTCATCTCTGATCTAAGTACCAAAGGGAACGGGGAGGTAGATGGCAGAATGAGAGGAAAGAGCATGAGCTTGGACTTGCTGTTTCCGGTGACTAGGACCCACCTACAAAAGATTGGCCCAGGGGATGATTTTAGGACCTCTTACCTTCTCTCCTCCTTTGCTGGCTTCTCCTAGCACCAAACTCCCACCAGCCCTCCTGACTCACATCATCCATGTCTCCTTCCTGACAGGACTCTGAGTTCCAAAACTACTCCTTTCCAAATGACCCCAACTTCTGGCTTTTCATGGTTCTTTTCCTCCTTATTCTGCTTTTCAATGGCTGCTGCACAGAATGAATCTGACAAATTCTTTCTCTGTCTAGTAATATGATAGCTTTAGCCAGTGGGTTTCATTTCTAATCAGCAGCAGTAATGATACCAACAGCATCTGCTTATTGAGAAACCTGAGGGTTTCCCATGAGTCAGAATCAACTCAACAGCAGCTGGAGCCATGGTGGCCTATGTGCCAGGCCTCATGTGAGGTGCTTATTAAAGATTATTCTAGAACTATTCCTCTTAGGTTAGATGGGTTAACTAGAGAGCTCACTCACTTAAGAAAGGGCCTGAGGCCTTGTATGTGATTAATTAGCAATGTCTGACTGGTTTGGAAGCCCTGGTCATGCAGTGGTAGAGTCTGGCTGCCAAAAGACAGGCCAGGAGTTGGAATCCACTAACCACTCCTTGGAAGCCCTATAAGGTGGTTCTCCTCTGTCCTATAGGGCTACTACGGGTCATAATCAACTCAGTGGCAACGGCTTTGCAGTTCTTTTGGCCATAGTTATAAGAGAAGGCAATAACAGTGGGCAAGCTTGGGTAGGAATAATGCATCTTATCCCCCTATGGGTAGAGCAGACTGGTACAGAGTGAGGCAGCTGGCATTTTAAAAGAGAAACTCACATTGAGAAAGGGTAAACCAAAACTTCAAACCCGCTGCCATCGAGTTAATCTCAACTCATAGTGACTTTATAGGACCGAGTAGAATTCACCTATAGAGTTTCCAAAGAGTACCTGGTAGCTTTAAACTGCCGACCTTTTAGTTAGCAGTCATAACACTTAAACACTATGCCACCAGGGTTTCTGAGAAATTGGTAGGTAGTCTTGAATTTCAATAAATAGACTCACTAGAGTGTCTCAGGATTTAGGAAGCGTGTGTGTAGCAGGTAATGTTTGGGGTCCTTTCCACTTCCAGCTACCAGTTTTTTGTTCAAGGGCTTCCTCTGACTGCTTAAGCTCCTACTCTTAAGTGTAGCCCAGTAGTTCTCAACTGATGACTGATGAGAGTTGGTATATAAATACCCAAACTCCTTTTGGAGCCAAAAAAACCCCACCGAACCCACTGCTATTGAGTCGATTCAACTCATAGCAACCATATGGATCAGAGTAGAACTGTCCCATAGAGTTTCCAAAGAACTCCTGGCAGATTTGTATTACTGACCTTCTGGTTAGCAGCCATAGCACTTACCCGCTACGCCACCAGGCTCAGGCAGAGTAAAATAAGTGGCTTCATCTTCAACATAGCCTTCACTATTTTGCTTCCTGTCTCCAAGCATGGGTACTTTGTTTCCCTCAGTTTCTGTCAAAGTTAAAGACTAACCTGTGCTCTGTTTAGGACTGCAGAAATGAGTGATACTAATCTAAAAACCATAATAGAAAAACAAGGGAATTATATGATAGCCAGACTACCTCTGGGTCCAAAACACCAAATGAGATATCAACACATCTGAGATGTGTTGGTGGCCACCATTGTGGCCACCTAAAGAAGATAAACTTTCTACAGATTCCTAGGACTCATAAATCCTTATCCCCTCTTCCCATAAAACCTCCAGCTAGTCTCCATTTCAGGGAGGCCAATTTTGGAGGAACGATCCCCTCTGTCTCCTTGCCTACCAATACACCATAAACATCTTGCTTCTCATTTCACCCGTGTCTCAAAGACCGGTTCTTTGCAGAAGGTGGCATGAACTCTGCTTAGTTTTGTGATGACACATTGCCCTTCAGATGAAGTAACTCAAAAGCATGCTCTGTAGTGTCTCCAGAGTTCCTTCGAGGAATTAAGCTCCTGCCACTCACAATGACCACCTACTTTAAAATACATCTTTATCGTCTGCCTTCTCTTTCTTGTCTTGCTCCCTCACTCTTACTGGAGCTTCTGAGACTACTTCACAAACTACTTGCATGTGAATCCTTGTTCCAAGACCTGTCCCAGGGGCATTGCAGCCCAGATGTCCACGTTTGGTGAGGCTGGTCATCTGATAGACCACCTCAAGCCTGACCTCTGCTCAGTAGCTCAAGCTACCAGAAGGTGATAGAACTTTTGGACTATTGAGTCAACAGTCAGCTCCATCCTGAAGCATTCAAGCTTGAAGACACAAAAAGGTCAATTTTTTTTTAAGTTTCTCCTCACGTACTTAGACTCTCCTCCAGGGTACCTCTCGGGGCCTCTTGACCAGAGGGGCAAGGATGACACAATTTTCATCACAGGTGTCACCTCAGATCAATTAATGAAAGCTATTCAGCAGCCCTATCCAGACATAGGATATGTAGATATCAACTAGTAGCATCTACCTTAAGCACTGAAATGGGTGAGCAGTAGGTTTATATCCGTTATGCAGGCTCTAGAAGTGAATTAATTTCTTCATGGTGCAGCTGGTTGCATTTTCCCTTAGCATATTTATTCCATCCAGCGTATCACCTCTTGCTAAGCTACTTTCTTCGTTTGACTTGACCTACCCCAGACAGTAACCACAGATGGCTTTCTTAGCATCACAGGATTTACAAGGGTAGAGCAGGTCTTTGGTCAGGTCTGGCTAACTCCAAAGCCCTCATGCCATATGCTTCCATAGAAGAGTCAACAGTAAGTGTCTTGAACCAAACCCAGCACACCTCTGTTTTGTTAAGAGAAGCCTTCTGCCGACTGGCGCCCTCCCTCCACCTCTTGTTGTCTTCTCTGGGTGGGGGATACTCAATAGACTGGAATGTCCTTTGAGAGCCAGCCTTCCATCACTGACAGCAGCCACTAGCTATTCCTCTGCCAGGCCTCGGCTCCACCTTCTCTGGTCTAAACATTCTCATCCCCACCTGAGACAGCTTCTACCCACTTATTCACTGTCCTTGAGCAGTTATCTCTGAGAGAGGGTGGAGACCTCCAGGGAAAGTTGGAAGCAAATTTCTGACTGGAGCGGAGGTGACTGGGGCACTTCCAAACCTCTAAGTTGTGGAAAAACCCAGCAGAGACCTTGCCAGTGTGATGACTCAGCACTCCCACAAGCAGGGGCCGCAAAAGGAGACCCTGGCTTCGGCCTGGAGGCTGTTGACCAGGCAGCTGCCAAAGGGTTTGACTCACACTTTCTCCCGAAGAGCAACTCAGGACTCCTAGTCTGACTTGTTGCTGCACATGCTGAAGGTGGCAACTTTCTACCCTAACAAGCGTCAGGAAGGAGACTTACAGACTCGCATCTGCATAAGTCCTCAACTTCCCCACCCCCACCTCCCCCCCCATGGGGGCTTTTAGCCTGCAAGTCTGTTACTAGCACCATGTTTTGTGGAATGAGATATCAGCAAGTAGTGAGCAAGCAAGAGAGGGACTAACTCATAAAGACATTCCTAAAGGCTAGGATTCTCCTCAGCAGGGGACCCATCCCACCGGAATGAGTTCACTCAGCCCAACTTGCTACAGACAATGTACAATTCTAGTGGGCCAGCTCTGAAGTCAGCTAAAACCTGGGTTTATTTCTTTAGCAGGGGTCATAAGTCCTCTTCCCTAGAAGATACAGAGCCTCAGATGGAGTTTATGTCACCATGATTTATGGAGGGAAAGCTCTTAGGAAGAGAAAAGAAAGGAAGCAGGACAAGGCCAAGGGAGGCTCTGAGTAAGGGCATGGCTCGGCTGGAGTCTCATCTCCGCCTGTCCCATGAGGAGCTCTGAAGTGTGATAGGCCACAGAGTTGTCCCAAGCAGGCCAGGCTTCTGTACCCCTGTGCAATCAGTCACTGGCCATCTCTTCGGTAGGGGAGACTGAAGGTGGAGAAGGGAATGTGAGTTCCCAGGAGGCTCTAGACAAGGTGGCTCCCATCAGCCAAGGGCCACCCTCTAGAGAAGTCGTGGATGTAAGCGTTTAGCCACAGCGCTGGCAGAAAGTGGAGGGTGGAGAAAGCGGTCTGGGTGCGGCTCCCATATCATGTGACACACAGGGCAAGATTCACCTAACTCTCCTGTGAAATGAGCATAATCTTTACAGGTGTGATGGAAAATTAAACTAAACCAGACTGTTGCAGTACTAGCACAATGTCCCCAACATGAAGTAAGTCCTCTGTAACACGGAGTTGCCATTCCTATTCTTGGTGAGGATCTTTGAGTAAAATGGGAAAGGGGTGAAACGAGAGAAAGAGGGGCATCCCAAGGCTCCTTGATGATGGCCCAAAGGTATGTTCCCATACCCCTCCCAACCCTGCTTGGGGAAATTGCCAACACTCCAAATCTCTACTTCTTCTATGGCTGAATTATTGGGACTCTAGACAGAGTCCAGCTCTCCCACCCTGCCTGGCATCCACAAAGTCAGATCCCCAAGCAGCCCCTTCAAGAAGGCAGCCTATTTTCCAGGTGCTTCCAGTTGGTCCCTGCCAAACCTCCCCCCAGTGCCTTTGTGACCTATCCATCCACAGCCTAAGTTGTTCAGAACAGTGTGTGAGTCCCTAGGGCAGGGTGATGGAGATGCAAAAGGGACAGCTGCTGCTGGAGCTCACCGCTCGTATTCACTTCTGGTAGTACCATCGGGATACTAAGGCCTCCAGAGCATCTCAAGGGGACACGAGAGGATGTAAAGATCTCTAAGTATCCCTCCCCCCTCCAGTAAGTTCCTTCTCCATATGTTCTGTCCTTTTTGTTTTTTCTGCAACCAGAGCTCCCAAACCCACCAGTCTACCAACTGAGAAACCAATTTCTGTGCCCTGACTCCACCAGAAAGGAGACAGTCATGGCTCCACAGGAAGACACACCCCAGGTGGGACTCTAGGCAATGGCGGCCTGGTGGAGACTACAGTCTGAGACTGTGAGATGTCTTAGTACTTCCCACATCCTTTCTCAGATAAAAGTTACTATGCATGTGACCTGAGAAACAATCTAGAAGGTTCTCAGGGCTGTTGTGTCACCTCCTCTTTAGGCTACCAGCAAAAAGCTCAGCCCCTAGAAGGTACAAAAATAAAAACTTGCCCTGAGTCAGCACTGTAAGGGAACATTAGTTGAGCTCCTACTATGTGCTAGGCTTTAAATGCAGGGTTTTGTCACATGCTTCCCACAACTACCTTGGGAGGGAGGATAAGTCTACTCTCACATTATCGAGTAGAGCATAGGGGGCTCAGTTATTTCCACGAAGACACAGGGAACCAGAGTGAAGTTGGAACCCGACTGATTATATGGTATCCAGTCCAAGGAAGGGGCATAAACAACTGCCAACACTTAAGAAGAAGACATCCTGAACACTTCACTAGAAAACTGCACTGCCTGGCTAACATAGGCACTTGGGCCTGGTTCATTAGGGTTCTCCTTTGAATTCATATAGTTAACCTTCCAGGTCATATATCAACCTTCTGTGGCTTTGGCAAGCAGGAGTCAAGCCTTGGGAGTCACTGACCTCTGGTCATGACAAAGGCTGAATTTCTAGTATTTAAAAAAAAATTTTAAATGAAAGTGTAATTTGTATTGGGCAAATCTGCTCCAAAAGACCTCTTTAAAGAGTTGAAAAGCAAAGATGTCACTTTCAGGACTAAGGTGTGCCTGACCCCAGTCATAGCATTTTCAGTAGCCTCATGTACATACGAAAGCTGGACGATGAATGAGGAAGACCAAAGAAAAATTGACACTGTTGAATCATTGGTATTGGTGAAGAATACTGAATATACTGTGGACTGCCTGGAGAACAAATTTGTCTTAGAAGAAATACAGCCAGTAAGTATGGTCACAGTAGCTACTACAGTGGGCTTAAGCGTAACAATTGTAAGGATGGCACAAGACAGGGTAGCTTTTTGCCCTATTGTACACAGGGTTGCTGTGAGTCAGACCTGACTCAATGACACTTAACAACAATATACATCCTTGTTACTCACACCCATTGTAAGATACAGAACACTCCCAAGCTTCCCTCCCCACCCCCCGCATCGCCCTCCCATCCCTCCTCCCCCTTGCCCTTTCGCTCTTATTCCCTCTTTGCCTTTCCCAGTTAACATTCCCCCTCTAGGGTAAGCACTATTCTGGCTTCTACCTTGCTTTTTCTGAAACTTTATTTACCTGGAAGCGCACAGTGTGTACTCTTTTGCATCTGGCCTCTTTCGCTCAACATGGTATCTGTGAGATTCCTTCGAGTTGTCGCCTGCACCAGCAGTTTGTTCTGTCTTCCTTCTGAGTAGTGTGACATTGTACAAAAAAAACTACAATTTGTGTATCAGTTCCTGGATGATGAACCATTGAGTAGTGTTCACCTTGGGGGTATTAGAAATAAAGTTGCAGGGAATATTCTAGTACGTGTCTTTTGGTAGATTAAGCATTTTTTTTCTATTGGATATATTTCTGGAAATAGAACTGCTGAGTCTGGGAAAGTGGGTTTAGTAGATACTGCCTAACCGTTTTCCCAAGTACCAGCTACCAACTTCCTGTAGGTAAATCTGAGCTTTAGTGTGTTAGTTTTTTAGAGCTGCTGTAGCCGAGTACCACAAATTGAGTGGCTTACAGCGAAAAATTTATTGTCTGGCAGTTCCGGAGACTAGGAGTCAGAATTCACAATGTTCTCTCAGGAGACTCTAGGGAAGACCCCTCCTTGCCTCATCCAGCTTCTGGTCACACTAGGTGCTCCTTGGGTTCCAGCTGCTGCATACCTCCTCCATGACCCGGCCATTTTCCTTCTGCCTATTTCTTTGCATCTCTTCTCTTCTTATATAGGACACTGCTCAGATTGGATTGGGGACATTGGTGGATCACTAGTAGAATTCTTGCCTTCTGTGCAGAAGACCTAGCGGCAAAGTGGTTAAGAGTTTTAGATGTTAACCAAAAGGTTGGCAGTTTGAATCCTTCAGATGATCCTTGGAAATGCTATAGAGCAATTCTACTCTGTGCTACAGGGTTGCTATAAGTCAGAATTGACTTGACGGTAATGGGTTTGGTTTGGGTTTTGTTAATGCGAGAGACCCAGGTTCAACTTTCAGTCCAGCCAGTGCATCTCACATGCAGCCACCACCCATCTGTCAGTGCAGCCTTGTGTGTTGGGAATTAATTTGATGGCAGCTATCAACAACACAAGATGCATTGTGTTCAGAAAATCTGCTGCAAAGGACCTCTTTAAAGTACTGTTAAGTAATCAGAAGACTTGAAAACTAAGGTGCGCCTGACTGAAGCCATAGTGTTTTCAATTGCATCATATACATGTGTAAGCTGGACAACAAATAAGGAAGACAGAAGAAGAACTGATGTCTTTGAATTGTGGTGCTGGAGGAGAACAGTGAATTAACCATTGACTGCCAAAAGAACAAACAGACTCACTCTAGAAGAAGTACAACCAGAGAGCTCCTTAGAAGCAAAGATGGCGATACTGTGTCTTACACACTTTAGACATCATGCTTGGTAGAGTGCAATGTCAGCGAGTCCTCAAGGAGTGGCTGCAACAATGGGCTTAAGCATAAAAACAATTGCAGACATGGCTCAGCACCGGGCGGTGTTTCGTTCTGTTGTGCGTAGGGTCACTATGAGTCGGAACCAACTCAATAGCACTTAACAACAACGGGCTGGATCAGGAACAGACTGGACTTCCCTACACCAATGGTGTGAGTCAGCCACTGCAATCCAGCCCCTGGCAACAAAAGAGAAAACATTAGTTAAGTTCTTACTCTGTGCTAGGCTTTAAATATAGAGTGTTTTGTCATGTGCTTCTCACAACCACCACCCTTGTCCTAACATGGAAATGAAGGCTCAGAGAGGGTTACCAACTTGCCCAAGATCACACAGCTGGCAAGTGGTGAGTCCAGGGTTTGGACTCAGGCAGAAAGATTCTGAAGTCAAGGTTTTTTGCGATACTTAGGCACTAAAGAGTAGTACCACCTCCCCAGAGCTACATCCCCACCAACTCACCTCACTGATGCTTTAGGCTGTGAGTCAGACAGCTACAGAATTTATAAGTCCTCTAATGGGGTAACTATCTAATAAACCGATGATGCAAAAAACCACATGTGAAACTCCCATCCTCATAACCACATCGTTTACAAGGAAATGAGTCTTACCTTCTCCCCAAGTCTTTGGCTACCTGCCCTTCACAAAGGCCCAGTGGAGGTCTGCAAGTAAACACAGAGAAGCAAAAACAAGGGGCTCCATCCCTCCCCACTCCTCACTCCAAAGAGCCCCACCAGCCCCGGGCTCCCTTCCTGTCTTGGCCTCCACACATTTCTCCAAGCAGTGGGGGTCTGAGGACGAGGGAGGATGAGAGACTGCTTGATAAGGGAATTGGAGGAGAAAAAGGGGAAAAGAGAGAGAAGAGGTGCAGTGGAATAAAGAGATAGCCAGGAGGGGACTGGGCCTTTTGCTTCCTCCTGCTCAGAAGATGAGGCTGACTCACAATCCCCCAAATAAAATAGGAGGGTTGTTTCCTCTGTCCTAGAACATCAGACCTGGAGAGTAAGGCCAGGTCCAGAGTCAGGCAGTGGCCACTGCTGCGGAGTCCATAGGAAGCTGTCCGTCCCCTTCAATATTTCCCTCTTCTGGCTTTTGAGGTGAGGGCTCCTGGTTGCTCTCTGATTCCCTGACCTCTGACCCCACAACACACTGCTCCTTCCTATCTTCCTTGTCCCCCTTATGAGCATCCTTTCGTGCCAGTCATTGTGCTAGGTGCAGACAACACAAAACAGGCAAGAGAATACCCTTCCGACTCCACAGAGCCTGCAACTGAGTTTTTCATCTTCCTCTTCTTTCTCTCAGCAGCTAAATACCATGCTCCCTGTGGTCCAGGCTATGGCAGTCCTCTCTCTAGGTAAGACCTGCTGCCATAATAATTTCATTCTCTCTGAAGACTTCTTGCATCCATCCCATGGGAATGTCTGTCCTTGCCTGTGATGTTTGACTTTAAGTGTCAACTTGGCTCAGCTATGGTGCCCAGCTGCATGATGAAACACTAGTCTAGATGTTACCTGAGCATTTACATGTGATTAATATTTATATTGATTATTTTTATTAATAAGTAACAGAGATCACCCTCCATAATATGGGCTTGTGAGTGGGCCTCCTTTAATCCACTGATGGTCCTGAGAGCAAAGACTGAAGTCTTCCCGAGGAAAAAGGATTCTGCCTCAGGACTGTAACACAGCCACCCCATGGAGTTTTCAGTTTGTTTACCTGACCTATGGATTTTAGACTTCCCAACCCTACAGTTGTTTAAAATCAGTCTCTTTCTGTGTATATACATATGTATGTGTGTACACACACACAGACATACACTCACTAACACATATCTTTTTGGATCTGTTTCTCTGGAAAACTGAGAAATCTATTCCTCAAGTCCCATCACGCACTCTGGCCTGTAATGGCCAATCCCTACCCGTCTGAAAAGGCACCTATTGAAAAGAAATACTTATTCTTCTTTTTCTTATGTTTATGACCTTGACAAGAAAACTTTAAAGCTGAATCCACTCTTCCTCCCAGAGTTCATTGTTTTCCTACATAAAAAGTATATAGCACCGACTATGTGCCAGTTGGAAAGCCCGGTGGTATAGTGGTTAAGTGTTACAGCTGCTTACCAGAAAGGTGGCAGTTTGAATCCACCAGCTGCTCCTTGGAAATTCTACGGGGCAGTTTTACTCTGTCCAGTAGGTCACTATGACTCAGAATTTACTCTACAGCGGTGGGTTTGGCTTGTTTTTTGTTTATGTGCCAGTCACTGCTCTAAGCCCTTTACACGCATTGCATCATTTATGCCTCTAAGCAGCCCTAAAAGGTAGATGTTACTTCTCTGTTGTTTGTTCATACTTTTTCCTTCTCTTCCTGCCCTTGCCCTGGTTCAGTTTGGGTGGAGTGTACTTCCCCTACCCCCACTGATTTCAACCTCGATTGTGTGGCTTGCTTTGGCCAGTGGAATGTAGGTAGAAGCAACATGTCACCTCTGAGCCAAAGACTTATAAGAAGCGTCATTTATTTCAGCTTGCCAATCTTGTGCTTGTAAACTCTGCTATTAAAAGAATATACCCAGGATCGTTGCTGGTAGTGACACATGCAGTAGCCTTCAACTCAGCCCGCAGTCAAGCCCAGCAGAGCCACAACCAATCCACAGACCTGTGAATAAAAAATAAATGCTTATGGTTACAAGCCACTGAGCTTAGAGGTGATTTGTAAACAACATTACTTAGGCAGTTGCTGACTAATAGTGTTGTAATTCCCCATCTTACACATAAGAGAGCTAAGATGTGTCAAGTTTGAGTAACTTTTCCAACATTATGCAACTATTAAGAGACAGGAAAAAAAAAAAACATTGCATTGATTCTGACTCATAATAACCTTATAGGACAGAGTAGAATCACCCCACAGAGTTTCTAAGGAATGCCTGGTGGATTTGAACTGCTGATCTTTTGATTTGCAGCCATAGCATTTAACCACTACACCATCAGGGTTCCCTTAAGAGACAGAGCTAGAAATGCAGATCCATACTAATCTGGCTTCAGATCCCACTCTCATGTTGAGTATTAGCATTCCCAACACGCTCTTAACTACGAATGTATATGTTCTTACTATATATTTATATATGTAAACACTACATTACATTTTTTGCATGTTTTTAAACTTATGTAAATTACATTACGTGTATCTTTCTACAACATGTTTTTTGGAGTTGTCTCTGATGATACCTGTAATTCTTGTTCATTCTATCTGCTGCCTTCCATTATGAGAACATATCCAGTTTCCTATAGATGAACATTTGATTTCCAGTTTTTCTATTTCCAACTATGCAGCAACGAATACTCTTTTACTTGCCTCCTTGTGCATGTGTAAAATGTCTCTAGGGTATGTGTCTGGAACTGGAATGGCAGGGTCATAGGGTCTGTCTTCTCTATACAATATTACCAGATTTCTTTCCAAGTTTTATACTGATTTACACTCCCTGCAGCAGGTGTGAGCTTATGGACTAGTTTCCAATACTGCTTTAGTGGGCGCTGTTGGTGCCTCACACAGACTTACTCTACCAGCTGGCACACCTCTGACCCAGCTGCTCAGAGGGTTGACTGTTAATGTCTCCCAGATTCTCCTTTCGCTGGAGAACCGCCCTTGGCCATGGGAGTCTCCTATCTTGTATCTCCTGCATAATTCCAAACTTGCAGTAGTCTCCTTTATCTTTGCTGTTTTGAATCAGAACCAAAGGGTAGGAAGAGAGCCAGAGGGAAGAGATGGAAGCTTCAGTCATACTCTCCACTAGTCTTGGTCCCTTCAAGGTCCAGGACAAAGAAAGATGTGGACATGACAGAGAAAAGGAAGAGGAGGAAGGAGGAAGATAACGCAGGGCTCCGGGAGGCAGAGAGTGGAGAATATATATTTCACAGCTTCTCCCCAGGATGGTGGACTGGAGGGTGGGGCTAGGTCAACCTCCACTGACGGGTGAAAAGGACTCAGAAAATCCTACATCCTCCCCTCCGGAGAAAACGCTGCTCTGCCTCCGTCATCCACTTGCCCACTCCATCCTTTATGTCCTTGACTTTATGTCACACCTGGTTCCATTCACTCACCTCATTTGCTCAGATTTATATCCCCAGTGCAGAGAGCACTGCCCAGTGAATATTTGTTGACCTGTGTTGGGTATTTGTTGAATGAATTAATGGATGAATTCAATTTGATACAGATACATATAGAGGATTTTTAATAGGAGAAAAAAGCTTAATGGAAGCTGCAAATTTATACTTCTTTCTTTATTTGTTACCAACCCCTACACTTACACTCATCACACAGAAACCAAACCGAAACCAAACCTAGTGCTGTCAAGTCAGTGCCAACTCATAACGACTCTATTGGCACCTCCAAATATACAACCACAGTCCCATTTCCCACAATAAACTGGGTTTCTCTTTCTTTTTCCCCTCCCCGCTCTCAGAGCCCCACCTCTCCCTTCCCTACAATTCTTGACACTGTGGACACGTTCTGTGTAACTACCTTGTCTGACCAAAGCTCCAGGCCACACTGCCCTCCTCTCTGTTTCCTGTGCATGTTTTAGGCAGCCTTCTAATCTTTTAAGCTTCTCTTTTTAAAAATGTGCAGGTTCCACCCTCAGCTTGTCACTCTGCAGCTCTACTTCAGACAGGACCACTTCCTCAGAAAAACTCACCGCAGCTGTCTTCTCCGTACTGTTCCTGTTATTCCTCCCTGGACACTGCTACTGTCACTTGCATCTCTCACTTTCTCCACCTCACTTTCCCTGACACATGTGCACATTATAGATAGCTGCCATCTGCTGGACATCAACTCATGACAACCTTATCACGCACAACAGGATGAACCATTGCTCCGTCCTGCATCTTCCTCGTAAGTCCCAGCACGGTCCAGTCCATCTTGCAGCAATTTTGTCAATCCATCTCATCAAGCGGCTCCCACTGGCTCACTGGCTGTTTCAGGCAGCTGGTGCTACTGTAACAGAAATACCGCAGAGTGGATGGCTTTAACAAAGGGAAGTTTATTCTTACACAGTCAGGTAGGCTACGAGTCCAAATTCAGGATGTCCGCTCCCAGGGAAGTTTCTTCCCCTTGTCGGCTCTGGAGGAAGGTCCGATATTGTAATAGTCTTTGCCCAGGGAGGGTCTTGGCACAGGAACCTCAAGTCTGAAGGACACGCTCTTCTCCCTGCGCTGCTTTCTTGGTGGTGTGAGGTACACAATTCTCCACCTGCTTCTCTTTCCTTTTATCTCTTGTAGGATGAAAGGATTAAGGGTGGGGTAAGCCATACTCCAGGGAAACTCACTTTACAGTGGAGCAGGGAGGTGATCCTATAAAGGGATTTACAGTCCCACCCTAATCCTCTAACATGCAGCATAGGAAAACCACAGAATGGAAGACAGTCACAAGATACTGGGAATCATGGCCCAGCCACATGGCTACACATATTTTGGGGGGGGACACAATTCACTCCATGACACTGGCCCTCTGCTTCACCAAATGTGATGTTGTCCTCCGGCATTTGATCCCCTCTACTGATATATCCAAAGCAAACGAGTTAGACCGTGCTGTGTTGCAAACCACTGGGCTTTCACTGACTCATTTTCAGAAGTAGGTTGCCAGGCCTTTCTTTCTAGTGTCTTATCCTGTAAGCTCTGCTCTGCTGAAACCTGTCCAGGTGACCCTACTGTATTTGAAATACTAGTGGCATAGCTTCTAGCATCACAGCAACACATAAGCCACCACAGTATAATAAACTGACAAGCAGGTAGCAGTACACACTATATAAATACTGAAATATATGTGTACATGTATATGTGTATGTCTCCATTTCATATCACAACCCCTTTTACCACATTTCCCCTGAGTCTTAGTGCTGGATCTCTGGACAGGTGCTGCCAGCTCAGAGTTCCTTTCATTCTGGACCTTTGATCAGAAGCACTGTGGCAAGTAGAATAACGGGCCCCCAAAGGTGTTCACACTCTAGTCCCAGGAATCTGTGAATATGTTACCTTATACAGCAAAGGGAACTTTGCAGGTGTTATTGAGTCAGAATTTTGAGATGGGGAGATTATCCTGGATTATCAGGTGAATGTAATCACAAAGTTCCTTATAAGTGAAAGAGAGAGGTATGACAGTCAGAGGAAGAGATGGAACAATAGAAGCAGAGAGAGAGATTTGAAGATGCCACCCTGATGACTTTGAAGAAGAGGAAAAGAACATGAGCCCAAGGAACTCACACAGCCTTTAGAAAGTGGAAAAGGCAAGGAAATGAACTCTCCCCTAGATCCTCCAGAAGGAAAATAGCACTGCTGACACCTCGATTTTAGCCCAATAGAACCCATTTTGAACTTTAAACCTCTAGAACTGCAAAAGAATAATTGGTGTTGTTTTAAGCCACCAAATGTGTGCTAATTTGTTATAGCAGCAATAGGAAACTAATACAGGCAGCAGTGTGTACAACTCCAGTAGTGCATGGCCTGGCAGCCCTGCTTAATGTTGACCATGCACAGATGCCTTTGCTGGTCGCAAGCTATCTGTGATGGAAGGATAATAACGTCTTTCAGCAGGTGTTTTAGTTTGGGTTCCCCAGAGGAGACTCTGAGACAAAGAATTGGATGCAAATAGCTGAATTGGGAAATGAAGCCAGGAAATACTGGTGGGGGTGGGAATGTAAAACAGGGAGGGAAAGGCAGCTATCAAATTTGTGTTATCAAACAAGCTACCACTGAGTAACTCTGGGGGCCAGTGTGGGTCATGCCTGAATATTATTTGAGCAGAGTGGAAAGGGAAGAAGAGTATTTACATACCTACTAGCCTCTGTCATTGATTGAGAGGGGCTTAGTGGTAACAGGAAGGTGTTGGGTCTCCAGTCAGCACAGACAGAATAACCTTAATGCTTTGGAGAAAGCTCCCAGGCAAAAGCTCTCAACCATGGAGCCTACCAAAGAAGTGAGTTCCAAGTAGTGAGGTGGATGACAAGTCTAGTCAGCAACAGAGTCATGGTACCCCTCTGACAGAAAGCAACCCCATATCCTTGGCTTCCATATCTCTCCCGACTAGAGTGGAAAGAATCTGTGCTCTGGGTTCTCATCCTGGTACGTTCACTTACTCACTGTGAGAGTTTAGGCCTGCTCTTTTTGTGTTTTTAACTTTTTATTTTGAATAATTTTAGACTTACAAATAAGTTGCTGAAATAGTACAGAGAATACTCATATACCCTTTACCCAACCCAAAAGAACCCAGTGCCATTGAGTCAATGCGGACTCATTAGCGGCCCTATAGACAGAGCAGAACTGCCCCATAGAGTTTCCAAGGAGTGCCTGGCAGATTTGAACCACTGACCTTTTGGTTAGCAGACGTAGCACTTTACCATTAAGCCACCAGGTTTTACCCTTCACTCAGCTTCCCCCAATTTATCATCTTATGTGATCAAATTACAATAGTCAAAGCCAGGAAGTTAACTCTTGTATGAAACTGTTAATTAAATGACATAGCTTATCTGCATTCTACCAACTTTTCTACTAACCTCCTTTACCTGTACCAGGAGCTAATTCCAAACCCCACACTGCATTTAGTTGTATCTTCTCAGTTCAGTCGCAAACTGATTAATTCTTTGATCTTTCTTTGTTTTTCATTGTCTTCATACTCTTGATGATTACTGGTCATTTTGTAAAATGTCCCTCATTTTGGACTTGTCTGGTGGTTTTTCCATGATTAGGTTAAGCTAAGAAGTGATATTATGGCCTTCTCAGAACATCACAGTGGGAGGCACATGATGTCAACGTAATTTAGACTGGCGATGCTACCCTTGACCACTTGGTTAAGGTGGTGTGTACCAGATTTTTCCACTGCAAAGTTACTGTTTTTCCATTATAATTAGTGGACATATTTTGAGGCTTTGTGTGGTGAAAAGAATTCCTACATGTGGCCTTCAGACTTAGCTCAATGGAAAAAACAGCTTGAGATGTTTTTCCCCCCTAAGCCCTGAGGAGTTTCTTTGCCCTAGTCTTCTACCCAGAAGGCTTACTACCTTTGTCCAGGTTGATTGACATCTCTTGGATGACCAGTAAACAACCTGAGGTTTGATGCTTGTCTGGCCATAGTTTACAGACTGTCCTGTGACTGGTATATACCTTGCAGGGATTGGTCAATAGCTATGCAAATGAAGTGTCTATGGCCTACCAAGAAGGGATTGGTCAGTTTTGGGCCCTGGTAGGAGGGCCATGCCTTGAAATTGATTAGGAATTTGTATATATATGCAGACAATGCCACAGAAGCAGGAAGAAAAAATGAAGCAGGAAAAAAAGCAAAACGAAGAAAGAAGACAGGAGAAAATAGAAGCAGAGAAAGGAGGCAAGAAAACTCCCGAAAGACCTGTAACAAGGGTCAAGGGCTGTAACACTGAAGACAGCAAGGGACAAAGAAAGGGCACAATGGCAGAGCCAGCAGTGACAGGCCCAGCAGAAGCCCAGCAGCAGAGCCAACAGCAACAGGCCTGGAATGGACCCTGTAGCAGAGTCAGTGGTGACTGCCGGCAAGGCCAAAATGATCCTGTTCTAAGGAAGCTGAGGGGAGGCCTGCATAGCAGAGAGAAGGTAAGAAAGCTATCCTATACTGAAGAAGGTAGACTTTGCCTATCTGCTTTCTAATCCTAATCTCAAATTATACCGGATTACTTCTCAATAAACCACTTGACTGTGAATATAGTCCGTGAGTTCCGTGTGATCACTGCAATCATTTCTCAAATCCAGAAGAGAAGCCGAGAGCTCTGTGAGATGAATGCCAGGTGTCAGAATTAGTAAAAAAGGTTGGAGGGTGGAGGTACATCTGACCTCAACCTCATGGGAATCAGCTTTGGGCTGCTGCTGATCTTGATCCTGGTCATTAGCCTCCCTGAAATTAGACAGATTCTGACACTACTACTTCCACGCTGTCATTAGCTTTTGCCACTAATTTTGGGTCAATGGATCTTACCTAGAGCCATTATTTCTGCAGACTTTGCCTTATGGTGATTTCCTGTTTCACTCCTTTTTAGAGGGAAATTCTTTTGCACTTCATCTATAAATGAGGATGTATTCGTTTCCTAGAGATGCTATAACAAAGCATCGCAAAGCTAGGTAGCTTGAAACAACTGAAATTTATTCTCTTGTGATTTTGAAATCAGTGTCAGTAGGGCCACGCACTCTCTCTCTCTCTCGTCTCTCTCTTTCTGTGCAGGCTGTAAGAAGATTCTTTCTGCCTCTTCCTAGATTCTGGTTGTTCTTGGCAATCCCTGGCATTCCTTGCCTTGTTAATGTCTCCACTCTAATCTCTATCTCCATTGTCACGTAGTCACCTTCTTTCTTTGTGTCTCTCTGTGCCTCTTTTTCTCTTTTTATAAGGATACTAATCATATTGGATTAAGGCCCACTGTTCTTCAGCATGACTCCATATAACTTAACTGATAACATCTTCAAGACCTTTTTCCCAGTAAGGTCATACTCATAGTTACCAGCAAGTAAAACTTTAACAAACCATTTTAGAGAAGACAATTCATAGGTATATTCATAGGTATATTATTCATAGGTATTCATAGGTATATTATTCCTGCCTCAGAAGGCCACAGTGGGATAAAATAACATATATGAAAGTGCTTGGTACATCATAGGTACTAGGTAAACATGCTTCTTTTCCCATCATCACTCAAAGGGGGACCTGGTTTGTTAGCCTTCCAGTTTGAACTGTCCACCTGCCCTACCTCCCTGTTCACTGGTCATCCGCGAGCACCACTGGGACCCTCACCTTATGCTGAAAGGGACACCGGAGTAAATCACCTGTACCACAGGAAACACAACACCCCCCAGGTAAGTAAACAAGAGAATGGCTCTTAGGATGCCAGTGACCTAACATTTGATGGTCAAGGTCAGGAAAGTCAAAGATAACTTGTTAAAGGAAGAAACTGTCCTTGATTTAGTACAACACAGAGACCAGAAGAGGAGACAGAGGTAGGAAAAGCCTTCTTAGGAACTCTCATCTGCGTAAGGAGAGTCCATGGACCACATAGACACAGTGGCTTGGGGTAGAACTAATTCTCTCTTTTTCTCCTGTCCATGTCATTACAAGTATAGCTCGGGGTCTTCCAGAATGATCCCTGCTTACCTTGTTGCCCAATGAAGTAAACCAATTTTTTAAACATTAACTAGAATTTTTTGTTTCTTGTGTGTCTTGGTTAGCCTGTGACCCTTCCCTCACTCAGCCAGCAACTGGGACATTGTATGCTCATTGCCTCATGGGGAAGATACAACAGAAAGAGCAAAGTCAAGGGCCTCCCCTGCTTTTTAATACTATTTTATTACAGTATAAAATATACTGTGAAGAACATAAATCTTAAGTGTACAACTCAAATTTTTTCCCAAACATATTCAGCATCATAACCTCTACCACAATGCAAGTATAACAGACTTCCAGTGCCTCAGAAGGTTCTCTTCTACCCCATCAATGGCGGTCAGGATTATGTCATCTTGGCTACTCCATGGTTGCCTGCTGTATTAGGTGGCAGGGTGGGGCCTGTGGTGGCTTCCCACCCCTCAGCTCTCATCTCTCTGCCTTCCACCACCTACTGCAGGTCAGCTCAGTGGCCGGCAGTTCCTGCTTGCTTCTGGGGTCTGACTGTTTCCTGGACTTGAACCAGCAGCTGTTGGACCCATCAACCCTTATAGCTGACGCTTGACAGTCCTGTTCCCTGACCTGCCAATCCTGGGTTCAGCAGCCTCTGCAGCTCCGTCTCGCGGCTGGCTTGGGATCAACCAACCTACACAACCTGTGATCTAGAACTCTGATCTCTGAGCTACTTACTGACCTTGGGTTCACGTGGCCATGTGAGGCTTGTGCCAGGACTTGGGACATTCAGCTTCTGCAAATGCATGAGCTGTTTTCTATATATATCTTTCCTTGTACCTTATACGTATAAACCTTTCCTTGTACGTACATGTGTTACTGGTTTTGCTTCCCTAGAAAATCCAGCCTAAGACACCATCCCAGCAACAGCTCCTGGAGTAACCACCGTTCTGGTTTCTATAAGCAGAGATGTATTTGTTCTGTTCTAGGACATCATGCGCATGGAATCATTCAGTATACCCCTTGTGTCTAGTTCTTGTCTCTGTGATAAGTTTCAAAAAGCCTCTAGAGAGACTTATACTTCCAGAAAAGTAGAGTACTGCTAAAGTTCTGGACCTCATGCATAAAACAAATGTAAGAAGATTCTGAAAAATGGAAAGAAGGCAGACCAGCTAGTGATATCAGGACCTGAAGAACATCCTGCTGCTGAGCTCCCTGGGTTTGCTTCTTGTATCCCTGACTGGGTAATAGAGAAGTCAGCAACTCAGAAACGCCAGTGAGATACACAGTCTCCAAAAAGGCCACTTTCTATGGCCACAGAACAAAGACAGAGGCAGTCTAGCAAGACAAAAGGATTTTAGATAATAACTATCCTACTCCAACCAAACCCTGTAGGAAAAAAGATGTGACCCCCTCTATAGCACACCCTCACCCCTCCCACCCTCCACATCTGACCCTCTCCCACGGCCACAGACAAAATCTGAGTGGGAATCCTAACCATCTGCCTGTACCAGGCTGTAAGGAGGTGTCCTAACATCAACCCCTCCCATTAGAGAGCATCAGAGAAGACAAGTTGAGAGCCATGATTTTGTCCCTACCAGGTTATATAAAATCAAAAAACCCACTGCCATTGAGTTGATTCTGACTCAAAGAGACTCTATAGGACAGAGTAGAACTACCTCATACAGTTTCCCAGGAGCACCTAGCAGATCTACTGGCCTTTTGGTTAGCAGACATAGCACTCGACCACTATGCCACTGGGTTATATAGAATCCCACAAACCACTCAGCTTCCCACACCTATCATCCTTCCCCCATTCACGGGGACCACATGGGGAGCCAGGACTTCAACCACTCACTTGACCGTTAATGAAGGACACCTCCCTCTCCCAGCTGGGTCAGATTAGATGAAAAGTAGAGAGTCAAGACTTGCAGCTGAAATGCAAAAGTATAATTAATAGCCACCCACACCAAGAGGACAAAAAGTTAAAATTACCTGGCAAAGATTTTAAAGCAGTCATTAAAATGCTAAAAAAAATTTTTAAAAGAGTGAGAGACAGACAGCTTCAAGAAAAAATTATAAGCACGCTTGAAACAAATGAGAAACTAGAAGGTCTCAGTAGAGAAACAGAAGACATAAAAGAAAACCAAGAAGAAATTTTAGAACTGAAAAAATATACTAATGAGTATTTAAAAACTCAGTAGTTGTTCTCAACAGAAGAATGGAGGAGACAGAAGAAGGAATGAGTTAACTGGAAAACAGAAAATGGTATTTACCCAACCCAAACAACAGAGAAAGCAGACTGGTAGGAAAAAAAACTGAGCAAAGTCTGAGTGACCTGTGGGACTATAACAAAATATCTAACATGTATGTCATTAGAATTCCAGACAAAGAGGAAAAAGAATGTGGGTCTGAAGGAGTATTTGAATAAATAACAGCTGAAAATCACCTAAATGTGGCAAAAGAAAACCTGCAGATTCAAGAAGCTGAGCAATCTCCAAACGGAATAAAACCATCACAGTCAAACTTCCAAAAACTAAAGAGAAAGGAAAAAAAAAATCTTTAAAGCAGAGACAGATAAAAACAATGAATTACTTGGAGGAGGAAATCTACTAGAATCACAGGAAATTTCTTATCAGAAACAACAGAAGCCAGAAGAACTGGCACAATATATTTCCAGTGCTGTAAGAATTCTATATTCACCAAAAATAATCCTTCATGAATGGAGAAGAAATCAAGGCATTTTCAGATGAGGAAAGTTAAGAGGATTTGACACCAGCAGATCTACTCGAAAACAATGCCCAAAGGAAGTTCTCTGAACAGAAAGGAGGAACTCTGTTTGCATAGTGGTTAAGAGGGACAGCTAACCAAACACTGACAGTTCAAATCTACCTATTGCTCCTCAGAAACACTACAGGGTCAGAAATAATAAAAGAATCTTAAGACATCAGGAAAGAAGAAAGAACAAAGATACAGATAAATACAAGAGACGTTCCTTCTCCTCTTGAGATTTCTAAATTATATTTGACTGTTGAAGAAAAAACAGTGTAATACCAACAGCAGAAATGAAACAGGATATCACTACAAATCACAAAGCTATTAAAAGGATAATAAGTCTATAAACAACTTATTCTCATAAATTTGACAATTAGGGAGAAACGAACAAGTTCCTCAAAAAGACACACTACCAAAATTCAAGCAGGATGAAGTAAGTAACATGAATAATCCTGTAACGATTAAAGAAATTAAATGGGCAATTACCATACACTCAGTGATTATATCCCTAAGCATTTATCTCAGAGAAATGAAAACTTACATTCATATAAAAGCCTGTACACACATATTCGTCATAGTTTTATTCATAGTAGCTAAAACTGGAAACAATCCAGATTTTAAACATTCCAACTCGACGGCACTCAGCAATGGATGAATGGTTGAACAAACTGTGGAACATCCATATTAGGGAATACTACTCAACAATAAAAAGGAAAGAGTTATCCATGCATGAAACAATTTAGATGAGACTCTGGGGAAGCATTTTAAGTTTTTTTAAAAAGCACATCCTCAAAGGAACAAACTGTGTGATTCCACTTATATAGCATTCTTGACACTGCAGATTATAAAGAATATAGTAATTGTTGGCAGAAGTTAGAGACAAAGTAAGGAGTGGACAAGGATATGAATGCAATTACAAAAGGACAGCACAAGGGGTCCTTGTGGTGATGTAGCTGTTCTGTATCTCAACTATGATGGTGATTATTTTGATGATTTTGGTGACCACAAGTGTCATGAATTGCATAGAACTAAATACACACACATGCGTGTAAAACTGATACAATCTGAATAAAATTGGTATGTTTTATCAAAGCCAGTTTCTTGGCTATCATGTTGTACTACAGTTATGCAAGATGTTACCCCTGGAGAAACTGGGTGCAGAGTACACAGGATCTTTCTGTATTATTTCTTACAAATTCAGGTGCATCTATATTTATCTCAAAAAAAGGTTAACTCTAAAGAATGTTCATTAGAAGAAACCTAAGAGAAACGTTTACACAGACAATAACTATGTTTGAGAGAAAATACTAGGTGTGAGAGCAAGTGTGCAAAGACACTTACATTAGCATTAAGTCACCAAATTGGAGTGGGAGGAGAGCTCATGCTAGCCGATGCCTGAGAAAAGGTACTCTGCCTCGTGTCTTCTTTACTCGGCCAAACATATAATGGTTTGAGAGATCCAAGTGCACAGAGAACCTGTGCCCTGTTCCCTCAGAGTGGCAGTAAGCACCCCCAGTACAGAATGGGTGTGTGCATATTTGGTAGGCCAAGTCAACCCTACGGGGTTCCCAAAAGCCATCAAAGTCTGGAAGCCTGCACAGCCCAGAATAGCCCAGAAAATATGAAGAGTTCTGGATAATCCACTGAGTCTATCCTGACATTTACAGAAGACAATCTGAGGTCCAGGAAGAAAGGCTAGTGCTCTTTCCAAAAACAGGTGACATCTCTGTGTTTTAAACAATTCACGTTAAAGGTCTGTGCCTCTAGAAAAACCTGTTATAAAGATGGCATAATAGCAGTTGTCATCTTAGTTATGACAATTCTTAACATATCTGTCTCTTGGGTCTCTGCTCCAATCTTCCTAGGTTCACCCTGTGTTGGTCTCATAGGGATTTCCTATGTCTTTCTTCCATGTTGGATTCCAACTTTATTCTGTGTCTTTCTCTTTGGTTTACTTCTTGGTTTAATAGAGCACATCTTCAGTTACTTCCTAGACAAGAAAGCATTGGTGTGTATCTAAAATTATCTTCACTCTACTATTTTATTCAATAATTTGTATATAATTCTAGACTGGAAACAATTTTCCTTTAGAATTTTGAAGACACTGTTCTGCTAGTATCCTACCTTCCAATGCTGCTAGAATAGTTTCAATAAAGAGAAGGTGAAACCATTCTAATTCTGGAGCCTTAGTGTATGACTCACTTTTCATTGTTGTTCTTGTCTTTGTCCCTGGGTTCTGAAATTTTACAAGTTAGTCTGGATCCTTTTTTCAGTTGAGCACATAATGGGCCCTTTGACCTGGAAATTGATGCTTTTTTCAGTATGGGAAGTTTTTCTTGAATTGTCTCGTTAACAGCATTCTCCTTTCCCTTTCTGGAATGGTTATCGTTCAGATGTTGAACCCTCTGCGGTATTCCTCCTACACTTCTCATCTTTTCTCTCCTATTTTTTCAGTGTTTTGTCTCTTGTCTCTGTTTTCTGTGATAACACATTTCTTTTACCAAACTGTCTACTGAGTTTTTCACTTCTACTATCATTTTAAAAAATAATTCTAATGCTCGTTTTTATTTCTTGTCTTTTAAAATAGCATCCTATTCTTGTTTCATGGGTATAACATCATTTCTTATCCTTGGAGATAAGTCTTGATTTCCTTCAAGTTACTTTTTTCTGTTTGCTTGCTTGTTTGTTTTGATTTGTTTTTATTGTTGCTATTCTCTATCTTTCATGCTAGAGGCTGTCCTTGGATATCTGGGGGAAATACGTGTAATTTGACCAATGCATCCCTCATAGATCACCACTGCCACTTTCTATAGAGACTAGTCCTTTTGCTAGGAGCTGCCTTGCCTAGGAGACTATGGCCAACTACCTGACAACTCACAGCCAGTGGCTCATGAATATGACCATACAAAAAACCAGCCCTCCTGCTTTAAGGTGAGACCAATTCTGTGGTTCCATTTGTGCTCCAAGGCTCCTTGTGGGATCAGCCTGAGAGTAAAGTCCAGGGGACACTACCTCCTTGTTCAGCTCCTCCCCCTGCTCCCTCTTGCTGCTTTCCTTCCTCCCCCTTACTCTGAGAGCCTATCCTCAATAAATCATGTGCACCTGAAGCCCCATCTCAACCTCTGTTTCTAGGGAACCTGAGACATAATTCTTGGCTGTCTGCTTTTGATTAAGAATAAAGGCTTAAAAGCCTATACTGAAAGCCCTGGGTATAGGAATGGGACCAAATGACTTAGATTCACTGTAGGGAGACAGGGGGAAACAGGGGTGGTCATTCATTTATTGAAAATCCAGTGCCAACATCCTGAGTTCTCTCCCCTTTGGCTGGTCAGAGAATCCAGAGAACAGAGGTAGAGTGTGGCTGCCAGTGATGCAGGAAGTGTGCAGAAAAGAAAGCTGAGGCTGTCTGCGTATGCTTCTCCCTTGGTAAGCAGTCTGTGCCTATTTCCCACAGTGGTACTTTGTCCTCAGCTGTGTCTTGTGTCCCAGTTCAGAGACCCTCTGTTTTATCCTTTCCAAAGACTAATCCCTTACCCTTAGCCTGGTGACGGAGGAGCCTTGCTGCTCAGAGGGCTTGGAGAGGAGAACCAGGGCTTTAACAGCTTCACTATCGCATTTCACCTAGTTCTGATTTTGGCCTGCTCAGTTCTAGAGGTATATAAGACTGCCAAGTCTTTCTTTTTATTTTTAGGATTTTTTCACAAAATTAGGGCTGTTCTCAGCTTTCCCTAGGTTTCAAATTTCTTGGGGCTGCTAAGTCAGTTACCACTCATCCATTTGCTTTTCAGGTTTCAAAACGATTTCTTTTTTTTTCTTTTTTATTCTTTTTTTTGCTATTGTTTCTCCTGCTTTTCTCTCCATCCTCATGATCTTGTATCCTTTTGTTGATCCGTTTATGGTAGTTTTAGTGGGTTTGGGATAGAACAAAAGCACATGAATGGGTTCAATTTGGCAATTTTAACTGGGAAGAGAAAAAAACAACACTAGCGTAATTAATGAGATGTTTCCTCCCAGAATTTTCCCTCCTTGTGAGCCATTTTCGATGACAGACAGACAAGTGACAGCCCCAAGTAAGAGAGGCAAAGGCCAGAGACAGGACGCTGTCTCCTAGCGGAGGATATTACCCTCTCGTGAAGCCCACGCTTCTTCCCTAGCCATAGCCTGAGTCAGCCTCTGAGGACATAAGGGCTGAGTCCAGATTCGGAACGCCAGATTGGAAGGTCAGAAACTCGAGATACACCAGGGAAGCCTTTCTAGAGAAAGTGCTGCAGCAGAACGGGGAGAAAATCTTATCTGCACATCATCCTAACCATTTTAGTGAAAGATTTCATCCCTTCTAGCTTTGCTTCTATCACTCAGTAATGCTAGAAGTCATTCCAGAAAACTTCCACGCTTTCTTGCCCTCTCCCTCTTTGCTGTCCCTTGCTTTGAACTGAAGTGATTGAATTGAAAGCTTTTTGTGTAAAATTAAGTTGAAAACATAGAGAGAAGCAACAACACCACTAGGGAGGTAAAGGGGTATGAACCGCAGTGAGTGGCACTATTACACTCTCATTTTATGGCTGTCCATAAAATTTTTATGTAGTGTCTCAAAAGATACTCATTATTTTTATAAAAATATCCCTGTAGTTATAGCAACAGAAACATTTTTCATAAGCCTAGCTTACATATATCAATATACCTACAAGCTAAATCTATGCTAATTTATTTTTTGAAACTTCTAATGTGCTCCAATCAGAGCTGTCATTATTATGCAATTACACTGACACTTTGATTCACACGGTTTTGTCAGCATAGCCCACAAGCATGTGCCACAAGAATTTATGAACCTATATCAATAAAATTTTGGGGAATGAAGTAGTAATTAAAGGAAAAAAGGAGTAACATGTGAGAGTTATGATTTACAAGTAACATTAGTACAAAAAACATTACTAAGGGTACTCTGTGGGCTGGTACAGGAGAGGTCCATAGAGGGTGACACTACAGGTTACTGCACTGATGGTTTCAAACCCTAGTGACACCACTGGAAAAAGGAAATCACTGTAATTCCTTATTCATAGAATGAGTTGTAGGCAAAGATAGCAGCCTACTTTTCCTCCTAGTTGAAGCTCAGACCTTTTATGTGTTGCACACTAACAACCAAAAATTAGACAAGTTGTGCAAATAAATACTTAAAAGCTTTGATATACTGAACACTAATGATAAAATGCCAGATGAGCTGTGGAATGACATCAAGGACATCATACATGAAGAAAGCAAGAATTTATTGAAAATACAGGAAAGAAAAGACCACAGTGGATGTCAGAAGAGATTTTGAAACGTGCTCGTGAACAATGAGTAGCCAAAGAGAAAGGAAGAAAGCATGATGTAAAAGAGGTGAACAGAAGATTTCAAAGGGCAGTTCAAGAAGACGAAATAAAGCGTTGTGATGACATGTGCAAAGACTTGGAGATAGAAGACCAAAAGGGAAAAAACACATTTGACATTTCTCAAGCTAAAAGAACTGAAGAAAAAATTGAAACTTTGAGTTGCAATATTGAAGGATTCTATGGAGAAAAATGCTAAATGACACAGGAAACATCAAGAGGAGATGGAAGGAAAACACTGAGTTAGTATACCAAAAAGAATTATTTGATTGACCCATTTCAGAAAGCGGCATATGATTAGGAACCAATAATACTGAAAGAAGAAGTCCAACGTGCACTGAAGAAAGCTTTGGGAAAACAAGACTCTAGGATGTGGTGGAATACCAATTGCAATGTCTCAGCAAGAGGATGCTGAGAGGATTGGCTGGATTTTTTCTAAACTAAATCAGAGGCTTCAGTTGCTTAAAAGTACCTCCAAACACTAATGATCTGCTCAAGTTGATAGGCAGATTTTGGAAGCAGTGAGCTGTTACCAGGAAATGTATGAAAAATAAAAAAGAGGACCATACAAACAACTCTTATTGCTTTTCTGATTAAAAACACCATCCCCTATTCCCAGTGATGATCCAGGTTACCCAGAACCTTGGAGTTATTACTGTGACTGACAAAATGTCAATATCATTCAACTCTTCATCATCATCAGTAAATTTTTATGATTTGTGTATTTCTTATGTAAGTATATATGCATTAAAACATATCTGTAAGTATATATGTAATGTTCCCAACCCCTAAAGGCATATAAAGATCAGATTTCTAAAGACAGTGATAAAAGGAAATAATAATGAAAACTAAAAAAAGAAAATGAGGTATTCAACTTACATCAGTACTGACTTATATACGACAGGGACATTAGAACAGAATCCCATTGTGAGCTGGAGATTACCTGTCCTATATATGTACTGTATATAATCATATTTTGGTGATGTCAAGCTACAATTTTCTTCTTGGTACTTCTGGTCATTCCTGTGTTCCCTTGATTTGAGCAGTCAAACAGGAAGTGTTCATTGCTTCAGAGATCTGGCAACAAAGTAGAAAGAGAAATTAATTCTTAGCTTCTGTGTTCGAAAGCTAAATCTTAATTTTTGTGAGGTAGTAAATTAGGAAAACGCATTCAATGAATTCTGAGCACAAACACTCACTCTGGGAGAACGCGTGATGATGACTGCGCGGGGCTTCCCCATCTTGCCAACGCCAGGCTTTGACAGATATCCACAGATAGCTTCCACACCCACAAGGTGCTCCACACCCAGTGAGCGGTGAGTGTATAAGGAATGTCACTGGCCTAAGGTGTCAACAGTGGGTCCTGAGGTACCACAACCTTGCAGGGAGTGTTTCCTGTATCAGATGGCAAGAACATGGCACAAAATGCCGGTAGAAATGAAGTGCTTTGCAGTAGGGACAAAGAGTAGGGCTCAGTGCTGTTTCATCAGAATAAGAGGTGGCAACAAGGACACCTGGGGGATGCCATAGTGGATAGAGAATGACATTGTGTCTGTTTCTTGGTGTCTTGATTACAAATGACAGAAATCAATTTTGGCTATTGTCTTGGATTAAATTGTGTTCCCCAAAAAATGTGTGTGACTACTTGGCTTGGCCATGATGCCCAGTATTGTGTGATGTTCTTTTATGTTGTAAGCCCTGCCTCTATGAGGTTAATGAGGAAGGGTGCATGACAGTTGTGTTGGTGGGGCAAAACTCAATGTGTAAGACTATATTGTGCCTTGGGGCAGCCTCTTGGGATATAAATGAAAGGAAGGCAAGGAGAGATTTGGGGACTTTGTACCACCAAGAAAGCAGATCACGTCCTTTGGAAAGGACCAGGGTCCCTGAGCCTCAGAAGCTTCCAGTCTAGGGGAAGATTGACAAGAAGGACCTTCCTTCAGAACCACAGAGAAAGCCTCCTCTTGGAGCTGACATCCTGAATTGAGACTTTTAATTGACTGTACTGTGATGAAATAAAATTGCTCTTTGTAAAGCCATCTACTTGTGGCATTTCTATGAAAGCAGCACCAGATGACTAAGACAGATATCTTAAAGAAAAATGAAATTCTTTAAGAGGTCTTTGAAAACATGTCCAATCAACTGGAGGTTAAATCACCGACTTGGAAAACAAAGTATGGGAGACAACCATATTCTAGTCCATTCATATTCTCCCATTCTCTCTCAGCAGAGGGAACCTAATTTGTCTGTCAGGGGCAGCAATTTGCCAAGATTAATTAATTGCTTAATTCTTAGCCTCTCTCATAGTTGAGATGATCATGTGACTATACCCTGGCCCGTAAGATGAAGGAAAAGCTGCTAGGTGGTACTTCCAGGAAAGTTCCTTGAAAGGGGCCATACTCTACTGGCTTGAAGCCTTTTGCCCTTCCTACCTTTCTTCTTCCTGTCTAGAATGTGGACATGATGGCTGGAGCTACAGCATCCATATTGTGGCCATGAAGTAATGTTAAGGCTTCAATGCAGTAAGAATGCAGAGCAGAAAGCTACAAGGAGTTTAGGTTCATTGATGACACTGCACAGTTGCTGTGCCAGTGCTGGCCCGGTTATTTCTGGGTTTCACATACATGAGAGAAACCCAGTGTAGGAGGGTCTCTGTTTCTCTCAACTGAATGTAATTCTACCAATTCAGGCACAAAACAGCTAAGTTCCTAAGATGGGACAACACGAAGGAGATGAGTCTGCAACAATGAGTTGAAGCCATAAATTGGTGGCCAGAATAAGGAGTTTGTACTTGCTAAATTCCATGGGCAGCAAGATGACCAGAGTTCTGGGTCAGAGAGGCCAACCTATAAGCACAGTAGAAGAAGGAAGAGAAGATAGAAGAGATTACATTAAAGACAGCATTTCAACACAACAGAACAAACATTGCCAAGTACTGCTTATCAAGAGGCATTAGAAAGAAACAAGTAAATGACAGAAGCATTCCAGAAGTATCACTGAGTGCCAGGGGTCAGTTTTAAGAAGTCATCTACTATACTACCATTGACACATGTGAATCGTGTGTGACAATTTCATTCTTACGTGAGAACTAAATTTGCAGACTCAGGAAAGACAATTCTTACTCATGTAAGCACGTATGCTTCCAAAATAGATCAAGCACAATGTGTATTTCCCAGTGTTGAAACTGCTTTGCCCTTATTCTAACTTTAATGATCACAAACTGCACAACAGAATACTCATTTTCATCCCTAAAGAGACTCAAAAACCTTTAGCTGACAACAGTGATTGAAGAAAGACTCTATTCATTACATTATCCTTATTATGTATGGAAGTAGGTATCACTCAGCAGCTTAACTGTGATACAGTCATTTAGGAATTTGTAAGAGCAAAGAACAGAAAGAAATTTTTTTAATTATAATGTTACAGATGAAAGATCTACCTCAAAAATAAAATAACTTGTTGTGAAAAAAATAAGTGAAGATGGTATTTCAGGAGAATGATCACGAAGACCCTGAACAGGGCAGAGGAGAGCCCTGAACCCCTCCCTCCTGGTCAAGCATCTCAGAGGCAAGTACCTATCCTCCTGTCCTCTACTGTGCCTGCCAGTCCTAGAAGCCCCATTTGAATTTCCTGTGGAGGAGCTGTAGCCTGCTCATATGCTGCAGCAACCATTCCTTCAAGACTTCTCCACCTTCTGGAAAAGAAATGACATCTAATTTTAAACCAAATGTCTGTGACTATTTTGGGAGCAGTGGCTTCCTGGATGGTAACTGTAGAGGGAGCAGGAGCTGGTCTGAGTTATCTTTGGAATTCGTGCTCAGTGTGAGCTTTGTTGAATGACTGCCTGATTGATGGAGCCCAGATCAATCTTTCAAACAGAAGCTAGAGATCCAAGATTGTCTACAGCCCAGTTCCTCTGCCAGTTCTTCCAACCGGTGGGACCTCTCCATTTGTTGAACAGTGGGCACAATCCCAGAAAAGTGTCCCATCTTTTGGTCAAGCAATTGAGAGCTCCAAAAGACCCTCTCCATCATTGCTACCCATACACTACTTTACTCCATGGACTGGGTCAGCATTTCTGTGAAAGCCTGAGGTATGATCTTGTCTTCCCAGTGTCTTTCACCCAAGAATTACAAAGAAACTCATCCTGTGGTGAACCCTCCTAAAGGTCCTCCCTTCCTCATGGCCCATGTAGATCTCTAGCAGTGGTGTAATCCTGTATACCAATGGAGGTGTGGAATTGCTTCTCATTCAAGGATATGTGTTCATGACTGTGAAACAATGAGAACAGGAGAGGAAGTGTAGGTTCCTGTGTGCAAGGCGCCCTCGGGCTGGACTATGTTTCCACCTTCAGATCAGGGAAGGTGATGAGAGCCAGAAACTGTGTTTCACAAGACACGAAGAAACCACATGGCCCTTGTGGCACATGTGGGCCCAATCATCCAAATGGAACTCAGAACTCCTGATAATATAAAAATATACATAGTATCCCGTAAGGGAACTTCCTAGTTGAGATTAGCAGAAGTGGAGGAGAGGAGAGGCACAATTTCCCAGAGACAGTACACTCCACTTACACTCACTTTGAGATTTGAGGGTACTTGTCTTAGTGTGGATTCTTCCAAGAGCAAACCCTGGGTCAAGGACTTAGATGCACCTAACTTATTTGGGGGATAATCCTCAGAAACAAAAGTAGGAAAAGCAAAAAAAAGGAGGAAAGAGAAGCCAGTATTAAGGTGCATTAAATGGCTTATTACTGCTGTAATTGGGATTCAATCTTACTGGAAACCCACTGAGAAACCTTACGAAACAGGCATAGACATTAAACTCCCATGCAGGGCAGGGGGATGGTGAAGGTGTGGTATTCATTCACTGACTTCATCTCCCAATTGGATACAAATGACAGCTGGCAAATTTTTGAGCTGGATCTGTGGAGCAAAGCAAGGTGTTCAGCTCAGCCCCTCTAGCTGCTGGGTGTACAGTCCCTACCACTGCCACCACCATCCCTATAATTCCTTCACCTCCTGATTTCTCTCCTACAGTTGTGTCACTGCCCTTTCTTTCAGTGAGGTTCATAGGTCTAAACTTGAAAGAGGAAGAAAAGAGGCTGATATCTTTGTCCACAACCCATTCTAAGAAAACGGAACTACAGTGTAGCGGTTCTCTCCTTCCCTCATTTTCAGCCTATCTAATTTACCCAAATATTTCTCAACCACCACCATCTAGACCCAAAGAAAAGAACAGGAAGAGGGAGAGGGCAAGAAAAAAGGCCAGTTTTCTGGAATGACTTCTAGCATTACAGAGCCACAGAAGTAGAGATACAAGGGACGAACTGTTTCATTAGGCCCAGGGACTGCCTCCAGTCCTTCAGTGGGTTAGTGTCCACAGCAGTCAGTATATGTTAAGTTATCCTACCATAAAGAGTCCCCGGTGGCACAGAAGATTAAAGACTTGGGTACTGGCCAAATGGTTGGCATTTCAAAACCACCAAGAAGCACCTTAGAAAGCAGACCTGGTGATCTGCTTCCAAAAGGCGGCAGACTTGAAGACCCTGTGGAGCAGTTCTACTCTGCACACATGAGTTAGAATTCAACAGCACTTAACAGTAACATGCTGCAGTGATAGTTTCAACAGTTCACAACAACAAAGGCTCAGTTCTTGCTCGTGCTCGTTGCTCATCATGGATCCCTGTGGCCCACATTTCTTCACTGCAAGACCAGGCTGATGGAGAGCCTTCTGTGGAACACTGCCAGTCCCATGACAGGAAAAGAGAATGATGTGCAGACAGCCACATGCTGTCTCTTAAAGTTTTGACTGGAAACAAGACATGGCACTTGCACTCGTATATCATTGGCCAAGCATAATGTCAATGGGTCACAGAAATATAATAAACTATTCAGAGTTCACCATCTTTTTCATTCATGTCTTTTTTTCTGCTTTAGGATACAATCCAAGATTCCATATTGCATTTAATTCTGCGTCTCCTTAGTCTCTTTGAATCTGTGATAGCTCTTTCCTTTTCTTCCTGACCTTGACATTGTTAAAGAGTAGTGGTTGATTATCTTGTAGACTGTCCTTTTATTTAGGTTTATGTGGTGTTTTCTCATGATTAAAATGAGATCATGTATTTTGAGTGAGACTATCACAGGAGCATTGTTTTGCCCTTCTCAGTGCACCATATAGGGGGCAGGGTTCACGATGTTAATGTGTCTTATTACTGGTATACTAGCTTGATCACTTGGTTAAAGTGATGCTAATGTTTCTTCAAAGCCCTGGTGGCTCAGTGGTTGATAATCCAGCTATTAATCAAAAACTTTGTAGTTTGAATTCACCAGTGGCTCCTTGGAAACCTTATGGGGCATTTCTGCTCTCAAAAAATCCAGGATTGTTGTTTCATAAAAAACAAGGTGAAAATTGTTTTTAGGCAATCAGTGACATGAGACTGTGCCATTTTCAGACGAAAATTACCACTTACAATGGAGAGATATATTTGTCTTTGTTGTTTAGAAGGAGTCCAGCTGTAGCCACTGTTGTTACCTACCTGGGACCACAACTCTCAACCTCTTGCCTTACATGTATTGAATCAGAGTGTTCCCTTCCCTTCTTCATGATCTGGGCAAAGGAAACCCCATTAAATATCTAGATTACTGGCACAATGTCAAGATTTTGAAGACATAAGAAAGAAAATAAGCCCAGACTTCTGATTATGTGGATAGGGGAAGAGTTTCCTAGTAAATGGGTTCAGAACGAGGGAAATATTTTAAAGAAGTATAACACAGGAAAATGTGAAAACTTTGGGGAGTGGGATGGAGGGACACCTTTTGGAGCCCTGCTTATGTGGAACAAGGGAACACATTAGTTAATAAAGCCACTGTTTCATGGCCCAGGTTTCCCTTGATGCCCCTCAGCACTGTGTGCTTTCATGCTAGAGAATAAATTGGCCAGATGAGGAGGCAGTGGGGTCATATGCATCACTAGGCAGACAGAATCATAGACCAACAGGTGACTCTCTAGCTGGAGACACCATGAGATCAAAAGCCCTCTGATTTGCTCCATTGCAGGACAGTGAACAACCTACCACTGTGGACAAAATGTCAGGATTCTGCCACATAGTGTTGTGGAAACTGTGAGGCCAGGTTACAATCTGTGCAACCCCCAAATTTTCCCCTGAACCCAAAAGGCAGTTAGCCAACTGATACCTCAAAAAATTTTTAATAAGATGGTCTCCCTGAAGACAGCAAAACACGGCCTTTGCTTCTTACACACACACTCTCTCTCTGTCTCCCTCTCTTCCCCGACCCAGTTGTCACAAGGACAAAGGACATGATGCTGGAGCCACCCTGTCCTCTACCCTGTATGTCTATTTGTACTAGATAATTAATTTTTCCAGTCTAGCCAAACTTTCTCTTTTTTTCCTTAATATTTTATTGTGCTTTAAATGAAAGTTTATTATACAAGTCAATTTGCCACACAAAACCTTGCACACACTGCTGTGTAACTCTAGCCGCTGTCCCCACACTGTGACAGCGCATTCCTCCTTTCCACTGTGCATTGCCCGTGTCCATTCAACCAGCTCCTGTCCCTCTCCACCGTCTCATCTCACCTCTGTACAGGAACTGCCTAGTTAGTTTAATGTATATATGTAAGCCAAGAAGCACACTATGTCTTATAGTCTAGCCCAATCTGTCTGAAGAGTTGCCTTCGGGACTGGTTCCAGCTCTAGACTCACAGAGTCCAGGGGCCATGTCTTCCAGCAACCCTCCAGTCTGTGGGACCATCAAGTCTGGTCTTTTAACTCTTTCAGTGCTGGTTCTACATACACATTTTTCTCCTGCTGTGTCAGGAACTTGATGTTGTATTCCCTGTCACGGCAGTCATTGATCGTCACCAGGCAGCATCTGCTTCTTCTAACTCATGCCCACAGAGTCTCTGGATTATATGGCTGGCCAAACTTTCTAAACAAAACAAAACCAGGTTTCTAAACATCAAGCGGGGAGAGGAAGCCACAAGAAGGAAGAAGAAAGAAAAGTCAGCCCAGCCTTTCTCTCCCCTGTGAAGTCTTCTTGGCCCACCAGGGAACAGTACCTCCATCAATAGCTACTATAATAATCACTATGTGCCAGTCAAGTGCCCAGTCCTGAAGAGATATTGTTTCTGTTGTTGAGCACCTCATATTTTCATGGGGGAGGAAAATATATAAAAGACTAGGGACCCTGAAGTATGCCTTGTGTAAGAGGGAAGTAGCTATACGTCACAGGTGAGGATTCCAATGCAAGTCTTCATTTAAAAAAAAAAAAAAAAAAAAAAACCTTTCCCTGTTGCTAAATAAGTGTTGCTTACCTAGTAGAGAAAACAGTGCTATCAAGTCAATGCCAACTCATAACAACCCCATAGGACAGAGCAGAACCGCCCCCAGAGTTTCCAAGGAGTGCCTGGCAGGTTGGAACTGCCGATCTTTTGGTTAGCAATCATAGCACTTAACCACTACACCACCAGGGTTTGGGGTGAAATACTGTGGTGCTATTAATGGAAACCCTGATGGTGTAGTGGATAAGTGTTATGTTTGCTAACCAAAAGGTCAGTAGTTCAAATCCACAGGTTCTCTTCACAAACTCTATGAAGGAGTTCTACCCTGTTCTGCAGGGTTGCTAATGAGTCAGAGTCGACTCAAGGGCGGTGGAGCTTTTTTTGTTGGTTGTTTTTTTTTAATTCTGGAAATGGCTGGAGAATAAGGAACTAAGTGGGACAGAGAGGAAAACCCAGTAACCTGGGAATATTTGTGTATTATGAGAATGATTGAGAATTACACAATAGTCTAGAAAATGGATGAAGATGCCTGATGTAAACAGAGTAGAGGTGTCAGCAAACTGGAGGTGAGAAGGCTTTGCAGCTGGTATGACAGCAAAGGAAGAAAGGAGGAGAAGAGAAAAGGACTCCCTGTTTCCGGCTTGGGTGACAGGGAAGACGGGGCTCCACAGGCCTATGACAAGCAGCGCTAGAGGAAAAATGGGTGTCTTGTATCCTTCCTTTTGCCGTACTCGACTTGGCACATGCCTCCTCCAACCATCTCTGACCCTAGAGGATAGTGACCGTTGGGTGGTAAGATACGTCTTGAAAGTCACTGATGTTTCTCCCTTTACTTCCTTGATACTGTTGAGGTTTAAGGTTTTCCAAAACACAAGGAACTTGCCTATAGAAACTTAACACGGTGGGTTTTGCATCCCGAAGTTAAGCCACTGAGCTGTTCACGGGTTATGTGCAGGGACTTGGAGAGGAAAGGAGACACTCAGGGGAAGAAAGGAGCACGGGAACTGAGGAAAAGGAGACAATCATGTCCACAAGCTCTGAGAGGCAGTGCTCCCAACTCTGCTGAGGAAACTCAGAGAGTGTGGCTGAGGCCTGTTACAGGCTTCCAACACCCGAAACCAAAGCCCTTTGCCATCAAGTCCATCCCCGATACCGACTCGCAGTGCCCGATAGGACAGAGTAGAACTTCCTCCAAAGAGTTTCTCAGGATCTACTGGTGGATTTGAGCTGCCGATCTTTTTTGTTAGCAGCTATAACACTTAATCACTACACTACCAGCCTTTCCAACTGGCTCATGGCCTCGTGAAAGACTTCGGGACCCCAGGAGTGGCAGTGCCAAGGAGCCAGGAACAGGAGGCGTCTCTGCAGAACGCGGCGCCGACAGTAAAGAGGCCCTCCGGATCTCTGCAGCTGTATTAAACCACACGTCTTGGTATTAGGGGGAGGGCGGAGCACCTCTAAAATCGAGATCAGTTTCCTGCCAGCTCTGTGGAATGAGTACAGGGAGGAGCCAGGGGACTAGGCTGACGTAAATAAATAAAGGAATGCACTGTTTCTTGCACGTACTTCTCTCTACTCTCTGGGCAGAATCAGTCTCTCATTCATCACAGCGGTCCCAGCACTCAGCTGAGATGACATGCTGCAGGACGACAGATGCAGAAACGGGGCTGTGTGCACCCTTTCCCCATCAAACTAATGGACACTCTTGTACCCATCTCTCTGTACCCCAGGGACTGGCAGGCTGGGTTCTAAAAAGGAGGTGGCGTTCCAAGCTTCCACTTTTAACAATGCTTATAAAATAAAACAAACGACCCAAACCCACCGCCGTCGAGTTGATTTCGACCCACTGCGGTGCTGTAGGTCACAGTAGAACTGCCCATAAAATTTCCAGGGAGCACCTCGTGGATTTGAACTGCCAAGCTTTTGGTTAGCAGATGTAGCACTTAACCACTACACCACCAGGGTTTCCAAAATGCCTATGGAGTATGAGAAAACACTAAACAGAATGGGGAGAGGGTCTATCCGTTGCAGCTCCAACTGTAGTTAGTTACTTTCATAGCTGGCTCTACGAAGCCAATGGGGACATGGTCTCAGAGAGGCGAGGAACAGGGCAGCACGAAGCCGGGCAATGCAGAGCCAGACCGGTATAGGTGGCGTTGCGCTTGCGCATTGCAGACTCTGAAGCCGCCGGGCCCTTAGCAAGGTAGGCGGGGTCTGCCCGGGCATCCGGGTCCCTCACCCCGCCCCTGCCGCATGAATGAGAGGCGCGGTGCCCGCCCCTCCCCCGCCGGGCCCGCCCCTCCCTGGGGGCTGCCGAGCGCAGTTCGCGGCCGCTGCCTCAGCTGCTCTCGTTCGGGACTGTCGCTTGTTGCCGGCAGCCCGCCGCCGGGTGCTGAAGGTCCCGCAAGCTTGCTGTCGCTACCGCTGCCGGCGCGCCAGAGTAAGTGAGCGAGCAAGGGTGGGAGGCGCGCAGGGGTGGGAGGCTCAGAGGCCCGCCGTGCCCGGGTGGAAGTTTAGGGGACAGAAGGGACTCTCGATCCGGGATGCTGAGAATACTGCGCGCGGGCCCGCGCCAGCCTCCCCCCTCCCCCCCCAACACTTTTTAGGCTCCTCGGCGTCCCTATTCTGGGTAGGGAGGGATGGAGGCACTGGGCTTGGGAGGGAGGCAGAGGAGGGTCCAGTGCGGCCCCGGGGCCGGAGGGTGAATCCCGTACAAAGGGCGGTGCGGGGCTGTCACCAGGAGGTCATCGAGGGGAGGAAGTTCGTGTCGCCCCGCACGGACTGGGAACGCATCCACCAGGCAGCTGCGCGTCGCTAACCCGTGCCTGGCGTCGGGTCCCAGGGCGTGGGAGACGGCTAGGACGAGCTGGGAGGCGAGGACGGCTGCTTGAGTGTTGGCGATGGGAACGCGCCTTGAGGGGCGCGGCGTGGCAGTGTTTTCCTAGTCCCGATTTACTCCTCCCCTTTCTTTGTGGCGCTTGTCGTGCCCGTTTGTCACCGTTTGCATGGCTGTGGTCTGGGTTGAGACCTCTCGCTTTAGCTTACTCGTTAATGGAAGTCATGTAGTGGCCTCGTCATCTGGGGGTTGGAGGAGCGTGTGTGTGGTTCCAAGACTGGAGAATTAAAGACCCTCCTTTGTTTCCAGAGACCTGATAGTGCATGTGTGGGTGCATATTGAAGGCACCTATGAAATAAGAGAATCAGAAATCATCAGTAAGAATATAAGGGGGAAAAGACGTATTACTTCATTGACCCTTTACCCAGTTGTCTCTGATGTTATTTCAGGCAGCATTTTCTTGTTCCTTACTGTAAAACCAGTAGATTTGTTAGTTGAGAATGCCTGTATTCTCGTATACATCTAGAACACTCTACTTTAGGGTTTAGTTAATGGACATATATATGTTCATATACATGTAAGTGGGAATAAGAGGGTACATATAGGTCACGGCTTTCTGGGTTTAATTAACTGGTAATATGTCTGTGCACTCACATACATGTTTATAGGAACATACCAGTGTATTTGGAATATCGTTTCCTCGGCCCTTTAGTACAGGCAGATTTTGTTTCTTCCTGCCCCCTTGGTGTTAATAACAGGGTGGTCCAGCAGGTTCTTCCCACCTTCTTGTTGTTTTTTTCCGTTAATGCTTTGGCAGAGGGTTTTGTTGCATATTAACCTGGCATGCACCCTAGCTTTGATCCAAAATTTTCCTGTGCTCTGTTGTCTGGTTGTGCAGCCCAGCTCAATGGCTCCTCTTACAGGACTACTGGAAAACAGACCACCTTTTTTTTCATTGTCCTGATCACCAGAAAAGAAGAGAGATCTGCAGGTTCCCACAGACTTTGCCTTAGTTAGACTGCCTCACTGTGCTGTTTGTCTTTGGTAAAGTTTATGAGGAGTTAAAGCTGATGTGGACCAGTTAAGAAGAGGCAGTTGTAAAAGCACCAGCCATTTCTTGCAATTTCAGATGTACCTGTAAGTTTTAGTAGACAGCTATAACTTTGGTTGTATAAGGAGTTTCAGGTTCTTTTTTACCCTTTTAATTTTCCACAGTGTTGAAAATCAGCTAAACTCAGCTATAGGAAACACACCTCCAAAAAATATTTTTATTATGATCTTGTCGTTAAAAATAGCAGTGGTAAAGAAATGAAGAGGAGAGTAATTGGGGACGATGAGGTGTTTAACTGGATGGGTTTGATTTTCTTTATAGTTCTCTTTACAATTATTTTTTAAATTATTTGAATTTTACTTCCTGGTAGTTTTGAGTATAAAATGAGGTATAAACTAAGCAATCTCCCACAGCAGCTGTTTATGTATATTCTCCCAGTTTCAAACATTTGCTTTTAATTTGAAGGGGAAATTTTCCATTGGTTGGATCAGGATCCATTATTCTTGGCAAAATTCTTACCTTATGTTACCATGGTTAGATTCTTTTGTTTTGGGTAGAGGTTAAAATTGATAAAAGTTGATTTTTCAACTGGAAAAGTTGTAGTTTTATGATGTAAGGTGTAAATAGAATTTTAATGTCAATTAATTTAATTAGATAAGTCAAATGCAAGAGCTTCATTAACTAGTGGCACTAATATTGAAGCACCCCAATACATTTATAAATCCCTGTCTTGATTGCATGAGGCATTTTTTAGAAATGGCCTTGAAACAAAACATAAGAGGGACAGTTAGATAAACAGAGTGTAACCGGAATTATTACTGAAATAGGCTTGCGTAGTATCACAGTACAGTGGAACTTTAATTTTGCAAGAGTGACTTAGCTATTTTTTGTGTAAACAAAAGTACCTAAATACAGCCTGGCCTTGTTCAGCATTCTGTTAATCAAAATCTTTGCCAGCCTATAGTTCAGTATTTTTTTATTATGATTTCCAAACCAAAAACCCACTGCCTCCAAGTAAAAAATGGTCCCATAGCAATGCTTACATGACTTAACACAGTAGTAGAATGTTTGAAAAATAATTATGCTTTCTATTCTGTGGCTCTCGTTTTTTGTATCTGTCATTTTCTCCCCATTTTACTGAGTATTAGTACATACAGATGGTAAAATCTGCAGTCTTAAATATTTGGATTTTTTTTTCCTGTCTTAATGCAGTTGAACATGTACATAGAAGAAAAAGTGTATTCCAATAGTAGGCCTTTGTACCATCATGCCTGTTCCCAGTTTCCAGTTCTCAGGAAACAGCCGCTTTCAACTGTTAGCAGTTCCTTCTCATATTTGTCTTCATATTTATTTTGTTTTTAATGATTATACTGCTGTTTATTGATTTTTTTACAGCTTTAGATCCATGGGCTTCTACTTTGAAAGTTGAGGACTTAGCTCTACCCCACAACCATCTCTCCATGCCCCACTTATAACTACACTTTATAGTTGTCAATTAAGTCGTCATTCAGTATTTATGTGATTATGACAATGTACTTGTTATTCTCGAAGGAACCATGTAGGGTACTATTACTAAATAATCACCTCTTTTGTTTGTATGTTTTTCGTTTGCATAGTTGTCTTTGTACCAGTCACTTAATTGACCCTCAAACTCTGTAACAGAACTGATAATCTCTCAGTATTTTCAAGTTACCTCTCAGTTTCATTTCTTTTTTCTTGGAGGCAGCCTTACTGGAGCCCTCTGTCTCTGATGCCAGTCTGGATTGGTTTGATCTCTGGGCTGCAGTAACACTGTAATTGTGGGGCTTCCCTTTGTTATCATCACGGGAATTCCCTTTGCATTCCTCCTGTGTTAGGTGTCCTATTTCCTGGATCCCATGTCTTCCTTACTCTTATTGGCTTCCTGGGAAAGGACACATACAAAGTCTGAAATTCCTCCCAGAATTCAGAAGTTGCGTGTCTGGAGATGTCTGCATTTTACCCTCACACTTGAATGGTGGTTTAGCTGGATGTTAAATGCTGGATTAAAAATTAGTGTCCCTCTTTTGAAGGCGTTGTTTCATTAGCTTCCAGTGTTGCTGTTAGGAAATCCAGTGCCATTCTAATCCCCATTGCCTTGAAAATGACTTCCCCGCAAACACACTCTGGAGATTTTTACAATCAGTGTTTATTCCTGATGTTGTGAAGGTCTGTGGTGGTCTTTCACTTTGCTCCTCTGACAGATTGCAGTTTCCAAAAGCCAAGCCAAAAAGCCAAGTGCCGAAATGACTTCATATACATGAATATGCACACTACCTTCACCCGAAGAAGCCCTCTTTGTGGTATTGAAAGGCAGGTCTGTCTCTTGTCCCTTGTACCCGGGTAGACACAAGTGCGTCCCAGGATGTTTTAGATCTTGTACCAGCATTGTGGGTTAGGAGCACGGCTCAGGGGTCAGGAACATGCACCTGAACAGTGTCGACTGCTTGATGTTGCCGTCTGCACAGGCGCCCGCCTTCCCGTTTGTTGTGTGGCAGCTCTTCAGACATTTAGATCAAGCACTATTGATGGATGGATATTTGTGGAGGAAAGGTGTTGAGGCTACTTTCATTACGTTTAAATGGAATCATCTCTGGAGATATCAGTTGATATCAGAGACAGTTTCTTCAAGCAATTAAATGCAGTCATTTTTGGAATCAACACAAAGTGCATTAAAAAAAAAAATCCAAATCCGCTTTAGGAAGTGACAGAACCACTCATGACCAAAAAGAAATTATCATTAATCTTCATAATTAAATGTCTCGTGAGTAGATATGGTAAATATAAAAAAACCCACCCACTGCTTTTGTTTACAAAAATTTCTCTGATGAGAAGATAAATACAAACGGAGCTCTGAAGACCGTAGCTTGACTAGACATTGATAGTGACTTTTATGTTGGTCACATAGATACATTTTTAAATATTCTTTTTTGACTCATGCATTTTTTCTGTTCTCAGCTCCTTTGTCCCGCATCTCGCTTTTCTGTTACTGCACCTGAGTGACTGTTGCCAGAGAACTTCAGGTATATAACCCCAAATCTGAAGAGTATACTTAGCACTGCCCAGCAAAACTACCACCCATTGCTAGTAGGGTTTTTTCCGACTTTTAACTGTCTCTCAATTCCTTAAACTCATCAGCTGCTCCTCTTCCCACTCAGATAAACTGTTCTTATACTTCATTGGGGATTTAAAAATTATCAAGCAAAGCCCCTAATCTTCCCCTCTCCAAATGTAGAAACCTGTCTTACCATGTTTCCTGTCTTCCTTTCCTTTTCTTGCAAAGTAGAAGTCTGTCTGCTCTTACCGAGGCCATCCCTGCTCCCCACCCTGCAGCCCCTCCCCTCTTGTCAGGGCCCTGTCCTGCGTTTGTGTCTGGCTTATTGCTTCAGTGGCAGCATCTCTCTGTGGACCATCCATGTCAGTACACACAGATGCTCTGATACTACTCTTCTTTAAGAACAAGTACAATAAAATATTACAACAACAAACAGCTTTTCGTCTGACCTCCCATCTGTCCCTTTCTGTCTACCTTCGTGGTTAAATGTCTCAGAGAGAAGTCTACAATTACTTCCTCTGTAGTGTGTACCACTCTCTGAAATGCTGTTGTTGACCAGTTGTATTTTACTTTTTTTAAAAAGTGGGGTGAGAATATACACAGCAAAACATCACTAATTCAACAATTCTACATGTATTATTCAGTGACATTGATTATATTTTTCAAGCTGTACAGCCGTTCTTGATATGCTTTTGCAAATCATTCTGTCTTTGTTAATATGAACTCACTAGCCTGTAAACAGAAACTCCCCCTTCACCCTCCCTCACGCCTTTCGTAATCACTATTAGTTTTTGGTTTCTACATTTACTTACTTCATATAAGTGAGATCATACAGTGTCTGTCCTTTTACAACTGACTTATTTTGCTCAGCATAATATTTTCAAGATTCATGCATGCCAGAACTTCATCTCTCTTTATGGCTGTGTAATACACTATTGTACATATGGTCCTCGTTTTGTTTAGCCATTGTTCTGTTGAGGGACATATCAGTTGTTTTTACCTTTCGGTCTATTGTGAAAAGTGCTTTCGTGAAACTTTTGGTTTGTGTTGCTGCTTTGTTGATCTTCTTTTTTCCCCACTTTCTTCATTAGAAAGTCGGCTCCAGGAAAGTAGGACCTCGTCTGTTCTCTGCATTACTATGTCCTATAGGAGAGCAGATGACACAAACACCTACTCAATATTACAAGCACAAAAGGCACAACTGACGTTTCCAACCAGTAGAATAGCTCTTTTTAAGCATTTATACCAAGAACATTCATTTTGATTTATTTTTTTAACTAGCCAGCATTTATTACTACACTTAGAAAAACTTGTAGACTGTATTAATGATTTAATTTTATAAGTATAATTTAATATTGGCAATGAAACACCCAGATTTTGGAGTCAGACTGCTTGGATTGAAGTTTGTCATGGATTGAATTGTGTCCCCACAAAATAATGTGTTGAATTTCTGATCCTTATGCCTGTTGTGATCGTATTTAGAAACAGAGTTTTTCTTATGTTACCACTCTAGGATGGGTCCTAAAGCTAATCACTTCTGAGTTATGAAAAGACCAGAATAGACACAGAGATAGACACACATAAGGGATGTAAAAATGGTGCATGGGAGTGGCATCAGGCCTTCTCATCTGACTTGACAAGGTGGGAGGAAAATCATAAGTATCAATAGTCCAAAAGATTGCTGTGAGGCAGAGGTCAAATATACTGCCTCTTTCCAGCCTTTTTCCATTTCTGATACCAGCCATCCCTCCCACAGCACTCTCCTCCTCTACTGACTTCAGTAATTATTTGCAATAGCCACACAGAACTCACAGAACATATTCATGGTTATAGAGTTAATTAGGAAGTAGCAGGTTACAATTCAGTATCAGAAACACCTGAGAATATGGTCCTGCGATCAGGCTTCTGTCATTTATGTCTGTAGGCTGGTGTCTCTCTGGCCCTTTGCCTCTTGGCCCCTGGGCTCACCTGTGTCCTGCTCAGGCAAGTGTTACATAGCTCTTTTAGCCCCATCAGTAAGTACCCAGAGGCACCCCACTCCACTGGTAAATCTTGACCTGAAGGCACTCAGCTCTCTAGCTCCATGGGTCAGCAAGCCTAGGTTCACTAACAGGTGCCCAAAGACAAGCCTCTGTGAGCATCTTCTGCTTCAAGGCACTCAGTTTTCCCATTCTGTGGGCCAGGAAGCCTACTGCGCCATCTCCTGATGATCTCCTTATTCTGCTGCTGCTGTTTCTTTGCTCTGCTGCTGCTGCTGCTTCTCACTGTCTCTTGCTGTCTCCAGTGGTACAGCTTCCTGTCTCTGTCTCCTGGATCCATAGGACATGCTCAGCTTCTGTCTCTTCTTGGTAGTTGAGGCCTACCCTTTCTACATCTGGAATGGCTCATTTTAAACCTAGTGGGATGGCAAAACTGACCAATCCCCTTGTTTGGGTTTCACATACTTTATTTGCATGGTTCCATTCCCATAATGGTGCCATGTACCTTATTTGCATTCTTAGCAAGCTGTCAGATCACCTTGGTGGGCCACAGGACGTTATATGCATAATCTCGCTGAGTCATCTCGTGGGGGTTTCAAGACCATGCCAAGAAAGACGACGTAAAAGTGATCCATCACACCACAGTGGGGAAGACATAGCCTTGTGAGGATCACCCAGGACTACCAACAGGGAATCAACATTGCTGAGACCCTGATTTAGACTTGCAGCCTCTGGAGAGGGAGAAAATCATTTTCTTTAGAGCCACTCACTGGTAGTATTTTGTTATAGTAATACTAGGGTTGAATTTCAGCTCTTTTGCCTTTCATCATGTGACCTTGGGAAGTTTTATTCTCTGTTTCCTTGTCTGTACTGTGGAAATCAAAAGTAATAATAATCTCCATCAAATTGATTCTGACTCGTAGCAACCCCATAGGACAGAATAGAGCTGCTCCATAGAGTTTCCAGGGAACACCTGGTGGATTTGAACTGCTGACTTTTTGCTTAGCAGCTGTAGCTCTTAACCACTACACCACTAGGATTTCGCACATGCGTGTTATTTTCTGTTTGTTGGGTCAAATGAGATAACATGTAAAATGCTACATTCATCTCTTGACATGGAGGTAAACTCACTGAAAAATAATTATAGGTATTGTTTGTGTAACCTTCAGTTTATAATATTTGACTTTAGCTTGGTTACTGATATTTTTTGTCCCAAGTACTTGTATCAACTGGAGTATGTTGGCTATGAATGTGACTCAGCTGCTTTTGCTGTGGTGTTTTTTCTGATTTCCTTGCCTCTCTAGGTCCCCCGCTCCTTGTGGTAGATTGATAAACTGATCTTACCAGTTGCCCAGTGAGGACCCTATAGCACTTCTTAGCAGTTCAGTCATTTGATAAATCATTTTGATCACTTGATAAAATTATTTTATTCCTAGACACGTCCTGTTCTTTATTTGGATCATCCAGAAGTGAGCTTCCCTCTTCATGTTATTCCACGTTAAATTTTCTTATTTCTGGAAATGGAACTTTTATATCACTCAGCAAGCACATCAACAGATTTTCTCAAGTAACTCTAACACACTGTTCTGTTCACTTACTAACTACTAGGAGAATAAATAATTTATATGTACGGGGAAAATAACAACATAAAGTCCACTTTGAGGCCCCTGTGAGTAATAAAAGCTGTAGGCTGTGTTATAGTTCAGAGAAGGCAAAGTTACCCTACAGCTTTTCTGTATGTTTGTTGTTAGTTTTAACTTATCCTCGTATTATTTGCCTTGACTTGTGTTTTGAATGTATGCATAATAGTCGTGGAAATATTTTTAGACTTTAAAGTAAATAAGATACAAGCTAAATTTTAGATCAGTTTTTAATTTTAGAAATTATTTCATAATGTAATTGGCTTAGCAGTTGCCCCTTTCTTTTCTTGCCTAGGTAGGCAGTGGGGACTCCCAATTATCCAAGTATTTCATATGTCAGAGTATAGGGCTGGGTAGATTGAAGGTTCTAAAAGAATTCCAGATGGTTTGAAAGGAACTGTGAGCAGTCCAGCTAATGCACTCCATTGAAAGCCAGCTGGCTGAGCCCTGTCTGCTGTGGAGGTAGGAACCAGACACTTTGTTTCATGCCAGCTGGCTCTAAAGTAGCTGGCCAGTGGCCTTATTTTTAGTTGTCCACTCTTGGGAAAGCCAGCCTGGGGCCTCCATCTGCCTTAAAAACAGTCTGACAGCAGAGAGTTGCACTAAGGGACTTTGCAGGGAGTGGGAGCAAGCCTGGAACAACGAGTGGCAAGGGAAAGGAAGCCACTTTTTAAATAGCATTATAAGTGGACTAAAGTTATGAATTCGCTCTGGCAAAGTTTAATGCAACTTGAATTTTTAGGCAGACAGTGCTCTTAGGAGCAAGCAGTAAAGTTGCATACTACTGAAGTAGCTCTTGTGAATGTTTGTATGTGGCTAAGAACTTCCTCTTTACCTGTTTTCAAAGTTCCTGTTTTCATTTATTGACATTTCCTAACATAATATTTACTTATTCTTTTAATATTTTTCTTCTTGAGTGGTTATTTGGATCAGTAAAATTTTTCTTCTGCTCATAAAATATATTCTCACATAGACCTTAGGCTTCTGTAGAAAGTTAATGGTGTATGTTTATTGAATGCTGAAAGTTAATATTTTATAACCTATCACTATGCCGTTTGTTGCCTTTAAAAAAATTAAATTACAAATCTAACTGGGAATTATTTAAACTGGGAGTGTGACTGGCACTGTATTACCTATTGTATTGTATTAAATTCATCTAGGTGAGCCTAAAATCCTGAACTGTCCAAAATTTGAATATATGAAATTGTGCTCAGTATCAGCTGTGAATGACTCTAGTTATCATATCCAACTATGCTCTTTATCTTGAACTGAAAGAAAAAGTTGGCAGATAATAAAACACTGAGCTAATGTATGAGCTAATGTAGTTTATAGGAAATGGGTGGGAAGGGAAATCAAAGGTGTAGCCTCTCATTCTTTTTCTTCAGTGGTAAAGAAATTGCAAAACCTTTTCAGAAATACGTTGAAAATGTTGTGATTGGCCGTAATTACATAAACATTCTTACTTGAACTTGTTGATTGCCCCTGAAAACAGACCAGAAGGAATTTATGAGGTATTAAAAACGATTATTTAGAAAAAAGTCACATAACAATGTATCAATAGCGTGGGACAATATTGCATCCAGAAAATTATTTTTCACAGTAGCTGACCTATACTAAAATTCTTTGCCTCAATAACTTTACAGTTACTGCTTAGTTACTCTTTATGGCAGCCCTCAGTATGTTGTTTATGGATAATAAAATCAAAGATCAAAAAGCAACTAGTCCAGGTTCACAAGGTCAGGGGCCAAGTTTAGAACCCTGGTCTTCACTTTCCAGAACTCACTACCTGTCACCCTTGATGCTGTCAACTTTTACAAGAATACTCTTTTGATGATTGGAATCCTACTCTGCACTGGCACTTCTGGAAGGCTATTGATCAAGTTCAGAGACCTTTGCAAACAAGACCTGGATAATAAAGACAGATTTAGGGAAGAATAGGGTTATAGGGTCACTATAAGTTGGAATGGTCTTGGTGGCAGTGTGTTTGGGTTTTTTTATAGGTGGTAGGAATCTGGATTGTTGTTTTTTTGTTGTTGTTGTTTTGTTTTGCTAATGCTGTTGGAGTAATTAGCTGTTTATTCTAAAATAGTTAAACTGCTGTAGTAAGTTAAAATGACGTGTTAGACTTAGCGTTAGAGTGAGGCAGAGAGATGTATTAGTTGCTCTAACAAATTTGACAGCTTAAAGTTTATTTTGTCACAGTTCTGGAGGCCAGAAGTCAGAAATCAACATGTTATACACCCTCTAAAGGAGCTAGAGAAGAATCTGTGCCTCTTCCAGCTTTTGATGGCACTAGGCATTCCTTGGTTTGTGACAGCGTAATTCCAGTCTCTGCCTCCATCTTATGGCTTTTTCCTCTTTCTCTGTCTTATGAAGACGCTTGTCATTGGATTTAGGGCCCACCCATAAACCCAGAATGAGTTCATCTCAAGATCCTTAATTATATATATCTCCAAGACTTCTTTTCCAAATAAGGTCATACTCACAGTTCAGAAGATTAAGATATAGACATTATCTTTTGGGGGACTCCCATTCAACCTACCACAGAGGGTAAAAATTTCCTTGATGACAATTTTTAGGTTGACTGCTCTATCACACAGAATACCAAATTAGGCAAATACTTAATAGACCATGATACAAAATGAGGTAAGGCAGGTCATGTATTAGAAGTAGAGAAGGACAAAAGACTGAGGCTCAGAGGAAAATCTGGGAGTCAAGGAAAGCTTCATAAAGGTAGTATTATTTGAATGGATAGAATTTCATTAGGTAACTGGGGATAGCCTTGAATGTGCAGATACTGACAAAACCAAGGACAAAGATAGGGGAGCATCAGTTAATGCATTGACTAAAGTGTGGTATTTGAGAACTAGTGGAGGATGAGGCTGAAAAAGCAAGCCACTTCATGGGACACCTTTAGTGCTGAGTTAATGAATTTGTATTTGGTTTGGAACTGCTTATCCATGGGAAGCTACAGTACAGGGTTTTCTAACAGGAACATTCTAGACTACAATAAAATTCTTTGAAAAAATTATGTCATTTTGGGGTTGTGTTTTCATTTGGTTGTTCTGTAGAAAGATTTTCAGAGGGGTCCATAATCCTAAAAATAAGAGTAATAATGTTATGACCCACTGTTTTCTTAGAAATGAAATGATTTATGTTTTGAAGAGGTTTCTGTAAGACTGTTGATTTTCTGTTTGGTTTACTTTGAACTACTCAAAAGATAATTTGGAAATTGAGCTCTAAAAAACCTTAGTCAGCACTGTCTGTGAAATACAGTGTGAGTGTTACATCCTAAAAATTATAACACTGTTTCAGGAGGAATATAAAGAAGGCCCTAGATTCTTATAAAAACAATCAAATGATTACCCAAAAAGAAAATCTCAGAGCAGTTTAGAATGCAGCTGTGACTTCTATTTTCTATGTCTTGATTTTTCTCTATTTTGGTTCATTACTGCCATCCATTGAGAGCTCCAGAATTACATAAAAGCACAGCACAGTCCCGAGGCGGGGGAAGGGACCACTGCATTCCTAAAAGGTTTTTATTGTTGTTTAGGTGTACTTTGTAAAACTGCCTGCTCTCCCCTGTGGGTTTTCTGTGAAATAATCTACTTCAGGGATAAAACAGTATTCCTTATATAACTATCTGACCGTATGATACAAGGAGAAAATGGTTGTTTTCGATATGACTCACTCAACTTCTAAAGTCACTGCTATGTAAGTTTTTTGCATTGATCCTTTTATTTTGTACTTTTCAGGCTTCCCTGCTAGTGAAGCGATTCTTCTTACATTTTTTTTATTATGAAAAGTTATAAAAATACTCAAAAATAGAGAAATAGTGTAACATACACCTATAAAACCCATCGCTCAGATTCAAATGTTAGGAAGTTTCCCAGACATTTAACCCTGACAGACTTCTATCTGAATCTCTGAAAAATGACCATGTTTTCTGATAGACCCAAAATGCCATTCTCACACCTAATAAAATTAGCATTTACTTCTTAGGATCATCTAATACCTTGATACTATTCGGATTTGACCAGTTGTGTCAAGAATTTCTTTTTTAGAGATGGTTTGTTCACACTGGGATTCCAAATCCACAGACTACGTTCAGTCATTTGTCTGTTTTATCTATTTTGATCTATAACTGTTCTTTCTCCCTCCCGCTGCGGTATCATGGACTAGTTTAGTTGCAGGAACTGGGTCGCTTCTGAGTTGTCCTGTTAAATTTCTCACATTTGGGATTCATCTACTTACTTCATTGTGGTGTCAGTTTGTTGCTCTGTTCCCTGTATTTGCTATGAATGGAAATTGGTTCTAGAGGACTAATTAAAATTAGATTTAAGGTTTTGGGCAAGGATGCTTAGTGAGTGTTTAATATTACATCACATCTGGAGCCTCAGCAGGCCTGGCTATCCCACTTCTAGTGTTGCTAAAAGATCCCACTGAAGGTCTAGTCAACATCAGTTATGTCATTCACGGTGGCAAAATGGTCACTTACTTATTCTGTCATCTGTCTAGTTTATTGGCAGGAATTCTAAGCTAGGACTGTTTGGAGTGGCCTGAAATAGTTTATATGAAAGACTAACAAGTAGTTTTATACTATTTTGCCCTTGATAAAGCTAACAGGTTTGAATTAATATAAAAGGAATTGAGTTAATCTTCTGTCGTAATATTACAATGAAATTCTGAATATCGTACCACATGTGGATGATTGCTTTTCTTGTATAATTGATGTGTGTACTTCAGTTCTTCTGAAAGGAAAAGGTGAGTTGTATGAAAGCTTTGATAAACTAGAATAAGGCAGTGGAAAGGAAAGAGTTACTGGATTAGGATATGAAGTCAGGGGTTTTCATGAGCCAGTTTGGTCCCTCTTCCTTAAATGCCACCTAATGTCTGGCCCATTTAGGTTTCATAGACTCAAGTTTCTGGCTCTAAGCTCCTGGGTAGATGCTGAGCCTGAGATCAACAACAATTAATAAACAACGCTGCAAAAGAGATTCATATTGTTTTTTAATTTAGCTCTTCAATAAAATGAGAACAAAAATAGTAATAATCTATAAATAAGACTGCAAAAGAGAGTCATATTGTTTTTTAATTTAGTTCTTCAATAAAATGAGAACAAAAATAGTAACAATCTGTATAGGAGTATTAGTTTTCTTGATCTCTTTGCTTCTTCAGTTGTTATTTTGAGTGAACTAACCCTTTGATCTGAAGTCTGTTTAGATTTTAGGCAGAACTCGGCTACCCTCCCAACACCAACCATCCCTGTTCCCACCCCTGGCTCCTATTCCCCTGGGATCAGTGAAATTAGAAGAATTTGCCTTTTTCTCATACTCAGGAACCTCACTTGCTCAACTTTTATGCTTTCTCAGAAATGCTACCCAGTGATTATTAAACTCCTGCTCATCTGCATATACAATCTAATCTTTTTGTTTCTCTTTAGTCATTTCTTTCTCTTTTAATTTGACTTTAAATCCTTCCAACAGAAGCTGCTTAACTCCAGTTAGATCTGTGGGACATCTATGTCTAAAGATGGAAATGACCATGGGACAAACTCTGCCTACTGGATGTTTTCTGTCACACTAGTTCTTTCTCTCCAGCAATTACTGTCCTTTTTTTTTGCATGTGTGCATGCCCCTGAAATATTGTCATTGCTTTCATAAAACTGTGTGTAGACTGAAGAAATAAAGGTTGTTATCACAGAAGTTAATGCTTAAATATTTTTAAAGGCAGGGAGAAGTCTTCACTGAATATCATTATTTTTATTTAACTTGTAATTATGGGAGAGAATTCTTTGATCGTCATTTCTCATGATACCTCTTGTTTAATTATACATGTCTTCATGTTGCTGGTCATTAAATCTACAGCCCTCTCTAGGGTAGGGAGTGAAACTGATCACTCACAAAGTGATTGGCTCTGCAGATTAGCTAAAGAATCTCTTACAATTATTGGGGTTACAAAATAGCTAGTTTTGTATGTGTGCATATGCGTTCTTATAAAGCATCCTTTATTTTACTCAAGTGCAAATATAAAAATAAATGTGTTTTTAAAAGATTCAAGATGTCCTAAATGAAGAGAAATAAAGCTTAATGAAAAGTGTATTTTTAAATTATACTTTATGTGATTTTTAAAAACTATGGCAATGATTAGTGTGCATTGTTTCAACCAGTTTTATTTGCCCTGTTATATTAATCTAAAATGGTATTTCTAAGAAACATATGACATTTGAGAACCAGTTTTCTACTGCTATGATTATTTTTGCTTTACAGATTATTACAGACATTATTTGTCTAATGGAAATGAAAAAATGATTTTCAGGCCTTCTTTGATCATGGTTTGTTCCATTAAAGACGAAAAGGTAGACAAAACTATAATATAAAATACAACTAATTTGAAAGGCAATGCTGTGCTTATTCTTTTCATTCAGAGTTTAGAATTAATGTGATGGAGCAATTGTTACTTACACAGTTTAGGAATACCTACAAACAAGCTCTTATTTGCTCCTTAGGAGGGCTCTCCAGTTGATACCTCGGATATGTCTAGTTATGCATTTAAATTTCATTTATAGATCATTAGCTGTGTTGTGGTAAAGACTAAAGAAATATCCTTGAAATAAAAATAAAAATCAGTAGTTGGATATATTTTGTAAAATGGGATTATACTTTGTAGACAGTTTTTCAGGAATATATAGAGAGATCGAATAAAGAGTTACATAAATATATGTACTTGTAATCGTTTGATTTCTCCACTGTGTTAATCTCTAGTAAACAGAACAAAATATCGTTTTACTAAATATTTAGTAGCTAATATCTGGCAGAAGATTAGAACAAAAGTCTAGTAGAATTTTTTTTTCTCTTAGATTGAAAGGCAGGATCTGGTGTTCATAATGTAAGATTTTTGCAAGCAATGTATATCTTCATTGTTAGAATAGGAACATATCAAAGAACTTAATGATTGGACTGGTTGATTGTTAGGAAGACTATGTTTTAAGCAATGACAAAAAAACTGATACTGCCTTTTACCGAAAGATATCTAAGAGAAAAAGTCATACACTTTTGGTATTATGCTAATGATCAAAGGCAACAAGTTAAGTCATGGTTGGTCTCTAAAAGGCAGAGTGTTAAGGAGAGAGAATTCTTTTCTACCAGTTCAGATGTTTCCCTTTCCAGAGTACTCAAAAGCCTCATCTTCTGTGGAGCTTTCCCCATAACCCATAGCAGAGAGAAAGCAGTCTTCCTCAATTTTCCTAACACTGCACCTTTCTTAGAGCCTACAAGCTCTTATATGCGCTTTAGGAGGGCTGTCCAGTTGATACCTCAAGGATATGTCTAATTATGCATTTAAGTTTCATTAATAGATCATTAGCTGTGTCTCATGTCTTTCCTTAGTACTGGACTCATAACTTGGTTGTTAGTGTTCCCCTAGAACACTTGCACAGTGTTTTACATATAGCAGATTCTCAAAGATTTGTAGAATTGAGTTCTATTAGGTTATATGGGAATTTTAGAGACAAAATGGAAAACCAGTCTGTGGTTTCATGGGGAAACAGCACAGAGAAGTAATGGGAGAACCTTCCATTAACACACAATACATACAAATAAAGGATAAGTTTAGTATTTGGCGCTGAGAAGATGCCGAATAAAGCCTTGCTTACGTATCTCGTTCTATTTTAACATAAGCCATTTTGTTTTTCTCCATCTCCTGAGCTTGTATAGTTTGTGGAAAGTAACCTCAACATCAAATGAAAATCAAGCAAGTCGGTGTTCTCAGCTTTAGAGTCCCTGGGTGGTGAAAACCGTTAATCCACTAGGCTGCTAACTAGAAGGTTAGAAGTTTGAGTCCCAGAGGTATTTTAGAAGAAATCCCTGTCAATCTACTTCTGAAAAATCAGCCCTTTTAGATCCTAGGAAGCATGGTTTTACTCTCACACACTTGAGGTTGCCACCAGTGGGAGTCAACCTGATGACAACGCTTCTTCTTAGCTTAGTCACTGTCTCTAGGCAGTTGCTGGTCACATTACTTGAGAAGGCCATTAGGGTTTGTGGCAGTGGGTCTTCTCTGAAAGATAAAGAAAATCATCTTAAGGGGTTGCCTTCAGGACCACAGACAAGATCGATGTACTTATTTTTATAAGTTAAGCATAAAAGCCGATTATTTCTCAGCAATGCTCTGAAGTGGTTGTAGTGCTGAAAATACATTTTCCTACCTTTTGAATTAAACAGATGCTTACAGCCCCACAAACATATTGCCATTGAGTCAATTCCAACTCATAGTGACCCTATAGGACAGAGTAGAAGTGCCCCTTAGCAATCCCGAGGAGCACCTGGTAGGCTGAAACTGCCAGCCTTTTGGTTAGCAGCCGTAGCTTGGCAGCATTATGCCCCCAGGGTTTCCAGTGCTTACCCAGTACCTCGGAATGCAGGTCTGAGCCAGGTGCTGGGAAGTAGAATTGATTTCTCCATTAGGATGAAGATGATAAAAAGTATTTCTTCCCCCCCCCCCGCCCCAAGAGCCCATTTAGGAAAGTGTTTTCCGCTCTGTCGCCCCCTTCTCCTCCTGAACAAGGCCAGAAGCCTGCGGCACCTGCTGCCCCCACCACACAGCCTTTGTCCTATGTTGTCTGTTGAGTGCTACCCAGGCTAGAAAGTGGGGGAGCTCAGTGATTAGTGGGATTGGAGCTCTGCTGTTTGCGGCCACTTCTTTTTTCTGCTGGAAACAAGGGTGTATGTTTTCTTTTTAAGACTATTTCAACTAATATGCTGCTTAGATTTACCATATTACCTTTATTCATGTCAATAAATATTTATTGAATATCTATTGAGTGCCAGGTGCTATTTAGTCTGAACTTGTAGAGATCTACACTTTGTGGTAGGAAACACTTGACAACTAACTCTAGTACATTTCATGAAGCTAAGGTATAGTTCAATTATAAGCTTATTAGATCTAACTGTCATTTTAGTATTGTCTTCCTGACATTTTAAATATAGTCTGACTTAAAAGTACCAGTAAGGCTGAGGAAATCTGACTCTTCATAAGAAATACTTGCTTCAGGCTAAGATAACTTTTCACATATGAGACGAAATCAATGGAGCATGCCTTTATATTTCATTCAGACTAACTTCTGGCTCTTTTGAAAATGCAAGTATGTGTTTTTGTGTAGTAAGTTACAAGTTTATTTTCATAAAGGCACAAAAGTAGAGTGATAGGTGAAGAGCACGTGGATCTGAATAAGTTTGGCCCTACCGTTTGTTAGCTGCGTGGTCTCAGGTGAATCAGTAACCTGTTAGCCTTCTGTGGGGTTAATTATATTTGAATGCCTCTCAGTGTTCCTGTGAGTGTACATTATCTCTTTTAATGAAATGCTGTCCTGCTGATCGTTGTTGTTAGCAAAGCATCGACCAATGAGAAGAATGAACACAAAAGCAGTCTGTGCTACCTGCCCTTCCACACATCTGAGACCAGTTACACTGCCAGCTTAGTTGTGGCTGCTCAGAGGTTCCATTCTAGTGGTCCTCACAAATGTGAAAATTTGTTACTACTTAACTACTTCCATAACTTTCAGGAGATTCTGAATGTGTCATTTCTGATGGTAGCCTTCAGTCCATTTCTTTTTCTCTCTTTTTTTGAAAGAGAAATGTAAGGTCACTATGAGTTAGAATCTGCTTGACAGCAGTGGGTTTATTTATTGTTTATTGATACATAGTGTGCATATCATACAATTTAATTTGTACAGTTCAGGGACTTCTGGTATATTTACAGAGTTGTACATCCATCATCCCAATCAGTTTTAGAACATTTTCGTTATCATTTTTTCCCAGAAAGAATCCCTACTCACCTTTGGTGTCACTTGACTCCACCCCACTCCCTGTCCGAACTCTACCCCTGGCTACCACCAGTCTTTCTGTCGCTGTAGATCTATCGGTTTGGAACATTTCAGAGAAATGGAATCATGCAATATGTGGTCCTTTCTGGCTGGCTTGTTTTAGTTAGCATAATGTTTTCAAAGTTTACTCATATTTTCTTTTTCTTAGGGGCAAACAGACCTACCCTGTATGAAGAAGAGATGCAGTGACTTTTTATAAAGAAAATGGATTAGTGTACCATGGCTGATTGTCACTCACAAATAATTAGAAAAGCTCTACAAACAGTTACTGTAGCTGCAGACCAAAAAATAATGTTCCAGTATAGAATGTGGAAAATGCACATGTCCCATCAGCTGCATCAGCGTGCATGAAGAATGTCATGATTGTTGGCACGTCTTTCAGTAAGAGTAGTAAAAATATGTAACTCTTTGCAACCATTATAACTAAAACTGTTGTATCACTGTTGCTTTTGTTTGCTATTTTCTTCTTATAACTGATTTTCTGCATAATTCAGACATTTTTTAATGTCTGATTATATGCTATATATTTTTTCTTTACATGAGCTTGATAAGCTAAATGTGAGGTATTTTATTTTGGGATAAATAACTATTGTGTACTAAATGAGAGCCGTGGTGACACAGTGGTTAAGAGCTCAGCTGCTAATCAAAAGGCCTACAGTTCAAATCCACCAGTTGCTCCTGGGGAACTATAGGGCAGTTCTACTCTGTACTGTAGGGTTGCTGTGAGTCAGGAGCAACTCAACAGCAGCAGGTGTTTTTGATTAATACAAATGAATTGTTGGAAACAATTCTGAGTGTATTACCCCCAAATTTGTGGGTACAATGAAAACAAGAAAAAACAGCCTTGTGATTTTAGAACAGTTAGCCTCCTGTGCTTGTTTCTCCCTCTGTAAAGGGAAACGATTCACTGTGATAATTAGTACTGATGGTCTTTATAATTCTGTGAATATAATTGGTTAATGTGTCACTGGTGATCCCACACTACTTCCTATATCACATCAAGAAAATTAAGTTGTGATGTCACATTTCCTATGTTCTAATTAGTTATTCAGAGTCCTGGTGGTACAGTGGTTAAGAACTTGGCTGCTAACCAAAAGGCCTGCAGTTCATGTCCACCAGCTGCTCCTTGGAAACCCTGTGGGGCAATTCTGCTTTGTCCCATAGGGTTGCTATGAGTCAGAATCAACTGGACAGCAATGAGTTTGTTTTTTTTATTAATTAGGTACCTATGTGGTATCGTAACAACATAGTGGGATGTGTTGCCAGTCACCTTTGAGTTAGCCCCTAGCCATGGCAACCGTGTGTGTGTCAGAGCAGAGCTGTTTTCCATAAGGTTTTCAGTGGCTGATTTTTCAGACAGGTCACTAGCCCTTCTTCCAAGGTGCCTCTGGGTGGACTTCCAACCTTTTGATTAGCAGCAAAGTACATTAACTGTTTGTGCACCCAGTGACTCTATTGGTATGTATAGTCTTAGCAAAACAAAAACAAAAACAAAAACACATATTTTTGTAACCTAGAATCAGGACCCAACATTTACATCATATGCCAATACAAAATAAAATAGTACTGATGTAGAATGTTCATATGTCGGATATAACTGGGTTCAGATGTGAGTGGCAGAAACCCTCCCCCAAAAAAGTAACTGAAAAAAAAAAAGAAGAAAGTTTATTTCTTACTCATGTAAAACTCAGCACAGGTCTGGTATGGAGTGTCATGGCATCATGACATACCCACTTTTCCCTCTTAACCCTCCACCATTCTTGAATATAAACCTTGATATTACTGGCCAAGAAGGTAGCATTCACATTACAGGGAACAGGACAGAGAAAGGATGGAGAGGTAGAAGACAGAGGCTCCTTTCAGTGCTCCTCATTAAACATGATTCTTGGACACCTCCATGTGAATCTATCACATTGGCCAGAACTGAAACACATGACCACACACAGCTGCAAGGAAGACTGGGAAATGTAGCCATCTGCTAAGCTCAAAATCTTAATTACAGGGGAAGAAAGGAAAAGGAGAGCAGATGTGAAGACAGAGGAAAGAGGTCTCTCAGTCTCTGCCACAATTTAGTTAATAATAAATAAAAAGGGAAACCAAGGAGCATTTGTCATTTTATTTCTTTCACTACAGAAAGAGGGTTTTATGTTTCCACTAGCTAATATTAGTTCTTTAAGTGTAAATGTCCTTTTTTGAGAAGGGTTGACAACATAAATGCCATTTTCTTTTCTGTAATTGGGTCAATACAGGGGATCTCCCAAGAGAGACCTGCTGGAAATGTTTCCTGTTCTAAATTCATGAGTTGATTTTGTGGTTAAAGAGCCAGACTCTTGTGGGCTTAGTCAGTGTGAATTTTACCCACTAAGTCCCATAGTCCCTGGGGAAGCAAATGAGACAGAGAATAGGCCAGACCCTACAGATGGTCAGGGACCTTAATGGAAGCAAATACCTTCTAAGGCTTGATCTGAGCTGAGCCACCCTTCTCTAATTTCTCATCCTGAAAGCGGGAAAAACTGCTGACTCTTACAGACTTTAATATAACTACCTATAAAATCAAGATAATAGTGCTTTACATGATGATTAGTAGTTGGTCTTGTAAAATGTTTTTACAGGGAAAAAGAGCTTCCAGGGCTAATGATGTTACAAGTCTTGACTCTTTAAAACCCATTTAGAGAGAGGAATTATTCACTCTTCTGGAATGATTGTGGGTTCTGAAGAATTTTTGAAAGTATCACATCAACAGAAACCAGATTTACCCCCAAAATCAAAACCCAGTGCCACTGAGTCGATTCCAACTCATAGTGACCCATAGAATTTCCAAGGAGTGCTGGGCAGATTTGAGCTGCCAGCCTTTTGGTTAGCAGTCATTGCAGTTAACCACTATGCCACCAGGGATTCCAGTTTACTCCCAGAATGTTGAAATAACATATTTCATCTGCCCCATTGTCTCCAGTCTTCTGTTGTCTGCCTGAAAACATCTTAGGGATGAATTCTTCCTGTATCTTTCTTAAAAAAACAAGGTGATCCCAGTAAACAAAGTAGGGACTTTGGAACACAGTCTACAGGACTGTCATATCCAGAAACTTAAGGTAATATTGCCAGTGCCAAACTACTAGGCAGCCTATACACTTTGCTGGATTTACAGCTCTTTGGGGATTGCTAAGATAGCTATGAACATCTTAAATGCTATTTTATGTCTACTGAATTTTTCTTCTGCAAAATTAAGATCCAAAAACCGATGGTTTTTTAATTTACACAGATCTGGTCATCTGGAAGTCATTGTAGCTAAACTAAGCCTATTACCCCAAATGCCACACTTTGCTTCAGTTACTTTAGAAAGGAGTCCACCTGTGACCCAGGCTCAAAGGTGTGCATCCAACCCAGATGGCCCAGGGAGATGTGGCCCAGACCCACGTTATCCTGCTTTCAGGAAAATTCAGACAGTAATGGCATGCCAACCAAACCAAAAAGCCAAACCCACTGCCATCCGGTTGGTTCTGACTCATAGCAACCTTAAAGGACAGGGTAGAACTGCCCTGTAGAGTTTCCAAGGAGCACCTGTGGATTCAAATTGCTGACCTTTTGATTAGGAGCTATAGCTCTAACCACCACTGCGCCAGGATTTCTAAAGAGGAGACTGTGCTGATAAGCACTCACTGTCTGTCAGGAGCAGCCTCTGGAGATGGTTCTGGTAGCAATCCTAATTTTACAGATGAAACTACTGAGATTTGCCTACGATCCTAGTGAGAGGAAGTGTCTGAGCTCGAATCTGTACTGTTAAAGCATCTTCTGTGGGGCTGTCCTCTGATTTACGTTTGTTTCCTCACTGATGAATTTTTAAACCATCTGAGACGTTGTTTTTTTCCAATTTTTTAAGACTGTACAGTGACAGAATCTTCAATGTTTTAATGTGTTAGCTTGTTCTTATTTTACTGATCTAGAAGTACTTACAGTTTATTAAACCTACTTATTTCAGTCTTAGTACATACAGGTTATGGTTTCTAATCTTTCATCTCCAGGAATCCTAAGCTCCTAAAGGAATCCTGAAAAATTTGTACCTTTTCTGGTAATTAAGAATTCACTATGAAAGTCCTGGAATTAATGTACTCAACCCAAAATCTTCACAAATAGGAAATGATCTATTTAGTTTTATAGAGCCTTCTCTTGTCACTTATCCCAGTAACTTGATCAGGTCTAGAAACTACACCTACCTCAGAGTTCAGGATTTGAATTTGGGTTACCCATAGGTCACCGATTTTTATGCTACAGCTTAGAAAAGGATCCACCTGTGGAGAAAATTTAATGCCTTCTAATAACCTTTTGTATACTTGAATTTATTAAGTTACCCTGTCTATGCCAAAGCCAAGTGCCTAGAGTGAACAAATTTTTTCTTTAAAAGCAATTGAATAAATCTTTCATGACTTCTCCATAAACAGAGGCATATTGATTTCTATCTGGTACCCTGTGCTTTTCTAGGGAGTTATGACTGACTGTTGGTTTATTTTCATGTGGACAAGTATCTCAGATATGATTGACTAATTCATATTATCAGGACCAACTCTTCCCTTTATTTAAAAACCAGCTGCTGTCAAGTAGATTCTAACTCATGGGGGACCCATGTATGTCAGAGCAGAACTGCTCCATAGGGTTTTCAACGGCTGATTTTTCAAAAGTAGATTGAGTACTAGCCTTTCTTCTGAGGAACCTCTGCATGGACCCGACCACCAGCCTTTCAGTTAGCAGTGAGAACGTTGACCATTTGCACCATGCAGCCACTTTTTCTGTCTTTAGGGCCACTCTGCCTCTTTATTTAAGGGTGTTTTCTTGGTTATCACTTATAACCAGTAATTCCCAAGGCAAGTTTCCAGTATTTGGTGTTTTGTCCAGAAATACCATGACATTTTCAGAAAAAGATGGACTTTGATTAATTTTAGTTTAAAACACACAGTTCCTTGTCATAGACTGGAGGAGACTAAAGAGACATAGCTAAATGTGATGTGGAATCCTGGATTGGATCCTGGAACAATAAAAGAAAATTAGCAGAAAAACTGGTGACTTTTAGTCTTTTTTAGTAATAGCACTATACCAGTGTTAATTCCCTAACATTATACTATGTTTATGTAGGATGTTAACATCAGAGGAAGCTAGATGAAGAGTAGATGGGAGTTCTTCTAATTTTTCTTTAAATCTCAAATTATTTCAAAATTATTATTTTTTTAAATATACTTTTTTTTTTAATTGCTTAAGAATTATGGCTTTGGCCCTTCTTGAGGCTCTCTGAGGCAGTGAAGATGTTACAGGGTGAACTGGCATCCTGACTGCCCACAGCAGCCACCATGGCAGTCATTCCACTTGTGTGTCGTTCTAACCGTGTTGGCCTGATGCAAGCTTAGTGAGGTCTGTGGAAGGCAGCAGGATCTCATGGTTAAGGGTAAGGAATTTAGATTTGGATGGATGTGGGTTTCAGCGGCTTTTTCTGCCACTCTTTAGTGATTTCAGTTTGGGCAGCCTGGCTAGACCTTTCCAAGTCTCAGTTTCTTCTTCAGAATATTGAGGGGTATACTGCTAAACTGAGTCTAGCACAAGTAGATGGTACCCAGCTACCACCACCAACTCCTGTCATGGGGACCATAATAGAGGGTCCTGGTCAGAGCTGGGGAAAAGTGTAGGACAAAATTCTAACTCACAAAAAAAGACAAGACTTACTGATCTCACAGACTGGAGACACCCCAAGAGTATGGCCGCTAGACACCTTTTTAACTTAGTACAGAAGTGACTCTTGATACTCACTCTTCAGCCAAAGATTAAAAGATTAGACAGGCCCATACAAGAGTAAATGGGTATACCAGCCCAGAGGCAAGGATGAGAAGACAGGAGGGGAACAGGGAGGCTGGTAATGGTGAACCCAGCATCACACAGTGGTGAGGGTTGACATGGTGTTGGCAACCAGTGTTGCAAAACAATATGTGTATTAATTGTTTAACAAGGTGCTGATTTGCTCTATAAGCCTTCATCTACAGGACAATTTAAAAAAAAAAAGAATATTGGGGAGTACAGTGTCTACTACTTAGGTGATCATAAAGATTAAATGAGGCTATAGATGTGAATGCTGGTCATAAACTTTAAGGCACTGTGCAAATGCTGGTTTTGCTTAATATCTAAAAGAATTACTTGAAGAAGAGATTCTCTAGCTTTAGGATTTATACATTAGACTGGCTCTCCTGAGCTGATTTTTCCCTAGATTAATTTTATGACTGCAAAAAGTGCAGTCAGATCCACAGGTGATGTATCTGTGATTATACTTATGATATTTTGAATCTTTTATCATTAACAGTTTGAATTTAAACCAGTGTAACAAAGAAGCATTGAAAAAAAAAAGCCTGTTGCTGTCAAGTCGATTCTGACTTATAGTGACCCTGTAAAATGAAACAGAACTGCCCCACAGGGTTTCCAAGGAACACCTGGTGGATTTGAAGTGCCCAGCTTTTGGTTAGTACCCATGGCTCGTAACCATTACACCACCAAGGTTTCCATTATAGTGTATTTGATATAGAGAATTTTACATGTGCATTATTTGGGCTTATTTAAACTAATGTCTAGCCTTCTTCCATTTGAAGCCATCATACGAGGAAGAAAATTTCAAATACAATAGGCTGAAGTTTTTCAGTTTTCCTAAAATTTACAGCCAAAGCTGTCAATAGAATCCATAAGCTAATTTTAAGAAACACCCTACAGAGATACAGTGTCCATTCTACCAGTTATACAAGACTTAAAAACTCTGTAGGGTTTTTTTCCTAAAAGTAGGTTATCCTATAACAAATCTAAAATGTCCATGCTGTCATGAGGCTGTCAGAGCAGCTCTTCTATAGAAACAAGATGAGAGGGTGGGCAGGAGGGGACAGCAGTTGACTAAATGAATCCAGGAGTACAGAGTAGAAAAGAGGAGTGTGCTGTCACAGGGTTGGGAGTACAACTAGAATGGCATACAGGTATGTGTATAGTATTTGATATGGCAGATTGACTTGGATTCTAAACTTTCAGTTAATCACAATAAAATAATTTAAAAAGAATTGCGAATCAAAAAATAAAATGTCTGAGCTCAGTCAAGGCATTTGTTAAGTAATGCTGCCAACAAGTGTTCTTTTCCTCATTTTACATCTGAGGGATCTAACCAAACCCAAACAAACCCACTGCCATCAAGTCAATTCCAACTCATAGCGACCCTATAGGACAGAGAGTAGAACTGCTCTGTTTTAAAAACTACTATGAGTGGGCATACCGTGAGTGAGAGAAAATACCACGAGTAGAAAGCTTTATGAAGAAGAATTTTATTGACACAGTCCAGTAAGCCAAAAATCCTTTCACAAGTTACAAGTTCATACAATGAGAGAAATTATCACAGTCTGGTAGGCTGAGTCCAAATCCAGTGAAAGCATCTTGGCACAGGAACCTCAGGTCCAAAGGACGTGCTCTGCTCTCAGTGCTGCCTTTTTGGTGCTGTGAGGTTCCCAGCTTACTCTGTTCACTTCTCTCCCTTATGTGCCATGAGCTAGTAGCTTGAGTCCTGCCGCATCAGCACAACTGCTGCCCGTTCTCCCTCATCAACATTACTGAGGCAGGATTCACAACACGTGGAAAGAATTACACCATGTTGGGACTCATAGCCAAATCAAATCAATTCATACATGTTTGGGGGAACACAATGCAAACCATAACACGCTCCATGGAATTGCCAAGAAGCAGCTGGCAGATTCGAACTGCCTACCTTTTGGTTAGCAGACATAGCATTTAACCACTACACCACCAGGGTTTCTGAGGAATCTAAAGCTAATTTTAAGTTTCAGATATTAAATGTTCTGATTCTGTGCCTGGTGAAAAGTTGCCTGCTGTGTGTCTTTAACCAGATCTTTATTCTTTTTGCTCTGTCTACTGTCTGTTGATTTAACTGCTTCACTAAACAGCTGCACATAGACAAATCAGGTTCTTTTTCAAAAACTCCAGTCTAAAACTGAGGCCAAAAAATATCAAATAGAAAATTTTCAAAGGAACTTAGAACTGCTTCTCAATAATTCTCAAATACATACTTTGAATAAAGAGAAACACTAAAAAATCTAATTCTTGTTGAATCAGTAAAATACATGCATAAAATCTGTTTTCCTCAACAGTAAAAAATAGTTTACTAACATGAATAGATGGAAATGCTGTGATAAATATGTGTATGTTTGATTGTATGTCTCAAACTATGTACAGAAATGCCTATTAATGTTATTTTTAATATTATTCTAGAGACACTGGACAGCTCAAAGAAATAATTTATATGTGATTGTAAAGGAGGAATTAAAGTAGAAATTACCCTATCTAAACATACGCTAATTTAAGATAGACAGCTACAGAATATTTATGAGATATTTAATCATTTTAGTGGTAATTTACCCTCAGTAATTCAGTACTGGAAACCCTGGTGGCATAGTGGTTAAGTGCTACATCTGTTAACTGAAAGATCAGCAGTTCAAATCCACCAGGTGCTTCTTGGAAGCTTTGTGGGGCAGTTCTAACCTCTAGGGTCTCTGTGAGTCTGAATTGACTCAACAGCAGTGCGTTTAATTCAGTACTGTCCAGAAAAGTCTGAAGTTTTCAACCAAGTCTTTCAAATGAGAATCAAATTTTTAAAATCCTGAAGAATTTTTACAAACAAGGGAAACTTGCCCTTAATTATAGTTTGTTTTTTCCTTTTCTGTTTATAATTAACTATTTTATTCTCTTAAGTAATCCATATACATACAATAAAATCTGAATGATGTTCTAGCCAGATATTCAGTGAAAAATTAGTCTCTTCCTGCCCCAGTTAGAAATAATCACTGGTACCAGTTTAGTATTGTTTACACTGATATTATCATGCCACATATACTATTCTGTACCTGGTTTTTGTTTATTTGTTTTCATTTTTACTGTTTTGCTTAGCGGTATTATGGGAACTGGGCAAAGTCAACACACGAGATCTGCAGCATTCTTCCTAGGTTAGGGTGATGTGCCACAGCTTAACCAATTATGTGTTCAGGTTGTTTCCTACCTCTTACTAATTCAGGCATGGCTGGAATGAAGGGCCTGGTATATATATGTATTTGAATATACATGCAGACAGATTTGAAAGATAAATTCCTAACTGGGAATGTTGGATGAAAGGGAAAATCTCTGCATAATGTAACTAAGTTACTGTCATAGAGGCGACAGTTATGCTCATTGGCAATTCCCTTTATAATCTGCCAAAGTGCTTTCTCTCCTCAAGCAGGAAGACTTTTGGTTTTTGTTTTCAAGCAAGAAGTGTTGTGTTTGTTTGTTTGTTTGTGTGTGTGTGTTTGTTTGTGTTTATTTGTTTGTTTGCTTGCTTGCTTGCTTGCTTGTTTGTTTGTTTGTGGGACTCGGTTATAAAACCCTTTTCCAGTCTGAGATTATTTTTAATCCTTTGATATCTCCTTTTAATACTGTCATAATTTCATCTTCCACATTTAAATGTTGGACACAGTTACGATATATTTTGGTTAAAAGAGTAAGTCTATATTTTATTTTGCAGTTGGCTACTCAACTGTGTTATTATATTATTATTATTATTGAGCAGTCTTTCTCTCACTGATGGAAAATGTCAACATTACTACACATTAGCTATTTTTGTGAATTTGGATTGCACTTCACCTCTCTTATATATGTCCAGATAGGCTAGATTATGTTGTGGTAACAACCAACCTCAAAATCTTGTTGGCTTGTAACAGGAGTTTTTCTTCCTTTTGATACGTGCCCATCAGAATTGCCTGGGGGATCTACTGTGTCTCATCACTTGGGAATTTAAACTAAAGGAGTTGCCACCGTCTTGAGCATTTCAAGTTTCCTTGACTGAGAATAAGAGGGCCCTGGAGGGTCTCACACTATCAGTTAAGTGTTCAACCTGGAAGTGACATACATCATTTCCTCTGTGATGAGTATTAGTCATATGGCTCAACTACAAGGGAACCAGGAAGTCATATGTCCCAGAAAGTGGACAGGGAAAATATTTGGTAACAGTAACTATGACTAACTACCATGTCTGTTTTTTGAGTGTTGTGCTGTCAGTCCGTGTGTTAGTAACAAGATTTTCCTGTCTCTGAAATTTTCTATTTTCCTGTTTTCTGTTGAATTTGAATTCTCCAAGTCACCTTCCTCTTTCCAGAATAAGGCAAACTCTATTAGCATTTTTATTGTGTCTGCATTAAATTTGTAGATTTAAGGGAAACTGATGCCTTATAATACTGATTCTTCGTAGCCAAGAAGAGGATATGTCTTTTAAGTTATTCACATCTCCTTTTGTATCTTTCGTATCTTTTTTTTTATTGTGATTAAGTGAAAGTATGCAACCCAAATTGGTTTTGCATACCGTCATATCTGCAGCTCCCTCTACTCTCCTCACCTGGTGACAACACAGTCCTCCTTTTCACTCTATATGTCTAGTATCCTCTTAACAAGCGTCTCTTCCCCTCCCCCATCCTCTTCTCTCCCATCTAGAAAGACACCAATAGGACAACCTCCTGTAAAGGCGTAGAACCGTAAAGTACATACACCATATGGTCACACTGTGTCCTGGAGTCCAGTCCGTTCTTATCTGAAAAGTTGACTCATTACTGGTTTCCAGTCAGAGACAACAGGTCTAGGGGCCATGTTCCCAGGGGACCCTCCAGGCTGTTGGACCATTAATTCAAGTCTTTTAGTAGAGTTCTTGGGCTGCACACCTCTTTTTCTTGTGTTGCCTCAGGGACTCTGCATTGTGTCCCCTGGCATGGTTGTCTTTGGTTGTGGCCAGGCCCCATCTGGTTCTTCTGGTCTCCTGTTGATACAGTCTCCCATTCGTATGGGTCCTTCTGTCTCCTGGGCTCTTTATCCCTCATGTCTTTGTTGTTCTTGGCAATCATCTGTTCCAGATGAGTTGGGACCATTTGGTGTAACTCAGATGGCAGCTTGCTGGCTTTTAAGACTCTAGACAACACTTACCAGTTTGGGGTGCACAGGGCTTTCTTAGCAATAGACTGGTTATGCCAGTTGGCCTTGATGTCCCCTGATTACATGATCCCCAGACCTCCGTCCCTGCTGCTCTGTCCTTTGAAATATTAAATTGAGTTTAGAAAACCGTCAGTTTATGGTGAAGTTCAGTTAAGTTGATATCTTTTTTTAAGTTGATACCTTTTTCTTAATATAGATTGTGAATATTTACTAGTAACTGTCCTTTTTGTTGTTCAAGTAGGATTTTTTATTTTACTATCTTCAAATAATGACCATTTTAATTCTTCCTTTGTAATCAACTTGATGATCTTGAAGGAGCATAAAAGATATACCCACCTCTTAAGTAATATATCTGCTATCTAATCAGAAGATTTGTAAATTTCATATTGAGGATTTTTCTTTTCGTAATCCCTCTTTATATTATCTATAATCTATATTAATCCATCTTTATATTATTTATATTATATATGATTTATATGAATAAGGAGATTCATATTATGGCCAACAATAAGTACAGTTTATCAACTGGAACATGTCTTAGGCTGAGTTCTCTAGAGAAGCAAAACTATTAAAGCAGAGATTTATATCAAAGAAACAGCTCACACAATTGTAAAGGCTGGAATGTCCCTCATCAGTAGATCAGAATAGAGATTTCTTCTGAGTCATGTAGCCACAGAGACTGGAAAACCCAAGATTGACAGGTTAGATAGTGGGGCTCTTACTCACAGTCTTCAAATGTTGACAAACTGCAAGATCAGAAGGCAAAACTGCAAGGCTTCTCTTGATTCACATAGCTTCAGGGGCTGGCAAACCCATCAGCAAGTCAGAGAGCAGGACTCTTGCTCACAGGCTGTAAAGATCAGTGAATCCCAAGATCAGCAGGTAAGCTGCTAGCTCAAGTCCCAAGAACTGGTGGTCAGACAAACAAGACGCAGCTGCAGGGCTCAGAACAAACCAAAAACTTTGACAAGGTGAGCAGGAAGGAAGCAGGTAGCAGAGGGTGGAGAGATGTAAGCTGAGGGGGCAAGCCGCCACAGGCCCCACCTCCACTGGTACCCTTCAGAAGATTCTGTCATGGGAGTGATTACATACCACATTTCATGCAGGAAGTGATAACAACATTGTACAACTGCCAAAACACTAAAAATTACTGCGCAACCAAGTTGACACACAATCTTAACCACTGTAGTACACTTGCCACCATTTTAAGGACTATTGTTTTGTGTTCTCCAGGTGTCTATTATGCCTACCTGTATAAGAACCAGGAGTTGATGAGCCATTAATATAGAGTAAAATCTGGCTCTGAAGAAAGAGGCTCACTGGCCCATCCACCAAACTTGAGAGATACCGAGAATTAAACATCCACAGGTAATTAGAGTATGCTTTTGAATGACATAGGCATTGCTCTTTTATCACATTTTGGTTTCCTTCTTGCAAGCAGAAAACATGTTGTTCTATTGGGGGAAAAATTAGCTTTTTTCTAAAAGTAAGCAGTTATCGAGCCACGTTGGCATAGTGGTTAAGAGCTTGGCTGCCAGCCAAAAAGTTGACAGTTGGAATCCACCAGCACTTCTTGGAAACCCTGTGGAGCAGTTCTCTGTCCTACAGGATCTCAGTGAGTTGAATCAACTCAATGGCAGCGTGCTTGGATTTTTTTTTAGTATTATACCTAGACTTTATTTCATGTTGAAGATGGGAACTGTCCATGCTTCTTATTTCTTTTTTTGCCTTTGTGTAATTGTGATGTGAAGTTTAACCTGAGAGTATTTTCTCCTCTATATCTTATCTTCCATCTCATCCTCCTATCTCAGTATTACTTTATGTTCTTTTTCCTACAGCCTATGCTCTTAAGAGTTCTGCTGTCAGTTAATCATAGGACCATGAATTAAATAGTTAGAAGTCAATAGTTAAATGGTGGTAAGCAGATTCTTTGTAAAACTAGAATGGATACGTACCTGGCCTTGCCTGGGAAAGGTCAGAAGGAGATACAAGACATCTGATTTGAGTCTGTCATCATCATCATCAAAGCAAAATTTCATAAAGATCTACTGAAAGTTGTTACAACAATATATGTTTGGTTATGTGTATTTTACTACAGAAAAATTTTTAAAATCTGATAGAATGACTTAAATTGAAAGTGGATATCTCATCAGGACATAAAAATGAAAGAAAAGTCTTTATGGAGCTGATATAGCAAATAATTACTGGAAATACATCAGAGTAAAAATAGACCAACCAAAAGAACAGACATCTAAAATAAAAAAAGGAAACCCTAGTGACATAGTGGTTAAGAGCTATTCCTGCTAACCAAGAGGCTGGCAGTTCAAATCCACCAGGTGCTCCTTGAAAATCCGATGGGGCAGTTCTGTTCTGTTCTTTAGGGTCACTGTGAGTTGTAAACAACCCAATGGCCGTGGGTTTAAAGTCAAAAATATTCAAGAAGACAAGCTTTGATTATGGTAAACAAATTAGATCAGATTTTATAACTTTGGTGACATCAGTGAGCAGAAAAGCTATGCACAAACGGGAGAAAACAATGGTAACAGAAGAAACAGAAAAAAAAAACCCAAACCACAGGAAGAACAAACTTGCCAATAATAAATAAAGGATAAAAGACACACAGACTATTAAAAGTTTGGAACTACTTAGAATTAGGAAACGTGGTAGCATAGTGGTTAAGTACTATGTCTGTTAACCATGAGGCTGGTAGTTGGAATCTGCTGGGTGCTCTGTGGAAACTGTGGAGCAGTTCTCTATCCTGTAGGGTCACTGTGAGTCAGAATTGACTCGACGGCAGTGAGTTAGGTTTTTTGGTTAGTTAAAATTAAAAGAAAGAACTGAAGCGCTGCGAGTAAAAACCAGAACACCAAACCAAACCCACTGATGTCGACTTCATTCTGACTTACAGCAACCCTATAGGACAGAGTAGACTTGCCTTATAGGATTTCCAAGGAGCATCTGGTAAATTTGAACTGCTGACCATTTGGTTAGCAGCTATAGCTCTTAACCACTACGTCACCAGGGTTTCCAAATGATTTCAGTAGATCTTTTTGTTCCTGCAACTAATGGTTTTGGTGGCAGTTGCTAGAATTCAGAGGAAGCCTCAGTAAAGGAGAAACTTTCAAAGTTAATGTAGAGAAAAATAGACTTTGCCTACAGATCAAGAGCTTGTGGAATACATATTTCTCAGATTTTGCACTTAAAGACAGTATACCCAAATATGATGGAAAGAAGGAAAAACTATCCTTTGGAAGATAAAACATAAGGATGATTTCACACTTTGCAACTTAAACAACAAAGAGAAGAGACATTTTGAGAAATATTTACAGAATACTGGCCGGCTATCTTTCACAGTGTCTGCCTTTTAAAGATGAAAGACTTCTAAACTCTGTAACCTTAGAAGAATTTGAGACAAGGAATGCAGAGGAAGACTTGTGAAATGTAAGTGATAGAGATTCAGCATTCTGAGACAGTCAGGCAGTGATGTCATCTAGTGATGCCTTTTAGCTGTTCAGGCACAAACCCTGTCAGCTCAGAATCTCCATCTCAGGTATTGCAGTCTAGGATCTGGGCCTGTACACATCCAGAAATGCAAACTTCTCAGGAATGACCAGATACTAGGAAAATGTCCTGAACTAATGCTCCCAAGACTGCCAACTTATAGATTTGTGAAAAAATTTTATAAGTGAATGCAAATATAGAATACAGTAAAATAATCACACTTCCCTTAAGCAAGTCACATGGAGATAGCAAAATTAAGATCACTGCACAACTTTGATGAATTTAGAGTTAGAATAAAAGAATGTAAGTGGTCTTCAAGGAGCCCTGGTGGTGCAGTGGGTAAGCACTTGGCTACTAGCTGAAAAGTCGGAAGTTTGAACTTGCCAGCCACTCTACAGGAGAAAAAACCTGGCAGTCTGCTGCCATAAGATTCACCTAGGAAAACCTGTGGGGCAGTTCTGCTCTGTCCTGCAAGATCTCTGTGAGTCAAAGTCAACTTGATGGTACACAAATGACAACAAGAAGTGATCTTAAGAGGTGTTAGTCAGCTAAACTGGAGCTATTCTTCATCTGCTAAACTGGAGGTATTCTTCCCTGCAATGGGAGTGCTTTCTGGGCGTCCTGTTTGGCACGCATTGCCACTCCGGGTCCAACAGGAAATGTATGCTTCGTTGTACGCATGCAGTCTGTGCTTCTATACAGATGGACTTCCGTTAACACTTTCTCCCTTTAACTTTTATATACCATTGTCTACCAGATTTTATGTGCTGATGTAGACAAACACTGATCAAATAAGTAGTAATTTTTTATGTAAAAATTTATATTTGGAAATATGATACCAAATAATAAACACACGTGATAATAAAAAACACAAAATAGATCAATTCGACCTCATCAAAAGACTTTCTCAACAAAGAGACAACTTATAAAACAGGAGAAAATATTTGGAAACCATATATCTGATAGGGAGTTTCATGTCCAGAATATAAAAAGAACTCCTACAACTCAACAACAGAGAAATAGACAACCCAATCAGAAAGTATAGGCAAAGCAATTCTTGGAAGATGGTGACATAAACAGACAGTTGTTCTGATCCTCTCCCCAAAATACAACACGATGTAACAGGAAATGGTGCTTAGCTTTGAGGGATTGTGAATCGGGGAGCGGAAGAAAGCAGTGGGACACTGCAGACAGGCAAGAATCAATAATGAGTCACATATAGTGGGACGAGACCTTCCCCAGCATCCTGGTCCCTCCCCCCAGCTATGTGGGCTGCCAGCTGTTGTGTTCTGGGGAAGTGGCCCCAGAAGTGACCCCAGAAGAAGAGGCCCCCTCACAGCCCCCACATATACAAAGAGACAAGACCCCAAGATTTTGCTCTGAAATCAACAAGACAGACCTCCCCAGAGGTCTGTTTGTGGTATGCCCACATTTTCCCTCCACAGACATTGTTGGCTGTAAGCCTACTACAGATTGTTACAGAAGGACTGTGCAGCGGAGTCTGCCCTGATAGTCAGCACTCTACCTGCCCCCTTGCATACCCTGTAGCTCAGGCCTCTGAAACCAACTGGACAGACCTCCCAAGGAGTCAAGTCAGGTCTCTGTGCTCCACCTTTTGTTGGTGTAGAGGACAGCTGACTGAGGTCTTTGTGTGGTATGAAGGGGGCATCTTTAGTGGAGGCTACACCCATAGCCAACATACTACAGGGAAAACTGTGATAGTAACGAAGCAGACCTCCATGGGGATCTGACCAGACTGTAGCACCCCCTCCTTCACCTGGTACTGGTTGACTGGCAGGCTGTTGTAAACTGTACGGAAGGTCCCCAGAGTGGCATCTGCTCCCATAATCAGCACTCTACCTGCCTCCTTGTGCAACCTGTAACTCATACCACTGTAACTATCAGAACAGACTCCTCTAGAAATCAGTTTAGGTCTGTCTGCTCCCCATTCCAGTCACACTGAGGATGCTGACTGAGGCTGCTTTGTGTTAGGAAGTAGGTATCTTTAGTGGCGGCTACTCTCACAACCAGCATACTGCAGGGTGAGCTCTGGTAACAACAAGGTAGACTTCCCTGCCAATCTATCTAGAGTGTGCCAACCCCTCCTCCAACCAGTAACTATTGGCTTCTGGACTGGCACAAACTCCTACAGAAAGTTCCCTATGGTGAAGTCAGGAGGTTGGTCATCTAAGTGGAAACTGCTCCCCTAACACCAGAGGGCTACTGAGGCTCTGAAACCAATAAGACAAATCTCAGAGGTCCATCTGGGTCTTCAGTTCTCCTGAAACAGAAGAAAATTGCATCTGCTTCCCCTGAATGCCAGCTCAAAAATAAGCAGCCCCAACAGAGCAGAGAAGGAAGCTTCAGGCAAAACCAAAGGGCAGTACCCAGCCCTGAGGGCTCTTTGAGTGTGGGTTTTCCAACTAAAAATGTGGTTGTAGAAACAGAGAAGCAGAAGGGCATGACAACTAGAGAGAGCTGAGTGCACCACCACCACCACCACCATGGACAGATTGATTGAAACACAATATCACACCTGAGTGGTGGTGTCCACTCATGGATAGACTGACCACAGCTTGTTCTCTCATGTGTTTGAGAGAGATTAAAAGTTGAAAACTGGGATCTGGAACTCTTGAATTAAATCAGGGAAGGAGAAGAGCTAACAGAGAGAGAGAGAAGATGGTAAACACAGGCCAAAGGCTCTGTCTACCTGAGAATTGTTTGCAGAAAGTAATGAGGGTAAAAACATCAAATACTAGGAAAAACTGAGAAAGTTAACACTGGAAAATTCCAGTGCCCAGCAAAAAGATACACAAAGAACACAGAAACAGTGGCCCACCAAAGAGATACAGAAAATGCATGTAGTAAGGACAACTAGATCATAAGAAGACAAATATAATACAGTAACATTAAGCATAAGTAAAGAACTAAGGGAAAACATAGACAAAGAGCTAAAAGAAACAAGGAAAACAATGGAAGAACAAAGTGAGGATCTAAAGGATAATAACTGAAATAACACAATAGAATTTACAAACAGATTTAATCAGGCAGAAGAAAGAATCAGCAGATTGATGGAAAGTATAGTTAAAATTACAGACAAGAAAGAACAACAAGCATGAAGGTTCAAGAAGGCTGGACACAGTTTAATGGAATTATGGCACAAGAACAAAAAAATTAATGTACACCTTATGGGAATTCCAGAAGGAGATGACAGTGAGAAAGGGACAGAAAGAATAGTTGAAGAAATAATAATAGAAAATTTCCCCAGTCTAACAACGATATGAACCTACCAATCCAGGAAGGCCAAAGAACTCCCAAACTGGATAAAACCAAAGATGTCTAGACTAAGACACATTATAGTTAGTTTCTTAAAAAGTAAGGATAAAGAGAGAATCCTGAAAGCAGTGAGCAAGAAGCAAACAGTCACATACAAAGGATCCTCAATCTGATTAAATGCCAGTTTCTCCTCAGAAATACTGGAGATCAGAAGGCAATGGAATGATATACTTAAATGCTAAAAGAAAGAAAAACTGTCAACCAAGAATACTAACCCAGCAAAACTAGCCTTTAAGAATGAGGGTGAAATTAAAACATTCTCAGACAAATGGAAACTAAGAGAGTTGTATCCACCACACTAGCCCTGCAATAAATACTAAGGGAGTTCTGCAGATGGAAGGGAAAAGACACTACAAAGTAATTCAAAGCTATACAGAAAAAGAAAGATACTTAATAATGGGAAATGCATAGTGATTCTAAATGTTTTGTCTGTCATTTTTTTAATAACAAATATGTACAAGGCAAAGATAAAATTATGTTACAGGGTATAGGAAATATAAAGATAATAACAAAAGGAGGAAAAGAGTGATACAGAGAGTATATTTTACTAAAGTTAAGTTGGTACCAGCTTACCCTGTAGTGTTATAAATACAAGCTGTTAAATGTAACATTTATGGTAACCACTAAGAAAATATATTTTTAGTAAATACACAGAAGGGAAGGAGAAGGGAACCAGAAAAGCTCCCTACAATGAGTCAACAAAACACAACAGCAAGCAGTAATAAAGGACAAAGACAAAGAGGGCTTGAGACACACAAAAAACGAGTGACAGAAGTCACGTCATATCTGTATTTACAGTAAATGTAGATGAACTAAATGATCTAATCAGAAGGCAGAAAGTGGCAGAATGAATGAAAAATCATGATCCATCTGTATAGTGTTTGCCAAAGACATATCTTAAACTCAAGGATGTAAATAGGTTGAAAGTGAAAGGCAGGAAAAAAATATTCCATGCCAGTAATAACAAAAAGACAGCTGGATGACAATTCTAATATCAGGCAAAGTAGATTTTAAGACAAAATCTGTCAGAAGAAATAGAGATAGATATTATATAGTGATTAAAGGTTCAATTAATGAAGAAAATTTAACAATCATAAATATGTATTTACCCAACATCAGGACACCTGCTGCTGTAACAGAGATACCACAAATAATGATTTTAATAAACAGAAATTCATTCTCTCAGTCTAGGAGGCTAGAAGTCCACATTTAGGGCATCAGCTTGAGGGGAAGGCTTTCTCTCTCTATCAGTTCTGGTGGAGCTTCTCAGTGCAGGGACCGTGGTCCCAAAGTATGTGCTCTGCTCCTGGCACTACTTTCTTGTTCAGGTGAGGTCCCCATGTCTCTCTGTTCACTTGTCTGTTTTATATCTCAAGAGAGATTGACTTAAAACCCACCCAATCTTGCATATTGAGCCTTGCATCATTAACATAACTGCCTCTAATCTTGCCTTATTAATTAACATCATAGAAGTAGGATTTACAACATGTAAGAAAGTAATATCAGATAACAAAATGGTAGCCGATCATACAATACTAGCCAAGCTTACATACAAATTTTGAGGGGACATAATTCAATCCATAATAGCACCTGAGTATATCGAACAGTGATAGAATTGATGGGAGAAATATATAGTATTATAATAATAGTTGGAAACTTCAATACAGAGCTTTCAGTATTAGACAGAACATCTGGAAAAAGATTGACAAGAAAAAAGAGGACCTAAATGACACTATAAACCAGTTAGACTTAAGAGATACATATAGCACACTTCACCAAAAAACACACAATACACTTGCTTCATGCACATAGATCATTCTCCAGGATATACCACATGATGTTACAAAACAAGTCTAGATACATTTTAAAAGACTGAAATAATACAAAGAATTTTCTTTAATCACAATGGAGTAAAATTAGAAATCAATAACAGGGAAAAAAAACTGGAAAATACAGAAACATGTGGAACTACATCAAAAGAGAAATCAGATTTCATACAGTCAAATGAAAACATACAGGATGCAGTGAAGGCAGTACTCAGGAAAACTTATAGCAATAAATGTTTACATGAAAATAGAAGATCTCAGATTAATAGCTTACCTCAACAACTCTAAGAGCTAGAAACAACAGATAAGCAGACTAAATCTAAACCTACTAGAAGGAAGGAAATAACAAAAATCAAAGCAGGAATAAATAAAATCAAAACCAGAAAAATCATAGAATTTATAAAACCAGAAATTGGTTCTTTAAAAAGATGAATAAAGCTGACAAACCTTTAACTAGATTGATTTTAAAAAAAAAAAGAGAGAGAGAGAAGATGCAAATAACCAAAACAGAGGGAACATTACAAATGACCCACCAGAAATAAAGCGAATTATGACAAAATATTATGAACAACTGTGTCTTAACAAACTAGATAACCTAGATAAGATAGACAAAGTCTTAGAAGCATACAATGTGCCCAGACTCACTCAAGAGGAAATAGAAAGTTTCTCTAGACATATAACAAGTGAAGAGGCTGAATCAATTATCAAAAACAACCCACCAGAAAAAAGTCCTGGGCCAGTTGGCTTCACTGGAGGATTCTACCTAACATCTAGAGAAGAGTTGGCACCAATGTTGTTTAAACTCTCCAAGAAGATAGAAGAGGAGTGAATATTCCCTAATTCTTTCTGTGAAACAGACATAACCTTCATAGCAAACCAGACAAACACCACAAGAGAAAACTACAGGCTGATATCTCTTATGACTGTAAATACAAAAATCTTCAGCAAAATACAAGCAAACAGAATCCGACACCATGCTAAATGAATCATACACCATACCAAGTGGGATTTATTCCTGAAGTGCAGGGATGTTTCAGTGTTAGAAAATCAATGAACACAATACACCACATCAACAAAACAAAGGGAAAAAGCCCCTGATCATCTCTGTGGATGGAGGAAAAGAATTTGATAAAAATCCAACATCCTTTCTTGATGAAAACGCTTAAGAAGATTTGAAACTGAGGGAAAATTCCTCTGTATGATTCAGTGCATATATGAAAAGCCAACAGCCAATGTAATACTTAATTGAAAGAGTGAGAATTTTGCCCTTGAAATCAAGAACAAGGCAAGGGTATGCACTATCACCACTTTTATTCAATACTGTATTAGAAGTACTAGCCAGAGCAGGAAGACAAGAAAAATAAATAGAAGGTATCCAGATTGGAAAAGAAGTAAAATTATCACAGTTGGCAGGCAGTCCTTGGACACTCTACGGAGCAGTTCTACCCTGTGCTGTAGGGTCACTGTGAGTTGGAATCAACTCAACAGCAGTGGATAGTATATAGAAAATCCCAAATTATCCACAAGAAAAATGCTAGAGCTAACAGAGGAATTTAGCAAAACTGCAGTATATGAGATCAGCAAAAATCAGTTGGGTTTCTATACACCAGCAATGAGAAATACAAAAAAGAAATTAAGAATTCCATTTATAGTAGCACCTAGGAGAATAAAATACCAAGAAATAAATCTAACCAGGAACTTGAAGGACTCATACAATGAAACACTGATGAAAGAAAGAAGACTTAAATAAATGGAAAGATATCCATGTATGTGGATTACTGCCCCCCAAAAGAAAAAAAACTATTGCCGTTGTGTCAATTCAATTCCAGCTTATAGTGACTCTGTAGGACAGAGTAGAACTGCTCCGTAGAGATTCCAAAGACTACCTGGTGAGTTTGAACTGCCACCTTTTTGGTTAGCAGTTGTAGAACTTAACCATAATGCCACCATGGTTTCTATAGGTGGATGAGAGTACTTAATTTTGTAAGATACCAGTACTGCTCAATAGTGATCTATTGATTCAACATAATTTGTATTAAAAGCTCAACAGTCTTCTTTACAGAAATAGAAAAACCATTTCTGAACTTTATATGGAGTGGCAGGAGCCCCAAATAATTAAAGCAGTGTTGAAAGAACAAAGTAGGAAGAATCACACATCCTCATTTTAAAACACACTGTACAGATACAGTTATCAAAACAGCCTGGTACTAATGTAACAATAAACATAGAGATCAGTAGAATAAAATTGAGAATGTAGGAATAAGCCCACATACTTGTGGTCAACTGATTTTTGACAAGGGTGCTAAGCCCATTCGATGCAGAAAGAAGAGTCTCTTCAATAAATGGTGCTGGGAAAAGTGGATTTCCACATGCAGAAAAATGAAACAGGATGCAGGCCTCACATCTCATACAAAAACAAATTCAAAATGGATTAAGGACCTAAATGTGCAAACAAAAACTATAAAATTCTTAAAAGAAAAAGCAGGGGCAATGCTGTCAGGTCTAGCTTTCACCAGTGAATTCTCTAATGTAGTAACAAAAGCAAAGAGAATGAAAGACAAATAAATGGGAACTCATAAAAATGAAAACTTTTGTCCACCAAAGAAGTGAAAAGATAAGCTACCCACTGGGAGAATATTTGAAAATCAAATATCCAACAAGAATCTAGTAACTGAAGTATATGTAAAACATCAGCACCTTAACTAACAATCAAAAGACAACCTAATCATAAAATGGAGAAAGCACTTAAATAGACATTTCACCAAAGAGAACATTCAGATGGCCACCAAACACAAGGAAAGATGCTTAGCAGCATTTGCTGTCTGAGCAATGCAAATCAGGACCACAATGAGATACCATCTCACTCCCGCTAGAATCAGTAAGGTTAAAAAAAAGAAACAGAAAACAAGTGTTGATGAGGATGTGGGGAAACTGGAACCCTTATCCATTGCTGGTAGGAATGTAAAATAGTACAGCTGTTTGTAAAAGTGTGACAGTTCCTAAAAAAACTAAATATAGAACTGCTATATTACTCAGCAATTTCACTGCTGGGTATGTATCCAAAAGACTTGAAAGCAGAGACACAGGCAGGTTTGTATGCCAGTGTGCACTGCAGCAGTAATGACAGTAGCCAAAAGTTGGAAATAACCTAAACACCCATCAGTGATTGAATGGAATTTCGTATTGTGGTTTTCCTGTTACTGTAAATCTTATCACTTTGATGTTAACAGGATGGATTAGCAGCAGTTACGTTGATGAGGTCTACAAAATTAGATTGTTTCTTCAGCTAGTCTCTTTTAAGATACAAATAGAGAAGCCAGCAGAGAAACATGGGGGATCTCATACAACCAAGAAAGCAGCTCAGGGAGCAGAGGAAGTCCTTTGGACTTGGGATTCCTGCAGAGTGAAGCTCCTTGACCAGGGAAAGATTGATGATGAGGACCTTTCTCTGGAGCCAACAGAGAGAGAGAGAGTGTGTGTGTGTGTTTTCCCCTGGAACTGACACCCTCAATTTGGACTTCTAGCCTGCTGGACTGTGAGAGAATAAAACTGTCAAAGCCATCCACTTGTGGTGTATCTGTTATAGCAGCTAAGTAACTAACACATACAGTGAAATACTACTCAGCCAGTAGGAGAAATGAAGTCTTGATACGTGCAACCATATGGATGGAGCTAGAAGACATTATGCTGAGTGAAATAAGTCAACCAAAATACAAATATTATATAACATACTTACAAAAAAAAGGCAGATGTATAGAGAACAAAGTTTATTAGTGGTTCCCAGGGGCGAGAAGAAGCAGAAAAGGGGGATGAGGTGGGGCTGATCATGATGTAAAAAACATGTTAAGAGTAGGGTTGCACAGCCAGTTATTATAAGTGCTGTTAGCAAGTTGTACACCTATAAAAAATTGAATTGGCACAAATTCTGACATTTATTTACAACAACAAGAGAAAAGAGTAGCTGCTGAGGCTACCTGTGTGCAACAACAACAACAAAAAAACCTCATGGGATTTGGTTTCTTGGTTTGGCAGTTTCAGGTCATGGTTTCATGGGACATCCCAATTAACTGACCCAGTAATATACTTAGTGCTTCTGTTCTACCTACTAGTTCGTTGCATAGTGCCTGGGCTCTTAAAAGCTTGCAGGTGGACATGCAAGCACAACAGTTGTTCTCTATTTGCCCAGAACATCAGAGGAAGAAGTCAGAAAGAGAAGGATATGGAATGTGTGGTTTGTTGCCTTCATGAACAACTGTCTCCTTTGTCACGCAACCAGAAGAACTGGCTGGTGGCCAGCTACTGGTACTGAACATTTTAATGAATGATTCTGTAGATGAATCCTGATCAAAAGTGCAGAAATGCAAGATAGAATTTCGAAATTTCATGGACTGCAGACTTCCTAGAGCCATGAAGGTTAGATGGACCCTTCAAACTGTTGCCCTGTAATAATCATTAAACCTTAAACTAAAAATGTCCCCTGAAGTCCTTTTAACAATAGTTTACCTTAGCTAATAAAAAATGTCTGTCTTGAGTATTATCCTCTCTTAAGAACTGTCTGTGTGGCATCAGATTGACGATAGGAACCCGAAAGACTAGGTAGGAATTATAAGGGGCAGGGAAACTATGATAATAGGGAAGAACAAACTCAGAAAAGTATAGTAAGAATGGTTGCACAACTCAGAAGAACATAATCACTGGCACTAAATGGTACATGTAGAAACTGTGGAATTTATGTATGTTTTGCTCTGTATATTCTCAACAACAATGAAATAAAAACTAAAAAGGTGAAATATTTGAATGATTGACTCATCAAGGAAGATGTACAAATGTTCAATAAGTGCGTGAAAAGATGGTGAACATCATTATTCATTAGGGAGATGCAAATCCTAACCAGCATAAATCTTTCATCCCCACTAGGATGACAGTCATCAGAAAAACATAAAGCAACTGTTGGTGAGGATGTGGAGACACTGGAACCCTCATCCATTGTTGGTGGGTTTATTAAACAGTGTAGCCACTGTAGAGAACAATTCGGTTGTTCCTCAAAAAGTTAAATGTAGAATCACCAAGTGGTCCAGATATTCTTCTCTTAGGTACATAACCAAAAGATTTGAAAGCAGGAGTGTAAACAGATACTTGTTCACAATAGCCAAACAGTGGAAAGAGCCAAATTGCCATTCAACAGATTTAAAAAATGTCCTGTGTATAGTGAATGCTATTGGCCATAAAGAGAAATGAAGTTCTGGTACATGGTGCATGTATGAGTCTTGAAAGGGTATGTTGAGAGAGTTGTTAGACACAAAAGGACAAATACTGTATAATCCCATTTATGTGAAATACATAGTATAAAGGTATACAGATTACAGTTTAGTGTTTATCATATCTAAGAATCCACTGTTGAAAATTAGGTCATGAAACATTACCCCTATGAATTATTTTGAAGAATTGTATGTTTTTAGTTCTTATGTTTAAATTGTTGACCTACATATAGTTAATTTTTGTTTATGGTATGAGATATGGGTCCAGCTTTATTTCAATATTGCTTTGGCTGTTTGAAGATTGGGTTTCCAGTTTTGCAAAGAAGACTGTTGGCATTTTTATTGGGATTGCACTGAATTTATAGATCACTTTGGGTAGTATTGGCATCATAATACCAGTCTTCCAACCCATGAATATGGAATGTCCTTCAACTTATTCAATTTAAGGTCTTTTTTATATTTATTTCAGCAATTTTTAGTGTACTAATCTTTCCCTCCCTCAAATTTATTTCTAGGTATTCTTTTAAGAGTTCTTGAGTGGTACAGAAGGTTGAGTGTTCAGCTCATAGATAGAAGGCTGGGGTTCAGAGCCACCCAGAGGTGCCTGGAAGAATTTTTTTTTTTTTTAAATAAACAAGCTTAAAAAATTACAGTCATCAAAAATCCAATAGAGTGTGGTGATAGTCTGAAATACATGGTGTGACCATGAGTCAGTAGCAACTCAACAACAGCTGGTTTGGGTTTCATTCTTTTAGATTCTACTATAAATGGAATTTTTTTCTTAATTTTCTTTTCAGATTGCTGGTGTATGGAAACCCAACTGATTTTTATGTGTTGACCTTGTATGCTGCTACTTTGTTGAACTCATTTATTAGCTCTAGAAGACTTCTTGTGACTCCTTGTGATACTCTATATCTATACAGGATTGTATTGTCATCTGTGCAGTTTCTTCTTATTTATAGTATGTTACTGAGATCACCTTTGGATAGGCTAGAAGCAAAAAGAGCACATTTGCCAAAGTACAGAGAGTAGGTTTTCACAACTTTGTTTAAGCAGGGCCTTGAGGGACAATTTGCCAGTTTATTATTTGTTATCAGAAAGATAAGCTGAATATCAGTTACTGTGAAACATATTTTTTTAATAATTATTTTAGGTGATACGTAAATTAAAAGCCCATATAGAAAGTCATTTTATTTGGTTACTGTTTTAGTCAGGTAGTGCTGGTCTAACAGAAATACCACAAGTGGATAGCTTTAAAAAGTGAAATGTTTATTCTTACACAGTCCAGTAGGCTACACGTCTAAATTCAGGGTGTCCACTCTAGGGGAAGGAGGAGAGTACTTGTGTTGCATCAGTCTTTGGTCAGGGAGCATCTTGGCACAGGAACCTCAGGTCTGATGGATGTGCTCTGCTGCTGGTGCTGCCTTCAGTACAAGCCGCACTCCAGGGAAATTGCCTTAGCAAGGGAGTATTGCCAAACCAAACCAAACCCACTGCCATCAAGTGGATTCCGACTCATAGCAACCCTGTAAGACAGAACAGAACTGCTCCATAGAGTGTCTAGGCGTGCCTGGCAGATTCAAACTGCTGACCTTCTGATGAGCTCACTTAACCACTATGCCTCCAAGATTTCCAAGGATGTTGGCAGTCCTATCCTAATCCTCTTAACATAATTATCCTGTGTATTAGCCACAGGCAGAGATTAGGATTTATAGCATAGAAAAATCACAAAATATTGGGAATGATGGCCCAGCCAAATGGCTACATGTATTTTTGGGGGGATGCAGTTCAATCCATGTCAGTTACCGTGGAGTGCTTACTTCTCAGAGGTGGGTGCCCTATGGGTGCTTAATTAAGATTTATTTTTGTGGCAGGCCTAAAAATTTTTTCCACATTAGGCTGCATAATAAATATACAAAAACCAGTAATTTTTTTCCATGCCAGGAAAAACAACTTGAAGAAGATATAATGGAAAAAAGATTCATAATAGCAACAAAAATTTAATTGGGGATAAACTGAAGAAAAGTACAAAATCTATATGAATAAAGCTATATAAAGCTACTGAAAAGCATAAATAAGACGAGAATAAATGAAGAGCTATATCATATACCTGAATAGAAAGACTTGTTCTCCCCATAAATGACTAAACTATAAATTTCATATACTTTCATTTTCCCAACAGGAATTTTTGCTTTCAGTCTGTTTATCAAAAAATAAAAAAGAAAGATTACATTAAAAAAGGGCTTAAATTATTTTTTTAAAATACTGCTTTACCATGTATGAATTATAAGTATGCTGAAATTATTGAAACAAAACATTGAGATACTAATATAGGACATAACAGACAGGAAAAGGGAACAGACTACAGAACCCGGAAACATACCCAAAGATGAGTAAGAAATGACTCTGAAAAAGGTACCATTTAAGGCAGTTGAGAAAGGATTTCATAAATGCTGTTGGAACAGATGACTAACCATTTGGAAAAACAATTTTAAGTCTTTTTTCCATGCCATAAATTCAGATGGATTAAATACTTAAATTTAAGAAGCAAAACCATGTAAGAATTAATAGCCAAGCCAAGTGCCGTCGAGTCGGATCCGAATTAATAGGAAATCTAAATGGATATTTCTCTAATCTGGAGTGGGGAATACAAAGATAGAAACCAGAAAGCAAGGATAGACACTTAGTGCCAGCAGGAGCCAGACAAAACATAGAATGAGTTAAGTACGTTAGGTAAAAGACGAAATCATGTAGCCCTCAATTTCTGTTATTTTGTTTATTTTTTTTTTTTTGTTATTTTTGTTTGTTAGAGAGACGTATAATTATTTACCTACTCTGAGCAAAGTGACGGCATAAGCAAGGAATAAGTGGCATCTGACATTTGAGTCCCAGTTAGGCTGCAAAGGAACGATAAGAAGGGATGGAAATTGTCACTATGAGTCTGAATCGACTCCACAGCAGCAGGCTTTGGAGACATGTTGACCAAAGCCCAGGGGCACACTCACACTGCAGCCTGGAAGAGTCTCCCACACCCTAAGTTGTTCAACAACATGGTAGCCTAGGGTTACCAAGGCCATTCAACTTCAAACAGTTGTTGCCATGCAAGAGTGAAACACAAGGCTATCAGATCTTCTGGCCTTTTTCCATATAAAGCTGGAAATTGCATACTTTCTGTTCAGTCCTCCTAATTTAAATATTATCTCAATTTTTAAAACTTTGTGTAGGCCAAAAACACATTTAGTCCCACCCACAGGCCTGTGGTGTATGACCTCCACTGTGTAGTTTTGATTGGCTTTAGAATGGTACTTGCTTCTTTAAATGAGTTTGAGATGCTTTCCATGGTTTTTTCCTATGCTCTGAATCATTTTACATAGCAGAGGAATTATCTGGGCCTGTTTAGAGAGCTTTGTCATCAGGGCTTGAGGCCTTTTGGTGAAGGCACATGTCTCTATTTTCAGGTTTTCCTCTTGAGCCAGCTGTAGTTATTTATATTCCTATAGAGGTATCTATTTAATCTAGATTTTAAAATTAACACTTTATTTTTCATAATTTTTTAAAAAAATCTCTAGATAGTAATAATTTTCAGTTCTGTCTCATCCTCAATATTTTGTTTGATTGATTTTACTTCCCCTCTGAATTTTTTAATTCATTGATTTTTCTTTTCACTTTTATTAATTCCTTCTTCTGACTTATTTTACCTAATTTGTTCTTTTCCCAGTTTATAAAGTTGAATTCTTCATTAATTTTCATTTTTTCTTTTTAAATTAATAATACAGATATTGAAAGTTGTGATTATTTTTCCTCAACATAAATGTTTTTGTGTCATTTTGTAACATTTTATGTCTTACAGACCAGTTCGGTCTTTCCCCAGTGTGATTCATTTCTGAAGTGTGTAATTTGTTTTAGTTGCATTTTAGACCCAAGTAAGTCACTTTAAAGATTTTTTTTTTTTAATTTCTAAATTTTTAAAAAATCTCTTTATCGTTAATTCATTGCATTATGGTCACAATATGACCAAAAAGAATTCTATTCTTTGGGATGCTCTTTTGTGGCATAATAAGCAGTCTGTCTAAATGTAGGTATTTTTAGATGTATTTGAAAAGAATGTGTTTTCTCTGTTAGATACAAAATTCTGCATATATACTTATTTGCTAATGGTATTGTTTATATCTTCACTTTCTTTCCTCTCTGACTAAGCCAAACCCGTTGCAGTCTCGAGTCTGGCCTGTAATAGCAACCATGTAGGACAGGGTAGAGCTGCCCAAAGGGTTTGTGACCTTTCAGTTAGCAGCCATAGCAACTAACCACTGTACCACCAGGGCTCCTGCTCTCTTTGACTCCCATTACTGTGGAGTTGGTTCTAACTCATAGCAACAGAGAACTGCTCCCAACGTGTTTCCAGGGAGCAAATGGTAGATTTGAAGTGCCAGTCTTTTGGTTGGCAGCTGTAAATTTTATTTTTTTAGTTAATTGATTTTATATTTTGTTGTAAGTGAAAGTTGGCAATTCAAGTCAGTGTCTTGTACAAAAACTTTCCTACACTTTGTTCTGTGACCCTGGCTGCTCTCCCCACCCGGTGACATCACACCCCTCCTCTCCTGTTCATTCAGCCAGCTCCTGTGCTCTCTGTCTTTTCATCTCGCCTCTGGACAGGAGCAGCCCAGTTAGTCTCCTGTATCTACTGAAGCAAAGAAGCACATCTTCCACCAGTATCATTTTATGTCTTGTAGACCAGTTCAGTCTTTGTCTCAGGAGTTGGCTTCTAGAGTAGTTTCAGTTCTGGGCTAACAGAAAGTCCGGGCTCCATGTCTTCCAGTGGCCCTCCAGTCTGTCAGATCATCAAGTCTGGTCTTTTACTAGAGTTCACAGTTCTGCACCCCGCGTTTCTCCTACTTCATCAGGAACTGTTTGCTGAGTTTCTTGTAAGGGCAGTCAGTGGTGGTAACCGGGCACCATTCAGTTCTTCCAGTCTCTTGTTGATATAGTCTAGTTTATGTGGCCTTTTGGCTGCCCTAACTTTTAACCACTGTGCCCCCAGCACTGCTATCTGACTACTGGTCTTTAAATCTTGAGATACATGATAGATGCATACCATGGTTATGTTTTTATCAAATTCTTAACTGTGATTCTAATAACATTTGTTTCTTTATTTTGATATTATGTTAAGTATTTGTGTCTGCCATATCTTCTCTGAAGATTGTTTTATCACTGTAAAATTCCATACTTCTTCTTTGCTTTCATTTCTGCTTTGCTTTAAATTGGCACTCTAGCTTTCTCTCTCATAATAGTTATCTGCTATATTTTTGTTCTTTTTCGTATCCCTTCTTTCATTAAAAAGTGTTTAGAATAATTCTAAGGATTTTCTTATAAATAGCATGGATATGGTCTTTATATTGACTTAGTATCTCTTTTAATAAAACCCACTTCTGTCGAGTCTGTTACAACTCATAGTGACCCCATAGGGTTTCTGAAGCTGTAAACCTCTGTGGAAGCAGACTGACACATCTTTCTCCCACTGGTCATTTTTCTCATAATTAATTTTTTATCTTATCCTACCATTTTAGTTTATATTTCTTTAATTTGGTTTTTTATGATATCCCTTTTTTCTTTTCCTTTCTGGCTTTTGCTGAAATGATACAGTTTTCTTTGTTTCTTTTCCCTCCTACTAGTGATTAAGATTATACATTCCTACATTATAAGGTACGTATTTGAACTTAGATTTTTCTAGCAAATTTCTATATTAGAGAACTCTTTCAAAATGAAACTATTAGCGTGATTTAATTTGCTTCCTTTTCCCCATCCTCATTGTGGAAGCTTTTATGAAATAATCTGAAGCCTTAGTCTAAATTACCACAGGGATTTTAATTAGTGGAATGACTGTCTAGAGAGAGAGAAAGAAACATGTCTGAAGATGCCTTTTTTTAAAAAAAACTTACACACATGAAGGATAGTTTCACTGGATGCTAGAGTTCTGGCGTCATAGTTCTTTTCACTCAACAGCTATTCCAAAGAAATTCCTGGTGATTTACTTCAGGAAGGACATGGCCGTGAAAACGCAACAAACAGATGGAGTCACCACGAGGTGGAGGAGACTTGATGGCAACTAGTTTGGTCTTTGTGTTTTGGTTCAGACGGCAGTAGATGTCACTTTGTTATTTTTTATTTATTTGATAATTACAGATTCACTTACAGTTGCACTTTCTCCTAACAGTGCCATCTTGTAAAACTGTATACAGTATCAGAACAAATATATTGTCATCCATACAGTCAGGCTACAGAACAATTCTTTCACTACAAATATCCTTCATGCGGGGAGGGCAAGAGAGGGAGGTTTTAGATTAGATAGTTGTGATAAATTTGGTTGGGTGAAATCAGTGACAGCACACATTAGTAAGAAGATCAATGTTGACTGGACTTCAACACAACTTTAGTTTTCCTCTCATCTTAACCCAATATTGCAAAGACAGAGTAGCTGGGGCGGGGGGCCAGGGACTGTGCTTTCAGGGGAAATCAAGGCCAATTGGCACAACTAGCATTTTGCTAATGAGGACTCTCCGCACCCCACATTGGTGAGTGGCATCTAGGCTTAAAAGCTGCCAAGCTGCCGTTGGAGGGTACAGCAAGGAACAGATGATCACCGAGGACCAAAATGACATGGGGGAAAGAGAACCCAGAAGGCAGAGAGACCCACGTGAGCAGGTGTCTACATCGACTTGTGACCCAAAGAACCAGATGGTGCCTGGCCACCACCAGTGATAGCTGCGATGGAGCTCACAAAGTTGAGTCTTACTGGCAACACAAGAATAAATAGGGGTACACCCTGAGATCTCCACTAAAAGACTGTAATTTATGGTCCAAGGGCTTCAGGGTTCCCCTGGAAGGATGGCTCCTGGCCCTGATGCTGCCCCTGTCCGTGAATCATAATGAAGGTCAACTCTTCAGACAGCAATGGATTGGACTTGGCGATGCAGAGTGACCATATTTTGTGGGTATTTTATGGTTCTATGCATTATAGGATGTTGTCCTGCTGACTTCATACTGTAGGAAGGGGAGTGGGGGGAGAGAAGGAGGTAGGGGACTCTTTGGAGGACAAGACATGTATGGAGCAGAGAGGAAGAATGTGCTGTCACCATGCAGGAAGAGCAGTGGAAGCTGCATGTAAGTGAGCATGCAAATTTATGTGGGAATGTACATTTTCATTCAAACATAATTTAAAAAAAATCCTTCATGCTCCCTTTTATAGTCACACCCACTTCACTCCTACCCCTCCCCACATAACCCCTAAAAAACCCAACCTGGTGCCACTGAGTCAATTCTGACGCATAGCAATTCTATAAGGCAGAATAGAACTTCCCTGTAGAGTTTCCAAAACTGTAAATCTTTACGGAAGCAGACTTCCACATCTTTCTCCTGTGGTGCAGCTGGTGGATTCAAACCACTGACCTTTTGGTTAGCAGCTGACACTTAACCACTGTGCCGCCACGGTCCTTAGCAACCATCAGTGTTTTCTCATTACTAAATCTGTCATTTCAAGAATGTTTTATGTGTAAGTACGTATATAAGTACAATCATAACAGAATGTAACCTTTTGGCCTTTTTTCACCCAATATAGTTCTCTGGAGAGTCATCCAGGCTGTTGTATGTAGCAATAATTTGTTCCTTTTTATTGCTAAGTGGTATTGCATAATGTGAATGTACCACAGTTTAACCATTCACCCACTGAATACATCTGAGTTGTTTCTAATTTGGGACTATTAAGAATAAAGCTTCCATAAAGATTTGTGTACAGATTTATATGTGAATATGAGTTTTAATGAAATTGTGTCTCCAAAAAACATATGTTGAAATCCTGGCCTTGTACTGATGAATGTTACCCTGTTTTGAAATACAGGTAATCAGTTCTGATGTAAGTTGAATATCTTCTTTTTTTTAGTCTTCATTATTGCTGCCTTTTACTATCATTGGAAATACTGGTGGCGTAGTTATTAAGTGCTACAGCTGCTAACCAAAAGGTTGGTAGTTTGAATCCACCATACGCTCCCTGGGGCTACCAGCCCAGGGGCAAGGACTAGAAGGTAGGAGGGAACAGGGAAGCTGGTAATGGGGAACCCAAAGCTGAAAAGAGGAGAATGTTGGCATGTTGCAGGGGTGGCAACCAGTGTCACAATACAGTGTGTATGTTGTTTAATGAGAAACTAATTTGCTTTGTAAACCTTCACCTGAAATACAGTTGGGGGAAAAAAAATTACCCTCAGAGAGAGTGAAATAAATGCAAAAATACTGGATACGAGTTAGGACTTGACAGTTCATAGGCCTGAGCACATGGAAGAGTTTAAGCACTGCTAGACTGGAAGCACTGTCTCTGAGAAACAGTGCTCTGTGGGCACTGGGGATATGGACAACAGGTGGTGTACCTTGGAAATGAGGCCATGAAGGGAAAATGGGTAAATTAAGGACCCTGTAGGAACCAAAGAGAAACAAGACATGCTAACCCTTCCTTTCCCCAGTTTCCACACCATCAATACAGGTTTGTAAAAGAAATAGAGACAGAAGCCCTCTTAAACTAGGAACTCTGTCCATGAAATGAATACAAATTTAAAAAAGGAGACTGTGTTTATGTAAGTACTGCAAAAAGTCAGAAAATGCAAATAAATGCTTTCCTCACTAATGAAACATCTCTCTAAAAAACCAGCATTGAAGTTAAAGAAAAACTGTAACACAACACTCCAAACTGAGTTGAATATCTTCAAACAAGAATTTGAGGACATGCACAAAAACTTTCAGTGAACAATACAAAAACTAAGAACAAAATAGACAAAAACAGAATGAAATTAAATATGAGCCAGTTCAACTCAGAAAAGAAACAGAAAAAGATAAAATTGTGTAAGAAGTGAAGACTGAATTGTAAAGTACACAAAGAAGAACAGATTTGAATGAAAACTTAATAAAGGGCATTAAAGAAAAGCAGGAAAACAAGAGAATGTGAGATCAATAAAGAAGCAAAAGGATCTGAGAAACATTGTTTGAAATGTGTGACAGTCAAGGAGGTCAGCATTCATTTATTAGTGTCCTTGAAGAAGATAATCAAAACATTGGAACAGAATACAAAAATTGTAAACCACAATCTAAGAAAATGTCCCAGAAATGAAAGAGCTGAATCCACATACACATTAAAAGGGCCACCAGATGTTTTGGAAGATTGACCCAGAACCATCAACTGTGGCACATATCCTTGCAAAACTATTTAAAGAAAAAAAAGAAAGAAATCTCAGGGCATCCAGGCAAAAAGATAAATATTTTTTTTACAAAGGCAAAGAAATTAGCGTCTGGTATCTAAAGAACAAAAGCTAATAAAAGAAGACAAAAGTGGCACAGTGATTTCAAGCAATGTAAGGGAGAAAATATAAACCAAGGGTGTGTATATATAACTTGCCCTTCAAGTTACAAGGCCGTCAGACTCAGTTTTGAATGTGGTGGGACTCAGGGATTACTATAGACATGCGTTCTTCCCAAAGAATCTGCTAGAGGATAAGTTTCACCCAACCAAAAGAAAGTTTTACGAAAAAACTGACAGTGAGCACTTTGTATATTCAATTGTAGAGGTAAAACTAAAAGAAGGTTGAGGACATGGATTCAAGAATATAAAAATACCATGTGTTCTACAGAGTAGAAAGAATGCAGCTCAAAACTGGAAGAGGGAAGTAGAATAAATAATTGACTTTGGTAAAGTTAGGGAAACCCTGGTGGCATAGTAGTTAAGTGTTACATCTGCTAACCAAAAGGATGGCAGTTTCAATCTGCCAGGCGCTCCTTGGAAATTCTGTGGGGCAGTTCTTCTCTGTCCTGTAGGGTCACTATGACACTGAATCGGCTGGAGGGCAGTGAGTTTGGGTTGTAAACTTAATAATAGATGGGAGTCAAAGGAGACTGTTTAAAAACCTAACAGATTGTACAAAGTAAAAAAAAAAAAATCAGACTACTATAAAACAGCATTGACATAAAGGTACCATTAGAATACAAACACAAGCCTTTCTAAATACCAGAAAGAAGCTTAAGAAAGCAAAGCAAAAATAACAGTAAAAATAACATAATATGTAATAATTATAAATGATATATACCATTATGTTTTCATGTCTCTCCCCCTCTATACTGTAATTGACTTAAATGTTGAAACATCTTGAGTACTTGGGATAAATCTCACTTGATTGTGTGTATAATTCTTTATAAATATTGCTGCACTCTACTGTTTAATATTTTGTTAAGGATTTTTGTGTCTGTATTCATGAGATACTGTCTGTCTGGATTTGATATCAGGGTGATAAATACTAGCTTCAAAATGAATTGGGAAGTACACCTTCATCCTCTGTTTTCTCCAAGAAATTGTCTAGCATTGGTGTTAATTCTTTAAAATTTGTTAGAATTCTCTGGTGAAATCATCTGGACTTGGAACTTTCTGTTTGGGGAATTTTTAAATTATGTACTCATTTTCCTTAGTTGTTACAGTTATTCAGATGCTCTGTTTCATATTGAGTGAGTTGTGGTATTTGTAGTTTTTGAGGAATTGCTCTTTTGTTTCTCCTTAAATATATGTCTGTATATTCTTACTGTTCTTTTGAGGTCTGCAAGGTCTCTGTTGCCTGTTTAATTTTGAAAATCGATCATGTGTGTTTTATGTTTGCTAGAGGTTTGTCAGCCTTAACGATCTTTTAAAAAACTCACGGGGGGCGGAGTCAAGATGGCGGACTACACCCACGTCTCCGTATCTCCCTCTGGAAACCAGGACCCGAATTGACAATCAAACTGAGCCTTCTGGTCACCTAATCAGCCTCAGGACACGGCACAGGGCTGTTACTTTGGACTTCATACTACTGAGCAAAAAAACCTCCTCTCTTTCACTGACTCCCGCGCCTGGCTAGCCCCGGCTCTCACGGACTAAAGGTAAACGCACCATTTTGACGTTTTTTTTCCTCTGTCTCGGCCGGCAGGTGGAGCAGGGTCTTGCCTAGTGGCTAGACTCAGACACTCGGCTGGGGGAACAGGCAGGCGAAATTCCCATATTTTGAGAGCCAGGCTTGGGACTCTGTTAATCTAGCCACTTTGAGCTTGTCGTTTTATATCTGCCTCAGTGGCATTTGTATGGAGTTTCGCAGTCAGTGCGCGGGACGCCATGTTGGATACGGAGATTCTAGCGGGACCTCATTCTTAGCCTGGGAGCCAGTGCCTGCAAACAGGACAGCGCTTCTCCGACAGAAAAGCAGTAATTTACCTAGTGCCACCTGCTTTGGGGGTCCTGCAACAGAATCAGATGAATCACTACCTCTCGGCACCTTTAGCCCTTCTGTCTGCTGCCTGTGTGGAGGGCACCATCTCGGACTCGGTGGCCGCAGCTGGACCTAATTCTTAGCTTGGGAGCCAGAGCCTGCCCACAGGAGAGCGCTTTTCTATCAGAAAAGCAATACTCTACACAGTGTCGTCTAAGGCTAGGCCCTGTCAGCAGAGGCCAGCAGGGCAGTAGCATTGCTCTATTCTGAACTAGTTTGTATGGTCCGGGGTTGGATATAGTGGTGCTTACTTTGCTAGTTGAGAAGAGGGACCTCTACACCTGAAAACCTAACTGACTTGTGAAGTGGTCAGATATCTTTTGCTTTACATTTTAAGACAGCCTAGAGAAACATCTGCAGTCCGTCCTCACAGTACCTCTTCCAGCCTCTACATACTCACATGGGTCCCAAAAAGCAACAGACACTTGTGGCATACAAGAAATCAGCCATGGCTTCAGAAGGCTCCCAAACAAAGCAACCAAGGAGTTTTCCAGATGAAGAAACTTTTTTGAAAGCATCAGAAAGTGAATACAAAATGATTATATACAGAGCCCTTCTAGACCTTATATAAAATGCAGGAGAACAAAATGAAAAATTAAGCAAGATGTTCGATCTGATGGAACACCAGTACTCTGAAATCCAACAGATCAAGAACAAAATCAAAGACATAGAAACTTCCATGCAAAGCCAAGAAAACAGAATGGAACAAATAGAAAAAAGAATTTCTGACTTGGAAGACAGAGCTACTGAGGCCAGCATCTATGAGCAGAAATCAGAAAAAAGAAACAAGAAAAATGAAGAAACATTAAGAAGCATGTGGGACTCTATTAAGAGGAACAACCTTCGATTAATTGGAGTCTCTGAACAGGGTGAGACATCTGAGAACACAGAGAGTATCGTTGCTGAGCTGCTGACAGAAAACTTCCCAGAAAGCATGAAGGAAGAGAGTATAGAAATCTCAGATGCATATCGTATGCCACCCAATATAGATCTCAAAAGAAAGACTCCAAGACATATTATAATCAAGCTCAACAAAATGAAACATAAGCAGCAACTCTTAAAGGCAGCAAGACTCAAAGCAAAGCTAACATTCAGAGGGAAACCCTGTAGGCTCTCTTCAGATTTCTCAGCAGAAACCATGCTGGCAGGGAGACAGTGGCATGACTCATTCAAAGCCTTGAAGGAGAAGAACTTCCAACCAAGAATTATATATCCGGCAAAACTATCTTTCAAATACGAAAATGAAATTAAGACATTCCCAGATAAACAGAAACTCAGAGACTTTGTAAAAACCAAACCAAAACTACAAGAAATATTAAAAGAAGTTCTTGGCTCTGGCTTAGAAGAACAAAACCACTAACTTTATATTTTAGAACGACTTTACTACTCAAAACTCTACTCAGTAAGGGAAGGCTCCAGAGCCAATCACAGCTTTGATAAGGAAAGAAGCAATCCAGTGATCATCATGAAAACTATGATGTCATCATATTAAAAAGAGGGATGTACTACAGTTGTTATAGTCCTTCCAGATGGAGAGGAAGATGACAAGACTGGTAGTAATTAAAATTGGGTTTATATATAGTTTATTAAGGGGGATCATAGGGTCAGCTGTAAAGCACAACAAAGATGTATCATACCATTTTAAGAAACGTAACACAGGAGTCTCAAAAACCACAAAATCAGCTCTGAAAAAGGTGGAAAATCAACTCACAAAAAAGAACGTCCCAGAACGGACTAATAAGAACAACAGAGAAAACATCAACATAAAAATAAACACATCACAATGGCAGCAGTGAACACATACCTATCAATAATTACATTGAATGTGAATGGAATCAACCCAGATGCCCAACAACAGAAGATTGGATAGGTAAACTATGGTATATATACTCAATGGAGCACTATGCAATGATAAAGAACAACAGTGACTTCAGGAAACATCTCATGACCTGGTTTCAAGTGGAAGACATTATGTTGAGTGAAAGTAGTCAGCGACAAAAGGACAAATATTGTATGAGACCTCTATGATAAGATCTCAAAAACAGACTTGTGTATAGAAGAAAAGACTCTTTGACAGCTGCAAGGGAGGGGGGGAGGGTTTAGATTAGATAGTTGCTAGGTATCTGGTTGGGTGAAATCGGTGATAGCACATGTTAGAAACAAAAACAATATTAAGTGGACTTAAACATAACATGAGTACTCCTTCCATCTTAACCCAATATTGCAAGGATAGAGTAGCTGGGGCAGGGGGTGGGGGACCATGCTCTTAGGCGAAAGTGAGGCCAATTGGCACAACTAGCATTTTGCTAAGAGGGCTCTCTGCACCCCACGTTGGTGAGTAGCGTCTGGGGTTTTAAAAGCTGCCAAGTTGCCATCCGAGGGCACAGCAAATGGTCCCAACTCAACAGGAACGGATGCTCACCGAGGACCAAAATGACATGGGGGAAAGACAATCCAGAAGACAAAGAGACCCACATCAGTGGGTGCCTACATTGACTTGGGACCGGAAGAACCAGATGATGCCCGGCCACCACCAGTGATAGCCGCGATGGAGCTCACTAAGTTGAGTCTCACTGGCAACACAAGAATAAAAAGGGGTGCACGCTGAGATCCCCACTAAAAGACCTCAATTGATGGTCCAGTGGTTTCGGGGTTCCCCTGGGAGCATGGCCCCTCTTCCTGATGCTGCCCTTGACCATAAATCATAACGAAGGTCCATGGTTTGGACAGGAATGGATTGGACTTGGCGATGCAGTGACCATATATTGGAAGCACTTTATGGTTCTATACATCTGTGGGATGTCATCCTGCTGACCTCTGGATGGAGTAAGGGGAGTGGGTGGAGAGGAGCGGAAAGGAGACTGTTGGGAGAACGAGACATGTGTGGAGCAGAGAGCAATAGTGTGCTGTCACCGGGCAGGGAGAGCAGTGGAAGCTGCATATAGGTGGGTATGTAAATTTGTACAGAATGTACATTTTCACTCAGTTATATTAAATAAGAAAATTAAAAAAAAAAAAACTCACTCAGTTTTCTATTTTACTGATTTTCTCTAGTTTTTTCCTCTTATCGTCATTATTTGTTTCCTCCTGCTTGAGTTGAGCTTGTTTTGTTCCTTTTCTAGATTCTTTTTTTTTATTATTATTATGACTGAGCGAAAATGTACATTCTCATATAAATTTACATGCTCACCTATATGCAGCTTCCACTGCTCTCCCTGCCTGGTGACAGCACACTCTTCCTCTCTGCTCCATACATGTCTCATCCTCCCAACAGTCTCCTTTCCCCACCTCTCCACCCACTCTCCTTCCTCCAGCCAAAGGTCAGCAGGATGATATCCTATATGCGTAGAACCATAAAGTGTGTCCAATATATGGTCACTCTGCATCGCCAAGTCCAATCCATTCGTGTCTGAAGAGTGGACCTTCGTTATGATTTATGGGCAAGGGCAGCACCAGGGACAGGGGCCATGCTCCCAGCAGGAACTTAGATTATTCAGTTGATATTTTTTATATGTGTACATTTAATGCTATGATTTTCCCTCTCAACACTGCTTGAACTGTGTCCCACGAATTTTGATGTATTTTCATTTTTAATTAATTCAGTGTTTGTGTTTTGATTTCCTTTGAGACCTCGTTTTTGACCTATGAATTCTTTAGAAGCATATTTTTCAGTTTCCAGTATCTGGAGATTTTTCTGTGACCTTTCTGTTATTGGCTTCTAGCTTTATTTCACTGTGTTTGAGAAACACACTTCTGTATGACACCAGTTTTTTAAAGCCTGTTTTGTGGCCCAGGACATGGTCTGTGTTGGCTGAGTTTCTCTTTGCCCTTGCTGGCTGGCTGGCTGGTCACTCTGTCAGGTTGTGGGGGGTCTGTTGGAGTTTCCAGATGTCAGGTTTTGTCTGTTTCTTCTTTCAGTTCCCTTAGTTTTTGTGGATATTCAGTCTTCATTTCCTGAGGAGGGAGGTGTTTTGCCAAGCCCACACTGGCTGGTGGGGGATATTCTGAAGGACTGAAGGATAGTCACTGAAATCTTGACTGTAGCAAATGCCACCAAGTGAGCCCTGTCTAAGCTGTGTGCAAGTGAAGATCACGCCACTGTGATTTTCTTATCACTCTGCAGTATACGAGGCCCGACAATTAGTCTGCGAACTTAATTGTTCTAAGCGTTACATACTTGATTACTGAATATCACTACGGTCACCTTGAAATACTCCTCTTGGGAAGCTATGCAATTGATGCCAGTGCCTAGTTCACCCTTGAAGTCAGTTTTGAAACTCTTTCTGGAATGGCCATTGTGCATGGTAGCGTGGTGCTAAGTTCATGAACTAACTGTGTAGTTGTCTGTGAGGGAGTTTTTAGCTAGTAAACAAATGACTGGAACACCCTCCCTACTCAGCCGATCTGGCCCCCGTGACTTGCCTCTTTACCCAAAGATAAGGGAAATATTGAAAGGAAGCCACTTTGATGGCATTCAGGATATCAAGGGTAAGACAACAACAGCTCTGATGGTCGTTCCAGACTGAGAGTTCCAAAATTGCTTTGAAGAGTAGACTAGGCACTGGTGTTGGTGCATAGCTTCCCAGTGAGAGTACGTCGAAGGTGACCATGGTGATGTTCAACAATGAGGTATGCAGCACGTTTTCTAGGATGAATTCATGAACTTAATTATCAGACCTCAGATGCTCTGGGTATATTTGGTAAAGTACTCCTTAAACTATATCCTTTTCCCCTTTCCTAAGAAAGAGCTGAGTATAGGAAAAATGAAATCAAATATTTGAGTAAAAGCACTTACTGTAACTGAACCAACCCAGAAAATGGCTGGAAACTAAAGTAGTAAGACAACTTATGTTTCATATACAGCCAAATCAACATCTCAGTGTTATTTACAATACAAATATACTCCTGCAAGAATCAATGAGGATTCTAAAGATCTATGAGCACATTTTTAATTCACCATGCATAAATATCTGACTCTACAGCACTTGGCTTTGGCTTATGCATAAATAAAAACATAGATTGTTATGGCCTCATTATGTCATATAACTCTACATAATTATTTAATCATCACCTTGCAAGATATTGAAGTTGTTTCCAGTTTTTTACGTTTATAAGTATTGCTGCTTTAAAAAGTTAAGTTAAAGGTTAAAAAGCTTGAAAACCCGTCTTGTTTGTCTCCCTGCCTTCTTTGAGGTTGAACTTTTTCATGTTTATTGATTACTCATATCACTAAAATGCCCTTTAGAGAATGAATGTAACATATAAAGCTTTTTATGTGGCACCCCCAGTCCCTGGGTTAATGCCTAGTACGTAGGTTTGAACTGCTAACCTTTTCCTTAGCAGCTGAACTTTTAGCCACTGTACCACTGGGGTTTTCAGTACATAGTAAGTGCTCAATAAATATTTGTGGAATGGTAAGTGAACGGCAGGCTTACTAACACTTTGCCTATTGTGTTTGTTTGAAATGGGGTTGAACCTTAGAAAATGTTTACCTCTATACATTTGCAAAAATAATGCAATTTTGTAAATGCAAATAATAATCTTTTTTCTTTCTTTTCTTCCCCCACAGTTCATCCATGAGCTCGGATTTCCCTCATTACAATTTCAGGATGCCCAACATCGGATTCCAGAACCTGCCTCTCAACATCTATATCGTGGTTTTTGGCACGGCTATATTTGTCTTCATCCTTAGTTTACTCTTCTGTTGCTATTTGATTAGGTAATCCATTTTCGTTCTCTGTTATTTCAGAATACTTTAAGCAGGCAGACAACTTTTTTCACTCAGATTCAAAAAAATTTTATACATACAATAACAAGTAAAATTTCTAAAATCAAGGGTGATCTCCTCTGCTGATGAAGTGTTTTACTCAAAAGGAAAAAATTACTCCCATTTATCTTCCCACCATAACACCTGGTCCAAATGAGTTATGTTCTTATCTTTCCCCACAATTTAATCTGCTTTCACAGGGATTTCACAATTCTTAACTAAAGTCATTAGGGATCAGAGGACATGGTCCAAGCCTTTAAAAAGATTCTGTGATCTTTCAAGAAGATTTTACGTTTTTATTTGTTGTCAGACTAGTCAGGTGTTGAGGTAATTGATTATCTTCATAAAACAGACTCTCCCACAGGCCTGGAGCCCACGCACAGGTGATGAGGGTGACGTGTTACTTGGTACTGTCAGGAAACTGGCCAGTAAAGATAATTGTTTAAACAAGTATTTTCTCTGTTTTACATTTTTAAATAAGGGCTAATTTCAGTACAAAACTGAAGCTATAAAAATCATTTTACTGTATCATTCAAAGAGTAAAAGAGTAGAAAATGGAATTTTATTAAACAGCTATACATCTAACATTTAATGTTTGCCACATTATACAGTTATGGTTACAGTAAATAGCATCATCAGAGATCTTTTCAACACTAATTCCCTCTTGGGGGATGAATGCTGATGGATAGTCACATGCCCACAAATTGAGTGTGTGGTTTCTGATTTTCTGACAAGTGCTTTTACATTCCTCATAGAAGCTTCTTACAAAGTCCTTGTGTAGATATATATGTTGGCTGCTTATGATTTTTAGATCTTGCCAGAAAAATAAATAAAATACTTGAGACTAATATAACTACACTATTGATAAGAAACTTTTTAAAAACATTTTTATTTCCAGAAATTCTCCCTTTTCTTACATTTCTTTGTTTTTGTTGCTACCTGCCATCGAGTCAGCCTCTGTCTCATAGTGACCCCATGTGTTACTGGGTGGAACTCCTCCCTAGGGATTTCTTGGCTGTAATCTTTACAGAAGCAGTTCACCAGGCCTTTCTTCTGCAGGACAACTGGGTGGATTTGATCTGCCAACTTTTGGGTTAGCAGCTGATCACAAACCTCTTGCACTCCCCAGGCTCCAAAGTATTGAATATCACATAAAATTTATGAAACTATGTTTTTTAAATAATAGTTGAATAAAGTTTATGTACATATTCACCATTTCTTTTAAAAATAGGGAATTAACCAGGGCCTAAACGAGACCTTGTAGCACTAGAATAAATCCCTTGTTTCAGACCTGCCATATTTCTTAATAATTCCTCTAGAAACAGTGGTTTAACTCTATAATTTTTTAATTTAACATTTTAAACCATGGTTTTTTAGAAGAGCACAAAAATAGTGACAAAATACAACAGAACATGTTCATTAAGGAAAAACTGTTGTTGAGTACCGTCAAGTGGATTCCAACTCATAGTAAACCCTCTATGACAGATTAGAAAACCTATAGGGTTTCCTAGGCTGCAGATCTTTGTGGAAGCAGACTGCCACCGTATCTGTCTCCTGCAGGCTGGCTGCTGGGTTCCCACAGCTGGGCACTCAGCTAGCAGCCCGATACTTAACCATTGTGCCACCGGGCACCGTAATGAAGGGTTAGCAGGTATAAAATAGTTAACCCTAAAATGTACAACTTCAAGTCTAGTTTTTTTGTGTGTTTTTTTTGCTATGTCACAGAATTAAGTCTTACCTTTTTCTTTTGTTTTCTTTAAAGAAAAACAATATGCCAGTTGTGATTCTGGGTAAAATTTACTATGCTGTGTTTCTTTTAATAATTAAGCAAATAAAGCAAAGAGATAAAAAAATGATAGCAGTTATATTTGCACTGCATTTTATCAGTCAAGCTAACCAAGTGAAGAGATAGGGATCTGCTACACTAAAATTATCATGGTTAGGTTGGCTTATCAAGTAAATAATACCACCTTTGTGTACTGTATTTCTCAAAATAATTGTCTAGATGAAACCAAATGACTAATATTTACCCTAGACCAAAGATCAGAAGGCAAGGAGAGGGGCATGGAGGCTAGATTAATGGAAACAGAACAACCAAAATGGAAATACCAAGAATGTTGATATATTGTGAGGAGTATAACCAATGTCATTAATAATTTACACAGAAATTGTTAAGTGACAACCTTATTTCCTGTGTAAACTTGCACCCAAAGCACAATAAAGTCTTTTGATTTTTAAAAATGGAAAAAATTATCAGGTTTAATCAGAAAAGAGTCATGTTCAAATATTTGTAAACTTAATTTACTAGCCATTGATAACATTTTAAAAATTTAATAACAGACTTTCCCTTTCTGATGATCCTAATTTTCTTTAGTCCTCCCAATGTTAACCTTGGATTTAACAAGTCATTTATAGAGTATGTGGTGATCTATGGAGTCAGCTTCTTCAAAATTACCCAAAGCCATTGATTGGGATAGCCTACTAGTACCTTCCCAGGAGGGCTCTTCTGTTCTCATGCAGAGAACAGCTCCACCAACCACCAGCTACTGCAGGCATAGCTACTCAAGTCAGAGCCAAAGGAGGAATACAGCCTAGATCTAAAGGAGACAGCCACCACCACCCACAAATTGTACACAACACTAATAGAGAATCTGCTAAATATTAGGACAAATCGTATGATACTCTCTCTCCCCAGACAGATGTTTGTTCTCTTTATCTCAGACACCAGTACCTGGCACAATATTAGGCACTCAGTGAATTTTTGTTGGGTAAATAAATGAGTGGTTTTTCTAGCAGCAAGGAAGTAAATAATGCCTAAGCTGAAAAGTAAAGAAGTAGCAACACAAGCAAGTTGTTTATAGCGGTGGAAATAAATAGCAAAATCATGAGTTAAAAGGGGAGAAAATGTTTTTTCTGGGGAAGAGGGCAGACTAGCTGGGTTTTGTTACTAACCTTGTAGAACTATATGTGACTTAAATATGTAAGTGTATAACTTATATAAAATGAAAGCTAAAAGTGTAGGAATTTTTTGTAATTGCTTGGCTAACAAGAGTTATAAGGTTGTGAACCAAGTGATTGACAGTGGACTGAGAGCAAGTTCTGGCTGTGAGTAATATTTGAGTGGTGAAAATGAACAGTAATCGATGACTGAACCTTAACGTCAAGGAAGGGATAAGTTTGGACCCTCCTGAGCCTCTGACCTAGGCAGCTAGGATTGCCCTGATAGCAGTCCCTTCACAGTGATAGCAAAATACATTGGCAAGTTTTGGATGGAAGAATGAGGGATTCTATTTCAGACATGAGGAAACTGAGTTCATTATGTAACAGACATGATGTTTCCACGTTTTCTTGGAGATATGGCCCTAAAATTTATAAGAAGTCTGATCTGGAAATAGGACTTTATGCAATAATACATGGTAACTGAAGCCTACGGTGCCCCCTAGGGAGAATGTTACAGTGAAATAATATGGATCCAGGACAGAACATGAGGAAATATCGATATTTAAGAAGAGCCCATGAAAGAAACTGGAAAGGGATGGCAAGAAATAGGAGGAAAATCATGTGAGAGGTACCCAGCAAATGGGGATTCAGTGGGCTGGGTCAGCTGTGTCCACTGTGCCCAGGGAGATCCAGGAAGTAAAAATGGAAAAGTTCCCATTACATTTGACAGTTAGGTTTGCATCCATAACCTTAGTTAGGAACGGTTCTGCAGCCTGGGGTAGACGGCGGTGGAAGGTGAGATCTAATGGGCCAAAAACTCACCAACCAGTGAGGAAATGGAAAAAAAGAGCATCACCTCTTTTTTGAAGAATCTTGGCTGAGAAAGGATCAGACTGAAGGGAGGGATGCTATAGAATTATGAAAGTATTTTGGTTGTGGTCTTTGAGATTTTTTAAAAAGGATGAGCCAGAGTTTTGGAGGGTTTGTGAGAAAGGATAGACTGTGGAGGAGGTCACTAGAGGTAAGAAGAGACCATCTGAGAGATAAAGAGGTGTTAGTCCTAAGCAGGACAATACCTTCTCCGAAGACAGAGTCATGTAGAGAACGATACATGTGGGTAGGTGTACCAGACTGGGAGTTAGAAAGCTCTCCGTACCTGACTCAGGAGCCCTGGTGGCAAAGTGGTTAAGGCTCAGGCTGCTAATCACAGGGTCGGCAATTCAGATCCACAGCTGCTCCTCGGAACCCTGTGAGGCAGTTCTACTCTGTCCTATAGGGTCAGTCTGAGTCAGAATTGACTGGAAAGCACGTAATAACAACAATATCTGGCCAAAGAAATATTTTTCCTCTGTGGAGTAAAATTGATAGTTGAAAGTGATGGAGGAGGACATGGTGGTATGAAGCTGGAAGAAAGTGCCAAGAGTTTGAAATGACCACTGTGTGGAAGCCTAGGATACTGCACATGAATAGCTAGTGATTAGAGATCACTGTGGAAGAATTGAGAATGGAGACCACATGTTTGTAGTGACCATAAGCTGCATGGTTTTATGATCTTCTCCAGCACAGTTGAGCATTATTTGTTATGCCTCTTCGATAGTTACTTGTCTATCAACCTGCTTTTATTAAGCACTTACTAGGGTCGCCATGACTCGGACCCGACTCCATGGCACTTGGCTTGGCTATGTACCTGCCAGGTCCTGGGCTGGGCGCTATACTTACGGTCAAGCTAGGTGATTTTTTTGTTCTTGTTCTTTATTTTACAGAAGTTAAATAACTTCCTTACGATCACACAGGTAAGAATTAGAGCTAGAGCTCAAACCTGGTTTCTCTCTGACCCTAGAAATGTACTCTTAACCCTTAAAAATAAGGAAAGAAAAAAAAGACTACAACAGTGACTAATTTGTAATTGGTCAGGTTTGCGCCAGAATGACCATTTCAGAATTTCATAAACCCATTAAAATCCACTGCCACTGTGTTGATTGTGACTCATAATGACCCCGTAGGACGTAGTAGAACTGCACCATAGGGTTTCCAGAGAGTGGCTGGTGAATTCAAACTGCCAGCCTGTTGGTTCGCAGACATAGCACTTAACCACTACCCCACCAGAGCTCACAGAATTGTACAATCACTCTTAAAGGACAGGTTTGTGTCTTGAGGATTTTTTTTAAAAAGCTTCTTTATTGTGAACCCAGTGTTTTTTTAATGAAGACAGTAACAAGCTACTTAAAAATAAATACAAAATATTATCCCCTATACCTGATTTTTCCCCAAAAAAGGTGCAATCTGTATTTACTAGTATGATTCCTAGCAGAAATAATAAAAAGACATGTGTTAAATCTGTGGCTTAGTGTAGCAAATGCAAAATAAAACAACATAATCTAAAATATGTAACTGTGGGGACTCAGAGTAAAGGGGTCATCAGCAGGGTGACGTTATTTTAAGAAATGACTTTGTAGAACAGATGCATTTGGAGCCACAGAATGAAGCAAAAGGTGAGCACGAACTGATCTGTGCTGTGGTTGTGCAGTATAGCTTCTGTCCAGGGGAAACATGCAGATCCACATGAAAGATTCAAATGAGCAAAACAGAGTTACAACCCAAACCTCATTTTAACAAACTCCAGTGAAGTTCATACTTTTTCATTTATATGAAAACATACTGTACACTTCTTTCAGTAAAACAAGCAGACAAGCAAGCAAATAAACAAAAACCACTCACTATATAAATGATTTGAACTACATGATTACTGAATATGAGCAGGAAGAAAATAAAAAAGCTAAACACAAAAATCATAAAATAGAAAGTAAATGTATAATAGAGACATCATTGAACCTAAAAGCTGGTTCTTTAGAAAAATTACTAATATTGATGAATCCCCAGAAAGATTGATCAGGAAGATAAGAGAGAAAACATAAATTACTAATATCAGAAATGGAAAAGAAAACAACACTACAAATCCTCAAAACACTAAAAGATTATGGGAGGGTATTAGGAACAACTTTATGCCTGTAACTTTGAAATTTTAGATGCATTAGATTCACAGAAAAACTATTGTTTATCAGGATTGATACAAAAAGAAATAGAAAATATGAATAAGTATATAAGAAGTGTGTAAGAAATTGAATGTGTTACTAAAACTTTCCAACAAAGCAACTGCAAGCCATGCGACCTCACCAGTGAATTCCTCCAAACATTTAAAGAAGAAAATAATACAACTCTTCTCTGATTTTTCCAGAGGATAGAAGTAAATACTTTTCAGCTCATGTAATGAGACCAGCGTAATACTGATACCAAAACCTTATAAATTATAAGAAGAGAAATATCCCCTGAAGTCACTGTTTAGCTAAATAACATTGGCTTACATAATTAAGAGTACCACCTGTGAATACTGCTTTCCTTTTAAAAAAATTGTCTGTGTGAGACCAAATGGTCAACAGTTACTTTAAAACAACTTTGAGAAGGTAAGGGAGCAGGGAAGCTGGATTACTCGAAATGGAACAACCAGAAGGAAGTGATGAGAATATCCATGCATTGTGAAGGCTGTAACCAGTGTTTCAATTTGTGTAGGAATTGTTGAATGGGAACCTAATCTGCTATGTCAATGTTCACTAAAAATAATATTTTTAAAAGGAACTTATAGACCAGTCTAGCTCATAAACAACGTATGAGTAAATCAAATCCAAGAATGTAAAAAAAGGATATCACAACCAAATGTAGTTCTAGAAATGAAGATTGCTTTAACATTCAAAAATCAGTCATGTAATTTGACACATTATTAGCAAAAGAGGAGAAAAATATGAAAAAAAGCATCTGATTAAATTTAATACCTATTCATAATTTTTTTCTACCAACCAAGAATAGGACTTCCTTTATCTATTCAAGGTCTCTGCAAAGAACCTAGAGAAAAAAACATGATAATAGTGACATATTGATAGCTTTCCTCTTGAGATTGAAAAATGAGATAAAGACATTCACATCATAACCATTTCTGTTTAGCACTACACTGGAGATCATAGCCAATGCAGAGAGAAAAAAAACAGGGAAGAAAAATGTAAACACTAAAAGAAGAAAAAAAGAATACAGAGGTAAAATATATAAAGGCTACAGAGTCAAAAATTATACTGTCATTTGCAGAAATGATTATGTATGTTGAAAAAATCTGAATGATTCTACAGATAAACTATTTAGAATTAATAAGTAAATTTAGCAAAGTCACTATGAGTCAGATCCAACTTGATGGCACTTGGCTTGGCTAGCAAAGTCACTAGATACAGGATCTGTATCCAAAATTTTTTTTCCTACATAGCAGCAACAATTAGAAAGTTATTATCATTTACAGAAGCATCAAATAATAGCAGACGCTTAGGACTAAATCTAATGAAAGATACATAAGATCTCTACAGAGAAATGTACAGAGAGAAACTTACAATCTAATGGAGGAATAGACTATGTTCATGCATTAAAAAATTCAATCTTGCAAATTTATATGGGAATGTACATTTTCACTCAATCATAAAAAAATACAGTCTTGCAAAAATGTCAGTTCTGTCTCAGTTGCTATATAAATTCCATTCAATATCAGTCAAAATCCCAACAGAGTGTGTGTGTCTATGTGTAAGTTTAACAGGCTCATAAAATTTATATGGAAAGGCAGAGGACCAAAAATAGCCAAGACAGTCATTAAGAAGAACAAAGTGAGGACTTAAAATTTACTATTAGACTTATAAAGCTGCAGTACAGTAAAACAGTGCCTAGATTATTTACCTAGTGCCCAGTTCTTGGTTTCTATTCTCAATTAAAACAACCACTCCTTGGAAGAAGTGGTTGGTTTCAAGGCTGGCACAGGGAAAATGTAAGATGAGCCCAGAATATCTTGTGGTCCCAGTAAGGAAGGAAATGCTTGGAAGAGAACAGAGGCATGCTGAAAGGACATATAAATTAACCGGAAGGAGTTCCTAAAGGACAAGGCTAAAACAGTTTTGAACAACAAAATAAGTAACAATCATGTTGAATTAGGTAAAATAAATATCTCTTTGTCCCTCGTGGTGTAAATAAATGATTGAATAAATAAATGAAGGAGAAGGGACCTCTCTTCCTCACATAAGAACTTCAGTTAGTAAATATACAAGGCATTAGGAAAACAGAAAACCATCATAAGATAAACCCCAATAGTAATAATTGTTACAAGCAAGGTGGGTGGCAGAATCTTGAGAAAAAAATCATATTTGCGGTTTGTATATATCTCTCCCAAAATACTTACAATTATGAAAGGGGAAATAATAACTTTACAGTGGAGAAACCCAGTAAGCACTGCTTTAAATAAGTGATCATGCTTAGTATCTCAAAGGCTTCAAAAACTGAAACTGTCACAGATTAGAGAAGACTTAGGAGATGTAGCAACTAAATGTGTAGTGAGATCCTGGATTGGAAAGGGATATTAATGAAAAAACTGGTGACATTCAAATAGAGTCTGTAGTTTGTTTAATAATATTGTATCAACATTAATTTCCTGATTGTGTATTGACCAGGGGTTCAACTGCTTCATTCCAGTTCAAACTCCTCCTGAGAACTTGCATTTCCACCCTAGATACACTTTTTAACAACAGCCCCAGGCAATTCTTAAGTATAATAAATTTGGGGAGCTGCTGCTATACTAGTGGTTCTCAGAAGTGGCCCCTAACCAGCAGCGTTAGCCTTGCCTGTTAGAAATGTAAATTCTTAGCAGGGGTGTGAACCAGAAGGAACTGCCCAAGCCTTGGTATTGATAGAGGGTAAGCAAATAGACCGAGTGAACAGAACAGAAATACTGGGAACAGACCCCCAAAATGAATTACTCACCTGATGTGCAACACTTGTGCTACTGCACTGCAGTGGCAAAGGACAGTCTTTTCGGTAAATTGTGATGAGTTAGATGACAATTTGCATGCAGATAAAGAGAACCTTGACCTTATTTCGCATCATGCAGAAAGACCAATTCAGATGGGTCACAGACCTAATTATGAGTGGTAAAATCACTGTTGTCACACATACACAGAATGTCTTCATGATGATGGGATAAGCAAAGGCTTTTTTTTGTTTTAATTGAATGCAAAAGGACCTATATGTTGGAACAGACTGATACATTGGATTTTATTTAAATTTTAAAAAGTCTATTCATCAAAAGACACCATTAAGAGACTGAAAAGGCAAAGCACAGAGCAGAAGATAATTGCAATACACTGACCCAACAAAGGGCTTGTGTCTAAAACACATGAAAACCTGGACACAAATCACAAAAAGATAGACAGCTGGTTTTGCTTTTTTTGTGGGCAAGACACTTGAACAAGTGCTTGATAAAAGAGAATATCCAAATCAGCAGTAAGCGTATAAAAATGTTTTAAACATCGTTTGAAACATGTGAATTAAAACCACAATGAGGTACCAGTGCGAACTCGCCAGACTGGCTCAAATTTTTCAGATCTGACTTTACCAAACAATGGCAAAGATGTGAGACAACTAGAGATCCCATCAACTACCACAGGAGCAGAAGTTGGTACCAGTGCTAGGGACCAGCACTTCTTATCCTAGGTACACATAAACTCAGCAGAAGTAAGTCTGTAATGTGTCCTCCAGAAGACGTGTAGAAGAGTTTACTGTATAGTAGCTGTATTCATAGTAGCACTGAACAGGCAACGGTCTATATGTTCATCAATAGCAAAATGGATAAACTGTTCTCTATTCATACAATGGAACACTGTCTGTTAATGAAAAAGATGGAACTCCTATAACCACATGGGTGAATCTAACAAGACATTGTTGACCAAAAGAAGACAGACACAAAACAAAGACTATAAACCAAACCCATTTTCTTGAAGTGCAAGAACAGGCACAGGTAATCTATGGTGATGGAACAGAAGAAAGGGCTACCTCTCGTGGAGGGGACGTGTCAGGGGCTTCAGGAGCACTGGAAATGTTCTGAATCCTGATCTGGGTGATAGTTATTACACAAGAGTATTTGCTTTTTAAAAAAATATTTGAACTATATACTTAAGTTTTTGGTACTTTATTGGATGTATGTTATACTTAATAAGTTTTTCAAACTAGGGAAAATGTGGCATATTAAATATTGAAACCAGTATAAAAAGACTGGAGGCTTCATTGAATTATTTGTTGTTCTGAGAGTTTGTTTTAATGAGATTTCACTAGGAATAATACTTATAACTTAGATTTAGATAGCATTTCGTGATTCAGCAAGCACTTCCATATGGCGTGTTAAAAAATATATCATCTGGGCATATTCTGTGACAAAGAGTCTGAATTTTAAACCATAAATGATATGAATCGTTACCAAAAATTAGCAGGTTTTTGTTGTTTTCAAGTTACATTCGAAATATAGACGTCACATTGCTCGTTTCTGTCTTTTAGGCTAAGGCATCAAGCACACAAAGAATTTTATGCCTACAAACAGGTGAGACATTGACTTCACACTGGCTTTGATCATGTTTTTCTTAATTCCAAAATATTCTGTCCATATTTTAAACTGGGGCTAGATTTACTCATGTTCAGTTCAGCATTCCATTTGCCAGTTTTCAGGACAAAATAGATCAAATTCACTTTCTTAAGTACTAGGCTTTTCTTTCTTAGGTATTATTTAAAGCCATAGGAAGTTCTGGTGATATAATTGAACACAGAACTTAGTCAGCATTTGCCAGAAAGAGATGCAACAGCTTCATAAACTCCATAAAGTACACTTGCTCTGTCCTCCCTTACCAGAAATACCAGTTCCTGGGTGACCAGCTGTGTTAACAGTAATCTCATTTATTCCTGTTTGTACTTCAAATTCACTTTTAGCTCCTGTCCCACCCCTAGGAATCTACATACTTGGATCCCCACTGCTAACACCTCGCCTTGTTTACTGTCCTTTTACTGGTTTGCCCTTTGGTTGGTAAGGTTAGCTTTCCCTGAAGGCCAGATAAGATGAGACCCCCTTCCTCTGTGTCACCCGCTAACATTGTACCATCAACACCAAATGGTGGCTCTCGATGTTTTTTTTTTTCCTTTGGCTGTAAACGTAAAATTATTTTTGTTGTCCTTAGCCTTTTTTTTTAAGCTTCAGCTTATTTGCGATTTTAGCCTTGCTTACGCTGATACTACAAGTCCATGTCGCTGTTTTAGGATTTCATATATTACTGTTCATGTGTTTTTCAAATGGGACTCATTAGCAAGTTTCTTAGAAGTACACACTGATGTCCTTGAGTGACCCTCCCCATCTTACTTCCCCAGGGGTCTCATGTGGGAGTCACAATCAGAATGGAATGTTTCAGTTTCCTAAAGGAAATCTTTTTTTTGTTTAATCATCTTGAGAACCTCCAAGATACTTGTACATAGACTAGCCAAGAAAGCAAAATTGGCTCTGGTAGTCATTTACAGGATGTAGTTCACTGGAAACTAATCAAGTCACAAAACACATGGCAAATGTGATTGCTAAAACATACTGAATTGGAAATTCAGTACATCCCTAAGCAGCTGAAGGAAACCCTGGTAGTGCAGAGGTTAAGTGCTATGTCTACTAACCAAAAGGCTAGCAGTTTGAATCCACCAGGCACTCCTTGGAAACTATAGAGCAGTTCCACTCTGTCCTAGAGGGTGGCTATGCGTCAGAATTGACTCAGCAGCGGTGGGTGGGTGGGTGGGTTGTTTGGTTTAAGCAGCTGAACGGTAGCTTCTGGGTATAACTTCTGAAAATGTGATTTGCCCTCACAAAACTATGTGATCATGAATGTAAGACCCCCAAACCTTAGGGACTGTCTCCACATTTCACCTGCCTATTTTTTCACTTTAAGATGAAATACAACTCTAATAAACTAAACATCTTCTCAGAATAAAATTATTTTTAAGTAGTACTGTGCCCTCTTATCATTTGGTGCAGTGTTTTAACTGATGTCCAGTCACCAGAGTCAGCTTAAGGACAGCACCAGTGAATTTTATGCCCATAAACATAACTGCGGGTAGGGCTGAAGTTTACTGAAGACAGTGATGTGTAATAACAAGCAAAATTTCCAAAATTAAGATTAAGTTTACTTTTTGATCTTTAATGAATTATTAATTGATCACTCCCATCAGCTTATGCTGTGTTGCACTGAATCAGGAGGCAATTGACCTCATTTTTTTCCCCATCATATTAGCATTTAGTCTCGTTGGGCTTGTGTTAACAGCTATTTCCAAAATTTAATCTGCTGTCAAAGAGATTTCTAAATTGCTTTTCAGGAGGATATGATGTCATTGCTGAAGTTAAAACAATGTTGTTAAAGTATTTTCTCAAACTCTAAAAAAGTTCTCTCCAGTATTGAACATGAGAGAAAATGAACTGCATACACAAAAGAAAAATATGTCTGAGTATGAGAAATTTTTTTAATCACAAATTTAAATGAGCATCAGAACTTTTTTTTTTTTTTTTAGGTTATATTAAAAGAAAAAGTAAAAGAACTAAATTTACATGAGGTAAGTTGGTAGAAATAGAATGCTATAGTAGTATATTGTAATATCTGTGCTTTATGTAGCCTAACTGAGGTGATGCTACATTGCCAGCCTCTAAAAGAGAGTATATCTGGGAAATTATTTTAGTACTAATAAAAATATTAGTTTGTATTATTGTCGAATACCTTGATATCTTCTCCTGCTGCTCTTTTGCTCTTTTTTGCATGTTTTTCATCACAGAGTTACACGTTACTGTTTAACACACTTGAGACCTACGCTTGGATTAAACGGTGCATGTAAACAAATACTGATTACATTTTGCTTTTTAACTTCTGGCTAAAACTAATTTTGGCATGTGGCCAAAATCAGTTTGTAGCAACACTGAGTGATGTATTTCCTACTTGATGTCTTTTGGATGACCATAAATGAAGAGATTACGTTCTGCTATATGTTAGCAGTGTGTAATAACCAGGTCTTTCAGGAACAGAAGTCTTTCTTAGCGGCTGGACGTATTAGTTTAGAACCTTTGTCCTGAATAAGTATACTGTTGTGTGTCAGAGTTAGTATCATAGCTGTCCCCACCAATTCTGCTTTTGTTGAGTCTGGACACTCTGCTGACCCTCCAGTGATCCTTGAGGAAATAGCCAGGACAGCCCAGCCTTGCTGCACAGCTGGTTTCTAGAATTCATCATGGGTTTTCTTCACTTCATTTGATCTTTTACTGATTCCATTTCTTGGTTATAAAAACTGTTTTTTCAAACTTGCTTTTTGTGTGTGCATTTCTGAAGCTTATCCACAGTTATAAGTAGCTTATACCTATGTAAGCACATGGAATTTTAACATGGATAATGTTGTGAATGAATAATTATAATAGTGAAAAATTGGAGACAAACTGAATGTTCATCAGAAGTGGAATGAATAAATAAAATGTAGTAGACTGGGATATCACCTATCAAAATATTAAAAATTAATAAAAGTAAAATAAACATGATGTAGTGATTGACAGAAATACTGAAGCCACAATTAAGGAGCAAGCTTTGTCTGTAAATATGTCAGCCTGGATAGACTTCAGACAGTATCTTGAACAAAACACATTACAAAATGCTATCAATATTTATATTACATACTTAAGCTAAAACACACCACATTGTTCATGGGTGTATATGCACATGCAGAGTGCCTTACTGAATCTTTAAAGGATGTATGAATGATCATGTAGAGAAAGAAAGAAAACTGAGGAAAGTTAGTCAAAAGGGATGTTCATTTAAATATATATATATCCTCTTAAAACCCATAGACTTCTGTATCTTTTTTCTTCCATCTTTTAGTAGTCATAGATGTTGAGAAGCTTATCTCTAAGAGAAATAACAAAACATCAATACAAGTGGGATGATAAGTGGCATCTAATGGAGTCTTGGTATTAAGAGAAACAGAAAGGCAGAGTGTAGACTGTAATATACTAAGTCATGCAGGCCCTGTGTAAAGGAGTCGCGACCACTTACCTCTAGCTAATTGTTGCCAAATCTGGGTCTTTTCAAGAGTAACCTGAGAGTACCCTACTAGAGGCCTCTGCATTAGTATGTGATTTGTTTGCCATTTACATGTAATCTTTAACTTGTTCTCCACAGTATTCTCTGTGGTGAGTGGTGGTTTTCTCCATCAAATTTCTTTTGCACCTTTGTTACAAATCACGTAGATGTATTTTTGTGGGTCTTTTTCTCTTCTCTGTTCTGTTGTGTTGATTTATGCACCTTTATCAGTATATTAGCCGACTCAACGGCACTTGGCTTGGCTTACATAACTTTATAATACGAGATCTGACAATTAAGTTCACAAACTCATCCTAGAAAAAGTGCTACATACCTCATTGTTGAATATCACTATAATCTCCTTTGAACTACTCCCTTTGGAAGGCTGTGCACTGATTCCAGCACCTAGTCCACCTTTCAGAGCGATTTTGGAACTCTTTTTCTGGAATGGCCATCAGAGCTGTCCTTGTATTACCCTTGATGTCCTGCATGTCATCAGAATGTCTTCAGTATTCCCTTTACCTTCGGGTAAAGCCACTGGGGGCCAGATCAGGTGAATGGAGAGGGTGTTCCAATACAGTTATTCATTTACTGCCTAAAAACTCCCTCACAGACAACTATGCAGTTAAGTTGGCAAACTTGCAAACTTGCCACCATGCACAATGGCCATTCCAGAAAGAGTTCCAAAATTGCTTTGAAGAGTGGACTAGGCACTGGTATCAGAGCATAGTTTCGCTTTGAAGGTGGCCATAGTGATTGATATTCAGCAATGTGGTAGGTAGCACTTAGAACAATTAAGTTTGCAGACTTAATTGTTGGACCTCATAAGTCTTAAAATCAAGTAGTGTGATGCCTTCAGCTTTGTTTTCCCTTTCCAAAACAGTTTATCTAGTCTAGTTCCTTTGTAATTTCCATGTAAATTTTAGAGTCAGCTCACTCTAGCCACCCAAAAATCCTGCTGGATTTTATTAATATTGCATTAAATCTATAAGCATGTTAAGGAGAGTTGATGTCTTTACCATGCTGACTCTTCCAGTATAAGAGCACATTGTGTCCATTCATTTATTTATAATTTTGTTAGATGTATATACATTTAAGATGGTTGTGTTTTTGGTAGATTGGACTTTTTTTCAATACGTAATATTCCTCATTACCCCTGGTAATTTTGTTCACTCTCTCTGATAGCCTTTCCAGCTCTTCTGAATAATGTTTGCATAATATCTTTTCTCTGTCATTCACTTTCAACCTACCTGTATCATTACTTTTGAAATGAGTTTCTTGTTGACAGCTTATTGTTGGTTCATATTTTCTTATCCACTTTGCCAGTCTTTCTCTTTTCATTGCTGTGTCTAGACCACTCACATTTAATGCAGTTATTGATACAGTTGGGAATGAGTCTGTCATTTTATTGTTTTCTGCTATTCCTTTTCTGTTTCACTCCTGTTTCTCTTTTCCTACCTTTTTTAAAAGAAGTATTCTATTTTATCTATTGTGATTTTTACTTTATCACATATAAATTTTAACGCCTTCCCCTCTTTATGCAGTAGCTGCCACATATTTATATAGACTGAAAATTCCACCAGTGTTACATTTTTTGCATTTAACCATCTGACGTGTTTTAAAGTACTTAAGAGAACAGCCTCTTATATTTACCCAGACATTTACTATTTCTGCTGCTCTTCATTCCAGATGTTCCAAGTTTCCTTCTGATTGTCATCGTTCTTCTCTCTGATGAACTTACTTCAGCAGTTAGTTTAGAGCAGATCTGCAGGCTGTTTGTTTGCCTTCGTCAGAAAATATCTTTATTTTTTTCTTCATTCCTGAACAATATTTTTTCTGGATATAGAACTCCTGGGTTGACAGTGCTTTTCTTTCAACACTTTGAAAAGGTTGTACCATTTTCTTCTGACCTCCATGGTTTCCAATGAGAAATCCACAATCATTCAAGTCATTGCTAATGCCTTGTTTTTCTGTGACTCCTTTCAATATTATTTCCTTCTTAGTTTTCTGCAGTTTGGTTATAATATGTCTGGGCACAGACTTCTTCGGATTTATTCTGTTTGGGGGTTGCTAGTTTCATGTATGTATACATCTTTTGCCAAACCTGAGAAGTTTTCAGCCATGATTTCCCCCCTCCCTTTTTTCCCCCCCTTCCTGCATTGGATTCTTTCTCCTGGGATTCCAATTACAAAAACTTTTTGTTTTTGTCCCACTGGTCCTTAAGGCTCTGCATTTTTTTGTTTCGTTTTGGATAATTTGTATTATTCTATCTTCAGTTCCCTAATTGTTCTGTCCCCTCCATTCTGCTGTTGACAGTCTTGTAAGGGGAACAGGTCAATAGTATCCTCATTTTGTAGATGAAGAACAGAGCTGAGAGGCATCATAATGGCAGGGGTCCCGCAGTTAGTGGGTGTCTAAGCTAAAGCCAGCTATCTGTCCTGTTTTTCTCCCAGCTCTGCTGTTTTGGCATGGATGTAGAATCTGTTAAAACATAGTTATGCATTTTCTTCCTGTGAAGATTCTGTCTGCTTGTATATGCAAGCCCAAGAGCTCTCTGGAGAAGGGTATTGGAAGACAACTATTCACAGCACTGACCGTGGGACACCAAGACCCATGTGTCCTGCCTAGGTCCTATCATATAACCTAAGAAGACTAGATTACATGTTACAGGTGACGAAACTGGTGACAAGGAGGCTATATCAACAATCTAGGCAGAATGGCTTACACCAAGATCCCTGGGAATGGATAGAGATGCAGACAGGGAAATACAGGCATTAGTTGGGAGAAGTGGCAGAGCTCATCAGTGCAACAGACCTGGGCCTATATCCAGGTCTAGCCACTTAACATTGGTGTGGCCTTAAGCAATGCCGTTACTTCCCTGTACTTGTTTTGTCATCTGTAAAATGCATAAATGCAATGATGCATGATGTCCATGTACACTGGTAAACACCCAAGAGGTAGTGGCTAGAACCCAGCAGCCGGGTATGAAGGAGAAGGGCCCCACTGCCTGCCTTCATGGAGACCTCCTTCAAAGCAATAGAAGAGGGGCATCTGTCAGTAAGCAGGCCTGGCCCCATTTGCACAGTTTCATAAGTTTCAGTTCAGTGGCTCTTGAATAACTTTTTACGTAACAAAGACAGACAGTGACAGGGAAGTGTCCAAGTTGGAGGCCTCGGGACCTATAAATAGCAGGTTACTGCAGGCTGTGCCCTCTGTAGTTTCCATGTCGCAAGAGCTAGAGACAGGAGAGCCCGGTCCAAGCCTACTGGGTATGAGTGGCCTTCTTCCAGTGACCACGCCATACCCTCCTGAAGGTTTAGACAAGGGCCTCCCTTAAAAGTGTTTGTTCTTCTGCATGGTGCTCCAGGGAACTAGAAAGTAACATTTGTGATTTTGTAGATGAAGGGGAGTTGTTGACTGACTTACCTGGAATGACTTGGCAACTCCCTGTGAGACCCTGAGTCCAACTTCATGGTCTGAGACTGTTCACCATGTCTGGGTCCCAGAGTCAGGGACTGTGCCACTGAGCAGACAGAGCACCCTGGGGAAGGTGTAGTTCTTCAGCACACTGCAGGAAAATTAGGTTGTTAAACCTACATGTGTGAGAAAAACCTGAATCATTTTTTGGATGCTCTGGAGTAAAGCAAGCTGCCTCTTGCTGTTTTCTCCTGTCTGCCCACCATCTTTAAGACGTGTGCTGGCAGGAGCATGAGATTCTGCTTCAGAAGATGGCATTTCTTTGAGTCCTATGTGTTTCACTTACTGAGTTGTGGGACTTTAAGTGCCTTCGCCTGGCTTGTGCTCTGCTTTGTGGGCTGGGAGAGTACTTAGCAGACACCTTCGCTTACTGGTATTTTTGCCTTTCAGCTCTGTGCAGTGTGTCTAGAAGACTTCAAGCCTCGTGATGAGCTGGGGATTTGTCCATGTAAGCATGCCTTCCACAGAAAGTGAGTATTGGTGTGGAATTATTTAAGGGGACCCAAGTTTGAGGTGCTTTGACCAACTTATCTGTGAGGTTTGGGGCATTGCCAGACAAGCTTGATGAGTTGGTGGTTGGTCTGTAGTGCAGAAAGTTGGAAGCACCCTGCTCAGCAACTTGAGGTGAGGTGTGTTTGTGTACATGGTGTCAGGAGGGTTGTGGATGCTGTAGCCTGCCCACTACAGTGGAGCTTTGGGCAGAGAGCTAAGTTATTAACAGCTTTTTAGCAGAAACTTTCCAGTGAGAGCTTATGTTTTATTATAGTTTTATCAAGATAAATAAATGATTGTGTGGGGTGATCTCTTCCCCTTCCTGCAGACACATTACTATTCCTACCTCTCTTGCAGTCTTAATATGCTTTCTATTTCCATTCAAAAAATTTTATTTCTCCCACTTCCCGCATCCTCCTCAACCTACTTCATTCTTTAGGAAGTTGGGCGTGGCTGAGGGCATAGCGTGCTCTGCTCACTGCAGTTTCTTGGTGTCACCTTGTGGAAGATGGGTGGCTCCAGTTGCTCCAGAGGGTAAGATGCCTTCTGCACTTAGTGGTGGAGCACCTCAGGACCAGATACCAGAGAGACTCCTAAACACTTCTGCCCCTTGGCTCTGGGTGACAGATATGTTCAGTATCCAAGCAACAACCAGGAAGTACGCAGTGAGCTGCCGTGAGTGTAGGCCTGACGCCTTCCCTCCTACGATGTCTTATTCTGCAGGTGCCTTATTAAGTGGCTGGAGGTGCGGAAAGTGTGTCCATTGTGCAACATGCCAGTTCTGCAGCTGGCCCAGTTGCACAGTAAGCAGGATCGTGGACCCCCACCAGGGCCCCTCCCTGGGGCAGAGAACATTGTATAGCTCACCACAAGGATCGGACTGTTGCAGGATACGCCATTTGTGTGGAGCCTGGAGGAACACAGGCAGTCTCTGGGTTGGCTGCTCTCTACCTGAGGCACCGGCTGCCCTTTCCTTTGCCTCATGAAGAACTCTTGGGCCAGCCAAGCTAGGAACCCATACATCTGGGTCTGTGACAACCAAAGCACTCTACCCTGCTGACAGTATCCCATGCCAGGAGAGGAGGAGTGGACGAGGCTGCAGGTTTGGTTCAAGAAGCTTCATGAGGGTCTCTTGCTACCTTCAGTACCCTCTGTCTCCCAGACACTCATCTCCATGTCACAGTGAATCTTTACCAAGCAGAAGGGAAGATAAACACAAGTGTTAGAGAAGGGAACTGAGGGCGGGCCTGTGACACCACACACCCCACGCTGTGGACAGATGCCCTTCTATGCAGACGTGCATGCCTTTGCGTCAGCAAATTGTCCCAGCAGCCTGTGAGCCACGTAAACCAGCGGTACCTCATTGGAAGTGTTGGTGATGTAGCGCCAGTGAGGCTTTTCACATGTGTTCCTTCCATCAGGCCTTCTTGGACCCCAAGGGCTTTAGTCAGAGCAGAGCAGCTGTGCCTCTCACCAGGCCTTTCTTCCTCAAGTTCACAGCACCTACCGTCCGATCAGCTAAGCTGAAAACATTAGACACACGTAGAAAGGCCTAGTTGGAAGCAGTTTCCTCCGGTCATTTCCCCCTTATACTTACCAGTGAGGCACCACTGCCAAGTCACAGGCTAGGAGCCCCCACAAGAGTTGGGCCTCTGAGCCCACACTGTCCCTGTGTGTGACCCGGGGGGGTGGGCGCCAGAGTGCTGACCACAGGCCCAGGTGCAGCATGGTTCCAGGGTAGCTGCTGGCCTGGGCCCCAAGCCCTCCAAGAGCTGCTGTCAGCCCCTCAGCTACTCAGAAGAGGAGCATCCTGCTGAGAATGGCCAGTATTTCTGGCCCAGCTGAGAGGAGGCCAGGGTCCTTCCTTTCTTTCCTCTGTCCTCCCCGAAGGCAAGGGATCTGACTTTTCCTTCCCTCTCTTGCTGTATCTGTTTCTACTTAAGGAAATTTGCCTGTCGGTGACTTTTTAGCCATTTAAAGCATCCCAAATAAGAAAGATCCCCCCATAATTCCGAAGCCCAAATAAGAAAGATCCCCCCATAATTCCGAAGCCCAAATAAGAAAGATCCCCCCATAATTCCGAAGCCGGTGATCCACCTGAAATTGTAAATAGCTTCAGGAGGCTCCTGCAGGGCTGCTCACCCTTCGGTGGTGCCTAGTCAGTATTTGGACATTTATCACTAACTTCAGTGTCTTTATAGGAGAGAAATGCATGCTGCTCTTTGGCTCTTACTGTCCGCCTTTTCTAGAAGTGGCTCAGAGTCCCTTAGGACTGGTGAATTTTGTACAGATTAGGTATGTAACATGGTAGTGGGTCAGATAGGAAGTTCTTTTCCACATTCCTGCCCTCCTCCTCCTCCCGTCACAGGAGTGCCTGCCTCAGCACCGCCCCGACAGCTCTGCCTCCCTGCAGCATCCGACAGGTGCAGGTGGGGGTGTTTTTACTTGGCAATAAGGTCTGCATGGTATGGAGGGAGCTTTGCTGCTCTGTTCATGGCATGTCTCCAGATATTTTTTTCTGGAATTCAACCTCTGCCATCTTAGAAGGGGAGAGGGAACCTGCCCTTGGCTCAGGTGGCTGGGGTCAGATGAGGAGGAAAAATCCCATTAGCCCAGAAAGTGCTGGGCAGAGTCCAGTTTGGAAAGTTACAACTCCAGTCAGTCAGAATTGGTGCTTTCCTGTGTATGACTGACTTGTGGTATGCCAGCTGGACTGCTTCCTGACCGGGGCAAGGGAAGTGTGGAATCTTTATGTGAAAGCCTTAGCCTGCTTGGCACCTGCACGAGGAACTGTCTGTACTCTACTTTCACCACCCTGTCTCTGTGTTCTCAGTTTGTAGCACAATAGAGCTGAATGCTGCGAAACTCTCGGTCTGCAGGGCATTGTCTTCTGTGACTAATGTCAGAAGTAGGTTTGCTTCTGGACTGGCCTCATTAGTGGCCAACACCCATCATTTTCCATGGAGTGACCTTGGGACAAATGTCACCTCTTTATTATGGAGCTGCAATAGAGATTTTTTTTACCCTCAGAGGAGGAATTCCTGAGCTCAATACTGCAAATGATGTCACCTCACAGCTTTTGTAGGATTGTAGACTTCACCTGCAGCTGTTTTCTGTCCCTGTGAGTCAGTACCAAACTGCCACACCGAGTCCCTGTAATTTATAGGGAGGCAGACCAAAGGCAGGTGACATGGTTGATGCAAAGAACTAGGCAGAGGAGCAGAGCCAAGGTGATGACAGCTGCTGGAGGAAGCACCACAACATGACACCTCCCCTGTCCCTGGGCCTGCAAGTGGTCACTGTAGCTGGTCCTCACCCTGCTTCTGCCATGGCCTCCTTCAAAGCAGCCTGTCCAGTGTCACTCAGTGGTTTCTGCACCTCTTTGCACCACAGGCCAGTGTTTGCTCCTTACCACTTAGGACTTGCCTGCATATCTGCATTGATGCACATGCAAACAGCACAGTTTTTCTAGGTCTTCCTTTAGTTTGGATTAAAATCACAGCAGGTTTTTGTTTGAAGTAAAAGATCAAATTTCTATCAGGATTTTTTCCTAAGCAAAGAGCCAAAATCCAAACCCACTGCCATCAAGTCGGTCCCAACTCATAGCAACCCTATAGGACTGAGTGGAACTGCCCCATGGCTTCCAAGGAGCACCTGGTAGGCTCAAACTGTCAATCTTTTGGTTAGCAGCCATAGCACTTAAACAGTATGCCACCAGAGTTTGTAAGGAAAGAGGTAGGGATCCCTTCCTACACTTAGGCTCAGACCCTTCAGTGAGACCACACTTTTCTGCGTCTTTCATGGTGAGTTGCTAGTGAACTTTTGTTATAGACATGTGGGGACTCTGGTCTGCTCTTGGGCCACTGGCTGCACTTTGTTTTAATGGGATCCAAGCAGCTCCATGATTGGATATTACTTAGATGCTGTGGGTTAGTGGACCGTAGCCCAGCACCAGCTGGACTCTTCAGCTGGCTGAATCATCTCGTTATGTGGTAGGGGGATGAATGAATCCAACAGGCTTTAGGAACAGGGAATAAAACCAGCCTGACTTGATTCTTGGTCGGGTATGCAGAAGACACCAACAACTATCATCTATCGATTTTCTTTGCCATAGTGTGATTTGACTAGGCCTGTCCCTGACAGATGTGGGTAGGAGCAGGACAAACAAACGACCAGATGGGGGCTAGTGGTCCCTAGATAAGGTCTGGGCTGAGGGATACCATGAAGCCTTCTATCGTTGCCAAATACCTTATTCTTGACAAGTTTTGACAAATGAAGATCCTCCTCCCCCAGTGCCAACCCATCAGATCCATCTTAGGAATGACTTCGGGCCTGTTCTTGCCACAGCCCATGCCAAGCAGGTCCTAGCCTGGCCCTGCCTCTAGGTCCACACTCAGCATAACAGGACTATGTTTTAGAGGATTTCTGGGAATTACTGGTCTGCAACGTGCAGAGAGGTGTCCCACAAGCTCTGAACATAGAAAGTACTTGGAGTGATTTGAATCAGCCCCTTGTCACGGCTAGCCATGTGCCTTTCTGCAGGTTGGTCTCTCAACTTTTCCTTGTTGACTACCCTCTCCACCACCCAGGGACTGTCAGACAACACCCTTCTGGCGAGCTCTTGTGAGAGTTAGCCACACTGTGGGCAGAGGCCTATCCCAGTCACAGAGGGCACCTGTCTTCACAGGAGAAACCACCAGAGCCTGAGAACCTCCTGAGGCAGGAGCGTCCCCCACACCTGGTGTCCCTGGCTCCCTTTTCCTCTCCTGAGCTTCCCATGTGCTCGTTCCTGTCTGCCTTTGCCCCAGAGTGCATTCTGACCTGATCGCTGAGTACTGCTTATTTTTTTTGGATACCTTCACATGGTTGACAAATTATAATCTTCCTTGCGTCCCTGGCCACCACCATCAAGCCTGGGTGCTCCCTCTCAAAGACCCACTCCTAGTTTCTTGTGTACCATTCAGGAAGATTTATCCACATAAACAAGCAGATACACACACAGGTATGTACATGTGCATGTAACTCTTCTCCTTGATGCAGATCAAGTCTGTTGAACATCCATGTTCACCTGGCAAGCACCATCCTAGAAATCAGAGTATCTGTAAAAGGGAGCCCAGTTAGGGGAGATGTTTACAATCACATTCCTTTTGAATAAGGCATATTTTTACTTGATTGCAACATTCTGGAATACCAGTCTTCTACAAGTCATACACTACAATCCCTCTGCTACCCTGTACCACGTATGCCCCCAATCCAGGTACACAACTGGAATCTCAAACTGTGACCTGTGATGTCTCTCTCAAGCGCATGCTCTAGCTGAGAGCAGCAAGCACAGGCCCCTCCTAGATCTAAGCAGCCCTTGCAAGCACCTAGACAAGCTGCAAGACTTTCCCCACCCTGGCCCGGTCCGGGTGAGGGGTGGGCTGTGATAGCCAGCTGCATCACAGTCTTAGGTGGACACCGTGTTTGAGGCACAGGTTGAGAAGCAGCAGCAGCTGAAAGGTGAAATATACTTCTGTTTCTTGAGCAGATTTCTCAGCTGCTGAGCAAGTACACAGTGATTTGAGAATTAACCAGATGCACCGGAGTGTCTGCAGGTTCCCAGGTTTGGCTCTGCTGTCCCCCACTCGATGCATACACTTAAGGCTTTTAAAAGATGGCATCCTCCAGTTTTCCCTTGGACAGGGAATTAACCCACCAGTGGTCTGCCCTCATAGGGGTCTTGCTGGCTCAGCGGCTGAGAACACTCAGCTGCTGAGAACACTCAGCTGCTAACCTAAAGGTCATGGCTTGATCCCGCAGCACCTTTGCAGGAGAAAGATGGAGCAGTCTGCTGCCACGAAGATTAACATCTTGAAAATCCTATGGGGCAGTTCTGTGTCCTCTAGGGTCACTGAGTCAGAACTGACTTGAGGCAATGAACTAGTCATTTCTTTACCAGAAAAAAAGAGGGGTTCATTTTTGACCCTTCAGAAATCAAAGCTGCTTCTTCCAGACAGCCATGAGGGAAAGGGCCCAGGACCACAGCCTCCTCTGGCTGCCCAGTGCCTCACCCAAGTTCACCCTTACCTTTGAGGTCCACCCACCTCCCTGATGTACCTGCCACCCAGAGCAACAGCCTAAGTCTTACCCTGGATCAAAAGTGCAACTCAAGCCCCTGACCACAAACTTAAATCATGTATGAATCCCACACATCCCTCACAATGGAGTCTCTGGCCCTGAGCTGGTGTCTTGCTCTGCAGTTACGAATCTTGAGTCGAGACGTATGCATGTTCGGATGACTCAACTCAGGCGGACTTGGCAGTTGACTAGGAAATGGTCATGGTTTTTTAAAGTGAGATTGAGGGATTCCATATGCCATGGAATGATTTCCCAGTTTTTGCAGTGAGAATACCAGGAGCAAAAAGGGGCTTTTACAATAAATCTATTATTGTCCAATTCAGCTTTGAAGCCATACTTGTTGCAAGATGCACATTTTACTCCACCTTTAGACCAAGTGTCAGTTCTCCTGACTTACCAATCCAGGCCTCACTTCTGTGGAACACCCTTCCAGGTCCAGGCACGTGTACCCAGCACGTGGGCCCCAGTGTCAAGGGGTGGTAGTGTGACTTTTAATGACCTTGGCTCCCAGACCCTCCTCACCTGACCCTCCCACTCGGACCTGGCCACAGCAGGGAGGCAGCTGTGGCCAGCGTTGGAATCCCTCCTGGCAGCAGCCCAGTCTTCCAAAGAATGTTCCTGGTAACTGCCATCTCGGAGTCTCTTGACAGACTATTGCCAAGGGGGATAATTTATAGTCCTGCAGTTTGGGATTTATTCACTCGAAATTGTATAATCCTTCAGAAAAGGTTTATGAAATGCTGAGCCTCAGGTTTCATAAACATGTTTGTACACTAAAGAATTCTGCAGCAGAATATTTTTAAACATTGTTTTTGTAAGCTATATTTTTGTATATTTAATTGCTATTTTAAAATTCTAATGCATTTTGCTAATCATTCTTGTTTAAAAAATAAAACATGCATGTAATTAACATAAACAAATGTAAATAAAAGCAAATTTTGAAAACATTTCCTGTTGAACATGTACCCTTCAACACTCAGGGCCCTGTGGCCACTCAGCCCTGCAGTCTGCAGAGCAGGAGCTGCACACCCAAGTCACTGGTTCACAAGCTGGGCATTGTCAGCCACAGGTGACTGTAACGGGGAAGTTTCTGGACTGGCTCCTCCAGTGGGGAATGTGTTGGTTTGGCAGATAAGCGGCCATGCCACCAGGCCACAGGAGGGGAGAAGGCAGCACACTCACACTTGGGAGAGCCACGCAACCCCTGGCATCCCCTGGCCTCAGCTCTGCAGATGCAGCCTGGGTAGACAAACAGTCACACTCCCAGGCATGACCACCAGCACTCAGGGGTGGCTGAAGCAGCACTGAGTTTGGTCCCTCTGTAGCCCAAACTCACTGAGGACTCCCCTGCTCCCACCCTACCGCCAACCTTGAATTCTCTCCCTGGCTTGGAAATACTATCCCATCTGAAGTAAAAACCTTTAGGGCCAAAAGTCCTCCTGTGGCCGTTGCCCTTCTCCCTAACACCCCTCACTCAGACCTGTGCAGTTCAGCTTCTGGAATTCTTGGACCTCAGGACTCCACCAGCCTGGAGAGCTTGCCTCCTCAGCCTCCTGAACTACAGCACCCCAGCCCCTCTTCTGTCAGCCTTTTCCTTCTCTGCTCAATGCTCTTCAATCTACACTCAACCCAGCTACGCCCTGAATCCCTTCCCCGGACCCACACCTATATGTACATCACCTTCAAGTCAGTGTCTCCAACCCTGATACCCACCTGCCTACCAGTATCTCAAATCAGTTTAAGTCCAAAACCTAATCCTACAGACAGGGAGTGCCCTCAACTCTCCCTCCCCTCATCATTCCTATATCCAGCCACATCCCAACCAGCTGCCCTCCAGATATTTCCCCTCTCTGCATTCAAGGCCCCTTGCTTTCTCACCACTAGGACCACATCCACCCCATGGGTTTTTCTGCATCTAGTGCAGGGGAGTGACCCTCAAACAACCACATACCCGGAAGGCAGATGGTGGCAATGACTGGAAATTCAGTTTACATCCATCTCACAGGGCAGAGGTGGTGTGGCAGCAACAAACTGGGATGAGGATCCCAGCGGAGGCTCAGGGGAGGATTTGAGACAGATAAAGGGCAGTGCCTGGGTTGGAGTGCAGAGGACAAGCGAGTGCAGATGACTGCTAGGTGCGGTCCAGGATTGAGCCTGAGGACTGGCAATGTCTTCAGAAGCACTGGACCTGACAGAGACAGGAGAGGCAAACGAGACAGTCTGCAGTGTTGGGCAGACTGAACAGAGTGAGCTCTTAGAACAGCTATCAAATTTATTAACATGGGACTCATGCGGACTTTTTTATCGAGAACCCTCCCGTAGTAATGTGAGCTCAGCACCAAGTACAAGAAAACAAATGGCAGCTTTTCAAGAGGAGGAAGCAGTGGGTCTGGCGACGAAAGTGAGCGCAGGGCAGAAGAGGTTCAAGGCAGACAGAACGACAGCTCTGGGGTCAGCTGGTCCTCAGTTTGAGGTCACCTCTGCCCATTTCCAGGTGTGTGACTTGAGGTCTTCGGTGGTTAAGTTGTGGGACTACCAGCACTTATCTTGCAGGACTGTTATGGGGGTTCAATGAGACAACCCACAAAGTACCAGTCACAAGGGTCACATCCATACGCATGGAGAAAGTTGGCAAGACCCACTCAAGTGCTTTAGAGCCAGGCCTGGACAAACAAGCTCCTTGCTCACTTCTTTGACCACCTCTGAATGCAAGGAGTCACCTGCTCATCCTGAAGCACAGAAATGGTACGAGTGGGTGGTGGTTAATATCCTTGGTCCTGGGAGAAGGAATTGAGGTTACCAGGAGCTCAGCTAGAAAAGCAGAGGGAGGGACACTGGACTACAGAGGTCCAAAGTGTCTCTGGCTTAGGCTCAGGGAGTTGAGGGGGTGACCAACAGGAGAGGAGCCACTGATCACTACCCAAGGGGCCCAACTCCCATTCCCGTGGCCCTTGCAAGGCCCCACCTCAGCAGTACCCAAAGAGCTGCCCTTGACCTGCACACCCCAAGGCAGCCTCAAGGGTGTGGCTCCCACCCCCACCCCCTGATCTGGGTTGACTCCTCTGCTGCCCCAGGTAGGCCACATGGGAGCCCACCCCCCACCTCCTCTGCCCTCCTGTGTTCCTCCCACTCCTCCAGACAGACCTTCTTTCTTGGCCCACAGCCAACCCTGATGCCACCTCACCAGACGTCCCAACACCGGGACCACCCATGCACACCTGGGATTCATGTGAGGGGCACAAGGTGGCCACAGAGCAGAGCCTTGGAGTTTCCCTTCTAGTTCAAAGGCTGGTTTATCCAGACCCTTCCTTGCCTACAGTAATGATGCAGGCAACAACTAATACATAAAAATTACATTATCTCCATGGATTTTACATTATTTTACATAGCACAAGAAAAGGTTCAAAGTAAATCCCTACACCAAGACACCATCTCAAAATTTATCACCTTCTCCAGTTCTGAGCCTAGCATGGGCTAGGTCCAACAGAACCAGCCTGCCAGGTACTGTCGGCAAGTACTGAAGGCCCAAAACAGCAGGAGCGGAGAGCAGCGGGAACCACAGCCCCATGCCGTGAGCAACATACGACCGGCTCTCCATCATCCACTCACTGGACATCTCAATCCCAAGTTTTCTACTCAGCCTCCCAGAACCACCACATCTCTGCAGTCCTGGAAAAGGTCGCTCCCGGCAGCCCTTTTGTCTGTAGTCTCCATCGTCCGGACTGTGCCTTTTCTACTAGTTGTTCTCATGTATGAGGTCAGAGGTCCTGTCTTTCCAAAAAGAACTTTCTCGGAATTTATAACATAATTAACCTTCCAAATATCACTTGTCATGTTTTAGGTACAGATAACCTAACCAATTAAATTTGCAGAAACCTTGGAATAAAACATTTTTTCAATATTTTTACATGAAGACTGAATGCAAACCAGAGTAATACACAGATGATCTCCAAGAGCATAGTGACAAAACTGTGATTAGATTACAACACACGGTAGCTTGCCTTACACTTAGCAAGTTCCAACAAGACACACAACACAGTCAGCTGAACACAGAAGAGCTCTTGCCTGGTGTCTCCAGTGAGTGATGCTGAAGACTTAGAAATTACACCGCAGGTCTAACTGTGCCATACTGAAGAGAAACTTAAATCACCAAGCCCTCTCTGCCGTGGACACAGTCCACTTTTTGTTTTTAATAAATCCTTACTGGTTACTAGTTTAGACTGAATTTTTCAGGATTTATCTTGATGACTTAGGAAAATACACTTGTCCTTCCTTGCTTTGATTCAGGTAGTGCACAATCATAAAACTGAAGGTCTTTAAAAAACACAGGTCCACAGATCCCGTTATGACAGTTTCCAGGAAGATAACAATCAGGGGATCTTCAATAGTTCAAGGAGGGCTCCAACTGCTCCAAAATAACCCTGAAAAAAAAAATTTCAAAAATAAGAGCAATTTCCCTTGGATTTATTTAAGTTACCATACAAGGGTTATTAAAGTCAACAATGCCTAATTCCTGAGCTCCCACAAGGCTAGGCTGGAAGCACAGAGGGGCAAGGAACTCCCAGGGAAGGACCAAGGGGGTTGGATTTAACAAGACACTCGACACTCTGGGCATGTCAGACCGTTGTGTAAGAGAAATGCCAGAGCCCACACAGGCAAATAAAAAGTGCTAGAGGCCTAAGAGGCCAGCTGCAGCCAGTGACCTCTGGAAAGAGATGGTACCCGGACTGCATCTTGGGGAATGAGGACTTGAGAACCAGCCAACACCTGGGACATTTCCAGGTAACTAAGGAATGAAGGTGAGACCGACATGAAGTCCTGTGATGTGCGACAAGTCAATGGGGTTGAAAGCCTGAATGGGTTTGGGGTAGCACAAATTCAAGATTGAAGAGGGAGATGACAGAAAGAGAGAGGTTTACATTGTTTCCAAGCATGTGGAGACACCACCCCTGAGAATAACAACATAGGAGCAAGAAATATAGAGTATATTCCTTACATGATGTAGAAAGGTTAGGGGTACCAAAACAGCCAATCAGCTGCTCCCACCTGGTAGGTGGATGTTTTTCCCTGGAGCTGAACTGGAAGCCAGAGCATCGATGGCACAAAGGCAGGCAGCAGGAGCAGGGACAATGTGGGGAGGGGGAAGTCAGGCCAAAGGAGAAGTCTGAGGAATAGAAGCTCCTGAAGGGAGAGGGCAGAGGCATGACACAGAGAAGGAGCAGGTGGAGGACAAATGCCATGCCATCTCCAGAAGTCAGTCACTAACGTGAAATACTACTACCAAGAACCCAACATGTAACACGCATACAAAAAGAGAATGTCATGGGGAATCAACAAAGAATACAATACAGAATCCATCCAGGTCTCCAAAGCATGAGATGCAGTATGATAAAGTACTGAGGACTGGGAAAAGACTGTGGGAAGACCATGACAGGCTTGTCTGTGGATTTAAAAGGCTGGACTCAGTATCTCTCAAATATAGATATATGACCCCAGTGGCCACAATGGTAAAAGAGCTCAGCTGCTAACCAAAAGGCCAGAAGTTCAAATCTACAGCTGCTCCTTGGAAACCCTATGGGGCAGTTCTACCCTCTCCCACAGCATTGCTATGAGTTGAAATCAATTCAGTGTTAAAAGGGTTTGGTTTTGGGAGCTTAGTCTGTCTTTCAAGAAAAGCTTACCCAAGAAACATGTCCTACGAACAAACACTGAATCCTGCTCTGACAGCCACACCAATCTGTGTTACAAGAGGAGGCTCGAGACTGCAGGAGCGACACAGCTGAGCAAGACCCAGCAATGCATCAAGATGCCCAACCACAGTCAGAACAGGGCACACAGCTCAAGGCTCTTCATTTTATTTTAGCTATATATATAATATATATAGTTTTATGTTGGTTTTCTCTATCTGTGCTTTCTTTTACAATAAAAAAAAGTTAACCATTATATTGAGTTCCACTGAAGATGTACAATAAAAGATACAGACAGGACACTATATTAAGGACTAAGATGAGAACAGTAAAAGATGGAAGAAAGGCTTAAGAAAAATCCATTAAAAACTTTCACAACAGTGTTAAGCTGACTTTAGTGTGAGGACACGAGAAAAATTCCAAAATTCCAAGAGCCCAGAATGATCCAAGTTCCATAAATGTAGACATCAACACCAGAGCCAGAGCCGTGAAAGCAAACAGAACTACTGAACTAGGGACCACACCAGAAGGGAAAATGAAGCTAGTGGGCAGGAAGAAAAACACAGAATTTCATAAAGACTTTACAGCTCTTACACTATGACTATGTAAGTGAAAAAAGGGGAATGAACATAAATTAATTTCCATGTTCTGCTAGGAAAAGTTTCAACAAAAAGTAGAAATTATTAAGAAAGTTACACTAGGTTATAACAATTACACTCACAATGAGATTAGTTTCTTTTTATTCTGATGTAAAGCACAATAAAATAGGTCATGGTTCCGGGTATCTACAGGATGTCATCCTGCTGACCTCTTACTGGAGGAAGGTGATGGGTGGAGAGGAGGGGAAAGGAGACTGTTGGGAGGATAGGACATGATGGAGCAGAGAGGAAAAGTGTGCTGTCACTGGGCAGGGAGAGCTGCATATAGGTGGGCATGCAAATTTATATGGGAATGTACATTTTCATTCAATCATAATTAAAAAAAAGAAAACAAACAGGTCAAAAACTGCAAAAACAAAGATGTGTATTACAGAAAGATTATACAAACTGACAACAGAAACTCCAAACATCAGGTGCTTTAGGGGTCCTGGGTTTATATCAAAGGGCAGTAACTCAAACAAGAGTGACAGCGGCAGCACAACTCAAAGAACATCATCACTCACTGAACTGTATACGGAGAAACTGTGGAATGGTGTATGTTCTGCTTCATGTACTCTCAAAAAAAATTGTTTTAAAGAAAGATTGTGAAGTATAAGAAAATTAATTTGGAACCAACTGGTCAATAGAACACTGGAAGTAAGATGACTTAAAACTCAAGCGTTCTGATATGGAAGATTTGTGTACTTCGGATTTTTTAATTGCTGTAAAAATACCAATAATACATCTGCCAATTCAACACTTTTCACTTGTATAATATGATGACAGCACTTGGCTTAATATGATGAAACCAATTACATCAATCATGTTATACAATCACCACCAACATCCATTGTCCTATTTTCCACCTTCATAATAGAAACTCAGTGGTAGCTAAACCAAGGTTCTTCTCTTTCCCCTTTCTTCTCACCCCTAGTAACCAGTGTAAAACTCTGATCTCTCTATATCTGCCTATTCTCAATATTTCCTGTCAGTGAGATCATACAGTTATTTGTCTTTCTGTGACTGGCTTATTTCACTCAGCATGTTTTCAATGTTCATACATGCTGGGGCACGTGTCAGGGCTTAATTTTCTTTATGGCAGAGTTCACATTCCACTGTGCATGTACATCACATTTTACTCACTCATCTGCTGAAGGGCATCTGGGCTGTTTCCACCTTCAGGTTATTATGAACTGTGCCTCAATGACCACTAGTCAGCACTGCTACTTTCAGGCTTCTTGGATCTATACCTGAGCAGCACTGATGGGTAGCTCTATTTTTAACTTTTTTAAGTGCTTTAAGTGAACACTGACAGTTCGTCAGTTTCCCAAACAAAAATCTACACACATATTATATGACCCTAGTTGCTCTCCCTACAATGTGACAGCACATTCCTCCTCTCTACCCTGTATTTCGCATGTCCAATCAACCAGCTCATGTCCCCTTCCACCTTCTCATTTCACCTCCAGACAGGAGCTGCCCAGTTAGTCTAATGTATCTCTTGAGCCAAGAAGTATACTCTTCACCAGTATCATTTTACGTCTTACAGACTAGTCAAATCTTTGAAGAATTGCCTTCAAGAATGGTTTTAGTTCTGGGCTGAGTACAAGGGCCACATCTTCTGAGGTCCCTCCACTTTCAGTCAGACCATCAAGTCTGGTCCTCTTACTAGAGTTCTGCCCCCCACTTTTCTCCTGCTCCATCAACAATTCTCGGTTGGGTTCCTTGTAAGGGTGGTGATAGCCAGGTATCATCTAGTTCTTGTGTTCTCAGGCTGATGTAGTCTCTGGTTTATCTATTTCCAACTTTTTGAGGAATCACCAAACCACTTTCCACAGTGGCTATACTATTTGCATTCCCATCAGCAGGGAGTGAGGATGTTGGTTTTTCTGCTGCATCCTGGCCAACATTTACTACTTTGTTTTTATATTCCCCAAATCTTAGCCATCCTAGTGGGAGTAAAGTGGTATCTCATTTAGGGGTTTTATACTTTGGAGTTTAACTATAAACTAAGATAATCTCTATTTGTAACACTACTGATTTCTGTCAATTCATACATTGTTAAACATGCACATGCAATTCTGAAAAATGTTAATGACAATACTATCTAAAATACAACACCACTCAAAACAGTTCAACTACCAAACAACCAGGGCGAAGTAAAGGGAGAGGAAAGAAGGCCCTTCCACTGTTTGGGTTCTGTTTTTTCCTCAAAAAAAGAAAAAATAAAAGGGTTCTTTTTTAAAAAAATTTTAAAAAGCATTCTTTCCAAGACAGGATATCTAATCATTAGATGATTCTTTTCCGTTTTGTTGTTTCTATTCTATCTACATGTTGTTTATTTTATTGTGCTTTAAGTTCACAATCCAAATCAATTTGCCGTATGAAACCCTGTACACACACCACTATGCAACTCCAGCTGCTGTCCCAACCCTGTGACAGCACGCTTCGCTTTCCAGCCCTGTACTTCCCATATCTATTCAACCAACTCTTGTACCCCTCCACCCTCTCATTGTGCTTCTGGACAAGAGTGCTCCAACAGCCTCATGTATATGTACTTAATCCAAAAAGCATATTCTTCAACAGCATCACTCTTATGCCTTACAGTCCCATCCAATCTTTGAAGAGTTGGCTTCAGTACTGGTTTCAGCTCTAAGGTAACAGAAAGTCCAAGGGCCATGTCCTCAAGGGCTAGTCTGATGGGCCATCAAATATGGTCTTTCAATAGAATTCTCGTTCCACACACCTATTTTTCTTCATACTACATCAAGGACTTTAGGTTGTGCTCCCTGTCAAGGCAGTCATGGGTGGCAGCCAGGCACCATCTATGTTCTGGTCTCAGACTGATGTAGTCTCTGGATCAGATGGCACCTTCTGTATGCTGAGCTCATGTTTCCATGTTTTGCTCATGTCTCTGATGTCTTTTGTCTTCCTCTGTTCCAGGCAGATTGGGACCAACTGATGCTACTGAGATGGCAGTTTACTAGCATTTAAGACCCAAAATGCCACTCCCCAAAATGCGATGCAGAACATTTTCTTACCAAAAAAAAAAACAGTTAAGCCAATTACCCTAGATGTCCCCTTAAGCCATGGTCCCCAGACCTCTCCCTGTCCTTCAAAATACTGAGTTGTATTTAGAAAATCTTTTAACTTTTAGTGCAATCCAGTTCTGCTAACTTCCCTCCTACTGCATGCTGTCTCTCCATTCACCTAACCCAATTCCTATCTAATCTATGACTACCCTTTCTCCCTCTCTCCCTACCCTTCTAGCCATCTAAGATTATTTTCTTCTGTGCCAAAATATTTTCTTAAGTCACTGTAATAGTGGTATTCTATGAAACCCTAGTGGGGTAGTGGTTAACTGGTACATCTGCTAACCAAAAGGCTGGCAGTTCCAATCAGCCAGGTCCTGCTGGGAAACTATGAAGCACTTCTACTGTCCTAAAGGGTTGCTAATGAGTTGGAATCAACTCGACAGCACTGGGTTTTTTTTTTTGGTACATGTTCTTATGTCATGTGATTGTATTCCTTTTTTTTTTTTTACTGATCTGTTTTTAGAATACATTATCTTAAATAAATGGTACATGAATCAATACATCACAATCAATGTATCTAAAATAAAAACTGACATCAGAAGATGAAGAAACAAGTGCAAATGAGGAAAAAGCATGGCTCAGAAACAAACATAGCATCAGAAATACTGCTGAAGGTTCACTGAGACTTTTTTCTTTAAAATTACCTAAGCTCACAAGTTAACCAGATACTCACCTCTCATTAAATAGCAGCTTCTGAACATCACAAAGGTAAATCCATATCATACAATTAGAAAAATAAAAATGAAGTACAGCAAGCCCATTTCATCCCTTCTTCAATGCAGCATAAATCGCATGCCCTTGTGCACTAGCATTCCATGAGAAATAAGACAACCTACCTCGTGTTCTGAAAAAAGTGCTTTCAACTGCCCCTTGGACCAGTAATCCAAAGCATATGCCAAAAGTCGCATGGCGATTGTATTAATTCTCAAGAAATTTCCAACAAATATCACCTGGTTAATGTTCTGGGCACATAAAAAATAAAATAAAATAAAAAGGCAATTAGTTTTCATCTGAATTTCTGCTCTCATAAAAGCTTCCCCCAAAGACAGTATCATGTACCTCTGTCCCCAGACAACTCCAGACCCACTTCAAAGCATGCCAGAAAGTGACACAGGAGAAACGAGGGCGAGAAAAACATGTATTATATATGACAAGCTATAAGTACTATTAAATAAAGTTTTATACTGATTAGTAAAAATACTTGAGACCCCAATTCAAAAGAAGGAAAATGGTATGAATAGATAAATTATGTAAGAAACAGTAAATCACACCAACCACCATCTAGTCAATTCCAACTCAGTGTGACCCTACAGGACATTAAAACTGCCCCACAGGGAAGACCAGACCAGATGGTTCAACAGACTGGAGGGTCCTGGAAGACATGGCCTCCAGATTCCTCTATTAGCCAAGAGCTGAAACCATTCCCAAAGCCAATTCTTCAGACCAAGATTGGACTAGGTTGTAAGAAACAAAATGATAATGACAGACTGTGCTTTCCGGCTTAAGCATATACAGCTCCTGTCCAGAATGAGATAGAGGGCAAAGAGGGACCAGCTGGTTGAATGTTATTGTTGTTAGGTACCGTCAAGTGAGTTCCAACTCACAGCAACCTTACGGTCAGCAGAATAAAACAATGCCCTGTCCTTCACCATGCCCACAATCATTTTTATGCTTCAGCCCATTGTTGTAGCCACTGTGTCAACCCATCCGTCGAGGTCTTCCTGTTTTTTCCCTGGCCCTCTACTCTACCAAGCATAATGTCCTTCTCCTGACAACAGATTTAAAGTACGTAAGATGCAGTCTCGCCATCCTTGCTTCCAAACAGCACTCTGGCTGTACTTCTTCCAGAACAGATCTGTCTGTTCTTTTAGCAGTCTACGGTAAGTTCAGTATTCTTCTCCAACATCACACTTCGAAGGCATCAATTCTTCTCTTTTCCCTATTCATTATCCAGCTTTCACATGCCTATGATGCTACCGAAAATGCCATGGCTTGGGTCAGGTGCACCTTAATCTTTAAGGTGACATCTTTATTTCCCAACATGGGAAATACATATGGTAGAAAAGAGCAGTGTGCTGTCACAGGGTGCGGAGAGCAGCTAGAGTTACATGGCAGTGTGCATTCAAGTTTTTGTATGACAAATTGACTGGGGTTGTAAATTTTCATTTAGAGCACAATAATTTTTTTTACTGCCCACTGGGTTTCCAAGGCTGTAACCCTTCATGTAGCAGACTACCACATCCTTCTCCTGCAGATCAGCTATTGAGTTTCAACCACCAACCTCTGGTTAGCAGCTGAATGCTAACATAACAAGTAGGGGGAAAATCTCACTAGTGATCAAAGAAAGCAAAATTTTACACCTATTAAGTTGACATAATAAATGAAATTCTACCCTCAACACAGGTAAAACTATTCCATTCATCTATTAATACAAGATGATCTAAACCAGCACAGCCCTCCTGCAAAGCATCATGACAACACACATCAAGAATTAGGAAAATATTAAAATAGAAAAGTTATATTCATGGTCACATTCTTTAGACCAGAAATCTCTCTTGGTAAGTCTGTATCAAATACAGTTTCTACCAAAGAACAGCTTCATGCTTGAAACCGCTGACTACAGAGTTATCAAATACCTAGCACTAGGTGAATAATTTGATATAAAAAGAACTCCACCATGAAAATACATGTTAAGTAAAAAATATAACCAACTAAAATATCTTAAAACACATAAGCATGAGAAAGGGAACACACAATGAAGTTAATAAAAGTAGCACTCCAGTAATTTGAATGAAAACATGTTTTTAATTGTTTGATGCCACAATAATCTTTTCATTAAAATCATATTAGACAGGAAAAAAAAAATCTCTTGTACCTTTTAAAGTGTATCTTCTTTAGGCCATATGCCTATGTTGACCTACTTAAAATAATAATTTTAAATGAGAATTTATAAGTAGGTATAAGCTATAAAGCTGCACCAACTGGATCATCCTCTTTCCCCAAGGGCAGCCCATTCTTGGTTCTTTCATAGCCCTGTACAATGCTGCTTGATCTGAATGCTACAAGGCAGCACTGTAAAGAAGCTGAAAGCACAAAGATGCAGCTCTGCAGGGCAGGAGGTGGAGCCAGGGTGGGTACTCCTCTGCTCACTCTGTCGTCTTCTCTCAGCTTCAACTTCAACGACTTCCTCTCAATTCCATCCCACTGACTTGAGAGCTCAACAAACAGCATGCACTGAGACTCAGCATCAATACCCATCATCACCACTCAACAGGCCCCATCATCTGGGATGCTGGCTACCTTCCTCTACTTTTTCCTCAAAAGATAAAATTTTGCTTCTAAATAGTAGCAGTGCTCATCTTCATGAAGAAAGAAAAAGGCAAGTAAGGTTAATTTCATTTAAAGACTTTCAGCTGTCTTGAAACAAACTCTACCCCATAGAACATTGAGACACCGTTCTGAGAAGACAGATACAATCACAAGGTGGGGGCCTTAGCAAGTTCTGCATTGTCCTCAGAGCAATGAGACAAATCTACATCCCCTTACTTCATTAAGGGCACACATTCGTGCTATTGAGCCAATGTTGTTGGTGATGGTGATCAAAGTTGCTCTGGCCAGGTCCTCTTTACTGACAGCCTCTCGCTTCTCCTTGCTCATCATGTTTCCAAAGCTAGATTGGAAAAAAGAAGATTCTTCATTGCTAAAGCAAAGGCAACACAGCCCAATAAAACCTGAATGTTATTAAGACAAAACTGATCTCTAGGCAATGCTGTTTAGATCTGAAATTTTTTATCACAAAACAATAAAGCATCTGCTCAAAGCATAACACAGCTTTAACTAACATCCACACATGCTGTGAGTAAACAAATGGCTTGCCCTATGGTTGCATTGAAGTCCAGCTTTGGTACCAGAAATTCACACGTTCAGTATCAGATCCACTATAAGGCATCACTGCTCCCTATGGATCCAGGGATAGTTCCAGTAAGACACCTTTAATTTATCCCCAACTACACAGCTGTTCCACTCAGAGTGTCACATTCACAGCTGTTCAACTGTTGTATCAGAGCAAAGCAAAGCACACGAGATGGATGGCTGAATCCCAGAGTGAGCCATTTAAAGAGTTTCAAAATCCCACTGAAGGTAAAATACATCCTGTAATGGCTAGTAACAACCATGACCAGCAACACAAACACAACCAATCAACAAAGGAAATGATTATAAAGGAGTGAAAGCTGCAAACAGAAAATGAAATCTACAGCATTTACTTGTGTGCCATCAAGCAATTCCAACTCACAGTTACCTTAGAGGGCACAGCAGAACTACCCTATAGGGTTTCCTAGCCTGTGATCTTTACAAGGAACACATCACCAGGACTTCTCTCCCACGGAGAGGCTGGTGGGTTCAAATCAGCAACCTTTTCGTTAGCAGCCAAATGCTTAACCACTGTGCACCAGGGCTCCATGCAGCATTTACTACATGCTTAAAATTTGTCAACAAACCTGTACACCTAAATGCTGTTCTATTATTAAAAACCATGTACCCTGATATATATAAAAATCTATTGTATTTACAAGCCATTATCCATTCCAACTCTTTCCACCAACCCCACAAAGAAAAGGAACCAAAAGGTCAGAGAGGTTCACTGACTCCCAGGCTCACACAGCTAGGTGGTGACATAGCCAGAAGTTACTGGCTTTCAATTCTGTTTCTGTACACCAACAATGTGCAACCTAAAATGAAATTTAAGAGCAATCCAAAGTGAAATCTTAAGAAACAAGTCCATTTTCAATAGCAGGAAAGAGAATAAAATGCTTAGGAATCTATTTCACAAAAGAAATACAACACCTGTACACCGAAAATGGGAAAAAAAAAGTTTAAAGAAAAAGATCTAAATAAATGGAAACATATCCCACCTTGGATCAGAATAGTTTATACTGTTAAGATGCTAATACTCTCCAAATTACTTACAGATTCAACATAATCTCTATCAAAATTCCAGTTAGCTTCTTTGCAGATATTGATAAGGTGAAAAAGAAAAGTCAGAGAAATCACACTTTCCAATTTCAAAATATACTAGAAAACTACAGTAATCGCCGCCATGTGGTACTAAGAACAGACATGCCAATCAATGGAACAGAATGCAGAATATAAAAATAAGCCCACACAATCATGTTCAATTTTCAAAAAATAATGGTTGCACAACTATACATTATTTACATGCTTGAAAGAATTAATTTGGATCCCATCTCACAACATACACAAAAATTAACTCTAAATGGGTCACAGACCTAAATATAAGAGCTAAACCTATGAAACTCAGAAAAAAACACAAAAGTCAATCTTTGTGATCTTGACTTAGGCAGTGATTTCTTATATATGACACCAAAAGCACAAGCAATAAAAGAGAAGCTAGATAAATAGACTTCATCAAAATTAAGTAAAAAGAAAACCAACAGAAGTAGAGCAAATATTTGCAAGTTTTGTTATCTGCTAAGTGACTTGTATCCAGAACATGTAGAGAACTCCTACAACTCAACTTTAAAAAACAAATCAAATCAAAACACATAGCCCAGTTTAAAAAAGAGCAAAGGGTCTGAACAAACACTCCTCCAAAGATATACAAATGGCCAACAAGGACATAAAAGATGTATATTTTCATTAGTCATTAATCCAATGCCATCAAATGGATTCCAACTCATAGCAACCCTGTAAGACAGAGCAGAACTAACCCATTAGGCTTCCAAGGCTATAATCTTTATGGTAACAGACTGCAATGTCTCTCTCTCCTGTGGAGTCAAACTGCTGACCTTTCAGTTAGCAGATGAGCACTGCACCACCAGGGCTCCTTCTCATTCGTCACTGGTCCTGAAAGTTCACTGCCAGCAAGTCAATTACAACTCATAGCTACCCTTGAGGGAAGTAAAAATCAAAATCACCATAAGATACTCCTTCACACCCATTAGGATAACTAAAACTAAAAGGCCAACAATAACAATATTCACAGGGATGCAGAGAAAGTGAAACACTCACACAGTGCTGGGGGATTATAAAATGGTATAGCCACTTTGGAAAACAGGCTGTCAGTTCCTCAAAGGTTAGGCACAAAGTTACCACACTATCTAGTAACTACACCCCTAGATACACATATCCAAGAAAAACGAAAACATGTCCACACAAAGACCTGTACCTGACTACTCACTGTAGTACTGACAACAGCCACAAAGTACCCACCACCCACATGGCCATCAACTGATAAGTAGCTAAAGAAAATGTGGCACACTGATCCAACCGAGTATTACTGACAAGAAAGAACAAATTCATGCCACAACATGGACAAACCTTGAGAACATTACGCTATGTGAAAAAGCCAATCACAGAAGACCACATATCCTGTGGCACTACTTACACGACATGTCCAGAAAAAGCAAATCTATACAGACAGAAAGGAGATCAGTGTTTGCTAGGGACTAAGAGTGAGAGGAATGGACAGTGACAGCTAACAGGTACAGGTTTCTTTCTGGGATGATGAAAAGAACACTGAAATTAGATTATGGTGAAGGCTGTACAATTCTGAAATATACTACCGGCTGCCATCAAGCTGATCTCAACTCATGGAGACCCCAGGTGTGTCAAAGTAGACATGTATTCCACAGGGTTTTCAACGGCCAACTTTTCAGTAGATCACTAGGTGCTAGGGGACAGACTTCAGCCACCCTTTCAGTCACCAGCTGAGCACACTAACCATTTGCATGAACATACTGTTATTATTAGATGCCATCGAAGAATACTGAATAATTACACTAGTTACCACTGAAATGGTACACTTTAAACCAGGGCTTTGAATTGGTTCATTCCAGCTCAACCTCCTGCTGAGAAATGGCCTCAAGTTTACCTCGTAATGTTGAATATGCTCCTTAGGGACTAATTCTTAGAACCACTAGTACAGTCATGGCTCTGAAAATTTATTATACATAAGAATCACCTGGGGATCTTGTTAAAACTGTAGATTCTGATTCAGTATCTCTGGTTGGAAATGCAAACTCTCACCAGGGGTTCACACTAGAATGCACTGGTTCAACAACCTGCTTTAAACAGGTGATCTTTATAGTATGGAGCTCTGGTGGCAGTGGTGAAGAGTTCAGCTACTACCCAACGGCTGCCAGTTCAAATCCATCAGGTGCTCCTTGGAAACCTCATGATGCAGTTCTACTCTGTCCTACAGGGTTGGAATCAATTCAGTAGCAATGGTTTTTATACAATAAGCCAACTAAATAAAGCTGTTAAATACAAAAAAGGATATGCTCAACATTCAATCTTTTATTCCAGCGCATACACACTCCCTTACCTTGAAGCTTGTTATATTCTAGAACATCCATCCCCTCACCTTGAGGCCACAGCCCAGCCTGGCAATGCAAATCTCTCATAGTCTCCTCCATAAATGTCTCGCACTAGTTTATCCACTTTTGTACTATCTCCACGAGATGCCATTTCAAGAGCTTCTTCAAAAGTGGTACATCCAGTAAGAAGGCAGCAGAGGCCAAAAAAGGTTCCTCCTCCAAGACTGAGATTAAAATAAAAATGCAGTATTGTAACATTATTTTTTTAAAAAGGCCAATCAGTGAAACAGGAAGATAAAACATGTATGAACCCCAAAACAATGTTCATGTATCAACCCAGACCGACCAATTCATACCAATGCCACCAGTGGAAGTCTGTGAAGAGACAGTAATGAGGTGCTTGAAGACAAATACATATTTATGTGAACCAACAAGCCAAAGTGGTAAAACACAGGGCCCAGCTCTTGGCCCATGTGCCCAGCACAGTCTTAGGTGTCTGCTGGGTTGTGAGGAGCCCCACATATGACCAGCTGAATACACCCGGGGTTATGCTATCACCTGTTTACTTCCTCTCTCCAAGCTCATGTCCTAAGCGATTCTCATCCACACACCTTCTCAATCTGGCTCATCAGTTCCACCCCTTATCTTACTACAACCCTTCCATTAACACATTTCCTCCCCAGAATCATTCTTCTTGCTTTGTAACTCACACCTGCTTGAACATGTACATCCCATTTCCCTGTTCCTTTTTACTCATGACCTCTGAATGCTCAGCCAGAAGAGATTCAGTCCCACTTTCTACCTTCTCCAGCTCCAGACTACCCTTCCCCAATCATTTTTCTGTTTCTATCAGTACTTTCTAGATCTCACACCATCCCTTGGCTGTATATACAGAGTCCAACAATTAAGTCTGCAAACTTAATTGTTCTAAGTGCAACATATCTCACTACTAACATCACTATGGTCTCCTTAGCAGCACTTCCCTTGGGAAGCTAGGCACCATGCCAGCACCCTTCAAAGCAATTTTGGAACTCACTCTTTCTGGAATGGCCGCTGCACACGGTGGCATGGTGGCAAGTTTGCAAACTTAATTGTCTAATCTGTGAGAGAGTTTTTAGCCAGTAAACAAAGAACTGTATTGGAACACCCGTCCATACTTACCTGATCTGGCCTCCCAAGGACCTTCTTTTTTGCCCAAAGATAAAGGAAATATTGAAAGGAAGACATTTTGATGACATTCAGGACATCAGTAATATAATGACAGCTCTAACGGCCATTCCCAAAAAAAGAGTTCTAAAACTGCTTTGAAGGTTGGGCCAGGCACTGGTGTTGGTGCACAGCTTCCCAACAGGAGCGCTTCAACAGTGACTATAGTGATACTCAGCAATGAGGTATGCAGCGCTCTTTCGAGGATGAGTTCATGAACTTAACTGTCAGACCTCATATGTACTGTATGTATGTAAACATATTTGTCTTCTCATGGATACTACCTAGCAGCTTTAGTTAGTCTGTAAATACATACCATGAACTATCTAAGGGCAAGAACTGTAAGCTCAAAGAGTCTAATGCTTTATGAAACTATAAGGGCAATGAAATCCTGAACATCAAAAGATAAAGTAGGTCTTGAAATAAGAATGTTCAAAGAGAAACATTTGTTTGCATAATCTCAGAAAACCTTCAACTTTTCACATTAAGAGACTCTTGAAAATATAGTTATATCAATACCTGAAATCTCAAGTTGTAACCCATTATGATATTAAGAATAAATAGTAACCTTTTTATAGAAGAGACTTACCTGGTACCTGTGACCCGTTTGTAATTATCTTTGGAATATACTGCTAAAATGCTAACCCCTGAGCCAATGTTCACCAGAAGCAGAGGGTATGGATTTTTCAAATCAAATGGTAACTTCTGACATTTTTCAGCATCAGCAGGATTTTCAAAGTAATAGCACTGTGACCGTCCATTGAATCCAACTGAGTCAATATATAAAATGCCTTTTACTAAGCAATCTAGTTCATCAAGTTTGTGAAGCTGCAGATCACCTATCTGTAATGAAATAAGAAATGTATTAAGTCTTTTTAAAAAATTCCATTTAACAAGACATCCCCTTCTACATTAAGCAGACCAGAAACACATATGGATACATATTATTTGTGCATATATTACAGAACAGATATGAGGACAGACTGTTAGATCCTACTCCTACTCCCAGAGACCCAAAATACATATGCAGCAGCTAGAGAAATGTGCCCCCTCCCAACAAAAAAACAGTGAGTTTTTATCAGCCAGTCAGCTGCTATTAGGGAAGATAAGGTATGTGTCCAGCTGAGGTCACATCCCAACAGAAAGCAGACTCATACTAAATCCATTGATGGTGAGCACATGGTGACAGCCACAAGGACTCTGACATCTGTCTTCCAAAACACAATCCTCAGTGCTATGGACAGGAGCAAAACAGGCTACACTTGATTATTTAGTAACTTGAAGACTAAGGCTAAAGTGCCCAATTAGAAGATAAGATTTTTGCTATTTAAACTGTTTAGAGTCTCTTGGGGAAGAGAAGGCATTTTAGCAGGATCAAAATTTAAATCACTTTTATCAATTTAATTCTATTCAAATAATAAAGGAATAATTCAAGTACTGTTCATATTATGCAACATTACTGGTAAGAATGAAGAGAAATTTTGTACTGAAGTGATGATGTTACTCAAAAAGCAAGGTGAAAACACTTTATAAAATATAATCCAACAAGCCAATTTTTTAAAAACCACATTTAAATGAATGTAAGTGTTAGATATCATACAAAGGAAAACATTAAAAGATACACACTCAGTATCTAAAACAACAAAAAGTGGCAACTGAAGAGATGGTAAAATAACTTCCTCACCTTACTTTATGAACTGCTAATCTGTTTGAATGTTTACAAACCTATCTACTCAACATACATGACAAATGTAAAGATGTCTCAACCCCTAAAAGGCACCTGTTTCTGTTTACAGTCAAGTTTAGCCTGCAGTTTCTCCCCCTTATGTCCAACTCAATTCCTGTATGATCATATCCATTGTCACCAAGTCAATTCTAACTCTTAATAATTCTACAGAACACAGCAGAACTGCCCTACAAGGTTTCCGAGTGGCTAACGGGTTCAGACTGCTTACCTTTTTGGTCAGTGGCCAAACTCTTAACCACTGCACCACCAGGAATACATACGATTATACTTACACGAAATTTATTCTGATCCACTGTAGAGATGATAAAGTTAATGGTAACTTCAATCCTTAATTAAGAATATTAAGGCATTGAAAAAACAGGGAGAAAAAGGGAGGGATATTAAGTCACCTCTCTACCAACCACACCCTATTCCTTTAAAGTATTCATAACTGTCCTGAATCCACCTAGTTTTGCCTTTCAAACCACGATGAAGTCAATGTTGACTTCTTGACTCTTATGTCTCATAATGCTAACATTCTGTGCCAAATGATTCTCCAAGTCTTTTTTTTTTTTGGTCATTGTATGTCAATAAAACTGACTTTTCTTGTACTCTTCCTATAATTCTTGTTATCCTAAGCGGTCCTGCTGTGCTATTGCTCCTAACACACTTTACCTGGCTGATATAGTTATATGGCTGAAATAAGACATACTTTCACTAATCCAAATTACTTATAAAGTTAAGTATAACACCAAGAAGAAATTCAACACAGTGTGAGAAAATCGAATTTACATTTAAAAAGGAACAGGATAACCTCAATATTTAAAATGTTTCATTGTGGTTCATTAAATATCAGTCACTCCTAATATACAAAAAAAGATATGTTAGGTATTTAATTTTTATACAGTTTTCAAAGCTAAATGGTGGGAGTGTTTGCCATCAAGTCAATTCTGACTCATGGGAACCCTGCATGTGTCAGAACAGAAATGTATGCCACACGATTTTTATTGGCTGATATTTTGGAAGTAATCACCAGGTCGAGACTTGAGCTAGCAGGCCTTCAGTTAGCAACCAAGCACATTAACCTCTCACTGTACCATCTAAGGACTCTTTTCAAGTATCAAGTGGACATGAAAAATGAGAACTCCAGCAGCCTAAGAATTCATTCCTATGGTAAATTATAAAATCCACTTTGTATCCTTGCCTCAGATTACCACAAAGCCTGAAGCTCTGCAAACAGTAAGAATGGTTTTCAAATATATCCAAAGGAGACTTCTACAGCGTTCTCAAAATGAGAGGTTTTCTCCCTTACCTATCATTTAAGATCCAGAGTCCATTAACTATGAGGCTTCCACAAAGGAGGAAAATCTTTCCTCCTGCTACCTCTTCCTGTACTCACATGTGAAGCAGAAATCACTGAAATCCAACACCAAGAAAATTTCAAACAAATGATATAATACATTGTTAGATAATACATTTCAATTCTACAGTACGGTTATCAAGGTGAGACAGTGCTTAAGAGGTCAGCTGCTACCAAAAAGGTAAGCAGTTCAAACCCAGCAGCCACTCAGATGGAGAAAGATATAGCAATCTGCTTCTGTAAAGATTTACAGCCTTGGAAACCCTATGGGGCAAGTCTACTGTCCTATAAGTCCCCTATGAGTCATATCAACTTGACCGCAATAGGATGGAGGGCACGAAAAGAGTACAATGAGGTCACACACCATACAACGAACCCAGAAAAAAAGACATGCTGAATAACACTCTCCTTTAAACTAATATCCTCATTTAATAGCATTACAAAACAAGGTCACTGAAAATACTGTTAAATATAAAACCAGACTGTAGCCTGAAGAGCAGAGTCCTGTCCAATTTGCATGGCATTCTTCCCACTCAACCCTACACCCAAAGGACCTAGCCCCAACGCTTTGTTCCCAAGTGTCTCCTGAAGGAAACCAAAATGAAGTGCCAGCTGTAAGAAGTGTGCAACAAAGAACATGTCAGAAGGCACTCAGAGAGGATGGCTCTACCGTCAGCCCTCTCAGACTAGCCCCGGTGGCTGAAAACCGCCATTTGTGACCAAAGTTCCTTACTCTTTTTAATTAATGAACTTGCCAGGAAATAACTGAGGGGTTCAAGAGAAATGCATGGTGGTATGCAAACAAATGGGAACAATTTTACGACATGATGTGACTTTTAAAGTTACTTTTCACTCTCATTGTTCAAAACTGAATGATGTTTCCAATCGGCAGTTCCTTAATCTGTCTATCCTAGACTCACTTTAAGTTTTAATAATACTAAAACAACAAAAAGTTGCTTTTACTGGTTATGATTCTCTTCAACACATCTGAAATGAGCTCTACATGGCCAACTTCGAATTACCACTGTATCTAATCTTAATCTGATTCATGAAAATTCAAGTTCCATTAGAGATGGAAACGATTCCACCAATGTTGGTATTATTTTTAACAATCAGATTACCATAAATTGTATATAAGCTAAAAAATGCATACTGTGAGAAAATCCTGCTCAAATTTGTATGCTCCACCTCCAGTGGCACAAAAGACAGTGTGGAGACTCGAGAAGTTTTTATCTCTGCCCATTTGAATAAAAGCAGGCATGTCATGAGTGGGAAAGCGTATAAAGTGCAGATTGCCTTTGCGTCCACACAGAGTCAGGTCCTTCAGCTCGAGGTGCACGTCCCGGATGCCTGTGGACCCATAAGCCACATTGGAGGTCAGGTACTTCCGAATGCTTTTAAGACTTTCCACTTCTTCCTCCTCTTCTTCAGCAGTAATGTCTTTGGGTTCAAAATAAACCAGCTTGACCAGGGTTCCACCAATATCCAAGCCAAACCATGGAAAAACTAAAGGGGGAAAGGAAAAAAACATCAGAATAGCTTTTCTCTAAAAATTATAAATTTATACTTACTAGATATCACATTCTGTAGTTTCCAAGAGATATAATTACAAACAAAAGACTTCTGGGAGAAGAAATATGAATTTTGCCTAACTTGGAAGCATATCTTTTAAAAAAAAGAATTCTTAATTTAAAAAACCAAGACAAAGAGCAAAAAAGGAAAAATACAAGAATTACTGAGTTAAACCTAACCCTCTTACAGGCAAGCCCACACTGCACTATGAAATATTAAATAAATAAATAAACACTGAAAAACAAAGACAGACTGAGGATGACACTCTCCATCCTTCCTACTGGTTTTACGGAAACTTTTTAGAGCACATTAACACATCCCGAAGTGGGCAAAAAATAAAACTACACTGATCTCTACATGGAAATTCCCAATATTACATAACATATTTCCAATGATCAATATTGCTCTCAAAATATAAGATCCTAAAAATAGAAGATTTCCATTAACTTTAAGATCTGTTCTTAAAATACCTTTCCCAAAAAACTGCAAAAAATCAGATGAAGACGGACTGCAGAGACACCACTCCCATCCTAAATTCCAGGAATGATACGGGTTTGATTATCATTCTCTAAAATAATTCTGAAAAACAAGAAGTGATGCTAGCAGAACTAAACCAATCTAAATAACAACAAAAAACCCCAAACCTGATGCCCAGAGCTGATCTCAACTCACAGAGACCATATAAGACAGAGTACAACTAACCCATAGTAACTGCCCAGAACTCTCACAAGAGCGGTGCTATAAAAAGCAGGAGCAGCTATAATGGTAGGGGGAGTACACAGTAGTACTCCACCCAAAGGCAATTTGGTGTGGAAGTACATTTCATAAAACAGGACAAGTCAGCCACTACCTGCTACCAACTCACTACCCGTCTCCATTCCCATGAAAGCAAACTCTTACTGAGCATAGTGAGCACAGGCATTTGAATCAGAATGCACCCACTCAAAAAAACAAACCCACTGCCCTCCAGTTGACTCTCACAGCTACTGTATGTGATAGGCTGCTACTATCCAGTAGGAATGGTAGCCATTATACACAAGACCTGGCTACACATCCCATCTCTCTCCTATAGTCCATCCTGACAGGTGGAATCATTCTGTAAACGAGACTCACCAAAAAAGAAACCAACACTTTGACAACAAGAACCCAAACATTTGAAGAAAAGAACGGCAGTACCAAGCAGACTTAAAAAAAAAAAAGAAACTATAACTATACACCAAACAACACACTGAGGAAAGATGTCTTGCACCAAAGGCTACATACTACATGATACTATTTATATGAAACTCCAGAAAATGCAACTAGTAACTATGGCATCTGACAGAAAGCTGATCAGTAGCTGGGGCATGGAGGAAGGGACAGGCTGCACAGGAGAACAAGAAAACTTTCACGGATAAGCCAGATCTTGACCGACTGGAGACAGAATGGAATAGAGAGATTTCATAAGTGTGTGCATCTGCCAAAACATACAAAATTGTACATTTTAATAGATAGAGTTTACTGTACACAAATTTAAATGTAAAAACCCTTACCAAAAACACTTCTATAAAAGAAAAAAAAAAGATGGCCAAAATCAAATTCCACATATACATTTAATAGAAAAATGAGCACAGGAAGAATAAGTGAAAAACAAAACTAATGTCTCAAATAAAATGCTTCTCATAGGGATCCAGCAGTCCCATTTCTAGGTATACATCCCAGAGCTCTAGTAAATGGGACATCAAGAGACGTACACATACCTGTGCTCCTTGCAGTATTATGCACAACAGCGAAAAAATGGAAACAGCCTAAGTACCTTTCAATGGATAAATGGATAAGCAAAATACATACATACAGTGGAATACTAAACAACTGTAAAGAATGATAAGTCCAAGAAACACTACAACATGGATGGATCTGGAGGATATAACGCTAAGTGAAGTAAGTCAATCACATATGGACAAGTATTTTCTGCTTCCAGTTCTCTAAGAAGCCACGAATAGGTGTATATACATATAGAGACAAAAAGTTCACTGGTAGTTACCAGGGGTACAGGGGTGGAGGGAATCACCCTCCAGATCGTAGATACTGTTTCTGGTGATGGAAAAAGCAGCACAGCTGGAGCAAAGTAAAAAATGCCACTAAGGCACCCAGGGGAAAAAAAACAGATACCTGTGCTAAGGAATAAGATACTTGGCAACACCACCAACAATAACCACATAATGTGTATGGCCACGTATGTGTATGGGCAGGTACATGTGTGCAGACAGAAGTGTCTATACGTACATGTATGTACAGTTATGTGTGTGCTCACATATATTTACAGAGGACACAGTTACAGATACTTCTCAGACAGACACCTTACAAGACAGGTTTTCTGGGTTTGAAGATTTAGGACCTCAGTTTCACAGGCCAACTCAGTCAACTGGCATAATACAGTTCACAAAGTTTATATTCTGTATCCTAACGAGATGAACAGCACTAGGATCTTAAAAACTTATGAGCAACTGCTTAAGATACAACTATTCATCTCTATTCATTGGGAGCAAAAGAGAAAGAAGGACACCTACACCTCAGAGAAAAAACTAGTCTTCAGAACTAATAGCCTACATGAGCCACAGCCAGAGATCAGAAGAACTAGATGGTGTCTGTCTACCACTACTGACAATTCTGGTCAGGACTAGAATACATGGACCTCAATAAAATAGGAGGAAAATGCAGAACAGAACTCAAATTCTTGTAAGGTCCTGACTTACTGGACCAGGTGAGGCAGGAAGACTCCCGGAAACTACCACCTTGAGACATTCTTTAAACCTTCAACCACAACTATTCCTTGAGGTCACCTTATAGCAAAACAACAAAGCGGCACACAAAAGAAGGCATACTAGTGTCTGTGAGTATGGTGCTCCATTAAAACCTCAATATGAGACCAAAAGGTCAACAATCACTCTAAAGCTGAGAAGGAGCAGAGAAACTAGAGCGCTGGAAATGGAACCACCAGAACCAATTAAAGAGAAATGCTGACACACTGTGAAACATGTAATTAATATCACTGAACATAGAAATTGTCAAATGGGAGCACCATTTGCTGTGTAAACTTTCACTAAAAAAAAATATATATATATATATGTTTTTCTTAAGTATTAAAGAAAGATAAATAGATACAGAACCAGAAAGTCCAACATCCATTTAATGTGTGTTTAGAAATTTCCTGGCAGGTCAGGGGTCATAAAACATCAAGCTGAAAGGACCAATAAATGTTAAACAGAATCAACTAAGAGAAAAAGGCGAGATTTAGATCTAGTCTACTGAAATTTTAGGAAATCCTCCAAGTTTCCAAAGAGAAAAACAAGTTCTACAAAGCCACGTGAATCACATAAAGGTAAATGTTAGACTTCTTAAGAGTGACATAGATGCTAGAAAACAATGGAGCACCTCGTTTCAAGTTACAAGAAACAAAATTCTGAAATGTATATCCAGCCAAACCAGCTTTCAAGAAGAGATACAAATTTTCACACATGAAAGGGCTCAATGTTTGCTACTCAAAATTTTTTTCTGAATAGTAGATGCATTTGAACATAAAAAAAAAAAAGAAACCACAGAGATGTGAGCTACAAGCAACAATGATAAGCAAAGGAATCAGTACGTACTGACTTTCAGAAAAACCAGCCATACGGAACTAAAAAAAGTTACATGATTTCAACACAGGAAGTTAAAGAGGGAAGAGAAAGGGCTGGGAAGTGAAAGCAGCAGTTCTGTCTTGTTGCAGGAAAAAAGAAATAGATTCTGGTTAATCCTAAAAATAACAGGGAAGTGACCCTTTAAATGTGCTCAATATTTACAAACAAAAAGAGAACACATGACTTTCAGACTATTATTACAAAAAAAAAATCAGTTCAAAAGCAAAGGAGAGAAAAAGTTAGTAAATGCAAAACAAAGAGAAATGCACACAAAACCATCAGAAACAACAAGCAGGTTAAATTTCTGTGCCATATGACACGGGAAGTTCACCTACATTCTGATATAAAAAGGTACATCTAACACAATACACGTAAACTGAAAGTAATTGGTAAAACACTCACAATGTGGTCACATCATAACAAAAACTCAGATGTTTTACAATGAAAATGATGTTCAGCCAAAACTACTCGTCAAAATCTTAGAACACCTCACAAAGACCAATATACCAGATGAAGCATAGCTGCCTCACATTTGTAAGCTGTGTTATAGTAAACTGCAGACCTTGTCATAAGACCAAAACTACATTTACCAAGCGGCTATTATTGCTCACATTAGGAGAGAGATCTGCCCAAACAGTGATGTACAGAAAAAATAAGATTCAAGATTGCAATCCCTACACTCTCAACTATATAGTCAATGGCTGAAATGGTAGAGAGAATCACTGATAACACTTATTTAACTGATACGCCAAACATATATTGGAATCTTGGTGGCCAACATAAATGCACACAATGCTATTCCAATGAATCAAGCAAATGCTAAGAGAAATCAAGTACTAGCAGACAAAACAGAATTTCTAAAAAAACGTTAAAAAGGAGCAAAAAAGAGTATGTCACTTCCACAAGGGTGTGAAACTAAAATGTTACAGTCATGATCCCTATACACCTCACATATGCTTCAAAAAATATTAAAAGGACAAACTCATAAATCAGGGTGAGACTGACACAGGTTTCAGAAACATGCAGATACACTACATATACACAGAGGTATGCAGATATTTGAATATAGCAGCCAGTAAGCTTTATCTGTATCAAACAGACCTTTGTATCAAAAAGTACTTTCTTTTCAAATATCCATAAATCACTGAGGAAAATTAACAGAACAGGCTTGAAGAATTTCAAATACCAAAAAACATCTATGCTATTCACTTAACCTAAATATGAGATCTGAAACACAAGGTCTGACAAGTTCACAAACTCATTCTAGAAAACGTGCTATACCTCATTGCTGAATATCACTATGGTTCACCCTTCAAAGCAATTTTGGAACTCTTTTTCTGGAACGGCCATCAGAGCTGTCATCATATTGCACATGATGTCCTGAATGTCATCAAAATGTCTTCCTTTGAATGTTTCCTTTATCTTCAGGTAAAGAAGAAAGTCACTGGGGCCAGACAGGTGAGTAGGGAGGGTGTTCCAAGACAGTTATTTGTTTACTGGCTAAAAACTCCCTCACAGACAACTCTACAATTAAGTTCACAAACTTTCCACCATGCCACTGCGCGAGAATGGCCATTCCAGAAAGAGTTCCAAAATTGCTGTGCAGTATGGACTAAGCACTGGCAGCTAGGTGCATAGCCTCCCAAAGGAAGTACTTCAAAGGTGACTGTAGTGCTAATCAGCAATGAAGTATGTGTAGCACTAAGGACAATTAAGTTGTGGGAACTTGTACATCAAAATGAGAATCAATTACAACCAACAGAGCTAAAAAAAATCTTAAAGGCATTTGAACACACAGAAAAACAAGTATCAACAGTTTTTCCCCACATAATCACAAAACGCAACTAGAAAATGACATGAAAAAGTAGCATTTACAGAAGAAAAACCACAAAACACTCAGAAATATGGTTAATTCTAAATGTGTATCATCTCTGAAGAGACTGTAATAGTATACTGAACAGTAGGTAGACATATCTTGATAGGAAAATTAAATATTACTAAAATGTCAATGCTCCTCAAAAAGTCAATGCAATTCTAGACAGAGCATTGTTGATTCAACAGCCGTTCTACCTCAGTTTGAAAGACAGGCCCAATTTTTCTTTTCTTTTTTTTTTTTTACAGCAAGAGAAATTTCATTCCCTTTTGCCAATGACTGGGTATGGATGGGCCTAACCCAATCTGGCAACCAAGACTAGGAATTCTGCTTTTGACATCTAGATGATAAGTGAATGAGAAAAAAAAGAAAAACCTTCATTCAAGTAAGCTGTTTTAGTCAGCTAGTGCTGCTCTAACAGAAATACGAGTGGATGGTTTTAACAAACGGACGTTTATTCTTACACAGTCCAGTAAGTTACAAGCCCAAATTCAAGGTGTCGGCTCCAGGGGAAGGCTTTCCCTGTTGGCTCTTGAGACAAGTCCTTGTGTTGCATCAGTCTTTGTTCAGGGAACATCTTGGCACAGAAACCTTAGGTTTGAAAGACAGCTCTTCTGATGGTGCTGCTTTCTTAATGGTGTGAGGCTCTCAATTCTCTGCGTGCTTCTCTTTACATCTCCCATAGGTTCAAAGGATAAAGGGTGGTGCGAGATACACTCCAGGGAAACTGCCTTAGCAAGGGGGTTGCAGTTCCACTCTAATCCTCTTTTAACATAATCATCCTATTAGCCACAGGCAGAGATTAGGATTTATAGCACCAGAAGATCACAAAATGGAGGGTAATCACAGAATACAGGGAATCCTGGCCCAGGCAGATTACTACACATGTTTTCTGGGAGACACCATTCAATCCATGACATAAGCCAACCATGCTAAATATGAACAAAGAAACAAGACTCAATTTCTATTTTACTAGTGGCCATTCTTTAAGCGACTTTAGGATGATGCCAACCTTGAGGGCAGCCAAGAGGGAGAGAGAGAGGAAAAAAAATTAACGTTTAAATGAAGTTGCAGTAAAAGTTTTGCTTTTTGTTTTTAAAAATGAAATACTAAATAAGGAGAAAGCTAGAGAGCACGCAGCAGTCAACCAAGCTTTTTAAAAAATTAGTAGGATAATCTATAAAATATTCTTTAAAAAAACGTAGTACTTAGTGCTAAGCGAGTTCTCTCCACCCCGGGGGTCTTAAAAGCTAGCAAGCTGCCATCTGAGGTACAACAAATGGTCCCAACTCATCTGGAACAGATGATCACCAAGGACAAAAATAACATGGGGAAAGAGAACCGAAAAGACAAAAGATCCATGTGAATGGGTGACTACATCAACATGCGACCAGAATAATCAGATGGTGCCCAGCCACCTCCAGTGACAGCCATGATGGGGCTCACAAAGTTGAGTCCCAGTGGCAATACAAGAATAAGAAGGGGTGCACCCTGAGAACTCCACTAAAAGACCACAACTGATGGTCTGAAGGCCTAGGGGTTCTCCAGGGAGCATGGCCCCTAGACCTGAAGCTGCCCCTGGTCATAAATCATTACTGAGGTCAACTCCTCGGACAGGAATGGATTGCACTCAGTAACACAGTGACCATATTGTGTGTGCACTGTACGGTTCTATGTATCTATAGCATGTCTTCCAACTGGCCTCTTACTAGAGGGGAGTGGAGAGGGTGAAGAAGGGGAACAGGGGATAAGAGGATATGACTTGTATAGAACAGAAAGGAGGAGTGTGCTCTTACCAGGCAAGGAGAGCTTCAGCAGCTGTACACAGGTGGACATGTGAATTTAAACCAGACTATACACTTTCACGCAATCGCAATAAATAAATAAATAAATGTTTAATATAGCAATTAAGAGCATATAATATTCTGAGAGTTTCTGGGTAGTGCAAACAGTTCATGTTATCAGCTAATACCCCAAAATGTGGAGGTTCAGGTCCACCAAGAGCACCTCAGAAGAAAAACGCCTGGCAATTTACTTCCCAGAAACGAGTTATCGAAAACCCTACGGAGCACAGTTCTGCTCTGACACACATGGGGTCGCCATGAGTCCATGCACAGGCAACTAGTTAAATGGTTTGTCTCTGGGGAAGAGAAGATTAAGAGGGACCTTCCCTATACCTGTGTTATTTGAAATTTTTATCAAGTACATTATTACTGTACGACTTGCAATTATTTAAAGTTTGAAAAATTGTCTAGTGTTTTTAACCTGAGACTTGCAAATATTTCATCTTTTTTTCTTTTTGTACCTGCTAAACAAAAAATAAGTCTAGAACTTAGGGGTTTCAACTAATTTTGGTAGCTGTTAAGAGACCTGTGGCACAGTGGCTAAGCTTTCGCTACTAACCAAAAGAACAGCCTTGGCCCGGATATCCCGTAGGGCAATTCTACTCTATCTTACAGGGTCTCTGTTAAGCAGGAATCAAGTGAATGGCAATTCGTTTTCCTGTTTTTGTTTTTAGGGGTAGTTATCACTTGTAGGAAACCCTGATGGCACAGTGGTTAAGTGCTACATCTGCTAACCAAAAGGTCAGCAGTTCCAAGGCGTTCCTTGAAAACTCTATGCAGCAATTCTGTCCTACAGCGCTACTGTGAGTTCAAATCAACTCGACAGCAGTGGGTTACTATTTATAAATTTTTCAATATATATGATACCAAAAAATAGTTTCCACTCTACAAACAAAACATGTCACATCAACAGGACTGGAAACTAAAGCCTTGCACACATCTAAGACCAATGAAAGGTCTTTTATTTGCATAGAATACTTAAAGAGTTTTCGCTGCTAACCAAAAAGGTCACAAATTTACCAGGTGTTTCTTGGAAAACCTGCGGGGGCAGTTCTATTATATCCTATGGGGTCACTATGAGGCAGAATGCACTCAATGCCGATTTTTAAAATGCAAATTAAGTCTTCTTCATGTTTCTTAGCTAAAAAAAAAAGTAACATTAATGGCTATTTTGTTTTAAATCACCATCTATTAATAGTCAAGACTACATTAAGTACTTTACTACATAAGCTTATTTAATGTTTACAATAAACACACAAGATAAGTACTATAATCATCCTACTTTACAGAAGTTTCAAGTACAAATAGCTTTAAAAAATCTGCCCATAGTTACAGCCAAAAATAGTACAGGCTGAATTCAAACCTAAATATGTTAGACTCCAAAGCACGTCTAATGATTATCTGTACAAACCTAAGAGCACAGAATACATCATTTTGGGTAATAAAAAACAAAATTAAAAAGCAACTTAATAAAATTCACACACTCCAAATAAGAGGATCAACAATATATACAAAAAATAAGGGCCTTAAGCAAAGAGAGTTGTTCATACCCTGTTATAATCTTCTAATGGTTTCTGGGGTTTTCTTCATACTACTTATCAAACTGTTTTAGGCACCAAGAATTCAGAAGTTGTGAGAAATTCATTAGATATATGTTCTTAGGTGGCTTCAGGAAACTCTTAGTCCACATAATTCTGTGCTTTCTACATATTTGGCTTACCCTAAGGGACACAGATTACCATTACTGCCTGTGAGACTGCAAAATACTGTAATGTTATGAACACTGGAATAATCATTCCAATACTTTAATACTATGGAAAGTCAAGGAAAAATGGAATTTTCTATACTGTCACATTCCTTTTCTCATTAACAGGAGAATGCCATCTAGTTTATCACTTTTACTGAGTCCTTCCATTAATTTTCACAGGTATTTCAATCTGTTCACTACTTCCAGATAATTAAGACTAAGCCTTCCAAAGTAATCAGGCTAGACAATTTATACTTTAAGACACATTTCTAGGCAGAATTTAAACTCTCCTCCACAGCACTTACGTAAAATCATCTATAGCATAATGTCCGTAACATAAGACGTCTCAACTGAAATGCTTTCCAATGGGAACACGTGGTTTATAAAAGTATTCCCAATTTTCCAACATTTTGAACTGCATCTTTACCAGACCACATATTAAGACACTGCAAATCCAAGTCTTTAGGCTGGCCAGGCAGCAACATTTTGGCCTTACAAGAATTAGTTTTATTTCCAAAGTAATTTTAACTGAAAGATCAGATACTTATGTAGTACTATGTATTACAAAATCAGCAGACTCAATACAAAATTCTTATTTGGTATATAAAAGCACAAAGTCTATGAAACTACTAAAAAAAAACTGCAAGATGGTTTTCACTTTTAGAAAGTGATCTTTAAGCCATTACTTAGAAAAAGAGGTTTTCGTATCTCGTAAACTGCTCAAATATCTGTCTCCCTGAGGAAACGAAGAACAATATCTGAGATTAAGGGCACCCCAAGTTATGAACCTGAGAAATGCTCACTAGGTTACAATCCTAAGACCACAGGAACACTACTGCTCCTCCTCGCTGTCCTCCCACTCCACTCCCCAGGAAAATTAAACCAGGTGCCTTTAAGTCAACCCTGACTAATGGTGACTCCTTGTGTGTCTGACTACCACTGCGCTCCTGGTGTTTTCTGTTGTTGTCATTGTTGAGAATACACACAGAAAAATACATACCAATACAACTGCTTCTACAATTCACCGACACTTGATACACTCTTCCAGTTGTGCAACCAATCCCATCCTCCTTTCCTGAGTTGCTCCTCTCCATTAACATACACTGGATGCCCCCTAAGAGTCCTCACTGATCTTTCTGAGTTACTGTTGTCACTTTGATTTCATACAGATAATCCTTAAAAGACCATAATGCTCAAGGCAGGCATTCCTTATTCATTAAGTTAAACTATCATCTGGTTTTAAGACGTGGGGGGAATATTTTTGGTTTAAGTTTTAAAGAATATCTCAAAAGCCTTCAGTTTCAAGGGTTCATTCAGTCCCAGAGCTCTAGAAACTCTAAGTCCCTGAGATTTTAAAGCCTGTTCTTCAGTTTCCTCCTTTTGATCAAGATTCTTCCATACAATTTTTTATCAAAAGCCTTCCTTACAGAAAGGAAAAAAACCAATCCTCAACTGTACATTGAACAGCAAAGGGTTCCCAATAACTAATGCTGAAAGAATAAATCAGGACTCAGACTTTCTGATTTTAAAACAATTTATACAGCCATAATAATCACAATACCCTGGTACTGATCTAATAACAGACACAGAGACCAAAGGCACAGAAATGAGGGGCCAGAAATATATCTATACATCTATCTACAGGTGTCATGGATTGAACTGTGTCCCCCTAAAAATATGTGTAGCCATGTGGCTGAGTCATGATTCCCAATATTTTATGATCCTCCATTTTGTGGTTTTCCTATGTTGTATGTTAAAGGATCAGGGGGAGACTTTAAATCCCTTCATAAGATCACCTCCCTGCTTCACTATAAAGGGAGCTTCCCTGAAATGTGGCTTGCACTAGTTTATCCTTTTATCCTACAAGAGATAAAAGGAAAGGGAAACAAACACAGAGCTGGGAACCTTGCACAATCAAGAAAGCAGCACCAAGAGAAGAGCGTGTCTTACAGACCTCAGGTTCCTGCACTAAGATGCTCCCTGATCAAAGACTGATGCAATACAAGGACTCTCCTCCAGAGCCGACAAGGGGAAAAGCCTTCCTCTGGAGCAGACATCCTGAATTTGGACTTGCAGCTCACTGGACTGTTTAAGAATAAACTTCGATTTGTTAAAGCTATCCACCTTATGGTATTTCTGTTAGAGCAGTACCAGGTAACTAAAACAGAATTTGGCACCAGGAATGGGGTGCTACTCTAACAAATACCTACAATGTGGAAGCAGTTTTAAAATTGTGAATGAATAGTGGCCTCAGAAGGAACAAAGCAGAACTGTTAACACCAATGAAGGCACAGATGACAAGAAATAATGAGCAGAGAACCAGTGGCAGCAGCAGTAGCAGAACTAGAACAACATCAGACAGCACTGGAGCCAACCCAGAGAGCAACAGAGCTGAGTGCCTGTGCACAGAGGTTTCATGGCACAGCACGGTGCCTCTGGGCACTTGAATTGGTCGAGCTAGCCTTGCTGACCCACAGAGCAGAAGAGCACACAGGGGGCTTCCTAACAAAGCAAGATGCCTCAAAGCACTTGAATCAGTGACGCTTCAGAGCTATGGAACACTTGCCCCTGCAGGGCAGATGTGGTCTTGAGGCCCAGGCCATGAAGCCATGAAGTCTGAAGAGACAAAATTTAGGAAAAGCTGAGCTGCCTCAGTCTCAAAAGGTAGGGCCATGACCTCAGGGGTTTGATAGGGTAGAGCCATGGCTTTCTGCGTTTATAAGGGTGGAACGGCCACTCAGTTGGGCTTAGGGTGCACCTAAAGCTGAGGGGGCAGAGTTACTGCCCAAGTGGACCTAAAAGGCAATGTTGTAGTACAGAGCCTGAGATTCCCCACTCAGAATCCACAGAGTGTGGCCAATACCTAGAGTCTGGAGAGCAAAGCTATTGTGTAAATGTCTCACAGAACTAAAGATTATTTTCAAAGCTTTGAGGACTAATATAATGTGTTCTACTGACTTACTTGTTACCTGTTAATGCCTTCATTCTTTGCAATTTCTCCATTTGTAAAGAAAATGTATAATTTGTGCCTGCCCATCATACCACTGTATTTTGGGATGATAACACATTTTCTGGATTTCACAGTTGAAGAGAAACGTATAGATTCTAAACCTGGACTTCAGATCTTTTCTTGTGCTATAAATGAATATATTTTACATGTTCTAATGATATGATTTTGGGGGAGCCAAAGGGTGGAATGTCACGCATTGCACTGTGTCCCCCCAAAATGTATGTATTGATTTGAATTGGCTGTGAGTCCCAGTATGGTGCAATTCACCCCATGCATTGTGAATCCCGCCTCTCTGTGATGTTGATGATAGAGACTGGACAGTAGCTGTGCTGGTAAGGCAGGACTCAAGTTACCAGCTGTGGGATATAAGGGATAGAAGTGAGCATAAAGAGTTGGGAATCTCATATCACCAAGAAGGCAGCACCGAGAGCAGAGCACGGTCCCTTGGACCTGAGGTTCCTGTGCTGAGATGCTCTCCCTGGATTTGGACTCTGCCTACCAGACTGTGATCAATTCTCTTGCTGAATGGACTTACAATTTGTAAATGAATCTGTGGCTTACCGGACTGTGTCAATAAAATTTCTCTTCATAAAGTCTTCCACTCATGGTATTTTCTTTCTGTTAGAGCAGTACCAAGTGACCAAAACAATGGTCAAGTGATTTTTGACAAGACTGCTAAAATCCATTCAATGGGCAAAGAAGAGCCTCTTTAATAAATGGAGCTGGGAAAATTCCACATGCAGAAAAAATGAAATGAGACCTAAGGCCTCACAACATACACAAAAACAAATTCATAATGGATTAAGGACGTAAATTGTGGAAACTAAAACCTTAAAATTCTTAGAAGAAAACGCAGGGGCAATGTTATCAGGCTTATTTTAAACACTGAATTATCAAGCACAGAAGTACAAACAGCAAAAAATAAAATAAATGAGCCCTCATAAAAATTTAAAACTTGTCGACCAAAAAAAAAAAAAAAATTTACCAAGGACTAATGGACTACAACTATCACATCCTCTACTAGACTTGAGTCTAGCACAACCAGATAGTGCCTGGCTGCCACCACTGACTACTCTGACAGAAACTGGAGTAGAAGATTCTAGAGAAAGGGATAGAGAAACAAGTAGAAAAAACTGTAACTCACAAAAAAAATGACCAGGCTTACTGGTCTCACAGAGACAGGAGAAACCCCAACAGTTGTGGCCATAGACTACTTTTTCACTCCTAAGGTTCACCCTTCCAACAGGCTCATAGAACTAAAGGAGACTAACAGAACACACCAGCCCAGAGTCAGAAGAGAACAAGAAAGCTGTAGCAGGGAACCCAAGGCCAAGAAAGAAGAGTGTTGACGTATCGTGGATCTGGTAACCAATGTCCCGAAACAGTATGTGTACTAACTGTTTAACGAGAAGCTAGCTTGTTCTGTAAACTTTGATAAAGTATAGGAAGAAGAAAAAGTCACACAGTCCCTAAAATTACACACACACACACACACACCCCTCACCAGACATTCTGCTAAGGATATTCCTGAAGCCTACTTTTCAGAAAAAAATTAGACAGGCCCATGATACTAAAAATAACCAACACATGTGAGGAATGTGCTTATTAATTCAATCAAATACACAATACCAAATGGGCAGCTCCCATCAAAAAGCAGTACAAGATGGCAGGAAGGGACACAAACTGAATGAATGGATACAGGGAACCCAGCGTAGAAAAAGGAAGCATGCTGTCACACTGTGGAGACTGTCACAGAAAAACAGGTATATAAATTTTTGAATGAGAAATTAACTTGAGCTGTAAATTTTCACCTACAGCACAATAAATACAAACTTTACCAAAAAAGACAAGCTTCCAACTGTGAGAGTACCTCTGGAAACAATACACCTGACAAGAATCTAATAACCAAAATACATCTAAAACTTCAACAACAAAAAGACAAATAATCTAATCATGAAATGGGCAAAGCACCTGAAAAAACATCTCACTAAAGAGGACCTTCAAATGTTCAGCAAACACATGAAAAGATGCTTAGCATCATTACCCACCAGAGAGATGCAAACTGAAACCACAGTAAGATACCACTTCACTCCTAGGATGGCTTAAAAAATAAAAATAAAAATAAAAATAAACAGAAAATAACAAATATTGGTGAGGATATGGGGAAACGGTAATCCTTATTCATTGCTGGTGGGAATGCAAAATGGTATGGCCACTGTGGAAAACAGTAAAACTAACCACAGTACTATCTCAAAAAACCAGAAACTCAAATTCAGTGCTGTTAAACTGAACTCCAACTCACAGTGGCCCTATAAGACAGAACTGTCCCACAGAGTTTCCAAAGAGTGGCTGGTGGATTCAAATTGCTGACTTTATGGTTAGCAACTACACCTCTGAATCCCTGTGCCACCAAATGCAATCTTTGTCATGAGTCCAGAACTATACAGTGCCCAGCTACTATTACTGGACATTTGGAGCCAAAAGTCCACAGACAAATTCTAATCAAAAGGTGTTAAAATGCAGGACAGAGTACCAAATTCTCACGGCTCCAGACGTCTGGAGCCATGAAGGTTGGATGAATGCCTGAAAACTCTGCCATGAGATAATCTTAAACCTTCAACCAAAAATACTCCCTGAAGTTTTCTTAAAACCAAACAACCCTTTAACTTAACTATTAAAAAATGCCCCCAAGAAAATACTTAGGAATAAATCTAACCATGGACATAAAAGACCTATACAAAGAAAATTACAAAACACTACTGCAAAAGACCAAGAGTCCTACATTAAGTGGAGAAACCTACCTTGCTCACTGATAAAAGACTCAACATTGTGAAAATGTCTATTCTTCCCAAAGTGACCTGCAAATGCAATGCAAATCTGATCCAAAGTCCAATGGCATGTTTTAAGGAGATGGCAAAACAAATTACCAGCTTCATGTGGAAAGGAAAGAAGCCCCAGATTAGTAAAGCATCACTGAGGAAGAATGAAGTGGGAGGCCTCACACTACCTGACTTCAGAACCTATTACACTGCCACAGTATCACAATATCCTGGTACTGCTACAAAAGCAGATACACAGACCAAGGGAAAAGAACTGAGAATCCAGACATAAAATCATACATCTATGAGCAGCTGATATTTGACAAAGGCCCAAATTCCATAAACTGGGGAAAAGACAGTCTCTGTAACAAATGTTGGCATAACTGGGTATCCGCAAAAACATGAAACAAGACTCTTATCTCATGCCATGCACAAAAACTAACTCAAAATGAATCAAAGACCTAAATATCTGAAATGATAAAGATCATGGAAGAAAAAATAAGGACAACACTGGCAGCCATAATTCAAGGCATAAACAAAATACAAAACAATAGTAACAATGCTCAAACACCAGGACAGAAAACAGATACCCAGGAATTCCCCAAAATCAAACACTTACTCTCATCCAAAGACTTTACCAGAACAGTAAAAAAGACAACCTACAAATGGGAAAAAAAAAAAAATTGGCTACCACAAATCTAGTCAGTGTTTAATCTCCATAATCTTCAGGATATTGCAAAACCTCAATAACAAAACAATAACCCAATTAAAAAATGGGTAAAACATGTGAACAGGCACTTCATCCAAGACATCCAGGCAGCTAACAGATATATGAGGAAATGCTCATGACCACCAGCCATCAAAAAAATCTAAAAATCATAACGAGACACCATCTCACCCCAACAAGGCTGGTCATTATTCAAAAAAACACAAAATAATAAATGCTGGAGAGGCTATGGAGAAAGTAAAACACTTACACACTGTTGACTGGAATGTAAAACAGTACAACTGCTTTAGAAACTAATCTGGCAGTTCTTAAAAAGTTAGAAATACCATCCAATCCAGCAATCTCTCTTGGAACACACTGTAAAGAAATAAGGGCTGTCACATGAATAGACACATGCACACCAATGCTTACTGCAGCACTGCCTACAAGAGCAAAATGACAGAAGTCCTAGGGATGAATGGATAAACAAATTACAGTATATTCATACTACACACTGATACAGCACAACAAAGACCCTGGAAAACATCTTATAACTGGGAGAAGTCCGGAAGGTATTATGCTGAGGGAATTTAGTCAGTTGCAAAAGAATCGATACTGTATGAGACCACTATTAAAAGGACTAAACTGGTTTAAATACAGAAGAAAACAAGTGTTTGATGGTTACAAGGCTGGGGAGAGAGGGAAGAGGGTATTCACTGATTAGACAGGAGATAGCAATAGGGTTAGGTAAAGTAAGGGACAGTGTACAGCAGACAGGAGGTCAGCACAGCTGGACTACACCAAAAGCTAAGAGGTCTCCTAAATATAATCCAGTACTTCAAAGGACAGAACAGCAAGGGGACAGGTCTGGGAAACATGGTCTTAGGGGACATTTAGATCAACTGGCGTAAAAGTTTAAGAAAATGTTCTGCACGTCCACTTCGGTAAGCGGCATGTGGTGTCTTAAAAACTAGCAAGTGCACAGAGAGGAGTCTCACTGGCAACACAAGAATAAAAAGGGGTGCATCATGAGATCTCCACTAAAAGACCTCAATTGATGGTCCAGCGGTTCGGGGTTCCTCTGAGAGCAACGCCCCTGGCCCTGATGCTGCCCTTTCCCATAAATTATAACAAAGGTCCACTCTTTGGACAGGAATGGATTGGACTTGGCAATGCAGAGTGACCATATATTGGAAGCACTTTATGGTTCTAGACATCTATAGGATATCATCTTGCTGACCTCTGGCTGGAGGAAGGGGAGTGGACAGAGAGGAGGGGAAAGGAGGCTGTTGGGAGGATGAGACATGTATGAGCAGAGAGGAATAGTGTGCAGTCACCGGACAGCGAGAGCAGTGGAAGCGGCATATAGGTGGGCATGTAAATTTATACGTGAATGTACATTTTCACTCAGTCATGTTAAATAAAAATTAAAAAAAAAAAAACTAGCAAGTGGCTATCAAAGTAGTATCAAGTAGTCCCAACCCACCTGGCACAGAGGAGAACAACCTGAAAGACATAAGGAAAATAGGAGCCCAAGAGACAGAAAAGGCCGCATAATCCGTCTACTGTCAGCTTGAGACCAGAAGAACTACATGGTATCTGGCCACCATCAGTAACCGCCTTGACATGGAATACAACAGAGTCCCTGATGTAGCAGGAGAAAAGTGGGTGTACAGAATTTGAACTCTATTAAAAATATCAGATTTGGTGGTCCCAGACTTGAGGGTCTCCAGAACACACAGCCCCCAGACTCTCTATTATCCCAGAACTGAAACCATTGCAGAAGCCAATTCTTCGAAGACTGGACTGGACTGTAAGACGAAGTGAAACTGGCAAGGAGTGTGCTTCTTGACTTCAGTAAATACAGGAGGCTAACTAGACAGCTCTCGTCCAGAGGCAAGATGAGAGGGTGGAGGGGGGGACAGGACCTGGTTGAAGGGCATGGGAAATACAGGGTGGAAAGGAGTATCCTTTCACAGCGTGGAGAGAGCAGCTAGAATTACGTTATGTGTCTAAGTTTTTGTATGCCTAACTTATTTGGAATGTAAACTTACACATAAAGCACAATAAAATACCTTAAAAAAGAAAATGCCTTGCGGTAAAGACAACCAAGAAGACAGAGAGACCCACAAGAGCGGGTGCCTACATCGACCTGGGACCAGAAGAACCGGATGGTGCCCAGCCACCACCAGTGATAGCCACGACGGAGCTCACAGAGAGGCGCCTCACTGGCAACACAAGAACAAAAAGAGGTGCATCATGAGATCTCCACTAAAAGACCTCAATTCATGGTCCAGCGGTTTTGGGGTTCCTCTGAGAGCATGGCCCCCTGCCCTGATGCTGCCCTTTCCCATAAATTATAACAAAGGTCCACTCTTTGGACAGGAATGGATTGGACTTGGCAATGCAGAGTAACCATATATTGGAAGCACTTTATGGTTCTAGACATCTATAGGATATCACCTTGCTGACCTCTGGCTGGAGGAAGGGGAGTGGACGGAGAGGAGGGGAAAGGAGACTGTTGGGAGGATGAGACATGTATGGAGCAGAGAAGAACAGTGTGCAGTCACCAGACTGGGAGAGCAGTGGAAGCTGCATATGGGGGGGCATGTAAATTTATATGTGAATGTACATTTTCATTCAGTTATGTTAAATAAAAATAAAAATTAAAAAAAGAAAATGCCTGTCTTGAGCCTTATACTCTTTTAGGACCTATCTACATGGGATCATATTAACAACAGCAACTTAGAAGGTCAGGGACCTTAGCGGGCAGTGAACTTACGTTAATGGGGGAGGAACGTAATCAGTCACTATATGGCACATGCAAAAACCGCTGAATTACTCTGTTTTGCTGGATTTTCAAAACCAACTATAAAAGAACATAAAATACGTACCATATTTTCACAAAAATAATGTGCACCTTCTCCAAATGTTTGCCAGCTAAGCTCTCCTCCTACCCTTGTTTATTTTTCTAAGCACATCATACGAATTTTTTCACGGCAACACGCAGAAGTGGATTGACACGGTGGTATTTACCAGGATATCTCGACGGAGAAGGGCAAGGCCAACAAACACACACAGAAGGTGTCATGGATTGAACTGTGTTCCCAAAAAGATGTGTGTAGAAACCTGGCTGGGCCCTGATCCCCAGTACTGTGTTTGCTGTAAACCTTGCCTCTATGAGGCTGACGATGGACAATGGACGACAGGCGGCAGTTGAGTTGGTGGGGCAAACTCATCTGTTTTATGCCCTGAAGCAGTCTCTTGAGATACAAAGCAGCCGGCAAAGAGAGTTGAGAACCCCACACTACCAAAAAAGCAGTGGTAGGAGCACAGCACGTCTTTTACAGAGGACTGGGCCCCTGTGCCTCAGAAGCTTCCAGTCCAGACGAAGACTGATCCAATAAAGAAAGCCTTCCCCTGGAGATGATGACACCTTGAATTTGGACTTTTGGCCTACTGGACTGTGACAAAACATAACCCCTCTTTTGAAAGCCATCTACTCTGGTATTTTCTGTGAAAGCATATGACCAAAACAGAAGGTGTGCATTATTTGTGTGAAACTATGGTAACGACACTGCTCTTTTAAATGACCAATCAGAATAGTCATTCTTTTCATCACCTGATGAAGTCCTCTGGACAGCTTGCAGTCTATTATCTTGTTCCTTCTTTCTCCTTTTAATATGTTTAAACAAAACATTTTCAGTTAGCATATATCTCATTTTGTTTGCAGTGTCCCTAGTTAGAGGGCAGGCCATTAACACTAAACCACCATGTTATTCAAGTGCATGATTCATATATACATACAGCTCACGGAAACCCTTAATAACATACTGTACCATGTTACACTGCTGCATAACTGTACTATTTTTAGGCCCTGATTAATGCTTTACATTTGCTATACATCCAGATGAGGCCATGTTTACTGTTGTTTCATTTAAAGTTGACAATGGGTTTTCAAAAACATCTGTTCCACTCTTTCTCTCAAGAATGCACCACAAAGCAACATAGATAACCACCTGCCCCATCCCCTCACCCCCACCCCCACCCTCACCCCCACCCCCGGCGGCTGAGCTGCTAGAGGGCAATATCAAACCAGTTGAGAAGATTCAGACTTATGGCAAGCCCATGTGTTGCAGAGCAGAAGTGTACTTCCTAGGGTTTTCATGGCTATAAATTTTTGGAAGCAGATTACCAGGCCTTTCTTTCTAGGAACCTTTGAGTGGGCAGTAACTGCCAACTTTAGTAGTACAGCACTTAAGTATGTGCACCACCCAGGGGCTCTGACAGGCTGCTCATCCATCTCATCCTAATTTGACTTAAAATGATAGAGGAAAAAATATCTGCACCTGAGTCTCATCGTGGTCTAGCACCAATTCCATTCTGGCAACACTGATTCTCCCCAAAAAACCAAACCAAACCAAGCTATCTTCTAGGTCATTGCTGCCAAGCTACAAAGAAAAGCTTTCTGTTTTAGGCTAATAGAAATTAAGCATATTCCATGATTGGCAAGTCTACAATCAGCAAGTCCAGAGATGTCTACAACATGCTTAGTAGTGATCTTCAAAGAACCACTTCTATGCAGCACTCCAACCCCAGGGTTCCTGCACCTCCCACATACATACCTACTGCACATCCTGGGTCCTCAACAAAAATGCACTGTCTCGTTACATGAGTGTACACACCGTTAAAACTGTGCATTTTGTTTTATGTAATTAGGCCTCAATAAAATCTTAAAACATAAAAACATTTTTATTTTGCAAGACCTGCAGCATGCACCTCTGTGAAGGGAGTGAGTGAGTGAAAAAGCTTCCAGGTAACTGGATCTGAGAAGCACTGCTCTGGACTATATCACTTGTGCCTTCCTCCATCTCCAGTCCGAAGTGGAGCAAGTCAAGAACACTGGGTCTGAAACCAGACTTCTAGAATTAAAATCCAGTTCCACCACTTCCTCACAATATGCCCTCAGACAAAGGCAATTGTGCTAAGCCTGTTTTCCTTACTGGGGATTAAAAAATAAATAAATAAAAACCTACCTCACAGGATAACTCTAACACTTAAATTAGATGTTCATAAAATATTTAGCACTGGGCCTAACACAAAGAACACTCAGAGAGTGGAACTGTGTTACCATCACTAACACCCTTTTTGCATCAATTTTTTTATTTCAGTCCTTTAAGAAAAAAAATCCCCCCAACCCAAAACTTTTAAAAAACTCCTTAGACATAGTAATCCTAGCCTCATCCCTAGTGATTCTGACACAGGAAGTCTGGGGACAAGTTTGGGAAGCACAAACACCATCACCTACCTCTGAGTTGTAAGGGCTACTGAGCTAACAAGGCTCTTAGAAGACTGTCTGCCATGTTCAAACACCCAAAATACAACACCTATTAGAAGCCTTGTGGCCAACAGCCACAAACAGGGGGCTATGTGATCTTGATTCTTACTTGCTGAATTCCTGGAATTTACACCAATCTCTGACAACTATTCTAGAACACAAAACCTTGAAGGAAATGATATTTTGCATTACTAAGAAATCTGGTGCATCTCAGATAAAACAAAAACCAGGTAACTGACTCTGAAACTGTCATAGACTGAAAGCGGATTGTTCTTCGTATGTCTTCTGAGATGAGAAAAAGACAAAAAAACTCCCAAACTTTTCACAGCAAAACAGGGCTACGTTTAATCACCCAAATAATATAAAAGAAATTGGGTCGTTAAGGCACATGACTATCCAATAAAGACCTCACACACATCCTGCCATTTTCCCTGCATTTAAACAAGCTCCTTTCGTGAAACAGAACTCTGCTGAAATAAAAAATAATTTTTTTTAAAAGTGGAACCATGTGCATACTGTAAAGCCCCTATTTGAGTATCAAGACACTAAACACCTTCACCGGTAGCAATGGCTGCAAAACAGAGAGGTTATATATTAAGGGGAGGAAATATAACACAGAAAAAGAAATTTGATAGTAAAATGGAAAACTGATTCTCTGGGAAGAGCGTGTGCAACTCCCAATGCGGGATACTGAAAGATGTCGTCTTCCCTCAAAAGAAAAAGCCTTAGATACCCAAAATGCTATAGTTCTGTATCGAAAACATCTGCAAACAGACGGAAATACAGTAAGTATCCAGGTGAGCGATGACCCAAATTCTCATGAGAAGAAAAGCTGAGAAATCTTAAAGAGGTGCACAAAACTTGAAATCCAGTTTTAGGCCTGAAGCAACTTAGGGAGAAGTTAGATACTTTTAGTAAACCCGAAATTTTCAAACGAAAGTAAAATTTAACGTTATGCAGATTCCTTGGAAATCCAAGGAAGACACATTGCGGATTCAAAGGATTTTAGGGAAGGAGAGGCGACCCAGGGAAATGAGTCAAAAGAAACCTTCCAGAGGATAAAATAAGGTGATTCGCGGGAAGACAATAGGCTAGGCGCTAATAGGAAGGAAGTGTCCTGGAGAAAGGTCCTCCACTCGGACAACTGGTAAGCACCGCCCAATGGACGCGAGTACTGGGCGGGGAACCGGGGCCAGGGGCCCAAGCGGCCGCGTACCGGGGACCCAAAGCCTCCAGCTGGGTGTTCGGCCCACGCACCAACGCGAAACCACCGTATGGGGGCAGTGTTGCCTCGCCTTCGCGCGGGAAAAACGGCAGCTGAGGCGGGAAGGCGCCCCGCGGGGCACTTACGCGGCCGCTTCTTTCTCAGGCTTTCGAGGCGCTGGCGGGAAACTGAGGTGGGGCCGCTGTAGGAGCCGGGACGGTTCCGCCTCATGCCCTCGGCCGAGGCTCCTGCCACCGGCTCCGACGCGCTGCTCGCTCGGCGCCGCAGCGGCTCCCGCCGCCGCCGCCCTTCGGACCCCTCGGACGCCGGCCCCCCAGCCGATGAGGCAGAAGTGGAGGCGGCCCTGCCGTGGCGCTCCATGTGCGCGCCGAGCCGACACGCTCCCATCCGCAGCAGCCTCCGCTGCCGTCCGACCAGCCACCCAGTGCCAGCCTCCCCGTCGCCTCCTCCGCGGCAGCCCAGCCGGGGCAGAGGCGCACCCTCAGTCGGCCGCCTCTTCCGTTGCGCCAACGTGCAGCAAGCCAATTCGAGCAGGGTGGGGGCGGACCCAGTACTTCGCATCCAATCCACTCCGCGACTCGAGGCGGATCGATCGCTCCTCTGCCCAATAAGAGGCTCCCATGGCGAGGCGAGCGTGGGGTGGGATGGGGACCCGGGATGGGCGGAGGATAAGGTGGTGTTGCTGAGGGGAGAGTGATGGCGGCGCCGCCCAATGGACGCGTGGGTGGAAGGGCCTTCGCCCCCTCCCCCTCTTTCACTCGCCTGTTGGGGTGGACAGGTCGGTGCTCTGAGCCCCAGAACTCTCCCAGGACGCCACCGCGTGCCTTCAGAGTCCCTTCCACTGGCCCACGCCAGAGTCCTCTACTGGCCCACGCCCTACTCCAGACCAGTGCAGTACGCGCAGCGTATGGCCGCCAGTCGTTGGCAAACGGACGGGCTTGAACCTCAGCTGACCTTAGCCTTTGTCCCTCGGCCTGGGTCCGCCGCGGCCATGCAAGCCGCCGGCCCTTCAGTGCTACTTTTTGCTAACGCCCTTCCCCCACCGCAGCACCGCCACCGGCGTGTGTTTGGACTAAGCCCCCTCCATACCGCCTGCGTTGGAGAAATGTTCCCGGCACCCGAAGAAATGAAAGGACTAGGGTTGGTATCCATGGCAACTGAAAGAGGAGGTGGGTTATAAATCCTTAGCCACCCTCCTATGGTGAAGGAGGGGTGTGGGAGCCCGGAAGCAGCGCTGGCTTTTTTAAAGAATCTCCACTTCCCTTCTGTATAGTGCACTGGGCCACATAGGATTTGGTGACAGCCTTGGAGCTTGCAGTTTTTATTTTTAATCATCTTACTGCCTTCTCTTTTGGGAAAGAGAAATGGAGACCTCCAGCCCTACAAAAAGCCTAGTAAGAAGAAACTGCTGCCCCCCAAATCACCTTAAAGCAGAGGCTACCAAACCTGGAATGATTCTCACTACCTCTAAGGCACTCCCTCACTCTGTCAAGTTCAACACAACTATGGGCTTATCTTGCTCACTAAGTATTTATTAAAAACCACTGCCGTCGAGTCGGGCCTGACTCCTAGCGACCCAGGAAATCAAAGTAGAACTGCCCCATAGAGTTTCCAAGGAACGCCGGGCAGATTTGAACTGACGACCTTTTAATTAGCAGACTTAGCACTTATCAAGTATATTATTTATTTTGTTTCTAATAATTATTAAGTGCCTACCCTGGGAGATTGTGATGTTCTGGAGAGAGGTCTTGTTTTTCTTTACCTTTCCCATAGCGATTGGGAGTAGCAGTTGGCTGATCAAGAAAGATGAGCTGCTCTGGTAGAATAGAATTCTCATGCTCACTCCAAACTAACCACCCTCTTACTGTTGAGATAATTCTGGACACCCTGTTTCTAACTCTGGAAACTTCATCACGTGTAGGAAAGCCACCTCAGATAGCCCAAAACACATGTGGGCACTCTTCTAAGTCACCATGCTGGGCATTACCTATCTTTCTGCCTCCTACCCCCACCCAAAAAAATACCGTTTTCCTTGACTTAGGAGAGCTTCGAACCCATCTGTGGGCTCTGATGGATCATTATAAAGAATCAACATATTCATCACTTGGCTACCAAGCTGAACCCCAACATCAAAACAACACCTGAAGTATGTGTAGTTTGTACAGTTTACAGAGTGCTTTTACATCTCATTTATTCCTCATAGCAACATGGACTCCTTAGAAATTCAGCTGTTCTATGCCTGATGATAACCAAAAGACACAGATTCAATGAAATGTCAATAATTACTCTATGGACTTTCAGTCTGGCTGTCATTACAGTTTATCTAAAGTAGCTGGTGAAACATTAATGACAACTAAGCAAGTTGTTAATAATCCTAAGTAAAAGAATGCAAATAAATTGAGCAAAAGAAACAATATAATTCCATAATATGAAGTTCAGAATTAATAGTGTTAGAAGTCAGGGGAAGTGGGAAAGGGAAAAAGATGTGGTGTGAGCGTGTGTCAGACAGGCTTCCAAAAGGCTTATTATGTTCTGGTTCTTGATCCAGGTAATGATCGCATGGCTGTGTTACTTGATATTTCATCAAGGCATTCACTCATGATGTGTGCACTGTGATGTGTTGTACTTCAAAACATTAAAAAATGTAAGAAATTGAAGATTTGCTTTGGAGCAAAGTAAAGTAAAACATGGTTAAGTTTTCCTTTCACCATGGTTATTATAATAGTTTTGCCCCCCCCAATAGGGAGAGCATTATTAATTTCTTTATCACTTCTCTTAGTTATTACTTCTCTCAGCATTACTCACCCTTGGGGAGAAACCAACTTTCTGGTGTGTACACCAGAATACGAAGCACAGGGAATGTGGCAAGCATCGTTTTTCAGAGGAACTAGCCAGATTGATTCTAAAGAAATGACATGCAAATCTAGAGCCATTTCAGTGACAAAACATCATATAAAACACGTCTGCTATATTAGCTACCTATTGCAGGGTTTAAAAAAAAATCCAAAAACTTAGTGCCTTAATAGCATAATAAATATGTGTTATCTCAGTTTCTGTGGGTCAGGAATTTGAGAAAGACTTAGTTGTGTGATTCTCAGCTATCATGAGGCTGCAGCAGTTTTAAGGCATAAAGACCAGAGGATCCATTTCCAAGATGGCTGATTGACATGGTTGGCAAGTTGGTACTAGCTGTTAGAAAGAGGCCTTGGTTCCTCACAGTATGAACCTCTACATAGGTTGTGTGATACAGTGAATTACTTAATATGGCCCATCTAGTCACAGTCTTTGTAACGCTCATCAAAAGGCTGAGTGGGACTATGCAAATGAGGTGCTGTGGCCCACTGAGGGAAATTGGGTAGCTTGCTAATAATGCTAACAACAGTTTTATCATCCTGTTAGGCTTCAAAAAGCCAGTCTTAGAACAGAGCGAGACCTGACAACCACTAAGAGAAGACTGGAGCAGAGTGGGGCGCTTTGGACTTGGGATCCCTGTGTGGAGAACCTCCTAGACATAAGAGACAGAGAAGACAGGCTGTGGCAGAGAAATAGCAGCAGCTAGGCAGCCAAACCAGGAGACAGCAATGTGGGCTTTGTGGCCCACAGAGCAACATGGTTACAGTAGGTGTGATAAGCCACAGGGAGAGAGGGATGAGCACCTTAAGACAGGAAGCGTCCTATTGGAGTGAGATGCCTGGAGGAACTTGTCAGCAAAGCTGACAGAACTTTGTAACAGCTGACTGAGCAGAGCAGTGGCCAGGCTAGCCCAAGGACCTCAGAACCAGAGAGAGAGAGAGAGAGAGAGACCTGCCTGTGGCACAGCTGAGAAGAGGTTGTCTTGATGAAGAATTGTATCCCACGTTGATCTTGAGCCTGAAGTGTAACCTGTTACTTCCCTAAGAAACCCCATTATCTGTATGGTCTGTGAGTTGTGTGTGGCCATGGCAACAAATTATCAAACCCAGCAGAGGAGAGAGTGTCATGGGAAGGACAGCTGGTGTCAAAATTGGTAAAAAGGTTGGAGAGGAGGTGTGTCTGACCTCTGCCTCTCAGCAATCAGCTGCAGGCAATTGATTTGACTTTTCCTTCCCCTTTGTGAAGTGAGTGGAGGTCAGACACCTCTCCAATGCCATTTTACAAGTTGATTGAGTAGTCTTACATGGCAGCTGGCTTTTAATGATCCAAGAGAAGACAGGATAAAAGTTACATGTCTTTTATGACTTAACCTAAAAGATCACTCCATCATTTCTGCAACATCCTATTATTACATGGATCAGCCTTATTCAGTGTGGAGGGTATTACACAAGAATGTGAATACAAGGATGGAGACTGGCTACCATAGTCTGTACTCAGGGTCCCAATGGTTCATATCCTCATCTCTTCCTACTCTCTGTAAGAGCCAGCTAACTGGGTTTATTTCACTCACAAATAAACCCCCTCTGGTTTCTGGTGAGTTTTCTTAACCTCCAAAATAGAGCAACATTGGGGAATAAAAATTAAGGTATAATCACAAAGCTACCAACCTACGCACAGACTTCTTTGAACTCCATTGGTGCCAGAGAACATGAGGAGTGTAGATCAGGCCTCTTTCAAGTCTCCTGTCTCTCCTGAATGACAAAGATGTGAAGAACATGAAAATCTTAAGTGTCTCCCAAGGCCGGGCATCTGACCCAGGGGATAGTGGATTGAGGGGTGGAAGTGTGCTTCATATGTGCAAGTATACACAGAGTAGCTAGCATAAAGCATTCTCGTCCTCACCATAGCTCAAAGGCAGGACAAAAGCATTGCTTGCTTTTGCAAGTAAGTCTCGACTTCTCTTATGAGAGTAGAGGAACAAAACTCATGATGAAACACAATGAGTTTAGGATAAGTAGGAGTTTTCCAAACACAGAAGATCCTACTCGTTCCCTGTGAGCTAGAATCAACTTGACAGCAGTGGGTTTGCTTGTTTTGTTGTTATTGTTATTCCTTTCTGAATATTGAAATGGTTGAAAATTTTATTTCTAAGTTCCAGGCCTATTTGTGACTAAATACCCTGATTTGGGTACTGTTCATTTCTAGGTAAGCACCAATGTGATCCCTTTAATAGTTATTACTCAGAACAGCAATCCATATGCAAATAGTAAAATTAAGTGCAACTTCTCAAAGCTTTCAACATGCTAAAGGGCATGATATGTCTCCAAGAGGAGGCTGAGGTATATAGCTGTCTTCCAAATGTATTTGACCTTGAAGCTCTGTTTTCAGAGAATTTTTTCCTCAGAACACACTTGAAGTAATTCATCTCGGGGTATAAAAATTGCATACAACTGTGTTATAGGCAAGGAAGACCTACAAAGACTACCAATTAAGTCTGCAAATACAAGTACTGCTCTTGGGAAGCTATGCACTGATGCCAGCTCCTAGTCCACCCTTCAAAGCAGTTTTGAAACTCTTTTTCCGGAATGGACATCAGAGCTGGCATAGATTACCCATGGTATCCTAAATGTCATCAAAATGTCATCCTTTCAATACTTCCTGTATCTTCAGGTAGAGAAAAAAGGCATTGGGGTCCAGATTGAGTGAATAGGAAGGTGTTCCAATACAGTTGTTTACTGGCTAAAAACTCCCTCAGAGACAACTATACAATTAAGTTCATGAACTAGTCACCGTGCCACTGTGTGCAATGGCCATTCCAGAAAGAGTTCCAAAATTGCTTTGAAGGATGGACTAGGCTCTGGTGTCTGTGCATAGCTTCCCAAGGGGAGTACTTCAAAGGTGACCATAGTGGTATTCAACAATGAGGTATGTAGCACTTAGAACAGTTAAGTTCATGAACTTAATTGTCAAACCTCATATTTCCTTACATTTTGAAAGTTTGATGGCTAGTGTGATGGTTCATGTTGTGTGTCACTTTGGCTGGGCCATGATTCTCAGTAGTTTGGCAGTTATGATGTACTTGGGCATCTGTATAATGATGTAACAACCTCTATAATGAGGTCTGATACAATGTAATTACCTCCAAATAAGATCTATTATGAGTAGCCAATCAACTGAATGGACGGTGAACAAAGAAGACAGATGAAGAATTGATGCCTTTGAATTATGGTGTTGGAGAAGAATATTGAATGTACCATGGACCACAAAAAGAACAAGCAGATCTTCTGGAAGAAGTATAACCAGAGAGCTCCTTGGAAGCCAAGATGGCAAGACTGCATCTTACATATCTTGGACATGTCAGGAAAGATCAGTCCCTGGAGAAGGACATCGTGCTTGGTAGAGTGGAGGGTCAGCAAAAAAGAGGCAGACTCTCAATGAGATGGATTGATACAGTGGCCGCAACAATGGGCGTAAGCATAAAAATGATTGTGGACGTGGCACAAGACCAGACAGTTTTTGTTTTGTTGTTCATAGGGTTGCTAATGAGTGGAACCGATTCAACAGCACCTAACAACAACAACAATTAATTGAAAAGGATTTTCCTTGAGGGTGTGACCTATATCCAATATAGGTGGATTTTCTTCTTTTTTGATTGCTGAGCATTTGTTTTGTTTTTTTGTTATACTTTAGGTGAAGTTTTACAGAGCAAACTAAGTTCTCATTAAACAATCTATATAATTGTTTTGTTACACTGATTGCAACCCCACAACATGTCAACATCTTTCCCTTCTTGGCCTTAGGTTCCCCTTTACCAGCTTTCATGTCCCCTTCTGCCTTCTTGACGTTGTCCCTAGGATGGTGTTCCATTTAATTTCATGTTATGTCTTATCTTTGGTTGAAAAGTGAACCTCAGGAGTGATTTCATTACTTAACTAAGAAGGTGATCAGGGACCATACTCTCAAGGTTTCTTTAGTCTCTGTCAGACCAGTAAGTCTGATCTTTTTGTATGTATATGAGAATTTTGTTTTACATTTTCCTTCAGTCATATCCAGGACCCTCTATTGTGATCTTGTCGGAGTAGTCAGTGTTGGTAGCTGGGCACCATCTAGTTGTGCTGGGCTTAGTCTGGTGAAAGCTGTGGTACTTGTGGTCTGTTAGTCCTTTGACTAATCTTTCCCTTGTGTCTTTAGTCTTCTTCTTTCTCTCTTGTTACAGTGGAGTATATTAGATGGGCACTCACAGGCTTTTAAGATGACTGACACTACTCTGTAGGTAGACTTTCTAGCTAAGCTCTCTGGGTTTTGTTCACTATGAATCCTGCAGCTGGCTCTTGTTCATCTGACCTCCAGTTCTTGAGAGCTGAACTAACAGCTTACTTGCCAATCTCAGGATTCACCCACCTCCACAGCCTGTGAGCCTGAGGACTTGCTGTCTAAACTGCAGATCTTGGATTCACCAGCCCCTATAGGTAGGTACATGAGTCAGGAGAGCTGCCAGCCTTACCCACAGACTTAGGACTTCCCAGCCTCCACAACCATGTGAGCCAGTTCATGCTATTTGGTGCCACTCAGTTAATTTCAACTCTCAGTGAACCCATAACAGAGTAGAACTGCCCCATAGAGTTTTCTTGGCTGTAATCTCCACAAAATCAGATTGCCAAATCTTTCTCTCACATTCCCATATATATATGTAAATGCTGGTGGCTTAGTAGTTAAGTACTACACCTGCTAACCAAAAGGTCAGCAGTTCAGATCCCCCAGGTATTCCTTGGAACTGGTCTGTGGGGCAGTTCTACTTTGTCCTGTAAGGTTGCTACAAAAATATGTGTAGCCATGTGGCTGGGCCATAATTCCCAGTATCTTGTGACTCTCCTCCATGTTATGGTTTGCCTATGCTGTATGCTAAAGGATTATGGTGGGACTGTAAATCCCTTCATAAGATCACCTCCCTGCTCCACTGTAAAGGGAGTTTCCCTGGAGTGTGGCTTGCCCCACCCTTAATCCTTTCAGCCTGCAAGAGATAAAAGGACAGAGAAGCAGGCACAGAATTGGGAACCTCGTACCATCAAGAAAGCAGCACCGGGAGAAGAGCGCATCCTTCAGACCTGAGGTTCCTGTGCCAAGATGTTCCCTGGACAAAGACTGATGCAATATGGGACTTTCCTCCAGAGCCAACAAGGGGAAAGCCTTCCCCTGGAGCAGACACCCTGAATATGGACTTGCAGCCTACCAGACTGTGTAAGAATAAACCTTCCTTTGTTAAAGCCATCCACTCTGTGGTACTCTGTTAGAGCAGCCCTAGCTGACTAAAACAGTTGCTATGAGCCAGAATCAACTTGACAGCAGTGGATTGCATATATACCAAGGAAAGCGTGTATGTGTGTGTGTGTGTGTGTGTGTGTTAGGTATATATATGTTTTGCTGGTTTTGCTTCTCTAAAGAACTCAGCCCAAGTCAGCTAGTATCATTGTTTTCACTCCCAAATAAACTTACCTGTAGAAGCATCTGTTTTCTGAAAACAATTTTGTCCTCATTTCTCTAAACAGCCCCTCTTTCCTCAGTTCACTTAATGCTACTCTCATTTCAGTTGCCCTGATTTAACTTGATTCTCCTCTCTTATTTACTCCTTTCCTTGAGCCTAGTACTGTTCAGTAGAAATAGAATGCAAACCACATCATGTCATTTTAAATTTTCCAGTAGCCATAGGGAAAAAAGCAGGTGAAATTAATTTTAATATATTTTATTTTACCCAAAAAGCCAGAAGAAACCCAGTGCTGTTGAGTCAATTTTGACTCACAGCAACCCTACAGACAGAGTAAAACTGCCGCATAGAGTTTCCAAGGAGCACCTGGTGGATTTGAACTGCTGACCTTTTGGTTAGCAGCCATAGGTTTCTTTATTTTACCCAGTATACTAAAAAAAGCATTGGGGTCCAGATCAAGTGAATAGGAAGGTGTTCTTTATTTTACCCAGTATACTAAAAATAATAACATTTCAGAACTGGACCCAGGAATACAGTGTAACCATATGGTATGTGTATTTTGTGGTTCTATGCATTCATAGGAGGCCATCCTACTAGTCTCTTTCTAAATGGGAGAGAAGAGAGTGGAGAAGAGGAGACAGGATCATTAAGAGAATACCAGAAGTATAGAATGAAAAGGAGGAGTGTGGTGTCACTCAGCAAGGAGAGTAGAAGGAGCCGCAGATAGGTGGGCATGCAAAATTGATTTGGATTGTATAACTTTCAGTTAATCACAATTAAAAAAAAGAAAGAAAATAACATTTCAGCATATGGCACTAGTCAGATTTCAAGTAGTCAGTAGTCACATGGGTCTATTGGCTATTGTATTGAACAAAGAAGCTCTAAGCAGTAATTTATTTCAGTTGACTCCTAAATGTTTGTCCTGCCTCCAGTTTCTCTATTCTCCAGGCCCACTGCTGTCACTTAATCTTACCAAAGCATTCTGCTCATATCTCTCCTCTGTTTATAAGGTTTGGGTTATTTCTTTGCCTATAGAATAAAGTCCAAATGAGTTAACATCTATGGAACTGCACCGTTAGTATCTCATTACTTCCCATTTGCTTGCATAACGTGTTCTTCTGAAACAAACTTCAGTTTTTCAGGTAAGGCTTGGTCTAACCCAACTCTGATCCTTCTTTTCTCCACATTTCTGCTTGTCAAAATCTAATCCATCTTCCATAGTTTAACCCAGCTGATGCTGTTTGGTGCCACCGAGTTAATTTCAACTCACAGTAACCCCATATGACAGAGCAGAACTGCCCCATAAGTTTTCTTGGCTGTAATCTTCATGGAATCAGATTGCCAGGTCTCTCCCACATTGCCACTGCATGAATACAAACCACCAACCTTTCAGTTAGCCAAATGCTTAATCCTTGCACTACCTGTGCTCCTTAGCCTAAATGATACTTTCCGCATAAAGTCTTCACTGATTAGTACATCGCATCTGTTATATCACTTGTCATGGCATTTATCACATACTTCCTTCTCTTAAAATCCTTGGTGTATGTATTTTATAATCCCAACTAAATTTTGAGAGCTATTAGAATAAGATCTTGCATTTTCCTGTTCCCCACAGTGTCACAGAGTAAGCACATGCATACATACACACACAGTAAGTGTTGATGAATGACTACAGTGGAAATAGCAACTTTGGGATCCTTTAAATAGCAATATCTTTGTAGTGGAGAATGTTTGATATCTGTCCAACCCAAAACTATTCCACCTCCCCAAGAGCTCTCTGTACTTATCTGTAGATTGGAAGCTCTAGTGGCTTGTGATTGAGTACTATGCTTGCTAACCAAAAGGTGGGCAGTTCAAATCTACCAAGTGCTCCTAGGAAATTCTATGAGGAAGAGTCAGAATTGATGGCAGTGGGTTTGGTTTTTGGTATCTATAGATCAAGTCCCAACAGCCATATATGTACCTCATAACCCCACCCACTTGGAATGGAGACTTACTTCTGAAAACGTGATGCCACACATGCTTATTGGCAAAGAACTGAGAAAGCTAGTCTGCAGAGATCCAAAAATGAACAGATTCTCAGAACAAAACAGAAAAACAGACTACCAGCTCTCTGAGTCCCGGTTCCCTCTTTTCCTGGGCCCAACACATGCCTGTCTTTGTGCTCCAAGGATTCACCCTTGTAATGTTAAGTCCTTCTCTTTTTCGCTTAATCTAACTCATTGTCTTCTGTTACTTGGAAACAAAGTCTTAATCAAAACAATCATGACAGAGACCAAGCCCTCATTATCAAGATGACTTGTCTCATGATCAGTACCTGTAATTACAACTTTCCTACCATAAGGGCTCAGGGTCTGTTTCTCAAGGATCCTTAGATTTTAGGCAACTAAACAGGCTAAAACACACACAGGAAAAATTGACTATATTACTGTGGCAGATGGAGGTGTCTGCAGAACTTTGTCTACCTGTGTTCCCTATTCATAATTTCTATCCCTGGTCATATTCTCTGACAGCCTTCCAGTTGCATTTTTAATCAACTTTAGGTATAATTTGCTATGCATAATAAAGTGCATCTATTTTAAGTATACTGTTTGATGAGTTCTGATAAATGTACCAACATGTAGCCACCACAACCAGAAACCTTCCCAGTACTCCAAAAGATGCCCCTTTCCAGTCATCCTCAGGCAACCACTGATTGAATTTCTATCTCTTCAGGCTATGTTTTTCTTTTCCAGTATTTCACATAAATGGAGTCATTCCTTATATACTCTTCATTAGCATCTTCCTCCAGGTATTTTTGATCATAGTTCCCTTCAAGGAACTCAAACTCCTTTTTCTTCTTCTAACTACTTCTGGGCTTGCCTCAGGGCAAAAACAGCTGGGTTGTACGCATGTTGAAAGAGCTATGACTTTGTCTTCTTTTTCTAGTCTTCCCCGACCCAGCAGACATATGATTGACACACAGTGGGGCCTCAGACATAAAAGGAAAATTAACTCCAGAGAAGTGAAGTGAGCTGTATGTAATTTGGCACCAGGTTATTCTAAATTAGAAGTCACTTGATGCCAGTCAGCTCCCGTGCAGGAGCCAGCTTGATAAGGAACCAGTGAGTGAGCAAGGAAGAATTTCTCACAGCTAGCAGACATCTGGGACAGTAGTTCTCAATCTGTGCTCCATGCAGGAATCACCTGAGAGGCTGTGGGGAGTGAAAAATACATATATATGTGCCAAACCAATTAAATCAGAATCTCTGGAGATGGGACTCACCCATCAGTACTTTTTTTTTTTTCCTAATACTTCTCATATGGTTCCGATGTACAGTCAAGGCTGAGAATTTGTTCTCAGCCAGCTGTGCTAGAGCCTAATCAGTCTGTAAAGAAAAGCACCAGCCCAGACCACTTATCTGAGTTTTTACCAAAAGCCCCAAGTTATTCATGTTTATGTTAAAATTTGGAGAGCAGTGGTTTAAAATACATACATGATTTGGAGTGGGTCAAACCTTGGTTCTAACCCTGGCTGCACTAGCTGAGTGACTTTGAGCAAACTGCTTATCCTTGCTGAAAACTCAGCTGAACAAACTACAACAGTTACACACAGTGTGTTAAAATGAGGCATAAGTGACTCCATTTTGAGGAAGGGCGCAGTAAAAATTCAAGGTATTAAAGTAGAAAGCCCCAGAAAATAACTTAATAGCAGGAAATACCATAGAGTAATCTCACCTTTGTCTTGCAAAACATCTGTCTGTCACAAGACAAAGCCTGGAGACAGCCTTGCAAATGACCCCTAGGCCTTGACCACAATCTACTAAAACATTTGCTAAAACCACATTTTACAACAGGAATTCCAGGTGGCCCCAACCAATCAATGCAAAGGTCAGCTCTACCTCCCAGCTTTGTGATCTCACGGCTTAAATACTGCGTGCTAGAGAAGCTTGGAGTCACTTCCAGCTCTGCATAGTTTGGAGTGCATCCCTGGTACACCAGCCTTTTTCCTATTGGGCACATTTTTAATAAAACTTGACCTATAAAGAGAATCTGTGTTGCGTCTTGAAATCCGGACCCTAACAAATGGAATACTACACAGCCATAAAAAAGAATTTGGAATGTATATGCAAGAGAGTGACAGCCATAATACTCTGAGTGAAAAAAATAGGCTTAGAGAAAACATATCAAATAAATGTTAAACAAATAATATGTGCAGAGCAGTTAGCACTGTGCCTAACACAAGTAAGTGCTTCACAAACATCAGCTGTTACTCCTTTGTGGTGCAGCCACTACCTGGTAGCTTACAGAAACAATGTAGGTGAAGTGTCTTTGTTTTGGCAAGGCACTGAGGAAAGCCTCATGCTTTCTGGACACAAAAGTATGGGTGGACTTTTTAACTTTTTCTTGCAGAAATTTGAAAAAACCTACAAAAATATCATGAACCCTCCCATGACAGTCAGCCTACTTCAGTAATAAAGCCTTTATTGTTTCTTTACCCCCTTTTCTGCCCCACTAATTATTTTGGAGTAAACAAATTATTTCATCCATAAATACTTTAGTATGTACCTTTAAAAGACTAGCACTTTTTGTGTTTTTATTTTTTGGTAAATATTCCTAGAGAACTATTGCCACATGAAAAAAATTAATTACAGTTCTTTAATACCATTAACTACCAGTTGGTGTTTATATTTCCTTGTCTTTTTTTCACAATTGTTTTGTTCTATTTCCAAACAAGGTCAAGATAATACATTTGATTGCTTTGTCTCTTAAATCCTTTATAATCTCTAAGCTCCTCATCCCGTTTTCTCTTGCAGTTTTTCATTGAAAAGACCAGTTTGTTTGCCCTGAGGACTTACCCACATTCAGGATGTCTATCACTGGATTCCTACAGTTTAACCTGTTGTTCTGTGCCCTGGATTTCTTGTCAATTGACAGTTCCAGCTAGTGGCTTGATTAGAGTCGGGTTGGTTTCTTTTTTTATTATTATTATTATGGTTGAATGAAAATGTACACTGCCATATAAATTTGCATGCTCACCTATATGTAGCTTCCACTCCTGTCCCTGCATGGTGACAGTACACTCTTCCTCTCTGCTCTATACATGTCCTATCTTCCCAAATCTTCTCCTCTCCACCCATTCCCCTTCCTCCAGTAAGAGGTCAACAGGACAACTTCCTCCTATACATGCCTAGAACCATAAAGTGCCCACACAATATGGTCCCTCTGCATCACAGGTTGGTTTCTTTAAAATAATTCTTCCTAGGTGGTTTTAACTTCCAGGAGCATAGGAAAATCCAAGGTCTTAACAACCACCACTTATTTGCTTTGTCTTCTCTTTTTCAGATGTTGATTGATCAGTTTCTTCAGGAGTGGGTCAGATTGATCCATCCATTACAGAGTTCCCCATCAGCTTTATGTTGTGTGTGTGTGTATATGCTTTATTATTTGTTTTTACAGAGGTAAAATTAACATAGTATAAACCATTTTAATATATACAATTTGGTGGCATTTAGTACAATGTTATACAAACATCATCTATACTTCCAAAACATTTCATCATGTGCCTTTGAGACCCCATACCTCTTAAACAGACATTGCCAATTCCCAGCCCTTCCCCATCCCTGGCAACCACTACTCTGCTGTCTCTATGGATTTACCTATTCATTTTTTATATACATGGAATCATAGTATCTGTGACCTTTGTGTCTGTTTTGTTTCACTTAACACATTTTTAAGATTCATTTGCATCACAGCGTGTATCAGTATGCCACTCCTTTTTGTGACTGAATGATGTACCATTGTGTGGATGGACATACCACATTTTCTATTTACCTGTTGACGGACATTTGGGTTGTTTCCACTTTTTGGCTGTTGTGTATAGTGCTACTATGAACATTCTTTTTACCATTATTTGCTTGAATGTTGTTGTTGCTGTTGTGAGGTGCTGTAAAGTCATAAGGACCCATGTACAACAGGATGAAACACTGCCTGGTCCTGTGCCATCCTTACAATCATTATGCTTGAGCCCATTGTTACAACCACTGTGTCAGTCCTCCCCGAGGGACTGATCCCCCTGATATTAAGTCCAAATTATGTTAGACATGTCTCACTATCCTTGCTTCTAAGAAGCATTCTGATTGTACCTCTTCCAATACAGATGTGTTTGTTATTGCCTGAATATCTGTTTTCAATTATTTTGGCTATACAGTATGCTCAGGAGTGAAAATACTAGGTCACATGTTAATTCTAAGGAGCCCTGGTGCTGCAGTGATTAAAGTGCTTGGCTGCTAATGAAAAGGACTGAGGTTCGAACCCACCAGCTGCTCCACGGGATAAAGATGTGGCAGTCCGCTTCCTTGAAGACCATAGCCTTGGAAATGCTATGGGGCAGTTCTGTCTCTTAGGGTCACTGTAAGAATCGACTCGATGGCAGTGGATGGGTTATTGTTAATTCTATGTTGAACTTTTTGAGGAACTCTCTTAGTCATCTTGTCCTGTTATAACAGAAATTCCACAAATGGATGGCTTTTAACAAAGAAAAATTTATTTTCTCAGTCTCATACATCCAAATTCAAGCCCTCGGCTACATAGGCAGGCTTTCTCTGCTGGCTCCAGAACAGGGTCCTTCTCATCAATAGTCTCCCAGACTAGGAGCTTCTCCCCACAGAATCCCTGGTCCAAAAAGTACTCTGCTCCCAGTACTGCATTCTTGATGTTACAAGGTCCCTGTCTCTCAGCTCACTTTTTTATATCTCAAAAGAGATTGACTCAAGATTCTTGTAGATTGATTCTTGCCTCATTAACATAACTGCCAGCTACCCCACCTCATTAACATCATGAAGGTAGGATATACAACACAAGGGAAGATCATATGAAATGACAAAATGGACAATCACAATACTGGGAATCAAATTGATACACCTATTTTGGGGCTCCACATTTTAATCCAGGACATCAGTTTTTCACCTACTGATATTAGCAGCCATCACTGCCTAGATCCATTATTCCATTGTTGTTGGGTGCCACTGAGTCCACTCCAACTCACAGCAACTCTATGTACAACAGAAAGAAATACTGCCTGGTCCTGCAACATTTCATAAGCACTGCTATGTTTGAGCCCATTGCTACAGTCACTGTGACAATCTAGCTCCTTCAGGGTATTCCTCGTTTTGGCTGACTCTCTACAAAATATGATGTTCCCTAGGGACTAGTCAATCCTGATAACAGGTCCAAAGCACACGAGACAAAAGTCTCAATATCCTCACTTCTAAAGAGCATTCTGGTTGTATTTCTTCCAAGACAGATTTGTTCATTCTTCTTGCAGTCCGTGATATATTCAATACTCTTCACCAAGACCATCATTCAAAAGCATCAATTCTTCTTTGGTATTCCGTATTCAATGTTCAGCTTTCCAATGAATATGAGGCAACTGAAAATACCATGGCTTGAGTCTGGTACACTTTAGTCCTCAAAGTGACATCTTTGCTTTTTAACACTTTAAAGGTGTCTGTTGCAGCAGACTTGCCCAGTGTAATACACAGTTTGATTTCTTGACCACTGCTTCCATGGACATTGATTGTGGATCATTCCAAAACCATACCTGTTGCCATCAAGTTGATTCTGACTCGCAGAGACCCCGTAGGACAGAGTAGAGCTGCCTTACAGGATTTGTAAGGAGTGGCTGGTGGATTTCAACTGCTGACCTTTTGGTTAGTAAACCAATTCATAACCTGTGCCACTGTGCCACTATAGCTCCATGGATCATCAGGGGTTGCAGAATTATATTCTAATTCTGTTGTTCCTGCTGTACATACTAAACTGTAATTCATTTATAAACAGAAATTTTCCTTCATCAACTCTTTGCTATCCTGAGGTCCAATTCACGCAGAAAAGGCAGGGTGATGATTTTTTTCTCCCTTTCACTGACTAGTTTTCAGAATGAGCTGGTTTTGTAACAAATTCTAGAAGTGCCTGATGAGTTTATTTATTTTATTATTATTATTAGGAACTCACAGACTTTTAAAACATATTTGACTAATTTTAATCCATTGGAGCCATTTTTAAAAATTTTATTTTGTTGTTGAAAATATACACAGCAATACACTCATTCAACAGTTTCTACATGTACAATTCAGTGACATTAATTATGTTCTTTAAGTTGTGTAACCAGTCTCACCCTCCTTTTCTGAGTTGTTCCTCCCCATTACCATTAAAATCACTGCCCCCTAAGCTTCCTATCTTAATCTTTTGAGTTGCTCTTGTCAATTCAATCCCATCTAGATCATTCTTAAAAGAGCATAATGCTCAAGCAAGACATTGTTTATAGTTCAGCTAAATTATTGTTTGGTTTAAGATGACTTTAGGGTATGTTTTTGATTTACGGCTTAAATATTGTCTCAGGGCATTTGTTTCACTGGTTCATCACTCTATGACTCCAGAAAGTGTGTGTGTGTGTGTGTAATACACACTGTAATACACACTGTATTACACAGTGTGTGTAATACACACTGTAATACACACACACACACACACACACACACGCTGTGAGGTAGTGTATGGTTTTAAGCCGCTACATTTTGGCATAATTTATCATGCAGCAATAGGTAAGTCTGAAATTCTTTTCTGTGTGTTTCCCCTTTGATCGGATTATTTTGTAGGATTTTCAATCAAAGTCATCATTAATGCCAACTGGGCACTAACCATTTCTTCTGATCTCATGGCGAAGGAGGAAACCACTCATGGAGGCAATTAGCTACACATGCCATACTCTCCTCCTATTCTTGACTCTCCTTTTGCTGTAGGTGAATAGAGACCAATGTTTGTGATTTAGATGCCTATATAAGCTTTTAAGACCAAGACGCTACTCAACGAGCTAGCAGGTAGAACAGAAACACTAAACACATTATTAGGCCAATTAACTGAGAAGTCTCATGGAATTATGACCTTATCCCCCCAAATCAAGTAACCAAATGCTAAGAAATGCTTGGTTTTACATCAGCAGCTTCAGCAGCTACTTTTTAGTTTTGTAAGTGTATCACAGTTCTGCCACTTCAATTTTTCACAGGTGTACAACTTACTGACATCACTTACAATTGACTGTGCAACCATCTGAATCAGTGCAATTTTTCATTCACTATAAACTGTAACTCAGTATTCCATAAGCAGTATTCCCCCCACTCCTTCACCTTTCCCACCTGCCCTGGTGACCACTGATAAACTCGAGTGTCTATACACTGTCAGTCACTATTCTTTTTGATGTTCAAATTTGGCCAGTAGAAGCCTCTTCAGATTGACTTGCAAGTCTTTTAAACATGACTGCAGGAGTCTTCAATTGTTGTTGTTGTTAGTTGCCATCTAGTTGATGCTGACTCGTGGCAGCCCTGTGTGCACAGTGGAACCGTTCCACAGGGTTTTTCAAGGCTGTGATCTTTCAGAAGCAAACCACCAGGCCTGTCTTCCAGGACACCTTTGGGTGGTCTGAACTGCCAACTTTTCACTAATAGTTGAGCACTTAACTGTTTCTCTGATTTTATATTTGTATTTCTTTTACCTTACTCAGAAAACCTATGTTCTTATCTACTTATTTGCTTCATTATCCAATATATAGATAATGGTTTCCGAATAAGAATATTAACATTATCAACAATATCATTACTGAATACTGTTTAATATTCTTTACAGTTCTTTTTGTCCTTAGGATATATCTCACTAAGGATGAAAACTCAAATCATTATGTTGTAAAGTTATTTGAAAGGATTTTTCTGTGTAGTTCTGTCACCAACTAGAAAAACAATTGTTTTCCAATTAAATTTTTAGGCACTTAGAAAAAATTAATTTTGTTATATAATTATGCAAAACAGTAACATAGTTCCAAAGTCAAATCTATAAAACTAGGCACATCTAGAGAAATCTAGTTTCCATCCTTGAACCTACCAACTTTTTCTCTCCCTCTGTTCTTCTATAAAACCCATTCTGTTGAGTGAATTTTGACTCACAGCTTCCCTCTGTTAAATAACCATTTTTTAGTTTTCGGTTTACCTGTCTATAAACTATATGTATATATATGTATACACACACTGTTGTAGAGTCAATTCTGACTCATAGCGACCCTCTAGGACAGAGCAGAACTGCCCCAGTTTCCAGGGAGCACTTGGTAGATTCAAACTGGCAACCTTTTGGTTAGGTGCCATAGCAGTTAACCACTGTGCCACAAGGATTTCCATATATATCACACACACACACACACACACACACACACACACGCTATAAGGTACTGTATGGTTTTAAGCCGCTACATTTTGGCATAATTTATCATGCAGCAATAGCTAACATGCCGCCATAGGGGTTGTTAGGGTTGCCTTTAACTGTGAAATGACTATAGGAATAATGCAAATTAATCGACTGAGGTCAGCTGGCCAAAAATCTTCAGTGGCACTTTGTGGGGCTCTCGTTTTGCTGGGTTCTCCATTTCATCAGTGATTTGGACAGTCCCCTATCCTCCACTTGGTGAAAAGAAAAACAGAACCAAAGGGTTTTCAACCAATAAAAATTACGACCAAGTAGAACGACTGTTGAATGAACTAAATTCACTTCAACAAAGACCTATATATCTTAAAAAGTTATATATGTATATAGGTCCATGTGCATTTTTCCTTTGTCTTTCACTTAGGAAAACGTCACAGAGTTCACTCCACAGTAGTACACAGATTGCCTCATTCCTGTTTACAGGTGCATAGTACTCTAGTATGAGTATGCCCTAGTTTATTTAGTCAACATCTTATTGCTAGATACCTGGGTTATCTGCCAGTCTTTTGTTATTTACAGAGGGTGCTATAATGAACAGTCTTGTTCATACATTTCTATCAATGTATCTGTGGCTTAGAGCTCTAAAAGTGAGATTGCTAGGTCAAAGAATAAAAACATCATTTTACAGGACAATGTCAAATTCCTCTTCTGTGTGGTAGACAGCTACTAAAACAGCTCTCAGTGATCCCCATTCCCTGGTAAATTTCTTCTTGACTAAAATTCACAAAAGTGATGGAACGTCACTTCCAAGATTAATTTACAAAAGACTGTGGCTTCTGTTTTCCTCATACTCTTTCTTTCTTGCTCTGATGAAACAAGCTACCACATTGTGTGCTGTCCTATGGAGAGACCAAGAGGGCAAAATGCTAAAAGTGGCCTCTGGCCAACAGTCAGGAAGGAATTGAGGCCCTCAGCTAACAGCCCACAGGAACTGAGTAAGGGAGCTTGGAATGAATCCTCCCCAGGCTAATCCTTGAGATGACCTCAGCCCTGCTGACTGCTTGACTGCAGCCTTGTGAGAGACCCTGAGCCAGAGAACGTAGTTCAGGTTTCCTGAACTTGGAATCCTGATCTGCAAAAGCTGTGAGGTACTAAATATGTTGTTTTTAAGCCACTACATTTTGGCATAATTTATCATGCAGAAATGGATAACTAACATGCCTCCACAGAGGTTGCTAGATTTCCCTTAACTGTGAAACGGCTATAGGAATAATGCAAATTAATCGACTGAGATTAGCTGACCCAAGGTCTTCACTGAATCTAGAACCAAAGTGCCTTCAACTAACAAAAAAACACAACCAAACAGAAGGACTGTTGTATGGACTAAATTCACTTCAACAAAGGCCTGTTACTAAGCTTGGTAACAATACCTTGCTAGGCACTACAGGGAGCTGTAGAGAAGACCCCACTGCTATGAACACGACCTTGGGCCCCAAGCTGAGGATGGGACTAAGTCAGGGTTATAAACTGGCATAAGGTCCCTGAGTGGCGCAAATGGTTTGTGCTCAATTTAAACTCACTCACTGATGCCACAGAAGACACACTTGCTGTCCTGTTTCTGTAAAGACTGCAGCCAAGAAAACCCTATGGAGCAGTTCTACTGTAAACATGAGTCAAAATCAACTCAATAGCAATGGGCTTGATTTGTTCTTATAAAATGGCACAAGAAGCACATGGAGAAGACAGAGAATAATGTTCCTGAGCACTCCCAGAAAGAAAACGATTACAGGGAATGGAGGGCACTTTCAGTGTGGATAAGGGCTCCTTAGAAATGCAGCCTCAGGAATGAGGAAAACTGAAGATACACAGGAAAGATTAGTTCCAAGGACTCACAGACCACATCTATAACGGCTCCACCAGACTGAGTCCAGCACAACTGGATGGTGCCTGGCTATTTATTACCAGTGACTGATCTCACAGGGATCACAACTGAGGGTCCTGAACAGAGCTGCAGAAAAACGAAGAACAAAATTCCAACTGAAAAAGAAAGACCAGATTTACTGGCCTGACAGAGATTGGAGACACCCCAAAAGTATGGCCCACAGACACTCTCTCAGCTCAGAAACAGTCACTCTGCAGGTTCACCCTTCAACTAAAGATTAGGCAGACCCCCAAAACAAAGTGAGACTGAGAGAGCATAGCAGCCCAGGAACAAAGACTAGAAGGCAGGAGGGGACAGGAAAGCTGGTAGTAGGGAACCCAAGGTTGAGACGGGAGTGCTGACCTGTTGAGGGATTGTTAACCAATGTCACAAAACAATAATATGTACTGTTTAATGAGAAACTAGTTTGTTCTATAAACCTTCATCTCAAGTTCAATCAAAGTTAGAAAAAAAATGCATAGTTTCTAGCTACACTCTAGAGTTAAGAAGTCAGAACCTTCATTTTCAAACGATCCTCCAAGGATTTAGGTATATACTGAGATATGACACACTGTGGCCTGTATTGCTCTGTATAGTTTGGAGGGTTAACTTTTTTTTTTAATGTCAAGCATTTTTTCATATGTTACCTGTGTAATTACTTGAAAAAAGGCTTACAATAGACTAGATTATAAGAAAGGTGAACATTCAGAGGGGAGAGTGACATCCCTGGAATGGATGGGAGGGAAAGAGTCCCTAAGCCAGTGCAGGTTATGGCCCACCACACCCTGAGAGTCAAGGAGCTTGTCTCTGCGTAGAGATGGCAGGCAGGAGGAAAAGTGAAGGAGGACCCAAAGGTTCTATTTCCGTTCACTGCTAGCAGCGCCTGGCCATGGGGGGCCACATAGCTGCACACTGAGTGAAGAGTGGAAGGCCCCCCCCATTCTAAAAGCAGTAATGGGGCCTGTTATATGTACTGCAGATGAGTGTCTGTAGGCTCACGATTTTAAGGACATTGTCATACAGCAAGTAGGAAAAGAAATTAAAGCAATTCTTGCAGCAATTACCACACTTTTTTCTCAGTCCTTTGGACAGCCTCTGCAAGAAGCTGGTTTCCAGCTGCATGGGGAAAGGAAAGCATTATTTTTCTCTTATGTTAAGTACAAATGAATTGATTAAGTAGAAGACAGCACCTGATTGCTAGGAAATAAGCAAGTCAGGTGGATTCAGTCGGATTCCGAAAGATGGCACAGCAGCGGCGCCTGGGGTTGGGGGAGGAGGTAGCAGGGAGGTGGAGGAAGCTGGTGTGACCTCTCCAAGGCCAAGGACTCTCAAGGACTGATGGGACTGAGCTCTGGCAGAAGAACTGGACATCACCAGGCCCAACCCTCAGCTCACAGGTCCTGGAGGGTTAAGAGGTACTTCAACCCTTCTCCACCTCCCTCTTCCCATCCCCTGCACTTCCCTTCTGTCTTCAAGCACGTGGGAATCCTTGAACAAATGTCCACTAAGCCAAACTGGGAGCCCAGGTGGTGCAGTGGTTACGGGTTTGGCTGCTAACCAAAAGGTTAGCAGTTTGAATCCACCACCTGCTCCTTAGAAACTCTATGTGGGCAGTTTTACTGTCCTAGATGAGCTAAAATCAACTCAGAGGCAATTGGTGTAGTTTGTATTTTAAACCAAAATGACCACCTAAGGCCTGAGATTTTAGGATCATGCCCTAGCCCCACCTCACTCAGCCTCAGGGTCTTAAGGGGGATATATACACAATGATTAAAATCAAGTTACACATTCCTGGGAATATATTAATCATATATTGCATGCTATTACAGTTGGAGCAGGTGGCAAATCTTGGCACATTGGGCAGGGATATGCTGGTGTTAAGATCTCTTTAAACAGGGCACCAGACTCCAGATGCCTGACCAGCTATGGCTCATGGCTGTAGAAACCATCCAACTCTGGGCCCCAGGGTCAGTCACCCCTGGATTTCCTCCGCACCCAGCATTGCAGGCCAGCTATAAATTGGGTGATGATGGTTAAAAATATACGCAAAGCACTTAGCACAATGCTTGGCACACAGCAAGGGTATGTGGTTAGTGGTAGCCATTACTACTGTGAACACCATCCATAGCAAGAAGGGAGGCATGCTCAGGGTGACTGTGTCCTAGCCCCGTATGTGAACGCTGTGGCCCTGGGCTAAAGGGAAAAGAACAGAAAGGGGAGCACAGGGGAGTTATCACTTAGGATGCAGTGGTTCAAGGACCCTGGACACTAATTTCCTGTCAGCGGGGGTGTTTCTTAGCCACCTGCCATGTGACTGACCATGTTTCCATGGAAAGCATGACACCTTAGGGCCCGAATGACTGCATTCCCAGGAGACCCAAGCAGGAGTTGTACTGCAGTTTCAAGCTTCTCCAGCTTAGAGATTTCTGTCTGCTGGAAGGACTCTGAGCTTACAGGAAGCCCCTGGTATAGTAAGGCAAGCTGTCACTGAGCAGTACCCCATCAATTGTCACTTCTCTGCAACAGCCACTTCTAAGGAGCTTGACCATGGGGAAATCTCCTTTGGTCCCCTCTTCATAAGATGGGTGCAATGCTGATTAGACTTGGAACTGATTCAAGGAACAGGAGTGTCACCCACAAAGAAAGTAAGGTTATTTATCACCTAAAGCCACAACAGAGAAAACAGAAGGCCTATGCCACAAAATCCTCCTGACCTACGTTTTCTCTGTGGCTTTCTGAGGGATGTGGGTAGGGATGAAAGAATTACTGACGCTGGGCAATGGGGGTTCTAGTGGCTCTACTTTTGTGTTTTAAATTTTTCCATAATAAAAGTGCTTTTTAAAAATAAAGTATTAATAATGGAGGTCTGGCTTGATTAAGGGCATCTCCCTGATATCTGGCTAGAAGTCCCCTCAATCCAAAAGCATCTAGCAAGGGAACAAGGTGCACTGTAGCATAGGTGCGGCTTCACTAGATCCTCAAGCAGGGTCTGCTGGTTTTTCTAGGGAAGGAGCAGGAGAGGCTCTTTGTGCTTTGAGGAAGACATAAGAACATCAGCAGGAAAAAGAAGCTCGAGAGGGGTTATATGCAAATACCATTGCAGCATGGGAGAAGTGGTAGTTGGTCCAGTGGTAGAATTTTCTTCTTCCCTGCAAAAAATCTGATTCAATTCCTGGCCACCGCCACCTCATGGGGCAGCCACCACCCATCTGTCAGTGGAGGATTGCGTGTTGTTATAATGCTGAACATGTCTCAGTGGAGTTTGCAGGGCAAGGCAGAGAACGCCTGTAGTAGCACTTTGAAGGGCCCAGCCAAAGTAAGGCAGGCTTGGAACCAAGGCCTGGTGATCTACTTTCAAACATCAGACAGTGAAAACTCTATGGATCACAACAAACCAATCTGTAGTCAATCATGGGGATGGCACAGGACCAGGCAGTGTTTCACTCCATTGTGGGTGGGGTCACCAGGAGCTGGGGGCCAACTTGGTGGCAGCTAACAACAACCACCTTTATAGCAGGTGACCCCAAGTCCCTACTCAGGGTTGAAGCCTTTCCTCTCTCTCTGAGATTCTGGTCTCCACCTCAGCCAGGCCCTAACTGGGTCTTCCGCACACATCTGCAGCTGAAAGCCATGCTCCAAACACAAGATTCCCTGCGACTTGACATCAGCCATCTCCTTTCCCAGCCACAAGCCTTGACATGTTGGCCAATCCCCACCCCTACTTAAAGCTCACATTTCAGAGGCCTCAGGCCGACAACAGCTGAAACAGGGATGGTGTGGAACGCAGGCCACGTCAGGGTTTCTGAGCAGCATGTGAGAAGACGTGGGAAATGTCACCCTAACTCCTCCACTTACCACCCAGTGTCAGTTCCCTCCGTGGCTGGTCCTTGTGCTCAAAATTCTGCTATGTGAGCCATGTGACCACTGTTCTTTGGGGCTACACATTGCCTTCTTGAGATACTTTATTTTCAAAATTACCCTGGGAGGGTAACACAGTAAAACTAGTACCTGTTCATGAATTGCTCACTAAGCTGTTTACCACAGGAACTTGGAGTGAGGGAGTTGGGGGGAAATGCAGAAGTGAGGAGAGGTGGCTGGTTATGAGTGAGTGGTGAACAGTGGGGCAGACCACTGGGTAGGAATGACTCTCAACTTCAGAGTACATGCTCATTGGGTTCAAAGACATAAGTTAAGAGAAATCCCAGCTAGAGGTCACACCAGGTCACTTTGAGGTCCCCCCCAAGGGCAAAGCAGAGAACGCCTGTAGCAGCAGCACTGTGCAGGGCCCAGCCAAAGTAAAGCAGACAGCTTTGGCCACAGCCAACTCTACCCCAACGGTTCTGACAGCTCTAGTCCCCACCCCTGGCAGAGACCAACCAGTACGGGAGGTGACTCCTGAGTCTTCTGTCATTCCTTCCCCTTGCCTATTGAAGGATGCCTGAAGGGAACTCACAGGAGAGCCCAATCCACACCACTGTGTTTCTTATGTAAACACAGCTTATTGAGTGTGAGCTGGAGTCAGAGTGGGGTGAACCGCCTGGCTGTGGGGGGGTGGGAGGATGGGAAGAAGTTCCCAACCCCCAGCCTATGAAACTGCTCCCAGTGGACACACCTCCTTCCCCACCAATTCTCTAATGCATCTATTGTAAAGAAAGGGGCAAATAAAGAGAAGGCAAAGGGTCTGGGTCTGCCTCCAGAAGTGGAGGCCAAGGCTCCAGTCCTTACACACACATGGTAACAACATGTCTCCAACATGAGAAAATGCCAGGCACCAGTCTAAGCATTACACAGATAAGCTCATTTAATCCTCACAACACTGCGATACACACACACACACACACATATGTATGTATATGTGCACATATATCCTACACTTTACCCCATTTTACAGGTGAGAAAACTGAGGCACAGAGGTTAACATCTTTCCCAAGATCACAAAGCTAGTGGAAGGCGGAACAGGATGAAGCGTAGGCTGCCCTAAATTGCAGAACTACACCCTTATCCACAGTGCATCTTGCACCCCATGCTCTCGTCTCCACCCAGCTGCCAGGGAGAGGTGGCCACCTGCTCTGGACAGGCAAACAGTGTATGCTTCTATCTCCAAAGAACCCAGTGAAGGAAGATCAGTGATAGTGTGCACATCAGGAGGCACAACCAGAGAAGTTAGATAACCTGCCACGGCTACACAGCCCAGGAAGAGACAGAACTGAAATCCAAACCTCTGCCCCCTCAGGCACCTGCTCTCCAACTCCTATAGTGAGCTGAAGAGAACAATGGAGGCCAGATAGAGGAGGGGTAAGAAGGCCAGGTATGGCGGTGAGGACTGAAGACAGACCTGGGGAGGTTGTCTTCAGGCCTGGCAGCTGCCTCTGGGATTTCAGAGAACCTCTGAACCTCCCCAGGTGACCTGGTGGAGACCCAGAGCCACGGAGGACCCAAAGCAGCCCAGTCACACAAGATCTGCCACTACAACTCTTGCATCCACTCCAGTACACAGCCTCAAGCCCCTATACACCTGGCTTCAGCCTCCTGGGGAAAATGAGCAGGATGGAGAACAGAAACTCTGCCTCAAGCCCATGGGGCCTTTCCTTTTCCTTAAACACCACCTCCACCAGGCCTGCTGGCCACAAGGGACAAGACAGTGGGACAGCCCTGCTCTAGGGAGGGAGATCACTGTACCGCTGGGTTGGGAGCAGATGTGCAGTGGAGAGGGCCCAAGAAGCTTCAGTGGTGTAGGCGCCATTGGTAAAGCGCTCTCAAGATCATGGCCAGGAGTACCCCGACTGCAGCTGCCTGAAGCCATGGAGCCCAGGGGACCTCCGAGACACACTGCACCTCCTCAGATGGGGGCTGCTCCTCCTGTGCCGGAAGTTGCCTGTCCTGCACCGGGAGCTGCCCCTCCTGTGCCGGGGGCTGCCCCTCCTGTGCTGGGAGCTGTCCCTCCTGTGCCAGGGACTGCCCCTCCTGTGCTGGGGGCTGCCTCTTCTGTGTTGGGGGCTGCCCCACCTGTGCCAGGGGCTGCAGGGCAGCATGTGGTCCAGGGCTGCCATCCATGAGGTCAGCACTGGGGCTCTCAGTCACGTGGATCGCAAAGGCATCCATGGACCTGGAAACATACTCATTCTCCTCTGGGCCTCTGCTGGATCCTACATCCTGGGAGTAGCTGTAGCTGATGTCTAGGTCCTCCAAGGAGCCCGAGAACAGCTGGCTGTCTATCTGGGATACTAGCACCCCTGGCTTGCTCAGCTCCGACCCTGGACCCAAGGTCTCTGAACCGCTGTCTGGCCTGGGAGAGCTGCCTCCGCGGCCTGCAGGTGCTGCAGCTGCCAGTATCTCCTGGGAAAAAAGGTGTTGGAGGAGATAGAGGGTGAGGAGACAGTGGCTGTAAACAAGCAGGTGTTCCAGCCCCACTCCCACGCCACGGCATGAGCTAGCACTGCAACCCCCAACCCCAGCCCATAATGTCCCTCGGGCCACTAGCTCTTGGGGACCCAACCCACTGGTATTACAGAAAGCAATAGGGGAGGAGGGGACCAAGGCCCTGAAGCAGTCTCTGGAGAGGTGTGGCCCCATGCACTGATGTTCTACAGGATCAGAAGCCAGGCCACTCGCCTAAAGCCCCCAAGACTTGATTCCTCCAGGTAGACAGCAGCAGTAGGGCTAGGGGCAAGGGCTAGGAGGGGACAATGGTGGGGGCTGGGCCTGGACTGCTATCCATTATACTCTGGTCATGGTGGGGCAGGCCAGACATCCCAGTGGTGAACAGTAAAGCATCCAGCCAGGCGGACCATCCACTCTACCCTTTGCTGACTGCTCTCAAGTAACCCTTACTTCCTCATCTGGCAAAATGCGGTTACTGAGGTTAACGGAGAGCTGTGAGTCCTAAATGAGTTAATGTACGTGAATGGCAGAGATGCTCTGCCATGCCTGACACCCTTGAGGCATACACATACGCTATTACTCCCTGGAGAACATGAGGTGGGCTCTAGATGAGGCAAGTTCTCAGCTGTCCCTGCACCTTCAAGGAGAGACTCTAGACTAGGCCAGGCTGGACACAGATAAGGATTGTGGGAGGAATCAAGGACAGGGCCAGAAGGCAAGCTCTCCTTAGAGAGAAGGGGCTTAGGTCACTGCTAGGAGGAACAAGGACTTACCTCTGGTCTACTGCTGCTCTTGTTAGTGGGCACTGTGTTGGCAGGCACCTTGTTGGGCACCACAGTAGTAGGCATCCTGTGCTCAGACCTCAAGCCAGTGGACATTTTGGGTGGCACTGTGCTAACATGCACTGAGTTGGTGGGTAACTTGGATAGGGGCACATTAGAAGGCACTGTACCAGGGGGCTTCAAACTGGTAGGCAACTTGGAGGGTACTGTGCTGGCAACAGTAGTATTGGCAGGCACTCTGGAGGGCATTGTGTTCACAGGCATGATGGGCAACTTGGAGGGTGTTGTGCTGGTGGGTGCTGAGTTGGTGGGCAGTCTGGTGGGTGCTGTGCTGGTGGTCATGAGGTTGGTGGGCACCCCTGTATCACTGGAGCAGGTGATAACCTTGGCCTGGTCACCAGCACCTCCTGCAGAAGCCATGCCAATAAGTGTGGAGGAGGAGGTACCAGGGGACGCAACTGACAATGGGGGTCCAGGCAAGCGGCTTGTCCTGGGGGTGGAGCGGGCCAGGGGCTGGAAGGAGACTGATGGTGACACAGGCCCACGGGGTGACATGGAGCTGGAGACCACACCTGCAGATGGCAAATAACAGTGGAAATACAGATGAGACCCCAACACTCCCCAGCACATTTTCTCCTTTTCAAAATGAGTGACTGAGAGCTTGACATGACTAACGCCATGATGAATCTGTAAGCTTTTCTTTCTCTGCCTGCTTTCTCTCTTCCTCATACTTTAGTTAAGGACTTTGTTCTGATCTGATGCAAAGAACTTTGTTCTGTTTTGTTCTGTCTGACCAGCTGTGACTTAAGCCCCCTCCCCTCTGAGAAGCCAGAGCCCAGGTGTCTGACATGTGCATCTTTAGCCCCATAAGGATATGTCTAGTCTCCATCTCTTTTGTCTGGCAGAGTCTCTTGTCATTATATTATAACGAATAACTCCTCAGGCCATGCCATCTGCAGGCTACAAAGACACTTCTAACTCTGTAAAAATTCCAGAAAGCTCTAATGTAAGATTGCTTTTTGGGTCTCCATGAAGACAATCTGTGTTACTGTCAGATTCCCAGTGGTGTACACCTCCTGAATAAACTTTCTCACTCTTTGTGACTGGTAGCATGTTTTAGTGACTGGGCTGCTGTACAACATAGACCCTAATCAGGCAACACAAAGCCACAGGACCAGTCCTAAAATCACAGTCACTCTGGGATCAGAGGGTTGGAGAAGAGTCCCTCAGCTCCAGGTCACACCACCCCAACTGCATCAGACCTGCTCCTCTCCTGCCTACAGAGGAGGCTCCACAGCCCCTTTGGACACCTCTCCCAGGCCTGCAGGCACACCCCTGGATTCTGTCTACCCTCACTCCTTGGCCTGCTGCCATCCCACAGAGTGAAAAGGTCCCTCCTGTTTACAGCCCGTAAACAGGAGACAGAGAGTGTGACAATCACTATTAATTATTCTCACTGCTTTTTCTTCTGCCTGGGACTTCTTCCTTCCCTCCTGTGTCTGTCTTTTCTATCGTCTTAGCCTGGTGGCTCTTCCCATTGCCATCCTTCTTCCTCCACCAACAGCAGCAAGAACAATCCTAGATCAGGCAGGGGGCAAGGGGAGGCTCAAGCAGACCAGTTCACATCAGTCATGGGGGCACCAGAGGCCCAGCCGGCCCAGTGTGTGCAAATCTCCTAGTAGGCTTAAGGGCTTGGGGGAAGGACAGGGACAAGGCAACCTCTGGGAGGAGGGCCTGCCCTGGGAGAAGCAGGAGGTAGCAGGCGGCAGGTAGTGATAGATGATAAAAATGGCCACATCAGGAACCCCCTGGACTCTGTGGAAATACAAACACCAGGTCCTATGCTTGACCAAGGCCAGGAGTGATTCTGACGTGACACTCTCCAGTCCCCCACAAATCTAATCACCATAGATCCTAACTAATAGAGCCTGTGTCCAGAAACACACTGAAACCTAGCTGTCCTCTGCCTTGCTGATCTATACCTGCATTTCCTGAAAGGTGTTCCACGGCAATCAACACTGAAAAAGTACAAATGGGTCCTTGTGGAAGAGTTCTGTGGAAACAGGAGTGTAAGGCACTAAGATAGCTTCTCCAAGTTTCTAAGTGTTCCTGTGGCTGTCCCAGGGACCACGAGGACGGGCTAGGCACCAGTGTCACGAACAACAGTTTGGGAAGCAGTGGTGCAGAGAGATGCTGCCGGCTTAGGAGGTTAGAAGGGACAACTGTAACCTCCCTGAGGGGTGCACTGAGGTCTGCTACCAGCATCCAGGCCTCTGGCTGATGAAGACCATACTGAGGAACTTTATGGGCAGAGTTTTAGTGACTTGCTGGGAGCTAGAGATCTCTTTGGGGTGTCGCAGTGCCTCAGAACCACTCTACCCATAGCACTTACTTTCTTCACCAATGTCCTACAGGTCCTGGCTCATCCTCTCCCTGTGACCTTCTGCCACTGTCCTCCAGGTCCTAGCAGGTCCCTTTGATGGAGTACAGAAATGGCCCTAATTATCCTTCCTTCCTTTTATCTATGCCCTTAGCCATGTGACTGTCAGCCTTCCCATCTACGGACAAAGAGATCGTTCTCTACTCCTTGCATATAGACTGGCCTATAACTTGCCTTAGCCCACAGAATGGAGCAGGCACAACAGTGGTTCCACTTTAAGCGTACGCTTCAGGAAACCTTCCTCCCTCTCAGAATTCTACCCAGCTGCCAAGAAGTGAGCTTGACTCCAAAGTGCTGTGAGACCACATGGAAAAACTCTAGCCAACAGCCAGGACCTGACACATGAGGGAACTCCGCCAAGACTGAAACTAAGTCAGCCCCAACTCCTGATCTACAGAATCATGAGTCTTTTAAGGTATTAACTTTTGGAGTTGTTTGTTACGCAGCTATACTAACTGGTACTGCCTCTAAGGAATCAGGTTGCTCCCTGGGATGAACTCTTTTCACTCTAACCCTTACCTCCTGTCCACAGGCAGGAGATCAACCACAGGGTGAAAGCCTGAAATTCCACCCTACCTCCTGTAATTCTAATCCTCAGCTTCATTGGGGAGGTCAGAGAGGCCCTCTGCCTCTTGGTTCTGTGCATACCTGCTGTGTGGGTACTGCCCAGGTCTGTATCCTGTTCCAGCGGCCTCCAGGAGGTCAGAGGGCTGTGTACTGTCTGGTCAGAGGAGGGCTCCTGGGACCCACCTGGCCTCCTTGGGACAGCCCCAGAGACAAGTGTCTGTAGGGCTTCTTCTGATCTCTGCAAGAGGGAAAATGTAAATAAGGCACCTGCTTCTCCAAGGAGCCAGCAAAGGGTCTCCTGCTCACAGGCAAGCGCCCACAGACCTCTGTCCATGCTGTGGAGCATAGGGACCCATGAAGCCCTTGCCTCAGCTCTGTCATTGCCAGATGTTGTCCATGGGTGACCTTATGCCTGCTTCACAGGAAACATACACAGCATCCACGGAGACTCCCTGTCTACCTGTGTGGCCCTACAGAAAGCCTTTCCTCTCTGTGGCCACTGCACAGAGCCCTTTCCTGGGATTCAGGTCCACAGTGCGGTACTTCCTGGACACTCCACTGCCCATTCCTCACAGCCCACCTGAATCAGCCATCTTTCCCCAAATCTGACTATGCTGGCAAGAAGAGTCCAACCATTGATGCTCTATCCCATTACCTCCCGGTCCTCACTCACTTCATTCCTCAGATCTCTTAACCCAGCTCAGTATCTCAAGTAGCCCATGGCACAGACCTCAAAACTGATCTCACTGCAGTTAGCTAAGAGTTGGCAGTGGGTCAAGTGCTGCCACAGGGTGAAAGCCTGGTCAGGGTCCTGGAACCTGGGCTAGGCAGCTCCAGAGGTGGAACTTCTGGGGTTCAAGGACTAGGTATGGTTTGTTGGGGGGAGGGAGGCTTCTGGAAGGCTGAGTAGGCAGGACTGGGCAGATAGGAACAAGAGCAGGTGGCCCAAAGCAGATGGTGAGAACACACCTCCTCTTCGGATTCTGGAGGCTGGGTGTCCTGGATAGGCATGGGGTAACTTGTCTCGTTATCTCTGTAGCTATTGTAGGGGATGCTGGGGGCTACAGCAGGCCCTGGAACTTCAGCGTGGACGGGTTGCGGCTCCTGTGGAGCAGGAGGGCGTTTTGTAGTGCCTGCAGGACAAAGATAGAGCATTGTAGGAAATAAGGGGTACCTAGTGATAGAAGAAGCTTGGGTGCTCTGAGGGACCCCAAGTCTGTGGATATCTGTGCCCCACAGCTCCAAAAGCTGTCCTCATGTGGGATGAGATGAAAAGCATCGCTGCAGGTGACGGGAGTGTATGTGTGAGGAGGGTAGGCAGGAAGTCCCTGAGTAGGAGGGAGAGAGGAGTTCAGGAAGACAGGAAGAGATAGGAGGAATGGGGTGCCTCACAGGCTTCTGACCACCCAGACTAGTCAGCAACACTTCTCTGCCCAAAACTCATCCACTGTGAAAGGGACCTTCTCAGCCCCTGACACTGGGGATCTCACTGCTAATGTCCATAAAAGAAGAAAGGACAGGAAGAACAAAGAAGAGAGAGACAGCAAAAGAGAGAAGGATGGAGGGAAAGACAGGGGTGGGAAGAAAGGCAGGGAAAGCAGGTGGGCAGCAGAGACAGAGGAGGATGTCTCCGGGTTGGCAGTCTAACCGGGGCCTCAGGCTGGCTTGGTTTGCTAATACTCCAGAGGCTAAGCTGCCTTTCTCCTAGTCCCACCCCTCACATCTCACTCAACACATGCCCTCTGGGCACTCCAATGGCAAGTGAACGCTGGGAGGGCGTTAAGAGATAACTGGGCAACCCCCAAAAGTAGAGCTAGGGGGCTTTAGGGGAAACCAGGGACAGGAGAACGTGAAAGAAGGAACCCACTTGAGAGAAAGATAAGACAGTCAAGGTAGAGAAGAAACGAGATGAGCAGAGAGGGAGGGTAAACCAGGGGAGAAGATACAAAAGGAAGGATGGAAAGAAGGAAGGAAGGACAGAGGCCCACAAGCAGAGCACACTGGACGTGCCAAGCTCTGACTGAGCACTCACCATGCCGTCGTCTCATGGTAGGCACTATCAATAGTCCCATTTTATAGATGAGGAGACGGAGACTGAGGCTCAGGGAAATTAAGGGATTTGGCCAAGGGACATAGCTAGTGATGTCTCATCCAGGATCCACACTTAGGCTTCTCCATCACTCAGGAGTGATTTTTAGTTAGGGTGAGAGAGAAATGGAGGAGGCACAGGGACGGGCAGAGAGAGAGAAGGCCACAGGAGGTAGGGCAGGGGTTCCATGAGGAAGACTGGGGCAGGAAGCTTACAGGGCAGGTTGCTCCTGTAGACATGGTCCACTTCTTCAGCGAGATTAGCTAGCTCACAAGCCCTCAGTGCCATAATGAGGGAATCCACCCAGCCACTCCGCCGCTTCAGGCTGTCGAAGAGGTACCAGATAGTGTCCCCGTTTCCTTTGCTTGTGTACATGGCGCGGAGCCGATCCTGGAAGACACAGCCCCGACACCCTGCTTCATCCAGGTGGCCTCAGGTTGTTCCCCACTCTGGAAGGGCAGCTATGGCATGGTGCATGGACAAAACTACTAGGGAAGGGCAGCATCTGAAACAGGCGCAGAGGCCAGGAAAGGCCAGAGGTCAAGCCAAAGCATGGGGTGAGGCAGAAAAGAGAAACGACAACACAGCAGCAACAGGAAACAGGCTCTGACTATCCCATGCTCTCTGTTAAGGGCTTTGCATAAATTACCTCATTTAACACTACCACTATCCCTTCTTTGATCTTCATTGTTGTTTGGTGCCACTGAGTCATTTTCAACTAACCATTGACGTCAAGTGACAGAGCAGAACTGCTCCGTAAAGTTTTCTTGGCCGTAATCTTTACAGAAGCAGATCTTCTGCAGCCCAGCTGCATGGGTCCAAATCTCCAACCTCACAGTTAGTGGCCAAATTTTAACTGTTTGTGTTGCCAGGGCTCTCTACCCCTGCTTTACTGATGAGGAAGCTGAGGCTTAGCAAAACAAGGCAGCAAACTCCTATACAGTGGGGTGGAGATGTAAACTCAGTTAATCAGATGCAAAAGCCTTGAATTTATACATTCCTCAAATGACTGGCTGGTAAGCGAAAGGCTGGTGGTTCAACACCGCCAGTAGCTCTGTGAAAGAAAGGTGTGGCTGTCTGCTTCCAGAGATTTCCACACAGCTTTCAAGTCCTTGCGGGACGGCTATGTGTTAGAATTGACTTGGCAGCAGTGGGTTTGGTTTTTTTTTAAAAGGTTAAATGCAGGTTTGGGATTCACAGAGGAGGAAAATGTGGATGGGAAAAATAAGGTCAACTGAAAGGGACCATAAAAAGGGGAGGCCAACAATACGCAACAAGCAGAATAAGCAGACTGCAGAGGTTCTGGGAAGACAGCCACTGCTCAGTTTTAAAATCCTCTTAATTCTTGTATAAAAAAACAGTCACCAGATAGCAGGAATAGAAGTCCACAGTAAATACTAACTATAGGATTGGGTGACAAGGTACACCCAAGAGCATACAAGATGGACAGCCCGAACCCTGTCTGTATACCTGTGTACTAGGCATCTGTAGGGGAGGAGGCAGAGAAAAGCAAGAGGGCTTCTGAGAAACCTGAGGACAGGATACCCCGAAACAGCCAACAGATACTATCCTACTGGGAAGCACAGAGTGATCAGGCATATTGTCAGCAACGTACTCTTAAGTGATACAACGCGCACAGAGGTCTTTGTACTAGTCTTGCAACTGTTCTGTCAATATAAAATTATTTCAAAATTAAAAAAATAATAATAACTGAGCCTCAGGACTCCCTGTCAGAACAGGGTCTCAGGACAATGAGAACAGAATCAAAATTGAGAAGGACAAGGACAAAAGAGATAAAAGAAAGAGAAGGTTCAGGTTAAAAGTGGGAGACAGGACCGGAGTTAAGATCTGTTGGACAGCCAGCCATGTTGCTGAGCACTACACAAACACAACACAAAGGGGAGCTCAGTGAAGCCATCCTGAACCACATTCACTTGAGGGTTGAGGAAAATTGATTCTGTGACAGAAGCTGTGGTGGCATAGTGGTTAAGAGCTGTATCTACTAACCAAGAGGTCAGCAGTTTGAATCTGCCAGGCATTCCCTTGAGCAGTTCTACTCTGTGCTATCGGGTCACTACGAGTCAGAATCTACTTGATGGCAGCAGGGTTTTTTTTTTCCAAATTTTGTGATAAATGAACAACTATGCTGTCGTGGATTGAATTGTGTCCCCCAGAAATGTGCATAGTAATTTTGCTGGGCTGGTGATTCCCAGTACTGTGTGATTGCTCTTCATTTTACGATTTCCCTATGATATCAATCCTAACCTCTGCCTGTGGCTAATGGAAAGCATTATGATAGACAGTGTTAGGGTAGGACTGTAACACCTTTCTGAAGGTCACCTCCCAGCACTAATTTAGGGGGAATTTCCTTGGAGTGTGGCTTGCACTATCTTTTATCCTTTCATCCTACAAGAGATAAAAGGAAAGGGAAGCAAGGAGAGAGCTGGGAATCTCATACCATCAAGAAAGCAGCATCAGAAGTCCAGTACATCCTTCACACCTAAGGTTCCTGCGCCAAGATGCTCCCTGACCAAAGCCTGATGCAACACAAAGGCCGTCCTCCAGAACTGACAAAGAAGGAAAGCCTTCCCTTGAAGCGGACACCCTGAATTCAGACTTGTAGCCTACTGGACTGCGTAAGGAAACCCTTGTGGTGTAGTGGTTAGGTGCTACATCTGCTAACCAAAAGGTCAGCAGCTCAAATCAGCCAGGCACTCCTTAGCAACTGTATGTGGCAGTTCTACTCTGCCCTGTTGGGTGACCATGAGGTGGAATCGACTCAACGGCAGTGGGTTTGGACTGTGTAAGAAGAAACGTTGTTATACCATCCACTTGTGGTATCTCAGTTAGAGCAGCACCATGTGACTAACACACTGGCTGTATCAAGGACAAGAAGCAGCTGAGATGATGACGGAGAAGGAAGGAGTTGGTTCTGGCTTGAGGATGGGGGCTGAGTTTTGAATTCCATAGCCTTACCCCCAGCTTAGGTCTGCTCTTATCTCCCTGGCTCACCTGGTCCACTGTCGTGAGGCAGGACAAATAAGGCAGAATCTCGAGGACATCAACATGGCGAAAATTGCCATGATTGCGGCGAATATACTGATAGGTCTCATCCTCAGCAAACGTCATCACTGCTCAGGTTCTGGAGAGAGAGAAGTCTCCGCCTCCTGAAGAGTGGATGGACTGAGAGAAGAAGAAAGACCAGAAAGTCACATGTGGCAGCAGGGCCAGATTAAGGCACATGAGGGAACTAAACACTGGTATTTGTGGTGCCTCCTCCTCTGCTTCCTCCCGCATTTGAGCGGGGTATCTAAGTTACATGTATACATTTTATATACATATGTATGTGTGTGTGTGTTAGCTGTCTTTGACATATCTTCCTTTTAAATGCAACGATAACATTAGTGACTGAACACAAAAGTAGAGTATGCCATTTTAGCAGAATGAGATGAGAGGGATTATAAACTTTTTGTGGATATGGCACAGTGACAAAGCACTACAGCTGCTAACCAGAAGCTCAGCAGTTCAAACCCACCAGGTGCTCCTTGGAAACTCTATGGGCAGTTCTACTCTGCCTATAGAGTCGCTGTGAGTTGGAATCCACTCTGCAGCAGTGGGTTTTCAGGTTGGGTTACTAACAGTTTTACTACAAACCACATTTTCTGCAAAAAAATGTTCAAAATCCTTTATCAGACATATGTAAATATTCTGATAAAATTAATGTAATAGAATTTAGAAACATATTGTTACAAAACAATTTTACATAAATATGAACTGAGCCCTTTTAACGTGACTAATGCCTCATTCACTAGCATATAAAAAGTAGTATTGTAAGCAGGCAACAGACAATAAAAAATGACTCACTTGACACATAAAACCTTTTGCGTTAGTATTTTTTGTAGGTTTGCTCTGTAAATTAATATTGTATCAAATGTATGCTAGATTGTGTTGGCATGTATTCCAAACTATTTTAAAGATATATACATTATTGCTTACAAAACTTAGGACATAACTGCGAATGCTATGCACTGCTTGACTCATTCGAGTTCCTTCACTTTTGCCTACCATCTGGAGTTATCACTGGTCGGTTTACCAGAATGTGCGCATGAGCATATACATCCTGATGTTTGTATCATAAGAAAGAGCATTGCTGGCCTTCCTGGCTGCAGTCGCTGGATCAGTGGATGTGGATATATAAGAAAGTACTCTCAAAACACCTCCAAAATCTGTCATCTATTAATGTAATCTGCTCTTGCCTAGTAAGCATACACAAAAGATCCAGTTGTATATTGGGTGAGTATAACAAAAATTAGACTCCACAGCCCACCTCCACCTCTTCAAAGAAACTATACACTCCCAAGAGACCCACCAAAATAAAGAGTTACAATTACATGGGAGTGGACCACAGGAGAAAAGACGACAACAAAGGTGTTGAAATGCTAGGGGCACAGTGACTCCATGTGAACTTTCATCAGTTCCCTTCCTCTGTGGTTCTTGCTTTTCCTCGTGTCTTTTCTGCATGGCATCTATGGATCTTTGGTTTGGACAACTGGTACCCCTGTTTTGTTGATGCCCTAATCACTCAATTACCTTACTTACTAAGTATGTAATCTGTCCCTGGCTGCAGGGTAGGATGAGACAAAATGCAAGTCTTTCTACCCCAACTTTTTGGAATTTCCAGTTTTGTTTTCTAATGAGCATATTCTATTTTATTATTGCCCGGGTACAAGAAAACCTCAATGAATCTGTTGAAAAACTAACTGATGGAAGTCTAGTTATCCAGTGCTGCTATTAACAGAAACACCACAAGTGAATAGCTTTAACAAAAAGAAATTTATTCTCTCAGGGTACCAGCTCCAGAGGAAGCTTTCTCTGTAGACTCTGGGAGAATGTCCTTGTCATCAGTCTTCCCCTGGTCTAGGAATGTCTCAGCACAGGGACCCTGGATCCAAAGGACACATTCTGCTTCTGGCTCTTCTTTCTGGGTGGCATGAGGTCCCCCTCCTCTCTGGTTGCTTCTTTCTTTTATATCTCAAAAGATACTGACTCAAAATACAACCTAATCCTATAGATTGTATCTTGCCTTATTAACATAACTGCCTCTAATCGTGCCTTATCAACATCATAGAGGATAGGATTTATAACACATAGAGTAATTATATCAGATCACAAAACGGAGGACAACCACACACTACTAGGAATCACAGCCTAGACAAGCAGACATACAGTAGGGGGGCACACAATCCAATTCATAATATTCAACCCTTTGGCCCCCCAAATTCACACCTTTGCCACATGTAAAACACATTTACCCCATAATATTATCATCCAAAAGTTTTAACCCAGCACTAAGTCCAAAATCTCGTTTTCCACATAACTCTTCTTATCTGTGAAATCTAGAATACAAGTTACCTGCTTTCAAAGCACAATGGTGGAACAGGTTTTTTAAAAAGCCACTGCTGTCGAGTCTACTCAGACTTAGAGTGACCCTATTGGTCAGAGTAGAACAGCCCCAAAGAGTCTCCAGGGAGTACCTGGCTGACTTGAGCTGCTGAGCTTTTGGTTAGCAGACAGAGCACTTAATAACTACCCTACCAGGGTTCCCAGTGGAATGGATACCAGGTAGACATTTCTATTACAAACGTGAGAAACTGGAGGGAAAGAAGCAAGTCGAAACTTTGGACATGTTACCAGGAGGGATCAGTCCTTGGAGAAGGACATCACGCTTGCTAAAGTAGAGAGTCAGCGAAGAAGAGGAAGACCCAATAAGGTGGACTGACACAGTGGCTGCATCAGTGGGCTCAAGCACTGTGAGGATGGTGCAGGACCTGGCCCTGTTTTGTTCTGCTGTGCATGTGGTTGTTGATTTAGAACCAACTTGATGGCACCTAACAACAACAACAAAGACCAACAGAACAATTTACACTAGCTCTCAAGGCTTGAAAATAATTATCTGTTCTCTGAGACCACCTGGGCAACAGTCCTGTCCTTCAGACTCTGCATACGGGCCCTTCTCTCTTGGATTCCGAGTGGAAGCTCTTTAGGCCAGGGCTTTGGCTCTACCTTCCAGGCCTATTCGGACAACTCTGCTTCCTTGATTTTGGTTGGCCCCTTTCTTGCAGTCCAATTGAATAACAACCCTATCCTCTTAGCCCCCCAACAGGGCTGTTCTTCTGCCTCCTGGGTATGGCAGCCTTGCCCCCTCAGCTTTGGGGAGCAGATCCACCCATATCCTCCTGGCACTCAGGAACAGCAGTGCCATACACCAGAACCAAGTTGGTGAAGATCTGACTTTGAAACCTAGCAGGCTTTAGCCTCACCCTTTGAGACCCAGCAGTCTGTGGTTCTACTCTTTGAGACCCAGAGATCACAGCTCTATCCTTTGAGACTGAGGCAGTTCTGCTTCCTTTGTTCCTTGTTTCTTCAGCCTATTTCCTGGTTCCTTCACCTCTTGGCCTTTTAGGCCTCTTGGGCTGGCCCAGCCTCTGCCTACTCGGGCAAGTGTTACAAAGCTCTTTAGCTAGACAAACAAATGCCGAGAGGAACCCTACTCCATCAGTAAACCTCAGCTCGAAGGCATTCAGCAATCTTGATCCATGGGCCAGCTCTAATGCCATCTCACACCAGTCTCCAGCCACCATTTGTCCACTGCCTCTTGCCATCTGTGCCATCTCTGGTGTCACAGCTCTCCCCACTTTCTCTGAGCTCTCACCAGAGTTGTCTTTGATGTTTATGAGCCATAAGTCCACCAACAAACTCTTCATGGCAATCTAGGCTCTTACTATTAGACACTTAAAAATTCTTCCAGCCTCTACGCTTTACTCAATTCCAAAACTGTTTCTGTATTATACGTATCTCCTAGAGCAACATCCAACTCCCAGTACCAAATTTTGTGTTAGTGCTGCTGTAACAGAAATACCACCACTGGATGGCTTTAACAAATAGGAATTTATTCTCTCACATGTAGTCTAGGAGTCTACATCAGACCACAAAATAGAGGACAACCACACAATACTGGGAATCATGGACTAGTCAAATTAATACATATTTACAGGAGACACAATTTGGTCCATAACAGTGACCAAAAAGAACCAGACCCAGAAGCTGTAGGGCCCATTTCTGCCTTGCTGGTTGCTCTCATTATCCCCAGGTCTGTATTTCCATGAGGCCCTAGCTGGTGGGCCTGTGAGAGTACTGGCTCCCCTCCTAGCACCAAGGCCCCAGGCTGACAGCAAGAGTTCCACTCCAAAGTGTTGCTTCTCTTGGGCATACTGTGGGGTAAAAGAGGCCCAAGATGATAATAATTAGTTCACCCTACTTGAGAGATTAAGAAAATGAGGTGCCAAGGAAATCTACAGGACTTTCTAGATAGTAGAAGAGCAAAGAATTAGATCTCTGCACTCCAAACCCACTGTTGTCAAGTCAATTCTGACTCCTAGGGGCCCCACAGGATGCAGCAGAACTGTCTCACAGAGCCTCCAAGGAGTGCCTGGTGGATTCGAACTGCCAACCTTTTCGTTAGCAGCTATAGCACTCAGCCACTACACCACCAGGGTTTCCCTCTGAGCTCCAGGATCAGGTTATTCCCGGAACATAACTGCAAGTCCATCAGGAAAGCTTGCTACACACATTCTTATGGCAAGAGACCATTCCCACTGCTTGAAATTCACTGTTGTCCTGGAGCAAGGTATCAGGCTTGGGCAGCTTGTTTTGTCAATACAGTAGTTCAGCCAATAAACTTCAAAATTCAAAAGTACCTCAAATACGCACAACTGCTGCTGTTTGCTGCATGCAACACCACAATTTGTAATTACAGCTGTGTGTGTTTACTGGCTTCTCACCTGCCTCTCCCCTCAGGGAGTGCTGCAGGACACAAGAGAAGCATGGCCTCATCCACACCCCATTTATATTCTACTGGGGTGGGACACATCTGAGATCAGTACACACATATGTAAATTAAGAATTCCAGGTAGTAATAAGAGCTGTAACAAAGAGAAATCAGGGCACTAAGTTAAACCTCCTAGAGTAGTGGGTGCTACCAGAACTGACTGGTCAAGGAAGCTTCTCTAAAGACACAATATTTTAGCAGAGACCCTCTCAGCTGTGGGAAGATTGGTATTCCAGGCAGAGGACCAAATATGTGCAAATACCTAAAGGTGGCAACAGCTTGGCATGTCTGATGACTAGACAGCAGGCCAGAGCCATAGCCCGCTTCAGCATGGCCACCACAAATGACAGCCCAGATGGGGTACACAGAACGGAGCACTGGACATAGTGGTTGTGAAGTAGGAGACAGAACTAGAATTCTACCAAAAGACCACACTTGATGGTCTTTCTGAATGGAGGGGCCCTCGGAGCAAGGCCCCCAGACTAACCCCAAACTGCATCCAGCACCGAGGCCAGCTCCCCAAAGACTGACCTAGACTACACAAAATATAAAGTGAGACTGGAGGCGAACAAACCTGTAAACACGTACACTGGTTTGTCTGAGAGGCTCTTTGCTGGAGCTGAGACGATTGGGTGAAGAGGGCCAGACCTTGGTCAAAAGGTCACAGGAAGTTCTGAACAAAAGGGAAGAAGCATGCTGTCACATGCAGGAGGTGGCGGTGGGGGGGGGAGGGGCAGGTGGGAGCAACTAGAATAGTGGTGAAAGTTCTGGGTGTTATATGGCAACGTGATATAGATTGTAAAATTGTTTTAAATTCACAATAAAAAAATATTTAAAAGAAAGAAAGAAAGCAGGCCAGAGGAGCAGCAATTTACTAAGCGGGAAAGGAGGCAGAGACAGAGGTCAGGAGGTTGGCAAGGACTACCCATGCAAGGTACTGCAGGCAAGAGTTTTGGAATTTTATTCAGCGTGAAATGCAGAGCCACTGGAGGGTTCTGAGCAGGGAAGGGAGAGGGTCTGATTTACATTAAGACGTCTCTGGCTGTGGATGAGGACCGCAGAGGGGCCAGAATGGAAGCAGAGAAAAAGCAGGAGCCATAGCAGGGGAGAGATGATGGATAGAAGGTGGTGTTTACAAGGTAGGTGGGCGGGGGGTGGGAAGTAGCGCAGAGTTTTGAACAACTGAAACTTGAGATGCTACTGAATGTCAGGAAGGGGAGTCACAAGAGAGACAGCCGGGTTGGAGTGGAAACAGGTGCCGCTTGAGCTGCTTGGGGGAGTCAAGCTTGGGGGAGACCTTCAGTGCTGCAGAGCAGAAAGCCCTTGTCATGCAGGAAAAGGGGCACCAGTCCTGTCTACCAGCGTCCTGTGACTTTCCTAGCCACCACGTGCTCCACTCCTGGTGGAGCCAGTGCCAAGGACAGCAGGTCAGGAAGATCAGGGAGGTGGAGATGGTGGGGGGATCGTCCCAGCCTTCAACAGAAGAGCAAGAAAACAACTCTGTGGTGCATAATAAACCCTTTCTCCTTCCCTCTCCATGGTACTCCGGCTTCAGCCTTTAAGACATTAAACCTTTAACGGGAGGCTGAGATGGGATTGATGTGCTTTAAAAAGATGGAAAGCCCACTTTCGTTCATGTTCATTAAGGCAGGCACCTTCTAATCTTTCATTTGAAACCAGGTCTTGCCGCCTCAGTGCAGCTCACTGTACGACTTGTCGGGCAAGGAGCCCCTTATAGCCAGCGAAATCCACACAGCTTCCTGCCTTCAAGCCTTGGGAAGGACGACTGCGGTAAGTGGGGTAAGGGTGTTAGTAAGGTCAGTAGATGTGGGACGCACCTGGGAGGATGCCTCCTTCTACTGTGCCCTCTGAGGTTGCTGTGAACCAACTCCAGAACAACAGGTTTGGTTTTTAGTGGAAAATGTAAATCGTTCAGACTAGGCTGGGGGCATTCCATCTCTGACCTCAACGGGGCGGTTTCCCACTCACTGTCCCTCCAGATGTTTATGAGGGTTTCACAGCATCCACACAGCGAAAGCAGTTTTTGTTTTGCTCTTCCAACATTTTTCAGGCACCTCCTTTCTGTCTCAGAGATGGGGAGCAGGCCTGTTCCTGGCACCGCAAGAAGAGTTTCTGCTCTCAGTGAGCCACAGGCTCCGAGCACACGCGGGCGAAAAAACTCAGCGGCTAGGGAGGGTGAGACTTCACCGTCTCAGCTTGGATTCCTGGGCCAGACCCAAGTCCGCCGAGGGCTGTGAGGCTGTTCTCCCAGCAGGTGTCACCACCGAGAATTATCAAGACCCAGAGAAGGGCGGACGCCCTCAACCCCGAAGGCGCACCCCCCGCCGCTGCCACAGGTCGCCGCGCCGGAACTTGGGCTCGACCAGGGTCACCCTGGGCCTGCAGCGGCGGGAGAAACTCAGGGGCCGATGCCCATCTCCTTGCGGCCCAACCTCCAACCCAAGTGGACGCCCCGCACCACTGTCCCCCCGACTCGTCGCAGGGCCCCTTTCTTCCAACCCCGCGCGGCCTGTGCCACCGTCCGTCTGTTCCCGTGCGCCCCAGAAGACTCCCACTCGGCTCCTGCTACCGGGGCCCTCCACTGCGAAGGCGTCCGTGCACCCTGAACCAAGAGAGGACCAGGCGCCCTGAAGGACAGTCTTACCTCGGGCAGCCACGACCCGGCAACCGCCTGACCGCCGGGCCAACAGCACGGCGCTGGCAGGAAGGGAGGGCGCAGGGACCGGGGCAGAGCCGCGCTGCCATTGGCGCGACAGCGGGGGTGGGGACTTGGCTTCGGAGGCTGGACTTGTCGGGCTTCCCGCCCTCACCACCCACCTAGGTTATTTGAGTCAGTGGATTTTTTCTTCCCTCGCTTCTCTCTAGAAACTTCCGGGGCAAATCCCGGCTCCGGGCAAAAATGAAGCCTGCGAACGGCCTCGGATTTTTTACGCCGCTTACAGTTCAGTCCCCGCGCTTTCTGTGTGCAGCGCCCCTTTTGCCCTCTGTGTTCTCTGAGAGGTGAGAGTGTTTCTGTGGGTCGCTAGTGGTGCTCTATAAATGTCGGAAGACACAAAAGCTCACCAGGATGCGCTTCCCCAGCCAGACAGCACGCTGGGTGCGACGGACCAAGATCAGGGTTGGGCGTGGATGGCCTGGTAAGTGGTCTGCAGCTTTTGAAAAATTTAGTCAAAAGAGGGTACAACATCATGTCTATCGTACTTTTTGCCAGGTGATAACCCGAAACTAGCTAATCATGAGGGGACACCACAGCCACAATGAGGGCCATTCTACAGCTGTGCTGCCCAAGTACGGTAGCCACTAGCTACGTCTAGCTATTTTACTAAACGTTAAATGAAACTTAACATTCGGTTTCTCAGTTCCATCAGCCACCCGTATCTCAAATGCGGTTTCCATGCGGTAAATGGCTGTCATATTGGACGTATTTCTGTCATCTCAGGAAGTTCTAAGGGGAGTTTAAAGAGTTGTGTTGGACAACACTTATCTACAGAGTAACTCTTCAAAATGTCAAGGTGATGAAAGACAAGGGAAGACGGAGGAAAAGACTCCAGATAAACGAGTCTAAAAAGACACCACAACTGAATGCAGTGTGGGACCTGTGTTGAATCCTGAACCAGTGTAAGGACATCATCAGTGGGACCACTGAGAAATTCAAATAAGGCTTTTGGATTGGTTAATATTGTATCAGTGTTATTTTCTGGTTTTGACCAATATACTCTGGAAATACATGTATTATCTATGGAAGTGTTTTGCAAGTCTGAAACTATTTCAAAATGAAAAAGTAAAAAATAGAACATCATCTTTCGATCCTGTCTGGGCATTTGTATTATTTAATCCTTTATGGTTTATTGCATCTCACCCCATTTCATGAGCTGAATTAATTGGTTATTGTCATGTAGTCACTGGAGGAACAAGTCCAGAGCAGGATCTCTGCCCTAGGCTATGCCCTAACGGAAGGCCTCCGACACTCCTACCTCCAGAGCACAGGCACATTCGGGCAGGTGTTCCAAAGGCGCTGTGGCCCCTATGGGATCAGTCAGCAACCAGCAGCTCACGTTTCCCCTAAAGAACAGATAAGTGACAGAGAGCCCTAAAAAAGAGCATTTTGTCATATCTAAATCCCTTCAGGAAACTTTCCCAACACTTAAAAAAGAAACAAAGATTATCTTGACCTTTACCACGTCGTTTAAAATACTTTTTAAAGTTATTCATTAAAATATTTTCTGCACTGCCAATGTATTTACAAAAGAAAATATATACATATAATGCTTATACAGTTAATGTGGGGAAAACACACAGAGAAATAGTGAATACAAAATCCATACTCATAATGTCACCATCTATTGCAGCCGATACTACATCAGTCCATCTCATTGAGAATTATCTTCTTTTTTTTCCAACTTCCTATTTTAAAAAGCATGGTGTCCTTCTCCAGTGACTAGTCCCTTCTGATAACACGTCCAAAATTTGTGAGATCAAGTCATGCCAGCATTCTGGCTGTACTTACTCCAAGACAGATTTGTTTGTTCTTCTGGAACTCATCACCATAATGTGAACGCATCAGTTCTTCTTTGGTCTTCCTTATTCGTTGTCCAGCTTTCACATGAATACAAAGCAACTAAAATTATCATGACTGGAGTCAAGTGTAACCTCAGTCTTCAAAGTGACATGTTTACTTTTCAGCATTTTAAAGAGGTATTTTGCAGCCAGTTTGCCCAGTGCAATATGTCTTTTGGTTTCTTGACTGCTGCTTCCCTGGGTGTTGCCTGTGGATCCAAGGAAAACAAAATCCTTGACAACTCAGGTATTTTCTCCACTTACCATGATGTAGCTTATTAACCCAGTTGTGAGGATTTTTGTTTTCTATATGCTGAGGTATAATGCATACTAAAGGCTGTAGTCTGATTTCCATCACTTTCCCCAAGCAAGGTTGTATCATCTGCATATTTGATATTTTTTTAACTTTTACTGTTTTCACTGTTTTTTTTTATTATTTTTATTTAACATGACTCAGTGAAAATGTACATTCATGTATAAATTTACATGCCCACCTATATGCAGCTTCCACTGCTCTCCCTGTCTGGTGACTGCACACTATTCCTCTCTGCTCCATACCTGTCTCAGCCTCCCAACAGCCTCCTTTCCCCTCCTCTCTGTCCACTCCCCTTCCTCCAGCCAGAGGTCAGCAAGATGATATCCTATAGATGTATAGAACCATAAAGTGCTTCCAATATATGGTCACTGCATTGCCAAGTCCAACCCATTCCTGTCCAAAGAGTGGACCTTTGTTATAATTTATGGGAAAGGGCAGCATCAGGGCCGGGGGCCTTGCTCTCAGAGGAACCCCAAAACCGCTGGACCATCAATTGAGGTCTTTTAGTGGAGATCTCATGATGCACCGCTTTTTATTCTTATGTTGCCAGTTGTTTTCACTGTGTTTTAAGTGAAAGTTTGCAATTTGACTCAGTTTCTCAAACAAAAATTTGCATACACTTCACCGTGGGACCCTAGCTGCTCTCCCCACACTGTAGTAGCACACTCCCCTCCACCCCGTGTCTTCCATGTGCATTTAAGCAGATCCTGACCCCTTCTGTCTTCTCATCTTGCCTCCAGACAGGAGCTGTTCAGTTAGTCTTTTGCATCTACTCAAGCCAAGTAGCACACTCTTCATCAGCATCATCTTATATCTAACAATATCAGTTCAATCTTTGTCTGAAGAATTGATTTCCAGAATGGTTTCACTTCTGGGCTAGAAGTGAAAGAGTCTGGAGGCCATGTCTTCTGGGGATCCCACAGTCTGTTAGACCATCAATTCTGGTCTTTTTACTAGAATTCAAGTTCTGCACCACGTATTTCACCTGCTCCATCAGGGACTCTGTTGAGTTCTCTGTAAGTGCAGTCTTTGGTGGTGGTTGGGCACCATCTAGTTCTTCTGGTTACATGTTGATGTAGTCTCCAGTTTATGTGGACTTCTCTGTCTCTTGGGCTTACACTTCCCTTGTCTCTTTGATGCTCTTCTTTGTCCTTTGCTTCAAGTAAGTTGAGACTAATTGGTGCTTCTTAGATAGCCACTTGCTAGCTTTTAAGACCCTAGGCACTGCTCACCAAAGTGGGATGCAGAACATTTTCATAAATCTTATTATTCTAATGGGCCTAGATGCCCCTGAAACCAAGGTTCCCAGAGCCCCCACTGTGCTACTCTGCCCCTTGAAGTGTTTGCTTTTATTAAGAATACTACTAAGCTTCAGGTTTAGTCCATCTGTTCTAACTTCTCCTCTACTGTGTGTTGTATCTCCCTTCACCTAAATAATTCTTGCCTGTTATCTCAACTTAGTGAATATTCCTCTCCCTTCCACCATCCACTCTTAACCATCAAAGAAATGTTTTCTTCTGTGTTTAAACCTATTCTCAAGTCCTTGTAATAGTAGTCCTATACGATATGTGTCATTTTGAATTGACTTATTTCACTCAGCATGCCTTCCAGATTTTTCCACATTGAGATGTTTCCCAAATTCATCATTGTTCTTTATCATTGCTTAATATTCAACTGAGTGAATACACCATAGTTTGTTTATCTATTCATTGTTGATGGACACCTAGGTTGATTCCATCATTTTGCTATTGTGAACAGTACTGCAATGAACATTGGTCTGCATGTATCTATTTTTGTGGCAGCTCTTATTTCTCTAGGATATATTCCAAGAAGTGGGATTGCTAGATCATATGGTATTTCTAGTTCTAGCTTTTTAAGAAAGTGCCAAATGAATTTTCAAGGCAGTTACACCGTTTTACAATCTCACCACCAGTGCACGTTTCAGTGTTTCTATGTCCTCTCCAACATTTATTATTTTGTGTTTTTTGGATTGATACCAGCCTTGTTGGGATGAGAAAGAATCACATTATAGTTTTAATTTGCATTTCTCTAATGGTTAATGATCACTAGCATTTTCTCATGTATCTGTTAGTCCCCGAATGTCTTCTTTGGTGAAGTGCTCATTTATATCCTTTGCCCAGGTTTTAACTGGATTATTTGTCTTTTTGTTGTTGGAGTTTGGCGGTAGCATGTAGATTTTAGAGATATACGCTGATCGGATTTGTTGTAGTCAATGTATTTTTTTTTCTGAGTCAGTAGGTTGTTTTGTCACGCTTTTGGTGAAGTTTTTGGATGAGCATAAGTGTTTGATTTTTAGCAGTTCCCAGTTATCCAGTTTCTCTTCTAGTGTTTGTGTCTTGTTAGTGATCTTTTATATTTTATTTCTTTCTTGTATTAGGGCTCTCGGTGTTGTTCCTGTTTTTCTTTTTTCTTCCATATTTTTTATCGTTTTAGGTTTTATAATTAGATCTTTGATCCATTTTGAGTTTTTGTGTATGGTATGAGTTATGGGTCTTCTATCAATTTTTTGCAGATGAATATCCAGTTATACCAACACTATTTGTTAAAGAGACTGTCCTTTTCCCAATTTACAGACTTTGGGCTTTTGTCAAATATAAGCTGCTCACAGGCAGATGACTTTTTGTCTGAATTCTCTGTTCAGACAGAATTCTCAATTCTATGCCATTGATCTGTATGTCTGTCGTTGTACCAGTAGCAGGCTGTTTTGATACTGTGACAGTGTAATAGGTTCTAAAGTCATGTAGTGTGAGGCCTCCCACTTTGTTCTTATTCAGTAATGCTTTACTTTTCTGGGGCTTCTTCTCTTTCCTTATGAAGCTGATTTGTTTCTCCATCTCATTAAAAAATGTCACTGGAATTTGGATCAGCACTGCATTGTATCTATAGATCACTTTGGGTAGAACAAACATTTTCATGATGTTGAGTTTTCCTATCCATGAGCAAGGTAAGTTTCTCCACTTAGATTCCTGTGCTAATTCCTTACCAATGTGGATGTCTTTCTTATTCTAGCCTGATTGCTCTGCCTAGAAACTCCAGCACAATGTCAAACAGAAGTGGTGACCAAAGAGTATCTTTTGTCTGGTTCAAGTTCCTAAGGGGAATACTTTCAAACTTTCTCCATTTATAATGATGTTGGCTGTTGGCTTTGTATGAATGACCTTTATTATGCTGAAGGATTTCCTTTCTATTCCTATTTTGCTGAGAGTTTTTAACATGAATGGGTCTTGGACTGTGTCAAATGCCTTTTCTGCATCAATTGATAAAATCAAATGGTTCTTATCTTTTACTTGTGTGGCTGATTACACTGATTGTTTCTCAAATGACGAATCATTTCTGCATATCTGGTATGAATCCCACCTAGTCACGGTGAATTATTTTTTTGTGCATATCACAGGTTGTTAATAAGTTTTCCTTCAATCCTGATGCTGTGTTGTTTATACTGCCCATATACACCCATACAAAAAACATGCACAGCACATCTAGGAAAATAATGTACAAGGAGGCTGTATGGTTGGCAAAAACATATACACACATGTTATCTGGATAAAAATATCGTAAACGAAATCATACAGTATGCATCAACTTTTTTGGTCATCAGTTTTTTAATTGTGATAAAATATATAGTATATGTTGATTTGTGTATGGCATCTTTAATTCAACATGTTTTTGGCATTCATCCATTTATGTATCAGAAATTTGTTTCTTTCACTTCTTTGAAGTATTCCATTATATGAATATACCACCATTTGTGTATCCATCCTGTTATTAATGGACTATTTGAGCTTTCCCAGGTTGGGGCCTGTGGTGCAGTGAATCATTAATACAGCCTTCTAGACATGGTCTCTGTGACTCACACACAGTGACTGAGTGGGACTATGCAAACAAGGCAGATGGAACTTGTGATGGTTGGGGTTTTATGTTGACTTGCCTGGGCCGTGGTTCCTAGTATTGTGTGGTTGTCCTCCTTTATATGTGATATAGACCCTGACCTCTACATTTTGATGAGGCAGGACTGGTATGTGTCTTGGGTCAGAGCCTTGCAAGAGAGTGGGACTCAAGCCTCATCCTTACTAACCTTACACACTTCCCTGGGGTGTGGCCTGCATCTGAAATACTCACATGTCTCCTGGAGAGGCTCTCTCTCTCTGCACCTGGATCCTGTGCCTGGACTCTGATCCAGTGACCTCCCCAAACGCCCGATGCCTCACCTGATGATTCTGGAATTCACCAGCCTCCACAGCCTCTTGGGCCTGATTTGCCAGCTTCTGCAGCCTTGGGAGCCAGCCTGTGGTCTGAATTGACAGTTTGGGTTTGTCAGCTCCTGCAGCCACGTGGGACAGAAGAAGCTGATGCCTGACCCACGACTGTGGGACTTTCCATCCTCCACAGCCATGTGAGCCACTTCCTTAATATAGCTGGTAAGTTCTGAGATGTCACAGTAAATTAGGAAACCCAAAGATGAGAGGGAGGGTACTGAGGGGAGAAGGAGCAGCTGATGTTCGCGATGATGGACTGAAATAGCAGCTTCGAAAAGCTGGACATTTGCGACATCTTTAACTTCCAACTCATATAAACCAGCTTTGTGTCGATCCTTATAAAATAAATTATTTGTTTAGTGCCACTAGGAATAACCCTGCTATGAACATTCTTTTTTTAAAATTTGTCTTTATTGCACTTTAGATGAAGATTTACAGAACAAACTAGTTTCTCATTAAACAGTTAGTACATATATTATTTTATGACATTGGTTTAAAAAACCCTCAACACATCAACACTCAACTTTCTGAACCTGGAATTCCATTACCAGCTTTCCTATCTCCTCCTGCCTCCTAGTCCTTGCCCCTGTGCTGGTGTGCCCCTTTAGTCTCATTTTGTTTTATGAGACTCTTCAATCTTTAGCAGAAGGGTGAGCCTCAAGAATGAAGACAATCTGTTTTTAAGAAAACAACAACAGCCATAAAACAATTATCTCAATTCCAGTCCTTTCCAACATGACATCTCAAGTATTCCTTAGTGTGGTATCAAGGATAAGGCTCTTCCCTGTAGAACCTGTTGCTCCTTCTGCATTGTCTTGCTTACACACGACAGCCCTGATCCATTATCCACTCATCCCTCCTAACTAGATACCTGGGAATTATCCTGGATTTGTTCTGATATTTCCCTCCCTCACTTCTCTCTCTATGGCCGGCTATCCCCTGGTCCCTGAACTGTTCCAGTGTTTGCCTCCTAGCAAAGAGCTCAAAAAACACGTATGGAATGAAAAATCTGATTTGGGTTGACAGGCGTTATGACTGATCTCTCCCCTCTAGAAGTGCTCTGCCAAGAATGAGGAGGTAGACACAAGAAGCACAGTCCTTAAGACTGTTTAGGTGCCATCTCTTCCAGGATGTCTTCTAGGTCCTCTTTCACCAATTCAGTTGAGGTAAGTGACCCTCCTCTCATCTTCCAAAGTATCCTGTGCGTATGTTTACCAGAGAACTTACAATTCTGTCATTACATGATTGGCTTACTTGTCTGTGTCCCCCACCAGATAGGGAACTTTACACGTGGATCACCAATGCTGAGCATAGTATCTGGTGTGAAGCACAAAACATAGTGAATATTTTGAATGAGTGAATGGTGAAGGGCCACAAACTTTCTTGCATCACTCTTTTTCACAGAGTTATGCCCTCATTCCTCTTGAACACACACTTAGGAGTAAACTGATGGGTCACAGAGTAAGGTGGAAACCCTGGTAGCATAGAGATTAAGTGTTAGGGTGTTAAGTGTTAAGTGTTAGGGTTAAGTTAGGGTTAAGTGTTAAGTGTTAGGGTCAGCAGTTCAAATCCACCAGGTGCTCATTGGAAGCTCTATGGAACAGTTCTACTCAATCCCACAGGGTCACTATAAGTTGGAATTGACTCAACAGCAGCAAGTTTGTTTTTCTTAGGTTTGCAGAGTAGGATATCTTTAACTTTATTAGAAGTTTTCAAGCCGTTCTTCAAAGTGGTTGCACTATGTTACACTCTCACTAGCAGTGTATGGAGGGTTCCAGTACTTCAGTTTAGTATACTTACTCACCAACATATGGCCTGGTCAGTTTTACTCATTTATTTATTTTTGCAGGAAGGAATTTAATTCAGGGAATAGGTTAGCTGCAAAATTGTGAGAGACCAGAGGATCAGGAATCAGGGGCTGGGATAATTCAGTTCAAGGACACGTCATTAAAACTGCAGTCAGAAGTGAGGCAGCCACTGCTGCCACACCCAACTGCACACGCTCTTTCTCAACATCCTTGGCCCTGGAGGCCAGATACAGGAAGGCTGAGTCTAGCTGCATCTTTGCTTCCTTGCTGCCAGTGGAAATGTCAGCAGGAAGGTGGTTCCTGCCTTCCAGATCTCTGAGGTGCATCTAGTTGACAGATCTGACATCATATGCACAGCTCTAGCTTCAAAGGAGTCTGACAAATGTACAAAAGCACTCTATAAGGAGGTAAACTGAATTTCTTCTTCTTTTTTTCATCATTAGCTTTTCCACAATTAAACAAATTAAACACGGGCAGAGGCACGATGCCAGACTAGTCAGACACACCAAGTCATCCCCCTGCAACACAGATCTGAAAAATCAAGTAGAACAGATACAGACATCAGTCTTGGAATGCTGTACTTTAAATCAAAGAGAAAGTATTATTAGATCAGAAACCACTGAGAAGGAGAAATACATCAAAAACAGAGACTAAGCAGAGAAACGGAGTGCGGGTTCCAGTCAACTAGCATGGCACAGTGCTGCCATCTTGAGATAAGGCCAAAACACACACACAGAGTACAGAAAGACACCCTCACAAAATTCCCAACAGATGACAGACAAATGACATGGATACACCCTGAGTGGATTAAAGTCCTGTTTGGCTGTATCTCAAGGAAGTGCAGAAACATCTCACATGATAACCACAGCAGCACACTCCTACTACCCCCAACCTTCTAGGGAGTAGTGACAAATACTGGTCCACCCCAGCAGCCCCAACTGCCACAGACCACAGTGCAAACCCCTCTTCTTTCCCTTCCATCTAGAACCTTCTACCTCCCCTTTCCCCTTGTTCCTCTCTCTTCCTGCCAGTCACACACTGCTGTGCTGTAGCAGGATGACCTGCACTGCACACCTCCCTCCCTCCCAGCTAGGCTGGCTGGGTCACAGCAGAGCAGCGAGGACGCATACCCTGTCCCTCCTTGCCAGGTCTACCTCACTGCCTCACAGCTAAGCAACCTGACTCGGCACTTCTCCCTTCCCACAGGCTCTGTCCCACTACCCCACAGCTGTTACACCCGTGCCCATCCCTCCTGCTGATTCCACCCTCCTGTGCCACAGCCAGGTAACCTGACCTCTCCCTCCTTTTATATCCTTCTCCACCAGCTTCTCTGTGCTGCACCATAACTGAGCAACCTGACAATGCTCCCCTCTTGCCCTGGTACCCTGCAACTCAGGGACTGAGCCCTGTACCTCTTCCTCCCTGCTATCTCTTCCCCACTGCACTGCAGCTCAGTGCCCCAGACAACGCCCCTTACTTCTAGCCTGCTCCACCACTGTGCCACAGCCAAGTAACCCAGCCCTGTAATACTTCGACAGAATGGTCACATTGCACTGAAGCTGAGCAGCTCAGTGCCACATGTTTTACTTTCCACTAAACCTATACACATGTGCCTGCCACAGCTGAGCATCTGTACCCTGTGTCCTCCCTACCTGCCAGCCCCGCCTCACCGTATTACAGCTGAGCAGCCTGCCATGCCTATCCAGATAAGGTGGTAAGAGCTATTATGCCCAAAGACAAGCAGGCAATAAAACACACCTTCCCACCTGCCCAGATGTACAAAACAAATAAATAGAACAAAATAAACATACAATAAATAAATTAGATAATGTCTTAAAGACAACAGACAATATCAAAACACATAAAAAAGGCAGGACAAGATGGTTCCAACAAATGACAAAAATAAAGGACCAAATGGCCTTCCAGTAGAAGAAAAGACAGTGGAATTCTCTGAGATGGAATTCAAAAGACTATATTTGGGGGCCCTATGAATCAGAATCAACTCAATGGCAACAAGTTTGGTTTTGGTTGGTTAAGAGATCAGGAAACAAATCAAGGAAACACCAAGCAAAAAAACAGATAAAATCTTGAAAAACACACACAAAATCCATGAAAACAGCAAAATTCAAGGAAAACACAGAGAAAGCTATGGAAGAACTAAGGAAAATAATACAAAAGCAAAACATCAAAATAAACAATTGGAAATCATACAAAAACAGCAACTAGAAATCCAAAAGATAAACAACATTTCAGAAATGGACAACTCAACAGAAGTTTTCAGAACTAAATCTAAACCAATGGAAGACAAGAATCAGCAAGAAGGAAGACAAATCCATGGATGTCACTTTGTTTCAGGAAAAGTTAAAGAAAAGAATGAAGAAAGTCTAAGAACTATGTGGGACACAAACAAGAGTAAAAACGTGCACGTGACTGGAGTTCCAGAAAACGGAAAGACAATTGAAAGCACAGAGAGGATTGCTGCAAATTTGCTGGTAGAAAACTCCCTTAGTAGCATGAAAGATGAAAAGCTGACCATCCAAGAAGCTCAATGAACTCCACATAGAATAGACCCCAAAAGAAAGTTGCCAAGACATATCATAATCATACTTGCCAAAACCTAAGACAAAGAAAGAATCCTAAAGAAAAAGAAGTTATAAAGAGGAAACAATAAGACTGAGATGTGATTATCCCACAGAAACTAAGTAGGCAGAAGGCAACTGGATGACATATATAAAACTCTGAAAGAAAATAAATAAATAAACTGCCAATCAAGAATAATATATCCTGCAAAACTCATTTCAGATATAATGGTGAAATTAGGACATTTACAGACAAAAAGATATGAAGGGAGTTTGTAAATACTAAACCATATTTACAAAAATATTAAAGGGAGTTCCTCACTTAGAGTACCAACAACATCACACAACTTAATGTTAGGATGAAGGACAGTATCAGCCAGTTACCAACTTAGGTGAAGAACTCTCAGTAATGAAACAAAACTGAAGGAATTAAAACAGGAGACCACAGACATCAACCTGGAAATGACAACAATGTCAAAACAATAACTGGGGGACTAAACGGTACAGGCATAGAACTTTCAAATGGAGAGGAATTCCAAGTGATGTCAAATAATAAATGACTAGTTCCAACTTAGGAAGATAAGTCTAAGTTTCAGCATAACTACAAAGATCATTAACAAACCTACTTATCAAAATGTAAAAGAATAAAAATGTAGGTTCAATACATAGAAAATCTATAATAATGAAAGAAATGAAAAGAACTTCCAAAAACAAAGGGAATTCAGCACAACAAACTAATGGGAACAACAACAAAAAAATTCAGTGGCAACGAACACACACACATATAATAATAGCAATAAACTCACAGCTATTGATAATCACGCTAAATCTAGACAGCTTAAAAGCACCCATAAAGAGAGAATGATGGAATGGATTAAAAAAAAACACAATCCATCAATACATTGTTTACAGTTGACATATCTCAGACACAGATATAAATATTAAAAATCAAAAGATGGAAAAACATATGAGTAAACAGCAATAAAAAGAGCAAGAATAGCAATACTAACCTCAGATAAAATGAACTCTACGCCAAAATTCCCACAAAAGACAAAGAAAGACATTATATAATGACTAAAGGGACAATCCACTAAGAAGACATAGCCAAGTGCCGTCAATAAATATTTACGTACCTAATGGCAGAACTCCAAAACACAGTAATTCTAACAGCACCTAAAACAGAAATAGGTAGTTCCACAATAATGGTAGGAGACTTCAACATACCATGCTCAGTAAAGGACAAAACATCTAGAAAAAAACAAAGGCCACAGTCAATCAACTTCACCTCATGGACATACACAGAACAAGGTACCTAACAGCAGCAAAGTATACATTCTTTTCCAATGCACATGAAACATTCTCTGGGATTTTAGGCCACAAAACAACCCTCAATAAAATCCAAAACCTCGAAATAATACAATGCTGTAAAGAGCAAAGGAAATAATCAAAAACTTGGAAACTGAATAACACCTTGCTTAGAAAACACTAGATAACAGAAGAAATAAAAAATGTTAATTTAAAAATTCCTATAACCTTGGGGACACTGCAAAGGCAGTACTCACAAGCGAGTATATAGCAATAAATGTACATGTCAAAAAAGAAAATGTTAGCCTTACAACTCGAACAAACAGAAAGAGAACAGCAAAAGAAGCCCACAGTCACCAGAAGACAGGAAATAATAACGATCACAGACAAAACCAATGAAATAGAGAACAGCAAAACAACAGAATCAACAAGATCAAAAGTTGGCTCTTTGAAAAGAGTGACAAAACTCAATAAACCACTGACCAAATGCACAAAAGAAAAACAGGAAAGGAAACAAATAACCCAAATAAGAAGTGAGATGGAAGACATTACAGCAGACCCAAATAAAATAGAAAAGGATAATAGCAGAGTACTAAGAAAAGCTATACTCCCAATAGATTTGAAAACTTAGAAGAAATGGACAAATTTCCAGAAACACATAAAATGAGGTAGAAAATCTGAACAGACCCATAAGAAGAGAAGAGACTGCAAAGATATAAAAGGAAAAAAAAAAAAAAAAATCCCAGTAAAGGCCTCCTGGCCTTGATGTCTTCACTGGACAATTCTACCAAACACTGAGAACAGCTCACACCGTATGACTCAAACTACTTCAGAGCATACAAAAGGGATACTTCCAGATTCTTTGTATGAAGCCAGCATGAACCTGATAACAAAACCACACCAAGACACCTGTCACGGATTGAATTGTGTCCCCCCAAAAATAGGTGTAGCCACGTGGCTGGGCCATGATTCCCAGTATCTTGTGACTGTCCTCCATTTTGTGGTTTTCCTATGCTGTATGTTAAAGGATTAGGGTGGGACTGTAAATCTCTTCAGAAGATCACCTCCCTGCTCCACTGTAAAGGGAGTTTCCTTGGAGTATGGCTGGCCCCACCCTTAATCCTTTCAGCCGGCAAGAGATAAAAGGAAAGGGAGACAGGCTGAGAATTGGGAACCTCATACCATCAAGAAAGAGCACCAGGAGAAGAGCATGTCCTTCAGACCTAAGGTTCCTGCGCCAAGATGCTCCCTGGACAAAGATTGATGCAATACCGGACTTTCCTCCAGAGCCAACAAAGGGAAAGCCTTCCCCTGGAGCAGACACCCTGAATATGGACTTGTAGCCCACCAGACTGTAAGAATAAACCTTCCTTTGTTAAGGCCATCCACTCTGTGGTATTTCTGTTACGGCAGCCCTAGCTGACTAAAACAACACTACAAGAAAAGATAATTATAAACGTCATGTATCTCATGAATATAGATGCAAAAATTCTCAAAAAAAAAATCTAACCAATAGGATACAGTATCTTATCAAAAAATAATACATCACAACCAAGTATGCAAGGACTGTTCAGGGTCACAAAATCAATCAACATAATCCACCACATAAATAGAATCAGAAAAGAATAACGTGATCATCTCAATCTATGGAGAATAGGCATTTGAAAAAGCCTAACACGCATTTCTGATAAAAGCACTCAATAAAATACACATAGAAGGAAAATCCCTCAACATAATAAGAGGTATTTATACAAAACCAACAGTCCACATCATTCTCAATGGAAAGAGGATGAAAACATGCCCCTGAGAACAGGAAGAAGACCAGAATGCTTCCCTTTTATCACCACTCCTAATTAACATTGTGCAAGGGTCTTAGCGAGAGAAACAAGGCAAACAAAGAAATACAGTCTATCCAAACTGGTACAGTAGAAGTAAAACTATCCCTGTTTGCAGATGATATGATCCTATATGTAGAGAATCCTAAAGATTTCATAAGAAAACTACTGGAACAATTACAAAGATTTGGCAGAGCAGCAGGACACAAGACCAACATACAAAAATAAGTTGGATTCCTATATACTAACCATGAGAATCATGAAAAAGAAACCAGGAAAGCAATACTCTTTATAATAGCATCTCATAAAATAAAATACTTAAGAATAAATCTAACCAGGGACATAAAAGACTTATATAAAGAAACTACAAAATACTACTACTGAAAGAGACCAAAAGAGACCTATATAAATGGACAAAAATATTATGCTTACGAATAGGAAGACTGAACATTGTGGAAATGTCAATCTACTCAAAATAATCTAGAGATATAATGCAATCCTGATCCAAATACCAGCATTCTTTAATGAGCTAGAAAAGCTAATCATTAACTTTACATGGGAAGGAAAGAGGCCCCAAATAAGTAAAGCATTACTGAAGAAGAACAAAGTAGGATGTAATATACCACCTGATCTCAGAAACTGCTGTACAATCATGGTAGTCAAAACAACCTGGTACAGGTACAGTGACACACACATAGACAAATGGAACTGAATTTCTGTTATTTTAAGCCACTAAATTTGTGGCAATTTGTTACAGCAGCTGTCTTGTAAATCTAGTGCTACTGTAACAGAAATACCACAAGTGGGTGACTTTAAAAAAACAGAAATTTATTTCTGGACAGTGTAGCAGGCTAGAAGCTTGAATTCAGGGTACTATTTCTAGGGGAAGGCATTTTCTCTGTCAGCTTTGCAGGGGAAGCTCCTTGTCTTTTTAGCTTCTGTTCCTTGGTTCCTTGATGATCTTCATGTGGTGTGGCCTCTATCTTGCCCTATCTCTGCTCTTTCATATTTCAAAATAAATTGATTTAAGACACACTCTACATTAATACTGCTTCAAGAAAATACATTCTCAATGAAATTAGAAGCAAAGGTACAGGGATTAGGATTTAAAACACATATTGGGGGGAACACTAATGACTGAAGACATCAAGGACATCATACATGAAGAAAGCAAGAGGTCAATAAAAAGACAGGAAAGAAAAGACCAAAGTGGATGTCAGAAGAGACTCGGAAAGTTGCTCTTGAACAGACAGTAGCCAAGCTGAAAGAAAGAAATGAAGTAAAAGAGATGAACACAAGATTTCAAAGGGCAGCTTGAAAAGACAAAGTACTATAATGAAATGTGCAATGACCTGGAGACAGAGAATCAATAGGGAAGAACACATTTGGCATTTCTCAAGCTGAAACAACTGAAGAAAAGAACTAGGGCTTGAGTTTCAGTACTAAAGAATTCTACCGAGGAAATATTAAATGACACAAGAAGCATCAAAAAAGATGGAAGGAATACACTGTGTCGCGATGACAAAAAGAACTGATGGATATTCAGCCATCTCAGGGGGCAGCCTATGATCAAGAATCAATGATACTGAAGGAAATCATCAAAACTGCACCGAAAACACTGGTGAAAAACAAGGCTCCAGGAATTGATGAAACAACAATTGAGATGTTTCAATAAACCAAAGCAACACTGGAAGTGCTCACTCATCTATGCCAAAAAATTTGGAAGACAGCTACCTGGCCAACCAACTGGAAGAGATTCATATCTGTACCCTTTCCAAAGAAAGATTATGCAACAGAATGTGGAAATTATTAAATATCATTAATTTCACACAAAGTTAAATTTTGCTGAAGATAATTCAACATCTGTTACACCAGTACATCCACAAGGAACTTCCAGAAATTCAAGCTGGATTCAAAAGAGGATGTGGAACAAGGAATATCATTGCTGACATCAAACGGATCATGGCTGAATGAAAAGAATACCAGAAAGATTTTAACCTGTGTTTTACTGACTATGCTAAGGCATTCAACTGTGTAGATAATAACAAATTTTGAGTAACATTATGAAAAACTGTAATTTCAGAATACTTAATTGTGCTCATGAGGAATTATACTTAGACCAAGAGGCAGTCATTGGAACAGAACATGAGGATACTGCATGGTTTAAAAGCAGGAAAAGTGTGTACCAGGGTTGCATCCTTTCACCATACTTATTCAGACTGTATGATGAGTAAATACTCCAAGAAAGCTGTACTGTATAAAAAAGACATAGCGTCAGGACTGGAGGAAGACTTATTAACAATCTGCAACAATATGCAGATGACACAACGTTGCTTGCTGAAAGCAAAGAAGACTTGAGTCACCTACTGAAGATCAAAGACCTCAGCCTTCAGTATGGATCACACCTCAACACACACAAAAAAAAACAAAAATCCTAACCACCAAGCCAAAAGACAACATCATAGTAATTGGAGAAAAGATTGAAGTTGTCAAGGATTTCTATTTATTTGGAGCCACAATCAATACCCATGGAATAAGTAGTCAAGAAATCAAAGGCAAATTGCTGCAAAAATATCTTTGACGTGTAAAGCACAAAGATGTCATTTTCAGGACTAAAGTATGCCTGACCCAAAGTTATGGTGTTTTCAAATGCCTCATGTGCATGTGAAAGCTGGACAGTGAGTAAGGAAGACTGGTAAAGAATTAATGCCTTTGAGTTAGGGTGTTGGCAAAGAATATTGAATAGACCATGGACCGCTAGAAGATTAAACCAATTGTGTTGGCAGAAGCACAGCCAAAGTGCTCACTGGAAGCAAGGATGGTGAGATTTCATCTCACATACTTTGAACAGGTAAGGGAGCAGTCCTAGGAGCACAATATCATGCTTGATAGAGTAGTGGGTCAGTGAAAAAGAAGAAGACCCTCAGCGAGATGAATTGACATAATGGCTGCAACAATGGGCTCAAGCATAACAATTGTCAGGATGGCACAGGACCAGGCAGTATTCAGTCATATTGTACATAGGGTTGCTATGAGTTTAGAATCAACTCGATGACACCTGCCAACAACAATTCAATCCATGATAGCAGCCCTAGAAGACCACTGAAATATCAAATAAATGAGCACTTCAGTAAACAAATATTTAAGTGATATCATTCATGAAAGAGCTGTGTGGACCATAATGCGACATAAAATTATCAGTGTGTTCTTTTAGTGACTGTCTCAGAGCCAACACCAAACCAAATCTGTTGCCATCAAGTCAATTCCAACTCACAGCAATACAGAAGAACTGCCCCCAGAGGGTTTCCAAGTCTGTTAATCTTTGCAGAAAGGAGACCTGGAGGCACAGTGGTAAAGCACTCAGCTGCTAACTGAAAAGTCTAGTCATTCAAATCTACCACATACTCCACCAGAGAAAGATGTGGCAGTTTGCTTCTGTAAAAGATTACAGACCTACAAACCCTTTGGGACAGCTCTACTCTGTGGTTATGAGTCAGAATGTGGTTATGAGTCAAAATCAACTCACTGGTTATAGGTCTGGTTTCATTTTGGAATCTTTCTGGAAGCAGAATGCTACATCTTTGTCCCATGGAGCAACTACTGTTAGCAGCCAAGCACTTAACCACTGAACCACCAGGGCTCCTTGACTAAGTCTCAGGTTCTACTAATACCATTATGGTTTATAGCCTACTTTTAACAAAGAAGGAAATTACAAAAGGAACAGGAAACTTTTTTGGTATTTGTTATAGATCTGTTCATTATCTTAACTGTGGTGATGGTTTCATGGGTACATACATATGGCAAATTATATCAGATTGTATGCTTTAAATGTCTGTGTAACTATTGGTCTCTACCCATCTGGAACCAAAGAGAAAGAAGGACATTAAAGACTTAAAGAAGAACTAGTATACAGAATCAGTAGTCTACAGCACCTACCTTAGAACCAGAAGAGCCAGATGATGCCCGGCTACCACTACTGCCTGTCTCAACCAGACACTTAATAGACAATCCCAGAAAGAATGGGAGAAAAATGTAGAATAAGACTCAAATTCCTTAAAAAAGGGCCACACTTACTGGACTGGTAGAGAGACTGGATGAACCAGTGCAGCTATTGCTCAGAGATACTCTTTAAACTTGAAACTCAAATGACTTCCAGAGGTTACCCTTCAGCCAATGGAAGATTGGCCAATAAATGACAACACCCATGAAGACCGTATTCCTTCAAATAGATGAAATCAAATGGTAACCATTTACCCTACCACAAAGCTGAGAAGGCAAGAAGGGACAGACAGTAAAGTCAGATGAATGAAAACAGAACCACCAAAATGGAAATAACAAGAATACTGGTATACTGTGGAGAATGTAACCAGTGGAAGTGAACAATATGTATGGAAATTGTTAAACAGGAACCTAATTTCTATGTAAACTTGCACCAAAATACAACTACTAAATAAATATCTGTGTAGTGCTGGGGAAATAAAAAACCTTGCCAACAAAAAAAGGCCCTCTGTCGATACAGAAGAGAGAAAGCACTCTTGACTATTGAGGATGCAATCAGATCCCATGCACGCAGGTCACCTGCCAGAGACTACAAAACTTGGACAGAATGTTACACATTTTATGCAGTAACGTAGAACAGTGAAAATTGGTTTTATCTGCTTGAGAGGCAAACAGATGCCCCTCATGATAGTCTCCTAGACAGCTTATGAGAGGTGCCTGAGTTCATTTAGAAGGAATGTGCTTAGGGTTCCAAGTGTCAAACGGCCTTCGCCTTTGCATTGTAAAATCTAAAGATTAAAACCCAAACAACAACAAAAAACAGTGCTGCCACATCAATTCCAGCTCATGAAGAACCCACATATCACAGAGTAGACCTACTTCAAAGAGTTTTCCCGGCTGTAATCTTGTACCAGAGCAGACTGCCAAGCCTGGTAAAGGGTGCCTTTCTCCCACAGTGCCATTGTGTGGGTGTGAACCACGGATCTTTAGGATGCAGGAAATTCAGTTAGTAGCCAAGTGTAAACTGTCTGGATATCACTCAGGGACCTGTGATTAGTCAACTGCCTTAGGGCCTCTGTTGTCTCCACAGCAAGCTGGACGTTACAGGACCACATCCACATGACCTTTTTTTTCCTTTTTCTATTTTAAAATGTTGTTGTTGAGAATATACACAGCAAAATACACACCGATTCGACAATGTCTTCATGTACAATTTAGTGACACTGATTACATTCAAGTTATGCAGCTACTCTTACCTTCATTTTCTGAGTTGTTCTTCCCCATTAATGTAAGCTCACTGTTTCCTATGGTTCCTGTTCTCATCTTTCAGGTTGCTGTTGTCACTTTGATCCCATATAAATAGGTCTTGAAAGCTGCCAAATCCCGTCACCCACAAAGACCTCTGTGAGCAAAGCCACAAGCCTCTGTGATGGAAGGCGGACGCATCTCACCCCTGACATATTTCTGGCTGTATATTTTTCATCCTAATTAAACTCTCCTCAAAAATACCCCCTGATCTCCCGGCACAAGGACAAACGCTGAGCCCGGGAATGCCCAGCCTGGGAATGCCCAGCCCGGGAATGCTAAGGCCAGCCCAGCCCCACTGACTTCCCCCAGCTGCACATCCCCCTCCATGTGCAAAGAATTACCCTTCTTAGAACAGTTTAAGAAAGGCATAGGGTGGGGAACGATAGGTGTTTACTGTCCCCACAGGAAGAGATAAAATAAAGAGCAAAGTAGGAACAAATAGGGATTATAACCTTTAGACCCCTCCTCCTGTACCTTTTAACCTTGAGGTAGAGGTAGGGCTGATTGAGATGGGGGCATAATTTTGTTTTCACTGTCAATTACCACCACAATACACTTGTCCCGGGCCATTACCTAGAAGGCCCTAATGATTAATATGTAAAAAGACCACTTGTCTTGGGCCATTATCCAGAAGGCCCTAATAATTAACATGAAAAAAAGGAGACCACGAGTTATAGGCTTCATTTTAGCCAATAGCTTATGTGGTCAGGGGGCAGGGTAAAAATCACGTCACCTCAAGTTAGCCAATAGCTTGTGTGGTCAAGGGGCAGGGTGAAAATCACATCACTTCAACTATGAAAATAAGGACAGACCTTTTCGGGCTGCCATTTTTCTCCAAAAACTCTTTCCTGTCTCTCTCAATTCATTTCATCGCCAAAGCCATTTCCCTCCCTCTGTGGGGCCCCCAAAAAGTTGTCGGGGCTGGCTCCTGGCAGAAAGTGCAGTGCTTGAGACAGGCATTCTTTACTGTTAAGCTAAACCATCATTTGGTTTTAAGAAGGCTTCAAGGGATATTTTTGGTTTAAGTTTCAAGATCATCTCAGGACAACAGTTTCAGGAGTTTATCCTCTATGGCTCCAGAAAGTGTACAGTCCATGAGAATTTGAAATTCTGCTGTGCATTTTTCCCTTTTGATCATGACTCTTCTCTGAAATCTTTGATCAAACTGTTTAGTAACAGTAGCTGGCCAGGCATCATTCCAGTTGGTCTGGTCTCATGGTAAAGGATGCAGGTGTTCATGGGGGCAACTAACTATACATTCTTTATCTTCTGCCTATTCTTCGCTCTCCTTCCTGTGTTGATCCAGGTGAACAGAGACCAAATGTCATGCTTTGGATGGCTGCCTGCAAGCTTTGAAGACCCCAGGTACTATGCAGTGAACCAGGGGATAGAACAGAAGCACTAAGTATATTATTAGGCCAGTTAATTATGAAACCATGACCTTAAACTTTCAAATCAAGAAACTAAATCCCATGAGGTGTTTGGTTGTATATGAGCAGCCATATATTTGTGTGTGTGTGTGTGTGTCATTTTTCTAAATATATCCATCACAAAACTTTTGCCAATTCAGCTTATTACAGGTATAAAATTTACTGGCATCAATTGCAATATTGGCTGTGTAACCATACTGTTAATCAATGCTGTTTTTCCATCACCATTAATCACATCCCCATCCCCTGACCCCTAATGTCCCTTTATGTCAAGTATAAATCAGTGATGCCAAGGCATTAAATGCTCTGCTCCATCTCTCCATCTCTGGGCCATGGACTTCTGGACCCTCAAACTAGCCTGGTAAGGCTAGAAGTGAGGTGGACACAAAAAGTGTTACTCTGACCACTGCCAGACTTGGTAAACCCAAGTGACTGTTTCAGAGAGAGTTCTGACCTTTCTTATCCTAGCTTTCCCCTGGGGCAGAAACCACAAGCCTGTAGTAAGCCAGTCACCACTACTTTCAGAACACCAAAGGGCAAGATCATTCCTATTTATTAATAGCCAGTGTAGACTGAGACCTCATAAAAATCGAACGCCTATGATCATAAAAAGACTTTATACAAAGAATAAAAAGACAACCTATAGAATGAAAAAAAACCTTTGGAAACAACATAACCACTAAGCATCTAATCTCTAAAATACATAGAAAACTTCTACAACTCCACAACAAAAAGACAAACAACCCAGTGAAAAAAGTACATGAACAGACACTTCACAGAAGAGGAAATCCAAGGAGCCAACAAATACTTGAAAAGATGTTCAAGATCATTAGCCATTAGAGAGATGCTCATCACAACAATAATGTGAGACCACCTCGCCCTGGCTGAAGTGGCACTGATGAATAAAAACAGCCAACAGTAAATGTAGGAGACGATGCAGATGTCGTGAGCACCCAGAAAATGTCGGGGGTCACAAAAGGAAAATAAGTAAACTAACAAGGCTTGGGGCCAGTAATAAGTTTTATTTAATCAATCCACACATTTACACTTAAGGGGGGGGTTGGATGGGAGGTACTAGCACCAGGACATAAAGCACTCTTATTTATATTACTTTAGAACTCTTATCTACATTTACAGTTAGTTGGGAACTCTTATTTACATTAGTTAAGACACCAGGTTCCACTGGGTCCCATGTGGAATGCAGCAGTCAAGTCATAACATTAGTACATCAACACACTCACTTCCCTAAAATTGGGGTTCACTCTAAGGAATTTAAGGATTGGCTGTGCCCTCACCATTCTGATGTCAGGAGAATTCGAAGTAGAATTCTTAATGATGACAGGATGCCTCCGAGGTGAAGCAGGCAGGAACACAATACCAGGCTCATACACTAACAGAAGACTTGTCCCAGTCACTAGGAGCAGCCCATTCAGATGTCAGGAGAATGTTAAGGTGTCTCAGAGGTAGAACTGCCAATAGGGACAGCACAGGGGACTCAGGCAGCAACGGGAAAACAGTCACAGCCACTGGAACCAACCTTTGATGGCAAGCAGATGAGGTCCCAGGATCAGGTTACAGCACAGCAAATTAGCAGACGAAGACACTCAGGAGGAGTTGGGGCCCCAGGCCTTTGAAGACCAGGCACAGTAACAGACCCAGGGCACAGACTCCTAGAGGGAGACTCCACCCCCAGGCCTTCGAGGATGAGGCAAACAAGGTCAGGGCAGCAGACCATGGGCACAGATCCCAGGAGAGGACAGCTGCACCCCAAGTCCAGAGTGCTGGGTTTTGTTTGCTTTGTTCTGGTTGTTAGCAGTCAGTCCATAAGTCTTATCTTCTGGTACCTCAAGTTGTTGACTTCTTTCTGATTGATTATGGTCTTTATCATCTTTCTGACCATCTGCGGCCATGTCCATCTGGCAGTTGTTTTTCTTACTTTCATTTCTTTACCATGACTTTGTATTTTCTCACCGTCTTACTTAGCTTAAGCAAGGCCATTTTGTTTTAATAGTTTAGCCAATTTTAACTTACATGTATGACAAGACTCTACTATATATTCTATTTTCACATATACACACACATATATACATATGTATATGCATATGTACATACACACACATTTCCTCATTTCAGTGGAAAGACTGAAATCTTTTTCATTCCTGGTGGGGCTATAAAATGGTACAACCACTATGGAAAATAGTATGGTGGTTTCTCAGAAAAACTTGAAATAAAACTACCTATGTTCTGGAAATTCTATTGGTAGGTATATACTCTAGAGTCCTAATAGAAGTGACACAAACAGACATATGCACACCTGTGTTCACTGAAGCATTATTCATAGTAGTAAAAAAATAGAAACAGTCTAAGTACCCATAAATGGATGGATGGATTAGCAAAATGTGGTGCATACATACAGTGGAATTCTACACCACCACAAAGAACAATAATGAGTCTGCAAAACATAGTATGGATCTGGAGGACAAACTGCTGAAAGAAATAGGTCAATCATGTAAGGACAAATATTATATGATCCTACTTCTATAAGAAGACAAGAATAGACATATATACAGTGACCAATATTCACTGGTGGCTACCAGGGATGGGTAAGTGGGAAAAGGGAAATTCACTCTCTGGATTACAGATACTTGTTATTTTTGGTGATGGGAACAGTACCACAGAATGTGACTATAAAGAGATTAGCTTGACCAAAGTAAATGATGCCACTAAAAAGACACAGAGAACAAGATCTTTGAACTAAAGATTACAACATATATAATTTGGCAAGAAAAACAATAACCAACTAAGTGTATGGTCACGTATTTAGGTATACAGGCATATATGTATACAGGTAGGTATAAGTGAGTCTATGTGTGCACAGATGGAAATATCTATATGTACGTGTACATATAGATATGTATATGAACACTGATATATTCACAAAGAACATGGTTACAGATACTTCTCAGATATAACCAAACTGCTTGCAAAAATAGTTTTCTGGGTTTGAAGTCTTAGGTCCTTAAGTTTCATGTGACAACTCAGTCAACTGACACCACAGTGTTCACATTCTGCATTCTAGTAAGCTCTGCAGCTTCTGGGATCTTAAAAGTTTGCAAGTACAACTACATAAACAGCTCAAAGGATAAGAATCACCTAACTTTGTCAATTAATGCAGAAAAGGCATTTGACAAAGCCCAACACCCATTTGTGCTAAAAACTCTCAACAAAATAGAAATAGAGAGGAAATTCCTCAGTGCAATAAGGGGCATCTACCTGAAGTCAACTGCCTACATAATCATGAACAGAGAGACTGAAATAATTCCCCTTGAAAATGGGAATTAGACAGGGATACCCAATCTTACCACTTATATTCAACATTGTACTAAAGGTTCTAGACAGAGCAATTAGACAAGATAAAGAAATAAAGGCCATCTGCACTGACAGAGAAGAAGTAAAACTCTTTCTATTTGCAGATGATATGATTGCATATGCAGAGGATACTGAACAATCCATAAATAAACTACTGGAACTAGCAGAAGAGTTTGGCAAAGTATCAGGATATATGATAAAAATAAGTAAATCGTAGGATTCATTTACACCAACAAAGAGATCATCCAAGAAGAAATCATCAAATCAATACCATTCACTATACACACCAAGAAGATAAAATACCTAGGAATAAATCTAAACTATGAAGAGAGAACTACAAGACTTTACTGCAAGAAACCAAAAGAGACTTACATAACTGGAGAAACCTACCCTGCTGATGGATACAAAAACTTAACATTGTGAAAATGTCTATTTTATCCAAGGAGATCTACATATACAATGCAATCCCAATACAAATTCAAGTGTCATTTTTTAATGAGATGGAGAAGCAAACCACCAACTTTGTTTGGAAAGGGAAAAAACCCTGGATACGTAAAACACTACTGAAGAAGAGGAACATAGTGGGAGGCCTCACACTGCCCAAACTTAGAACCTATTACACTGCCACAGTAGTCCAAACAGCCTGGTATTGGTACAAAAAGAGACATATAAACCAAAGGAACAGAGTTAAGAGCCCAGAGATGCCACCATCCTCTTATGAACAGTTGATATTAGACAAAGGCCCTAAAATTGTAAACTGTGGTAAAAACAGCCTCTTTAACAAATGGTCTTGGCAAAATTGGACATCCATCTGCAAAAAACTGAAACGAGACCCATACCTCACACCTTACACAAAGACGAACTCAAAATGAATCCAAGACCTAAACATCAAACCTAACACAATAAAAGTCATGCAAGAAAAAATAGGGCCAACAATGGAAGTTCTAAGACACGGCTCAGACAGACCACAGAACTGGAGAAACAAAGCGTGATCAACAGAAGAGAAAATAGATAATGGGAACTACTAACAATCAAACACCTTTGCTCATCCAAAGACTTTATCAAAAGAGTCAGAAGACTAATCTACTGAGTGGAAAAAAAATATTTGGCAACTGATCTCCATAATCTACAAGATACTGCAAAACATCAACAAGAAAAAGGTAAATAACCCAAGTAAACGATGGGCAAAGGGGATGAACAGAACTTCACCAAACAGGACATCCAGCAGCCAAAAGACACATGAGGAAATGTTCACAATCATTAGCTATTAGATAAATCCAAATCAAAACTACAGTAAGATACCATCTCACCCCAACAAGGGTGGCCATAATCTAAAAACACAAAACAACAAGTGGAAAGGCTGTGGAGAGACTGGAACTGTCCTACACCAATGGTGGGATTGCAAAATGGTACAACTTCTAAGGAAAGCAATTTGGCATTTCCTTAAAAAACTGGAAATAGACATACCATTTGATCCAGTAATCCTACTGCTCAGAATATATCCTACAGAAACAAAAGCTGTCACACAAACAGATACATGCACACAAATGTTTATTGCAGCGCAGTCCACAAATGCAAAGAGATGGAATCAACTTAGATGCCCATCAACAGATGAATGAATAAACAAACTATGGCACATATACTCAATGGAACACTATGCAATCATAAAGAACAGTAATGATTTTAGGAGACATGTCATAACCTGGTTCAACTGGAAGATACTATGCTGAGTGAAATCAGTCAGTGACAAAAGGACAAATGTTGTATGAGACCCCTGCTATAAGGACTTAAAATAGACTTCTGTACAGAAGAAAAGACTGACAGCTACAAGGTTGGGGAGGGAGGGAGAGGGTTGGTCATAGATTAGAAGTTGATAGAAATTGGTCAGGTGAAAGCAGTGACAGCACACAGTAAAAAGTAGATCAACTTAATTGGACTTCACCATAAACTGAAAGCTCTTCTAATCTCAACGCAATATTGCAAAGACACACTAGCAGGGGCAGGGGTCTGGGGACCATACTTTTAGGGGACATCAAGGCCAATTGGCATAACTAGCCTATTGCTAAGAGAGTCTTATGCACCCCATATTGGTGAGTTGTGTCTGGAGTCTTAAAAGCTAGAAAGCTGCCATCTGAGGTACACCGAATTGTTCCAACTCATCCAGAACAGATGATGACTGAGAACACCAAAGAAACAAAGAAAGAAGAGCCCAGGAGAGAGAGGACTCATGTGAATGGGAGACTGTATCAACATGTGACCAGAAGGACAGATGGTGCCCAGCCACCGCCGAAGACAGCCATGAAGGGGCACACAATGTTAAGTCCCTGTAGCAACATGAGACAAAGAGGGTACAGCTCAAGAACTCTACTAGAAGACCACAGTTGATGGTCCGATGGCCTGGGGGATCCCCTGGGAGCATGGCCCCTATACCTGCTGCTGTCCTTGACCAAAAAACACTATTGAGGTCAACTCTTCAGACAAAAATGGACTTGACTCGGGGACACAATGCGACTACATGGTTGTGTACTTTATTGTTCCATGCATTTACAGGATGCTCTCCTACTGGTCTCTTACTAGATGGGAGAGAAGAGGGTGGGGAGGAGGGTACAGGACAATGTTAAGAGGGTACAAGTATAGAACAAAAAAGAGCTGTGCTGTCACCAGGCAAGTAGAGCAGAAGGAGCTGCAGATAGGTGGGCATCAAAATTGATTTGGATTGTATACTTACACTTAATCACAGTAAAAAAAAAAAAAAGTTTGCAAGTAACTATCTAAGATATAACTATTGTTTTTTATTTATCCAGAGCAAAAGAGAAAGAAGGAAACTAACGTGTCAGAGAAGAAACTAGCCTACAGGGCTAACAGCCTGTACAAGCCACAGACTCATCTACCCTGAAATCAGAAGAATTAAATGGTGCCCAGTTACCACTACCAACTATTTCAATTAGGGCCACAACAGATGGTCCTGGATACAATGGGAGAAAAATGTGGAACTGAATTCAAATTCTTAAAACATATAAATTTGAGATCTTAAAAGCTAGCAAGCAGCCATCAAAGATACAGCAATTGGTTCTAACCCACCTGGAGCAAAGGAGAATGAAGAACACCAAACATATAAGGAAACTATGAGCCTAAGAGACAGAAATGGCAACATAAACCATGGACTCCATCAGATGGAGACCAGAAGAACTACATAGTGCCCAGCTACCACCAACGACCACTCTGACAGAGAATACAACGGAGAGTTGCTGATGGAGTGGGAGGGAAGTGGGGTGCAGAACTCAAATTCTAGTAAAGAGACCAAACTTCACAGCCCAACTGAGACTGGAGGTATCCCAGAAGACACTGCCCCCGGATTCACTGTTAACTTGGAACTAAAACCATTCCCAAATCCAACTCTTCAGACAAAGATTAGACTGGACCATGAGACATAAATGATACTACTGAAGAGCGTGCTTCTTAGCACAAGAAGATACATGAAACCAAATGGGAAGCTGCTGTCCACAGGCAACATGAGAAGGCAGAGGGGGAAAGGAGCTGGCTGAACAGACATCAGAAACATGGGGTGAAGAGGAGTGTGCCGTCACATTGTAGGGAGAGAGTAACTAGGATCATATAACGATGTGTATGTTTCTCTATGAGAAACTGACTTGAACTGTAAACTTTCACTAAGGCACAATTAAAAAGAAAAGTCCAGCCTTACAGGACTCATTTAGACTAGAAGCCTCCTTTATGCTGTCACCCTAAGATATGGTTTACACTTTGAAGTGAAATTATCCAAGGTCATCTTTTAACTAAATAACAGATTGGCACACAAAATGAAAGACATCATCTGTGAGTATGGGGCTCCATTAAAAAATTGTCTGTATGACATGGGGGAAAGGGAACCCAGAAGACAGAGAGACCCACGTGAATGGGTGACTACATCGACTTGTGACTGGAAGAAGCGGATGGTCCCCGGCCACCACCAGTGATAGCAGTGATGGAGCTCACAAAGTTAAGTCTCACTGGCAACACAACAAGAAAAAGGGGTGCACCCTGAGATCTCCACTAAAAGACCACAACTGATGGTCTGGGGCCTCAGTGTTCCCCTGGGAGCATGGCTCCTAGCCCCAATGCTGCCCCTGTCCATAAATCATAATGGGAGGTCCACTCTTTGGACAGCAGTGGATTGGACTTGGTGACACAGAGTGACCATATCATGTGAGTACTTTATGGTTCCATGCATCTATAGGATGTTGTCCTGCTGACCTCTAACTGGACACAGGGGAGTGAGTGGAGGGGAGAGGATAGGAGGTTGTTGGGAGGATAAGACATGTATGCAGCAGAGAGGAAGAGGGTACTGGGTGCTGTTACTGGGCGGGAAGAGCAGTGGGAGCTGCATATAGGTGGGCATGCAAATTTATATGGGAATGTACATTTTCATTCAATCATAAAAAAATTTTTTTAATTAAAAAAATAAAAATTGTCTATGTGAGACCAAAAGGTCAATGATCACTGAAAGGAAAGGTGAGAAGATAAGGATGGGGGCAGGGAAAAGAAATTGCTGGAAACAACAACCAGAGTGTAATTAATCAGAATGTTAACATATCATGAAATATATAACAATGTCACTAATGTCACTGAGTCACCTGTGTAGAAACTGTCAAATAAGAAGCTAGTTTGCTGTATATACTTTTAGTGAAAACACAATAATATTTTTGAAAAAGCCAGAGTAGAAAGCCAGCCAGCATGACTCTGAAGGCAGTGGGACTTGTATTAGAGATCTTGGAGATGCTACATGACTGCCTCCTTTGCTGTAACGTGCAGCTTATCTTCTAGGAAACAAACACGTGGTCCTGGCAGTGCTATCACTGGGAGATAACACTCTATTATCTCTGCTTCCTAGAAGAAACATAACGTTGTTACATGGTGATGATGAAGAGCCATTGGCCACAAGGGACTATAAACCACCTGCTCATTCACTCATTTATTCATTCAATATATTACTGGGTGTCTACTACATGAAGAATCCCTGAACGGTGCAAACAGTTAATACTTGAGGCTGATACCCAAAGGCTGGAGGTTCAAGTCTACCCAGAGGCAGCTCAAAAGAAGGATGTACAATCTACACAAAATCTGGCCACTGAAAACCTTGTGTAATACAGTTCTACTTTGACACACATGGCGTGGTCATGTGGGTTGGAATCCATTTGATGGCAGCTGTTTGCTTTTTTAAAATTATGTGTCAAGTGCTGTGCTAGGCATGGGGTATAATGCAGAAAACACAAGAGATACAATATAAACCTTCCTGGAGATCATAATCTGATGGGGAAAAGCAACATTAAATAATATACAAACAAACATGTATCACATGGGGAAGCTGTTGAAAAATCAGTATAGCTACTTCTGCCTCTAAAACGGAATACATCACTTATCTCTGGGAAGAGACATCTTTTTGTGATCCCCTTCTGTTTAGTTACTAATGGGGAAGGAAATCTTGCCTAAGAATTTAATCATGTTTCATAATACTTGAAACTGTGCTTTGCACTGCTGGAGATGGAGCCCCAGAGCAGTGTTTTCCTTTGTCTTTTTAAGCGGGCACCACTATGATTCTTAGAACGTGAAAAGGTTGTCCTGGAACCAAGTTGGGTGACACGTGGAACCTCCACTGCTCAGTATGAACAGAAAATAAGAAATAGGGTAATGGAAACCAGAGGGTAACCCTGATGAGAAGGGAGCATCCTGAAAGTTGAAGATGAGAGGCTAAGGACTCAGCTGGCAACGAGGAATACAAAAATCTCCCGAGGGAGAAGGTATTTAAGATGTGGAAGAATGGGAGTGTCTAACAATCAATTCTGACGTTTTTGCTCTATTGTTCTGTAAGATGTGTGCCATCAAGTTGATTCCTACTCAAGACAACTCTACTGGACAGAGTAAAATTTCCCCATAGGGTTTCCTACGCTGAAATCTCTACGGGAGCAGATCATCAGATCTTTTCTCCCGCAAGGCTGCTAGTAGGTTCCAACTACCTACCTTTCAGTTAACAATCGAGCACTCAACCACTGCACCACCAGGGCTCCTTAACTCTCCTCTTGAGTAAAAGTCTACCATATCCCAAAGTCTGATTCCTTGGAGCCATCCAGGGAGTAAGTATTCAGTGTTTGGACAGACACAGCAGGACACAGAGAACAACCATATGCTATGAGACATAGCAAAACTGGCAGAAAATTAAAACGTGATGCTTGAGAGCCACCTAAGTCCTGTGTGAGCCCCAAGAGATGCTGGGGGTGTTACTCAGTATCTCCTTGTAGGTAGGGTATAAAAGGAACTTGCATTTGAATCCTAAGGGGTAGGCCAACCCCACGGGGTAAAAGATTTGTAACTATCCAGAAGACAGATATCTAGAGTATGTAAGTTAGCCCCATGAACTTCGCAGCCCACAGGTTTTCCTCTGGATTAAACCCGACTGGGTCCAGTCAGCCTTTTTTCTCAGCATTGCTCACTGAAGTTCCTACTTTCTTGCAGATAAGACATATATTTTTAGGAAGTGGTTTTTCTTTCTTATCCTTTTCTGGTGCTTTCTGAGATTTATCACATTAAAAGGATTAAGGGAAGAAAAAACAGGTATAGAAAATAGGCAAGGGAGAGCCAACTGAAAGCCTCATTGGAATCTTGAAGTGAATGAAGCAATGAAATACAATAGTTTAGAGACAGAGCAGTAAATTTATCTTAATGACAGCTGAATAATTTTGGAAAAGGATAGCAACAGTGGTTGCATAACTTGATGTTTCAGACATTAAAAAAAGGACTTGAAATCTACAGTTGAAAAACACACTATGAAATATATTCTAGCAGTGCTATTGTTGTTAGTGGCCATTGAGTCAGCTCTGACTGTAGGCACCTTCTGTCCAACAGAACAGAAAGTTTCTCCGTCCTGTGCCATTTTCGTCACCACTGTGTATCTGAGCCCTTGTTGTGACAATCGTGTTGTCAATCCATGTCACTGAGGTTTTCCTTCATTTTTTGATGACTCTCTACTTCGCCAAAATATAAAAATGAAGAAATTGTGGACAAAAGATCAAGTAGGCAAAAAGAACAGGTAGAAAGCTAAAAAATGTTTGTGAACATAGAAAAATAAAGGTAAATATGAGATCATATAAAAATAAGAAAGAAGAAAAAACTGAAACTGCAAAATTTCTAGAACACGTTAATAGTGAAGATACCATGTCAAAACCTACAGCACAACTGAAGAAATGGGACAATTCAGTCCCTTGGAATTTTTTTTTTTTTTTTTGGTCTCTTTCCTACTTACTAGTTTGGGTAGATAGTGTCTATCTTAGTGCCTGAGGTCTTAAAGCATGGTAGTGGTCATCCACGGTGCAACAAATGATCTCTATTTGCCTGGAGCAGCAGGGAAAGGAGTCAAGAGTCAGAGCAGGAACTGGAATGTGTGCATAATTGCCTGCATGAACATTAGTGCCTCCTCTGCAATGAGACCAGAAGGACTGGATGGTACCAAGCTATTATTACTGAATGTTTTGAACAAAGACTCTACAGAAGAATTCTGATCAGTGGGGGCAAGAGTATAGCAGAATTTAAAACATTTCATGAACCTAGACTTTCTGGAGCCACTGAGGCTGAGTGAACCCCTGCAACTATTGCTCTCAGTTAATTTTTAAACCTTAAACTAAAAATATTTCCTTAAGTCTTCTTTAAGCCATAATAGCTTAATCAATAAAGTATGGCTGTCTTAAGCACTGTATTCTTTTAATGAATCATCCAGATGTAATCAAATTGACAACAACTCGGAAGGTTGGATGAGAAGTTTAGGGGGCAGTGAGTTTGTTAATGGCAATAGAATAATTTAGAAAAGGATGGAAGAATGGTTACACAACTTGAAAGATGTAATCAATGTCACCATTTACAGTAGAAACTGTAGAATTGGTGTACATTTTGCTGTGCACATTTTCACCAAAAAAAAAAAGATTAAAAAATCAGAGTGAGTAGTTAACAAAAACAAAAGCACAAGCTAATGTGTCATGTGTAATGTTGGAAATACTTCACAGTAATTTTTAGATTTGTTAACTGTATTAACACAACACATAAGAATAAGGATGCTATTTATGTACTGTTGGAAACTCTGGTGGTGTAGCGGGTTAAGTGCTATGTCTGCTAACCAAAAGGTTGGCAGTTCAAATCCACCAGGCGCTCCTTAGAAACTCTATGGGGCAATTCTATTCTGACCTCTAGGGTCACTATCAGTTGGACTGACTCGACAGCAGTGGGTTTGGTTTGGTTTTTTAGTATGTACTGCTATGAAAAGACCTCCAGGATATACTGTTAAGTGAAAAATGCAAACACAGAATCCTATATTTAATAATCCTGCCTTTTGTGTAAGAAAACAGTGTGGAGCAGAAAGCAAAATAAAAATGTGTGTTCATGTGTCATGTTTTGTAAAAAGAGGAGACTAGAAATATGTAAGTAACATAGAAAGCTAGTATCTACGTGAGGATTGGGGCAGATAGGGTAAATGGGGGCATATGGTTTCTGAGTGAAAACTTATCATTTTGATTTCTAAGTTAGGAGAATATATCACCTATTCAGAAAGTAAAATATAATTTTTTAAAAATCTTAAAAAGTCAAGGCCACTTTAATTGCTTTAATAAACATATAAAACCTTAAGTAGCTACTAAGCGTTACATCTCACAAACAAAATTTGTTAAATGTTTATAATAAAGCATACAAGTAATTTTTTAAAAGATAGGCACTGAACCCTGGAGGATAAGCTCGGTAGCAGTCTGCAATGCCACAGGATTGAAAAACCACCCTGCCCTGAAGCAGATATGATGGTACAGGCTTCCTTATTCACGGCCAGACTGAGGTCTCTGTCTCCAAAGACAGAGGGTGATCTGTGATACCCTAAGATGGAGAAGGGGACCTTGTGCCAGTGAGGACTGTGAGGGCGGTACAGTGGCAGGAGGCATGGTCAGTGGCCTTGGTTACAGACCTGGAAGGACAAAATCCTGATCATCAGCGCTGTCTCTTAAGTGGATGTGGGAGAGTCCTAACTGGGTGCAAAAGACCTATACCTAGCACCTGCACTTGCACCCTAACTACCTGGGTAAATGCTTGACCTGCTCATGCCAAGAAAGCCCCACCTTCAGATAACAGGCAAATCAAGAAAACATATGTAAATCAAGTTTTAGTTCCCATTCAGTAATTTTACACCTACACTAGAAGCTGCTAATGAAAGTCTCCCTAATATCCCACCAGAGCCCTAGGGGCACAGAAGTAAGAACTAGGCAGTTTAAAGCTACCAGTTGCCCTTGGAAATCCTATGGGGCAGTTCTACCCTGTCCTACAGCACTGCAGAACGCTGGAATTGGCTCAAAGGCAATAGGTTTTAACATCCCACTTGTGTCCCATTAAGCCTTACCAATGTGCAGCAGGCCAGCTCCAAGCTGTCTGAATGCTTTTTCTGGGGGCAGAAAGATCCAAGGAATTTCCCACCTCACTGACGAGAGTAAGGATAAAATCCCTCATCTCTCTCAACGGTCAGATAATTGTGCACTAGTCCCCAGAGGCCCCCAGAGGGACTGAGCTCCCTACCCACAGTGGTAATTGACTGCTTAACTTCTTCCTCAGTTCAGTTCCCTGATATTTCAGTGTTTCTAGGGGTCACTTTCCATATTAACCATTTGCATATAATCCTTACGTCCGGCTCTGCTTCTCAGGGATCCACATGTACCCATGACCTATGATGCTTGTTTTGATGAAGGAAGCAAGTACCACCATCCCTGGTGGGCATGCAGGGAGACAGACATTATGTGGGGGACAAGAGATGGAAGCCTCCCAAGAAGCTTCATAGGGTCCCTGGCCATGAAGGCTGAGACCACCATCCAGAGAGACACTCACAGGGGCAGACGTGCATTAATCAAGCTCATGGAAACACAGCATAAAATCACACAGCCTAAATTTTTAATTCCAAATGAGAAGGATATGACATTGACGCCAGGCCACTCTCACCCTCTAAAGACAAAGGAAGCCAGGGTTATCTGGAGGCACAGGGTCACAACATACGAAACAGCAGAACGCCCTGCAGAAGCATTTTTCTGACATGCAGTGGGGCTTGACCCCAAACAGGCCTCATTGACAAAATCCTCATGGATGCAGATGCAGGGCCTGTCCCCCGACCCCCTGAAATGATTGCAGGTTAGAGGAGAGGTGGGCTGAGTTCCGGGCAGCTTACCCTCACAGCGACGGCACACTAGCAGCTAGCAGAGGCATGTGGGAGGCTGGCTGGCAGGAACCGAGAGAGGGGAGCACAGAGACGAGCAGCAGGCCCAGGGCAGGGTCTGAACAGTCATCACTTGCTCTAGACACATGATGCTCTATGATTCTACTAAACCTGAGCTCAGGCAGAGCCCTTGCCTCCCCGTGGTCCAGTCCCCTGTCTTCCACCTGTCCCATTCACTTGTCCTATGCGTGGTGGCACATCAGGGCTGGGTACAGGTTGAATAGGAAGCAGATGTCATGCCTCAGTTGATTGTGTCTGTCCTCTGTCCCCTCTCCTGCCCTCTCAGGAGTCAGAGGGGCCAAGCAGCACTGAGCTCCTTCTCCAGACCCTGGACAAACTGGTCATTGAGGAAGAGCAGTTGCCCATGGGGCAGGAAACGGGTGAGGATGGCCTCCACACGGTCCGTCCGCAGCAGGAGGTTGGCACCAGGGGAGAGCAGGCGGAGGTGGTCAAAGAGGAAGCGTGCCAGCAGCCGGAGAGTGCCCTCAGCCAGTAGTAGGTTCTCATGGGCATCCAGCACCAGTGCAAAGCCTAAGGAGAGAGCACCTAGCCAGACCACTGTCCGTGGCTCCTGGAAAGGGTTCCCCGCTGCCAGGCGGAAGGCCCCATGTGGGGCCTCATGGAAGGACACTGACTCATCCGAGGATTGGGGTGGCAAGTCCACAAGGGAACGGCCAGATGCCTGTTGTTGCAGCTGACACATGGACTCCACCTGCCTGGGGAAAGCGGGCAAATCAGGCCAGCAGTAAAGGACCCGGTGAGGCCACCACCACAGCACCCCCCTACACATCCACATCTGTCCTTCTCAGAACCATCTCTGGAGCTGGGAGCTACCACTATCCCTTTTCTCAGATGAGGAAAGTAAGGCCCAGAGAGATTAAGCGATCTGCCCAGGGCCACAGACACTCCATATGGCCCAGTGAATGGAGGACACAAAGACAGCTTCTGGGGCTGGAAAGGACACCTGGCCAGAAGATCCTGCCTTACCGCTTCACAGAGGCCTCCTCAACATACAGACAAGCAGGCAGTAAGAAGTGGCATAAAAGATACCACCCAGCCTGATCTGTTCCACCTCTTCTCCCTTTGAAATTCACCCTCTGATCCTTCCCAAACTTCCACTTGAACAGGGTGGCTTTAAAGGTATTTGCTTGGCTTCCTGAGCTACAGAGAAGGAAGGAAGCCAAGAACAAGAAGGAAATGGCAGGAGCTGGCACAAGGTGCCCCATGACCCTCCCCATCCTTTATCCCACATCCCTTTTATCTCCCTTCCCTCCCCCACATAGAACAGAGGGACCCGGAGATTCTGGTACCTGCTAGTACCACCTGAGTCCAGGGAGCAGGGGAGGTCCTAAGGCCAGTTATCCCAGTCTGGAACTGTCTTTCCCAAACTGTGCCCTGTGGAACCCAGGCCTTCAAGAGGCTCTGAGCTTAGAGACCCCACAAACCATATTCTCCCTCCTCCTCAGAGATTCACAGAGCCACCAAACGTCCTAAAGGCCCTGATAAGCCCTGCACTGCCAAGCATGTTTAGTCTGTACCAGGGCCTACCTGCCTACACTCACATCCCAGCCCTGCCACTTTCTAGCTGCGTGACCTCTGGCAGGTTAAGTTCCTCAAGCTCTCTTCACCTCAGTTTACTCATCAGTGAGGTGGGATAACAACTGTACCTATCTCAAAAGATTGTTTCAGGATTAAAAGAGTTAGTATTCATGTTCAGAAAAGGATTCAGATCCTTCTAGTTGCTGTTGAGTCAATTCCGACTCATGGCAATTCCAAGTGTATCAGAAAGGAACTGTGCTCCACAAGGTTTTCGATGACTGATTTTTCAGAAGTAGATTGCCAGGCCTTTCTTCTGAGGCACCTGTGTGGACTCACAACTCTAACCTTATGGTTAATAGCTGTGTTATCCTTCTGTACCACCGGAGGACTCCTCAGTACCTGACTACATGCTCAGTATGTCCTAACTATCATAATACTAGTATCAGTATTATTTTTTGAAAACTTTTCATGTAATATTTATGAACAAATATGGAATACTTTTGGGAAACCCAAAACTCTGTCTTTGCTTTTTTATCCTTCCATTTCTCTGTGCTGCTCAGAAAACTACCACAGTCAGGCATGTGTCAGATGTAAGCCTAGGTCTAAGCTGGGCAGTTACCTGGCTACCGCCAAAATCTGTTCCTTTCGGAGTAGTCTATCCCTTTCAGCACCCTGTGGCCTCGGGTCATCAGGTGACTTCTCAGCACCAAAGACACAGGAGTAGAGCACTCGGCAGAAGCCCACATCCTCAGCATGTGGGGCCCTCAGGGTGTGGATAAGGAAGGCGTGGACCATGGCTCCCAGGCAGGCGCTACAGGGAAACCAGAGACCTTGGTGAGGTGAGCATGAAACCCCACTTGGGGGCACCCAAAGAAAGAATCTGGCCTAGCAGCGTCTGGGAGTATGAGCTGTCTGTCTGCCTAAACCACACGCCAGGCTCTTAGTGATGATACCTGGTTGACATCACCTCTGTTGTTCTACCAATAACCAAACCTAATGGTGTAGAAAATCAGACAACTCTACAACTTAATGCTACCAAACAAGTGGCCAGGAGTCCTCACAAATGTTAAGGATACGGGAGCCGAGAAAAAACTGAGGAACTGCCAGCTGAACATGTGTGTTCCTGGATCAGCTCCTGGACCAAGAAAAAGGTAATTTCAATAAAAGGCATTATCAGGACAAATTTGAATGTGGACTACGGGCTAGATAGGAGTTAATTTTGATCAATGTTAGTCTCCTGATTTTGAATGCAGGAGTGTCCTTGTTCTTAGAAAATGCACATCAGCGTATTTAATGGTTGTTGGTTGCCGTGGAGTTGATTCCAACTGATGGCAACCCCGTGTTTGCAGAGCAGAACCGTTCAATATGGCTTTCGAGGCCGTGACCCTTAGGAAGCAGATGACCAGCAGTCTTCCAAGGCATCTCTCGGTGGGTTCAAAGTGTCAACTATCTGGCTAGTACTCCAGCATGTAACTGTTTGCGCCACCAGGAGCTCCTATTATTTAGGGGTAAAAACCACTGCCGTCGTGTCGTCGGTTCTGACTCATAGAGACAGTATAGGACACAGCAAAACTGCCCCATATGGTTTCTAACGAGTGGCTGGTGGATTCGAACAGCGTATCTTTTGACTAGCAGCCAGCTTAATCAGCGCGCCACCAGGGTTCCATATTTACGAGTAAAAGGCAGAGTTTCTGCAACTAACTCTCCAATAGTCCAGGATGAAGAGAGAAGAATAAAGCAAATCGGGCAGAAGTGGTAAACCTTATTAAAGGGTACACAAAAATTCTTAGAATTGTCTGTAAGTTTTAAAGTATTTCAAAATAGAGATTAAATAATAATGGTATCTGAGTCTGGCGGGCACAGTGGCCAGTCGGAAGCGGGGGGTGAAAGTCAGCGGAAAAACAATAAACAGGTATCTATGCTTAAGGCTAAATCGATTTGACCAGTTCAAAACTGGTCAAACACTAAGGTTTCAGTGCGCACTCTGAGACTCTGAGCCCGGGACCCGACCCTGACTTCCAGTAACCCTCCAGGCAACGAAAGTTGTGTAATCAGCGCAAGACAACCAACAAAGAAATGGTAGCGGCCAAAACCTGACGTCACTACAGCGTGCAACCCTGATGCGCAATGTACTCTGGGGGTTGTAGTTGTTTATTCCATCCAGCCTCGCCAAAGAGGACCACCCTTTCCTGATTGTTCCGTCCCGAGCCGCGGTCTCCACGGCCTCGTACTAACCTTTCCTTAAGTGTCGGCGAGCTTCTACTCACAGGCCGCTCTACTTGGCAGCGCGATGAGCAACGGCAGCCGCTTGGCCCGTCAGCGCCTGCGCACGCTGGGTTTGGGCAAGCACACGAACAAGCGGCGCTCGGCGTAGGCGGGGCAATCAGTCTGAGAGGTGGGGCGCTGGGCATTGATTTCCGACAGCTGATCTCAGGTCCACGGCTGCCTCCTCCAAGCTGCGTAGGGCCGGGGCCTCATTGGTCCCTCCCAGAAAGAGTACGCAGGGTGCCAACTCTAAGCCGTGGGCAAACCTAACGACCAGCCACCGACTCCGGCGGCCGCGAGGGGGCGCAGCGGCCCGACCCCTACCCGGTGCGTGGAGTTTCTGGAGGAGATCCAGAAGTAGTTTCGCCGCCAGCGAGCTGGATGCGCAGCGGCTGAGGCATGTCACAGCTTTCTGAGACTTGTAGGGCCGTGGGTGTACCGAGAGCTTGGGCCGGAGCAGCTACGTTGGGGACTGAAGGTGTGGGGCTGAGTGCTGCAACTAGCCAGCTGAAATACAGAATCCTGGGTTTTGCCCCTGGAAATTATGATTCTGGAGGGGAATTGCATATTTAGATAATTTCTTGAGGGATTCTGGCTTGTGGATTCCAGCATTGGATTAAGACCGGGGCCAGGTTTGCAGTCGAAGGATTTAAAGTGTAGTTCTATCCCTATCACTAGTTGTGTGTTCCTAGCTGGTCATTTGACTTCCTGGGGCCCTCGTGAAGCCTCATAGAGTTAGTCAGGCCGAAGATCATTATTCCTTCTCATACTCCCACCTCCAATAAGCTCTCTCCTTGATTCCTTGATAGCTCGAACGAGACTATCCCAGGTAGATGTTAGGCCGCAAAAAGGCGCTGGCGGCACGAACCTCTAGGCCTTAAAGCGAGGGAAAGCCCAGATTTGGAGACTTGGCCCTGGGGTGCCTGGATGTCAGCAAGACCTGCTCGAGCCTCACTGCCAACCCTGGTGCTGTACACATGCAGGCGCGCGCACACACACACGCACAATCTCACTCCTATACCTCATGGTCTATGAGCCTGCTCTGCCTCTCTGTATGTAGCCCAGTGTTCTGTGCACTCAGAGTCCCCCACACTGGCGACTCCCTCTTCCTGAGATGTCTTTTCCTCACCAAAACCTTGGGGAAACCGTCTGGCCTGGACTGCCGGTTGGCATTTGGCTGACCCTTCTGCACCCATGGTGAGTTGATTTGGGGTAGTGATGTCTCCTGCGTGGTGCACCTGGGGTAGTATATCCATCTTCATTATAGAGGGCCATGCACGGAGCAGACCAGAGCTGATCTGAACACAGGCTTGGTGACTGAAGAAATGAAGGGCAGGGCAGGGCAGGGCAGCCCAGACAGGATCATAGGAACTAGGACCCTCCAAGAGTCCCTCAGGCCCTAGGACTTGCAACTGGGCGGGAGGGATGCTTAAGGACATGATGGGAGCTTACCAGGGAATGTGGGTATTTAGTGCCTATGTTGACCATAGATACAACATACATATGCACCTGTGGGTGGAGAAATGGGTCCCAGAGACAGTACAGAACCTCAGCCACAGGATGTGGATAATGTTGGCTCAGTAGCAACAATTTCTGCTTCTGGAGCCTCATCCCTATCTCTCTAGGCCAGGCCTGTGTCTGCCAGTTGATTACAGCTGAGAGCTGACAGAGGGCTGGGCCAGAGGATAGTTGCCTAGCCAGTCGTACCTGGCATCTGGGGACATGGTATTCAGGCTTGTAGGGGGCCAACCTTGTACAGGTGGGTGGAGGAGATAGCCCTGAATCACCTACCCTGAAGGGCAGTCAGGGACCCAGCTGAAGGTGACATCAGGAAGGACTTCCTCAGCCTAACTCTCCCCTAAAGGTTCTGTTGGGAGGCTGCTGACAGGTATACTTTGGAAGACCCCTTGTCCTTGGTCATAGGCCTCCCCTCAGAATTCCCGAGGGTGTATGTGCTAGACACCATCTGAATGTGCATTGATGCTTGTTCAGACATAATTTAAAACAACCAGCCCTGTAGCACATTTGCATGCTGACCTGCTCTGTGCCACTGCCCTGTGACCCAGCAGTTCCACCCCTGGAATATTCCTGAGCGAAGCCATAGCTCATGTCCAGCAAAACATACAGACTAGAATGTTCATAGCAGCTTTATTCTTAATTGCCCCAAACTGGAAACTAGGCAAACACCCATAAGCAGGAGAATGGATAGGTAAATTATGGTATGCTTGTAAGTGGAATACCATGCAGTGATGAAAAAAGAATAAGCTATTAATACACACAGTGTGAATGTATTTCACTCAAAGATGTGCTGGGTGAAAGAATCCAGATGCAGAAGTGTCTGTAATATGTGAGCCTGCTAATAGAAAAAGCACAAAACCAGGCAAATCTGGTCACAGGTCAGAAAGGTGGCCACCCTCAGGGAGAAATCACTTGAGGGACACAAGGGGAACCTGGGGGTCAGCTACATTCTGGGTCTTGATCTGGGTAGTGACTGGGTGGGTGTGGACTCCTAAGTGCAGTTTTCTGTATGTTTAATTAAACAAAAACTTTAAACAGAAATGGAAACTCCAGCCAGCAGGTAGCACTGTCAGCCTTCCTCTCGCTTTCATGTGACTGATGTCCATCCATGGACTGTGATGTTTCACAAAAGTTACAGTTGTTTACTTTGAAGCTTCATTTTAATCTGTGACTGAGAATGTGCTGGAATCCTTCCCCTGAACTAGAAGAACACAGGCTTGTATTTGGGCCTGACTGAGATTTTAACAGGAGAAGGACTTTGGGGCACATCCTCTCACTTGACAGATAACTAAATAAGGCTCAAAGCTGTTCCCTGAGGTGGCCAGTGTCACACAGCACAGTGCCACGCAGAAGGCAGATCATGAGAACTTCTGTGGGAGGCATGAGCTCTGCCTCCCGCAGCAGTCAGACTGGAGGTAGGACAGGCTGGAGACAGACTGGGAGGGTGGGAGGACTTGAGCAAGAGTGCACAGGGTGAGCATGTCCTGAAAGAAAGGAGAACTTGCCAGTGTCCACACATTCAGGTATACATTGCTTATTTTGCTAGGCCTGTATTCTGGGTGCTTAGAGTTTCCAGCAGGCTCTGTGCAGACAGGTGGGAGTGAAGAGAGGTGACCAATAAATTTAGGAGTGAGAGGAAACCTGGAGAAACAATCTCAGAAGGCTGCGTGGGGGAGGTGGCATCTGACTCAGGATTTTTGGAGAGGTAGAATTTTAGCAGCTGCAGCTGGCAGGAAGGGCATCTAGATAATAAGGACTAGAGTAGAGCAAACACCATGCGTGAGGAAGAACCAGCCTTTTTGGACTCAGGATCTAGTGTCCTTCCATCCTTGTGTAAAGAACCCAGGGTCCTGTCAGAAACACCTCCAAAGCCTTCCCAGCAGTGGGGCAGCGCATGAGCCTGGTCTGACATAGGAGGTAAGAACCACCTGCCTAGGTGGGGCCTCAAGAAAGCTGTAATTTCCCAAATAAGGGAGTGCCATTCCCCACCATTGCCACCCTCAGCTATCTTGAACCCCTGAAGTCAAAAGGGGATTCAAAAAGTAATGCTGAGGACAGTGAGGCAGGAAAGGGCCTGGGTCCCTAATGACTCTGCAGAGCTAAGTACCACTACTACAGCTGCCACCTCAAAGACTCTTGGTGAGTGAAAAGTGTGTATACACAATCATCTGGTTAAGCTACTGTGCAGGGGTTTCTGTTACATGCAGCTCAATGCATTCCTGGACGATGAAGTATGTAAGGTGAGCAAGGTAAGTGAATTCTGGAAGGGCTATGCAGAGCTTATTATATAGTAGGCACTCAGTGAATCAATAAATGTTGACAACCAGTAATCCAGAGGCAGAGATAGATGTTGGAAAGGCTTGATCAGCAGTGGGACAGTTGGGGCATTCTCTGTCTGGTGGCATGGTGATGGACAAGGTGAGGCTCTTGGGCTTACAAGACCCACCCTAAAGACAGAACAGTCTATGCTGACGGCAGTGTGTGTGCATGTGTTACAGTGGTAAGTCCAAAGCTTGCAGTCAGCCTGGTACACAATGGGTGCAGATGTGGGTTTGTGGGGGATATGGATTGAGAGAGTGTGTGTGTGTGAGAGAGAGAAAGAGATAGAGACACTGCCACTGCCTGTATCCACTCCTGTCTACCCACATTGGAGTCCTGGCCTGGCCTAATGCCTACTGCTGGAACATACAGTGATGATACTCAGGAAATTGAGTTCTGTTCCCCACCTAGCCAAGCCACAGCCAAGTCCGCAATTGCTGATAGGCAACCGGGCTTGGGATGCTTTGCTATAGGCCTCATTCCTCTTCCAAGCCGCTTCTCAGAGACATCACTACCAACCCTGGTTTGTGTTTACATGCCTCCAAGGATGGGAACTTACTCCTCCCATTAGTGGTTGGTTTTGTGTATGTGTGTGTGTGCGCGCACAAGTTCACTAACATGTGCATGTGCACAACAATCACCACTATCTCCAAACCTTTTCATCACCCCAAACAGGAAGTCAGTACCTATGAAGCAATAATTTCACATCTGCTCCCCACTACCTTGCTCCTGGTAACCACTGAACTCCTTTCTGTCTGATTTGCCTATTCTAGATACTTGACGTAAGTGAGGTTCCTACAATATGTGGCCTTTTATGACTGACTGACCTCACTCTGCGTAGTTTTTTCAAGGGTCATTCATGTTGTAGTGTACATAGGGACTTCAGTTCTCTTTGTATATCTATGTACCACACTAGTTACCCGTTTATCTGATGGACACTGAACTGTTTCCACCTTTGGGCTATTGTGAATATTGCTGCAGTGACACTGGTGTACAAGTGTCTAGCTGGATTCTGGTTTTCAGGTCTCTTGGGTACAATTGCTGGGTCATTTGGTAATTCTATGTTTATCTTCTTGAGGAACTACCAAACTCCTTTTCACAGTGATTATACCATATTACAGTCCCACCAGCAGTGGAGGGGATTCCAGTTTCTTCACATCCTGCCTAACAGTTTGTTGCTTTCCACTTTTTTAATGATAGCCATCCTGGTGGGGGTGATGTGATACCTCTTTGTGGTTTGGATTTGCATTTCTCTAATGACTAACCACCTTGAGCATCTTTTCTTGTGCTGATTGCCCATTTGTGTGTCTTTTTTTGGAGAAATGTCTGTTTAGCTACATCTCTGGCCCATTTTTTTAGTTGGGTTGTCTCTTTGTTATTGGTAACCCTGTGGTGTGGTGGTTAAGGTGTTACAGCTGCTGACCAAGAGATCAGCAGTTCAAATCCACCAGGTGCTCCTTGGAAACTCTATGGGGCAGTTCTACTCTGTCTGTAGGGTTGCTTTGAGTCGGGATAGACTCAACAGCAATAGGTGGATCTTTATTAATGAGCTGTAGTAGTTATTTATATATTCTAGAAGTGACACCTTTATGGGGTTCCCAAATACTTTCTTTGTCCCATTGGTTTTTTGGCCACTGGAGGCAATCTTTACTGAATCCAACTCCTCAGGCCACATAGGTCAGGCAACTACCCAGTCCCAAGTGTAGAGAGGGCAATAAGGTGGCATTAGCTGGCCCCAGGCAGTGGATTTTTTTTTAATGACTCATTGATCAAGGTATCTAGTCCTTTCTCAAAAAGCAGAATACAGAACCAAGACAAAGAGGGGATCTGCATTTCTGAAAATCCAGATGGGCTGAGATTAGGTGGATCACGTTACAGCTGGTCTAGCATAAAGTCAGGTAATTCTGGCCTCCCTATTACCCTCCCCTGGACCAACTCAGAGAAGACATCTCTCTGTGCTGAGACCCCACCACAGGGCACCCCATGGTTCCCCATTCTTTCTCCAGCATACTTTCTTCCACAGCTTCCTCCTGGCTCCCTGGACCGATGCAGCAGGCCACCATCTCCCACACTGCGCTGAACTTCTCTCCTGTGACCATGACACAGTTGCTCATCCATGTGCAGAAAGGGAAGGAAGCCCTCAGGCTGGCCCCCTTTCTTTTAATTAGATATTTTTAGGCTCATCCTTTTTACCTCTCTGGTCTGTTTTAACCCCCCACATTGGCCCTGGGTACTAACAGCTATAGCAAATGTTGGTATGCTGCATTATGCTGTAGACAAGCCCTCTTCTGAATCTTCCATGTACACCAACTTGTTTCGTCTAATCACATCCCTTTGAAGTAGTGGCTTTATTATCCCCATTTTACAGATGAAGGGACAGAGGCACAGAAAGATGAAATAACTTGCCTGATGTCATACACGTGCTGGGATTCTGATGGAGGCTACCTCTTCCATTCTGTTTGTTTCCTCTTAATCCTCTGTCCCCAGACAGCCACCCAAAGACGCTGGTCCATTCTCTCCCCATTACCTCTCCTCCCCCTTCTGCAAGCCCTGGAAGGTCATGAGCCTTTGCTTCACCCAGGCCCTGCTTAACCTCTACTACTCAACCTTCGGACCACCTTTCCAATGCCAGGTTTCATGTCCTCCTTCCCCACTACTCCCAAGGCCAGCCCAGGAGGCCCCCTTTCCCCAGCACTCCCCTCAGGGAGCCCCAGGCCCCGTAGAGGTAGTCTCGGCAGAGCCCCAGAAGGACCAGGCCATGAGTGATTTGTCCTTTTGAACAGTGGCGCTTCACTTCCTTTGGGGCTGAGAGCCAGGAGCCCTCACGAGGCGGCTCAGGCCTAGCCATGTGAGGCCCCTTTCCTTCTGCCACCTCAGGCCTTGATGACTCAGAGCCTGGCAGCTGTGGTCCCCACCCCCTCCAAGGATGCCTGTGCCAGTGTGGGCTGGGTGGGGCAGAGGCCACCAGAGCTGCATTCCTTGGCTCCTGCACAGATGTCTCCTGTGTGGGTAGGGTGGGAATGCCATCCTACCTTTTGTCCCATAACCAACTGGCTTCTTTCGACAATGACTGCAGATAATTTCACATCACAGAACAGTCTCTTAAGGCATAATTTTTTTTTAATTGTACTTGCAGTGCAAGTTTACAGTTCAAGTCAGTTTCTCATACAAAAACTGACACACATATTACCACGTGACCCTAGTTGCTCTCCCCACACCATAACAGCACACTCCACCTTTTCACCCTGTTATTTCCCGTGTGCATTCAACCAGCTTCTGTCCCCCTCTGCCTTCTCATCTTGCCTCCAGACAGAAGCTGCCAAGTTAGTCTCCATATCTACTTAAGGCATAACTTCCATGCTGCAAAACAATTTCCCATTTCTCCACTGCCCGCTGCTGATGGCTTCCACATGGCCATGGACCTCCCTATCTAAACATATTTTTTTCCCCCTGCCAGTTGCTTTATAGCCTGTGGAGGGCAGAGTTTGTGTCCAACTCCATGACCTAAGGCTTTATGGAAACTGTAAGTTATCAAGATGATTGTGGACTAGTATCAGGAAAAATATGTAAGCCAGAGAAACACAACCAGCTACTTCTAAAGAGTCACTTTCATTTTTTTCTAAACTCTGACCTAAACAGAACTAAGACTAAAACAGCCACATCTTTCAATACGGGGAAGTCAGAAAACAAGTTGGCACTATGTGCAAGGTGCTCTGGTGGTGCAGTGGTTAAAGCGATTGTTAACTGCAAGGTCAGCAGTTTGAAACCGTCTTCAGGTGAAAGATGTGGCATCTGCTTCTGCACAGATTTACAGCTCTGGAAACCCTGTGGAGTTTCTTTGAGTCAGAATCCACTCAGCTGCAGTGAGGGCTTGGTTGCTATATGCAGCAAGCACATTTTCTGATTAAGAGAGAGAAATTAAAATGTACTTAACAGTTTTGGTGAGAATGTGGGGCAATGGGAAGGTAAGTTGGTACAACAACCTCTTAGAACTTATGGAGAAAAAAAAAAGAAAGTTGAACATACACCCCAGGGCAGAGCAATTCCACTTCTGGGTGTATTCCAACACAGTTCATGATAGTCACAAATAATCCACCAAGAATAGAATGGTGTTTTATGTCTTGATGGTGGTTGCAGTTGTCACGACTCACAGATCTGTATGTTTGGAAGGCGATTTTTATTACATGTAAATTATACCTTAATTTTAAAAACTTAAAGGAATGGAAGAACGAAAGAGTCAAATAACTCGGTTTTGTGATTTAGCCACGGAATGGAACACTACACAGCAATGAAAAAAAACAAATCACTACTATGTGTAACAACATAGATGAATCTCAAATCATTATGTTGAGGGAAAAATTCAGACCCCCGAAGAGTACAAGCTGTATGATTCCATTAATATGAAGTTCAGGAGCAGCAAAACTAGTTTTGGAAGTGGCAAGAGCAGTAACCTCTGGGGTGGCAGGTATGCAGGTCAGGGAACCAAGAGGGTGCCTCCTGGGCTGCTAGAAATATCCTGTACCTGAGGAATGTGGTGGTTCCTCAGATCCATGCTCAATGCTTATGGTGTGTGTACCCTTTGCGGAGTTTCAATTCTTCCTCAATTAAAAATAATTAATTAAAAAATAAATAAACAACTGCCATTGCAAACATTAACCAGTGAGCAATTCAGCAGATGCCCAGTGGGGAACACTCCTCACTCCCCTTCTCAGACCTCACTGGTGCTACCTAGTTGGCTGGGCCAGGCCTGAGGCGGCCAGCTCCAGCTCCAGCTCCAGCTCCAAGCCTTGTCTAGCCTCACAGAGCCAGCCCTTTAACCAAGTGAGTCAGAGACACGTGGCTTGCTCTCAGGCTCCTCCTTGCTGGAGCTCTGACCCACCCTGGCCCAAGCAAAACCTTTCAAACTGGCTGGCAGCCCAGGATTTTAAACAGCCTGCCTGCCTGATCTGCTTCCCCTCTTCCAGAGAGAAAGCAGAACTTCCCTTGCTGGGAGAAAGGAAGTGGGCGCACCTCCACCCTCACCTCCTGAACTTTTCAGGGCCCAGGCCCAGGCCCAGGCCCAGGCCTTTCTCAGGGGAGAAGGAGTCGGTTGTCAGCCTTTCTAATTAGGAAAGAAGTTTTGTGTCCCGGCTGCACCAAGCCCCCAGTTTCCCCTTACAAATGCACTGCATACCTGTCTGGTGGGTTTGGGAGAGGATCCCTGGTGGGCAGTGGTTAAGAGATCAGCTGCTAAGCAAAAGGTTGGCAGTTTGCAGTCCACCAGTTGCTCCTTGGAAACCCCCTATGGGGCAGTTCTACTCTGCCCTATAGGGTTGCTATGAGTCAAAACTGACACAACAGCACTAAGTTTTTTGTGGGGCTTGGGAGACAGTGTATATAAAAGTGCCCAGAGCAGACCAAGTTCCCCATAGCTGCAGCTGTGAGCCTGCCAGTGGGTGATGATGACCACGGACATGGTCCTGAATGTTCAGCCACTGCTGTTCCCTCTTTTCCATGTGGCCAGATGCAGACAGAACTGTGACTGGGAAGAGGACATTCCTACCAGAACCAAGAGACAGTTCCCTGGCTGGCCAGCCACTGTGAGACCGAGGCTGGAGGCGAGGAGTGGGGGAAGCTTGGGGAGGCTGGGACGCCTGCCTGCTCTGCTTGTGTTTCCTGGGTGACCTGGGCCACGTTGAGTGCCTTTTCTGAGCATCCTGCTGCCTCCCTTGTCTGCGACACCATCAAGGATGGATTTTCACAGCCCAACTGAGCACACAGGGTGGAGCAGACGTCTTAGCATGACAGTGCACAGGGCCACCCCCTCCTGCTCATTGTATGTTCTTCCTTTGCCAGAGCAAGTCCCTTGATTCAAGTAAATGCTGGTCTTGGAAGAGTCAGCTGCCTGTTCAGTGGGGTCAGGGGGAGAGCTTCTGGAAGTTTCAGGGCCCCTCCCTCTCTGAGCAGAGGCCCAACACCCCAGATCATCAGAGAGCATGCTGACTTCCCTCCAACCACCACCACCCTGGTGCCCTTGCAGGGGGCTGTGGGATGAGTGAAGATCTAGCTTTGGGGCCTAATGGACTTGAAGGACAGGCTGGACACAGGACAACCATACTTTAGGCTTGGCCTGGGTAACTGGAGTCCCCTCTGTTGCCCTGGTAGGAAACAGCTTCCTTTCTCCCATCACAAAATGGGGTGAATAATCACTGCACTGCCTATTTTACACTGTAGATGAGCTTTCAGAGAAGTAGATGGGCTACCTGTGTGTGCACTTTGTATGGAAACGATTCCCCCAACAAGCAGCTCCTGTTGCAGAGGGAGGGAATTGTCCATAGTTGTATTCAGATGGGTTTTCCTCAGAAGCCTGAGTTGGTGCCTGCTAAAGAGTTCTCCAGGGTTGCCCCTTTCCCACTCACTTGACCTTGAACTCAAGACTTCCTAGATTGTAGACCTTCTGATGAGTGCTGGACATACTGAGAAGAAAACCATTTGCTTGACAGGGCAGGGGCTTCAGAGAGGTGACATTTGAAATTAAATCTTAAAGGAGTAAGAGATGGAGGAAAGTGTGTGCCTGTCAACAGTACAGCAGACATCCTCCAAGGAAAGGTAAGAGCAAGGTATGGGGGATTTGATGAGGCAAGAGGTGAGGAATGAGGCTGGGTAGGACCTAGATCTTAAAGGGATTTCTTGTATGCCATGCTGGAATCTTAAGTTTATTCTCAGGGCAATGGGGAGCCATTGACAGCTCTTAAGGAGTAATGGAGGTACTCTTGCCTTCTTGGTGCAGAGTGCAGGAGTGAGCCCAAAGGTGCTTGGGTAGCCAGGTCAAAGGATGGTGGGGCATCCAAAGTCTTGTCCAAGGAATGTCATCCAAGAGATGAAGACTTCAGGATATGTCTTCATGAGACCACCTCCCGTGTAAGTCCCCCCTGTACTCCACTATCAGGGTCACTTGTGGTCTTGTCAAGGAATCCCACCTGGGCACTTGGGTAGGCCTGCTATTCCCAGTTCCCACAGAATACAGTGCTGGTGACTCAACTTGGTCAGTGCTTTATTGAACCAAGGCCCTAACATGATTCATCTCGGGGTCTTTAAGCACAGCCCTTCCCACATCTTAAGATTCAGAATCCAGAAATTGCTCTGTCCTTGGTTTAGCTGTTTCCATGACATTTCCTCTTGAATACTTCCAATCCTTAAGTGTAAAGATTTTTGTCCACACAGACACACACATCCTCCTGCCACAGGTTGTCATGCTCACCTAAGTGCTTCCGCCCTGCTTTGTCCGTGTACACATTGTGTGCAAGGCATTGTCCATCCACTGCACCATCCATCTGTTCATCCATCCATCCATTCATGACAAGAACACAGCAGCAAATTCTGACCAGCCAGGCGCTGGGTTCACAGCAGTGGAGGCTGGGCTTTCAGCTGGCTCAGGATTCAAGCCTTAGCCCTCACCACGGGAGGGCCCTAGGATATTAACATCCCTTTCAGAGGGAACAGAAGGAGGAATTAAGCAGGTCATTACTATTTGTGTCTTTAACCCCAGCCTGCTAGGGGAAGCCTACATTTCAACCCAGACAGACCAAAAAGAAAAAAAAAAATCAAATACATCGAACATGCAGGTAACACTGAAACAGGAGACAGTATGAACTCTTATGCTGCAGGTGTATTTGTGGACAGACAGGAAAGAAACAGACAGAAAGGGAGATAGCAGAAACAGCCCAAGATTCCTGAGGAGGGAAGGCCCCTAAGTCTAGGGTCTGGAGTGCTGACTCCCAGGGGAGGGCCGGCGGAGAGTTCAGCCCTGGGCCATCGTGGGAGGTAAGGGGCAGTGGCTTTCCCCCAGCCTCAGCCCACACGCAAACAAAGCCCCTAGAAAGAAGGGGGCTTTTCTAGACACATGAAGACAAAGGGTTAATTCAAAGGAGGAAGAAAACACAAGCAAAAAGGCTCCTGTCAGACACAGAATACTTCCTTTGAGATTGTCTTAGCCCAACGTAACCCAGCAAGCTGGGCTTTCCACAGGGGCTTGGGTAGGAGGAGGGAGCACCAGGACATGAAAAATGACTAGACTCAGACAAGTGAACAGGGCTGGGGGCAGACAGACACCACACCCTCACTGAAGTCCTTCCCCTGAATGGCACCTCCAACAGGCCCTTAACCCCCAGGCCCCCAGAGGCCAGGTGGGCAGGCAGGCCCCAACAGCCCCTCACTGGTCCTGCAACCGGCTACAGAGCTCCCGCCGGCTCCGCTCCCCAGCCCAGCTGCGTGTCTTGAGGCGGAAGGTCTTCAGCTCATCCTTGAAGTCCTCATGGTTCATGGGCCGGTAGTTCTGGGGCTCACAGAAGGTCTAGGGCAGGATGGCAGGTGTCAGCCAACACTGGGAATAGGAGACTCTAGGGCAACCCAACCCACATTTCTCCCTTTCAGGGCAGTAGCCTGCCGGAGCCCCTTCCCTACAGTTGAGCCCTCCCACCAAGACGGAGGCCACCCCCAGCCATGGTACCGGGTGCTGCGGAAAGAACTCCTTGTAGCCGCCCTTGAGGATGTACATCTCAGGGTAGTACAGACTGGGATAGTCGTTAGCAGCGCGGTCTCGTTCCCGGATGAATCGGCACCTGGACCAGAATGGAGGTGGGAGGGTCAGAGATGGGCGAATGCTGGGGGCCACATCAGGGGACAGTTCCCTGTGTTCACTCTTCTGATGGTCCTGGGAAGCCCTAGAAGGCTCCTGAGCACCAGAATGTCAGCCTAAAACACCTTTACAAGACCAGTCAGCCTTCTGCATATAGAACAGGTGAATCAAGAGGGCTATTTCCAGAAGCTCATGCCTGATCTTGGTTAGAGGTAGGTGTGGCCTGGCCTAGACTGGAGAGGAGGCAGCAGGACTAGAGAGACATGGACAAAATCAAAGAGACCAACTTTAGTAGGCCTCCTGGACAAGAATTGGTGATGACAAGATGTGGGGGGTGGAAAGGTGGGGGGAGGAAGAGCCCAAGGTCAGTGCCTAGTGACTGGTACTAGTATCTGGATGAAGGTGGTCCATGTGCAGAGCTTAGGGAACCAGGAAGACAAAGGGGACAATAGCAATAAGGGTCCTGGCTCTAGAAGTTGGTAAGGAGCCTCTAGGTGTCGACTGCCAGCTTTCGTGAGAGACCCAGGCCAGAGGGCAACAAGCAAATGGATGGCCCGGCTAGGCCACACCAGGAAGAGGATAGCAAAGCAGGCCCAGGTCAGGGCATTTAAGAATGAACTGAAACAGAGACAAGAGAGAACAGTCTCAATGGAACAGTAAACAGCGCTGAACTCTGGGGATGATCAGTGCACTGAGGACTGGGACAGGGCTCTTGGATTTTGAGGACACTGCTGGAGATTTGGAACCAGATTCTGTAGAAATGGCAGCAGTGGACAGGGTAAAAGTAAGGTCTGCAGGGAAGGGTGGTGAGAGGGAGACAGGAGGGAGGTTCCAGCTACAGCACATCAAGAGGTACAGAGGTACGGGGGAGACTCATCCTAAGCCAACACATGATGCACAGGGTCCAGGCTGTGGAGGGGCTGGGCTCTTGGCCATCCCTAGGGCTCCAGCACCCAGAAGGTTAGGCAGGGAAGGTCAGGGAGCACACAGTAGCTGGTGGGGCCAAGCTGGGACTCACATGCGGGGGCCACGCTCAGAGGAGAATTCACAGTGGAAGACGAGGATGATTCTCTTGTCCAGGCTACAGGCTGTGATGGGGCTCTGCAGCAGGAAGTTCTCAGCATCCCGTTCCAAGGGGAGGTTTACAGCCGACTGCAGAGGAACAACCATCAGGCCACAATTGGGGCCCAGGAAGCAGACCCCTTTCGTTTGCATTCCTGGGTGACCATATCACCATGACACCCGGGGCAGGATCCCTCTGCCGTGAGAAGGTGCACCCACCCTCTAACTATTCATTCTGTCTGCAGAGGAAGAACTTGACCACAGTGGGTCCGCAAGGACCCCTCCTCACCTTGATATGGCCACCTTCATACTCGTATGGGTATCTGCAGTCAACAATCACAAACCTCTCCACGATGTTGCTAAACTTGCCCGTCAGCAGGGCCACCATCTGTAAGAGGTCACAGGAATAGGTCTCAGCAGGTCAGATTGGCAGCCAGGGGCTTGCCCCTGCCCTGTTGCTGAGCTAGCACCTGTGACTTTCAGGATTAACTGCTGGAAAGCAGTGCCCCATGTATCCCCGGCCTGTGCCGAGAGTTGCCTCATGACTGACAGACCCTGCTTACCGTTCCTGGTGAGATGTACTTGAGGTCTTGGTGTCTCCCGTCCACAGTCTGTAGGAGAAAAGCCTGAAGGGCAAGACAGGGAAAGTGAAGCTGGTAAAACAAGCAGCCCGGGAAGCATACAGTTTCACTCCTGAAATCCAGAGCCCACATCTGCTTTGGCCTTCAAATTCAGTTCTGGTTCTCAGGGCAACCAAGAGGTGCCTTTTGGGTCTGACACCTGGAGAACCACCCTACAAGGGGAATGAAGGGGAGTAAAAGAGGTGCCAAGCTAAAGGACACGACACTCTTCCGAGGTTCCAAACTAGACACTGATTTAGAAATGTTTTCCAAGGTTGAGACCCAGTTCGGGCTGGTCAGATCTGAAATCAACTCAGGAGATAAACAAGGCCAGAGAGAGGAGGTTACAGGAGAGTAAAAGAGAAAAAGATGCAAAGGACAAAGAAAAAGGACCCCTGGGGGAGAGGGAGGAGCCTGTGTGTTCCCCAGGCTAGGTGTTCGCAATCAGAAAGGCCCCTCCTCAGGGGCCTCCTCAGCAGGTACCTTGGAGTAGTCACCTATCAGCTCACGGTGGTCACTATCCAAGATGTCCTTGATCTCATCATGACACAGGGACTTTGAGCGGAGGACTCGGGCTTTCTGGGACACAAGGCAGATCGGGGCAAGAGTCAGGTGAGACTGATGCTCAGTCCCTGCCATGGTCACCTGTGTCCATCCTCACCCAAGGGCAGCTCAGCAGGGTTGAGCTGGAAGGTAGCAGCCCAGGTACAACCCAGAGGTGGGCTGCCACAGCCCTGCCCCCACACAGGCCACCCACAGCCACCAGGAGGAAGGCACTCACAGGTTCCTCGGGCTCCTGCTGCTCCCCTGGTGGGATTACACTCCTCCTCCGCTTGTTCTGTATGGGCATGTCCTTGTCCTGCGGCCGCTCCAGCCTCTTGAGGATGGGCCGGATGGCACTGCAGGGCATGGACGGAGAGCGGAAGAGCCGCTGGCACTTGCTGTACATGATGAGGTCCTGGGGGCAGCAGGGCGGGAGTCAGTGCATAGTGTTCCCCAATCCCACCCCTTTAAAACCTGAGGGGCCATCCTGGAGGCCTACCTGGTCCCCTTCCTTTTCTGAGGTCTTGACCAGCGGGGCGCTAATGAGGTTCTCCATACCTGGGGGGACCTCATCGTCGTCCTGGGGCCCAATCAACAAAGATGTGGTAGTCGGATCCACAGACACAAGCCAGACCCATCAGGCCCCCAAATCATCCTCCTGTGCAACCTCTGTCCCCAACAAACCCAGCCCTGGCAGGCCTTCCTGCCAGTGCCAGTACCTCCACATAGGGCATCCTCCTAGCCCTGTGAAGCTGCTGGGATTTGCACAGCCTGTAGGGGCTACTTGGTAGGGTGGTGGATGGGGACAGGCCTTTCTATCCTGTCCATCCTCGCTCTATTCCAGCAGCAGTCACCTACTCTTCCCTATTGGCCACAGGCCAGGCTGCAACTCAGTTACCTCAATTCTCCTTCTGATATCAGGAAGAGGTCACAGTCTTAACTGTGGGAAGAACACACTCCTCTTTCGGGAGATCCCAGGAAGGCCTGTTTACCTTTAGGTCACTCTCCAGGAGGTCCACAAATCCATCGTCTTCCCCAGCAGGCACCTCCATGGGGGTCAGGGAGGAGCGGCGATGCAGCAGGGGGCTCAGCTCTCCCACTTGCATCTTCCTCTCAGGGCTGAGACACTGTCCAGAGATGAAACAGACCCAGCCTGCTTGGGGCTACAGCACCCGGCCCCAGCCTTCCCAGGAAAGGTTCCTGACTGACCCCACTCCAACCACCTGTGGTGGCTCAGATCACCCTCTCTTCCCCTGGGCTGCAAGGGGTCACCCTCCTGACATACCATCAGGTCAGGGGCTGAGTTTGGCCTCTGGGCAAAGGCTTCTCTGCGGTTGGCCCACTCGCCCATAGCTTGGGTGTGGCTGAGAAATGCTGGCTTCCATGGCATCTTGAGGACAAATACATCCTGTGAGTAAGATTGGGGGTGGGAGTGGGGGCGGGGACAGTCATCATATCCCACAGAGCTACCTCAGTGCAAACCCTTCTCTCCCTGGAGTTCTCCCTTCCCGGCCTTCTAGAAACGCACATTCTCCTTGTTGTCCCCAGAGCCACCAGCAGCCCGGCTGCCGGCCTTGCTCCTCCTCCAGCTGTCTGGCGCTTGGGTGTTGGTGATGTTCCGGAGCACAGGGCTGTGGCCCAGAAGCCTCACCTAGACAGCAGGGTTGGCAAAGAGTGAGGCTGGGTTCTCTGGTGCCAGGCCAGCCCCTGGCTTCTCCCACCCCTCCTCAAGCATGTCTCTCTCTGTCTCTGGACCCCATCTCCCACAGCCAGGCGAGGGATGTCCACCATCTAAGAGGTGACCTTATCATCATCCTGGATTCAAATTAGCAAAGATGTGGTGCCAGAACCACAGGTGCAGGCCAGGCCCCTCAGGGCCCTGAATCCTCTCCAGCAGCCTTCTCCTGCCCTTCCCCAGGCCTGACCTCAGAGAGCACTCACCGGCATGGACTGAATGCGCCTGATGGAGAACTGCTCACTGCAGACCGAAATGGGGACAGGTTGGAGCTGGGAGAACAGGAGGTAGGCGTGCCCCTCCCCGCCAAGGCTCTGCACACTGGGACCCTTCCCCTGACACCCATTATGGAGAAAGGCTCAGGAACACTCACTTTCGAATGACTTGGCTGGCTGCCTGGATGGCCTGTTCAAACCTAGAGAGAGAGGTGGGGGGGGTTCCCCATGCAGCCCATCTTCCTGTGGCCCACCCTGTACCCTCAGCCTCAGGTCCCAGACCACAAGGCCTGGGGGCAGGGATGAGGGTAAGGGCCAGTGGAAATGAGAGGCAAGAAGAATGCCCATTCCCGGCAGAACCAGACATCGGGGAGGGGAGATACTGAGAAGCTGCCTAAGACTTTAAAGCCACCCTAAATGGAAGAGGGTGCAGAGAATGGCTGGGGTAGAGACAGCTGGAGCCAGTTGCAGGGTCACTGAGGCGTCACCAAGGCAACAGTCTCGCCAGCTTGCCTGCAGGCCTTCCACCTGTATGCAAATCACCTCAGTGGGGCCATACGGCCACCAGGAAAAGCATCCATCCATCCCGCAGATGACAGCCCCAGCATGCGACAATGCCCAGTCTCCAGGGCCTGGATGCCAGCAAGGCTGGGCTTCCATCCCCTTGGCCTGACCCCCTAACTCTGGACAGGGGCCTGGTTTAATGTTTCCGTGGATCAGCCCCAATCTGCCAAGCTGGACCCCCTAGTGACAAATGCACTGGGTCACATCCTCTCCTCCCTCCTATGGAATTTTCCAGGACCCAGCCTCTGTCCCACCTCCTCCTCCTGCCTTAGAAGAGGCCGAGGAATTCCAACAGATGTTCCTTTTGAGGCTACAGCATGAGCTTTCTGTACATAGGCCCTGCCTCCCAGCTATGTCACCAGAGACCCCCTGCTATGAGGGGCTTCTGTGCAACTACGCACGCATGTACACACACACACACACAGGAGCCTCTTTCTGAGAACTCTGTGTAACAGTCAGCAGGTGCAGAGGTAGGGGAGGGAGGCGCCCTGGGCTAAAGTGTCAGAGGGATTGTCCCTAGGTAAAGGCTGTGCCCACCAGCCCTGGGATCAAATCTTCAGTTCCATTCATTTGGTTTCCAGTCAGCACTTGGGTCTTAGAGTAAAGCAGGTCCAGCTTTCACCGCACTTCCACCAGAACCTAACCTGCAGCCTCCACCCTCACCCCCACCCAACTCTGTTTCCTGTTTGTGAACCAACTCTGCAGCCCAGCCCAGTCTGATAAAAGCAATGAAGGAAAGACAGCCATTGCCCTAAACTCAAAGCTGTAGTTCCCTGGCCCAGGCTGGGGATACCCAGCTGTCCCCACTAATGGCTGGCAGCTGCTCCCCCTGCTTGAACCCTAACAGCTGGACAGAACAGCTGTACTTTGGAAGGCACTACCCATGCCCCGCCAGCAAAGAGGAGGGGTCTCTCCAGGGATGAGCCCCACTCCCTTTCACAAATGCCCTAGTCTAGGAGTCATCACTGAAGCCAAATATTGCTAACGGCCAAGGGCCAAACCAGCCTGTAGGGAAGTGTATCCTGTTTGGCCTAGGGCAAGTTCACAAAATGAAATGAGTTGGGTCACATTATAAAACTGTAGTATCTCACAGAAATAATCTGTACAGGAGTAAAGATAAGACATGCATTGAGTCCATGCTCCCACATGACAAGAGCTAGCTGGAGTCACGGTCCCCGCCACCCTTGGCCCTGAGGCCACTCCCAGTGGGTGCTCATGAGCCTTCTCTGATATAGGGGAAGAATCCTGGAATCTGAGATGGTCCCTGAGTTCCTACATATGTGGTCCTGCAGACTTTGTCACTTCTCCAGAAACCCTAGTGACTTTATGCTGAACTGGGATTCCCACAGCAAGCGGTGACTCCTTGGTGTGGGGTCTCCATTCTCTACTCACGTCTGTTCTGTCATCTGGGGGTCCATGGGGCTGGGGGAGTCCATGCAGAGACCTTGGGGGACAGAACATTTTGGTTTGATAGTGACATTTCCTGCACACTTTCCCTATGATATCTCAACCCTATTCAGAGAAGGGAAAAAGAAAGACCTTGACACATTAAAAAATGAAGCAAAAACCATCCACAAACCCCAAGGGCTGACATATTGTCCTCTAAGTTGCACAAGGTCCCCAGCCCTGTTTATCATGACAATCTCTCTATGTGTTGGTAAACAGAAACCCTTGCTAGGCATTTTTCTTGAACAGATTTAAAACCATTTGCTCTCGAAACAAATTATTCTTTTAAAGGAAAAAGGTTTAGCTTAAGGTAAGAGAAGATTATGCAAAGACCAGCTTTTGGCCCTGACTGCCTCCCAGGTGGGGCTGTGGTTCAGGGCCCTTAGCCCTGGTTTGAGATCTCCCTTTAGGGCCCCACCCTGCCACCAACCTCTCTGCCCTGGGTGTGGTGAGCAGCCCCAGAGGTGTGTCTGCCTCTCAGATGAGTGGGCGGTAGAAGAGGATCTGGAGCCCACCAGGTAGTGGGAAAGATATTCATCTTATCAGCAGGGAGGTTAGGAAATTCAGGTAGCCCCTCAAACTCTTGGGGGCACTGGGGGAAGGCCCTGAGCCTTACCTGCATCAGAAGCTTCGGATGACTCAGACGACAGGGAGCACTCGGATGCCCGTCGGGACAGGGACAGGCACGTCAGTCGTCTGCGGCTGTGGAAAAGCAGCCTCCCTACCTGACTCTTTGGGGTCTCACTGGGAAAGCAGCAGGGGCCCAGAGAACGGAAAAGGTAAACGTGGGGCCCAGAGGCTCACTACCCCGGTTCTAGCACTCCCCACTCCTCACCCCCCAGGGCCCATCATCCTCTGCACTGTCCCAGGGAGGCAGCGCCTTCCTTGAGCGACTGCTGAGTACGACACCACCCAAGGGCAGCCTGTTTTTTTTTTTTTTCCCAAACCAAGGCAGACTCATCCTGCAGGGCCCCACTTTTCTTCTCTGTGTGGCTGGTTTAGGAAGGGTCTTCCTGGGTGCAGGGGGAGGAGAGCCAAAGCCAGAGTACGAAGGCTGGGGAGTGGGTAGTCAGTCCGGCGAACGGGTAGGCAGTAAAGGAGCAGAGGCCCTAAGCCTTCCCTAAACTCTCCAGCCCCCCCCCCCCCACGTGCCTTTCGGTGTTAAAAAGGCCAAGACCTGGGTCTCTACTGTCGCTGGGGCAATCCAGCCTGAACCCTGCAGGTTTGCTCTCGGAACAGCATCTGCCTTTAAACCTCCGCCCCGGAGCTCCGGACAGAATTGGGATGGGATACGGTAGGGTAGGGTGGGCTGGTGTGGAGGTGGGGAACAAGGCCAAGGAGATGGGACGACCAGACTGCTCTGCCACCCCCAAATTTCCTTGCTAGATTCTGGATTCCCTGCCGGGGTAGAGATCAGGAGGAAAGCATGGTGGGGGCACAACGCGGGAGAAGGAGGAGGAGGGGCCGAGAGCAGGTCACCCCGGGGGATGTGAGATGCAAAGTCACAGCCTCCCTACCCCACGTTTTGGATTCAGCTTCCAGACCGGCTCCCCAGGAGGCCTGGGACCACACCCCAACCCGGGCTTTCACCCTATGCCCTGCCTCTTGAGGCGTCCTACCTGCCAAGCCCGGTGAGGTCGTGCATGGTCTGGGTGAGGCTGGTGACCGGCGAGGAAGCGGCTGCGCGCTCCGGAGACCCCAGGAAACCGTGAGCTCCCAGCCGGAGGCCCGGGAGGTGGGCAGGGCGCTCGGCGCCACCACGCACGCAGGTCGGACTGAGACCCGAGCTCGACGCGGGCTCCGGCCGGGGCAGCTCCATTGCAGCGGGGTCGCAGGAGCTGGTTGGAAGGCCACGCGCAGCGACGCGGAAAGACGCCGGGCACAGCTGGTTAAGGCGAGGGAAGGCGCCGGACCCACGGGTAAGGGGAGGAGGGAGGGAGAGCAACGGGGTCGGGAGCGAGGGAGACGGGGAGGGTGGGGCGGGGGTGCAGGGGCGCAGGAACCGGCCACCAGTCCGGGAAGCCTGTGGCTGCAGCTGCCACTTCCACCTCCTTATATATTCGAAAAATAACAGCAGCCGCGCCGCCGGACGCCGCCAATCCGGGCGCGGGTGGAGGAGGGCGGGGTTGGCCCGGCCCGCCCCGCCGGCTCCCAGGCTCTGGGTGGGGCGGGGAGACCTAGGTTCTGTCCCACGCCACTGCCCCCGACCCCTAATCCCAGTCCAGCCTGGGCTCTAAGAGCCTAGCCTCCAGAATTCTGCCTCTCTCAGGACGTGGTCTGCAGCTACACATCTCCAGAAGACAGGGTCCCAGAAGAAGCAACAGCCTGCCGTGGGTGGTGGTGGTGAAGGGGAGTCTCCTAAGGGCTCTTCTTGATTTAACAACAAATACAATCACCGGTAGGCACCTTGAAGCGGCCCAGTCGGCTCAGGGAGTTTGCCCAGCACGGCTGCGCTCTGCCGTGTGTGTTATCTATCCCATTTTACAGACGTGAAAGTTGAAGGTTAATTAACTATTCCAAACTCAAGTGATTGCGCAAGTGGTGGAGCCGACCTGCATTCGCATCTAGGAGCCTTGAAAGCCACAATCTCCCAGGCCTAAGACTGGCAGTGCAGACTGGTCCCCACGTGTAATTCCCACGTGGAATTTCTATGCAGGACAGGGGGGTGAATGCGGAACTGACGGGTGCTTCTAGGAACCCCTAGATTAGACGTGATCCAAGGGGCCAATTTCCCCTGAAGCCTGCGAGGAGGTGCCAATGGTTGGACTGCTGAGGGTTTTGGTGAGGGGCCCAGCTCGGGAATGCAGCCTGCCCCACACCCTGCACCCGTGGCCATCGCGGCAGTGGCTGGTGGATCACTGACCAGGGGAAGTGGGATGGACGAAGGGAAGGAATGGCAGCGGATTGGCTGCTGCACTTGGGAAGACAGGGGCAATATCCCAATTCCTTCTGTGAGGGGAGACCAGGGTGGGCATAGACAACCTTTCTTCCTTCAAATATTTTGCTTAGCTCCTGGGCTGTGCCAGGGGCTGTGCTGTGCACTGGGCAGGGCTGAGGTTTGGGTCTCACATCCAAGGCTTGGGACTACCCTCAGTGCCTGGGGGCCCCTATGAGGCCACCCACCCCGAAGACCAAAAAAACATAGCTGAGGGGGCTACATTTTCAAACTCAACACAGCAGTGTGTGTGTGTGTGTGTGTGTGTGATACTTTCCAAGTCTTTGAAGTCTCATATCAGAAGGTCACTTCTGAGCTGGTAGCCCAAGGCCAGGACCACAGAGAATTCATCCCAGGGCATCCCACACACCAATCTGTCTCCCTGAATCTCTTTTTTTGTCAATTAGATCACAGATCACGTGCTCAGTTAAAACAAACTAGTCAGTAACAATAGCTGAACCAAAAGAATGAGATGGTGCCGGGCTACCACCAGGGAGCATACCAACAGATAGCCCCTGATGGAGGGGGAGAAAAGTTGAGTGAAGGAGTCACATTCTAGTAAAAAGATCACACTTGATCATCTGACTGATACTACAGGGATCCCAGAAGACATGGCCCCCAGACGCTCTGTTAGCTCAGAGCTAAAACCATTCCCAAAGCCAGCTCTTCAGACAAAGTATAGACTGGACTGTAAGACATAAATTGATGCTGGTGAAGAATGTGCTTCTTGGCTTGAGTAGATACAGGAGCTTGTGCAGCTCCTGTCCAAAGGCAAGATGAGAAGGCATATGGGGACAGGAGTTTACTGAATGGACACAGGAAATACAGAGTGGAGAGGAAGAGTGTGCAGTAACACTGCAGGGAGACCACTTAAGGTCACCTAACACTGATGTATAAGTTATTGTGTGAGAAACTGCGTTGAATTGTAAGCATCCACTTAAAGCGCAATTTAAAAAGACAAAAAAGGAAAGAAACATAAAAAAAAAATAATGAAATAGATACAGGTATTATATTAAGATGACCCCTCCTCCTATCCATCCCAGGCACTGGTTGAGCTCAGACTTCAAGGGAGCAGACAGCACTGTCTTCCCGGTAAACAGACATCTAGGCAGAAGGTAGGGATCCCTGGTGGTGCAGTGGTTAAGTGCTCAGCAGTTAAAGGAAAGGCTGGTAGTTCAAACGCACCATTCATTTGGCTTGAGAAAGACGAGGCAGTCTGTCTCCATAAAGATTTACAGCCTTGGAAACACTGTGGGGCATGTCTACTCTGTTCTTAGGGTCCCTGAGTTGGAAGTGAATTGACAGGAATTGGTTTTTGGTTTGGCACAAGGTCTTACACATCAACTTTAGGGTCTTTTAAAGGGGTCCAGGTGACCTTGGAGTCCCTGAATGGTACAAACAGTTAATGTGCTTGGCTGCTAACCAAAAGATTGGAGGTTCAAGTCCCCCCAGAAGCAACTTGGAAGAAAGGCCTGGCAATCTACTTCCCCCCAAAATCAGCCATGAAAAACCCCATGGAGCACAGTTCTACTCTGACACACATGGGGTCTCCATGAGTTGGGATCAAGGTGAGACTGACTGGTTCTGGTGTGACCCCGGGGCCTTGACAGAAGGGGAGGAAAAGTTATCAAGTGTTTGCAAAAATCTTTTATGTTTCTTCAAGTCTGTTTCCACACAGAATCTCCTTTGTGGGATTAATGTTTTTGATGCCTTTCTGTCATGGCTTTGTGACATGTTAAACATTGTTTTTTGAAAACTAATAGATGATACCAAAATTCAGACAAAAGAGAAAATGTAAATGTTACAGAAGGACAGTAAAAAGTTCATCTCCCTGCAATATGAAGCCTCCGGACCCTGCTCCAGAGGCAGCAGTACTGTAAGTTGGCTGAATATTCCTCTGGAGATAGTCCGTAATCACCCTATTCACTAGAAATATAATGGGAGGCTGAAATTGAACCACAGATATAATATAAAATTTTATACTAAGCAAAAGAAACAGGTGAAGTTACTTCTGTTTTATTTAACCTGTGTAAAATATTATTTCAACAAGTTATCAATATAAAAATTATTAATGAAATATGTATAGATATATTGTACCAAGTCTTTGAATTCCAATATGCATTTTACACTTTCAGCACCTCTTGATTTGGAGTTACCACATTTCAAATGCTCGAAACTCACGTAGGGCTAGTGGCTTCTGTACTGGACAGTACACACTATACATTTACAAGCATATGCATGCCCATATTTTAAAAACTATATAAATAGTATATTAAGCACTTTGGTTTCTTCATTTCGCTTGGAGGTGGACCTGCAGCAGTACCCAGAGAGCTGCTGTAAGTTCTTGCTGTATCATAAACTGACTGCCATCAAAGTGATTCTAACGCACAGCAAGTCTATAGGACAGAGTAGAACTGCTCCATCGAGTTCCCAAGGAACGCCTGGCAGATTCAAACTGCCAGCCTTTTGGCTACCAAACACAGCATTTAATCACTCTTTTACAAGCAACGATGCAGCAAGTTTGCCTGCATATCTAATGCTTCTGTATCTGAAATACTAGAAGTGGGTAGCTTTGTTGTTGTTAGGTGCTGTCGAGTTGGTTCGGACTCATAGCGACCCTCTGCACAACAGAACGAAACACTGTCTGGTCATGTGCCACATCCACAATCATCTTTATGCTTAAGCCCATCATTGCAACCCTTGTGTCAATCCATCTTGTTGAAGGTCTTCCTCTTTTTCGCTGACCCTCCCCTCTACCAAGCATGATGTCCTTCTCCAAGGACTGATCCCTCCCGACAGCACATCCTAAGTATGTAAGACACAAGTCTTGCCATCTTTGCTTCCAAGGAGCACTCTGGTTGTACTTCTTCCCGAACAGGTCAGTTTGTTCACTCCATGGTACATTCAATATTCGTCTCCAACAGCACCATTCAAAGGCATCAATTCTTCTGTCATCTTTATTCATTGTCCATCTTTTGCATGCCTACAGTGTGATTTAAAATACCATGACTTGGATCAGGCACACCTTAGTCTTCAAGGTGACATCTTTACTTTTCTGTACTTTAAAGAAGTCCTTTGCAGTAGATTTTCCCAATGCAATCTGTCTTTTGATTTCCAGACTGCTGCTTCCATGGGTGCCTTTAATGAACAGAGATTTATTTTCCCACCATCTAGTACACTAGAAGTCCAAATTCAGGGCACCAGCTCTAGGGAAGTCTTTCTCTCTTTGCTGGCTCTGGGGGAAGGTCTTTGTTTCTTTTCAGCTTCTTTTTCTTGGCTCCCTGGTGATATTCATGTGGCATGGCCTCTATCGTCCCTCCTGTATGCTTCCTTGCTTCTGTGCCTAATCTGCTCTTTTTACATCTCAAAAGTGATTGCTTTAAGACACACCCTACACTGATATGGCCTTGTTAACACAACAAAGGAAAACTCTATTCCCAAATAGGATTATTTCCACAGGTACCAAAACCAAAAAAACCAAACCCACTGCTTTGCCTTTGAATTGATTCCCATAGTGACCTACAGGATAGGGTAGAACTGCCCCCCAGAGTTTCCAAGGTTGTAATCTTCATAAAGTAAAATGTCATATGTTTTTTGTGTGGAGCAGCTGGTGGAGTTGAAGCACCAAGCTTTTGGTTAATAGCCAACTGCTTAATCACTGTGTCATTAGGGCTTCTTTCTGCAGGTCCAGGGGTTAGGATTTACAAAACGTATTTTAGGAGACAATGCCATTATATATTTGTGAGTGCATGGGTTAGTGTATTTACAGGGCAAGCTCTCAAAGAGGAAGTGCTAGATGCTATGAATACTGTGCAGTGTCTTTCCAGAATCTCAACTCCTCACTCTGGGTGAGCTACCAAAGAACAGAGACCAAATCTTTTACTTTTCCTCCAGCATCCCAGCACCTCCCAAAGGCCTGGGCCCCAGGTTGTCCTCTGACCCCACAAGCTTATTTCTGGGATTTTCCCTTAAGAAGATGATAAAAGATGCTGAATAAAATGAATCAATCACCAAAGGACAAGTATTGTATGAGACCACTACTATAAAAACATGATCTTTGGTGCCTGGCCACCACCAAAGACAGCCGTGATCGGGCACACAGTGTTGAGTCCCTGTGGCAACATGAGAAAAAGAGGGCTGCAGCTCAAGGATTCTACTAAAAGACCACAGTTGATGGTCTGACACCCTGGAGGATCCCCTGGGAGCATGGCCCCAAGTCCTGCTGCTGCCCCAGACCAGAAAACACTACTGAGGTCAACTCTTCAGACAAAAATGGACTGGACTCAGGGACACGATGTGACCATATGGTGTACTTCTTTATTGTTCAATGCATTTATAGGGTGCTGTCCTACTTGTCTCCTTCTAGGTGGGAGAGAAGAGGGTGGAGAGGTGAAGACAGGAGTTTGTTAAGAGTATACTACAAGTATAGAATGAAAAGGAGTGTGCTGTCACTAGGCAAAGATAGCAGAAGGAGCTGCAGGTAGGCGGGCATGCAAAATTAATTTGGATTGTACACTTTCACTTAATCACACACACAAAAAAAGTTCATGAAAAGGTTTATACACAAAAAGCAACAATCCTTGATGGTTACAAAGGAGGGGAGGGATGTGGGTAGAAAAATGCTAAACAGACAACAGATATGTGGTAACTTCGGTGAAGGGTAACATAGTCAGTAGACAATACTGTGGAAGCCAGCACAACTTGTATAAAGCAAGATCATGGACACTCCATAGATACATCCAAACTCTCTGATGGACCAAACTGCTGGACTGAGGGCTATGAGGGCCATGGTCTTAGGGAATATCTAGCTCAGCTGGCATAACACAGCTTTGAAAGAAAGTTATGAAGAAAATGTTCTACATTCTACTTTGGTGAGCAGCATCCAAAAACCTGTAAGCAGCCATCTAAAATATCTCACTGGTTTCACCCCTTTGAGGGCAAAGGAGAATGAAGAAAACTAAAGATACAAGAGAAAGATTAGTCCAGGGGATTAAGGGACCACTTCTACCATGGCTTTCACCAAGACTGAGTTCAGCACAATTAGATTGTGCCCAGCTACCACCACTGACTGCTCTGACAGTGATCACAACAGACTGTCTTGGACAGAGCTGGAGAAAAATGTAGAACAAAATTCTAACTCACAGAAAGACCATACTTACTGGCCTGATACGGACTGTAGAAACTCAGAGAGCATGGATCCTGGACACCCTTTTAATTTAGTAATGAAGTCACTCCTGAGGTTCACCCTGCATCCAAAGATTAGACAGCCCATAAAACAAAATAAGACTAAAAGGGCAAGGACTGGAAGGCAGGAGGAGACAAGGACGCTGGTGATAGGGAGAAGGTTGAGAAGAGAGTGTTGGCATGTTATGGGGCTGTTAATCAGTGTTATAAAACAGTATGCAGACCATTTAACGAGAAGATAGGCTGTTCTGTAAACTTTCATCTAAAGCACAATAAAGACAAAAAAAAGATAAACCACAGATGTGTGTCCACTGAACCACTGTTAACAAAGAAATATGGAGAGCAAGCTAGGTGTCCGTCAACAGGAGAGCAGGCAATGACAGGTGGTGCCTCTAGGGTTGGCCGTAGTTGCAACCTTTAAAAAGAATGGGGGTGAGGGGTACCTGGTATCTGGAAGGAACTCAATAAATAATTGCCGATATCTGAATGATTTACATATTGGGCTCCCAGAAAAATGGTCTTTAAAAGAAAGAGTTGCTCAAGTCAAAGAAGTTGGAAACCTACTGATGTGAATAACTACTGACTCGAAAATTATGTCACGATAGGGGTTACAAAAGAGTTTGCCAAATATGATCCCATTAGAAGTAGTTCTCAGCCTGGGGTCCTCAAAGCGTGTGAGTGGCCATTCAAGGCACAACAGTTGGTTTCTGTTTACCTGGAGCAACAGAGGGAGGACAGTCAGGAACAGGAGGAAGATGTGAACTGTGTGGCTAATTGCCTCCATAAACAACTGCCTTGTTTGTCATGAGACCAGAAGAACAGGATAGTGCCTGGCTACCATTACAGAACATTTCTATCAAAGATTCTATAAAAGATTATGTTCTAAAGGGGGAAAGAGACAATAGAATTTCCAATTCTCATGGACTCCAGACATCATGGAGTCATGAAGGTTGGATGAACCCCTGAAACTAAGATAATCTTTAAACCTAAAACCAAAAATACCCCTTGAAGTCTTCTTAAAACCAAGTAATAGTTTACCTTAATTAGCAGAACATTTCTGCCTTAAGCATTAGGCTCTTTTAAGATCTACGTGGGATCAAAGTGACAACAGCAACTTGACGGATTAAATAGAAGGCAGTGAGTCTACGTTAATATGAGGAACAACTCAGAAAAGGAGGGTGAGGATGGTTACATAACTTGAAGGATGTGATCAATGTCAGTGAACTGTACATGCAGAAGAACTGGATATGTATATGATTTTTGTGTATATTCTCAGTAACAAAGCAACAAAACAATTTTCAGAGAAAAAGTCTGCATGGATATTCTCTGAGCGGTGAAACTGTTATTAGGTATCGTTGAGTCGGTTCCAACCCCTAGAAACCCTATGAGCAACAGAACAAAACACTGTCTGGTCTTGCGTCATGTCCACAATCGCTTTTATGCTTAAGCCCATTGTTGGGGCCACTGTGTCAATCCACCTCATTGAGGGTAATCCTCTTTTTCGCTGACCCTCCACTCTACCAAGCATGATGTCCTTATCCAGGGACTGATCCTTCGGACAACACATCTAAAGTATGCTTCCAACAAGCACTCTAGTTGTACTTCTTCCAGGACAGATCTGCTGGTTCTTTTGGCGGTCCATATTAATTCAACATTCTTCTCCAACACCACAATTCAAAGGCATCAATTCTTCTGTCTTCTTTGTTCATGGTCCAGCTTTTGCATGCATGTGATGCAACTGAAAATACCATGGCTTGAGTCAAGTGCATTTTAGTCTTCAAGGTGATATCCTTAGTTTTTGAATACTCTGAAGAGGTCCTTTGCAGCAGATTTTCCTAGTGCAATGTGTCTTTTGATTTCTTGGCTGCTGCTTCCAAGGGTGTTGACTGTGGACCCAAGTAAAATGAAATCTTTGAGAAAGTGGTGAAATTAAAGGTGATTAAATGTCTTTACATTTAAAATGTCTGTATTTTTAAAAAGTTTCCAGAAAATGGGCATGATTTTTAGATTAATAAAAAACATATTCTACAGGAGGTTGTGGGAGAGATGAGGTATTCCTCTTGGTGATCTTGGATCTAAGACATTCTAGTGACACCCCAGGTAGCTGGACACCCTCCCTGCTCTTTACAGTGTCTGTCCCCATCAACACGCCACAATGTCTTCTACTCCAGGCCTGTCCTTGATGCCAAAGAAAAGACATTAGCAGAGTCACTTCCAGGGCAGAAGAGAAGCCACATACATGTGTTGATAGTATAGCCATTTCCAGACATGGTATATCTGTTTCCACCCTTTCTCAAGTGGCCATTTCCTCTACCAAATCACCTAGGGCTCTGGAATCCCCAACCCACCCTCTGTGAGTCCCATCTTTCAAATTCTTACCCTAAACAAGTCGGTGATTCAGCCTGTTTTCTCTTGGCCCAGGCTGTCCAAAGCTACCCACCAGGCCTAGTACTCATTCCACGTACCTAACTACTGTCCATGAAACCCCTCAGCTAGCTTTTCATTATTTCTTTCCATTTTAAAGAGCCTATAAAAACCAAACAATCAAACTAATTGCTGTAGAGTCAATTCGGACTCATGATGACCCCATACTTGTCAGAGCAAAACATGTGCTCCACAGGGTTTTCAAGGGCTGATCTGGGGGGAAGAAGATTGCCAAGCCTTTCTTCCAAGGGGCCTCTGTGTGGATTTGAACCCTCTGCTTTTCAGTTAGTAGCTAAGCAAGTAATTGTTTGCACTACCCAGGAACTACATAAAATGCCTGTAACTTCATACTGTCCAGTTGACCCCAACTCACAGCAACTTTAGAGGAATGACTAGAACTGCCCTGTAGGGTTTCCAAGGAGCAGCTGGTGAATTTTAACTGCTGATATTGTGGTTAGCAGTCATAGTTCTTTACCATTGTGCCACATGGGCTCCTAAAAGGTCTGTAGTCTTGCTTATTAAAGAAAACTTGGAAAATTCAGCAAAGTAGGAAGAATAAAACAACAACAAAAAAGCCCACCCACAATCCATTCATCCAAACATCTACCCAATGATTACAAGTCAAGGATGGTGAGATGGCAGGAGGGACACGGGCATGGATGAAACCTCCAGAATACAGACACAGTTCCTGTAGCCACATGGTAAGGGGTAACTCTGCACAGTGATCATACACTCAGCTGATTCCAACTCCTAGGGACCTTACAGGACACAAGAGAACTGCCCCATAGGGCTAGAACATTTACACAATTAAAACTGCCAAAGAATAAATGAAAGATTGTTCACTTAAGAGAAACACACACTCAAGCAGGAGTGAGTTTTACTTTCTTCCCATGGCGTCCAGAACCCTACACTGGCTTGATTTTCCTTTTACTGCATCTGCACCTCCTGCTGAGTTTTCTTGTTGGTACTTTCCTGAGCCCTTAACCATAGAGTCCCCAAGACACCTCCTTGCTCCTTTTCTTGTCTACCATGCCTAATTTCTTGTTCCACTTCATCACATAGCCTCTCCCTCTGCCTACTGCACTACGAGATTCTTAAAAATACCTGATGAATTAATGGCTTTAAGAATTTATCATTTGGGTACAGAAAGGGGAGGTTTCCAGGATTCACGTGTATATACACGGCATTTCTGTAGGTGCAGACACATACAATTTAAGAGTATATGCATGGAAAAGCCCAGAAAGTGACACCGGCAGATGTTAATCAATGTTTCTCCCTGGATTATGGGATTACTAGATCTTTTTACAATGTCACTTAAAAGACCATCAAGTACACTTAAAATTGTAATGCTGCATATAAAAATAACCTAAAGTATAAAAACAGAGTTGCATAGATATTACACAGATTACAATATATCCATAAATTGGGACACTACAGAATCATCTAAAATCCTCCTGGCAATCACTTACCAATATGGCAACACTTTCACCACTTGATGCCAGGTAGGACAGCTGGAGTTGCCAGATAGTCGATGAGTTTATGCCAGTTTTATACAATAATTTAAAAAAAATCTGCGTGAGTGTGAGACTGGAAGGAAATGTTTCCAAGTGTTACCTGCGTACCTCCCAGGTACCGGAGTGCAGGGAGGAGATTTTTAGCTTCCTGTATTTCTTCCTTCCGTGGCCTCAACAAAAGTGAGTTATACCTTAAGAAGCAGGGGTGCTATTCTCTGTGAGTAGCAAGCCGCTGCCCACAGGCGCACACTCCCGGCCCCGAACTCCTGTCCTGCGCTTGTCCGGTAGTCGCCTGACGCCCGAGTCTCGGCCGGTCCCTCAGGCCGCAGCGCCCCCCTGCGGTGGGTCCGGGCGGCGGGAGGGGGGCCGCGCAGGGCGGGGGGAGGCGGTGCTCGGCGTCCCCGCGCTTCCCGCGAGATCCCGCTCCGCCCGCTCCGCCCCACTCGCCGCGCTCCCTGCGCCCCGCGTCGCGCCACTTCCTGCCTTCGGTGCCCACCCGCCAGCCCTCGCTTGCTGCCCGCCGCCCCTGGCCGGCGCCGCGCCCGCCGGCGCCCCGAGAGGTGTCCCCGGCCCGGCCGGGTCGCCGCCTCGCCCGCCGCCCCTCGAGCCGCTTTGTCTTGGGCGGGGTGCGCGGGAGCGGCCGCCAGGTGCCCCCCGCCGCGGGCCCGGGCCCCCCGCCCCAGGGCGGCGGCGCCGGGCCCCGGGGCGGGGGGCGCGCCGGGATGGGCCCCAAGCGGCGGCAGCTGACGTTCCGGGAGAAGTCGCGGATCATCCAGGAGGTGGAAGAGAACCCGGACCTGCGCAAGGGCGAGATCGCGCGGCGCTTTAATATCCCGCCGTCCACGCTGAGCACCATCCTGAAGAACAAGCGCGCCATCCTGGCGTCGGAGCGCAAGTACGGCGTGGCCTCCACCTGCCGTAAGACTAACAAGCTGTCCCCCTACGACAAGCTCGAGGGACTGCTCATAGCTTGGTTCCAGCAGATCCGTGCCGCCGGCCTGCCAGTCAAGGGCATCATTCTCAAGGAGAAGGCGCTGCGTATCGCCGAGGAACTGGGCATGGACGACTTCACCGCCTCCAACGGCTGGCTGGACCGCTTTCGTCGGCGCCACGGTGTGATGTCCTGCAGCGGCGGCGTACCCCGCCCCCGGGCGCGCAACTCTGCCCCCCGGCGCCCCGCGGCGCCCGCCCCCTCGGCCGCGGTGCCCTCGGAGGGCAGCGGCGGGGGCTCAGACCGGCACACTTGGGAGGAGCAGCAGCCGTCGGTGGTCGAGGGCTACGCCTCGCAGGACGTGTTCAGCGCTATCGAGACCAGCCTGTGGTATGACTTCCTGCCCGACCAGGCTGCAGGGCTATGTGGCAGCGACGGCCGGGAGCGCAGGGCCACCCAGCGCCTGAGTGTCCTGCTGTGCGCCAACGCGGACGGCAGTGAGAAGCTGCCCCCGCTTGTGGCGGGCAAGTCGGCCAAGCCTCGCGCTGGCCAAGGTGGCCTGCCCTGCGACTACACTGCCAACTCCAAGGGCGGTGTCACCAACCAGGTGCTGGCCAAGTACCTGAAGGCCCTGGATGCACGCATGGCCTCTGAGTCTCGCCGTATTCTGCTGCTGGCCGGCCGCATGGCCGCCCAGTCCCTGGACACCTCGAGCCTGCGGCATGTGCAGCTGGCCTTCTTCCCGTCAGGCACCGTGCAGCCACTGGAGCGGGGAGTGGTGCAACAGGTGAAGAGCCACTACCGCCAGGCTATGCTACTCAAGGCCATGGCTGCTTTAGAGAGCCAGGATCCCTCACGCCTGCAGCTGGGCCTCATGGAGGCCCTGCACTTCGTGGCGGCAGCCTGGCAGGCCGTTCAGCCTGCAGACATAGCCTCCTGCTTTCGAGAGGCCGGCTTCGGGGGTGACCCTGATGCTACCATCACTACTGCCCTCAAGAGCGAGGGTGAGGAAGAGGAGGAAGAGGAAGAGGAGGAAGAAGAAGAGGAGGAGGAGGAGGAGGGAGAGGAGGAAGGAGAAGCCGAAGAGGAAGGAGAGGAGGAGGGAGGAGAGGGTGAGGAGCTGGGAGAGGAAGAGGAGGTGGAGGAGGAGGGTGACGTTGATGACAGTGATGAAGAGGAGGAAGAAGAGGAGGAGAGCTCCTCTGAGGGTTTGGATGCCGAGGACTGGGCCCAGGGAGTCGTGGAGGCTGGTGGCAGCTTTGGGGGCTATGGTGCCCAGGAGGAGGCCCAGTGTCCTACCTTTCATTTCCTGAAAGGGGAGGAGGACTCCGAGTCGGACAGTGAAGACGAGGAGGAAGATGAGGAGGAGGAGGACGACGATGACGATGAAGAAGATGAGGAAGAAGATGGTGATGAGGTGCCTGTGCCCACCTTTGGGGAGGCCATGGCTTACTTTGCGATGGTCAAGAGGTACCTGACCTCCTTCCCCATTGATGACCGTGTACAGAGCCACATCCTCCACCTGGAACATGATCTGGTCCACGTGACCAAGAAAAACCATGCCAGACAGGTGGGAGTGTGGGGTTTTGGGCATCAGAGCTGAGCCAGTGGGTCTAGCCATGCCCTAATCCAAGTGAGGCAGCACCAATCCAGAGAGCAGCTGCTGTGGATGGAACCAAGATGGGGAGCCCCATAGCCTTTAGTACTGCTTCCCTGGCCCTGTTAAAGGCCCAGTCACCTGGGTACAGCCTGGGCTGGAGCTGGGGTCAGCCTCACTGCCTGCTTGTTGCCACTTTCTCAGAATCCTCTTCCTGCCCCTTTGCCCCTGGGCCTGGGGGACCAGGTGAAGCGGGTGGGGAGCTGTTCGGTGCTACCACACCATGCCATCAAGACCACAGCAGCAGCCAGGGATAGGTCCTGGAAGCTCCTGGCCAGAGAGTGCCTGTCCCCTCTGCCATCCACACCAGGTCCTTGGTCAGGGGGACACCCCAAAGCCATTCTGGGAAGCCCTCCCAGAGGAAGGTCCAGCCTAGGCCCCCTACAGGCTGGTAGCCCCACTCTGACCCCGGGGCCACCTCGAGAAGCACAGTTCTAACTCAGGGCAGGTTCCTCAGCCTGCCTCTGCCTGCTCTCCCACCTACCCAGTCCCTTTTCTGGCTCAGTCCATGTTACTTTGGCCTTTGGTTTTGTTTCCAGATTGGAGATTTCCCAAGAGGCCCTCTAAGGGGGTGATAAGGGGTACTTTCCAAGTGGGCAGCTGCAGGCCCCATGTCCCTCATCGCTCTCCGGCAGGGCCCCATCCTGGGCAGGGCAGCCTGGGGCTGGGCCCAGTCTGGCCTTCAGCTGCTCCTTCCCCAGCTTGAATTCAATAAATCTGTCCACCCCCCTTTTGTGGGGGTGAACATTTTAACAGCCAAGGGTGCATCCTTCATGGTCTGGGCTTGCGTCTGTTTTGGGGGCACATGCTTTCCTGGTTCCCTTTGGCCCCTGCTCTGGTGGAATGTGAAAGCAATTGTTGAAAGGGTGGCCAAAATGTAGGTCCCAAAAGGGTCTTGGGGTGGAGTGTTTGGTGCCCAGGAGTTGGGCTTGAGAGAGTCAGGCCTGTAACTGCTTTAGACTTAGAAGATTGGAGTCACTTACTGGCACTGGAGGGAGGGCGCTGACAGTCCCCATTGAGCAACCTCAAACAGCATGAACCTAGGCCTACCAAAACTGGCTAACAGGGCCCTTGCAGGAGGGACCCGGAAGGACAGAAAGAAAGGAGTGTTGGAGCAGCTCCTGTGGTCCAGATTGTAGCTTGGTAAGGCAGACTTGAGTTTACTTTTAGTGCTTTACCAAACCAAAACACCAAGCCCCTTGCCATTGCGATCCTGTAGGACAGAATAGAATTGCCCCCTGAGGTTTCCCAAGGAGACGCTGGTGGACTTGAATTGCTGGCATTTGACTGGTAGCTGAGCTCGTAACTGCTGTGCCCCCAGGGTAGTGATTTAGGAGGTCTAACAGTTGTTCCAAGTGTTATGTATCTCATTGCTGAATATCACTACAGTCACCTGGAAGTACTCCCCTTAGGAAGTTATGCTCTCATACCATTGTCTAGCCCACCCTTTAAAGCAATTTTGCATCTCTTTCTGGAATGGCCATTGTGCACGGTGGTACATAGGCAAGTTTCAAACTTAATTGTGGAGTTGTGTGTGAGGGAGTTTTTAGCAAATAAACAAGTGTAATGGGACACCCTCTCTACTCATCTGATCTGGCCCCAAAGATTTTTTTCTTTACCCTAAGATAAAGGAAATACCAGGAATAAAATATTTTGATGGACATTTAGGACACCAAGGGTAATACAAGGACAGCTCTGATGGTCATTCCAGAAAAAGACTTACAAAATTGCTTTGAAGGGTGGGCTAGGTGCTAGAGTCAGTGCATAGCTTCCCAAAGGGAACACTTTAAAAGGTGACCATAATGATATTTAGCAGTGAGGTATGGAGCACTTTTTCTAGGATGAGTTCACAAACTTGTCAGACTCATAAGAAATGCTTAGCCTTGAAGAATATGGCATCTCCAAGCCTGGTAGCCACCACTGAGGGCAGTGACAGGAGGAAATTGAGAAGACTGGCCTACAAAATTGGAGGGGACAGACTGCATTCCCCAGAGACAGAGCATGAGTGGCAATCCCCTGTGTGGTATCCCCTAGGTGAGGGCCAGTCTGAAGGCTGAGGCATACCTCTGTTACCCTGGCGCTTCTGCTATTCCACCCCAGCTTTCAGGCCCAGCGCCTCTCTTCACCCTCTCTCACTGAGGCCCTCAGACCCTAGTGGTTCCAGCTGAGGGAGGGCCTGAGCCTGAGCAGGGCAGGCAACTCTGTGCCCAAACCGGTTTTCCCACCCCGACAGGCTGGCACGTGACCCATACAGTTCCCTCCCCTCTGCCACCATCCTGCAGTTCTTCCTCTCCCTACCCTGGTATGTGAGGAAGGGGAAATGTCTAGCTAACTTTTGTCCCTTGCCAGCCCTGGGTGTTTTCTCTTTTAGAAGGCAAAGCCATCATGGAGGACTTGAAAACAAAGTGGGTGATTTTCCCCGTATGGAATAGCCTTCCATGTTTCTGGCCATTTGAACTTGAGGCCCTCAAGGCTTCAAGAATATGATAGTAAAGAGCAGTTGGGGTCCTTTGAACCATCACCACCACCACCAACTGGTGCCCTGGGGGAGCTGACCAAGAAGTCATAATGTAGCCTAGCCTACCCCCTGGCCTACGCTGGAGTAAGTAGGTGAGAACAGTGGCTTTCTCCAAACCAGGTCCCTCACTTCAAAAGCCAATAAGGCAAATCACTTATTGTCGTCTTCTGCCAACAAGAATATCCCTTATGCTGGAACAAATGATCTCATGACTGAAGTTAGTAGGACACTTGTGTGACAGACACTGTCCTAAGCATTTTAAGTGGTTTTAATCACAAAGCACCTATAAGGTAGGTAAAGCCATGAGAAAACAGGCACAGAGAGGTGCTGTAATTTGCCCAGAGCCACACAGCTAATCTGGTAGGAGTGTTTTCCACTGGAGGCTGGTCCTAGAAGTGCTGCTTTATCGCTGCTCTGTACCCAGTCTTCAAGAGAGATCCATATCCCTACCCTTGCTAGTTGAGTGCCGTTTTCAAATGGAACTGATTGAGTCCAAATTGATTTGCATCAATTTCTGACCCACAGAAGACTAGCCTCTCAGGAGATGAGGCGTCTGGAAGACGTACAGGAGCCCTTGCAGTTCCTCAGCCTTTAACCCACCCCCATTCTTCCAGTCCCCACACAAATACAGGTCTTCTGGAAAATACTAAAAAATTTTCTTGTCTGTAAAGCTCTTTATTACCCCACTGGGACAAATAGGTAAGAAACGTCCCCATTTCACAAAGGAAGAACAGGGTTAAGCAAGCAGTTAACCTGCCTAAGGCACTAGTCATGTTCTCTCTGGAAGTCTGAACAGCATGCAAAAGGTTCCACTAGGACCCCCCAGGGAGAGCACAGAGCTTTGGGCAGGGAGCCAGCAAGAAGGCATTGTCACAGCCCGTTACATAGTTCAGATTATTAACAGGGGCAGCAGATTATTAGCGGTGGAACCCTGGAGAAAGTTGACCATCATGGGGACGAGAAGCTCCCTTCACTTGGGATTGACCGCTAAAGGGCCCAGAGGGAGATCCTAGTCCTGGAGATGCTAGTGCAGGAGTTCTTGGAGTCTTGTAGGCTTTGGCATGTTGCAGAGTGGGCCACTGGTTGGTCAGCAGGTGGCTTTAGTATAGAGGTGATGATTTCTTTGGGAGCAGGGGAAGACATTGAACGCCTACCTAACCGCTTTTCAAAGCTGGGGCTTGAGAGGAGGTAGCCGGAGAAAAACTACAACTCCCAGAAGTCCCTGCACCCCAGCGGAGTCTGGTGGTTGCTATGGCTTCACAAAACAATATGGCCGCTCCCGGCTGGGACTTGAGTCTTTGAATCTGGGCGAGTCTGGGCGCCTGCAGCAGTTGAAGAAGAAGCACCCGAAGGGTTGCGAAGTAAAGGCTGGCTACTGTACAGCCAGAACAGCCTGGCTTTGCCGGGACGCCGATGGCGGGCAGTGTGGACGAGGAAGCACTGCACCAGCTGTACGTGTGGCTGGACAGCATCCCTCTGTCCCGGCCCAAGCGAAACCTTTCGCGGGACTTCAGTGACGGAGGTGTGCGCCCTTGTGTGTGCTCGCCTGTATGAGTGTCTGCGTCCTTGAGTGTGCTCTGTGTCTCCATGTGTTTCTACATGTTCTGTCTTTTATGTACGAATGTAAAGATTTGTGTATGCGTGTCTGTTTGTGCTCGGAGGGAGGCAGCGAGGTCCGACTGCTTCCTGGGACTTCAGTTGTGAAGGTGTGTCTTCTACTTGTACCTGTAGGAATTTGGATGTGTGTATTTAGATAGGTTCTGTGAGTCTCTGGTTCCTTCCTAGACTTAAATGACTAAGGTCCATGTTGATTATATCTTTGTGCATCTGTGGGCATGCACATAGCTGAATGTGTGTTGTCTGTCTCGTGGAAATCTAAGCGTCTGTGTGTCTATATGTGGTTGGCACATTCTGTCCTTCATGTATGTATATGTGGTGTGCTTCTTTGTGTTTGTGTGAGTGTCTGTGTATTTGGGTATGTGGGAATTTCTTTTGGCATTTCAATGAATGTGTCTGCATGCGCACATTTAGGGAAGCTACATGTATGGTGCAGTGGTTAAGTGCAACGTCTGCTAACCAAAAGGTGGGCAGTTCAGATCTGCCAGGTGCTCCTTGGAAACTCTATGGGGAAGTTCTTCTCTGACCTGTAGGGTCATTATGAGTTGGAATTGACTCGATAGCAGTGAGTTTTTACATGTATGAGCGAGCCCTGGGCAATGGTTAAGCCTCCACTGCTAATCAGAAGGTTGGCATTTGGAACCCACCAGCCACTCTGAGGGAGGACGATGTAGCAGTATCCTTCCATAAAGATTTACCACCTTGAAAACCCCTTGGACAGTAGTACTCTGTCCTATAGGGTGGCTATGAGTTGACATCGTCAATGGCAATGAGTTTATGTGCATATGTGACTTTTTGTGCTTGTGTATGTGTGTCTGGATATATGTGTCCTGTGTCTACACATCTGTCCTCTATGTGTATCTGTAAGGAGGTCTTGTGTCTCTGCATTGAGTCTGTCCTGGGACTTTGATGTCGGAGTGTGTGTGTGCGTGTGCGTGCGTGTGCGCGTGCGCATGCATGCTGTGCGCACACACACACAGACTCACAGACACACACACCTGCCTGAATGTCTAGGGCAGGGCCCCAGAATCCTGAAGTGCTATATTGGAGACTCACTCTCTGCCAAATGAGCCCATACTTGAGCTTCCCCCTGTCCTGAGTTAATGGGGGGCCGGCATGCACCTTCTCTGGGGTGTATGCTGGATACTTTGTCTTCTGTCCTTGATCACACTTTTTTGTCTCCCTTTTCTCCACACCTCCCTCCCCACGGCCCTCCTCCTTCCCACACTTCCACCTTTGCACTTGGTCCTACAACTCCCCTATGCCTGATTTTCCCACTCTATCCTTTTTCTCTTCCACCTCCTTCTCCCTTATCCATCCTCCTGCCCTTGTGTCTACTCCACCCCAACTCCCTCAGTCTTGGTTGCAGAGGTCATTAAGTTTTACTTCCCCAAGATGGTGGAGATGCACAATTATGTCCCTGCCAACTCTCTGCAGCAGAAGCTCAGCAACTGGGGCCACCTGAATAGGTAATAGACTGTCTGGGTCGGAGGCGGGAATCTCCGGCCCCTACTGCCCTACCCAGAAAAGACTGTCCTAGCAGTCTGTGGTCTGGTGGTGGTAGTGGTGGGGATGGGTGTTGACGGCAGGGTGGAGGGGGCCAACACTGACAGATTTCGTCTGGTAATAAAATCAAGGGATGCTTCCGCTGGGGACACCCAAGCAGGATGGCTCAGATGTGGTGTCCTTCGCTCCTGTAGGAGTGAGACTGCTGCACCCACTCTCCTCTCCATCTCCTGCCTTCATTACCCCAGGACCCAGTCCACCATTCCCATGTCTGCCCCCCAGGAGAGTGCTGAGTAAACTGAACTTCTCGGTACCGGAGGACGTCATGCGCAAGATCGCCCAGTGTGTTCCCGGGGTGGTGGAGTTAGTGCTCATCCCTCTGCGGCAGCGCTTGGAAGAGCGGCAGAGGCGCAGGAAGCAGGGCTTGGGCTCCTCGCAGGTACTGCCTTATCGCCATATCCGTAACTGCCAGCTTTGCAGGCTACAGAAAGCCCTGCCTTGGGGATAAGTGTCTGTGTAAAGAGAGACTGGCCTGGGGAGCCGCGGAAGGAGGAAGGGGTTTCTTAGGGATGGGCAAGCCCGCGCTCACAGTGGACCCCGGGTTCTTTCAGCAGCTGGCTACTCAGGATGGCAGCGGCTACATGGATGTGGGTAGGGAACCTCGATTTCTTCCTGTCCTTCGTTCTTACCGCTAGTGAAAAAGTTGGGGTGGCGAAAGGGCGGCATGGTCACTCCTCCATGTGCCTCGTCTCAGGTTTGTCCCAAAAGGCCCAAGGAGAAGGTGCTGCAGAACCACAAGGAGGAGGACCACACAAGTAAGAGTTGCTGTGGCTGGAGGTCCCCTGACTTCACCAGCCCTGGTGGTCTCCGGGAGATGGGGGCTGTAGTGGGTATGCTACGTACGCCTGGGAGGGAGATGAAGCCTGAAAAGAGGCAACTAAGAACACCGGCCAAGGGCACTGGTTAGGTGAGAATGGCGCTGAGATCCAGGCCCCGCTTAGCTGCTTCTTACTTGATTCCTCCTCAGGGATGGCTACGGTCCTGAGCCCAGGCCTCCGGGATATAACCAGGCGCTGCAAGGCGACCCGAGCTTCCTCCTCCAGATCGCTGAAAAGGAGCAGGAGCTGTTGGCCTCGCAGGAGACAGTACAGGTTTGGGATGGCACGGGGGCCCGGGGCCAACAGACGTGGGGGCAGGGATAGCAGGCCTCCAGCCTCGACCTCTGCGTGTGCGGCTCAGGTTCTACAGATGAAGGTGAGGCGCCTGGAGCACCTACTACAGCTCAAGAATGTGCGCATCGACGACCTGTCCCGGCGGCTCCAGCAGGCACAGCGGAAGCAGCGGTGAGCGATGGTAGCTCGGGAGGCGCAGGGAAGCCCTGGTGCCCGTGTGGAAGCCTCGGTACCCGCATGGAAGCCCCAGTACCCACTGGAGCGAAAGCACCCAGCCAAAGGACTGAGTGGGCGGAGCCAGTTGTTCTCGCTAGCGTCCTGAGCGCACGCGCGCCCCTCTTCCTTTGGGTGGGGTGAGGGTGGGAAGCAGCTGGATAGGAATCCTGGGAAGCAGCTGGATAGGAATCTTTGGAACCATGCGCACGGACTGAACCGTCTTCTTCCGCTGAGTCTGGGTCAGGAGAATGGACCATTTTCCAGAACCAAGAAACTGCGTGCAGAGACCTGGCACGCACCCCAAAGCAGTGCCTGACGACGTCAGGGACCCTGGCTTTGGAGTTCTCGGCTCTGGGTCTTGGGAGGCAGCCCTCTGGTTCAGTCCTCACCCACAGAACCGAGTCCTGGCCCAGCTCTGAGGACAGCAGCGTCTCCATCCAGCCTGGTCCTCTGCGCTTTCGGTCGCACAGGATGCTGTCTCGGGCAGCCAAGGGTCTGCCTTGTCCCTCTCGGGCACTCAGCGGGAACCCAACTCGTAGCTGAATACCTCAGCAGTTGGAGAGGAAGGGGTGAAGACATAGCTGTACCCATGCCAGTCGCACTTCCCATCCACTGGGGTATTGGCCTTTGGGATTGTCTGGGGGATATGTAAGATCAGGCTGTCTCTATTAAAGGTAGTGTGCTTTCTTTCTGGTGCCTGCTTTCTCTCTCTGCAGCTGTTCCTGTACCCTTTTTTTACTGCCGCCTACCCTGCCCCCCAATGAAAGCTTTTTCTTCTGAACCGTATGAGTAACCCTAGATTGGGTCTCACTTCTGGGGTAATGAGACCGGTGTGGCCAATGCCTGTTGATGAATGATTATCACCAGGCATCATACCTTGTGCACTCTGATAGTCTGACCTCTAACCTTGGACCTGAACCGATCCCTAAACCCATCCTTACAGTGATTTCCATCCCTGCCGCCAAACAAGCTTCAGACTCTTACCCACCTGTGGTTCCACACTCACCTTCAGTCTTGCTGATGGACTGACATATAGCCCTGTATATGATTTCCAACCCTATCCACAGACTAGGTAGCCCTGTATATGATTTCCAACCCTACCCGCAGACTTGGGTAGCCCTGTATATGATTTCCAACCCTATCCACAGACTAGGTAGCCCTGTATATGATTTCCAACCCTATCCACAGACTAGGTAGCCCTGTATATGATTTCCAACCCTACCCACAGACTGGATAGCCCTGTATATGATTTCCAACCCTACCCACAGACTGATTCCAAGGTCTATGGACCAAGGCCACACATAACTTCCAACCTGACCAAGACACTATGGCAGTGGTGTGACCTTAACTCTTGATTGTTGACTAACTCCTAGTAATGTTGAATCCTGAGACCCAGCAGTTTCAGTCCTAGGCTTATAACCAGCATATACCCAGGGGAAACTTAAACTGGTGCTCAGGGAGACAAGATTGTACATAGCAACAGTGTTTGTAATAGAAAAAGAATGGAAACAAAGTTCTATTATCTATTACTGTGTAACAAATTACCACAAACTTAGCAGCTTAAAGCAACACACATTTATTGTCTCACATTTTCTCTGGGTAAAGAGTCCTGGTATAGCTTGGTCAGTCCTCTGCTTCAGGGTTTCTCACAAGGCTGCAGTTAAGGTGTTGGCCAGGGCTATGGTTTCATCTGAGGCCTCAACTGGGAAAGGAGCCCTTCCTAAGCTTACTTGGTTTTTGGTAGGACTTCAGACTCTGTTCCTTGTGGTCTGTTGAACTAAGGATCCCAGTTACTTTCTGGTTGTTGGCCTGTTGTGGCCCTCATTTCCTTGTCATGTGGCCATCTCCGGAAGCTTACTTCATCAAGGGAGAAAGTTAATAGAGGAAGTCTGTGAGCAAGTTACAATCTTAGGTAATGTAATCATAGAAGTAATAGGCCATCATTCTACTGTATTTTGTTAGAAGTAAGTCACTGGGTTCAGTTCACACCCAAAGGGAGAGGATTACATATTATGGAGAATGGGATGGGTGAGGTGGAATGAAAGGACAGAATTTTAGGATTCTGGCTACCTCTGAAGGGAAGTGGGGGGCAGAGATGCAAGAAACACATGTAAGTTTTTTTTTTCCTTTAAATTTAATTTGTTGTTGAGAATGTACACAGCAAAGCATACACCAGTTGAACAGTTTCTGCATGTACAATTTAGGTACACTGATTAATAGTTCAAGTTGTACAACCATCCTCATCCTCCCTTTGAGTTGTTCCTTCCCCATTAACATAAACTCACTGCCCCCTGAGGTTCCCAATCTTTCTAGTTGCTGTTGTCAATTTGATCTTGTATAGCTAGCTCTTAAGGTTTCCATTCCATCTTTCTAGTTGCTGTTATCAATTTGATCCCATATAGATAGCTCTTAATGTTCCATTCCATCTTTCTAGTTGCTGTTGTCAATTTGATCCCATGTAGATAGTTCTTAAAAGAGCATAGTGCTCAAAGCAGAGTTTTTTTTTCTTGCTTGTTAAGCCTAACTATTGTTTGATTTTAAGAAGACTTCAGGAGTATTTTTGGTTTAAGTTTCAAAGATTATCTCAGGACAATAGTTTCAGAGGTTCATCCACCTTCCTTTGCTCCAGAAAGTCTAGAGTCTATGTGAATGTGAAAATGTAGAAATTCTGTTCTATGTTTCCTCCCTTTTGATTAGAATTCTTCTGAGTAATCTTTTATCAAAATGTTTAGTAGTGGTAGCTGGACACCATTCAGTTCTTCTGGTCTCCTGGCAAAGGACACAATTGTTCATGGAGTCAATTAGCCACACATTCTGTAACTTCTTCCTATTTCTGACTCTCCTGTTGTTTCAGGTGAATAGAGACAAATTGTTGTGCTTTGAATTGCCACTTGCAAGCTTTTAAAACCCCAGGCACTACATAAAGAATTAGAAGGTAGAACAGAAACACTAAATATGTTATTAGGCTAATTAACTGCCGTGTTACATGAACCCATGACACTAAACTGACAAACCAAGAAATCAAATCCCATTAGGTGTTTGGTTGTACATAAGCAGACTCAGTAAGTACCCCCTTTTTGTCTTTCCCTAACAAACAGAAATTTATTCTGTCAGAGTTGAGGAGGTTAGAAGTCCAAATTTAGGGCATCAGCTGCAGGGAAAGGTGTTCTCTGTCTATGGGCTCTGAGGAAAGGTTCTTGTCATCAATCTAGGAGTTTCTCAGCATAGGAAACTTGGGTCCAAAGGACACACTCCATCCCAGCTCTTCGTTCTTGGTGGGATGAGGTCCCTCTCCTCTCTGCTCCCTTATATCTCAAAAGAGATTAACTGGAAATACAACCCAGTCTTGTAGACTGTGTCCTGCCTCATTAACATAACTGCCTCTAAACCTGCCTCATTAGCAACATAGAAGTTAGAATTTACAACACATAGTTATCAGATCACAAAGTGGAGGACAACCACGCACGGAAATCACGGTCTAGCCAAGATGACATACATATCTGGGTTATACAGTTCAACTCACAACATGTGGCAGAGTAGAACTGCCCCATACGATTTTCTTGGCTGTAACCTTCATAGGGGGAGCCTGGTGGCAGCGGTACTGGGGCTAAGCACTTGACTGTCAACCGAAAGTTTGGTGGCTTGAGCCATCAGCTGCCCTCCATAAAAATTAAACCAAATCCAAACCCATTGCTGCTGAGTGAACTTTTAATGACAGAGCAGAACTGCCCCATATGATTTCCAAGGCTGCAAATCTTTATGAAAGATTAGTAGCCTTAGAAACCCCATGGGGCAATTCTACTCTGTCCCATAGGGTAACTGTGAGTCAGAATCAACTTAATGCCAATGAATTTTTTTTTTTCCAGTCCCTATGTGATTACCAGGGCTCTTCTCCCTTGAAGTTGCTGGACTGATTCTAAGCTAACCTTATGGTTAGCAGCTGAATGCTAGCCATTGTGTCACCAAGTCTTGTTATAAGATGTACAGGAGAGCTAAACGAAACAACAGAAAATCCTCAAATAAAAAGGAAAATGTGGACTTTGGTGGAAAAGTGAAATTAATTCCTTGGTATGAGCTGCTGCTTATAAACAAAAGCATGTGTGATAATTTTTCACTTAAAGGAATTGAAATATATACTTGTAAATTTTAAGGGAAGTTGTTTTGCCAAATAGAAATAAACTGTACATGTGAAACTAAAAGTGATATATGTGAATAAAATGTAAGAAAATTAGTGTAAAGAAATGAAAATGTCTTCCTGACCTTCAAAGAGTATATTCAGGTACAAATAATCTCATAGTAATGTTGATAGAGATGATTTTCCAATCATCATAAGTCAAGATAATGGTCTTGATTGTAGAGAGAGTTGAACAAATTAAGCAATATATTGTATTTTTTGGTTTTCTTTATCCTACTGTTGGAACATTTGAAAGAACTTAAATACTGCATGGATCTAAATATTGTAAGGTATACTAAGAATTATTATGTAAATGATAATGATTTTTATGATAAAAGTAAAATACAGTACTTTCTGCATTAACAATAATCAGATGTGAACATTACAGTGTTTGAATATAATACATAAAACTCATGTTTCATTTCCAAGTACAGTGTTGCTTTAGAATTTTAGTATCACTTCCAACTATCAAGTACAATGAAGTTTCTTCAAATTAAAATCAATAAAAAAAAGGCATAAAGGTATAATGAATCAAAAACAGTTATCTAAAAAGTTACTGTATTATGTCAATAAATTATATGGAATGTCTAGAACAGGTAAACAGAGACAGTGGATTAGTGGTTATCATAGGCTGAGGGTAGGAAACAGTGGGAATTACTGCTTGATGGGTGTATTTCTGTTTGAGGCTATTCTCCCTTTTAATAATACTGAACTGTTTTCATTTGTTTGGTGATCATTTGAATGTCCTCTTTGGTGAAATGACCATTCCATTTGCCCCTTTTATGTCTATTTTGGTTATTACATTCTTGTTGGACATATGGTTTCTGAAGATATTTTCCCCATGCCTTTTCACTTTTTCAGTAAAATCTTTTGTTGAAAGTAAATTTTTCATTTTTATGAGGTCCCATTTATTTATTTTGTCTTTTGCTGTTTGTGGTTTTATTATTATATTAGATAATCCATTGTTGAAAGCTAGGCCTAACAGCGTTGCCCCAGTTTTTTCTTCTAAGAATTTTATGGTTTTAGTTTGTACATTTAGGTCCTTAATGCAATTTGAATTTGTTTATGTATGATGCAACGCAAAAACTCTGTTTCATTTTTGTGGCTGTGGAAATTCAAATTTTCCAACACCATGTATTGAAGATTCTTCTTTCTCCAATGAATGGACTTAGCAGCACCCTTGTCAAAAATCAGTTGACCATAGATGTATGGGTTTATTTTCAGGCTTTCAATTCTATTCCATTGTTCAATGTGTCTATTGTTACACCAGTACCAGACTGTTTTGATGACTGTGGCTTTTTAGAATGTTTTAAAATCAGGAAGTGTGAGACTTCTTGTTTTTTCTTCTCTTTCAGCATTGTTTTAGCTGTTCGGGGCCTCTTGCCTTTCCATGGAAACCTTGGTGGTATAGTGGTTAAGTGCTATGTTTGCTAACCAGAAGGATGGCAGTTCGAATTCACCAGGTGCTCCTTGGAAACCATGGAATAGTTCTACTCTGTCCTGTAGGGTCATTATGAGTAGGAATTGACTCAGTGGTACTGGATTTGGTTTTGTTTTACCTTTCCATAAAAAGTTAAGGATTAATTTTTCTATTTCTGTAAAGAAGGCTTTTTGGAATTTTTATTAGGATTACCTTGAATCTGTAGATTGCTTTGGGAAGTATTGACATTTTAACAATATTAAATCTTCCAATCCATGACCATGGAACATCTTTCCATTTATTTAGGACTTCCTTACTCTCTTTCAGCAGTGTTTTATTGATTTCATTATTTAAGTCTTTTGTGTCCCTGTTTAGATTTATTCGCAGGTATTTTTTCTCTTAGATGCTGTTATAAACAGAATAGAATCATATCATCTACAAATAGAGATGATTTTACTTCCTTTTCAAACAGGGTACACTTTATTTCTTTTTCTTGTCTTATTGCTCTGACTATGACTTCTGATACAGTGTTGAATAGAAGGGGCAAGAGCAGCTAATCTTGTCCCTTATTTCAAGACGAAAACTCTGTCTTTCTTCACTAAGCGTAGTGTTGGCTGCTGGCTTCTCATGTATGCCCTGAATCATGTTGAGGAATTTTCCTTCTATTACAGTCTTCTTGAGGGTTTTCACCAAAAAAGAGTGTTGGAATTTTAGCAAATGCTTTTTATGCACCCATAGAGATGACCATGTGGTTATTTTCCTATGTTCTTTCAATGTGGTGCATTATGTTGATCAATTTTCTAATATTGAACCATCCCTGCATTCCTTGAAGAAATCTCACTTAGTGATGGTGTATGACTTCTTTAATATGCCTTAACTTTCTATTTGCTACTATTTTGTTCAGGATTTTTGCATTTATATTCATAAGAGATATTGGCCTGTAGTTTTCTCTTTTTTTGTGGTGTCTTTCATTCAGGTATCAGGATTATGTTTGCTTCATAGAATGAATTAGGAAATATTCTTTGCTTCTCTATCTTTTGGAGGAATTTAAGCAGTATTGTTATTAATTTTTCCTTGTATGCTTGGTAGAATTCCCCAGTGAAGGCATCTTGTCCAGGCCTTTTTTTTTGTTGGAAGGTTTTTGATTAGTGATTCAGTCTCTTCTGGTGTGCATCTAAGAATTTGTTCTGCCTAGAAAGCACTTGGCTTGGCTTTTTAGGTTACTCATTTGTTGCCATACATCGTTTATAGTGTTTGGTCACAATTATCTTTCTTTCAGGTCAGTTAATTTGCGATCTCTCTTCTTTTTTCATGTAGGCACTTATGCTGTAAGTTACTATCTGAGTACTGACTTGGCTGCATTCCATTTTTTAAAAAAATTTATTTTTATTATGATTAAGTGAAAGTTTACAATCCAAGTCATTTTGCCATATAAAACTCCAACACATGCCTCTATGCAACTCTATCTACTATCCTCACCCTGTGACAGAACAGTCTTCCTTTCCACCCTGTGCTTCTGGTATCCACTCAGCCAACACTGGTCCCTTCTCTCCGCCCTCCCCTCTCTCCTCTAGAAAGGAACTAGTCAGACAGCCTCATACATATTTTAAGCTAAGAAGTATGCACACTACCTGCATCACTCTATGTCCCATAGCCCAGTCCAGTCTTTGTCTGAAGATTTGGTTCAGTAATGTTTTCAGCTCAGGGCTAGTAGAAAGTCCAGGGGCCATGTTCTCAGGGGATCTTTCAGGATGTCAGACCATCAGGTCTGGTCTTTTAATAGATTTCTAGATCTGTACTCCCCTTCCCTGTCAGGGCAGTCTTTGGTGGTGGCCGGGCACCATCTGGTTCTTCTTGTCTCGTGCTGATGTCTCTCAGTCATGTATGGATTCCTCTGTCTCACGGGCTCATGTTTTCCTCATGTCTTTGATGTGTTTGGTTTTCATCTGTGTTAGGTGGTTTGGGACCCATTGATCTTCCTTAGATGGGCAGCTTGCTGGCTTTTAAGAGCCCAGGCACCACTCACTCATAAGGGTCCATCCCATACATTTTGGTATGTTGTGTTTTCTTTTTCATCTGATTATAAGGAATTTGTGAGTTCTCTTTTGACTTCTTTGACTTTTTGGTAGTTTAATAATGTGTTATTTAATTTCCAGATGTTTGTGTATTTCCCAAGGTTTATTTCTATTATTGATGTCTACTCCATTGTAGTCAGAGAAAATACTTTGTGTTATTTCAGTCTTTTGAATTTAATCAGGACTTGCTTTGTGATCTAAAATGTGTTTATCCTGTAGAATGTTTCATGTGCACTGGCATAGAATGTATATTATGCTGATTTTGGGTGGAATGTTCTATATATGTCTGCTGGTTTATAATATCATTCATGTGCTCTGTTTCCTTGTTGATCTTCTTTCTAGATGTCCTGTCCAGTATTGAAGGTGATATGTTAAAGTCTCTTATTATTATTGCAGTACTGTCTGTTTCTCCTTTCAGTTCTATTAGTGTTTTATATATTTGGGTGCCTCATGTTGGGAACATATGTATTTATGATTGTTAAATCTTCCTGATTATTTAACCCTTTCACATGTAAGGTTTTGTAATATTTTAGTTCTTGAAGCAGTTTGTGGGTTCACAGGTGCTCACAGTGAGCTATTCACAGACAAATCGGACAGTACCGTGAAACAAGGATTATGGTTAGTTCAATTCTGTGCCTTCGAGTTCTTAAAATAATAAGTAATAAACATTGATGACTAATCCTGACCTTGCTATGATCATCCATTCTGCACTTAGCATAATCTTAGGGCATCACTGGTTGGAGGCTTATCGTCCACGTGTCCCAAACTACTAGCCCAGCCAGTTCTTGCACCATTATTTCTCCATCGTCTGCAAGTTTCTTTCTCTGAATGTTTCATTCATGCAACTACACCTGTGGGCCACTATGTGTGAAGTTAGTAGAAATGACTTGTGGAGGGGCCTGGGGGACCAGGGGGTAGGGCAGGGTTTTGTTCTACCTCGCAGGAGCACTGTGGGCCAGAATGCAGGTTCAGAGGCTGGAATCAGCCCCCTCTAGCTGCTTACCTCCACCACCGCAGACACTTGGTCAAATCCTGGAGCTTCATCTTCTTTGAGCCTTGCGTTCCCAGAAATCCAGACATGACTGAATCATTTTCAACCCATATCCCCAAATCCTACAAACTGAATTCCAAAAACAAGAGGAATTTTACTGAATGTTTCTTGGGAATATGAAGGTAGATTACATCTCATATTATAGCTCTGTGATTCTTTTTTAAACATCTGTCTTGACTCCCAGACTTCTTCTGATAGCTGATGATGTATTTCTTCCCTCTTATTCCCTACTCCCTTCTCTCTTTCTGAACCACGCTAAATCTGATTTCCTCTGATCCACTCATTCATTAATTCCTCAAATACTTACTGAGCATCTAGTATATCCAGGCACTGAACTAGTGCCATGAGTACAGAGAGGAATAAAAAGTGTGATATCTGTCTTCCCCAGTACACACACTTCTAGCAGGGGAGACGGGCTTTTAAAAATTATGTTATTTAATGTTTTTTACTGCTAAAATGTACACACAATGTAAAAAATAAAACACATATAAAAAGTGAAAATCTCTTTGCCACTACCAGACTTCTAATAGACAACTTCTACTTTTAGTTTTTGTGTACCCTTTCAGAGTGTTTTTATGGAAGAAAAGCAAATATGCACATTTATTGGTATCCTACTGCCTTTTTTTCATAAATAAAGGGTAACATCTGTACAATGTTGTCAACATCTTAATTTTTTACTCAGGAAGATCTCTTGTAGATCTTTATCAGTACATTTAGCAAAACCGCTATTATGGACATTCCAGCTTTTTTCAATATTTTTTTAATAACAGTAATGTAACAATGAATAATCTTGTTCTCTTAACCATCTGCTGCATGAGACTAAGGTCTTGCCTAAGTCTTCAAATCCAGAAAAGCAATCTCATAAGGTGTTTTGTTATGTCTGAGAAGTACTTTATCTGTGTCTTCTATGCATACATATGTATGTACACATATATCTGTACTTACACATACGCATAGATATTTCTGTCTGTGCAATATGTATTGACCTAAACCTTCCTGTGTACATATATGCCTACACACTCACGTATGTGGCCACACACTTGTGTTATTGTTGGTGTTGTTGCCAAATTTTGTGTCATATTCTTTAGCATAAACACCCTTTTCTCTTGTGTGCCTCTTAGTGGCATCACTTACTTTGGTCCACCTGGGCTCATTACACCCACACTCTGTGCTAAACTTTCAAAAATTACAAGTGTCTATGGTCTAGAGAGTGATTCTCCCTCCCCATCCCTGCTAACCACAAATGAACATAGGTATATATATGTAATTCTTTTTTTTAAAGGTCACACAGTATTTGTCCTAATATGATTGACTTACCTGCCTTAGTATTACATGTCCCACCAGATCTGTCCATGTTGTGTTTCACAGACACATCATTGTTCTTTATGGCTGCATAGTGTTTCATTGTTTTTATTAACTGATTTTGCTGATCCATCCAACCAATGAAGGGCACTTAGGCTGTTAACATTTTTTTCTATTGTGAATAATGCTACAGTTAACATACGAGTACATATGTCAGTCCATGTCTCCTTTATTAGATCTCTCTAGGGTTGCTATGAATCAGAATCAACTTGATGGCAATAGGTTTGGGTTTGGAATTGCTGGATCATAAAGTATTTCTATTTCTAGTTTTTTAGGAAGCATTATACCATTTTCCATAGTGGTTGTAGCATTTCACATTTCCCATCCACAGTGGATAAGTGTTCTCCAGTTTCCCCACATCCTTGGCAACATTTGTTGTCTATTCTTTTTTCTTTCTTTCCTACAATCAATACCATTTTAGCTGGGGAAAGATGGTATATGCACCTTAAATTTTGATAGGTATCATGCTTCTTGCCACAAGGCATGGGTCAGAGCAGAGGCTGAACACTGGCTGCCCTGCTTCATTTGGTTTGCACAGTGCAGTGTTCTTACAAAATTATGGCCAACATGTTAGGATGTGAAGCAACTGGAACTCTCATGCATTGTTGATGGGAGTATAAATTAGTACAATGATTTCACAAGACTGGCAGTTTTTTACAAAACTGAAACATATGCCTATGCTATTGTATTAGAGTTTAATCTGAGAAGAATAAGGATTTGTTGCAGTGATTTGACCTCATGTAAATATGGGAGCTGGTTAAACACTGTATGGTAGTTGGTTTTGCATCTGATACTGAAGCTTCAAGTCCACAATTGGGAAGGTCAGATGGATATAAAGTGAGAAGACAGAACAACATTTTTTTTATTGTGATTAGTGAAAGTACACAATCCAAATTAAATTTACATGCCCGCCTATCTAGCTCCTTCTGCTGTCCTTGCTCTGTGACAGCATGCTCCTCCTTTTCGTTCTATATATGTCGTAACCTCTTAACAATCTCCTGTCCCCTCCTCTTCACTCTTTCTTCTCCCTTCTAGTAAGAGGCCAGTAGGACAGCATCCTACAGATGCACAGAACCATAAAGTACACACTGTGTCCCCGAGTCCAGTTCATTCCAAGACAAGACAACTGTGAGACGTGAGCATATACTGAATCCCTGGAGGGTGAACTGGAACCCTTTCGAGGTCTCACTGCCTCCAACCTTGATGGTACCAGTATTCTGCAAGAGAAACTGGAACCCTTCCTCATAGAGCTAAACACATAATCTGACTCAGGAATTAGGTGGAGTAGAAGGCCAGCTACTACCCCAAGTCAATAAGGCTAGCCAACTCACCAGTAGAAATGTGCCTGGGCTACAAAATTTCTGCCCCAGCCTTCCAAGCATAGAAAACAATGTGACTATGGCCACTGCTTTTCTTTTGCTTTCCAAATCTCAAGCAAGATTGCAATCTTTTGTAATCCATTCTCATAGAAAACATGTATTAAATGGGAAATGTAGTTTGCTCAAAATAAAGCTTATGCACGTATACCCAAAGACATGTACTAGAATGTATAATAGAGTATATATTATTTTTGTGTTGGGCTTCTTCTACTCAGTATTATGTTTATGAAAGTCATCTATGTTGTATATATTCATTAGGTTGCTATTTGTTACTGTTGTATAACATACCTTAGTTTCCTACTGCTACTGTAACTGGAATACCACAAGTGGGTGGCTTAGTGAAATGTATTGTCTCACAGTTTAGGAGGCCAGAATTCAGGACACTGACTGTAGGGGAATGTTCCCTCTCTGTTGTCTCTGGGGGTATATCTCTGTTTCTGCAGCTCCTGCATCCCTTGGTTCCTTGTAAATCTCCACATGGTATCTATCTTCCCCTTCATTTGTGCTCTTTATCTGTGCCTCATCTGCTCTTTCTATATTTAAAAAATGGCTAGGCACGATGGAGCTCACTAAGTTGAGTCTCACTGGCAACACAAGAATAAAAAGGGGTGCATCATGAGATCTCCACTAAAAGACCTCAATTGATGGTCCAGCAGTTTCGGGATTCCCCTGGGAACATAGCCCCTGGCCTTGATGCTGCCCTTGCCCATAAATCATAATGAAGAGCCACTCTTTGGACACAAATGGATTGGACTTGGCAATGCAGAGTGATCATATACGGTATGCACTTTATGGTTCTATACATCTATAGGATATCAGCCTGCTGACCTCTGGCTGGAGGAAGGAGAGTGGTTGGAGAGGAGGGGAAAGGAGACTGTTGGGAGGATGAGACATGTATGGAGCAGAGAGGAATAGTGTGCTCTCACCGGACAGGGAGAGCAGTAGAAGCTGCATATAGGCGGGCATGTAAATTTATATGGGAAAGTACATTTTCACTCAATCATATCAAATAAAAAAAATAAAATAAAAAATGGCTAGGTTTAGGGCACATCCTACACTGATATGGCCTTGTGAACATAGCAAGGAAAACTCTATTCCAAATGGGGTTATACCCAGAGGTATAGGGTTTAGGAATCCAAAATTTATCTGGGGGAGACACAGTTCAGTCCATAACAATACCATTGAATGAATTACAACAAAAACAAAAAATAAAATCCACTGCTGTCAAGGTGATTTTGACTGACAGAAAGCCAGTAGGACTAAGTTGAACTGTTCCATAGGGTTTCCAAGCAGCAGCTACCTGGTGGATTTGAGCTGCCAACTTCTTGGTTAGAATTCAAGTTCTTAACCACTATACCACCAGGGCTCCAAGTATGAATATAGTACAATTTATTTATTTTCTATTGCTGATGGATATTTGGGTAATTTCCAGTTTAGGGCTATTACAATAATGCTGCCATGAATATATGTATACATGTATCTTGCTGTATACTTAAAAGCAGAATTTCTGGATTTATAGGATTGGTATTTGTTAGCTTCATTCGCCAAGCCAAGTGCCGATTAGGCACTATCAAATAGTTTTCCAAGCCAAGCCAAGTGCCATCAAGTCGGATCCGATCCCAAAGTGATCATGTTTATCATTATTAAAGGTAGTAGAATCCAGAATACCATGTGTTTGGAGCTAGAGTAACTGTTCTATAATTGCTACCTTTACTCTCCTAACCTATGCTATGCCGCCCCCATCTTCAGGAAGCCTGACAGAGGCCTAGGGCTTCCCTCCAGTAAGGCTTTTACACAGGAAGTCTCCAGGGCCTCGGTACCAATTTGATGTTGACATACTCTCTTCTGGGTACAGAGGTCCACTGGGAAGCAATGGGGCAACCATGTACCTCATACCCCGCACAAAAGAGGTCATTTCCTTCCCCTTCTTCTTTCTCTGGCTACTTTCCAAAACTACCTGTACCCACTGTGGCTCTGGGCACAGGAAGTTCAGTATTACAGGTCCTGCCAGATGGCCAGTCAGCTAGACTGCCAGCACCTGGGAGTGCGAAGAGTGTTTGGCAGGGTCAGAAGACCAAAGCTCTTTTCGTGGGGTGTGTCTCCCATACTAAGCTGTGAGTGTCTTCAACTCCACAGATCCTAGTAACTTGCTCACCATATACATAGAGTAAATATTTGTTGAAAGGAATTGACAATTAGGAAACAGCCTCAGGCTGCTAGACAGTGTGTCTGTGACAGCCCAGCCCATACCAAAGATAGTTGTGAGGAGACACTGGCTAGAAAGATTTTATTACAAAAGATTTTATTACCTTGACCTGAGTTTGAAGGAAGGTCTTTTGTATATGTAAAAAGGAGGAAGAGGGGATCACAGAGTCAGATGTCTGCACATGAAAGAAAAATATGAGAAAACAGAGATTGGAAGAGATACGGTAAACTGTTGGCATAGTGTTAAGAAGCCAGGCTGCTAACCAAATGTCAGCAGTTTGAATCCACCAGGCATCCTTTGGAAACTCTATAGGGGCAGTTCTGCTCTGTCCTATAGAGTCACTATGAGTTGCAATCAACTCAACAGCAACAGGTTGTAATAAATTCGGGGTTCATAGGATCGCTATGAGTCAGAATCAACTAGACAGCAGTGTTTTTTGTTTTTGTTTTTGTTTTTAAGATGGTAGAAACTGTTAAGAGTTGGATTAATAACTGAAAGTTTGGCTCTTCAGACCCACTCAGAGATACCTTGAAGAAAGGCCTGGTGATCTGTTTCTGAAAAGTCATGGCCAGTGAAAACCCACCAGAGCACAGTTCTGCTCTGAGACACATGGCGTTACAATGAGCTGATTAGACACCAGGGGCGAATAAGTGCCCCTAAAGGGGCAACTGCCACTCAGGGCCAGTCTTTGGGGCAAAGCCAGAATGTGAATCTATGTTGCTAGACCTGAGATTTCAAAACCAAAACCTGAAATCCAAAAACAAAAAGAAAGAAAAAAGAAGAAAAGCTCCATGTAGGCTAAACAAAATCTTTAGGTTACTTTGAGTCTACTGTCTCGCAAGTTTGGATCTTGAAGAAAAGAACAGACATGGGAATATACCTGGGGTGCACAGTAGGGCCCATGGGACAGGACAGTAAGAATGAGAAAGTGTCTGCAGGAATAGGTGAGTTGGTATTAGAACGTGGAAAACTCCCATGTTGACACTAGGACCATACCTCAAAAGCCACAGTGGGCATCATTCATCAGAGATGCTGTTCAAAGTTTGCGAAACTTTTGCTAGCGACAGAAAGTGAGGGGCGGGGTCTTTGGAGTGGGGAGAGGGGTGGTGGTGGAAGATTAATTCAGGGAGATTGGCCAATTGCTAGCAGGAAGGAGGTCAGCACAAAGGTTAGAGGTTACAGGGATCCAGAGAGTGGAGGCCTTGAGAAGTCCCCAGGGGTGGAGATCCAGGCCCTACTGAAAGGAAATGGACCCGTAGCCATCCATGCTATCTCTCCCCTAGTCACGTTGGAAGGGACAGCCTCATGCTTCCTGTGGTTCAACCACGGGCACTTCGGCGCCTGTCCCCCGCTTGTGAAATGGGAGGGCGAGTTCGAGGGGTGGGCTAACGGATGGGCGGGCGGAGCTGTTATTGGGCCCCCTGAAGACCTGAGAACCACGCCTCTTGTCTCGCCGGTTCGAGGCGCCCACATTCCACCTCTCTGAGCTAGGCGCATCCCGTTGCCATGGCGACTGCCTCCATGGAGATTGAGAGCTGAGGCTGCGGTCCCAGGGGCGCCAGCACAGCCTCTCCCAACCCCCACCCACGTGCTTTTTTGTTCTGACGCTTATCTCAGGAGCAGCTGGCCTCCGAGGACAAGTGTCAGGACCTCAAAGGAACACTTCCTCCAAGACAAGGGTAGGGGGTGGTGGGAGAAGAGGCTAGGCGTCGCAGAGGAAAGAATAGAGGGCTCCTCAAGGCCTAGACACGACCTAGTGATGGCCGTATCAATTGCCAATGAGTACGTGGGAGTCTAGGGAGAAAGGCAACCTCTCACTTTGGGCCGAGCTTTGCCAGACTTCAGTCCAGGGACCGCACCTCCCACTTTCGGCCAAAGCGTGAGGTGCAAACTCCGCGGCCTGATGCGGGACGGGGGCGGGGCCTAGCCAAGACGCTCCGCCCTCCTTCTTTCCCTTTGGTCCCTCCTGGCCCCAGGCCAGGTAAGGACAGCCCAGCTCTCTTCATCGCGAGAAGTTACCGGCCTCCGATTGGCTCTGGCTCGGAAGCGAAGCCGAGGCGCCCCTTGCACGTGACTCAAGCTGCGTATCTCCTGTTGGCGGTTCTCTGGTGCTCGCTTATTGGCGGGTAGACTCTCTAGCCCACCCCTCGGGCCGACCAATGGGCAGGGGCGGAGGCGTGCCCGAGAGGCGGGCGGCGGGGAGCCCGGCTGCTGCTGCTGCTCTGTGTTGGGCCCCAGCCGCTGGGGCTGCCACCGGTGCTGCCAACGCTGCTGCCGACGCTGCTGCGGCTGCAATCCTTGCTCAGCTGGCCCCAGGCTGCGCCCCTCTCGGTGAGGCTGACCCTCTTTGCCGCCCGCCGGTTTCATTCTGCTCGCCGAGGTCCCCCCGACCCCGGTCGTGCCCCCGTCCTAAGCAATAGATACTGGAGACCCTGTCGGCCGTGGCAGAAACACTGGGGAAGGGGATTCTGTTGTGGGGTCCGAGCTCTGGAGAGCTTCTCTGACCCCTGAGGTGGGGAGATGTCAGAACCTGGAGACGCGGGTGACCGTTATTTGGTGGGGGGCAGAAGTTGGTCTTCATGGGGCGCCGTCGGAAAGCAAGTGGATGGCAGTGAGGGCAGGGGAGTAATGAGGTCAGCCTCGACCCCCGCCCTCCCAGCCATTGCCGCCGCCTCTCTTTATGACCTCGGATGAGTAGCGTCTCTGAGCCTCTCGGGTCTTGGCCCTCCCGGAGAGAGGAGCGGTGATGTCGCGGAGTGCGAGCTCCTGAGTCTTCTGCGTCAGTCCAGGCTAAGGTGGGGAGCGCCAGGATTGTCTCTGCGGGACACAGCTTCTGCCTCGCACGGGTATAATGAGGGGACGTCTGGTAGCAGTTGTCTGGAGAAGACAAGAATAGGGCTGAATGGGAGCGCCACACCCACCGGGATGGCGGCGGGAGAGAGGAGTTGATAACAGGGTCCTATGTCCGGGCCCCTGGTACCACTGCGGACTTGGCGGGCACCTCTCCTGTGTCATGCAGCAGGAAGGATTCGACTTAGGTTCTGGACCTGTGTTGTAGTTAGTGAGCAAGGGTTTTCCTGGGAATAGAGGCTTCAGGTTCCTTCCCTCTTGAATCTTGGCACCGGGGAATGGGGACAGGGTGTTTCTCTGCCCCAGGGGCCGAGGAAGGTTAGAGGCAGCTGCTTCCCTGCACCCACCCTGGCCTGGTCTCTGCTTCTTGAGGCTCCAGGGTCACAGGCCCAGGGAGGGGATTGGGTGGGGCAGACAGTCTGGAGGCTAGAGGAGTCTAAGCACTCTCTCATCTGGGGTGTGTATGAGGGCATGCTGGACAGAGGAGGGCAGCACTTTCTGGGGAGACAGGAGGGTGTGAGATGACAAGATCCCTCCCGCAGTTCAAACCTTCCCCCACCCACACCCCTGCCTTTTGTGAGAGAGAGAACACCCATACTTATCCTTGCACCCTTGGCCTGTCTGGAGGGAAGGGGCAATGGGGTTGCATCAAGACCGAGTTGATGTGAAGCCTTCATAGCTACACCTGATCTTTAGCCTTTCTTTTTCCAGGCCTTGTTCTAGGTGTGCAGGGCTGCTGTTTGCTCAATCCTGTATCACATCCTGGGAGTCACTGTGACCCTGTCTCAAGGCTCAGTTGCCTTTACAGGCCTGAAATTTAATGGAAGGCTGAATCAGGCTTCTGCTGGACTGTTTGAGGCTGGGAGGGGAGGGCAAAGGTGGAGAAGGTGGAAGGTTATAGAGTTCCTGGCCCAAAGTTCTTGGAACAGGGTAAAATGGGAACTGAGTAATGAATGAGGAGCAAGGCCTTGAGAGGTTGGGAACATGCCCCAACCACTTAACAGTGGAAAGGGCATTCTGGGCTGACCCTGTGATGTCTTGGATTTGGAAGCTGCTTCTGGGACAGGAGACGTAAGAAGTACAGCTCCAGTGGTGAGTGACATCTTCTGGAGCTCTGCTTTGCTATGGATAGACTGTTGCTGCTGTAGCCCTCCGTTCAGTCTGCAGCCTTGGGCCCCAGCACAAAACAGCCTGAAGTAGCAGCCAGCACCCTCCAGGGCTGGAATCCAGGGTGCTGAGAATTCTGAGTTCCTGTGTGATTGTCCCTCTGTCTGCATGCTTGCCATTGCCCTGAGCCTGTTTTTCAGGCCATAGGCTCTGCTGGGCCTGGCTGAGCCCTGCTTGGGCCAAGTAGCCTGGAAGCAGTCTTTCTTTCGAAAGCTCTCTGTCCACCAGAAGGAAGGTGCCTCATTTTTCCTAAGAGCAACTGAGAGCCAAAGAAGCCCTTAAGGAGCCCTTAAGGCTCTTGTTCCAGCTTTCCAGCCTTTCCTGTCCTGTGACTGTTTAGGGTCCCATCCTTGACCCTTTGATGGCTCATCAAAGGTGGGGGGTGGGCTGCAGTTGTCACGTTTTATTTATTTATTTATTTTCAGGGGGACACCATGTTATTCTGTGGTGACATTTCCTAGGATCCATGTTCTCCACATCTTTGCGATCAGGGCAGATGACAGCTGAATCTCCTTCTGTCAGGCTCTTGCCAGGGGCAGGCCAGAGGAGAGGAAGAGGCATGTCTTCTCAATCCTTGGGTTGTTTTTTAAGAAAGCTAAAGTCCCTAGAGCTATCCTGAGGGTCCTTCTAGGCTGTTCTAGAACAGCCTGAAGCACCTCTGCCAGTGCCTTCCTGAAATTGATGTTGCTTCAGAAACCAGGCCTTTGGGGTTTTTGCAGAGGTGGGGACACGCTGGGAGGTCATGTTGTTACAGAGCCTCAGGCACCACGTCTAGTTGCTGCACCCTGTGGGTTAGTATTTACCGAGCCCTGTGAGGAAGAAGAACCAAAAAACCCCAAACTCATTGCCATCAAGCCAGTTCTGACACCTAGCAACCCTATAGGAAAGAATAGAACTGCCCCATAAAGTTTTCAAGGAGCACCTGGTAGATTTGAACCACTGGCCTGTTGGTTAGCGGATGTGTCACTTAATCACTAGGACACCCAGTTTCCTGTGTTACAGATGAGGAAGCTGAGGTAGTGTCATGCAGCCAGCTAGGGGCAGAGACTGAATTTGCACCAGGACTGCTGGGCTCCGGAGCCTGTGCTCCTGATCATCTCCCTCTTTCCTGGAGGTGGAGCGGTGGGAAAGACTATGCAACTTGGGCCAAGGTGAGGATATGGCTGGCACAAGAGGAGGCTGGAGGCAGGGCCAGGCTTGGAGTTACATATGATCTAGTGGTTCCTTGGACAAAAACTCTAGCAGGAAGAGGCCCACTCTGCTCTTTTCCAGCTTCTGATGAGGAATTATATGTGGACAAGTGGCTAGTTATTGGCAAGGCCCTTAGCTGCAAAAGCGTTTGGTTGTCTAGCCTTCTGGAAACCTTGGGGGGCACAAATGGTGCTTGGCTACTAACTGAAAGGTTGGCAGTTTGAACCTATCCTTAGATGCCTTGGAAGAAAGGCCTGGTGATCCACTTCTAAAAGGTCACAGCCGTGAAAATCTCACGGAGCACGGTTCTACTCTGAGAGCACACATGGGGTCTCCCTGAGTCAGAATTGACTAGAAGGCAACTAGTGTGGTATTTTTGACTTTAGGCCCTTGAAGTCAGTTGCCTCCCTTAGTCCATCTTTTCACTATGGGGGTTACCGGCAGTTCCTGAGCACTTGCTCCTTAGTGAGCAAGCTCTGCGTAAGATGTGGGTCCTGCATTCAGTGGGCTGTCAGTCTCTGTAGCAAGGGCCAGAAAGATGTCTAGTCAGGGGACCACACTGTGAGGTGAGGGAGGGGAGTGATACTTAAGACAGTACCAACAGTGCCCTCAAGGGCAAGGGTTGCCTGAGAGAGCGAGAATGGGGGCTCCTCATCCAGAGGGTCTCATCTGACCATGACACATCTGCGTGCAGGCGAGCCCAAGGCTGCTGCCTTTATTTGGCCATTCATCAACACGTTTACTAGACACAACATTTTTCCAGACACAGCTGCTCCTTGCTAGGCATGTTCTGGGTGCTGGGCACACAGGCTTTGGCAAAAACAGTCTCTACTCTTGTGAGCTAGAGAAGATGTCAGATGATCTCAGAAGTGAGGAGGTGGATCCTTTAAAGAGTCAGGCTCATTCTGGATTGAGGGGGCTTCCTTAGAAAAGTGACACTGAGTTAGACCTGAGTGGGAGGCAGGATTGTTAGTGGCATGGGGGATGGCCTAGGCAAAGGCAGGTGGGGCTTGAATTTTGGTTTCTAAGAGCAGTAGGGTTGAGGGGAAAGACAGAAGGGACTCTGCATACACAGGTTTGGAGGGTTTTATGAAATGAAACCCAGGAGCCTTTGTTCAGCAGCTGCTGGTTAAAAGTTTCACCCAGGAAGTATCCTAGGTGATGGGGGATCTTGTGAATACTGGGTTGTGTCTCTGCCATGGCTAAAGAAGTGTGATTGGGATGGCCTCTGCAACAACTTGGAACCCCTGAGCTTGGCTATTGTCACATGCCAAGTCCACAGCTCCGGGAGGTGGCCAGAGAGATGTGGTGAGAATGGCAGCTGCTGTCCAAGGGCCAGGCTTCCTGGAGACAAGCCTAGCATTCTAGGGCTGTCCTTTTTGGAATGACCCCAGAGGTGAGTTGGGACACAGTTCTATTCCCTGCGGGCTGGACTGAGGCCTGGGAGCTAGCCTGTCAGGGGAAGGTACTGGCCTGAGGCTGTGCCTGCCCGGCTGCTGCCGCCTTGCTCTCCCCTGTACCTCTTTAGGGCTCCTCCTGCTGCCAGAGCCCTTTGGCCTGTCCGCGAGGCAGAGCTTTGGCCTGGTGGGCACCTCTGACATTGGAAAGTGGGGAGAGAGGTGAGGCCATGCCTATCCAAACACTTCAGTCAGTATCTCTGAGAGAGAAGGATGTATCTCCCTGTATAATATGATTCTGTTATCTCAACTAACAAAATCAACTCTTGTTTCTTTATATTATCTAATATCTAGTCTCATTAACATTTCCTGATTATCCTTCAAATGTCTTTTTTGTTTGTTTGGGTGGTGTGTTAGAACCTCTCTTTTCCATTTATTCTACTCGCAGTTGATGTGGTGTAAAAAACAGGTCAGTTGTCTTGTAAAATAGCCTCCCTTCTTGGTCTCCTAAATGTGTTAATCTAGAACTAGGTTGGCAAACTTTTTCTGTGAAGGGCCAGATAATAAATAATTTAGGCTTTGTAGCCAATGTGGTCTCAGTTGCAACTATTCAAAGCAGTTTGGGGTGAGCACAAAAGCAGCCACAGATAATACATGAACAAGTGAATGTGACTGTGTTCCAATAAAACTTTATTGAAAAGAGTCAATGGGCAGCAGACCTGCAGACTCAAGTTTGCTCACCTATTTAGAACAAATCTCCTCCCCCTCTGTTTTTCTTCTTGCAGTTTGGGAAAAAAAAAAAAAATCAGGTCACTTGTCCAGTAGAATATTCTGCCTTCTGGGTTTGTCTTGTTGCTTTCTCATGGAGTCATTTAATTTGTTCCACTAGCCTCTATATTTCTGGTAAACAGGGCATTGGAGCTGCAGGCTTGGTTAGATTGAGGTTAAACTTTTTGGGCCTGAGTCCCTTGTCACTGACGCTGTGACTACATACTGCACCCCAGTGGGAGCGTCAGTGTGTCAGGTTGTCCCACTGCAAGTGAAGCTGAGATTGATCACTGCCTTTCTGGGTGATGTCCTATCCTTCCATTGCACGCTTGTTAGTCCCCTGAGGAACTTTAGATCATCTGTGAGAATCGGCTCAGCTGTCAACTGTTCACCTCTGTGGTTTAGCTTTCCCAGTCTCCAGCATTTGTTTCTTCAGGGATTATAGAATGACTTTGCATTAGGCCATTCCTTTGTTATTTAGCAGTGAGAATTCTGGAAAGAAAGACTTTCCCTCCGATCACCAGGGTGATTTGGTTACAGGAAAGGCCAAGAGGCATGCAGAATCATTTCTCTTTAATTGCCAGTTTTCAGAGTGGAGTATTAGGGCACTGCTGCTGTCAGTGGTGACAAATGAGCCGTTGGGTTTGTTTGCTTTGCTTTCTCTCTTCTTTTTTCATAACCATTATGAATGCTCTGGTTTCATATATCCCGTCTGTTCCTGACATTTGCACTTATTATTCTCTTTGATGCCCAGATGGTCCCAACTGAGCCCTTCAGGGCCTGGGCTGCTCACACAGCCATCCTGGGGCCCCTCCCAGTGCCCCTGCACTGAGCCGTCTGTTCTGTGTGTGGCCCCGATTGCCAGGAGGGAAGGCTCTAGGGACCCTGCGGTTCTTGCACACTCCGCGTTTGTCATCGCCACCAACAATCCGGACTGACCTGAGCCCAGCCGCACCAGGTGTGTGACGGGAATGATGTGACCCCTGGCTGCAGGACTGCACAGTCTGTGTGTCTAGACTGGGCCAGTCACGGGATCATTAGTGCCAGAAGTGGCCCCTGGAAAGCGACATTGAAGTACCCTCGTTTGCAGGGTGCTTGCCCTGCCAGTCTTATGCAGGCTGAGACACAGGAGTCCTATGTTGGTGCTTTGGCACCCAGAACCTGCCACCCTGTTAGGGTGTTAGGCTGGGGTGAAGGCTCTGAGTCTGGGTTGGAGGAATGCGGAGAGGGAGGTGCAGAGGCCCTGTGTGCTAAAGGGTGTGGACTGCTGTGAACAGCAGGGGCTTGGGTCTTTCCTAAGGGTGGACCCGCTACTGTCCCTCAGCTACCGGCCCATGGATGTTCCTGAGTGCTGTCCCCCCTTTCTCATCCTTTAGGCTCCTGTGGTGTTCCTGGAGCATGGGAGGCTGCTGAGTTTGAGTGGCGGTATCCAGCAGGAGCTGCGTGTTTTGCCCTGTGACAGGGAGGGCGTCCATGGCTGCAGCCAACAAGGGTGAGTGTCCTCTTGGCCTGGCAGGAGCTTATAAGAGGGTTTCCGGCAGGCCTGGTGAGAGGGGACATTGCTGCATGTGGAGTCTGTGTCAGCTGTGTATGTGTGTCTCAATGTGCCAGTGTTTGTGCCCGGTCCCACCTGGGGCTGACCCAAGCCCCAGTAGGGACCCCTGGGAGCTCCTGCTGGCGCCTTGGTGCGCTGACCTGTGGAGGTATGTATCCTTATGTCCCACTATTCAAGTCTCTCTGTCCCACTGTGGAGTGGGGGACAAGGGAGGCCTGCGGTGAGCACTGAGGCTGACAAGGTAGGCCAGGCACAGCAGCCTGTAGACAGTAGTTTGGATTCCATTCAAGAGTCCTGAGAGCTAATGGAGGGGTGTAGGCAGGGTAGACCAGGTTTGTGGGGCTCCATAGATTGTGGAAGTACCAGGCTGGCCTCGTGGATTCAAGAATACAGGTCAAAAGCCAGGCCTTCTTACCAAAAGGACTCTCGAGCAGAGGACTCTTGGGAAGCCTAGTGTTGAAAGGCCTCCTCAGCCCAAGCCCCCCATCTTGGTCAGGCCCTCAGTCCTAGACTCTGCCCATCTCTTTGCTGCCCTTCCTGGCTTGGAGAAGCTGACCTAGCTTAGGGACAGCCAAGGGCTTTAACAGGGAGTGAAGCAGAAGGGTGTCTCTAAGAAGGGTCTTCCCTGGGAGAGGTGCCTGGGAGGCTCCCCTGGGTTCTTCCTTCTTACCTGCTAGTAATCAGTGATGTGGTATAGTGACATCTGTGGTCTCCTAGGTGGGTGGCTATGTGTTTTGACCCTTTTTGTGTCTCTCACCCTCAGGCAGATCCCAGAGAGCCTGGTCTTGCCTCTACCCTTGTCCCTGAAGTTAGGGTCATCAGGAGAGGCCTCACATACTGACAGACCTGGGAGACAATATCCCAGTGCTGGGGAGTTTGGCACTGTGAGAGAGCACTGGGCTGGGAATCTAGAGGCCTGATGCCAAGTCCCACATGCCTGGGGTTTGGTGGGAATCTAGGGGACCTATCCCTCCCAGTCTCTGGCTTCAGCTGCATCCTTTTAAGTGAGGGGTTACATTAACCAGTCCTGAACCCCCTCTTCCCACTCACCATCAGTGAACAATTTTCTGGAAGAACTGAGAAGACAGAGGATAGGTATAGGGGGCGTCAAGCCCCGGGGCCCTGTCGGTAGGTAGCCTATCCCTGAGAGGAGCCCAGCCAGTGTGTGTGCTGGGTGATATCAGGGGCAGTCAGGGGTCGTGGTGAGGGAGTGTGGTTTCTGGTGGCAGGTGCAGCCAGCAACTCCTGGAGCCCTCTCCCATGCTCCTAGGCAATAAGCCCAGAGTCCGGAGTATCCGCTTTGCGGCAGGCCATGATGCAGAAGGCTCCCACAGCCACGTCCACTTTGATGAGAAGCTGCATGATTCAGTGGTCATGGTCACCCAGGAGAGCGACAGCAGCTTTCTTGTCAAGGTATGTGTATACCTCCACCATCGTTGTTAGCCCCTCTCTGTCCATCCCCTCCTGGATCAGCCTGGTTCCCCTGGGCCTGTCTGTCCCATACACTTTAGCCTGGGTTCCTAGGTACATCTTTGCCCCTCCCTGGGTGTTGGTTTCCCCATCTGCAGAATGGGTGGTGGTGGTGAGGTTCTAATGAGAAGAGAACAGGTTTTATTTTACTTTTTTACTTTTTTATTATGATTCAGTAAAAGTATACCATCCAAGTCAATTTTGTATACCTGTCTCTCTACAGGAAACCCTGGTGGCATAGTGGTTAAGTGCTACGGCTGCTAACCAAAAGGTTGGCAGTTTGAATCTGCCGAGTACTCCTGGGAAACTTTATGGAGCAGTTCTACTCTGTCCTTTAGGGTCACTATGAGTCAGAATCGACTTGATGGCACTGGGTTTGGTTTGGCTTTTTGGTCTCTCTACACTTCTACCTGCTCTCCCCACCCTGTGACAGCCACTCCTCCTTTTCAGTCTTTTAGTATGCTCTTAATGAATACCTGTCCTCTCCTTTCCCTCTAGAAAGAAACCAATAGGATAGCCTTCTATAAATATATATAACCATAAAGTACACACACCACATGCTCATTCTCTGTCCCCAAGTCCAATCCATTCTGTGTCTGAAATGTTGACCTCAGGACTGGGACCCCAGGAAGTCTAGGGACCATGTTCCCAGGGGACCCTCCAGGTTGCCGGACCGTGAATTCTCTTCTTTCAGTTGAGTTCTTGCTCTGCACACCTCTTTTTCTTGTGTTATCTCAGGGACTCTACACTATGTCTCCTATCAGGGCTGTTTTTGGTGGTGGCCGGGCATCATCTGGTTCTTTTGGTCTCATGCTGATGTAGTGAGAAGAGAGTATTTAGAATGTCACTGTAATGAGGTGAGCAGAGCTGTTGTCATCAGCACCGTCTGAGCACAGCCATGGAAGGTGGTATCCAGGTGGTGATGCCCCAGGCCTGGGTTCGTGCTGTGGCCACAGGCAGGTTGTCTGTTTCTCCTTCTGTAATGTACAGTTAGTGTGATGACAAAATGGAATAATATATATGTGTGAGGTATGGTGACTGTTGTGGTGATAACAAGGTGTGACCGTATTTACCCTCTTTGCCAAATCTCTGGCTGATGTGGCTCTTGGTTGTAGAATTTATCACCCCTGAGTTTTCTGCTTAGTGGTGCAATCACTTCTTGTGGCCACGCCTCGCACACCCTCCAGTGTGACACTTCCAACTTCTAGGTCAGCATTGGATGCCACGTCACTTGGAAGGGGCAGGAGGGAATCTCTCGAGGGGATGGGTTGGGTGTACCTGGGGGGAGTGAGCCCTCTCAGCTTGGTCGGTAAACCATAGGCCCTCAGTTGAGTGGTATGCTCCTGGAGGAGTAGGAAAGTCTGTCCATCAGACAACCCTGAGGAAGGAGGGGCTTGCTGTCCTGCCCAGAAAGGTGCCCAGGTTTGTACTCATTTCTGTCCAACTCTAAAATCCTTGCTGTTTCTCCTACAGCAGATCGCTTCCCCAAGGAAATAAATGGAATGAACCAAAACCTTTTAAAAATAGCTTTCTCCCTGGTTGCAAGTGAAAGTGCCATTCATATCTATTAGAGGCAATTTGGAACATAGAGAAAAATATGAAGAAGTTTATAAAGTACCCACAATCCTGAAACCCTGATGGCATAGTGGTTAAGTGCTGTGGCTGCTAACCAAAGGGTCAGCAGTTTGAATTTGCCAGGCACTCCTTGGAAACTGCTGTGGGGGCAGTTCTATTCTGTCCCCTATCTAGGAATATTTGGATATTATTTTGATGTGCGTTTCCAACTTTCTTTCAATGCCTGTACAGAACCGTGTATGCTTTAAAAAACCGAAAACTGCTCTTACAGTGTTTACGCTGTGTTTGGCCTGCTTCTGTTGTGAACCATCTCCCGTCTGTGTCAGTGAATAATTTTTCATGAGATTTTACAACTGCCTGGCATTCCTTTATGTGTACTGTCATTGATTTAACTGGTCCCCTCTACTCCTTGGTGTTAACAGTTGTTTCTGTTTTTCTTTGTTATAAATAGAGTAGGGATGAGTATTTGCACATCTCTGAATATTTCCCACAGAAAATTGTACAAGTGGTGTAGCTGGGTTACCAGAGAGACGCAGTTGGCAGTTACAGGCTGGAAGCCCACCTGAGAGGTGTGCCCTTCACCAACAGAGTGTGAAGGGGGGCAAGTGAACTGAGATTTGTCATGCCATGACCTCAGCCCCCTGCATTGGAAGGCTAACTGCTCCAGGCAGCCAGTCCCAGTCCCTTGAACTTTCAACAGGATAGGAGTGTGTATACACACGGGAACTGAGAGTACAGCATGTGTGCCCCGTGCCTCGAGCACTGGCCCTCCCCTTAGCCTTCCCACTCAGCAGCCACCCTTCACATGACTGGAATTTCCAACGATGGCATCTGTCCCAGAGGGCATCAGTTGCCAAGTACTGTGTATGAGCAACAGAAATTGCTTAGGCTGTGAGTCGGGGCTGTTGGGTACAGTGAGCCTTTGAGTAGGTGAGGAGGCATCTGTGTTCAGGTGCCAGCAGGGTAGGCAGGAGCCCGGGTTGTAGGCCGGCTCTGGATCCGTAACAGCTGGTTTAGTGTTTGTTCCATCTTGTCCCTCATCCATTGCTGTGTTGCCTGGTTTCTCCAAATGAGTGACTGGAGGACCAGCATCCCTGACCCTGGGCTACTGGCTCTGGTAGGCACTGGTGTGTAATGTGGGGGGCAGGTGAATGTCTGTGTCACAGGACTTTGGGCAGTGGCTGGTGCCTTATACTGTGCCATGAGAAGCAGGATTGACTAAGATGTCTAGGGAGGACTCCACCATCATGCTGTGTGGCCTCTAGCTAGTCACTTCCTGGCTTTCTGTGTTTCATCTGCAAAATGGGCCACTGAGGAGCTGTGGGCCAGTGAGAAGTGGGTGCTGAGGAGTGTGCTGGCTGACCTCTGGGGATGAGGCCCTCAGGGAAAAGAGGTTCTGTCACCAGGCCTGGAGTCACTGGGCTAGGGGTCTGGGCCAGCTGGAGTAATGGAGGGAGTAGCTCCCCTGGGATCTCCAGGACAGCAGGTGTTCAGGCCCCTGAGGATCATAGGTGGCATGGTCTGGGTGGCCCTAGGGGAAATAGCAAGTGGAAGTGCCTCCCTTCCCACTCCTTCTGCTGCAGGTTGGCTTCCTGAAGATCCTGCACAAGTATGAGATTACCTTCACGTTGCCCCCAGTACGCAGGCTGAGCAAGGATGTCCGTGAAGCACCTGTCCCCAGCTTGCACCTCAAGCTCCTCAGCATCATTCCCATCCCAGAAGGTGTGACCTCTCCCTGGGCTGTTAGCGTCCCGCCTTCACCAGCAGGGCCAGGGTGGGTGTGGGAGTGAGACGCAGGGCACTTCCCCCCCATCTAGGGCAGATGTACAGCTCAGCAGTGGACATGGTGCCTCTTCGTGGCCTTGCCTTGTGGCATCTTGGCAGGTCCCATGCCCAGGCTCCCTGGACAGAAGTCCCAGGGTCACACTGTAGGCTTGCCTCTGCCCATTCTCTGCTGTCTACTGCAGTGGGATGATGGGAGCATTGAGGAGCTGGTGTTGGTCTCCAGCCTGCCCTCCTACCTTACCCCATACAGAAGCACCTGCTATAGCCTTGGTGACTTTGGGTGGCTAACTCTAACACTTGCCAACGCTGGGCCTTGGGCATGCTACTGCTGCTCTCTACTCTGCAGACCTTGGTCTCTAGACTTCCCCCACTCTATAGTCTGGCTGAGGCTAAAGCGTCAGTTGGCAGTGTGCCACCCAGAGCAGTCCAAGCTTCTGTGTCACACCCCCACCCTCCTTCAGTAGATTGGGCAGGAATCCTCAGGCCTTTGCCTCTGCCCCCTGATCCACTCAAGGCCTGGACAGCAGTGTAGCCTTCCTCGCCATCACCTCACAGCCTTCCTATGGGGGTGGGGTGAAAGCAGGGGATACTCCTGGAAGCCTGAGTTTGGTGGCTTCACCCTTAGAGCCGCATGGAATCCACTGAGGAAAGAGAAGATCCCCAGGTGTGTGGAGGGGGTGGATTCCCAGGCCTGGGTAGGGGAAAGATGCCATCTGGGCTCTCGTTTCCATCCGTACTACTTTGAGGACGTCTGGGTATATCTTGGAGATGGGTGGGGCCCAGTGAGTGCTGGTGGCAGGGGCGGAGGGCTCCAGGTGCTAATGCCTGCTGTCACCCTCGCCTTCTCCCGACCCCCGTAGGTTATAGTGTCAAATGTGAGTACTCAGCACACAAGGAGGGCGTCCTCAAGGAGGAGATGCTACTAGCCTGCGAGGGCGGCACTGGCGCTTATGTGCGTGTGATAGTGCAGGCACGCGTCATGGGTGAGAGTGGGCACCTGGCTGATGGGAGGTGAGGGGGCGGTTCTGGCTACAGGAGGGAGGGGCAAGCTCGGTGAGAGAGGCTCCTGCCCTCCTCCAGGGTAGCTCAGTTCCAGAAGGGGATCATTGCTGAGGTCCAGGGCTCCAAACCTTGGTGGGAATTCCCCAATTCAGCCCTGAGGAAAGGGGTGGGGCTTCCCCGCAGTGGACTACCTGGGTGGCACCAAGGGTACAGCGCAGTGACCAGCCTCCCCTTCTGGGCTGTGTAGACCGGCACCACGGCACACCCATGCTGCTGGACGGTGTCAAGTGCGTGGGTGCTGAGCTGGAATACGACTCAGAGCACAGCGACTGGCACGGCTTCGACTGAGGCTTGCGCCCCCGCCTGCCACGAGGCCCCTCAGCCTTAAACCCCACCTCATCTCCCTGCCTGTGCTGCTGGTGTGGCTTCCTCGCCCCTCTCCAGGACGGGGTGTGCGGGCAGAGTGCCCAGGGGCCTCCAAGCCGAGGTGTGCTCCACACCTCTCACCTCTGCCTTCTTTCGTGCCACCGCCCTGCCTCGCCCACGGCCTCCTCTCCCACTTCCTCCTCTCCGTGTGCCTCAGTCTCCTGCTGGAAGAAATGGATTGAGCCCCCAAGGAGGCTATCTGAGGAGGGGAGGGAGAAGGCCAGGGGTGGATTCTACCTCCCTCCACCCCAAGCCATAGGGGCTCCAGCCAGGGCTGGGGAGAGGAGGGAGCTGGCTCTGGGACATTGCCCCCATTACTGCTGCTGCTGTCTTGCTTCGGCTGCCTCTCCTGTCTCTCCTGCCCCTCTCTTCCCTACTGGTCTCTGCAGTGAGTGGGAGGGAGGTGCAGTCCCCAGTCTCTTCCCCTCCTCCCCGGATCTGTGTTGGTTTTTAAACAACTGGTTGGGAGAAAACCCTAAAGAAATAAAATTTACAGTGGATACCAGAGACCAGCTGGACTTTTGTTTTCCAGGATGCTGAGAATACACAGCTCTTCACAGATGGGCCAAACAGGATTAGGTCAACACAGTCTTTAGGAGACTAGGGCACTGCATGGCATTGTAGGTAGTAAGCACAGGTGGGGTCTTGTCAGGTCTGGAAACAGCTACCAAGGCAAGGGTAGCATTCACATAGGGTAGGGCCTCCTGCCCCAGACTGGTTATCGTTAGGTGCTGCTGAGTCATTTTAGGCTCACAGTGACCCCACCTGACAGTAGAAGTGCCACACAGGACTTCTAGACTGATATCTTGATGGGAGCAGATCATCAGGTCTTTTTCCTGGGCAGCCTCTGGATGGGTTCAGGCACCAACCTTTCAAAATTAATTAGCAACTGAGCTGAACTGGTGCACCACTAGGGCTGAGGTTTTAGGGAGGTGAGGTGTTGTACTTTGAATGTTTGACAGGGACACATTAGCACCACCTTCTGGTCAATTCCCAGCCCTAGGTATGGTTGAAAGGTTTCTCCCTTCTCTGGCTAGAACCCAGGTCCATCTGCTACTCCACTACTGGGTTTCCTAGGCATGTGGTACCAGCAGACTGTGGCTTCACCTTAAGCATAAATGCTTTATTGTCACTTTCGGGTTCTCAGGCAGTTGAGGCTGCTGCTTGTCACAGTTGAAGGGAGGTACCTACCATTTCATACTTGGAGAAACTGAGGCCCATGGGTGGGCAGGGAATGTCACACTGAGTTGATGGAAGAGCTGGGACCACCCCCTGCAGTGCACCATCTGTCTTCCATACTCCCACCTGAACTGCCCTTCCTGTTTGGGTGAGGCACAGGTGGGTATTCACAGGCTGGCCCTTGAAGTCTTACCATAGAGGTCATTTGTATGAAGAAGACACCCCCCGCCCCAGCACACTTCCATACCCCCTCATGTCTTCCCCCATTAGTCAGCTACTGCCTTTTCTCTTAAGTCATACTTGGGTCAGTACCTCCAGGAAGGTCCTCTTACCCTTGTCCCTCTAATGTTTGCTTTTAGTCACTTTTCCACCCCAAGAGGATTGCCCTGCAGGGCTTCCAGCCAGGGACTGACTTCATCAGTGAACTCTGGCACGTTGTGTCCAGTTAAAGAACCCCCTTCATCCTGCTGCTCCCCCTGCAGCCTGCCTCATTGGACCTCCCCTCCAACATCTTCACTGTCGATTCTGGTCAGGGCTCAGTCTTCTGGTACTTTCCACCTTCGGGGTCGCACATTGCTGTTGGGCTAGGAGCACCATCTTGGGTCTTGGAAACTTATAAGTCTCCTTTACCCGCCCCAGATTTTGGCCAGGCTGCAGCCTCCAAGGCTTCCAGTCAGCGGACCAGGGCCCAACACCAAAACTGTCTGTGGATATGTCCTTACCCATTCTCCTGTGACCTCATATCCCTTGGGAAGAGGGCGGGGAAACAGGCACCAACATCAGAACAAGCCGATTTGGCTGCCCCAGCCCGCTCCCGAGACCCTGGACCAAAAGAGGGCGATGGGCAGGGCTGAGCCCCGTCCACACGCTGTGCCTGCGTACGCCCTCAATTGGAAAGAAAGTCAATGGAGGCGCGCACGGAGCGATTAGTACTGACGTCGACAGCGGTGACCTTAATCTCGGTGTCGCCAAATTGCATGGCGGTGCGAATCTCCCGGCGGCCGGCGGGATCTGGGCTGCTGTCTGCGGGCTCAAGATCAAGGCTGAGGGCTCCGCACTTGCGCACTCCCGGGTCGGTGATGAAGCGTGCGTCCTCAGCAGCGCAGCAGTACAGGTTGATGAGCACTCGCCTTTGGCCTGGGCGTGCCGGGCAGTAGCTGCGCCGCACCTCTTCGCCCAGGGCCACCGACTGCTCGGCGGCCACGAAACGCTCGAAGACATCGGTACACCAGCGGCGTCCGTCGCGAACCAGCAGCTTGTCGGGCGGGTGACGCCCGGCCACAAAGCGGTTGAGCACGCCTACGCCGTAGGTGAGCGGGGACCGCCGCACCCTTACCACGCCAGGCGACTGCCCGAAGAGCACGGCACCCTTGAGGATGGTGAGGCCCACGTCGTGAGGGACAACGACACGCAGGCCTCGGGCACCCAGCGCCGACTGAATCGCGTGCTGCAGCACGGCTGACTCTGCGAAGCCACCCACCAGGAACAGCAGCTTCACGCCCTGTACCTCCGGCTGCTCCAGCAGCTCCTCTGTGGAAGAGGGGGTGGAGGGATGGGGTGGAGGGATGGGGTGGAGGGATGGGGTGGAGGGATGGGGTGGAGGGATGGGGTGAAGGAGGGAAGGGAAGGGAATAGAAAGCGCTGAGGCTGCCACTTGGTGGCCGCTGGCAGCCCCCTTGCTCCACCTTCCCCGGTGTGGAGAAAGTACTCCCTGGCACCTAGGAACTAGCCATTTCAACCACAAAGCGGCAGTCCAGTTCTGGTGCACAAAAAGAAAACAGTGAGCTCTCTCACTGGGGGCTCCTGGCAGTCCTCATGGGTGCTGCCTCCCCAACACCCCCCACCCCGGCTCACTCCACCACGTGTAGTGGAGGCCGTGGCTAAGGATATCAGTCTCCATGTATGAAATGCCTATTGCGTGCAAGGCATCATGCTCACACTCTAATTTTCAGCTCTCTTATCTCTGATAACATTTGGGGACCCCAATACTACCACCCCATCTTAAAGACAAGGAAGCTGAGATACTAGACGTTCTTTAATTTAGCAAAATCACATATAATCTCTCCTAGCTCTCAGCCACTATGGGCAGTGTTCCCCTGAGTATTCTAGTGGGGTCCCAGCTATTCTAGATGATTGTTTCTCATCCCAGTTTGTGTGAAGGGTTCCAGGTGCCAATCGGAATTATCCCCTCATCGAGGTGTGTTTGTGGGGCAGGTATGGGACCCAAGATCAGGTACTCACCTATGTGCTGGATGATCCCGCTGACCGTGGGCTGGAAGAGCTCATTCATGGCCTCGCAGGACATCCGGAGCATACCCTGTGAGGACCACTTCACGAAGTTCACACTGTGGGCAGTGAAGGGGACACAGACTCACAGGTCAGGGCCCAGTTTGGGTCCGGGGTGCCTACTCTGGCTTCTAGGCAGAAGTGCCTGAACAATGGCCGCACATTATGTGTGAGGGGTGATCACCTGGTCCTCAACCACTATCCCTACCTACTCTCCCAGGCCTGGCCCAATGTGTGTGGAGATGGAGGAATGTGTCAGCAGAGACGCTGGCCCTTTGGGAGAGGGGGAGAAGGCACCCATGATCATCCCTCCTGCCCCAATTGGGGCTGTGGAATCCTAGGGTGGAGCCTGCCACGCCAGGCTATTCATGCCTTTCCCTTGCTGCCGCTGGAGCTGGCTAGTAGTGTGGAGGGGGGGAGGTAGGGGATCACATGGATAGGGGCCCATCCGCAAACCTTGCCCAAGTCTGCGGTCCTTGGGCCCACCTGCTCCTGCGCAGGGCCGTCTCTACATTGTGGCCTCGCTGCTTGCGGTAGAAGTCGATAAAGGAGAAAGGCAGGGAGATGTTGAGCGCGCTGGCACGGTGAGGACCCGCCGTGCGTTTACGGGCCTCGAAGGCGATGGTTAAGTCTACCCAGGCTGCTGGTCGTTCCCTTTTGAAGGTGGTGATGAAGTCCTCGCCAAAGATGCGGGCCAGCAGCTGCTCAAAGGCCAGGTCTACGCCCACTGCACCATAGGGGCCACCTGGTGTAGGGCAGGGGGCGTTAGTGGAGCTGGGGTGAGGATTTGGGTACCAAGGTACTGCCTGGCTACTCACCTGATGCTTTGTAGAGTTCCTTAAGGGTGCCATGAGGCTGCTCCAGCTGGTGCACGGTCAGGTCCACGGTGCCTCCCCCGCAATCGACCACCATGTAGCGGTCTCCTGTGGTGGCAAGCGTGGGCACATACTCCTGGATACTTTCTCACTCAGCCTTGGGCCCCTTTCAGCCTAACCCAACCTCCAACCCTGCCCCAGGCCCCCAAGCCCTGCCTGCAGAAGGGTGATGGAAGATGGAGTTTCAGCTGTTTGAACCTCAGGTCACCATGAAATGTGTGCAGAATGTGGGGAGGGGAAACACCCTCCAACGCTCTGCAGATTCCTCAGGGCATCCACAACAAACCACCAGAAGGAGTGGATTTGGAGGTGTGGCTGTGAGTGCTGTGGGGTGCAGGTGACTACAGGGTTGCTTCAGTACAGGGAGGGGGGAGGAGGGGGAGGGGCTTCCAGGGACTGGGGCGGGTTTTGCAAACATGCCTTCCCCCGGATCCGTATATTACAGGTTGCTGCAGGAGCCAGAAATATCTCCATCCGTCTCTACTTACCTGCTTGCAACTCTGCCCACAGCTCTCCGACGCCTGACTCCACCAGGAACGTGCGGCTGTGGCGGGACCTTCGCAGCTGCTCACGCGCTGGGGGTCGGGAGGCCGCGGGCAAGTGAGATGAAGAGGAACCCCAGCTGCCCCACTGAATCCTCATCCACCCTTCAGGGCTCTCTCTGAGCACCTGCAGCAGCCAGTGCTGAAAGCCCTGGCCTACCACTGACTGAGAGACAGCAGTGCTGAACTCCAAAGGGTACAGAGAGACCAACTGGGGGAGCCTCAAGAACTGTAACTACCAGTGTGGATGGGCAGAGGGGAGTGTTTCAGGGCACTCAACCTTTACCTAACCTTCAGGGCTCAGGTCAGGGCAAAATCAGGGTTAGAAGGGTTTGAAGGAGCCTATTTGCGGGGTGGAGGGGTGGCTCAGGATCTGGAAGTCCTAAGGGAGCTTCTGCCACAGGAGATGGTATCTGAGAGGGGGCTAAGGTTGACCACAGCTATTCTTGGCCTCAGCCCCTAGATCTGAAAGCAGAAACCTGGGGCTAGTGTCTGTGTGGTGGGGAAGGGGGTTCCAAAGGGGAAGATGGTGCTATTTAAGGAAATGAACTGAGAAGGGCTCCTGAAGACCTCTCTCTTTACCTCAAAGTGGGTGCTTTATCTATACCAGGGCATTGCTTCAGGGCTGACTCTGTCTCCCCGACAGTCTCAGAATGGGCTCCCCAGTACTGGGCTGGGCCCCACTCCCTCAGATGATGCTCCCTAAGATCAAGGTGAAATCTTTGTCCTTAGACTGCATTCCCTAAGGTCAAGCCTGTCTCTCCCCAAGACTGGCCCCCTCCAGGGACGTGTCTGTCCCTCAGACAGGGTTCCTCTGGGCAAGGCTTTTCCTCCTGGCTCAGACTAGATTCCTTCAGCAGTGTCTTCTAGCCTCTCAAACTGGGATCCCCCAGGCTGGGGGCCCCCCTGCTTCGCTGTGGACATAGCTATGTCTGCAGCCTGTCCTCTTCTGTCCCTCCAAAGGTGACCACTTCCAGGCCCAGTTCTGGGCAATGCCCCTGGGGACTCACCCTGCCGGAAGCTGGAGTCGATGGAGCGGCGTTCCCCTAGGCGTCTGCTGCCTGGGACCCGACCGCTCAGGTCCACAAGCTGGTGCAGACGCAGCTTTCGGCAGTAGACAGACGCGGCCTCGGGCTCTAGTGCAATGAGTAGCTGCTCTGCGTTCTCTCGAGACACCAGGCCGGCCTGGGGATAGTGGTGGGCAGGGCTGGGCAACGCCCTAGGTTGTCACCCCTAAGATGGCACCCCAGGGTAGGGGACTGGGACCTGTGTGTCTCCAACCGCTCCCAAGCCCACCTAACCCAGGCTGGGCATCCCAGGCTCCTCCATGCTGCACACAGTTGGCATCACCTCAGATACCCATCCTATGACCAAGCTGTGACCTAGGAAGCCTCAGACTAGTACCCAGGAGATAACCCAGATGGAAGACCAGAGTGCCTGCATCTGCTCCTATAAGTTGCCCAAGGAGGCAGGGGCTGCAGCAAGGTCCCCTTCACTAGTTCAGGGCTGGTCAGAGTGGGAGGTATAGTGGTCGTACCATCAATCAGAGGTGTGGGGGCCCCTTTGGCTCAAAAAACCCTCTTCCTCCACCAGGCTGGTATTGGACATTGGCCACAGGCCTTCCTTCTCTCAGGAGAACTCTGTAGGGAGTTAGGTATAGAAGGAAGGAAACTCTAACGGTGGAAATCCAGAAACCAAGACAGGCCAGGCCAGGGGAAAAGACCACTCAAAATCTGCTACATTATTTCCTTTACCAGGTCAGGAGATGCCCATGGAAGTACTTTACGGTGTTGTGGGATTTCCTAGATTCTGACCAAGTGGGGGATGGGCATGGGTGGGTAGAGAGGCTTCCTGCTCAGGACCAGCCCTTCCTGAGCAGACAGCAGGGTGGATGAATGGGTAGGGAAGCAGTAGGGTATGGGCTATCGGTTGTTTGTTCTGGTTGGGGGCAGTCTCGCTTTCATCCTGGTCCCAAAGGGTTAGCTTCATACAGTGACAAACATAGGTACCTGCTGACCCGGTTCATGGGGCATGCCTGGCCCACAGCTGTGTGTCTGTGAGTTGTTGGGGTCCTGGTATCCTCCAGGGGCCATCCATAGGCAGGTCTGAGTGTTCTTTTGGAGGTCTTAGGGACTGTGTCCCAAGGCCACAGGGGCAGGACTAAGCAAGGATTCTTGTTCTGGGAAGCTGTGAACCCTCCTCTGGTATGGGGAGGGGAAAGCTTGGATGGAACCCTCATCCCTCCCACCATTCTGCAGACTTTTGGACATTTCTTGCAGTAGGGAGACCAGCAAATGTTGGCCAGAATCATTTCATCGGTTCATATTTCCCCTACTCAAGAACCTATAACAAGTGGGGGACAAGGGGTGTTGTCCCTGAAAATACTGGTGATGGTTGAAGTGAATATGCCTGGTGCTCTGCCCAGCTATGAGCATTGGTTGCTCCTGGCTCACAGCTACCCCCTTGTCTGCCTTCAGCTGTATGAGAACCACTTCACTTGGAGAGGATTCCTTCCCTCTCTTCCAGCAACCAATGACAGATTGACAGGGGCCACCAAAGCCAGCCCCCTTTGTCCTACCATAGCCAACTCTGTGGTACAACTCTCAGTCTAGAGCTCCCCCATGGGATCAGGCTGAGGCTACATTCCAGCTGAGATCACACCCATGCTTAGCTCTTCAGATTCATGGTCCTGTCTTGCTTCCTTCCCTCCCCCTCCTGAAAGCACATCTTCAATAGACGGATGACATGCCCAAGAATCCCCAACTACTGCCCAAAGCTGCTCTGCTTCTAGGGAACCTGACTTATAATATTGGTTAAGATGTGCTGTGCTATGCCCCATGCCAATCTGCCCTCTCCAGCCCCTGTCCTGGTGACAAGAACTAACAACTCTATGGTCCCAACGGTAGCAGAGAAGATACAGGGGATGGGTCATCTCTGTGGCCCTACTGAACAATATTCTCTGTTATGCCTGCTTTTCCTCACCAGGTAGGCAGCCTCCCGCATGAACTGCTTAGCCGGCTGCTTCCAGATGGCAGGCACTGTCAACACCCAGCGCACAGTGTCCTTCTCCATCATCGATGGGCATTGCTCCCTCAGCTCCTGGAACAGAAGGAAAAAGTGAGAGGGATGAATGACTTGAAGTGAGAGGTGAGGATCAGTGCTGTATGGGAACTAGAGGAACTCATCCAACTTCAGGAAGGACTCAGAATCCCTAACCCCACCCCCTCAAAACACACAGACTTGTAATGGCCTGATGTGGGTGCTACAGAAAGGCAGAGACTGGAGAAAAGGGTCTCTGGCAGAGGATGATTGTGGGATGGACCTGGTGGGATGCAGGCAGTAGGGAATGAGGGGAAAGGAAGGGTGTGGAGGGGCCTGGGAAGGGTCCCATCCCAGGCCAGCAGGTATGGAGGCAAAGTGCACCTGAAGGGCGTGCTCCTTGAAGAATCGCAGGGCATGGGCAAAGACTTCCAGGGCAGGCATTTTCTTTCCATTTACAGCCTCTAGCTGAGTCTTCAAGCTGAGATCCTGTCAAGGATACAGGGTGGTTCTGTGGTGGTCCCTAGCTGTCTCCATTTCCTGAAGATTCTTCTGTTAAAATCACCCTATTTCCTAATGCTTCCTCCTTTTTTAACTTTATTTTTATTGTGATTAAGTAAAAGTTTACAATCCAAGTCAATTTGCCATCTAAAAACCTAAGCACTGCCTTTATGCAACTCTATCTGCTCTCCTCACCTTGTGACAGTACACTCTTCGTTTCCACTTTGTACTTCGGTATCCACTCAACCGTGCTTCCCTCCTTAAGCACCCATTTCCAATTCAGTAAACCTATTTCTCACTCCCAGTCCCGCCTTAGACCCACCCACCTGTCACATCAACCGCTTCGCTTAGCTCTGCCCTCGGCCCCGCCCCCACCGCGTCTGAGCCCCGCCCCCTCACAGTTCCCCTCCTTCAGCTCCCTTTTCACTCTGTAGCTTTGCTCCAGCTTCCGTTCGCCCAGCCCTTTCCCCTACCAGCCTCGGCACCCGGCCTGGAGCCCTGCCGGAACCAGAATGTCACTCACAGTGGCGCTGTGGATCTTCATCTTGAACTTTTCGAAGTAGAGCCAGTCCCGAGCCTCCTCGGGGTCCAGATCGTGGTAGTAGTCGCGGGCTGTGTAGCCAAAGCTGTGAAAGGCGCCCTCTGGGGTCAGCAGCAGACAGGTCGGGGTCTTTTGGTGGGCTACGCCTGGGTCTCCGCCCTCCCATTTCCTGCGGAGGTTCGGGGCGGTAGGTCAGTGTGATTAACTGCAACCTTTCCTTCAAGCGGTAAGAGAGAGGCTACCTTTGGGGGCCAGCTACACGATCTTGGGCAGTCAGTTAGTCTCTCTGAGCCTCGGTCCTCACTTGTAAAATGGGAATAATAATGGTAAATACCTCTTAGGGTTCCTGTGAAGAGCAAACATAGGTACATGGTGCCTGGCACCCATTTATATCCTCAACAGTGGTGCCTATAGGCTCCTCCCCATTCACGGGGCCACAGGTCCCACCCGACATCCTCAGCTTCTGCCCTGTCCCATTAAGTATACCATCTGGCGTCGCCTGTCTGCACCCTTAGCAGCAGCTGCCACAAACCATCATACACGTTCCCCAGTGTAGCCTCCAGATATGTGTCACCAGGGTCACCTCTAGCAGGAGCTTTTTCCTTGCCAGCAGGTTTACCTTCTCTAGTCAATTTTCCACAGCCCAGCTCCTTAAAGGCCTCTCAAAGACCAATCCCATCTGCACCTCTGACAGGCCCCCAAAACCTAAAACGAGATTCCAAACCTCCTTGTCTGCAGATGCCACCTGGGTCCCTACCCAGAACTCCTTGCCTAGTTCGTTAGCTTGGCAAGTTTTTCCTCCCTGTCCTTCTCTTCCTCTGATGCCTGACCTCTCCAAGCCAAGCTCAAGGTTCAAGCTCACTGTAGCAGCCTTCTGATGAAAGGCAGGGAATACAGGTAGAGGGAGAGAACAGCATGTGTGAAACATCTGAAAGAACTATCTGTAAGTGGGTTGAAGATGCAGCAGGAGACAACACAGGGAAGCTAAGGTCAGGTAGGGAAGAGCACTGGATGTCGTAGCAGAAGTCTACGATAGTGTATTTTAAGTACGGGAATGAAGGGGCATGATCAGATGCCTTTAGAAGGGTTACTAGTCCCCATTTAGCAAGATTAGGGGTGAGGGAGGATAGAAAAGTAAACCCAGAGGAAGGATGCTGCAGCTGCTTAGATGAGAGAGAGGGTGGGGACTGAACTAAGGCAGAGGTGGCAGCCGTGGAGAGCAGTGGATGGGTATTCCTTGGCCCCAGCAAAGCGCTGAGTATAAAGATATGCTCAGCTAAATGTGCTGAGGAGTGTGTGCCAGCTGGGATGACCTGCAGCTTGTAGAGGGCTGTAAGTGCCCAGAGCCTTTGTGGCCACTTGTGGATGTGGAGCGAACAAAGAAAATGGAAGCAAAGCATAGGTTCGCATAGCTGAAGCCATCCATCTCTCCATCTGTCCTTCTATCCAGTCTCCCAGGCCCTGGGAAAACTTGCCTATATCCCTTATTTTGTTCTGGGTTGGAAGATTTGTGGTCTTCTGCTATAGCTCCAACCACTGTCTGCAGCCCCACCTAAGACACATTCAAAGGCTCAGACCCATCAGGACAGTGTTTAAATAAAGCCCAGCAACATCAGAATGGGTTTTCTAAACAACTATTTCATAAAAACTACGTGACTTGGCCCAACTCCGCAGGAACGGATGCTCACCGAGGACCAAAATGACATGCGGTAAAGACAACCTAGAAGACAGAGAGACCTGCAAGAGTGGGTGCCTTCATCAACTTGGGACCAGAAGAACTGGATGGTGCCCGGCCACCACCAGTGATAGCCACAATGGAGCTCACTAGGTTGAGTCTCACTGGCAACACAAGAATAAAAAGGGGTGCATCCTGAGATCTCCACTAAAAGACCTCAACTGATGGTCCAGTGGTTTTGGGGTTCCCCTGAGAGCATGGCCCCTGGCCCTGATGCTGCCCTTACCCATAAATTATGACAAAGGTCCACTCTTTGGACAGAAATGGGTTGGACTTGGCAATGCACAGTGACCATATATTGGTTGCACTTTATGGTTCTATACATCTATAGGATATCATCCTGCTGACCTCTGGCTGGAGGAAGGAGAGTGGGTGGAGAGAAGCAGAAAGGAGGCTGTTGGGAGGATGAGACATGTATGGAGCAGAGAGGAATAGTGTGCTGTCACCGGACAGGGAGAGCAGTGGAAGCTGCATATAGGGGGGCATGTAAATTTATACGGGAATGTACATTTTCACTCAGTCATGTTAAATAAAAAAAAAAAAAAACTACGTGACTTGTCAACTCAGTAAATCCTCTGGGCCTTCCTTTAGTTGTCTTTAATCTGAGATACATATATATGTATTCGAAAAACATTTGTGTTTTTGGTGAAAGTTTACCCACCACATTAGGTTCTCATTTGACAACTTCTACATAAATTGTTGAATGATATTAATTACATTTTCCACAGTGTCAACATTCTCTTTGAGTTCTGGTTGTTCCATTTCCAATGCTCTATTTTCCTAGTCCCCTTATGTTCTCATTTTTACTTTAGACTGAGTGTTGATCTTTTGGTCTCATATAGATGGTGTCTTACTGGAACACCATACTCATAGGTAATATCCTCTATGTTGTGTGTCAGTCTGTTATTTCACTAACAGTTGATTTTAGGGGATAGTTTCAGTTGCAGGTTTAAACAGTATCTCAGGGTGACAGTCTCAGAGAGTCCTCTAGTCTCAACTGGTCCAGTAACTCTGGACTTTTTAAGAATTTAAGTTCTATACAATGTTTTTCTCTCATTCAGTCAGGGTGCACCTTTTGTGACCTTGATCAGAACCATGGGTAGTGGTAGCTGGGCACTATCTAGTTCATCTGGTCTCAGGGTGAAAGACACTGTGACTTGTGTCAGCTATTAGCTCTACAGACTAGTTGCTTCTCTGAGACTTTAGGTTTCTTTCTTTCTCTTTTGTTATACACAAGTAGAGACCAGTAGTTGTATCTTAGATGGCTGTTTCCAAGCCTTTAAGATCCCAGATGGCATTTACCTCATTAGGATGCAGAACATGAACATTGTGGTGCCGAATGAGTTGTCCTATGAGACCAAGGTCCTAAGCCTTCAAACCTAGAAGATCACTCTCAGAAGGCATTTGGTTTTTGTCTGAGAAGTCACTTGAGATGTAGACCCTAGAGGATCCACCTCTACAACTCTGTCCTATAGAAAGCACAATGTTTCAGAGAAAAATATCCACTGCTGTACTTTTTGTAATGGTAAAAAATGAGAAGGAGAAAAATTCCTAAAACTATCAGTAGGGGGCTGGCTAAATTTTGACACATCTGTACTATGGAATACTATGCAGCTGTTAAAAAGTGGTAGCTCTGTATATATTGACATGAAACATCTACAAAATAGTGCTGAGAGTTTAAAATAAAGCAAATTGCATGGTATCCCATTTTTATTAAAAATGCATATATATGTATGTTCGTATAAGAAAAGAGATCTGTGTATTTTACTGTATGTTTATTGTATCTCAATAAAATGTTTACAATTTTTAAAAAAGCCTGACATTTTCCACAGGGAGCAAGGAGCTACTCCAGGTGAGTCAAGGATCCACAGACTTAGAGTACAAGGGGTTCTGAGGAGACCTTATGTCTCCTCAGTGACAGTGTTTTTAGGACCAGGCCCACCCCTCCACCCCCTAATCTCCCAGCCAAGACCCCCTTACCTCATCATGTGGATGGCCTCAGGGTCACTGGCAAAGCTGAAGGCATAGCCACTGGATGTAGTGCCAAAGTCAATGGCCACGACCACGGAGAACAGGGCCTGCTGTGGGCCTCGGGCCTCAGGCTTCTGCAAGGGACCTACAGTCAGCAAGCAGCCAGCAGGGCCAGGCTGATTGCCCTTGGGAGCCCCTCCTCTCTCTGCTGACTGGGACCAGCTTGGCTCTGGTCTACAGCCACCAGCCCACCTGCCTGCGACCCCTCCATTCTCTCCAGCTCCAGGCTGAGCCATGAGATGCCAAATGCTCAGAAAGCCCCAAGGGCCCTCAGAGAGCCCTGTGCAGTTCTTGGCTTCCACTCCTGCTTTACTGCCTCCATGTCTCTGCCCATACTCTATCTAGCTCCTGCCTGGACTGACTGCAGACCACCCCCTTCTCCCCCCATCTTCTGGCCTGCCACAAGCCTGGGCCCCGCTGGGAGCAATTTTGTACCTCTGGGAAGCTTGGCAGCCCATGAGCCTTGGTAGATTTCACCTCCTTGCTGTTGTGGCCACAATGACACAAATCAGAGTCTGGACAATTTTGTGGTAGAGAGAATATACCTCTGCTTGTCCCCAGAGTGGCCCTGCCTTTAGCTGGGCTCCCTGAGAACAGACAGTCCCCAAGCCGGATCACCAGGGTGATGCTATCCAGAATGGGGTAGCTCAGGGAGCTTGAGGGAGCTGTGTCTTGGCTACTTCTAGCTGGTAGTTTCCAAACTCTTTTTTAGCAATGTTGTCACCCCTGCCCACGGGGATTAAGATGGGATACAGCAGATGGCTCAAGCGTGACAATGACTGTGAGCACGGAGCAGGAGCAGGGCAGCGTTTCGTTCTGTTTTACGTGAGGTTGCTATGAGGCCGAACTGACTCAATGGTACTTAACAATAATATGGTTGATGGGAGTGGGGTGGAGGGTCATGTGGGAGTCCCAGAGTTTGGGGGATCTAGAAACATTTTGCGTTCAGAGGTACATCTGCCCCAGCCAGGCTGGCTGCGGTGGCCCTGGGCATTAGCTGGAGCTCACCTCAGTAGAATTGTCTCCCCTACAATCTGAGGTCATCCAAGGCCACCCCCACTGGAGGGATCATGGCTGGAATACGTAGGGGCAGGAGGCCCTCTTTCTTCCTAGCCCAGACCTTGCTAGTACTCTGCTAGGAACCAGGCCTTGCTCTCCAGAGGCACACCCGCCTTGTGTACCCTGAGGCCGCCCACCACCCAATCCCTGAAAAGGCTTACTGGAGACTGTGATGGTGTGAGAGGAGCAATGCCACAGCTTTCCTGGGTCCTTGGGGAGCTGGGTGGGCTGGGCACTGGAGACCGCTCTGGGCTAGTGCCTAGAGAAAGAAAGGACGAGTCACACTGGATCATCGGAGCACCTGGCCCTGGGAAATTCTCCATCTGTCCCTGTTAGGCCAAAGCAGGAGGTTCCTGCTGGGGGAGGGACTCAAGGGGAAGGGTAGGAAGGATGTGATGGAGGGAGGAGGCAGGACCTTAGACCTGGGCTTCAGTCTCGGTCCCACAAAAGTGCTGACCACCCTGCTGAGCAAAGTTTTCAGGAACATTAGAAGCCTTGCTAGGGCAGTGCCTGGTCGGCTGTGGGTTTCATAAATGTGCTGGGGCCTGTTATCAGTTAGAGGCAGCCACCACTGGATGGTGACCCCAATTTTACCTGAAAGTCTCCTTCCAGCACCCCTCAGGCACAGGGGGCAGGGAGAGACAGAGAAGCACTGTGATAGGGGAGACTGAATTCAGAGATGTAAGGGCAGGAGAGATGGGGCAGGTGAGCTCCTGGGGGTCAGGGTGGGGGTACTGGAGAATCTGGGAAGGGCAGGAGGACAACAGAACCAAACTGGGTGTGGGTGGGACTGCTGGGCCAGAGATGGGGCTGCTCTCCTCCCCGCTAAAGTCCAGCCACATGATTCCAATCACAACATGAGGGAGCCACCCCTTTACCCGCCTCCTTGCAAAGGCCACAGACAAGTCCAGCTGGCTGCTTGGGGAGGATGAAGAGGGGGAGGGCAGCACCTCCCTCACTGGGGATGTCCATTAAGCTGGGAAGCCTGATGTTCCTGCCCCCACAAACACACCCCTTCAGCCAGGGCTGGATTACCCAATACACAAGGTTGCAGAGGCTTACTTGGGCATTCTTACCAATCTATAGTGCATAATTTCACCTGTTTTTCACCACATCGACCCCATGTAAAACTGTTGGCTACAGATGATAAAGTCCACAAGTAAGCTTGTGCATACCTTGTTTAACGCAAGCTGGTGCATACCTTGTTTACTGGTTGATCTGCCCCTGACCCAAGCCAGCATCTGGCTCTGTCTCCTGCCCTGCTGAGATCCTGTTGTAGGTTCAGACTGGGATGAAATTTTGGTTGGAGGGACACCGAGCAGCCTCTGGAAGGCAGCCCCAGGCCTGGCTTGGAGGATGTGGCAGGTCAAGGGGCTGGAGACTGGCTGGACCAGATGTGGGCTGTGGCCAGTCACCACGCCACTGGGTTTTGCTACAGCCCATGCAAAGGACTCAGGCTGTGAGGAAGCCTGTGGACAAATCAAGCAGGCTACCTGGCTCCAGGTTGAGCCAGGGCCTGTGTTCTCTCAAACACAGTCCTGCCATGTGGTCCTAGACAGGTCCCAGGCTTCGCTGGCTTTTGTGTGTCCTGGGGACATACATCAGGCCAGACACAAGGGGTACTCTGGGAATTACTTGAACAGGGCTAGAGTCAGTTGAAGTGCCGGAGGGGCAGGGACATGGTGGTCCCATTCTGGGGATGCCCTTTGCTCAGGCAGCCAGCCCAGGCTCCGGCCCTGCCATTAGCTCCAGTTTGACAGTCCAAGTTGCTTCAGTTTGAGCCTGGGAAAGGAGGCAGGAAGGAAGGGCCCAGCCCACCAGGTCTTTGTGAGCTGACTTCCTGAGGAGTATCCCTCCTACCTCCCACTCCTGTGGAGAACCCAGAGCCCACTTCCAGAGCAGGCACAGGCAGACGTGTGTGCACTCACACAGAATTCTCTGCACACAAACTTTCACCTGTAGGTATATACACTCTCACACAAGGCTTTCTGCAGAGACCTACCTTCAGGGAGATAGATAAACAGATACACATACATAGATACAAGGTCCTGTGCACACAGACCCTGCATAAAACAATCTACCCCTCCACAGTCCTGTGCACACAAACTCTCTTCACACAAATGTAGTGACTTTCATGAACATAGACCTGCCTTGAGCATGTACACCCCCCCCACATACCCAGTCCTGTCCACATAAACCCTCCTTGTGCATGCACGCGCACACACACACACAAACACACACACGTACACACCACACAGATGTACACACATACACTTACACATGTAGTCCTGTGCATATAGACTGAAGACATACCCACTTACACACACACGGGGGATAACATGAATCCACACAGAGCCTCCCAGCACAGATACACTCAGAGAATGACTCTCAGGACCTCTGATGGGAAACCCCACAGGATCTCAGGGCCGGGTGGGTGAGTCGGGTGGTGGTTGCGGCAGAATGGTGGAGGGGTCTTACCAATGCACAGACCCTGCAGGCCCGTCTCTGGGACAGCCAGCATCCTTGCAGGTTTTGCGGCTGTGAACAGGAACCAACAAACAGATGGTGTTTATTTGTTCCTTTCTACCCTTGCTGAATGTTTATTTTACTTATTTACTTTTGGCTGGAGTCCTTAGAAGCAAATCCCAGACACCATGTTGCTTACCTGTAAATTCTTCAACATGATCTCCAATGCATAAAGATGTAAAAAAAGAAAATTAGCACAATGGCACTGTCATGCCTAACACAACTAACAGTAACTCCTTCATGTCACTGAATGCTCAGCCCTTTAGAGAGACACAGTCTGGTGGGCAGAGGCCAATCATAACCAGATAACCACAAGAGTGAATTTAAGGTTACGAAAGATACTGAGGGCTGTGGAGGGCGAAGGACACAGCGGGGTGTGACTGAGGGCAGAGGGGAGTCTGGTCGGAGGTATGGCTGCAAGCAAGTGGGGGCTGGGCACAACCTGCAGGCAGGCCTTTGGGATCCTGTTTTAAGATTTGGTTTTATATGACGGGTCATAGCAAATCTTCAAAGAGTCTGAGTGACAGAGTGGCCAGGTGGGTATGACTAAATATGCACAGGGAGAAGACTGCAAGGGAGCAATATGGAAACAGTGGGCCCAGTCAGGCCACTGTAGTCATCAAAGCACAATGAGCGAAATGCTCCCGGGCTGGGTTTTGGAGGCCTATCATCAGGCCTTTCTTTCTAGTCTGTCTTAGGCTGGAAGCTCTGCTGCAGTATGTTCAGCATCACAGCAACACCCAGGCCTTCACCGACAGGTGAGTGGCAGCTGTACAGGAGGCACATGGAAGGTGAGAATCCTACCATCGATGTACCACTGCCTCAGAAACATTTAAGAGGTAGAAGTTAAAATCAACAGGACTGATAGACGATGACTGGATTTGGTATGGGAGGTGTCATGGATTGAATTGTGTTCCCCTAAAATATCTGTCAACTTGGCTAGGCCGTGATTCACAGTATTGTGATTGCCCACCATTGTGTTATCTGATGTGATTTTCCTATGTGTTGTGAAGCCCAAACCTGGTGGCAGAGTGGTTAAGTGCGTTGGCTAACCAAAAGGTCGGTAGTTTGGGTTTACCTTGGAAACTGGAAGGGGTAGTTCTACTCTGTCTTATTAGAGTTGCTGTCAGAATCAACTTGATGGCAATGGGTACGGGTACAGTGCGATGTCAGTGAGATGGGATTAGTGGCAGTTATGTTGATGAGGAGGTAGGAGTCAATATACAAGATCAGGTTATATCTTAAGCCACCCTCTTTGAGATATTAAAAGAGAGAAGCAAACAGAGAGACATAAGACCTCATACCACCAAGAAAGAAGCACCAGGAGCACAGCACAGTCTTTGGACCTAGGGGTCCCTGTGCAGAGAAGCTCCTCAACTGGGAGGAGATTGATGACAAGGACCTTCCCCAAGAGCCGATACAGAGAAAAGGCCTTCTTTGGGAGCTGGCACCCTGACCTTGGACATTTAGCCTACTAAACTGTTGGAGAATAAAATTCTGTTTTTTGAAGCCTCCCACTTGTGGTACTTCTGTTATAGCAGCACCAGATGACGAAGACAGGCGGATAGGAAGAAGATGGTGTCAAAGGTGACACTGTCTAGCTCAAATTACAAGACAGATGGTGAGATGGAGAATACCAGAAAAGGGGCAGCTTGGCAGGGTGGAAGGGGCGGTTTTGGGTGTGGCTTTGATACTGCTAAGAGAACATACCAAGTAGCCAGGTGACAGATGATCCGGAAATCACAGAAAAATCCAAGTTGGAGATGTGTATTTGGAAGTTGCTGTAATGGGAGGTTAGGGAGAGAAAAAGTGGGGGAAGGGAGGGAAGCAGAACCCATGCATAAAGGCTGCATGGAGGGAGATGAACTGGTCAACAAGATTAAGATGTCTCCTGAGGTTTTATGAAGGTCAAGATAAGAGAATGGTGTGAAGCTAGATGTCTTTGATAGGTCAAGTTAGCTAAGACTGGAGGCACTTGCTGTGTTACTGGCCCCAGGTAGGTACTGCTGTGGAATGGTGGAGATGGGGTGGCAGATAGGTGAGGACCGAGCAGGCGATAGGATGAAGCTAGCCCTTCTTGCTTGACAGAAGTGAAGGAGACTGTATTTTATTTGCTAAGATGGGAAGAACTTGAGCTTGTGTCCATGAAGTTCTGGGAACCAGGCTACAGGCAGCACCCCCCCAGCACTATTATCAAAGTGTGATCTCAGGATCAGCAGCACCAGTATCATTTGCATGCTTTTGAGAACTGACGCATCCCTGACCTGGATCAGAATTTGTATCCCCAGATGATTCAGTCCTGCTCAACTCTATATACTGGGCCAATTGTCAGATTACTGTTGCTATTAATCTCAGCTGTGGGCCAGATGATCCCCTGAGCAGAGCTGTGGGCTTCCCAGCCAGTGGCCTGATGAGGATGTTCGGCACACAGAACATATACACAAAACTGGGTGCATGGAAATTTCCAGACACATGCAATTCTGTTGTCATTGGAGGTACACAGTTGGATGCTCAGAAATAAGAGTCTTGGGTAAGATGGCACCCATTGTGGGGTCTCACAGAGCAGTTGGGTAATGCTGAGAAAAGGGAAAGCAAATAGAAGAGGCAGGGACGACCCTTGGGAGCCAAGACAAGAACTCAAAGGCTTACGAGGGCCTATTCTGTGCATCTCCTCCCAATTCTGCATGCAGTGACATTGCCCTGTTTGCTTGAAATTGCTGTGGTGGGAGTATTTACACCACAGAAACTGGCAAACACTGCAGTTCAGGCTGCTTTCCTTTCTGAGGTGTTGACTGTGTAACATTTACCATCAGACCAACGGGTTGAGGCCACTAAGAGCTGGCAGCCCTATGTATATGTTGTTTCAATTCTCTAGCAAACTGAGGATTTCTGTGTGCCAGGCTCTGGGCTAAGTGCTGGTGGAAATACTTTGCTGAATGAATGAGAGGGTTTTCTGGACCAAGGCTATTGTACCTGGATGAGAAACAGTCTAGACATGGTGTCATGGATTGAACTCTGGGACCCCCAAAATGTGTGTAGACATTTGACTGGGCCATTATTCCCAATATATTGTGATTGTTCTATGCATATACATCCTAATCTCTGCCTGTGGCTAATAGGATGATTATGTTAAAAAAGGATTAAGGTGGGACTGCAATACCCTTGCTAAGGGAGTTTCCCAGGAGTGTGGCTTGCACCACCTTTTATCCTTTCATCCTGTGAGATATAAAAAGAAAGAGAAACAAGCAGAGAATTGGGAACCTCACACCATCAAGAAAGCAGCACTGGGAGTAGACTGCGTCCTTCAGAGCTGAGGTTCCTGCACCAAGATGCTCCCTGACCAAAGACTGATGCAATACAAGGACCTTCCTTCAGAGCCAAAGAGGGAAAGCCTTCCCCTGGAGCAGACACCCTGAATTTGGACTTGTAGAGTACCAGACTGTTTAAGAATAACCTTTCCTTTGTTAAAGCCTTCCACTTTGTGGTATCTCTGTTACAGTAGCACTAGATGACTAAAACACATGGCAAACTGATATAGATTGTAAAATTGTTCTTAAATCACAATAAAATACATTTAAAATAAATAGACTAGAAATGTGAGGAACAGATGGGAAAAAAGGCTTTAAAGGTGTCACTCTGAATGGATTCTATGTCTAAACTGTGTGCCATATCCAGGTATGTGATACACTGAATGTCCCTACACTGGGGCCTTAGAGATGGCAAAAGCCCATCATGGCATCTGTTTTGAGTGCATCAAGTGGATCACACAGGGGCTAATGAGGACCAAGCGACTCATATATGCAAGATGATTGATAAAGGTGGGGAGCGCACAGGTGTGAGCAACAGTCTTTCCCTTCATAGCATGAACCTTAAATCATTTCTTATGCCCAACAATAGAAGAATGGATAGGTAAACTATGGTACATATACTCAATGGAACACTACACAATGATAAAGAATAACGATGATTCCAGGAAACATCTCCTAACCTGGTTTCAACTGGAAGACATTATGTTGAGTGAAAGTAGTCAGCGACAAAAGGACAAATACTGTATGAGACCTCTATGATAAGATCTCAAAAACAGACTTGTGTATAGAAGAAAAGACTCTTTGACAGCTGCAAGGGAGGGGAGGGAGGGAGGGTGAGGGGTGGAGGGTTTAGTTTAGATAGTTACTAGAAATCTAGTTGGGAGAAAGCGGTGATAGCACACATTAGAAACAAGAACAACATTAAGTGGACTTCAGCATAACCTGAGTACTCCTTCCATCTTAACACAATACTGCAAGGATAGAGTGGCTGGGGCGGGGTGCGGGGGACCATGCTCTTAGGCGAATTCCAGGCCAATTGGCACAACTAGCGTTTTGCTAAGAGAGCTCTCTGCACCCCACATTGGTGAGTGGTGTCTGGGGTCTTAAAAGCTGCCAAGCTGCCATCCGAGGACACAGCAAATGGTCCCAACTCAGCAGGAACGGATGCTCACCAAGGACCAAAATGACATGTGGTAAAGACAACCGAGAAGACAGAGAGACCCACAAGAGTGGGTGCCTACATTGACTTGGGACCGCAAGAACCGGATGGTGCGCGGCCACCACCAGCGATAGCCACGATGGAGCTCACTAGCTTGAGTCTCACTGGCAACACAAGAATAAAAAGAGGTGCATCATGAGATCTCCACTAAAAGACCTCAATTGATGGTCCAGCGGTTTTGGGGTTCTTCTGACAGCATGGCCCCCGGCCCTGATGCTGCCCTTTCCCATAAAGTATAACAAAGGTCCACTCTTTGGACTGGAATGGATTGGACTTGCCAATGCAGAGCAACCATATACTGGAAGCACTTTATGGTTCTATACATCTATAGGATATCATCTTGCTGACCTCTGGCTGGAGGAAGGGGAGTGGACGGAGAGGAGGGGAAAGGAGGCTGTTGGGAGGATGAGACATGTATGGAGCAGAGAGGAATAGTGTGCAGTCACCGGACAGGGAGAGCAGTGGAAGCTGCATGTAGGCGGGCATGTAAATTTATATGTGAATGTACATTTTCACTCAGTTATGTTAAATAAAAAAAAAAAAAATCATTTCTTGTTGGGAGTTTTTCAGTCGTATTGAGACCTTTATTCTAGTTCTCCTGAGTCCTTTATGGAGGGAGGTAGGACCTGAATCAGTTTGTATTAAAGGAGGATCTTGTTGATGGCTTCAGAGGTGGAGGAGAAGGGTGTGGTGGTTACACAAACATGCCTGTGTGTATCCTGTCTGTCCCCAGGATGCCCTCACCAACGCGCACACATCCATAATCAAGGAGAATGCTGACCATGGGGCACAGGACAATGTCAGTCCCCCAAAGCGACGCCTGAGCAGAGTCCAAGAGCGGAAATGAGGGGGGAGGCAGACCCTTACCCCAAGGGTTCAGTAATTCAAGAATGGTGATGCTTATAGGTTTGACAAAGTTGGGTGAGAAAAAGTAACTCAGCTTCCTGGTTACACACACATGCCAAATGCTGACCTCAGCTGGACACACATCCTTCCCACAGGCAGACACCCCCAATCCTGTCCATGAACTGACCCCTAACACCGCTCGTGGACTGACCCCAAAGCACCCACGGACTGATCTTTAATCCTTGACCTCTCATCTTCGGCCCTTCCTGATCACTGGCCTTGCCTTTTACTCAGTAGGCAAGCTATCAGTCATGGGGGCTAGGAAAGAGTGCTGCTGAGTCAGGACTCACAACTGGAGACCCCCAGCTCAGAGTGCTCCCCCGACTCACAAAGGCCTAGGACTTTTTGCCTGAGAGAATCCTTTAGGATTTCTTTCTGGGGTGAAGATGTTTAGGCTGAATATGTACTCCCCTCCCTGCCACTGAGGGTAGGTGGTATAGCTGGGCTCCAGACTTCCACATGCGCCCAGCAGGGACAAAGACCCACCCAGAAATTCACCACCCTCTCCTGCTGGCTTCCTTTCCTGTGGGTTCCTGTCTCTCCCACCCACTGCTCTTGGCTCAGCTCCTGCCAGCCCTTCGGGGGGACAGGACTCCATCAAGGGGAGGCCTCAGGCATTACTCCCCAAGCCACAGATGGTCCAATCTGGGCCCACAGGGCAAATTAGAAACAGGACCCTGCCCAACGCTCTTTCTCCAGAGGCATCCTCAAGGAGAGGGACCAAGAGACAGGAGGCTAAAATGCGAAGGCTGCCTCTTACGGTGCTGGGCTAGTGGGTGAGAGAAATGGCCTCTCACGGCCCCTCCTTGTCCTCAACTCTCCTTTCCATACATCCTGCCCCATCCCTTTGGGTGCTCATCATGGGAGAAGCCAGTTCATAAACAACCTCTGTCCAGCAGCCCCTCCCAACCTTGCCCACCAGGCCCCCTCCTCTCCCTCTAGTCCCGCTGCTCCAGTGCTGCGTTTACTCTCAAAAGGAGTCCATATTTTAGGGTACCCCCTCTCTTCTGGCTCTCACAGAGTTGCTTACACTGACCTGCTCTGCCACCCCCAGGGGAGCTGAGACTCTGCCCCACCTAGACCTCCAAACTGGCCCGCGGAGACCCTAGCCCCTCTCTTGCACTTCCAGGACCAAGGGGGCCCCTGAGGCCACCCTCTGCACAACCCCCAAAGTCGCCACCTCAGGCCTAGGCGCCCTGCTCTCCACGAACTGGCTCCCGTTAGGTACCCCAGCCCACAGCAGCCCTCCGGTCAGCACTCCCGGCACAGAAGACTTTCCAGCCTCTGACCCTCGGTGCGCAACATGTGTGCGGTTCCAAAGCAGGGACGGGTGCCAGGGTCGCCGCCCTCCCTGCCTTCCGGAGCCTGTAGCCCGGCTGGAGTGAGAGCACTTGCAAACCTCATCCCTCCTAGTCCCTCTGGAATCAGGAAGCCTTTGGGAGGGTCTCACAGACACCCCGAGACAACAACCCCCCAGGCCGCTTGCCTCACCAGGTCCCACCGGGAGGAGACCCACAGCCCCACAACTCACCCACGCTCCCCCGACAGCTCGCCTCCGTCCCGCCGCCTGGATCCGGGCCGCAGCCCTCGACGTGCGCCCAGCCCCGCGGCCCCGGGCTCCGCGCCGCCCCGCCCCTTCCCCAGTCCGGTGGCCGCCCGGCTGCGCCGCGGGTCGGCCCGCTCCGGGCCCAGATGTGCGAGGCTGGGGCGGGGCCTGCGTGCGCCGGGGGCCCCCGCCCGCCCGTCCTGCGCCCCGCCCTGCGCCCCCTGCGCCTCCCGGACGGCGGCGCCTCCCCCGCCCCGCCGGCAGCCCGGGATGGGGGTGGGGGAGAGCGGGTGAGGAGGAGAGGTGGAGGGAAGGAGGAGGAATTCCAGACCCCTCGGTGGCCTCCTGCGGCCCAGCTGCTGAGGGGCCTCCCCCTCTCCCACCAGCAGGCCCACCTTGGGGGTCGGCCTAGCCCAGCCCATCTGCGAGGGCGCCGCCTGCGGATGGACGGAGGGAGGGCCTACTGGCCCAGACCCCTGACAGCCCCTGGCCCAGACTCCTTCCCCTCGCTGCCCCTTGCTCCTGCAGTTTCCCCCGCTGGGTCTTAAATGGTCAGAGTCGGCAGGATCGGTGACCTTTGGTGGATGAGGGAAGGATTCTCACAGGCTGGGGCCCTCTCCTTACCAGGGGCTCACTCGGAAAACCCATGCAGCCTCTGTAGGGAGGACACCCAGCCTCCTACCTGTCCTACTCTGGGCCTTGTTGGGGATACAAGGATGTGGCTTCCACCAGGTTTGCGGGCTTGGGAGATGAGGGATCCCCCTCCTCTCACGGGGCTTCCTAAAGGCCTGACCTCCCTGCCTCAAGCTCTGGCAGGGCCTAGGCCCCTCCTGCTGTGTACTCTGAGTTGTAGCCCCACTTCTGACCCCCATATCTCCACGGAGGCTCAGGCTGCCGGGTGGCGATGGCAAGAATTGTTTCTCAGTCTGAATCGCTGAGCTGGGGCGGCCAGCTTCCCGTCTACCCTTACCCCCAACAGACAGAGCATCATATTTGCTCCCCAAACTTTTGCAGTGACCGAGTGCCCTCCCTGGAATGCTCTCCCTCCTCCTCTCTACCAATCCAAAAGGCGCTTCAGCTAACGTGCCCCCCACCACATTGTGAGAGCCGCTGGCCCAGAGGGCTCCTGCTATGAAGTGGGGAGGTGGACACTGCAGCAGACAATGCTGGGTGTAGGTACCTGGCCAGGAAGCCACCAAGATACCCAATCAGCAGCCTTCTCTATGTTGGGTGCAGGCGTGTGTGTGCAGGCGTGTGTGTGTGAGTTAAAGGAGCCCTGATAAGCCAGTGGTTAAATGCTCAGCTGCTAACTAAAAGATCAGTGATCTGACTTTACCAGCCCCTCTGCAGGAGAAAGATGTGGCAGTCAGCTTGAGAAACCATTACAGCCTGAGGAAAACCCTATGGGAACAGGTCTATTCTGTAGCCCTGCAAGCGTGCTTTGAGTCGTGATCAGCTCCACCACCATGGATTTGGAAACAGGATTTTCTTTTTTATGTTAATGAGCTCATACCAGAATAGGGTGGGTTCTAAACTTACTAACTTTGGAGTTATAAAAAGAGCAGAGTTATAAAAAGAGCAGAATACACATAGAGACATACACAGCAGAAAGAAGCCATGTGAAGACAAACACGCACGGCAGATGCGTCTACAAACCCTGGGACTCGAAGAATTACCAGCTACTAAACCAAACCAACCCCATGGCCTTCGAGTCCATAGTGACTCAGTGACCCTGTAGGACAGAGTATAGCTGCCCCATAAAGTTTCCAAGGAGCATCTAGTGAATCTGAACTTCCAACCTTTTGGTTAGTGGCTATACCACTTCACCACTATGCCACCAGGATTTCCTGCCAGCTACTACAACCTGAAAAAGGAGCCCTGATGGTACAGTGGTTAACTACTCAAGTGTTAACCAAAAGATCGCTGATTCAAACCCAGCCAGCCACTCTGAGAGAAGACTTGTCACTTGGCTCCCGTAGAGACTGACAGCCTAAGAAACCCCATGGGGCTGTTCTATTCTGTCATACACGTTGCTACAAGTTGGAGTCTACACAACAGAGCCTGAAACCCACTAAGAAGGGCCTCCCCCTACAGCCACACCCTGAATTGCAACTTCAAGTTTCTTAAACTGGAGAAAAGAGATTTCTGTTCTTTAATGCCACCTACATGTGGTATTTTTTGTTACTGCAGATGGAGTTCAGCCTAGTTAAGCCAAAGGTGTGCTGCTTGTATCTCTCTTTTCCCTTCTACCTCTGGTTTCCTCTGCTACCCCTGCTCTGTAAATTGTCTCCTTTCTGAGGGTGGTGGCTCCTGGTAGGAATGAAGATTCATGGGTTGGGGGGTCCCTAGTCCTCAGTGCCTTCTTGCCAGCTCTCCGTCCCTCACACAAACCCTTAGTGTGACAAAGAGCCATAGGCTCCATCCTTGGGCAGCTTCTAGCATGACACAATAAAAGGACAGCAAACAATCCCAGTGACTCTTTGAGCCCCTGTAAGAGGAAGTTGGGCCCATGTAGGCACAGAGGAGGGTCCTGCAGAGCCCCTGCCCTTTGCTGTCCTCTCAGTGTTCTTGTCCTGCCCTGCTATGTTTCTCCCAGGCCATGATTAGCCATGCAGACCCACCCTGGCACTTCATCAGCTTCCTGCTTCTTCGGGACCGGGTGGGGAAAGTCCAAGGAATGACTAGCTTCAAGTGTGTCCTCCCCTGGAGAAGTTCATCTCTGAGCCACCCTTTGCTCAGGGTTGTCCCCTCTCATAGGAAGGAGCCCTTATTGTCAGCTCTGGACTGTCAAAAGTGTAAACCTGGCCTCGCATTTCATCATTCCTACACTCTCCACGTTTCCCTGTTACTTCCAGAGAAGATCCAAGTGATTCCGAGTTTGGACAAACCTCAGCTGACTCTCACACTCAACTTCCTAGCCCTAATCAACAAACCTACCTCTTGTCCCTGGGGTATGCCTGCGTCCAGTGCTGTGGCCAGCCACTGGCCCTGACCTGCTCGTCAATGTCCTTCTTCCTGCCAGGAGAAACTGGTCCTTTCGACTCTAGTATGGGGTCTGTGTCTGCTCGAAAGCCTGGGCCCTGCTCACCTCCGGGGAGTCTTTGGAAGACTCTGCACTTGGGATTCAGGAATAGGGCTCTCCATTCCCAGTGTCCACTGCCGGCTCCACGTGGCAGACCAGAAAGTGGTTTGAGGGTAGAGGGTAAAGATCACTTTAGGGCATGTCATCTCTGCATCTAGGCCTGTGTGTGCTCAGGGCTGACGTGAGAACTTCCCAGGTATCTCCTCTCCTTTCCACACAAGCCTGGCTGCTTCCTCTGCTAGAGAGCCTGGGGCAGACACAATACACACAAAACCCACAACCAGGGAAGATGCCCCCTGACCTGCCTGGGGAGGGAAAGGAAAGTTAGCAGAGGCTTTTTCGATCCAGACCCTGTTGACTGGACCTCACAGTGTGGTGGTGCCTTGCCAAGCACTGTGCCCAGTCTCTTTTGTTGCTGACACCACTCCTTGGGAGGGCTCTTCATCCCTACTGTAGAGATGAGAAAGCTGAGGCTCAAGAGAGGACAGGACACAGTCCGACTCAGGCTCAGCAGGCTGCCCCATAGCCTGGGCGCTTGCCAATGCTGTATGTTACAGGAGGCTGGTGATAGGGAGGATGGTACCAGAGCACACAGGGGTAGCCCCTCTGGGTAGCTGCTCAGCTCTACCCGCACCTTCCTGGGGACTGGAGGTGGGCTACACCCAGGACAGAAGTCTCCAGGCTCTGGGGGACTGGGTTTGGTCACCAAATTCCTGAGGGGCTATAGCTTCCTTCCAGGAATTACTCTGCCTGTCCCACCCAGCTGAACTTCCTCTCTGTGGCCCATGGCCTCAGCTGCCTCATTTTTCTCCTTAGAAATGGGGCTGGGAGGCCTAGGCCCTCCATACCTATCTGTCTGCAGGAACCTAGGAGCCAGGAGTTCAAGGCTCAGCCATGGGGGCTCCCTGCCTCCACTGCCATGTGGGCAGCTGGGGCCTCCTCCATCATAAAACAGAGATCCTGGGATCCCACCTTCCTGCTCAGCTTTCTCTGAGGCCCACCTCAGATGATACTCAAAGCACCAGGATGGGACTCAGTTCCCAGAGTTTCCGTACCAACACCCTCCTCCACTTGTAGCACCTTCTCCCAGCATGTCTGCTTCTCCCCAGTAGGGGCATCGGTAACCTGCTTGGAGCAGCTGGTGCCTGCGGGGAACCCTGATGGACGGCTAGGAGGAAACCAGGCAGAGAAGTGGGGAAGGGCGTGCCAGAGGGAGCCAACAGTGCAGATGAAGGCTGGAGGGTAGAGTGAGCAGGAGGCAGATGCAGTGCAGAAGCCAGCTGGATAAGGGGTGGCCGTGCTTGTTCCTTGTGCTTCTAAGTATGAATCCATCCTTGTACCCTACCCCAGGACCGGGGAGCCGGGTCCTCTGCTCAGGAACCTTCACCCCAATTGCTCTGCTTGCTTGCCCTTGGCTTGGTCTTCCCAGGTCCTTCTTCTCACAGTTTTAGTCTCTTCAGTTCCAGTTCTCTAAACTAAACTAGAAAAACAAACATTGTTATTGAGTCAATTCTGACTCTTAGAGATCTGATACAGCAGAGTAGAACTGCTCCATAGAGTTTCCAAGGATGCCTGGTGAACTTGAATTCCAGTCTTTAGTTAGCAGCCTTAGCACTTAACCTCTGCACCACCAGGGTTCTGGTTCTCTAGAATTATACAATTCTAGTTCAACTCGCTCCCTCACTTAGCTTGGTGGAGACCTTCCCTTGCCAGTGCCTGCCCCACAGTATGCCCCCTCTGCTAGGCTATAGGGGATGCAGAAAATGACCAGGATGAGGAGGGAAAAAGAAATATACGGGGACGATAATAGTCCAATGCAGCCATGGTGACTTTGAGAAGACTGTGGGGCTGCTGTGTAGGCACTTCTGGTTGCCTCCTCCTCCCCCTGTACCTATTCTCCTTTCCTCTCTAATAATGTAACCTTCTTTTTTTAGACATGTGTGTGGCCACCCAGAATAAGGTGCATATTCCCATTTCCCAGCCTTTCTTGCTGCTACACATGGTCATGTGACTAGGTTCTGGCCAATGAGATGTAAGTAGAAGTGTGTGTAGATCTAATCTTCCAGAAACCTTCCATAAAACATTGCTGATGTGTGTTCCTTGATCCTCATCTTTCTCCATCCCATGGCATGGAACATTGACAAGATGACTGGGGCTCTAACCAGTATCTTGGACGAGAATGTTGTGGGACACATTACAGGTGGCAGAAGAGTGACCTGCAAGGAGACTGAGCAGTGAGCAGGGTCCCCATCCTGTCTTGGGCTGTGTGCTTCTAAGCTTTTCAATGCCAGAGATGCAATGCATTTTGTTCGTCTCTGAGTTTTCAGTCTGTGAGGAACAGAGAGTAATCCTATCTGATTCAGTCCTGTGAGGAAATGATGATTAGGCAGTTAAGATATGATCTGGAGTGCTGAGGAGAGTTTGGGTTTGTGGGTAGAAATCTGGCAGTGAGCTGTGGGAAACTGGTCATTGAAGCCACAGGAGTGTATGAGCTCACCCAGGCACAGTGGGTGAGAAGAGAAGGGAAGATGCCCAGGGAGCAGCCTTCTCTCCTCTTTGCCCACTGAGGAGTGTCTGGTTTTGCCCACTCAGCTTCAGCCACCCCTGCCAGCACATGCTCTTTATATGAGGAGTGTTCTGCTTCCCTGGAACAGAGCTTGGCTGTTAGGATTCAGAATCAGAACTCATAGGGTTGGAAGGAGGACAAGAGATGTTTGTACTAGATCTTGGATAGTTGCAGTTCTTTTGTCTCTGAGCCGGTTTGAAAGAGAAAGTTGTAAGGGCAGCTATGTAGTAGTGTTGCCAAAGTGGACAGAAGAAAAGCAGGAGGTGTCTTAGTTACCTAGCGCTGCTACAGCAGAAATAGTACAAGTGGATAGCTTTAACAAAGAGAAATTTATCCTCCCACAGCCTACCAGGCTAGAAGCCCAAATTCAGAGCACCAGCTCTAGGGGAAGGCTTCCTGTCAGCTCTGGAGGAAGGCCCTTGTCCCTTCTGCTTCTGTCTCCTGGTTCCTTGGAGATCTCCATGTGACTTGGCATCAATCTTCCCCCATCCCTACTTCTGTCACTTGCTTGTTTAATCTCAAAAGACTTTGACACCAGACACAACCCGCACTGTTCCTGCTTCGTGCTCATAGCAAGGACAACCAATTCCCAAGTGGGATCATAACCACAGATGTAAAAAACCAAAAGCCAAACCCACTGCCTAAGTCGAGTCCAACTCATAGCGACCCTAGAGGTCAGAGTAGAACTGCCTGATAGAGTTTCCAAGAAGCACCTGACAGATTTGCACGGCCGACCTTTTGGTTAGCAGATGTAGCACTTAACCCACTGCACCACCACCGTTTCCACCCACAGGCAGAGAGGTGGGATTTACAACATGTATTTTGGGAGGACACAATTCAATCTGTAACACGAATTTTATAAAGTGGTGCTGTAATTTGAGTATCCCTTTCGTGATGTTCAAGAAATCACAAGAGCTTGAAATGTGTTGAAATTGCCTCTTGGTTGCTAGACTGGACCTTGGCTGTTGTATCAGTCTGAAGCTGGGGTACATCTGGGCTTCAGGAGGGCATCTTTGTCCTGACCTCTTCCTCTTCCTCTTTCTTTTTCTCTTCATCTAAAGCTGAGTGTCATGAATTGAATTATGTCCCCCCAAAAATATGTATAGAAATTTGCCTGGATTGGGATTACCAGTATTGTGTGACTGCCCTCCACTTTGTGATTTTTCTATGCTGTATGTTAAAGATGATTAGGGTGGGACTGTAAATTCCTGTCTAAGGTCACCTCCCTGCTCCACTTAAAAGGGAGTTTCCCTGGAATTGGCTTACAGCACCTTTTATCCTTTCATCCTACAAGAGATGAAAGGACAGGGAAGCAAGCAGAGAGTGGGAACTTCACATCATCAAGAAAGCAGCTTCAGGAACAGAGTGCATCCTTCAGACCTGAGGTTCCTGCACCAAGATGCTCCCCTCCCAGAGACTAATGAAACACAAGGCCTCTCCTCCAGAGCTGACAAGGAGGGAAAGCTTTATCCTGGAGCGGGCATCCCAAATTTGGACTTGTAGCCTACCACACTGTGTAAAAATAAACTTTGCTTTGTAAAAACTATCCATTTTTGGTATTTCTGTTAGAGCAGCACTAGACAACTAAAACACTAAGTAAGGTTCTTGGGTGGTGCCAACAGTTTATGCTCACCTACTAACTGAAAGGTTGGTGGTTCCAATTCAGCCAGAAGCACCAAGGAATAAAGGCTTGGTATCTGCTTCTGTAGGATTACAGCATGTGAATGTCCTACCAGTGCAATTCTACTACTAAACAACTGAAATCTCTGTGAGTTGGAACCCACTTGAAAGGATCAGTTTAGAGCTGCACAGATTCTCCTCTCTGCTGCCATCTGTGTGTCTGCTGAATTAATCTGCTCATACTGCAGATTGCCTTGTTAAAAAAAATGAGTGCACTACCTTTTAGAATAGCTTTAGATTTACAGAAAAATGGAGCAGATAGTACAAACTTTCCATATACTCTCCTCCCTTTCACACAGTTTCCCTGTTGTCAACATCTTGTGTTACAATGGTACACTTGTTTCAATTAATGAACCAATATTAATATATCACTAAAGTCCATTGTTTATATGAAAGATTACCCTGTGTGTCGTACAGTTCTTTGAGTTTTTACAATGGCATAATGTCATGTGTCCACCATTACAGTATTATTCAGAATAGTTTCCAAAACAAAAACAACTCATTGCCATGGAATCAGTTTCAGCTCACAGTGACCCTAAAGAACAGAACAGAATTCTCTCATGAGGTTTCCAAGGCTGTAAACCTTTACAACAAGCAGACTGCCACATCTTTCTCCCACCAAGTAGCTGGTAGGTTTGAACCACAAACCTTTCTGTTGGCAGCCGAGTGCTTTAACCGCTGCACCACGAGGGCTCGTTTACCTATTCCCCAATTGTAACTTCCCCCGGAACACTAGATCCTTTGCAACCACTGATCTTACTTCCTCAATAGTTTTGCCTTTTCCAGAATGTCAAATAGAATTACATGGTGTGGCTTTTTTTTTTTTTTTTTTTCTGAGATTGCACGTTTAAGATTTCTTGTAGAACCAAGGCAAAAGTGGGAAGCAGACAAGCATGCTGTCAGAGCTAATGTCTGCCTGAGTCCAGGGAAATATTACACAGTAGTCAAGAAAATAGACAAGATGCTGCCACAGCTATGTCTGCCTGAGTCCAAGGAATGCTACCAGAATCATCAGTATGTATTCACATTACAAATGGGCAAAACTGTTGAAAACTTCACCTTTTCACATTAACTAGAAACTTAGAGCCTACTTTATTTTCTTTTTAAAAATTTTGAAATGTGTTTTAAGTGAAAATTTAAATTTGAGTCTGTTTCTCATGCAAAACTTACACATAACTTTGTTATGTGACCTTAGCTGCTCTCTCCATGCTGTGATAGCACACTCCTCCTCTCTACCCTGTATTTCTCTGGTTATTCAATCAGCTCCTGTCCCCTCTAGCTTCTCACCTCAGCTCTGGACAGGAGCTTCCCAGTTAGTCTCCTGTACCTACCCAAGCTAGGACGCACACCTCACCAGTATTTTTTAATGTTTTTTCTACCAGTTCAGATTCTGTTGGAAGAGTTGACTCCTGGAATAGTTTGATTTCTGGGCTAACAGAAGTCTGCAGGCCACGTCTTTTAGGGATCCTCCAGTCTGTTAGAACTTCCAGTGTGGTATTTTTAGTAGAGTTAGAGTTCTGCACCCCACATTTCTCTCGCTCCATCAGGAACTTGGTTGAGATCCCTGTAAGGGCGGTCGTTGGTAATAGCCAGGTATCATCTAGTTCTTCTGGTCTCATTCTGATAGCATCTCTAGTTCATGTGGCCGTTTCTGTCTCTTGGGTTCATATTTTCTTTATGTCTTTGTTTTTCTTCATTCTCCTTTACTCCAGGTCAGTTGGAACCAGCTGATGGTTTTTAGATTACTGCTTGTTAGCTGTTAAGACTCCAGATGCCACTTACCAAAATGGGATGCAAAACATTTTCTTAATAAACTTTATCAAACTTTGTTTACTGACCTAGGTGTCCCCTGAAACCATAGTTCCCAGCCCCAGCCCCTGCTACCCCTAAAGGGTTTGCTTGTATTTGCGCAACTTCTTAGCTTTTGGTTTAGTCCAGTGATGCTCACTTCTCCTCTCTGTGTTTTGTCCCTCCCGTCACCTAAAATGGAAACCCTGGTAGCAAAGGGGTTAAGCGCCATGTCTGCTAACCAAAAGGGTGGCAGTTCAAATCCGCCAGGAGCTCCTTGGAAACTCCATGGTGCAGTTCTACTCTGCCCTATAGTGTCGTTATGAGTCAGAATCAACTTGATCGCAATGGGTTTCACCTAAAATGGAAACCCTGGTGGTGTAGTAGTTAATTGCCACAGCTGCTAACCAAAAGTTTGGCAGTTGGAATCCACCAGGTGTGCCTTGGAAACACTATGGGGCAGTTCTACTCCATCCTACAGGGTACCACGAGTTGGAATTGACTTGATGGTAGTGGGTTTGGCTTGATTTGGTCACCTAAAATATATATATTTTTAACATCCACTGAGTACTCCTCTCTCTCCCTCCCCACTGCCATAACCATCAAAAACTATTTTCTTCTGTGTTTAAAACTTCATCCTACATTTTGAATTGTCTTTCTTAACAAGCGTTGGTACAAGTTTCAATACCAAAATTCAGGAGGGTTCTTGTTGGTCCAACACATACTACTATTCAATAAACGCTAATAAAAAGCCATCTAAGATACATCTGTTTGTCCCAACCCACCTGGAACAAAGCAGAAATGATGAACACCAAAGATACAAGGAAAATATGAGCCCTAGAGACAGAAAGAGCCACATAAACCAGAGACTCCATCAACTTGAGACCAAAAGAACTGGATGGTGCCTGGCTACCACAACTGACTGACCTTGACAGGGAATACAACAGAGGGTACTTGATAGAACAGGAGAAAAATGGGGTGCAGAACTCAAACTCTAGTAAAAAGACCAGACTTGATGTTCTGACTGAGACAGGGGAACTCAAAGATTATCATCCCTGAACTACCTGTTAGCCCAGAACTAAAATCATTCCTGAAGCCAATTCTTCAGATAAAGATTAGATTGGACTAAAAACCCAAACTCATTGCCATCAAGCAATTCTGACTCACAGGAATCCTATAGGAGAGAGCAGAACTGCCCCACATGGTTTCCAAGGAGGGCCTGGTGGATTTCAAGTGCTGACCTTATGATTAGCAGCCATGACACTTAAGCACTACGTCACCTGTGTTTCCTAGACTGGATCATGAGATGTAACATGGTTCTGATGGAGAGTGTGCTTCTTGGCGTAAGCAGATAATGACATTAAATGGGCAGCTCCTGTCTGGAGCTCAGATGAAAGGGCAGAAGGAAACAGGAGGTGGTTGGATGGACACAGAAAAAACAGGGTAGAGAGAAGGAGTGTGTAGTCACATTGCAGGGAGAGTAACTAGGGTTGTGCAGCAATGTGTGTACGAGTTTTTGTGAGAAACTGACTTGAATTGTAAACTTTCACTTAAAGCACAATAAAAATAAGTTAATTAATTAGTTTTTTTAAACAGGTAAGAATGGAAAGTCTGTGGGCCTTTTGTGCTATGCTTGATTAGCTAATATGAAAGCTTCCTGAAAAGATATTTCCCAAGATTGTCCTAGCTCTTGTCTTTATACCTCAGGAATCAGTTGATGTAGCCTTGGGAGTCTAGCTCCAGATAGGTCACATTCTGTATACTCAAGGACAGGTAATAATGGCTCCAATATTACTTTTTCTTCTTTTAAATTTATTTATTATGATTGAACGAAAGTGCACAATTCAGTGTAAATTTGGATGCCCAACTATGTGCAGCTCCTACTGCTCTCCTTGGCCGGAGACAGCACACTTCTCTCTGTTCTATACATGTCATATCCTCTTAACAATCTCCTGTCCCCTCTTCTCCACCCTCTCCACTGTCCTCTAGTAAGACGCAAGTTGGACGACATCCTGTGTATGCACAGAACCATAAAGTGCACACACGATATGTTCACTCTGTGTCACCGATTCCAATCCATTCCTATTTGAGGAGTTCACCTCAGTAATGATTTATGAACAGGGGCAGCATCAGTTCTAGGGGCCATACTCCCAGGGAAACCCCCAGGCCTTTGGACCATCAATGGCAGTCTTTTAGTGTTCTCAGGGTACAACCCTTTTTAATCTCAGGTTGCCACAGGAACTCAACATTGTGTGGCCCTTCACAGCTGTCATTGGTGGTGGCTGGGCACCATCTGTTTCTTCTGGTCTCGTATTGATGTAGTCAGCCATTCATGTGTGTCTTTTTGTCTTTTGGATTCTCTTTCCTCCATGTCATTTTTGTCCTTGGTGATCATCTGTTCCTGCTGAGTTGGGACCATTTGTTGTACCTCAGATAGCAGCTTGCTAGTTTTTAAGATCCCTGATGCCACTCACCAATATGGGAGGGAGAAGACTCCCTTAGCAATAGGCCAGTTACGCCAATTGGTCCCAATGTCCCTTGAGAGCATGGTCCCTGGACCCCTACCCTGCTACTCTGTCCTTACAATATTGGGTTGAGATTGGAAGAGTTTTCAGGTTATGTTGAAGTCCAGTTAAACTGCTCTTTTTTCTAATGTGTGCTGTCACTGATTTCACCCAGCCAAATTTCTATCAACTATCTCGTCTAGCCCTCTTCCTCCCTCCCTTCCCTCCCTTGCAGCCATCGTAGAGTCTTTTCTTCTGTACATGAGTCTGTTTTTAAGTCCTTATAGTAGGGGTCTCATAAAATATTTGTCCTTGTGCCACTGAATATTTCATTCAACATAGTATCTTTCAAATGAAACCGCTTATGAGATGCTTCCTAAAATCATCATTGTTCTTTCTCATTGCATACTCTTCCATTGAGTACATATACCATAGTTTATTTATCCATTTATCTGTTGCTGGGCATCTGGGTTGATTCCATCTTTTCACTACTGCGGACTGTGCTGCGGTAAACGTTTGTGTGCATGTATCTGTTCGTGACTGCCCTTGACTCTGTAGGATATATTCCAAGCAATGGGATTACAGGGTCAAATTGTATATCTATTTCCAACTTTTTAAGGAAGAGCCAGATTGACTTCTGAAGAGGTTGTACCATTTTGCAATCCCACCAACAGTGTAGGAGAGTTCCAGTTTCTCCACAGCCTCTCCAGCATTTGTTGTTTTCTGTTTTTTGGATCATGATCAACCTTGTTGGGGTGAGATGATATCTCATTGTATTTTTGTTTTGAATTTCTTTAATAGCTAATGATCACGAACATTTCCACATGTGTCTGAATATCGTCTTTAGTGAAATGTCTCTCTATCTCCTTTGCCTATCACTTAATTGGATTATTTATCCTTTTCTTGTTGATATCCTGTAGTACCTTGTAGATTATGGAGGTCAGACGTTGGTCTGACATATAGTTGCCAAATATTTTTTCCCTTCCTGTAGGTGGTCTTTTACTTCTTTTGATAAAGTCTTTGGATGAACAAAAGTATTTGATTCTTAGTTGTTGCCATTTATCTATTTTTAGTCCTGTTGATTGTGCTTTGTCAGTTTTTGAAATCTGACTATGTTGAGTATTAAAAGTTCTATTGTTGATCCTATTTTTTCTTGGATGAGCTTTATTGCTTTAGATTTGATATTTAGATCTTTTATTCAGTTGGAGTTGGTTTTTTTTATAAGGTGTGAGATACGAGTCTTGTTTTAATTTTTTGCAGATGGATATTCAATTCTGCCAGCACCACTTATTAAAGAGACTGTCTTAACACCAGTTTAAAATCTTAGGACCTTTGCTGATTATCAACTGTTCATAGGAGCATGGTGGTATCTCTAGGGTCTCAACTCTGTTCTGTTGGTCTATATGTCTCTTTGTACTAATATCAGGCTGTTTTAACTACTGTGACAGTGTAATAGGTTCTAAAGTTGAGTAGTGAGAGGCCTCCCAGTGTGTGCTTTTTCTTCAGTAGGGCTTTACTTATCTGGAGATTCTCCCCTTTCCAAACAAAGTTGGGGTTTGTTTCTCTATCTCACTAAAATATGTCACTGGTATTTGTATTGGGATTGCATTATATATGTACATTGCTTTGGGTAAAATAGACATTTTTACAATGTTAAGTCTTCCAGTCCATGAATAGAGTAGGTTTCTTCACTTGTGAAAGTCAGTTTCTTGTAATGACGTCTTGTAGCTCTCTTTGTACAGATCTCTTATCTCTCTAGATAGATTTATTCCTAGGTATTTCAACTACTTGGGGCTATAGTAAATGGTATCAATTTGGTGATTTCTTCTTCAGTAATCTCTTTGTTGGTATAAAGAAATCCTACTGATTTACTTATGTCTATCTTGTATACTGAGACTGCTGAATTCTTCTGTCAGTTTGAGTAGTTTACTTATGGATTCTTTAGGATTCTCTGCATACGCAATCATATCATTGACAAATAGGGAGATTTTTACTTCTTCTTTGTCCATGCAGATGCTCTTTATTTCTTTGTCTTGTCTAATTGCTCTGGCCAGAAAGTCTAGTACAATGTTCAACAGGAGAGGTGAGAGTGGGCATCCCTGTCTAGTTCCCATCTCAAGGGAACTGTTTCAGTCTCTCTCCATTCAGGATGATATAGGCAGTTGGCTTTGTATAAATGGCCTTTATTACATTGAAGAATTTGCCTTCTCTTCCTGTTTTGCTGAGAGCTTTTATCATGAATCTGTGCTGGACTTTATCAAATGTCTTTTTTACATCAATTGACAAAATCAGGTGATTCTTGTCTTTTGTGTTGTTTACGTGGTTGATCACATCAATTATTTTTCTGATGTTAAACCAGTCTTGCATCCCTGGTATGAATCCAACTTGGTCGTGATGAATTATCTTTCTGATATGTTGTTGAATTGTGTTGGCAAGTATTTTGTTGAAGAGTTTTGCCTCTACATTTATGAGTGATATCAGTCTGTAGTTCTCCTTTTTGGTTGGATCTTTCCCTGGCTTTGGTATCAGGGTTATGCTTGCTTCATAGAACAAATTTGGGAGTATTCCATCCATTTCTATGCTGTGAAATAGTTTCAGTAGTATTTGGAGTTAACTCTTCTCTAAAAGTTTGGTAGAATTCTGTGGTGAAGCCTTCTGGGCCTGGGCTTTTTTTGGTTGGTAGATTTTTTTATGACTTTTTCAATCTGTTCCTTTGTGATGGGTTTATTAAATTGTTCTGCATCACCTTGTGATACTTTTGGTAGGTGACATTAGTCTAGAAATTTGTCCATTTCCCCTAGGTTTTCAAATTTGGTACAGTACAGTCTTCCATAGTATTCTGTTATGATATTTTTTATTTCTGTTGGATCTGTTGTGACAACTCCCTTCTCCTTTCTAATTTGGGTTATTTGTTTCCTTTCCTGTTTTTCTTTAGTAGGTTTAGCCAATGTTTGCCAATTTTGTTGCTCTTTTTTAAAAAAAAAACAGCTTTTGGTCTTATCAGTTTTTTCAGTTGTTCTTCTATTCTCTAATTCATTTAGTTCTGCTCTACTCTTTATGATCTGTTTTCTCCTGGTGTCTGAAGGGTTCCTCTGTTGCTCTTTTTTCTACTTGTTCAATCTGTAGAGTTAATTGTTTGATTTGGGTTCTTTCTTCCTTCCAGATGTATGCACCTATAGAGATAAACTGAGCACTGAGCACTGTTTTGGCTGTATCCCATAGGTTCTGGTAGGAAGTGTTATCATTCTCATTTGAATCCATAAACTTACTTCATCCTTTATTTCTTTTATATCTAATGGCTTTTTGAGCAAGATGTTGTTCAATTTTCATGAGTTCCAATTTCTATCTATTTTTTTTCTGCTATTGATTTTGACTTTCATGGTTTTATGGTCTGAGAAGATGCTTTGCCATAATGCAATGGTTTCAATTTGCTTTATGTGCTAACACATGGTCTATTCTGGAAAATGATCCATGTGCACTGGAGAAGAAGGTGTAACCAATTGCTTATGAATAGAAAGTTCTGTATATGTCAATGAAGTCTAGCTGGTTAATTGTCACAATAAGATCTTCTGTGTCTTTATTGAGCTTTTTTCTAGATAATCTGTTCAGTATTGAGAGTGGAGTGTTGAAGTTTGAAGTCTCCTACTATTATTGTGGAGTGTTCTATCTCCTTTTTGAGTGTAGTCAGTGTTTCTTCAATGTATCTAGGTCTTCTAATATTAGGTGGTTAAATATTTAATATAGGTAAGTCCTGCTTGTGTATTAAACCTTTCAGCAGTAAATAGTGTCCATCCTTGGCCATGATATGGAATTTACATTAAAATAGATTTTATCTGAGATTAGAATTGCCACATCTGCTCTTCTTTGTTCATTGTTAGCTTGATATATATTCTTCCATCCTTTAATTTTCAGTTTGCTCCTATCTTTAAGTCTAAGGTGAGTTTCTTATAGGCTACATATGGACGGGTCATTTTTTGATCCAAGATGTCACTCAATGTCTCTTAACTGGAGCATTCAGTCCATTCACATTCAATGTAGTTATTGATAGGTACGTGTTTAGTGCTACCATTGTGATATGTTTATTTTTGTGTTGATGCTTTCTCTGTTGTTCTTATTAATCTGTTCTCGGACATTCTTCTTTGGGAGTTGGTTTTTCACCTTTTTCAGTGTTAGTTTTTGAGACTCCTGTATTACATTTCATGATATGGTATGTTGCATCTTTATTGTGTTTTACGGCTGCCCCTATGATCCCGCTTAATAAACTATGTGTAAACCCAATTTTAATTACTACCAGTCTTGTCAACTTCCTCTTCATCTGGAAGGACTATAAAGACTGTAGTAAATCCCTCTTTTTAATATGATAATGTCATAGTTTTCATCATATGATCACTGGATTATTTCTTTCACTATTATAGCTTTGATTGACTTTGGAGCCTTCCCTGACTGAGTAGGTTTCTGGATAATGTATCCTTCTACAACATAAAGTTAGCAGTTTTGTTCTTCCAAGCAAAGAGATTCTTTCAGTATTTCTTGTAGTTTTGGTTTGGTTTTTACAAATTCTCTGAGTTTCTGTTTATCTGCAAATGTCTTAATTTCATTTTCTAATTTGAAAGATAGTTTTGCAGGATATATGATTCTTGGTTGGAAGTTCTTTTCCTTCAAGGCTTTGAATGTGTCATGCCATTGTCTCCATGTCAGAAGAGCAATTGGGGTGAGTGTTCCTGAGTAGAGGATCTGGGTCCCTCCTGCTGGGGTAGGGTACAAGGATGGGTTCATACTTAGAAGTACCAGGGACAAGCATGGCCACCCCTTATCCAGCTGGCTTCTGCACTGCATCTGCCTCCTGCTCACTCTACCCTCCAGCCTTCATCTGCACTGTTGCTCCTTCTGGCACGCCCTTTCCCACTTCTCTGCCTGGTTTCCTCTTAGCCGTCCATCAGGGTTCCCCGCAGGCACCAGCTGCTCCAAGCACATTCGCGGTGCTCCTACTGGGGAGAAGCAGACATGCTGGGAGAAGGTGCTACAAGTGGAGGAGGGTGTTGGTATGGAAACTCTGGGAACTGAGTCCCATCCTGGTGCTTTGAGTATCATCTGAGGTGGGCCTCAGAGAAAGCTGAGCAGGAAGGTGGGATCCCAGGATCTCTGTTTTATGATGGAGGAGGCCCCAGCTGCCCACATGGCAGTAGAAGCAGGGAGCCTCCCATGGCTGTGCCTTGAACCCCTGGCTCCTAGGTTCCTGCAGACAGATAGGTACGGAGGGCCTAGGCCTCCCAGCCCCATTTCTAAGGAGAAAAATGAGGCAGCTGAGGCCATGGGCCACAGAGAGGAAGTTCAGCTGGGTGGGACAGGCAGAGTAATTCCTGGAAGGAAGCTATAGCCCCTCAGGAATTTGGTGACCAAACCCAAGTCCCCCAGAGCCTGGAGACTTCTGTCCTGGGAGTAGCCCACCTCCAGGCCCAGGAAGGGGAGGGTGGAGCTGGGCAGCTACCCAGCACGGCTACCTCTCTGTGCTCCGGTACCATCCTCCCCATCACCAGCCTCCTGTAACATACAGCATTGGCAAGCGCCCAGGCTCTGGGGCAGCCTGCTGGGCCTGAATCGGACTGTGCCCTGTCCTCTCTGAGCCTCGGCTTTCATATCTCTAGAGTAGGGATGAAGAGCCTGCCCTCCGAAGGACTGGTGTCGGCAACGAAAGTGACTGGGTAAGGTGCTTGGCAAGGCACCACCACACTATGAGGTCCAGTCAACAGGGTCCAGATCGAAAAAGCCTCTGCCCACCTTCCTTTCCCTCCCCAGGCAGGTCAGGGGGCATCTGCCCTGGTTGTGGGTTTTGGGTGTATTGTGTCTGCCCCAAACTTGCTAGCAGAGGAAACATCTAGGTTGGGGTGGGAATTTCTCACATCAGCCCTGAGCACACACAGGCCTAGATGCAGAGATGACGTTTCCTAAAGTGATCTTCACCCTTTGCCCTCATACCGCTTTCTGGTCTGCCATGTGGAGTTAGGCAGTGGGCACTGGGAAACAAGAGCCCTGTTCCTGAATCCAAGTGCAGAGCCTTCCAAAGACTCCCCGGAGGTGAGCAGGGCCCAGGCTTTCAAGCAGACACAGACCACATACCAGAGTCCAAAGGACCAGTTTCTCCTGGCAGGAAGAAGGACATTGACGAGCAGGTCAGGGCCAGTGGCTGGCCACAGCACTGGATGCAGGTATACCCCAGGGACAAGAGGTAGGTTTGTTGATTAGGGCTAAGATGGTGAGTGTGAGAGTCAGCTGAGGTTTGTCCAAACTCGGAATCACTTGGATCTTCTCTGGAAGTAACAGGGAACCGTGGAGAGTGTAGGAATGATGAAATGCGAGGCCAGGTTTACACTTTTGACAGTCTCCTACTGTTGCACAATAAAAATGGATTGGAATGGCAGAGTTGACAATAAGGGCTTCCTGTGACAGGGGACAACCCTGAGCAAAGGGCAGCTCAGAGATAGACTGCTCCAGGGAGGAGACACATAAAGCTAATTGTTCCTTGGACTTTCCCCACCCGGTCCCGAAGAAGCAGGAATCTGATGAGGTCACAGGGTGGGTCCACATGGCTGATCATGGCCTGGGAGAGACATAGCTGGGCAGGACAAGAACACTGAGAGGACAGCAAAGGGCAGGGGCTCTGCAGGACCCCCCTCCATGCCTACATGGGCTCAAACCCTCTGATGGCCATTGAATACAACTTCCTCTTACAGGGCTCAAAGAGTCACTGGGATTATTTGCTGTCCTTTTCTTGTGTCATGCTGGAAGCTGCTCAAGAGTGGACTCTATGGCTCTTCGCAAGACTAAGGGTTTGTGTATGGGAGCAGGGGCTGACAGGACTAGGGACCCTCAACTCATGAATCTTCATTCCTACCACCCTCAGAAAGCAGACAGTTTACAGATCAGGGACGGGAACAGAGGAAATCAGGGGTAGAAGGGGAAATAGAGAAACAAGAAGTAGACCTTTGGCTTAACTAGGCTAACCTTCGCCTGCAGTAACAAAAAGTACCTCATGTAGGTGGCATTAAAGAACAGAAATCTCTTTTCTCCAGTTTAAGAAACTTGAAGTTGCAATTCAGGGTGTGGCTGTAGGGGGAGGCCCTTCTTAGTGGGTTTCAGGCTCTGTTATGTAGACTCCAACTTGTAACAACGTGTATGACAGAGTAGAACAGCCCGTTAGGGTTTCTTAGGCTGTCAGTCTCTACAGGAGCCAACTGACAAGTCTTCTCTCAGAGTGGCTGGTTGGGTTTGAATCAGCGATCTTTTGGTTAACACTTGAGTAGTTAACCACTGTACCATCAGGGCTCCTTTTTCAGGTTGTAGTAGTCGGTAGAAAATCCTGGCGGCATAGTGGTGAAGTGGTATAGCCACTAACCAAAAGGTTGGAAGTTCAGATTCACTAGATGCTCCTTGGAAACTTTATGGGGCAGTTGTACTCTGTCCTACAGGGTCACTGAGTCACTATGGACTCGAAGGCCATGGGGTTGGTTTGGTTTAGCAGCTGGTAATTCTTGGAGTCCCAGGGCTTGTAGATGCATCTGCCGTGTGTGTCTGTCTTCACACGGCTTCTTCCCACTGTGTGTGGCTCTATATCTTTTCTGCTCTTTTTATAACTCCGAAGTTAGTAAGTTTAGAACCCATCCTATTCTGGCATGAGCTCATTAACACAAAAAGAAAATCCTGTTTCCAAATCCATGGTGGTGGAGCTGATCATGACTATAGTGCCCCTGTAGGGCTACAGAATAGACTTGTTCCCATAGGGTTTTCCTGAGGCTGTTAATGGTTACTGAAGCTGACTGCCACATCTTTCTCCTGCAGAGGGGCTGGTCAACTCACATTACTGACCTTTCAGTTAGCAACTGAGCATTTAACCACTGATTTATCAGGGTTCCCTTAACTTACACACACACACACACACACACACACACACGACACACTATGAGACACACACACAGACACACGCCTGCAGCCAACCTAGAGGACGCTGCTAAAACACACCCACCCACCCATAGCCACATCCACATCCACACCTGCGCGGGCACACACACACACACACACACACACACACGTGCCTGCACCCAACCTAGAGGAGGCTGCTGATTGAGTATCTTGCCTGCTTCCTGTCCAGGGGCCTAGGCCCTGCCAGAGCTTGAGGCAGGGAGGTCAGGCCCTTAGGAAGCCCCATGAGAGGAGGGGGACTCCTCAGCTCCCAAGCCAGGTACCTGCACCCAGCATTGTCTGCTGCAGTGTCCACCTCCCCACTTCATAGCAGGAGCCCTCTGGGCCAACGGCTCTCACAATGTGGTGGGGGGCACGTTAGCTGAAGCATCTTTTGGATTGGTAGAGAGGAGAAGGGAGAGCATTCCAGGGAGGGCACTCGGTCACTGCAAAAGTTTGGGGAGCAAATATGATGCTCTATCTGTTGGGGGTAAGGGTAGACAGGAAGCTGGCCGCCCCAGCTCAGCGATTCAGACTGAGAAACAATTCTTGCCATCACCACCCGGCAGCCTGAGCCTCCGTGGAGATATGGGGGTCAGAAGTGGGGCTACAACTCAGAGTACACAGCAGGAGGGGCCTAGGCCCTGCCAGAGCTTGAGGCAGGGAGGTCAGGCCTTTAGGAAGCCCCGTGAGAGGAGGGGGATCCCTCATCTCCCAAGCCCGCAAACCTGGGGGAAGCCACATCCTTGTATCCCCAACAAGGCCCAGAGTAGGACAGGTAGGAGGCTGGGTGTCTTCCCTACAGAGGCTGCATGGGTTTTCCGGAGTGAGCCCCTGGTAAGGAGAGGGCCCCAGCCTGTGAGAATCCTTCCCTCATCCACCAAAGGTCACCGATCCTGCCGACTCTGACCATTTAAGACCCAGCGGGGGAAACTGCAGGAGCAAGGGGCAGCGAGAGGAAGGAGTCTGGGCCAGGGGCTGTCAGGGGTCTGGGCCAGTAGGCCCTCCCTCCGTCCATCCGCAGGCGGCGCCCTCGCAGATGGGCTGGGCTAGGCCGACCCCCAAGGTGGGCCTGCTGGTGGGAGAGGGGGAGGCCCCTCAGCAGCTGGGCCGCAGGAGGCCACCGAGGGGTCTGGAATTCCTCCTCCTTCCCTCCACCTCTCCTCCTCACCCGCTCTCCCCCACCCCCATCCCGGGCTGCCGGCGGGGCGGGGGAGGCGCCGCCGTCCGGGAGGCGCAGGGGGCGCAGGGCGGGGCGCAGGACGGGCGGGCGGGGGCCCCCGGCGCACGCAGGCCCCGCCCCAGCCTCGCACATCTGGGCCCGGAGCGGGCCGACCCGCGGCGCAGCCGGGCGGCCACCGGACCGGGGAAGGGGCGGGGCGGCGCGGAGCCCGGGGCCGCGGGGCTGGGCGCACGTCGAGGGCTGCGGCCCGGATCCAGGCGGCGGGACGGAGGCGAGCTGTCGGGGGAGCGTGGGTGAGTTGTGGGGCTGTGGGTCTCCTCCCGGTGGGACCTGGTGAGGCAAGCGGCCTGGGGGGTTGTTGTCTCGGGGTGTCTGTGAGACCCTCCCAAAGGCTTCCTGATTCCAGAGGGACTAGGAGGGATGAGGTTTGCAAGTGCTCTCACTCCAGCCGGGCTACAGGCTCCGGAAGGCAGGGAGGGCGGCGACCCTGGCACCCGTCCCTGCTTTGGAACCGCACACATGTTGCGCACCGAGGGTCAGAGGCTGGAAAGTCTTCTGTGCCGGGAGTGCTGACCGGAGGGCTGCTGTGGGCTGGGGTACCTAACGGGAGCCAGTTCGTGGAGAGCAGGGCGCCTAGGCCTGAGGTGGCGACTTTGGGGGTTGTGCAGAGGGTGGCCTCAGGGGCCCCCTTGGTCCTGGAAGTGCAAGAGAGGGGCTAGGGTCTCCGCGGGCCAGTTTGGAGGTCTAGGTGGGGCAGAGTCTCAGCTTCCCTGGGGGTGGCAGAGCAGGTCAGTGTAAGCAACTCTGTGAGAGCCAGAAGAGAGGCGGTACCCTAAAATATGGACTCCTTGTGAGAGTAAACGCAGTGCTGCAGGACTAGAGGGAGAGGAGGGGGCCTGGTGGGCAGGATGGGAGGGGCTGCTGGACAGAGGTTGTTTATGAACTGGCTTCTCCCATGATGAGCACCCAAGGGTATGGGGCGGGATGTATGGAAAGGAGAGTTGAGGACAAGGAGGGGCCGTGAGAGGCCATTTCTCTCACCCACTAGCCCAGCACCATAAGAGGCAGCCTCCCCACTTCAGCCTCCTGTTTTCTTGATCCCTCTCCTTGAGGATACCTCTGGAGAGAGAGGGTGTGGACCCTGGTTGGACCATCTGTGGCTTGAGGAGAAATGCCTGAGGCCTCCCTTTCATGGAGTCCTGTCACCCCCAAAGGGTTGGCGGGATGCAGAGCCAAAAGCAGTGTGGGAAAGACAGGAAAGGAAGCCAGCAGGGGAGAGTGGTGAATTTCTGGGTGATTCGTTGTCCTTATTGGGTGCATGTGAAGGTCTGGAGCCCAGCTACACCACCTACCCTCAGTGGCAGGGAGGGAAGTACTGATTCAACCTAGAAGTCCTCAGCCCTGTGGGAACCTGGCAGCTCAGAACCACCTCCTGGCCCTCCTGGAGCTCAGGCGATGGTGATACCTGAACCCAGGCTCCTGCGGGGAGTAACCAGGAGCGGCTGATGGCAATGTCCATACAAGAGCTGCGTGACCTTCAACCCCGGCAGGAGGTTTCCCCAGAAGCCCCAGCTCTCTGCTCGTCCACTGCCAAGGGCTCCACCAGCTCCATGCCTCATCTTCCTTAGCTGCCACCTCCCTGGTACTCGTTCTGTCAGGTGTTGGCCCCTACCACCTGGAGCTACAATCAGAGTGCTCCTCGGAAGCAAGGGTGGCGAGACTACGTCTTATATAGTTTGGACATGTTGTCAGAAGGGTTCAGTCCTTGGAGAAGGACATCATGGTTGGTAAAATAGAGGGTCAGTGAAAAAGAGGAAGACCCTCGATGAGATGAAGTAACCTGGTGGCAGCAACAATGGTTCAAGCATAACAACAACTGTGGGCATGGCGCCGTACTGGGCGGTGATTCCTTCTGTTGTACACAGGGTCACTGTGAGTTGGCATTGACTCCACGGCCCGTAACAACAACAACCTTGAGCTATGTTTTGCTCTGCCAATTGTATCTTGCATGCCAGAGGCCGGGCTTGTGAACCCTGTGACCCAAGGCCAGGCATACAAAATCAAACCTGTTGTTACTGAGTCGACTGCTGTAAGACAGAGTAGAACAGTCCCTTAGGGTGCAGGGAATTCCTGGGGGATTCAAAGTGCCAAACTTCTTTGGTTAGCAGCCACAGCTCTTAACCACTATTCCACCAGGGTTTCTGTGCCAAGCATAACATTTGTGGGTTGATTCAATCCACAAAGCACTGACTCAGGAGGGGTTTAGGTCACGCCCAAGGGCACCGTCGCCCAGGCTCATCCCGGTCACAAGAAGGACTCAGCATGGGTGACTGAGGGCTTATAAGAGGAGGTGAGCAAGTTGGTGAATTTTGTGTGTTTTTCTCAGCCCTTTCAGGTCCAGCTCTGAATGTAGGCTCCAGGCCGTGAGAGACCCAGGAACCAGTGACCAGGCAAGGACAGCTCCTAGGAGCTCCCTGATTCCGAGGCAGGTGTGGAGGGAGGATGAGATGCACAAACAGCTGGAGAACTCCCACTGTGCCTGGGACCAGAACTGAGTTGGTCTCGAGCCATCAGGGGGCACTGCGACCATGTTCATGTGACCATGAACAAGCTCCTGAAACTCTCTGACCCTCATTTTCTCTGCCTATGAAATGGATATGATAAATAAGAAAAGATAAACAAGACCAAGGACAGAGCAACACCCAAAGTAAATGTTCCAATTTGATGCTGTTTGTTATTGTGGGAGAGAAAGCATGTGTTTTTCTTTTTTTTTTTGTTAAAGGTATTACCTTTTGTTTTTTCTGGTTGATTGCTTTTTAGTAAAGATTTTTGTAGAGGCATATACATATGTATATACACATATATGCAGATATATGTGGGTCTGTATGTGAATTTTATTATGTAACATTATAAAAAATATTATCTGTCAGAAAGTAGTACAGTTAATCGCGCCTCCTAGTGGCTGCTGTAGTAATTACAGGTGAAAATACCTAGCTGCAGACAATGGGAGGTCTCCTGCTGGCTAGCTGGAAACTGTCACCTGACCAGGGCTGAAAAGGCCCCATATTGCTGTGCAAAATCCATACCACCCAGCTCAAAACCTGGCCAGAGTGGCCCTCAAAGCATCAGGGTCTGTCACATCCTCAGAGGACTGACAATCACCTTGGACCTGGAATAACAGGGAGGTGTTGGCTAATCCAAAAGCATTTGCGGCCTCACAGTGGTAGCTACCAGAGTCTCCGAGGCTCAAGTCTCGGACCTCGAGCTGCAGGGAGTTCGCTGTGGACTTGACCTGGAGCCGGCCATGGGATGGGAGCTGGGGTCCCAGGCTAGTGGCCAGAGGTTTCTCCTTGTGGAATAGCACCAGCTGGGCTGGAGGTCGGCTGTCCACTTTACAGACAAACACAGCCACATGGCCTTGATCCACGTCCAGAAGAACCGACAGCTTTGGAGGATCTGGAGGATCTGTGGGGACATGGGGATTTCAGGCCACCCCAGCCCTACTCACTATGATGCAACAGCCACACAACATCTTGTTCCCCTACTCCACACACAGTCCAGCCTCTATCCAAAACCCAGCCCTATTCATCCTCCTAGTCCACTCCTCTACCCTCTGAGTCCCCAACTGTGCCCCTGCCCATCACCTACATAGCACACTCAAGACCACAGGGGCAGAGGGCTGGGTTCCTGCCCCAGTCAGGATGTGGCAGGCATAGAGGGCAGCGTCACTCCGGGCCACGGACAACAGGGTTACTGTCTTCAGAGGCCCTTGGGTCCACAGTGCCCCATTCCGGAACCAGGAGAAGTTGGCAGGGCTCCCGATGGCTTCACGGCTCACATGGCAAGTCAGATTGGCTGCCTCGCCCTCCCTCAGTGTGTTTGATGGCTCAATGACGAGGACAGTGGCTGGAGAACAACAATAGAGGCTCACTTCAGGCAGGGCCAGGGCCCAGCAACCCAGCCCTCCATCCTGGACAGACCCTATGTGTGGAGAATACAGAAGGAAGACCCTCGGGGACACTCATGGGATGCGGATGAAAGCAGCTGAGCCACAGGGAAGCTAAGGGCTCTTCCAGCAGGCATTGTGACCCTCAGGTGGCCAGAACCCCTGTGTGAGACCAAGGAGCCTACAAGAAGTGGACCCTGGGGGGTGTGGGGGCACTTATCAGAGAAGGGTGGAAGTAAAGGGGAAAGAGGACAAGATAGCACCCTGGAGCTTGGTCTCACTGTCCCAGGCTTTGAGCAGGGCACAAAGCAGCTCTGGTCTGCCCCAGTGTGCAGAGGGAGAGGGAACCCCAGGAGCTCCCCCTCATCACCGTGGGCAGCTTTGCCTCCTCCCACTGCTTAGCAGAAGTGGTTCCACCAATCAGACCCTCCTTGGAGTGGGGGCTACAGAGGAGCAGACTTGGGACCACCAGTCCTGCAGTACAGACCACTGACACCCAGAAACATGTTGCCTGTCTGTCTCACCCTGGACGTTGAGGGTGGCCGAGGCTGAGGCATTGCCCAGGGCATTGCTGGCCTCACACAGGTACTCGCCCTCATCCTCCAGCACTGGATCATGAACTTCCACACGCAGCAAGTTGGGGGCTCTCGTGACCTGTATGCGCTGGGAAAAGCTCTGACCCCATGGCATGGAAGAGGCCACAAAGTGGTCCCTATGGAACAGCCGAAGCTGGGCTGGAGGGTCACTGTCCACGCGGCATAACAGGAGGCCTAGCTGTCCAGCCCTGGGCTCAGTGGCATCAAGGTCCAGATGTGCAGTGAGCGTGGGCTGGCGTGGGGCATCTGTAGAAAGGAAGACAAAGTGCTTATTCTACACTGCTGCCAGGCTCCAGCCCCCAGGTCTGTCCAGAATGGCCAGGCTCCAAGAGCACCTTAGACAAAGGCAGGTGCCCAGAGCAACCTCAGACAGTTGTGCAGACTGTGAGCTGCATGGGGGTAGCCAGATGAGGATGAGGGAAATCCAGCCCGTGCTCCTTATGCTTAGCCATGCATGGAACTGAGTCTTCCCAGAGGAAGGAACATCATTTTCTGATGGGGACAAAGGCATCATATTGACTAGCAGCCACGTGGCCAAAGTCCCATCTGCCACTGAGCTAGGCACCCGCATAGCAATTCCTGAGAGTCTTTCTATCATCTCTTTTTCTGTACTCCATCCCTTACCATAGAGCCTTCTCCTAAAATCTTTATTGCCCTTCATTACTGATCTCCAAGCTAATTCCCATCAGTCTCAGATAATGCCCAACATGCCCTCTTTCTAGAAGATTCTCGAGGTGGATTGTCAAAAGACATCCATCAACCAAGACCTCTATCTGATGCCACTCAGACACCACAGAACCTCTGGGGAGGCAGTTGCTTTTCCCTGATAATCCCTGTTGTCACTCCACACATGTTTTGGGAGGCTTTCTGGGTTGAAGTGTGCCCTGACATCAGTCAGCCCCTCAGGCTAATACAGAGCATCAACCCTTAGATGGAGTCTGGAGGGGCTGACCTCTCTTGTGTGAGGAGTTCTGCCTTGATGTCTACGGGAACCCACGTGGACATAGCCTAAGCAGGGCATGTGTGCATATATAGGAGTTTGTGTTTCAAGACTGCAAACCGTGGTGGCAAAGTTGTTAAGTGTTATAGCAGCTATCCAAAAGGTTGGCAGTTCAGATTCACCAGGCACTCCTTGGAAATACTACTGTGACCATATGGTCACTATGAGTTAGAATGGACTGAATAGCAATAGGTTGTTCTTGGTTTGGTTCTGGACACAGGCCCCACCCCAGGAGGATGAAGCTTGAAAGTGGTGACCATGGTGGGTCTGAGGCTAGAGACAGGAGTCCTGAAAGGGGCTGGAATTGGACGGTGGGCTTTGGGGAGGTAGAGAAAGCCCCACTCAGACTGTTCACCAAACTTCAGCCCTAGGAGAAGAGGTCCATGATGCTTAGGACTGTGGCCACTGTCTCAGTCTAGATCCCAGGGCAGGACAGCCCCAAGAGGACCTGGAGGGGGCAGGGTGGTTAGTGGGTTCCAGGCAGCAAGCGTGGGAAGGGCTGCTTACAGAGCACAGTGAGGCAGGCAGTTGAGGAGGGACCGCTGGCGCTGTGGCTGTCCTGGGCCCGGCAGTAGTAGGAGCCAGAGTCAGCGCTGGAGGCTGCGGGGAGCAGGAGGTTGCTGCTCGGTCCCTCAAGGAGCAGGGCTCCGTTCCGGTACCAGAAGAAGCGGGTTTCAGGCGTGGGGCTCAGGCCACTCTTGCAGGTCAGTGTCACTGCCTGTCCTTCCTCCACCTCCGCCGCTGGGCTGATGAAGAGACGGGCAACTGGCAGGAGAGGGAGGGAGAGAGGCTGGGGAGGCTGTCAGAGTCCCAAACCCCTTGGCTCAGCTCCTCTGCCGGTCTGGGGAACCCTGCCACCCACTGCAGGTAGTCCCCCAGGTTCTCTGCTCCCCATGTGACTATAGATAGGCCAGCTCTGCGTCTCTCGTCAGTTGGAAGGTTGGCCTGGAATGCCAATTCAGACCCAGTGGTTGAGGCTGCTGCAGTTAAGGATTCTGAATCAGAGCCCTGCTTCTTCAAAAACCTGCCTTAAGAACGAGCATACAGACATTAGAACCCTCATCCACTGCCATGGGATCGTACAGTGGTGCAGCTGCTGTGGAAAACAGTTCGGCAGTTCCTCAAGAAGTTAAAAGACCTCCATGGGACCCAGCAATTCCACTCCTGCACGTGTACCCGGAAAACATGCGAGCAGAGAGTTAAGCAGGTATTTATACACCAGTGTCCACTGCAACACCAGTCACAATAGCCAAAGGTGGAAACAACCCAAGTGTGTATCACCAGATAAACTGAAGGTACTGAATCATACAAAGCAGTACTTCTCAGCCAGGAAAAGACAGTGAAATTCTGATGCAACGAAGACAAACCTGGGAAACATTATGCTGAGTCAAAGAAAGCAGCCAGTCAGAAAAGGGCAAATATCATTATGATCTCACTTACGTGAAATACCTAGAGTGGGAAAACGCATAGAAACAGAAAGTAGCTTGAAAATGACAGGAGTTCAGGGTGGAGGGGAATGGATACGGGGGACCCCTGGTGTCCCAGTGATTAGGAACCTCCTTGCTAACCAAAAAGTCAACAGCTTGACTCCACCAGGCACTCCTGGGAAACCCTGTGAATTAGCTGTACTCTGTTCTACGGGCTCACTGTAAGTTATCAATTTGATGACAATGGTTTTTGGTGGGTACGTAGTTTCTGTTTGGGGTGATAAAGAAGTTGTGGAACCGTAGCAGCCATGGTTGCACAACACTGTGAATTTAGTTAATGTATACTTAACAATGGTTAAAATGCCTAATTTATGTTGTATGTATTCTACCACAATAAAAAGTTTATAACCTGCCTTGGTGGATTAGCTGGGTCTCCCATGGCCTCAGAAGGAGGGAAGGGCAGCACGTGTCCCAAGAATTAGAAGACCCTAAATTCTCTATCTCACCTCCCACATCTGATGCCTAGCTCACAGCCTGCACCCAGAGTTTAGTAAATAAAAAATGTTAACGAATGCACTGGAAGGCTCTCCCGGTTCCAAGTTTCCTGTTTGGCCTTAACTTCCAGGAATCTCTGAGATCGGGATGACTGTCTACAGCCTTTGATGCAGTTCTCAGTAGCCTGCTGGGTCAGCCCCTCCACTGAATCCTCTGGACTCCTAAAAGGAAGAAGACTAAGCAGTTTCCCTCCCTGGGATCCCTTGGCTGTCTCTAGTGCTTTCTTACCATTGGTGAAGAAGTCTAAGGTGGAGGAGGCATTTCCAAGGGAGTTGGTGGCCAAGCACTTGTATTTCCCAATGTCTGCTGGCTCCAGGTCTCGAATCTCCAGGCGCAGGGAGTTGGGAGCAGAGAGGACACTGAATCTTGGGCTGTGGTCACCCTCCCCGGGGGTGGAGGCCACGATGAGACTCCCACGTGACAGCACCAGGGTGGCCGGGGGCTCGCTGACCACAGAGCAGTGGAGGATGCCTGTGAGCCCCACTTGCGTCTCAAGGAAGGCAGTCAGGGCTGGGGTGAAGGGTTGGTCTGTGTGGAGATGACAGCCAGGCCTGTCACCTTCAGACACGGCACTCCCGAACGCCCCTTTCTAGGCTATGACTCTGCACCCTGTTTGTCCCCAGAGAGATACGGGCGACCCTAGCAGCTCCTGAGTGCCTGTTGAGTACTAGTTCCTACACTGGCAAACCACTCACATCTTAGTCAGTCCTGTGGCACCCCTAAAAGTGAGTCCAGGGGCTCCATTTTAAAGATGAGAAAACCAGTAGAGAAATCTGGCTGATAGCATTTCAACCAGGTGACCAAGTGGACACTATCAACAGCAGGACAAATGGACATCATGTGCCTCCCAATACGTTGCACTGAGGTGGACACAACATCAGGTCTGCACCTTGCTAAGTACGTGTTAGCATTGTTATTAGGTGCCAGTGAGCCAGTTCTGACTCTTAGTGACCCTATAGGACAAAGTAAAATTGCCCCACAGCATTTCCAAGGAGAGGCTGGTGGATTCAAACTTCTCACCTTTTTGGTTAGTGGCCATAGCTCTTAATCACTATGCTTCGAGGGCTCCAGAGTGCTTAGCCTCAGTTTATTCTATTTTAGCAAAAGCAGATCGAGGGTATTGTACTGAATACTGCCCTGTACTATTCAAATTTTAGTGTCAAGAAAGACAAGGAGAGATTTATGGACTGTGCCAGGTAAAGGAGAATAAAGAAAGATGATAATGCAATAGAGAGTGTGATTCTGGATGGAATCCTGGGCTAGGAAAAAACAATTGCCGGAAGGGACCTTACTGATTAAATTTGAATATAAACTACAGATTATAGTCTCATATCAATGTTAACGTTCCCGATGATGGTTACATAGGAGAAGGACCCTAGGAAATTATGCTGAAGGAATTAGGGTTAGAGGAGCATCGTGTCTGCAACTTGCTGTCAAATGCATCAGGAAAGTAAACATGCAGATAGAGAATAATATGTAACATACAGACAGAATAATACATATATATATACAAATTCACCATCCATTTGTCACTTTGCCATAATGCAGCAGCTTGCATACAAGGACTGCCAGTTAAGTTTGCAAATTGATCCTAGAGAAGTGCTGTGTACGTCGTTGCTGAATATCACTACAGCCACTTTTGAAGTACTCCCCTTGGGAAGTTATGCACTGATGCCAGTGCCCAGTGCACCCTTCAAAGCAATTTTGGAACTCTTTTTCTGGAATGGCCATCAGAGCTATCATCTTATTATCAGTGGTGTCCTGAATGTCATCAAAATGTCTTCCTTTCAGTATTTTCTTTATGTCCAGGCAAAGAAAAAAGTCACCAGGGTCCAGATCAGGTAAGTACGGAAGGTGTTCCAATATACTTATTTGTTTATTGGCTAAAAGACTCCCACACAGACAACACTACAATAATGTCTGCGAACTTGCCACCATGCCACTGTGCACAATGGCCATTCCAGAAAGAATTCCAAAGTTGCTTTAAAGTGGACTAGGCACTGGCATCAGCGCATAGCTTCCTAAGGGGAGTACCTCAAAGGTGACCATAGTGACAGTGAGGAACGAGGTGTGCGGCACTTAGAACAATTCAGTTCACAGACTTCATGCCAGCACCTGTGCTGTTATGACCTTACACCACCAGCAGCACAAACGCCCGCAGTGTGATCTGTGGTGAACTGGATTCAGCAGAGCTTCCAGATGAAGAGTGGAGAGAAAGGCCTGGTGACCTGCTTCTGACAATTAGTCAATGAAAGCCTTATGGATCACAGCAAAATATCATCTGATACAGTGCTGGAAGAGGAGCCCCTGTGTTAGAAGGCACGACACAGTGACCTAAAAAATGGACTCAGACATAGCAGTGATCACGAAGACGGCACCGGACTGGATGACATTTCACTCTGTTATATACAGGGTCGGTTGTGATGAGTCGGAGAGGGCTGCACGTCAACTAACATGTAACAACATGTATGTGTATATGTGTTTGTGATTCTGTAGAGAGTAAATGTGTATTGTATGTACATACAGATGGAGATAAATAGAGAAAGGAGGAAAGAAGGATAAAGCAAATACACTAAATGTTAACAGTTGGAAAATGTGAATGAAAAGCCTAATTTTTTGTACTGTTCTTACAACTTATTGCAAGTTTTGGGATTTCAAAACTGAAAATCTTCTTTTTATTTTTTTCCAAATAGGAAACTGAGGCCCAGGGCAGTGAAAGGCTGGTGCAGGTCGGCAGAGCTGGGAAGTGAGCTTAAGGCCCCTGGACTACAGAGCCCATGTCCAGGGGATGTGGCTTCACAGCTCCTGCACGGGGTGCCCAGCCCTGCCCACAGACCCACCCTCTGGCCTGTCCCTTGCCTTTCCCAAGCTCTGGCCGTGCCCAGTACCACCCGTCTGGGCCACTTACGGTTGACCACCACATTGACAGGGTCTGAGCGCTCGCTGCCCTGGGTGTTCCGCACCTCGCACAAGTAGAAGCCGGTGTCAGCCCTGGTGACCTGGTGTAGCTGGAGGGTGCGGGCGCGGGCATCCTCCAACAGCAACTGGTTCTTGTACCAGCTGTAGTGGATCTCGCTGGACACCCCGCTGGGTGTGTTGCAGGTCAGTGTCACTGTCTGGTTCTCCAGAACAGGGCCTTCGGGGCTCACCTGGACCTCAGCCACTGTGGGGCAGCAGGGGGCATGCTGGGGGGTGGGTACTATCTTCCATTTCCAATCCCTCAGAGTCTTGACAGGTGGGCCACAGACCATCAACCTGAATCTATGCAGTCTGCACCACACTCCTCTGCAGCGCAGCCCCTGGTTTGCTCTGTACTTCTGTCCTGGTCCCCAGGTTTCTCCCAACTTCCAGCCCTCTCAAGGAGGTTCTGTCCTCTGTAAACCCACAGCCTTCTGCCTGAAGAGCCTCTGACCTCAGTTTCCCACTAGGCCCTGAGTTGCTGGGGGAGGGTGTGGGCTGGGCTCCACTCCTACTTCCACAGCTGCACCCCGTGAGGCTCTGAGCACGGTCAGCTTCTGGCTCTGCTCTTGGCCCCAGCAGCCTGGACCCTCCCTGCTCTCAGGTTAAGACCCAGTCTCACCCAGGACTTACTGAAGACATAGAGTCTGACAGGGGTGGAGATGGCCGAACCCACGGCATTTTCAGCTTGGCAAGCATAGACTCCGGAATCAGCCCAGGTGGCCTGGGGCAACCGCAGCACACGGCCCCTGGCTTCAAGGGGCACCCCATCCTTGACCCACTGCACAGACCTGATCTCTGGGTAGCTGCTTTTCACCTGGCAGGTGAGTGTGACTAGGTCACCTGGGAGGATGTTCTGTCCCATGTGGCTGAGGAGGACCTCCACACCCTGTGGGGCATCTGTAAGGTAGGATGGGGACATCAGTTAAGGGGCACAAGGAGGGCAGGAGTGGCTTCTCCTTTTAATCATACGTCTCCTCCCTTTCAAACTCCACTCTGAGGTAGCCCACTCAGATGAAACATCAGTCCCATTAGTTCCCTTCTTCAGGGTAGGATCATTCCCTCTCAATCCTCACCCTATAACACATTCCTGATGCCTTAGAGACTAGGTAAGTTCAAGTTTGGTCCAGCATCCAGCCTAGGCTGCCTTCCATGCACTCTGCTTGGTGGCACTGCCCAAGTGTCCTCTCTCCTAGTCATGCATGGTGTCCATGGACGGGAGTCCCCAGGTGGTGCAAGAGCTAATGTGCTCAGCTCCCAACCAAAAGGTTGGAGGTCCAAGCACACCCAGAGGAGCTTTGGAAGAAAGGCCTGGTGATCTGCTTCTGAAAAGTCAGCCTCCCAACACCCTCTGGAACACAGGTCTACCCTGATACACACAGGGCCTCCATGAGTGGGAGGTGACTCTACTGCAGTTGGTACTGGTTCCATGGATAAGGTCACACATGCTACCCTGCTTGCTTTAGTGGCTTGAGTTAGCTGTTGGTGATGGACCAAAGGCAGTGCCAAACTAGCTCTGAGAATAGTTAGCTGGTTTGGAAGGAATTTATGAACAATACAAAGAAATTCTATTTCTTTGTATCTTATTCCAAATCCTTTCTCTAGGTAAATATGATAGTAATAAAAGACAGTGGTTTCAAGTGTCTAGTACGTGCCAAGCACTATTCTGACTACCTGATCTCTGCCATCCACTTAATTTTCCAAACCATCCTATGAGACAGGAGCTGTTTATTTCGACCTCCAATATCTAGGTCCTTGGATGGTGCAAATGGTTCATGCGCTCAGCTGTTAGCAGAAAGGCTGGAGGTTTGAGTCTACCCAGATGTGCCTTTGAAGAAAGTCCTGGTGATGTGCTTCCCCAAACCAGCCACTGAGAACTTATGAAGCACAGCTCTACTCTGATCTCATGGAGTCACCATGGGATCAGTATGAGTTAGAATCAACTTGACAGCAACTGGGATTTTCCCCCCACTATTTAGATGAAGGAAACCCTGGTGGTATAGTGGTTAAGTACTTATGTCTGCTAACCAAAAGGTCGGCAGTTCAAATCCACCAGTTACTCCTTGGAAATTCTATGGGGCAGTTCTACTGTGCTGTAAGTTGGAACCCCCTTGATGGACAATGGGTTTGGTTTTGTTTGTTTATGTAGATGAGAAAACAAAGGCTCTAAGGGCCTAGTGACTTGGCCAAAGTTTGCTATCTGTAAGTGGTGAAGCCAGGTGACCTGATACAGAACCTGTGAACAGTTACTCTGTTTCACTGTGGTGGGAATATGCATGATCAAGTAGAAACTCCGGCTTTCTCCCCACTGACTACCATGGGCACCACAAGCATGAGTAGCCTAAGGCAGGTGGGTGGTGCTATTTCCCAGCACCCTCCAGTGCTGAGCTAAATGCCCAGGTACTTGCTGCTGACCTACAAAGCTCACTGGGACGTGCCTATTCCTCTGGCTGTCGGTGTTGTTCCTCTGCCTAGCTTGGCCGAGAGGACAAGAACAAGCTATTTGCCCCCTTCAATGCCAGCAGGAGTGAGAAAAGAGCCATTATATGAGGCTCTGTCCATCCCTGGCAGGCCCTGGCAGCCTGAGTGTGGGCCCCTGCTTTGCCCCAGGATGAGGATTTGCTTCAGTATCTGGAGAGAGGAACCAGTCAAATGGAGAAGCCACAGAGGTTGTTCTTAGCAGCGAGGGTGTGCCTCCCAGCTCACTCACACTGTACTTGGAGGTGGATCTCTCCCTGTGCCTTGCGACCAGCCACGGAGAGCTGGCATTGCAGGGTCCGGCCGTGGTCCTGCCAGGACAGAGTCATGTGGAGGACCTCCAGGTGGCTGACACCCGTGGGCTCCAGCCTCTGGTGATGAGAGGTGATGGAGTGAGCCGGGTCCTGGCCTTGCCACTGCAGGCTGACCGGCTCCAGCTGGCACACGTAGGGGGTGGAGCAGTTGAAGTCCACCTGCATACCCTCACGCAGCTGGGCTGGCGAGTCAATGATGGGCACATGGGGCTCCTCTGAGGACAGAGACAGAGAGCTCAGGACTTGCTTTCTCCACACCTGAGACTCCCTGCCCTGGAAGTGCCAGCTGAGAGGTAGGCGCTGGACAGAGTGCTTTATGGAGAAGTGCAGGCTGCTGACTACCCACAACCCCGCTTGGGTGAGCAGATGGCATGACCAGAGCAGGGGCTAAGGGACAGACAGGATGATTCAGCCGTCACTGGGTCTGGCCCCTGGACAGCCTTGGGGCAGAGGCTAGAATTGAGGCTGAGACTAGGGCTAGAGTTAGGTTAGCAGGAGGGCTAGGCTGGGAGCTAGTCAGTCCAGGAGCACCCTAGGAGTCCCTTCCCAGCAGTAGCCAAGCCACTTGACCTCACCTGTCACAGTGACCTTGGTGCCTTTAGCATCTAACCACTTGTTGCCCTCACTGATCTCAAAGCGGAACTTGTAGGAACCCGAGTCCTCGGGCTGCAGGTCTTTGAGCAGCAGGTGGCATGTTTTATTCTTGGGGTTCCCCGCCAACTGGGCGTGGCCTCGAAAGCGCTCTAATACCAGCTCAGGGCTCCTTGAGTGGCTCACCACCTGCTGCTCTCCCCCAGAGTCAGAGTCGTAGTACCAGACGGCTGTGATGCCTTCGGGCACTGGTACTTCATCAGGGAAAGTGAAGATGCAGGGGATGAGCAAGCAGGACCCCTTCACGCCCTGCATTTCTGGAGGACTGGAGACACCCCACGAGGCCTGGCCTGGGGAGAGATGGAGAGATGGGCAGAGAGGAGAACCAGGGTCACTGCAGAGCCGACAATCTGCCCAGACAAGGGTGCCCCAGATGGGCCCGGAAACTTGCCCCAGAAAAGCACCTCTGGTGCAGCTCCTTTAGGTGTCCCAGGGACAGTCCAGGGGCTGTCAAGAAATTCCACAGGGCAGCTTCAAGAGGGAGCCGGGGTTCCACCCAGCTCCCAGCCACTGCCTCCCTGTGTCTTACCCTCACCTCAGTACCAGAATCTGTGACTCAGGCATAGGACAGCATGCCTGGCCCAGCCGGTGTCTGGATTCTCTGAGGCTGAGCCCCCTGTGACAGGCCAGTGACACTTACCTGGTAGAAAGAGTGAGGCCAGGAGGAGGAGCTGGGGCAGGAAGCCCATGGCAGGTCCTTGTGCTGTTCTGGCGCCTAAGAGAGTGGGCACACAGGGGTTCCTAGAGACATCTCTGGCATGTCAGCTCATCTACTGAGAGTCGACGTTCTTTACTCGGTTGTGTGACCAGGAATGCCTTTCTTGGTGGCAAGCCCAAGAAGTACTCTGTATTTACTGAGGCCTACCCCCATAGCTGATGGCCCAACTTCTGCTTTCCTGTCCTTTCAGGAAAATTGTCTTAGGGTAATAATAGCTATTCTCCCCCTCTACCCACCACCACCACCAAGCCAGCGGGGGCTGGAGCCCAGAAAGACATTGTGCTCTATTCCCAGGCACCCAGCAAGAATGAAGATTTCTTACTTAAGACCTGGTCCCTGCCACCAGCTTTCTGAGCTGCAAGCTGTAATCGGGCTGATGGAACATAACAAAGTGCTGCCTTTAGACGTCATTCCTCTGCTCCACAACCCTCTGTGGCTCCCACGGCCATGAGACACAGGCTCCAGTACATCCCTGGAAAGTCCTCATTCCCTGCCCCCAGCTGCTTCCCACAGACCTCCCTGTCAGCCCACCCCAGGGCCAGCCCTGTCTCCCATGAGCACCCACCACAAGTGATCTTTGCCACCTCTGCCTCCTGAACCTTGGTCAGAATGCAGCTTGAAGCAGCCTGTAGAGAAAATTTCCCTTTCAGTGCTCCTACAGCCACTGTAGAGCCATCTCTGAGCATACTTTGTCCTTGGCAACTTGTGAGAGACCTTTCTCAGGGTCTGGGACTGAGGTCATGCCCTCAACAACGCAGAGCCCTCAGACCCTCAGAGGTCCCCTATGGGCAAGGAAAGCACATAGGCCTTCGGGATTCTGAGTTGGAGCAGGCAGGTGGTAGACCTAGGCCTAGGTATGACAGGCAGCAGGAGGGCCATGCATAGCTTGTGTCCCACAGACATAAGTTCAATGTTTACTGTGTACTTTGAGGATACCCTGATGGCATAGTGATTAAGCACTACAATTGCTAACTGACAGATCGGTAGTTAAAGCCACCAAGCCATCCTCAGGAACCCCGTGGGTAGTTATACTTTGTCCTATAGGGTCCCTGTGAGTTGGAATTGACTCGACAGCAATGGATGCAGGTACACCTTGCACAAGAAGACGGGTCCTTTGTCATGAGAATCCCTGGTGAAGGTGGGGTGGGAAGGATCTTAAGGGGTGCCACAGACATGAGCAGAAGGAAGGATACCAAAAATATATTTTGTCTACTTTGCAGTCCTCCTTTTTCCTAAATGCTGACTCTGCAGAGCGAAGGGAGGCCCTGGAGGATGCAAGTAGGGTCAGGAAACTCTCTTGACCTCTCCAGGCCTAGCCCCGAGACCATCAGTGTCATGAGTTGGGCCCAGCGGATTCTGAGAGCTACCAGGGGGCACACCTGTGGTGGGCTGGGCAGAGCCCCAGAACCTGGGGAGAACCTGAATTGCGGGTCAGGATACCAAGCAGCACTTACATATTTAGGGGAAGGGGTGTTCTAGCCTGAATCACTGCAAAGACATAGGTATGGTAAGGACAGGAAGAATACTGCTCCTCAGGGGGCCCAGCCACCTCACTGGTCTCCTCCAACACACAGGTCTGCTCACTGCTGAGACCCCATGGGTTGTTCCTAGTTCCTTGGTAGTTCTAGACCTGCTCCTCTTTCAGAGGGATGCAACCCACACCAGGTCCTTGGCTGCTGAGAGACTCATGATCTCCCAGGCTAGACTCCATGGCCTGGGGGCTGGGCTTTTCCTCACCTTGAAGAAGGCAGCCTCTGAGCACATTTGAGGGCAGGCCTGGCCCCTGAAATGCAGAGCCCTGCAGGGTGTCAGGGTTAGCTCCTCTGCAGCTGGCGACATCAGCCACGTATGTGTGCAGTGTCCCCAGCTCCCCTGCTGCCCCAGGGCATTGCCAAAACTACAGGAGGAGTGGGAGATCTTGAAAACAGATACTGGAACACAGCAGGCAGTTTTGGAATGCATAGGAGAACTCTTTCTAGAACCACCTGTGATCACATCACATAGATGTCACCTATGCTTAGCCTAGCCTCAACACCAAAGGGGTAAATCACCTGGAGTCCAACTTACTGACTCAGCTTACCCCACCCCAAAGACTAGCCTTGGTTCCTGAAAACTGTTCTAGGAAGAGGAAGCACAGGATTGGCCCAAGAAGAGACACTCTTGTCCCAGTTTAAAAGCCTGCTGTTGAAGTGTATGTGCCCTAGAGCTTGGGTCTGAGCTGGATGACCTAGGGAGTGTGAACACCCCCGGTGGTAGAGGGGTGATTGGGAAGACCGTGGTGGTGTTGGAGGGCAGGGAGTCAGTGCTCCCCAAAGCACCCCCTCCTCTGAGCAATGACCATTTACGTGGACAGCACTGTTCCAGACTGCAAATTCATGAGGTTCATCCTTGCATCTCCAAGCCTGGGCACTTTCAAAACAGGGTTAAAAACACTCAGTCCTAGAAATAGTATGGGCTGCACCAGGGTGAGGCTGGGGTGACCAGTGTGTATCATGTTTCCTGCCTATGTGAGAGGGAGTGAGAGGGTACAAACTGCATTAGATCAGTCTCTTCAACAAATACTGCTGACATAACTGGATATCCGTTTACAAAAAAAGGAAACAAGAACTATATCTCATACCATGCACAAAAACTAACTAAAATTAATGAAAGGCCTAAATTTAAAATCTAAAACTAGAGAAGAAAAAGATATAGACAATGCTAGGAGCCGTAATTCATGGCGTAAACAGAATAGAAAACATAAGGAATGATACAGAAACACCAGAAGAGAAACTCGATAAGTGGAGCTCCTAAAAACTAAACACCCTCATCCAAAACCGAACCAAACCAAAGCAAACCAAATCCATTGCTGTTGAGTTGATTTCGAACTCAGAGTGACCCTACAGAGTGGAGTAGAACTACCCAGAGAGTTTCCAAGGGGCACCTCCTGGTTTCTAACTGCTGACCTTTTGGTTAGCGGCCACAGCACTTAACCACTGCACCATCAGTGTTTCCATGCTCATCCAAAGACTTCACCACAGAAGTAAAAAGACAGCCTACAGACTGCTGAAAAGTTTTTGGCTACAACATATCCAATGAGGAAATGCTCACAATCATGAGCTGTTAGAAAAATGCAAATGAAAACTACCATTTTACCCCATCAAGGCTAAAATAATAAATATACAAAAAGAAATCCATAAAATAATAAATGTTGGAAAGGTTACAGAGAGACTGAAACATTTACACATTGTTGCTGGAAATGTAAAATGGTACAACTATGTTGAAAATCAATTTGGCGCTTCCTTACAATGCTAGAAATAGAAATAGCATAGGATCCAGCAATCACGCTCCTTGGAATACATCCTGGAGAAATAAGAGCCATCACACGAATACATATGTGCTCACCATGTTCTTTGCAGCACTGTTCACAATAGCAAAAAGACGAAAACAACCTAGGTGCCTGTTTGCAGCTGAAAGAATGGAGGAATTATGGGATAGTCACACAATGGAATACTACGCAACAATAAAGAACAATGATGAACCCACAAAACAGTACAGATGAATGTGGAGGGTGTGATGCTCAGTGAAATTAGTGGCCAATAGATAACTATTATATGAGATCACTTTTGTAAGAACTCAAGAAAGGATTTAAACACAGAAGAAAACATTCTTTGATGGGTGTATGAGGGTGAGGAGGCAGGGAGAGGGGAATTCAGTAACTAGATAGTAGAGACAAGTTATCTTAGGCGAAAGGAAGGACAGCACACAATGCAGGGGAAGTTAACACAAGCAGAGAAAACCAAAAGCACGGAAGTTTCCTGAACACAACCTAATGCTTTGAGGGACAGGGTAGCAGGGGCAGGAGTCCAGGAGGCACGATTTCAGGGGACATCTAGATCAACTGGTATAGCAAAATTCATTAGAAATACCTTCTGCATCCCACTTTGGTGAGTGGCGTCTAAGATGCATAATTAGTTCCAACGCACCTAGAGCAGAGGAGAATGCAGACCACCACAGACACAAGGAAGGTGTTAGCCCATCAGACAAAAGAGGCCACCTAGACCTGAGACTCTATCAGCCTGAGACAGGAAGAACCAGAAGGTGCCCAGTTACCACCAATGACAGCCCTGACAGGGGCCATGACAGAGAGCCCCTCACTAGAGAAGTATAAACGTGGGGTGCAGAACTGAGATTCTAGTAAAACAACCAGACTTACTGGTCTGACTGAGACTGGGAAACTCCAGAAGACATGGGCCCCAGACTCTCTATTAACCCCAAACTAAAACCATTTCCCCCGGAGCACAAAAGATCAATTGTTTTCTACCTTTATCTCTTCCTTTTAGCACTTAGGGAATAGTAAGATTTGTTGGACCAGAGAAGACCCTGCTGAGTGTACCAGAGATGGAGACAGCTGATTCAAAACATAGAATCATGGTGATCAGGGAAATTTTAGCCAGTGTGTGAAAAGGTGAAACTTTCGATATTTTTTGGATTTGGGCAGACACAGCTCTGGTAGTGTGCTTGTCTGTTTGAGCATATACTGAATACAACGTTCTTTTTCGCTTTGCTATATAACCTTGTGGTCCGTTTACCCTTGTGCTGTGGGAAATCAAGGATGACGTGTCTTTTCACTGGCTGTGTCCTCTCCCTACCTTTCTAGGTCAGACCGACTTCCTAGGGAGTCTAAGAGGAGGGGGCTCTCTGTACACTGTCCTCCCTGACAAGTGGCACCCAGTGGGAGGTTCTTCTCCCCATCTTTTGGGGACCCTTCTGAAACCCTACAGCCTCAAGGGTCCTCTAAAAGGATCCCTTCAAGAAGCAAGTCCTAGGCGTGGGTGACACAGAGGCTCTAAAGATCCACGAAACACCTTGGCTTGGAGAAGTATTTCTGATGACTCTCCCTTCTCCCACTTGCCCACACTGACATCAACAATACCTTCCTGGCTCCCCAGCCTTCAGGCAGAAAAGGAAAGACTCTACCACACTGGGTGGCCCACTCTGTGCCAGGTGCTTAACATGAAGGGCAGTTACTAACTGCTCCAACCAATCAGGTACAAATGACAGTGCATTTCCTTCTTTTTTGGGGGGGGATAAATCTTTTTTTTTAAAATTTTTTATTTAACATGACTGAGTGAAAATGTACTTTCCTGTATAAATTTACATGCCCACCTATATGCAGCTTCCACTGCTCTCCCTGTCCGGTGACAGCACACTATTCCTCTCTGCTCCATACTCATCTCATCCTCCCAACAGTCTCCTTTCCCCTCCTCTCTACCCACTCTCCTTCCTCCAGCCAGAGGTCAGCAGGATGATATCCTATAGATGTATAGAACCATAAAGTGCAACCAATATATGGTCACTCTGCATTGCCAAGTCCAATCCATTCCTGTCCAAAGAGTGGACCTTCATTACAATTTATGGGTAAGGGCAGCATCAGGGCCGGGGGGCCATGCTCTCAGGGGAACCTGCAAACCGCTGGACCATCAATTGAGATCTTTTAGTGGAGATCTCAGGATGCACTCCTTTTTATTCTTGTGTTGCCAGTGCGACTCAACCTAGTGAGCTCCATCGTGGCTATCACTGGTGGTGGCCAGGTGACAGTACATTTCTTAATTTCACAACTCTTTACTTTAAAATTCAACTCATCCCTGCCTTCCCGTTCTAGCTGGGAGCCCAGGCTCAGCAGATCAGGCTCCTGCACCCTGTAGGCGAACCCACTTACACCGGTCCAGAAGGTGAAACTTCGATGAGAGCGGTCCAAGGCAGATGCCTGCTGATGTCCTACTTGGAAAGCCTCTGGTTCCTGAGTTATTAGGTCTGGGTCACCCTGTACCTCTTGGCTGCCCTAAAACTACTGTTAAACTTAGGTCATTTCCTCCCCGCCCCAAAGTGCTCCCTGCACTGCTTCATCCCTCAACAGCAGCCATAAGGCTTGCTGGTCCAGAGACCCCAGCTCTCCTCCTGTGGTTGCACACATCCACCCCCAGCCTCCTGGTAGGTGAAGCCTATTTCCCCACCGGTGGAGGTAGGGCTTAATCATGTGACTTCCCTGACCAATGGGATGAGAGTAGACATAACCCGATCCTGAAACGCCCTTGAGTGATTGACTTTCCGTTTGCCTTTCCACCAGTGTAACGGTAAGGGAGGAGAAAGAGATAAGAGAGGCAGGCTTTGTCTTAGTTAAGTAGCGCTGTCACAAGAGAAATACACCTGACTAAGTTTAGAGGACGCTGTGGTAAGAGAAATACACGTGAGTAGGTTTAGAGGACAGTGCCGGAGGCTTAAAGTCCAAAGTAATGTCTCAGCGGGTGGATCCTTCTGTGAGCCTCTCTCCTGGTTTGTGGTGTCTGCCAGCAATCTTTGTCATCACTTCACGTTCTTACTGTTCCTCGGCATCTGTCTTCCCCCCGGGACTCTTCGTCTATTCTGGTCTTTTTATAACTCTGAAATGATGAGGTTTAAGACCCACCCCGCTGTGGTATGATCTTGTAACAAAAGACAACCCCTATTTTGCAGTCTGGCTCATGTTTACAGGTACCCCAAACCATAACGTGTCAAGTTGATTCTGACTCATAACAATCCTGCAGGAAACAGTAGAATGCCCCACAAGGTTTTCAGGCAGCGGCTGATGCATTCAAACTGCATATAGGGGTTAGGATTTCATCACATATTTTGGGGGAAACACAGTTCGATCCGTTGCAGACCTGAACCAAACACAGGACATGCAGCAAAACTTAGCTGAGCTCAGGCCACACCAGCCAGACCAGAGCTGACCTGCAGATGTGTGACCTTATTCCTAGACACCACTAAGAATCCTGGGGACCCGTGGCAGCATGGTGGTCAAGAGCTCAACAGTTAAAAAAGAGATCAGCAGCTCAAATTCACCAGCTGCTTCTTGGAAACCCTACTGCGCACTTCTATCCTGACCTATCGGGTCTCTATGAGTTGGTATCGATGGCCACCGGCTTGGTTTTTGTTTAAGAATGTAGTGGTAGCCTGTTATGTGGTATTGCTACAGTAGCAAACTGATACAAGGCCTAAGTCCCAGAGCAACACACCACCTGCTTAGCTACTTGTCTAGATGCCTACTCAGAGAATCTTATCTGCCATGGCTTAAGAGTCTACAGCAGCCAAAATAAAGACATTCAAAATACTAGCTGAATTTCTGAGTAGGTCACACTGCTACGCATACATTTAACCTTCATGTATATTCTGTGAAGTGGGTACAGTTATCCTTACTGTACAGATACGCGAACCAAAGTGTGGGGAGGTTAGGAAATTTGCCAAAGGCAAAACATTTTGGCTACAAAAAAGTAAGTTTGACAACAAGTGCCAAAAAAAACCCTGTAAGAGGAGTTTAAATCAATAACAGTGTATCTCAAGTATCCCTCAAGTAAGTGTTGCATTCAAAGCTGATAAAGAGCCTAGGTCACTACTGTTTTTTCATATGTATATATATATATATTTCTTTAAATAAAAGCTGACATTTGAAATCGGTCTGTCATACAAAAAACTTAGACACACTTTGTTGTGTAACCATAGTTGCTCTCGCACACTGTGACAGCTCACTCTTCCTCTCCACCTGGTGTTTCCTGTGTCCATTCAACTAGCTCCTGTCTGCTTCTGTCTTCTCATCTTGCCTCCGGACAGGACCTCCCCAGTTTTATCCTGTATCTCTTAAGCCCCAAAGCCCATTCTTTGCCAGTATCAATTTATGTTTTATAGTCCAGTCCAATCTTTGAAGAGTTGGCTTCAGGAATGGTTTCAGTTCTGGGCCAACAGAAGTCTGTGGGTCATGTCTTCTGGGGACCGTCCAGTCTATCAGATCCTCAAGCCTGGACTTTTTTGTAGAGTTCAAGTTTGGCACCCTGCTTTTCTTGTGCTATGTCAGGGACTCTTTGTTGTGTTCCTGGTGGCATGCAGACTCCATCTGGTTTTCTGGTCTAATGCTGCTGTAGTCTCTACTTTATGTGGCCCTTTCTGTCTCTCGGGCTCATATTTTCCTTGTGTCATTGGTGATCTTCATTCTCCTTTGTTCCATCAGGGTTGAGACCAGTTGATGCTTCTTCGATGGCTGCAGACACCACTGTTAAAGGGAGATACAGAACAGTTTCTTCTTAAAATTTTTTTTATTATGTTTTAAGTGAAAATTTACAACTTGAGTCAGTTTCTCACACAAAAGTTTACACATGCTTTGCCATGTCACCCTGGCTGATCTTCCCAGCTGTGACAGCACACTCCTGCCCTCTATCCCGTGTTTCCACTGTTGATTTAACCAGCTCCTGTCCCCTCTGTCTTCTCGTCTTGCCTCCAGGCAGGAGCTGCTCAGTTAGTCTCCTGATTTACCCGTGCCAAGTAGCACGCTCTTCACCAGTATCATCGTATGTGTCATAGACCCCTTCCACCTTTGTCTGCACAACTGGCTTCCGGAATGATTTCACTGCTGAGCTGACAGAGAATTCATGCCTTCTGAAGACCCTCCAGTCTATCAGATAATCAAAACTGCTCTTCTTACTAGAGTTCCATTCTGCACACCCATTTCACTCCCACTACATCGGGGACTTTACATTGTGTTCCCTGTCAGGGCGGTCGGTGGTGGCCGCTTTGTGTGGCCCTTCCTGTCTTTGGGGCTCACAGTATCCTTGTGTCTTTGGTGTTTGCTCTGCTTTTTCGTTCACTCCAGCTAATTGGTGCTTCTTAGACGGCCACTTGCTAGCTTTTAAGACCCCAGACACCATTTACAAATGGAATGCAGAACACTTCCTTAATGAACTTTGTTGTGCCAACTGACCTAGATGTCCCCTGAAACCATGGTCCCCAAACCTCTGACCCTGCTACTTTGTACCTTGAAGGGTCTGGTTTCATTTTGAATAAGTGTAAGCTTTGGGTTTAGCTCATTTGTGCTGACTTCTCCTCTACTGTTTTCTCTCCTTTCACCTAAAATATTTTTTGTCTCTTATCTAATTACAATCTGTGGTGTCATAGTGGTTAAGGACTACAGCTAACCATAAGGTCAGCAGTTCAAATCTGCCAGGCACTCCTTGGAAACTCTGTGGGGCAGATCTACTCTGCCTGTAGGATTGCCATAAGTTGGAATCATCTCGACAGCAGTAGGTTTGGTTTGGTTTATTATTTAATTAGTGAATACTTGTCTCCCTCTGACCTCCTACCAACTCCTAACCATGAAGGAAGGTTTTCTTCTGTGTTTAAACCTACTTTTGAGTCCTTATACCAGTGTTCTCATGTCATATTTGTCCTTTTGCGATTTTATAATTTCACTTAGCATAGTGTCTTCCAGATTCTTCTGTTCTATGAGATGCTTCTCTAGCTCATCATTGCTCTTTATTATTGTGTAACACTCCATTGTGCGAATATACCACAGTTTGTTTACCCATTCATCCACTGATGGGCACTTCAGTTGAGTCTATCTTTGTGCTGTTGTGAACAGAGCTGTGATGAACATGCACCTGCATATATCTTTTTGTGTGTCAGCTCTTATTTCTCTAGAGTATATTCCAAGAAGTGGCATTCCTGGATCCTATGGTACTTCTATTTCCAGCTTTTTAAGAAAGCACCAAATCAATTTTACAATCCCACCAGAAGTGCCTAGGTGTTACAGTCTTTCCACATCTTCTCCAACATCTATTATTTTGTGTTTTTCAGATTAACACCAGCCTTGTTGAGTTGACATGGTATCTAACAGCAGTTTTCATTTGCATTTCTTTAATGGCTAGTGATAGTGGGCATTTTCTCATGCATCTGTTAGCATCCTGAGCATCTAATTTGGTGAACTGCCTGCTCATGTCCTTAGTCTGTGTTTTAATTGAATTATTTGGCTTTTTGTTGTTGAGGTTCTGCAATATATTGTCAATTTTAGAGATTAGATGCTGATCAGATTTGTCATAGCCAAGTTGTTTCCCCCAGTATAGGTAGTCTTTTTACTCTTTTGGTGAAGTGCTCGGACGAGAATAAGTGTTTAATATTTAGGAGTTCTCAGTTATCTAGTTTCTCTTCTGGCATTTGTGCACTGTTAGTAATGTTTTGTATTCTATTTATGCTGTGTATTAGGGCTCCCAGCATTGTCCCTATTTTTTCTTCCATGATCTTTATCATTTTAGATTTCTAAATCAAAATGATCTTTGATTCATCTTGAGTTATTTTTTGTGCATGGTGACAGGTATGGATCTTTTTTTTGTCATTTTTTGCTTATAGACATCCACTTGTGCTAACATCATTTGTTACAGAGACTGTCTTTTCTCCGCTTTAAAGACTTTGGGATTTTGGCAGATATCAGCAGCTCCTAGGTGAACGATTTTTATGTCTGGTTTCTCAGTTCTATTCCACTGGCATATGTATCTTGTTTTGTACCAGTACCAGGCTGTTTTGACTACCGTGGAGGTGTAATAGCTTTTAAAGTCAGGTCGTGTGAGGCCTCCCCCTTTGTTCTTCTTCTTCAGTAATCCTTTACTTATCCAGGGCTTCTCCCCTTTCCATGTGAAGCTGGTGATTTGTTTTTCCCTCTCATTAAAACATGACATTGGAATTCGGATTAGGATTGCATTGTATCTGTAGATCACTTTGGGTAGAATGGACATTTTCACCGTGTTGGGTCTTCCTGTCCATGAACCAGGTAGTTTTTTCCACTTATGCAGGTCTCTTTTGTTTTCTTGCAGTAGTGTCTTGTAGTTTTCTTTGTAGATGTCTTTTATACCTCTAGTTAGATTTATTCCTAAGTATTTGTCTTCTTGGGGACTACTGTAAATGGTACTCATTCGGTGATTTCATCTTGATCCTCTTTGTTGGTGTAGAGGAATCCGACTGATACTTACATGTTTATGTTGTATCTTGAAAGCCAGCCAAACACTTCTATTAGTTCCAGGAGGCTTTCTGTGGAATTTTAAGGGTTTACTGTATATAAACCCATATCGTCTGCAAAAAGAAATACCTTTACATCTTTCTTACCAGTGTGGATACTCTTTCTTTTTCTAGCCTGATTAATCTGACTAGAACGTCCAACACAATGATGAATAAAAGTGGTGACAAAAGGCATTCTTGTCTGGTTCCTGTTCTCAAGGGGAATGCTTTCAGGTGTTCTCCATTTTAATTAATGTTGGCTGTTTGCTTTGTATCAGTGCCCTGTATTATGTTGAGTAATTTCCTTTTTATTCCTGTTTTGCTGACATTTTAACATGAATGGGTGTTGAAGTTTTCCAAATGCTTTTTCTGCATCAGTTGATAAAATCAAGTGGTTCTTGTCTTTTATTTATGTGGTTTGATTACATTGATTGTCTTTCAAATGCTGAATAATCCCTGCATACCTGTTGTGAATCCCACTTGGTCATGGTGAAATTATCTTTTTCATGTCATTGAATTCTATTGGTAGAATTTTGTTGAAAATGTTTGTGTGGGAGTTCATGAGAGAGTTTTGTCTATGATTTTCTTTTTGTGGTGTCTTTACCTAGTTTTGATGTCAGAGTTATGCTGGCTTCATAGAACGAGCTTAGGAGTATTCCATCCTTTTCTATGTCCTCATCTTTCATGATGTCAGGAAAGTTTTCTGTCAACAAGTCTTCAACAATTCTCCGCAGGACGATGGGCACTGGAGGCTGGATGCAGCCCTGAAAGACATTCAAAGTCTGTGAAGCCCTTATGCCTGTGCAAAGGACCTGTTTCTGCTCTGAGTCCCTGGCTCAGGGGAGCCGACACATCTTTTATTCCCCATTTGTTAAATGGTTCCCTCTCCATATCTGGGGGAATGATTCAGGCGCATCAAGTGTTCCTGAAGGTCACCAAGGTAGTCTTCAGTCTGTGGAACCTGGTACAGTTCTGAGAAGGGAGGGGAAAGAGCTGGGAAGTGGGAGAGAAGTTTATCTCAGGGTTAAGTTTTAGATCCTCACGTGGCAGGTTAGATACAAGCCACTTAGCTTTTGACCATCAAAATGCTGATTTCAGTGATTCTGGCGGCCTGAGTAGGCTCTCTACCGCCAAGTCTTTTATACTAAGGAAGTCTCTTCTACCACTCTGCTTAGCATGCTGGCTGCCCCCATCGTCCTGGGGGTGACGATTCCCACTGGGTCAGGTCTGGCCAATCCTAGGTACTTCTGGACCCATTTTCCCTTCCCTGTCACTCAGCCTGATTTCTCAACTTTCCCTTTGATGTTCAGGGATTCTAGAATATAATCAATTCTTTTTTTTGGATATTTGCTGTCTCAAGGATCACAGGAAGCACCTGACTGTTCTGCCATCTCAGCCCTGTTTTCTAGGTCACTTCTTACCTTTCTGCTCTGCCATCTGCAACAGGGGGCTTCCAGTCATGGTCCATGATAGCTGGAGCACTAGCCATCGTATCTGCATTTCAGAAAGCAGAATGGGAAAAGAGACAAAGGTGGTCATGTTCCTCGTTGTTAAGAATAATTCCTTAAATTGCTCACTTTGCTTCTGCTTATAGCCCACTGGCCAGAAATGAGCCATGTGACCTATGACTCTGCAGAGCCACCCATCTCCGCCAGAGGGCGCCAGAGCTCGCTGGTTCTCTGGCCTAAGCCAACAACTCAGGTGCTACATCTGAGGTGTGGCCAGTTCAGTCCACAATGGCCCAGGGGAGAACTTCAAACCTTGTTCCACCCACCAGGAGCCAAATTCCAGCTTTGGTGCAAATAAGAGTCATATATCTCAGGGTAAGGGCCAGGACCCTGCCTGGAGCTGGGTACCAATCTACCATTCTTTTCCCAGCTGTGTGTCTAACCATTCTGGACCTGGACTCCTTTGGACAGCTTGTGTGCAAAGCTTATCACAGGGCCTGGCATGTCAGAAGTGCCTTGAAAGACTGGCACTTTTCCTGCTTCTGTTGATGAGAGTAGCTGCAGGCAGTGCCACCTCTCCCTGCCCCTGCTGACTGCCATTCCCACAGCCACACCCTAGGCCTTCCCTGATGAAGTCTGCCCTGGCCACTCGTTCCCCTGTCTCTTTTCTGCCATCCAGGTACCATGTAGTCACTCAGTGTTTGAAGGCCTGGGTTCTCAAGAAGCCATGCTCTATTCCCAAAGAACTACGAGGTCTGAGTGGAATGATACACTGTGGGACTCTCTCTGGGAACAGAGACTCTCAGAGAAGACCCACAGACCCATGGAGGCCTCAGGAGAAAATGAAAATGTCCAAGTTATGGTACCCATTTTCCTTCCAGTGTAGGGCCTAGTATCCACTATGAACATTTGCAGCCCCCAGTGGGTGACGTCTGTACAGATTTTTATTGGCACAGTGGTGAAGAGCTTGGCTGCTGGCCAATATGTTGGCAGGTTGAGTCCATCAGCATTCCTTGGAAACTGAGGCGGTTTGACTGTGTCCTATAGGGTTACCAGGGATTGGAATAGACTTAGTGGCAATGGGTATTATAGCAGACAGAGAGAGGGTAGATTTCAATGAAAGACAGAGGAACAGAGACAAATAAGAGACAAAGAGGAACATAGCTGACAGCACCCCTCCGAGGACACTGTATTGGAGGCCAGAGCAGGTGTGGACGGTGGGAGTGGACTGAGGAGAGACAGCACGGCCCTGCCTTGTATACCTCCCAGCCCCACATCTCACCCTCTAGGGCAAAGGAAACAACCAACGGGGATAGCAATGTCAATCAACTCTGCCCTTCATTCACTCAAATGAGTTGTTCACCACATGTTAACAAATAGTTGAGGAAAACTAACAAAAGGAAAAGAACTAAGAGGAGAATAATCATAAATTTAAGAAAAAAGGTTGCTGTAGAGTTGCTTTCAACTCAGGATGACCCCAGGTGCTATAAAGGAAAATTACAGTTTTCTTAACTGTAATTTAACAGAAGCAGATTGCCAGGCATGTCTCCCAAAGTACCACTGGGTAGATATGAACTGCCAACCTTCAGAGTAGTAGTACAGCACAAACCATTTGTGTCACCCAGGGCCTTAAAAGAAAAATACAGCAAAGTGGCTACTGAGTGCTTACTGGGGATCCGGCATTGTTCTCAGCGTTTCACACTGACTAACTCATCTAACCACTGTAGATGGGGCTTGCTGGTGCATTGGTTAGTGTCTCAGCTATACACCAAAAGGTTGGCAGATCAAACGCACCAGCTGTTCCACAGGACTTAAATGTGGCCATCTGCTTACAGCCACAGAAAGTCACTATGAGTAGCACTTGACTCAATGGTGATGAACTGGTTAGCAATCTTATGCTTTTGTTATCTCCACTTTACAGGAAACCAAGTCACAGGAACCAAACCCACTGCTGTCGAGTCGGTTATGACTCACAGCGACCCTACAGGACAGAGTAGAACTGTCCCATGAATTTTGCAAGGAGTGTCTGGCAGATTTAAACTGCCGACCTTTTGGTCAGCAGGTGCAGCACTGAACCACTACACCACCAATGTTTCCTGGTCTCTAACAGAGGAAATGCTAATTCAAGAACAGAAGGAAGTTTGTAGGGAGAAAGCTTCTAATGCTGCCAAAACCCACTGCCCTTGAGTCAGTTCTGACTCGTACTGGCCCTAGAGGTCAGGGTAGAACTGCCCCCTAGAGTTTCCAAGGAGCATCTGGCAGATTTGAACTACTGATCTTTTGGTTAGCAGATATAGCACTTAACCCACTACACCACCAGGGTTTCCAACCTTCATAAAATAAAAAGAGGCAGTTATGAAAATAAAGCAAGAACTTATTCTTGGAAAATTAAAATAAAAAAACCCGAACCCTTTGCTGTTGTTTCCGATTCAGAGTGAACCTATGTGTCAGAGTAGAACGGCCCTGTAAGGTTTCCAAGGAGTGGTGGTGGATTCTGTTGACCTTTTGACAGCTGAGCTCTTAATCACAGGGCCACCAGGGCTCTGGAATGTTAGAATAGGATTGCTGAAATAAACCACACTTGTGGTTTTGGAGTCCAAAATTCACTCACTCTTTTTCTTGTAATAGACTACCCTGATTTCCTTCCCGTAGGATTTTCAAGCCATGTGACCCCCAAACTCCTCTACATGAGGAGTCCATGTCGCTGTTTGTAGTCCACTACAGAGAAACAGGGTATGAAGCCAACATGGAGGGCACAGAGAATTATTGTCATCCCATGTCCTTGGTGACATCACTGGAATCTGTCTTAGTTACCTACTGCTGCTATAACACAAATATCACAAGTGGGTGGCTTTAGAAACAAGGTATTTTTTCTGGTTGGAGACCCTAGTGGCATAGTGTTTAAGAGCTACGATTGCTAACCAAAAGGTCGGCAGTTTGAGTCCAGCAGGTGATCCTTGGAAATCATATGGGGCATTTCAGCTCTGTCCTGTAGGATCACTAGGAGTCAGAAATGACTCGACAGCAGTAGGTTTGGTTTAGAGGCTAAATGACAAAATCCAGGTCTCAGCCATGTTGCCTTTGGCATCCCTTGGTTCCTTGGCATTCCTTGGCTTGCAGATGACCCTCACATGGCATCTGTCTTCTCTCATGTGCATGTGTGTGAGAGACAGACAGTTCTCTTAAAATATCTCTTTGCAGTCTGGAGGCAGAGCATGCCCCAGGGAAACTCCCTTTTCAAATTGATTGCACTGTCTTAGATTACATTTATGGACAGTGAGCTGCGTTACCCAAGACTAACTGATTAATCACATTTAACTGCTCCATGACAACAGCTAGACTAATGTTTGGCCTAAAAACTGGGAACCATAGCCTAGTCAAGTTGACAAGTGAAATTAACTGTCACTGAGTCCCTGAATCGAATCTCACTTGAAGCTGAAGGTGTGCATGTCATTCTTTCTCAATATCCACTGATCAAATCCCATGGAAGAACTTTAATTTTCCTTGCTTTGGAAGAGTCACCATCAAGGTGACCAGGGTAGTGTGAACTGCCGGACCAGAGGCACAGCCCCACTGGACAGCACAGCAACTGACACAACCCCCAGTCCCGTGACTGGACAGGAGGAACAGCAGTTCACCAACAGAAAGGGAGTGCCGGACAGACCGCTCCCATGTCCCCTGGCATCTGCAAAGGACTCAGGGATGGTGAGTAGATTGTTGGTGATGTAATGCACACCTGTTTCCTCTCTCCGAAAGAAGAAAGAAAAGCAATTAGCAAACCAATTTCAGGGACCAAATGTGAAGCAGACCCATGTGAGACACGATCTGAGTAAGTAGTGGAGTGTGAAAACAGTGTGAAAACAATCCATTGACCCTGACATTTGACACAGTCCATGTTCTACTTCAAGCAGCACAGGTCAGGAAATGGCATTCGGCTCCCTCCTCAACGGGTCTATCTCGTCACTTGGTTCTGCAGGAAATACTCTTTGTGCAATCATAAAAGTGGTTGGTTTTCAATTCTCAGAATCAAATTAAAGTAGCATGAAAGGTTTCATTTTAATTACAGGAACAGAATGTAAATACTATAAATATCAACAATGGAAGTGTAATAACAAAACTAACAAATTAGAAGGAGGTGGGGAAGGAAGATGGCAGAGAGGGCAGGAGGGTTAATTGTCTTTTTTTTTTTCATAGTGCTGGGGTCGGGGAGTATTCTGTACATGAGTCTGTTTTTAAGTTCTTATAGTAAGGGTCCTGTGCCACTGACTAATTTCACTCAACATAATATCTTCCAATCGAAACCAGGTTATGAGATGCTTCCTAAAATCATCACTGTTCTTTATCGTTGCATAGTGTTCCATTTAGTATATACACCATAGTTTATTTATCCATTCATCTATTGTTGGGCATCTGGGTTGATTCCATCTTTTTGCTATTGTGTACTATGTTGCAGTAAACATTCATGTGCATGTATCTGTTCGCGTGACTGATTGATTCTGTAAGATATATTCCAAGAAGTGGGATTACTGGGTCAAATGGTGTATCTATTTCCAGCTTTTTAAGGAAGCACTAGATTGCTTTCCAAAGAGGTTGTACCATTTTGCAATCCCACCAACAGTGTAGGAGAGTTCCAATTTCTCCACGGCCTCTGCAGCATTTGTTGTTTTGTGTTTTTTGGACCATAGCAAACCTTGTTGGGGTGAGATGATATCTCATCATAGTTTTGATTTGAATTTCTTTAATGGCTAATGATCATGAGCATTTCCACATGTGTCTTTTGGCTGCCTGGGTATCCTCTTTAGAGAAGCATCTGTCCATCTCCTTTGCCCATTACTTAATTGAATTATTTTTCCTTTTCTTGTTGATATTTTGTAGTACCTTGTAGATGATGGAGATCAGACGTCAATCTGGCATGTAGTTGCCAAATATTTTTTCCCATTCTGTAGGTGGTCTTTTAATTCTTTTGATAGTCTTTGGATGAACAAAAGTGTTTGATTCTTAGTAGTTCCCATTTATCTATTTTCTCTTCTGTCAATTGTGCTTTGTTTGTCAGTTTTTTAAGTCTCTCTATATTATGTATTAAAAGTTCCATTGTTGATCCTACTTTTTTTTGGATGAGTTTTATTGTTTCAGATTTGATATTTAGGCCTTTTATCCAATTTGAGTTGGTTTTTATATAAGGTATGAGATATGGGTCTTGTTTCAATTTTTTGCAGATGGATATCCAATTTTGCCAGCATCGTTTATTAGAGACTGCTTTTACACTGCTTTTAGTATCAGCTATTCATAGGAGGATGGTGGCATCTCTGGGGTCTCAACTCTGCTCTGTTGGTCTACATTTCTTTTTGTACCAATACCAGGCTGTTTTGACTACTGTGGCAATATGATAGATTCTAAAGCTCAGTAGCGAAAGGCCTCCCATTGTGTTCTTCTTCTTCAGTAAGGCTTTACTTATCCAGGGTTTCTTCCCTTTCCAAACAAGGTTGGGATTTGTTTCTCCACCTCACTAAAAAATGTCACTAGTATTTGTATTGGGATTGCATTGTATATGTACGTTGCTTTGGGTAAAATAGACATTTTCACAGTGTTAAGTCTTCCAATCCATGAGCAGGGTAGATTTCTCCACTTACGTAAGTTTCTCAGTTTCTTGTAGTAACACCTTGTAGTTCTCTTTGTAAAGGTCTCTTATTTCTCTAGTTAGATTTATTCCTAGATATTTTATCTCCTTGGGGGCTATAGTAAATGGTATTGATTTGGTGATTTCTTCTTTAAAAATCTTTTTGTTGGTATAAAAGAATCCTACTGATTTACTTACGTTTATCTTGTATCCCGATACTTTGCTGAACTCCTCTATTAGTTACAATAGCTTATTTATGGATTCCTTTGGATTCTCTGTATAAACAATCATATCATCTGCAAAGAGGGAGAGCTTTACTTCTTCATTGCCAGTATGAATGCCCTTTATTTCTTTGTCTTGTCTAATTGCTCTGACTAGAACTTCTAGTACAATGTTGAATAGAAGTGGTGAGAGTGGTCATCCTTGTCTAGTTCCCATTCAGGATGATGAAGGCAGTTGGCTTTGCATAGATGCTACTGATAACATTGAGGAATTTCCCTTCTATTCCTATTTTTCTGAGAGTTTTAAGCAGGAATGGGTGTTGAACTTTGTCAAATGTCTTTTCTGCATCAGTTGACAAAATCAGATGTTTCTTATCTTTTGTGTTGTTAATGTGGTTGATTACATTAATTGTTTTTCTGATGTTGAACCAGCCTTGCACCCCTGGAATGAAACCAACTTGATAATGATGAATGATTTTATTTTTTTTATATGCTGTTGAATTCTATTGGCTAGAATTTTCTTGAAGACTTTTGCATCTAGGTTGATGAGTGGTATTTGTCTGTAATTTTCGTTTTTTGTGGGATCTTTCCCTGGCTTTGGTATCAGGGTTATGCTGGCTTCATAGAATGAATGTGGCAGTATTCCATCCCTTTCTATGGTTTGAAATAGCCTCAATAGTATTGGAGTTAACTCTTCTCTAAAAGTTTGGTAGAATTCTGTGGTGAAGCCATCTGGACCAGGACTTTTTTTGGTTGGTAGATTTTTTATGACTTTTTCAATCTGTTCCTTTGTGATACATTAAGTTGATCTACTTCTCCTTGTGATAATCTTGGTGAGTCATATGAATTTAGAAATTTGTCCTTTTCCCCTAAGTTTTGAAACCTGTTAGAGTACAGACTTTCGTAGTATTCTGTTATATTTTTTAATTTCATCTGGGTCTGTGTAACATCTCCCATCTCATTTCTTAATTGAGTCATTTGTATCTTCTGCTGTTTTTCTTTTGTAAATTTAGCCAACAGTTTATCAATTTTGTTGATCTTTTCAAAGAACTAGCTTTTGGTTTTGTTAATTTTTCAATTGTTTTTCTATTCTCTAATTCATTTAGTTTTGCTCTAATCCTTATAATCTGTTTTCTTCTGGTGCCTGAGGGGTTCCTCTGTTGCTTTCTTTCTACTTGTTCAAGCTGTAAGGTTAATTTTTTAATTTGGGCCCTTTCTTCTTTCTGGATGTGTACAGTTATAGAGATAAACTGACCTCTGAGCACTACTTTTGCTGTATCCCATAAATTCTGGTAGGATGTGTTTTCATTCTCATTCAAATCCTTAAATTTTTCATCCTTAATTTCTTCTATAACTCAAGGCTTTAAGAGCAAAGTATTGTCCAGTTTCCACAAGTTTGAATTTCTATCTATGAATTTTCTGTTACTGATTTCAACTTTTATAGCTCTACGATCTGAGAAGACACTTTGCAGTAAATCAATGGTTTGGATCTTATACAGAATTGCTTTATGACCTAACAAATGGTCTATTCTGGAGAATGTTCCATGTGTATTGGAGAGGAAGGTGTACTTATCTGCTGATGGATTAAAAGATCTGTATCTGTTGATAAGGTCAAGTTGGTTGATTGTTGCAATAAGATCTGCATCTTTACTGAGCTTTTTTTCTGGATGATCTATCCATAACTGAAAGGGGAGTGTTGAAGTCTCCAACTATTATTGTGGAGTGATTTATCTCATTTTTCAGTGTTGTCAGTATTTGTTCAGTGTATTTAGGTGCTCTGGTACTGGGTACATAAATGTTTAATGTTGTTAAGTCCTGCTTGAGCATTGAACCTTTCAGCAATAAATAGTGACCATCTTTGCCTACAATAGTGGATTTTACATTAAAATCTGTTTTATCTGAAATTGGTATTGCCACACCTGCTCTTCTTTGTGTATTGTTAGCTTGATATATATTATTTCAAACTTTAATTCTCAACTTGTTCATATCTTTAAGTCTAAGGTGTGTTTCTTGTAAGCAACATATAGGCAGGTCATGTCTTTTGATTCAGGATGCCAGTCACTGTCTCTTTACTGGAGTGTTCAGTCCATTTAGATTCAATGTAATTATTGATAGGTATGTGCTTAGTGCCATCATTTTCATGTAATTACTTTTTGTGGTGATGTTTTCTATATTGCTCTTAATGTTCTGTTCTGGGGCATTCTTTATGGGTTGTTGTTTCAGTGCTGGTTTTGTGTTCATTGAGACTCCTGTATTGCATTTCTTATTTTGATACGATGCAGTGTTAATCTTCTTTATGGCTACATGTATTATCCACCTTAACATACTAAGATTAAACCCAATTTTAACTACTTCATAACCGTGAAACTTCCTCTGGATCTAAAACAATCATAGCTATTATAGTATATCCCCCTTTTAATGTGATGGCATTACAGTTGTCATGATATGATCATGGATTCCTTTATTATAATAGTGTAGTTTTGGTGAAGATTTTTTTTATTTTTTATTATTTTTTTTTATTTAACATAACAGTAAAAATGTACATTCACATGTAAATTTATATGCCCCCCTATATGCAGCTTCCACTGCTCTCCCTGTCCGGTGACTGCACACTATTCCTCTCTGCTCCATACATATCTCATCCTCCCAACAGTCTCCTTTCCCCTCCTCTCCGTCCACTCCCCTTCCTCCAGCCAAAGGTCAGCAAGATGATATCCTATAGATGCATAGAATCATAAAGTGCTTCCAACATATGGTTACTCTGCATTGCCAAGTCCATTCCATTCCTGTCCAAAGAGTGGACCTTTGTTATAATTTATGGGAACGGGCAGCATCAGGGCCGGGGGCCATGCTCTCAGAGGAACCCCAAAACCGCTGGACCATGAATTGAGGTCTTTTAGTGGAGATCTCATGATGCACCTCTTTTTATTCTTGTGTTGCCAGTGAGGCTCCTCTCTGTGAGCTCCGTCATGGCTATCACTGGTGGTGGCCGGGCACCATCCGGTTCTTCCGGTCCCAGGTCGATGTAGGCACCCACACTTGTGGGTCTCTCTGTCTTCTCGGTTGTCTTTACCGCATGCCATTTTGGCCCTCGGTGAGCATCCGTTCCTGCTGAGTTGGGACCATTTGCTGTGTCCTCGGATGGCAGCTTGGCAGCTTTTAAGACCCCAGACGCCACTCACCAATGTGGGGTGCAGAGAGCTCTCTTAGCAAAACGCTAGTTGTGCCAATTGGCCTGGAATTCGCCTGAGAGCATGGTCCCCTGCCCCCTGCCCCAGCTACTCTATCCTTGCAGTATTAAGATGGAAGGAGTACTCAAGTTATGCTGAAGTCCACTTAATGTTGTTCTTGTTCCTAATGTGTGCTGTCACCGCTTTCTCCCAACTAGATTTCTAGTAACTACCTAAACTAAACCCTCCCCCCTTGCCCTCCCTCCCTCCCTCCCCTCCCTTGCAGCTGTCAGAGAGTCTTTTCTTCTATACACAAGTCTGTTTTTGAGATCTTATCTTAGAGGTCTCATACAGTATTTGTCCTTTTGTCGCTGACTACTCTCACTCAACATAATGTCTTCCAGTTGAAACCAGGTTAGGAGATGTTTCCTGGAATCATCGTTATTCTTTATCATTGCGTAATGCTCCATTGAGTATATGTACCACAGTTTACCTATCCATTCTTCTATTGTTGGGCATCTAGGTTGATTCCACCTTTTTGCTATTGTGGACTGTGCCGCGATAAACATTCTGGTGCATGTGTCCGTTGGTGTGAAAGGCCTTGAATCTGTAGGATATATTCCAAGTAGTGGAATTACTGGGTCAAATGGTATATCAATATCCATTTTTTTAAGAAAGCACCAGATTGCCTTCCAAAGAGGCTGGACCATTTTGCAACCCCACCAGCAGTGTAGGAGGGTTCCACTTTCTCCACAGCCTCTCCAGCATTTGTTGTTTTGTTTTGGTGAAGTTTTGAGACTTCCTTAACTGATTAGAAATTTGGCTGAAGTGTCCTGAATTGTCACCTAAAATATATATTTAGTGAAGAGTTTCTTTCAATATTTCATGTAATTTTGGTTTAGTTTTTATGAAGTCTCTAAATTTCTCTTTATTTTCAAAGGTCTTAATTTCACCATTGTATTTAATAGACAATTTTGCAGGATAAATAATTGTAGGATGGAAGTTTTTCTCATTCAGGGCATTGAATGTGTCTGTCCACTGTTTTCTAGCCAGCATTGTTTTGGCAGAAAAGTTGGACGAAAGCTTACAGGGTTTCCCTTGGAGTGTTAGTTTTGCTTTGAGCCTTACTGCCTTTAGAAGCATCTGTTTATGTTTTAGCTTATTAAGTTTGATTATAATATGCCTTGAAGTCTTTCTTTTTGGGTCTGTCTTTTGTGGTGTTTGATAAACATCTTGGATACCTATGTTCTCTTTGCTCATAATCTCAGGAAGGTTTTCTGTCAGCATCTCTACAGTAATACTCTCCATATTATCATTAATCCCCCCTTGTTCTGGAACTCCAATGAAACAAATTATTCCTCTTCATGGAGTCCCACATGTTTCTTAATGCTTCTTCATTTTTCTTATTTCTTTTCTCTGATTTCACCTCATAGATCCTGGTGTCAGTTACTCTGTCTTCTAGGTCACTGAGTTTAACTTCCATCTGTTCAATCCTACTTTTTTGGCTTTGGATAGAATTATCTAATTCTGTAATTTTGTTATTGATCTGATGTATTTCAGATCGTTGATGTTCTATCAGTTCAAATAGCTTACCAAATTTTTTGTTTTGTTCTACTGCATTTTGTTTAATCTCTAGGAGGGTTCTGTATATAAATCTCTTGTATTCAACCTCTGATGGATTTAGAAAGGCTTCTTCATCTGGAAAATTTTTTGACTTTTTTGAATCTTTATTTAGGGAATTTTCTGGAGCATTTGAAGATTGCTTCTTTAAATGATTAATTATGGTCTGCTGCCTGCATGCCATCTAGACACTGATTTCTCTGGTATTGGATCTAAGAGAATTGTTGGTCACCAACTGACTCTAATACTCTGGTGATTTGCCCCAAGTAGACTCTCAGTGGTGGAAGACTCTGCTTATTGGGTGGCAAAGAGGCTGCTCTGCTTATGGAGAAACTGGGGGCTGTCAGCCAACTCTACAGTGTGAGTCAGAGAAGACAGGGAGGAAAAGTTGAGGCCTCTCAATAGACAGCTCTCCAGGCAGATACAGTAGGCCTCTCAGCCTGAAATGTAAACTGCACTTCTATGCTGGGAGCTGTTCAGGTGCCGAACTGGGAGCTGGGAGCTGGGAGCTGGGAGCTGTCCAATGGGCTGGCCTGAACAGGCAGTCAGGAGCAGCAGACTCCACCTGCCAGCTGATAATGAAAGTACATTACCTGCCATTTGGGGAAGCTGCAGTTCTCCAATACAATGAAACAGCAGAAGTGGAGGTCAGACGGTCACTGAATCATTTTTGAGAGGGGAAGATTAGTCTGATACTGTTGCCTAGTCAAATATGTAACGTTCTAAGATTCCCCAGATGTTCAGTGCTCCATACAAATATCATCCAGGCCTTAGTTCTCAGAGGGAAATGAGGAGACGTCTGTTTACTCCACCATCTTTTAACAGAAGTGTCCCCTCTCATTTCTTATTTGGGTTATTTCTTTTCCTGTTTTTCTTCAGTAAGTTTAGTCAGTGGTTTGTCAGTTTTGTTGACCTTTCCAAAAAAACCAGGTTTTGGTATTATCAGTTTTTTCAATTGTTCTTCTTTTCTTTAATTTGTTTAGCTCTGCTCTAATCATGATGATTTGTTTTTTCCTGCTGTCTGAAGGTTTCCTTTGTTGCTCTTTTTCTACTTGTTCAAGCTGTAGGGTTAATTCTTTGGCTTGGATTCTTTCTTCCTTTTGGATGTGTGCATTTGTAGAGATAAACTGACTTCTGAGCACTGCTTTGGCTGTATCCCATAGGTTCTGCTAGGAAGTGTTTTTATTCTCATTTGAATCCATAAATTTATTTATTTCATCCTTGATTTCTTGTATAACCCATGGCTTTTTGAGCAAGATGTTGTTCAATTTCCATGAGTTTAAATTTCTATGTTTTTTCAGCTATTGATTTAGACTTTTATGGCTTTATGGTATGAGCAAATGTTTTGCAATAGTTCAGTGGCTTGGACTTTGTTGAGATTTGCTTTATGTACTAACACATGGTCTATTCTGGAAAATGATGCATGAAGTACTGTAGAAGAAGGTGTAATTATCTGCTGGTGGGTAGAAAGTTCTGTATATGTTGATGAGGTCTAGTTGATTAATTGTCACAATAAGATCTTCTGTATCTTCAATAAGATCTTCTGTATCTTTATTGAGCTTTTTTCTAGATCTGTCCAATACTGAAAGTGGAGTGTTGAAGTCTCCCACTATTATTGTGGAGTGATCTATCTAATTTTTTGATGTAGCCATGTTTTTTTTTTTTTTTTGATGTTTTTAGATGTTGTAGTATTGGGTGCATAAATATTTAATATGATTAAGTCCTGCTGTGTATGGAACCTTTCAGCAACAAATAGTGTCCATCCTCCTCCACTGTTTTAGTCAGCTAGGGCTGCTCTAACAGATATACCACAGATTGGATGGCTTTAACAAAGGAATATTTATTCTTATGCAGTCTGGTAGGCTACAAGTCCAAATTCAGTATGTCCACTCCAGAGGAAGGCTTTCTCCATTGTTAGCTCTGGAGGAAAGTCCAATATTGCATCAGTGTTTGTCCAGGGAGCATCTTGGCACAGGAACCTCAGGTCTCAAGGATGCGCTTTTCTCCCGGTGTTGCTTGCTTGATGGTGTAAGGTTCTCAATTCTCTGCTTGCTTCTCTTTCCTTTTATCTTTTGTAGGATGCAAGGAGGCAAGCCGCACTCCGGGGAAACTCCCTTTACAGTGGACCAGGGAGGTGATCTTCTGAAGGGATTTACAGTCCCACCATAATCCATACAGCACAGTAAAATCACAAAATGGAGGACAGTGGTAGAATACAGGGAATCATGGCTACACTTTTTCTGGGGGGGACACAAATCAATCTGTGACAACCACAATAGTGGATTTTACATTGAAATCTATTTTATCTGTGATTAATATTGCCACACCTGCTCTTTTTTGTGTATTGTTAGCCTGGTTTATATTATTGCATCCTTTAATTTTCAGTTTGTTTATATCTTTAAGTCTAAGGTGAGTTTCTTGTAAACAACATGTAGGTTGCTGGGAGCCAGCCCCAACAACTTTTTGGGGTCACACATGGAGGGAGGGAGAGGCGTCGGCAGAGAAATGAATTGAGAGAGACAGGAAAGATTTTTGGAGAATGGCAGCCCGAAAAGGCCTGTCTTTCTTTATTTTTATAGTCAAAGTGATGTGAGTTTCACCCTGCCCACTGACCACACAATCTATTGGCTAATTTGAAACCGAAACCTCGTGATCTTGAGGTGACGTGATTTTTACCCTGCCCCCGACCACATAAGCTATTAGCTAACTTGAAACTGAAACCTCGTGATCTTGTTAATTGTCAAGGCTTTCTAGATAATGGCCTGAGACAGGTGTGTTGTGGTGATAATTGACAGTGAAAACAAAGTTATGCCCCGAGCTCAATCAGCTCTACTTATATCTCAGGGTTAAAAGGTACAGGAGGAAGGGTCTAAAGGTTATAATCTCTATTTGTTCCTACTTTGCTCTTTATTTTATCTCCTCCTGCAGGGACACTAAACACCTACCATCCCCCACCCTATGCCTTTCTTAAACTGTTCTAAAAAGGATAATTCTTTTCACATGGGGGAAGTGCAGTTGGGGGAAGTCAGCAGGGCTGGGTCGGCCCTGGCATTCCTGGGCTGGGCGTTCCTGGGCTCAGCGTTTGTCCTTGTGCAGGGAGATGAGGGGGTATTTTTGAGGAGAGTTTAATTATGATGAAAAATATACAACCAGAAATATGTCAGGGGTGAGGTGCATCCATCTGCCATCACAGAGGCTTGTAGCTTTGCTCACAGAGGTCTTTGTGGGTGACGGGCTTCGGTAGTAGGTGGGTCATGTCTTTTGATCCAAGATGTCACTTGTCTCTTTACTGGAACATTCAGTCCGTTTAAATTTAATGTCATTATTGATAGTTATGTGTTTAGTGCCATCATTGTGATATGTTTAGTTTTGTGTTGATGTTTTCCCTGTTGCTCTTACTGTTCTGTTCTGGGACATTCTTCTTTATGGGTTGATTTTTCACCCTTTCCAGTGTTGGTTTTGTGTTTGTTGAGACTCCTATATCACCTTTCTTGTTTTGATATGTTGTATCTTTATTGTGCTTTGTGGCTACCCCTGTGATCCCCCTTAATAATCTACATTTAAACCCAACTTTTACTTCTAAATATCTTATTAACTTCCTCTCCATCTGGAAGGACTATAGCTACCACAGTATATCCCTCTTTTTAATGTGATGGTATCATAGTTTTCATAATATGATCACTGGATCACTTCTTTTAATATTATAGCTTTGGTTAAGTTTTGTGCCTTCCCTAACTGAGGTTTTCAGATGATGTGTCCTGTATTGTCTCCTAAAATATAGAGTTAATTGTTTTGCTTTTCTAAACCAAGAGCTTCTTTCAGTATTTCTTGTAGCTTTGGTTTAGATTTTACAAAGTCTCTGAGTTTCTGTTTATCTGTGAATGTCTTAATTTCATTTTCCTATTTGAAGGACAGTATTTCAGGATATATATTTCTTGGTTGGAAGTTTTTCTCCCTCAAGGCTTTGAATGTGCCTTCCCACTGCCTCTGTGCCAACATGGTTTCTGCCAAGAAGTTAGATGAAAGCCTACAGGGCTTCCCTTTGAATGTTAGCTTTGCTTTGAGTCTCACTGCCTTTAAGAGTTTCTGCTTATGTTTCATTTTGTTAAGCTTGATTATAATTTGTTTTGGTGTCTTTCATTTGGGGTCTATATTGTGTGGCAATCAATATGCATCTTGTATATCTATGTTCTCTTCTTTCATAACTTCAGGGAAGTTTTCTGTAAGCAAGGCAACAACAATACTTTCTGTTTTCAAATTCCTGTTTGGGAACTCCATTAATTGTAGGTTGTTCCCCTTGATAGAGTCCTAAATGTTTCTTTAATGCTTCTTTATTTTCTTGTTTCTTTTCTCTGATTTCTCTTCACAAATGCTGGAGTCAGTAGCTCTATCTTCCAAGTCCAAAAGTCTGTTTTCCATTTGTTCAGTTCTGGTCTCTTGGTTTTGAATTGTGTTTTATAATTCTTTAATTTTGTTATTGATCTGGTGGATTTCAGAAAGCTAGTGTTTCACCAGTTTGAACAGCTTGCTTAATTTTTCATTTTGATCTGCTGAATTTTGTATAGTGTCCAGGAGGGCTCTCTTTATAATTCTTTTGTACTCAACCTCTGAAAGTTTCAGAAAGGCCTCTTCATCTGCGAGGGTCTTTGGTTCTTTCTTTTGGGAGCTTTCTGGAGCCGTGGGTGAATTTTTCTTTAAGTGTCTGGCCAAGGTTTGTTGCTTTTGTGGCATCTAGAGGTTGTTTAGTTTCTCTGGTGTTGCCTTAACACAAGTTGAAGCACAGTCTGAGATGAGTATTGATCACCAGTCACCTCTATGTACTCCAGTGACTGGGCCTCGTAGAATCTCTGGGGTATCAGGCTCCACCTCCTGGCTGGTAAAGACATGGCCCTACTTATGGAGTCACTGAGGGGCTGGCAGCTGACGCTATGTTGTGGGTCAGTAAAGGCTGGAGGAGATGTCGTCAGGGTACACCACAGTTATTTCTCTAGGTAGTCTTACTTTGAAAAGTAAAAGCTATCTGACTGCTTCCCAAATCACAGGCTGTCAGGTGTTTAAGCTGCTCTTTCCAGCTGGCAAAAAATGGAGGCACCTCGATATCCATACTGAGATTCTGTGATCTAGTTCAAAATACAGAAAGGCTACTGTCCTGCTGTCACCCAGTGCCATGCCCCAATTGTAAGGCTACACTGTGCTAAATACAGCTATTTTGCTGGAAAAATGCTCCCCAGGATGTCACTGCCCCCCAGCCTGGGAATTAGCCCCTGCTGAGGCCTCCATTTGGGTAACTCTGATTCCCGGTTGGAGAAGATAGCATCCCACACAAGATCCCTTTACCATCCACCCTCCCCTCTGCCCCCTACAAAATAGCCAAATCAATGCTGGTTTGAAAAAAGAGGGTGGAGGGGCTGAGGTGCTTAGAATCCAGAGCTGGGCTCTCAAAATGTGACTATTCTGCCCACTGACCACGTCAGCAGTGTGACTGAGCTTTGCTGCCAGTTAAGCCCAATTGCCACTGCCAGCTAACAAAAAGAAAAAAAAAGTTAAAAACGGCAGTTACCTTCCGTTCACAAGAGCTGGTCTTTCAAAAAGGGCAGGAGTCAGTGAAAGAAAAGTTTCCCGTTCAATGGCATGTAGTGAAAATTGACAGCTCTGTGCCATGTCCTAGGGCTCACTGAGTGTCCAGAAGGCTATGTTTAATTATCAATCCAGGCCTTAGTTTTGAGAGGGAATTAAGGAGACATGTATCTAGGCCACCATCTTGGCTCAGTCACCAATATTATTTCTTAAATCAATTTATTTTCTGTCTATTTGTAACTTATTTCATTTTATTTCTGAATAATTGTTGTATGGATGTACCACAGTTTATTTCTTCATTCACCTATGGAAGGACATCTTGATTGCTTCCATATTTTGGCACTTGTAAATAAAGCTGCTCATAGCATTCATGTGCAGAAGAAGTTTTCAAATCTTCTGGTAACTACTTAGGCATGAGAGTGCTGTATGACATAGTACAACTATGTTTAGCTTTGTCATTAACTGCCAAACTATTTCCCAAAGGAACAGTATCATTTTACATTCTCGCCAGCAACAAATGAGCATTTCTGTTGATTCATGTTTTTGCCAGTATTTTGAATAGTCAGGGTTTTTTTTTTTAGCCATTCCAGTAAGTATATAGAAACATCTCACTGCTGTTTTAATGTGTAGTTGCTAATGATGTGATTATGAGCATGTTTTTGTATGCTTATTTGCTGTCTGTGTATCTTCAGTGATAATGATATCTGCTCAGAATTTTTGTCCATTTTTTAGTGGAGCTGTTTGATTTCCCATGGTTGCATTTTAGAAGTCCTTTTGTACATTTTGGACACAGATGTGTGTTCTGCAAACATTTTCTCAGTATGTGACCTGTCTTTTTGTTCTCTTAACAGACTTCCCTTTTATTTACTTCTTGCCCTCCGTGCACACAATCATGCCACATCTCCTGAATGTATTTGATCTTCATTCCAGCCACCAAAAGATGCCAAATCATGTCTTTTAGTCCAGTTTTAAATTTTGGGGAGACCAAATTTTGGCCAATTTTGTCAGGTGGCTAATTATGAATGGCTGGGTGGAGAGTGGCATTAAGGTAGCTGTGGCCTTATGGTATAAACAAGGCTGCCAGAGCCCACTCTTGTGCAGCATCCACTCCGGCCCAGTGATACACTCAGAATGGGTTGTCCTTGGCCTAGCCTGGTCATCCCCTTCTCACAGCACTCTCCATATGAACACCATGTGCTATAGGCCTCCTGACGGCACTGATATGCTGACCCTCTTTGTGTGCCTGCACACCTGCCCACTGGCTGTGGCTTACCTGTGCTCTGGAGGGTTGTTCCCATTTACTTGGTGACTGCAGGCCAGTGATGGTTCAAGCAATCTGTGATCTTCTCTGCCACCCAGTGGGGTGCAACCAAGCTTTCTCCATTGAGGTTTGAAATCTATCCTAGAGAGACGCTTCTCTTTCAAGTTTGTCTTTACTTGGATACTCTCCCTCAGCCCTAGTACAAAGTTCTCTTTATACTTTATCATTACTCTTTGATTATAGCTTAACACTTTTTTATATTAAACACCCCCTATTTAAATCATATGTGATTTCTGCCTCCTGACTGGACCTAGAATGATACAAGGTCCGAAAGTCATCTGTCTACTACCTTGAGCAAGACATCCTGGGCTTGGGATCTGTCAATTGCCAACATCATCAGAAGCAAACTCTATGTGCTAGTTCATGGCTGGTCACTTGGATGATGTCTCATCCTGACAACCAGTTCCAAATGCCTCACATTTTTGCTGAGGATCTGTTGCTTGTAATCCCACTTCTAATACTGATTTTTGATGCAAGAACAGAAACTCAATTTAAGCAAAAAATAAGTGGGACAATACTGTGGGGAATGGATGAGTCAGGGTTCAGTTGCTAGAAATAGAACCTATTATAGCTCCTTCAAGCAGAAAAGCATTCAGTGCTGGGATTGGAGTGCTCACAAAACCATTAGAAGGGCTGGAGGTGTAGGATTCAGACTGAACTTTCAGGAACAACTCCCAAAGCATGGCCACCAAACTGGCCCACCAGAAGATGTGTTGATGAAGAAGACAGGGCAATCACCTGGAACTGTGGGTGTTAAGAACATGTGACTTATTTTTTTAAATATCCTTGTTTTATTTTATTAAAAAATATTGTATTAGGCTTTAAGTGAAAGTTTACAATCCAAGTCAATTTGCCATATAAAACACTGCCTCCCACTGCACCTCTATGCAACTGTAGCTGTTCTCCCCACCCTGTGACAACAGAGACCTCCTTTCCACCCTGTACTCCCAGTACTCCTTCAACAACTCCTGTCCCCTCCTCCCAACCCTCCCATCTCACCTATGGACAAGAGCTGCTCTGATAGCCTCATGTGTATATTTAAACCAAGAAGCACATACTTCACCAGCATCACTCTGTGTCTCATAGTCCAGTCCAATCTTTGTCTGGAGAGTTGGCTCTGGTACTGGTTTCAGCTCTGGGCTAGCAATGAGTCTAGGGGCCATGCTCTCAGGGGATCCTCTGGTATATCAGACCACCAAGTCTAGTCTTTTAATAGTGTTCTAGATCTGTACCCCCATTTTTCTCCTGCTACATCAGGGACTCTACATCTTGTTCCTTGTCAATGCAGCCATTGGTGGTAGGGCACTATCTAGCTCTGGTCTCACACTTCTTCTGTCTCTTGGGCTCATATTTTCCTCATGTCTTTGATATCCTTCATTTTCTGCTCCAAGTGCTCTTGGACCAACTGATGCTCCTTAGATGGCAGCTTGCTAGTTTTTAAGACCCCATATGTCACTCGCCAAAATGGTCTGCAGAGCATATTCTTAAAAAAAGTCATGCCAATTAATCTCCCTGAAACCATGGTCCCCAGACTCCTGCCCTTGCTACTCTGACCTTTGAAATGTTGGGTTGTGTTTAGGAAACTTCTTAGCGTTTGGTATAATCCAGTAGTGCTGACCTCCCTTCTATTGCATGCTACCACTTCCTGCACATAATACAAATCCTATCTACTATCTAACCTATGAACACCTGTTCCCCTCCCTGGTAACCATCAAAGGTTATTTTCTTCTGTGCTTAAACCTTTTCATGGGTCCTTGTAATAGCGGTCTCATACAATATTTGTTCTTTAGAGACTGACTAATTTCACTCAGCATAATGTCTTCCAGTTGACTCCATGTTATGAGATGTTTCCCAAGATCGCTGTTGTTCTTTATCATTGCATAGTGTCCCATTGTGTGAATATTACCATAGTTGGTTTATTCATTCATCTGTTGATGTGCACCTAGTTTGATTCCATCTTTTTGCTATTGTGGACAGTGCTGCAATAAACACTGGTGGGCATTTATCTCTTTGTGTGACAGCCCTTGCTTCTCTAAGATATATTCCAAGATGAGTGATTGCTGGATCATAAGGTATTTCTATTTCTAGCTTTTTAAAGAAACCTCCAAATTGATTTTCAAAGTGCTTGTACCATCTTACATTCACACCAGCAGTGTAGAAGAGTTCCAGTCTCTCCACAACCTCCTCAACATTTACTGTTTTGTGCTTTTGGGATTATTTCCAGCCATTGGTGAGATGGTATCTCATTATAGTTTTGATTTGGATTTCTCTGATGGCTAATAAGCCTGAGCATTTCATTTTGTATCTTTTAGCTGCCTGGATGTCTTCTTTGGTGAAGTGCCTGTTCATATCCTTTGCCTATTTTTTTTAATTGGAATATTTGTCTTTTTATTGTTGAGATTTTGCAGTACCTTGTTGGTTATGGAGATTGGATGCCAATTTTTCTCCAGTCTGTAGGCAGTCTTCTTACTCTTTTGGTGAAGTCTTTGGATGAGTATAAGTACTTGATTTATAGGAGTTCGCATTTATCTATTTTTTCTTCTACTGTTTTGCATTGTTAGTAATAATTTGTGTTCTGTCTATAGCTGTTTTAGTCAGCTAGTGCTGCTCTAACAGAAATACCACAAAGTGGATGGCCTTAACAAAGGAAAGTTTATTCTTACACAGTCAGGTAGGCTACAAGTCCAAATTCAGGGTTTCTGCTCCAGGGGAAGGCTTTCCTTCTGTCAGCTCTGAAAGTCTTTGGCAGGGGAGCATCTTGGTGCAGGAACCTCAGCTATGAAAGACAAACTCTAGTCTCAGTGCTGCTCTCTTGATGGTGTGAGATTCCCAATTTTCTGCTTTCCCCTTTTCCTTTTATCTCTTGTAAGAGAAAAGGATAAAGGGTGGTACAAGCCACATTCCAGGGAAACTCCCTTTACAGTGAAGCAGTGAAGTGACGTTAGAAAGGGATTTGCAATCCCACCCTAATCCTCTCTACCATAATCCACTGTGTCAACCACAAGCAGGGATTAGAATATACAGCATCAGAAAATCACAAAATGTAAGGCAATCATAGAATACAGGGAATCCCGGCCCAACCAAATTACTACACATATTTTTGGGGGGACATAATTCAAACCATGACAGCAGCATTGTCCCTATTTTTTCTTACATGATCTTCATCATTTTAGATTTTATATCTAGGTCTTGGATCCATTTTGAGTCAGTGTTTAGTGCATAGTGTGAGATATGGGTCCTGTCTCATTTTTTCACAGATGGAGATCCAGTTTGGCCAACACCATTTGTTCAAGAGGCTGTCTTTGCTCCAGTTCACAGACTCTGGGCCTTTGTCAAATATCAGCTGCTCACTGGTGGATGATTTTATGTCTGGTTTCTCCATTCTGTTCCATTGGTCTATGTGCCCATCATTATACCAGTGCCAGACTATTTTGACTGCACTGGTAGTGTAATAGGTTCTAAAGTCAGGCATTGTAAAGCTTCTCACTTTCTTCTTCTTCTTTGGTAATGCTTTACTTATTCAGAGCATTTTCCCTTTCCATATGAAGTTTGTAATCTGTCTCTCCATCTCATTAAAAAATGACACTGGAATTTGTATTGAAGAACCTATTACTTTAGATGCAGCTCAGGGATCAGAAGCTACTGTCATCATGACTGTCTTTGGACACTCACAGTGCTGGTGATAGACATGAGGAGCCTCTTGTAGCAAAGCTCGCTGTCTTACAACCGCGTTTGCCTTGTCACACACTGGTAATAAACAGTTTGTAGAGCCTCAGCTCTGGAGAAGAATGAAGGACATCAAACACATAGAGAAAATATGAGCCCAAGAGACAGAAGGGGGCCAAATGACCGGGAGACTACATCAACATGAGACATGAAGAACTAAATGGTGCCCAGCCGCCACCAGTGACTGTCCTGGCAGGGAACACAATGTAGGGCCCCTGATGTAATGGGAGAAAAACAGATGTGCAGATATAGAACTCTATTAAAAGAGCAGATTTGATGGTCCAATATCTTAGAGGGTTCCCTGAGAGCATGGCCCTAGACTTGCTGCTAGCCCAGAGCTGAAACCAGTATCAAAGCTAACTCTCCAGACCAAGACACAGAGTGATGTTGGCCAAGTATGTGCTTCTTGGCTTAAATGTATACATAGGGCTGTTCGAACAGCTCCTATCTGGAGGTGAGATGTGAGGGTGAAGAGGAGGGGACAGGGATGGTTGAATGAATACTGGAAGTACAGGGTTCAAAAGGAATCTGTTGTCATGGGTGGGGAGAGCAGCTAGAGTTACACAGAGGTGTGTGCGGGGTGTTTTATATGGTGAATTGCCTTAGTAAACTTTCAGTTAAAGCATGATAAAATACTGAAAAAAAAAAAAAAAGCCTCTGCTCTGCCAATTACTGGTGGCCCTCAAGTTGGTTTCAACTCACAGTGACACCAGGTGATCAGAGTCAAACTGTGCTCTACAGGGTGCTCAGTATCAGATATGCTGAGGGACTAGATCACCAGACCTTTCTTCCAAGTCACCTCTGGATTGACTCAAACCTCTAAGCCTTTGGTTAGCTGATGAGTATTTCAAACTGTTCCCATCACCCAGGGACTCCTTGATCTACTTACATCTTGTAAATGGTGCCTGCATGGCAGATTCCTAGCTGGGCGTGAGAAATGCAATCTTGTTTTCCAGCCTGTGCAGGACAGGAAGGCAAACTGGAAGGGGGCAGGAATGGATGCTGGGTGTCAACCTTCCATATAAACACAGTGGGGAGAGTTCTGTGAGTGCAGCGCAACAGCTGCTCACGTGCTAGAGTACATGTAAGTGAAAAAAAAATGCAACCAGCACAGAGTGGGGCTCAATGAAACGGGAAACCTCCTACCCCTTGTTCAACTCCTCAGGAGTCCCTGGGTGGCACAAGTGATTAAGCGTGTGATAACTAGCTCAAACGCTGGTAGATCAAAACACCCAGAGGTACCTTGGCAGGCAGGCTTGGTGATTGGCTTCTGAAAGGGCACAGCCTTGAAAGCCCTGTGGAGCAGATCCCCTCTGTACACCTGGGGTCGCCGCGACTCGAATCCACTTGACAGCAGTTCCACTCCGTGGAACTTTTTCATTTCAGATATTCTGAAATTTTAAATTTGTAGTTGTAAGTATGTTTAACCCCCATTTTTTTTCAATTATTAACTTAAGAAGACATCTACTGACTTTCCATCACACTGCCTTTCCTCTCCCCTCACACCCTTTCTGGGTTTTGTTTGCTAAGGTATTATTGCAGTAGTCTGTTGGTACTATTTCCAATTTTCAACAATATGTTTAAACTGCAGTTCTTTTTCATCCACTTTGGGGTCCTGGTGGTGCAGTGGTTAAGCATTTGCTGCTTACCAAAATGCTGGCAGTTTAAATGCACCAGCCACTTCATGAAAACCGTATGGTGGAGGTTGGCTCTGTATTATAGGGTCACTGTGAATCGGAATGAACTCGCTGGCAGTGGGTTTGGGTTTTTTGGGGGGAGTCATCAACTTCAGACAGAATTTCTTGACCACTCCCTCACTCCAGCACTATGTGAAAAAAAGCAATAAGCCCTCCTGCCCCCTCTGCCACCTTCCTTCCCCACCTCCTTCTAATTTCTGCTAGCTTTCTTATTACACTTCCATTGTTGATATTTATGACATTTACATTCTGTTCCTGTAATTGAAATTAAACTTTCCATGCTTTAAGTTTAAGTTGACCCTGAGAATTGAAAAACAACCAGTTTTATGATCGTACAAAGAGTATTTACTGCAGAATCAAGTAATGAGATAGCCCCACTGAGGAGGGAGCTGAATGTCATTTGCTGACCCGTGCTGCCTGAAGTAGAACATGGACTGTTTCAAATGTCAGGGTCAAGTGGATTCTCTGTTTTCATACCCCTCTAATTACTCAAATCATGCCTCATATGTGTCTCCTTCACATTTGGTCCCTGAAATTGGTTTGCTAATTGCTTTTCTTTCTTCTTTCAGAGAGAGGGAACAGGTGTGCATTACATCACCAGCAATCTACTCACCATCCCTGAGTCCTTTGCAGATGCCAGGGGACATGGGAGCGGTCTGTCTGGTACTCCCTTTCTGTTGGTGAACTGCTGTTCCTCCTGTCCAGTCACGGGACTGGGGGTTGTGTCAGTTGCTGTGCTGTCCAGTGGGGCTGTGCCTGTGGTCCGGCAGTTCACACTACCCTGGTCACCTTGATGGTAACTCTTCCAAAGCAAGGAAAATTAAAGTTCTTCCATGGGATTTGGTCAGTGGATAGTGAGAAAGAATGACATGCACACCTTCAGCTTCAAGTGAGATTCGATTCAGGGACTCAGTGACAGTTAATTTCACATGTCAACTTGACTAGGCTATGGTTCCCAGTTTTTAGGCCAAACATTAGTCTAGCTGTTGTCACGGAGCAGTTAAATGTGATTAAATCAGTTGGTCTTGGGTAGCGCAGCTCACTGTCCATAAATGTAATCTAAGACAGTGCAACCAATTTGAAAAGGGGAGTTTTCCTGGGGCATGCTCTGCCTCCAGACTGCAAAGAGATATTTTAAGAGAACTCTCTGTCTCTCATACAGATACACATGAGAGAAGACAGATGCCATGTGAGGGTCATCTGTAAGCCAAAGAATGCCGAGGAACTGAGGAATGTCAAAGGAAACATGGCTGAGACCTGGATTTTGTCATTTAGCCTCCAAACCAAGCCTACTGCTGTCGAACCAATTCTGACTCCTAGTGATCCTACAGGACAGAGCTGAACTGCTCCGTGTGGTTTCCAAGGAGCACCTGGTAGATCTGAACGGCCAACTTTTTGGTTAGCAGTCGTAGCTCTTAACCACTATGCCACTAGGGTCTCCAACCAGAACTGTGAGAAAATCCCCTGTTTCTAAAGCCACCTGCTTATGGTGTTTGTGTTGTAGCAGCAGTACGTAGCTAAGACAGAGTCCAGTGATGTCACCAAGGCCATGGGATGACAATAATTTTCTCTGCCCTCCGTGTTGACTTCATCCCCTGTCTCTCCATAGTGGACTGGAAACAGCAACATGGACTCCTCATGTAGGGGAGTTTGGGGGTCACATGGCTTGAGAATCCTACGGGAAGGAAATCAGGGTAGTCTGTTACAAGAAGAAAGGTGAGCGAATTTTGGACACCAAAACCACAAATGTGGTTTATTTCAGCAATCCTGTTCTAACTTTCCAGAGCTCTGGTGGCCCTGTGATTAAGAGCTTAGCTGTCAAAAGGTCAACAGAACCCACCAACCACTCCTTGGAAACCTCACAGGGCCATTCTGCTCTGAGGTATAGGTTCACTCTGAATCAGAAACAACAGCAGCGGGTTTGGGTTTTTCAAATTTAATTTTCCAAGAACAAGTTCTTGCTTTATTTTCATAGCTGCCTCTTTTTATTTTATGAAGGTTGGAAACCCTAGTGGCATAGTGGGTTAAGTGCTACATCTGCTAACCAAAAGCTCAGTAGTTCAAATCTGCCAGGTGCTCCTTGAAAACTCTAGGGGGGCAGTTCTACCCTGACCTCTAGGGTCACTATGAATCGGACCCGACTCAATGGCAATGGGTTTTGACAGCATTAGAAGCTTTCTTCTCACAAACTTTCTTCTGTTCTTTGAATTAGCATTTCCTCTGTTTGAGACCAGGAAATCCTGGTGGTGTAGTGGTTCAGTGCTGCACCTGCTAACCAAAAGGTCAGCAGTTCAAATCTGCCAGGCACTCCTTGCAAACTTCATGGGACAGTTCTACTCTATCCTGTATGGTCGCTTTGAGTCATAACCGACTCGATGGTAGTGGGTTTGGTTCTTGTCACTCTGTTACCTGTAAAGCGGAGATGACAATAGCATAGCATTGTTAATGCATTACCACTGAGTCAAGTGCTACTCATAGTGACGCTCCGTGGCTGTAAGCAGATGGCCACATTTAAGTCCTGTGGAACAGCTGATGCATTTGATCTGCCTGTGTTTTGGTGTAGACCTGAGACACTGACGACTGCACCAGCAGACCCCTTCTATGGTGGTTAGATGACTTAGTAAGTGCGAAACGTTGAGAACAGTGCTGGATCCCCAGTAAGCACTCAGTAGCCACTTTGCTGTGTTTTTCTTTTATGGCCCTGGGTGACACAATGGTTTGTGCTGTACTAGTAATCTGAAGATTGGCAGTTCAAATCTACCCAGTGGTACTTTGGAAGACACACCTGGCAGTCTTCTCCTGTTAAGTTACAGTCAAGAAAACCCTACGGAGCCATTTTCCTTTATAACACCTGGGGTCATCCTGTGTTGAAAGCAACTCTGCAGCAACCTTTTTTCTTAAATATATGATTATTCTCTTCTTAGTCCTTTTCCTTTTGTTAGTTATCCTCAACTGTTTGTTTATATCTAGTGATCAATTCATTTGAATCAACAAAGGGCAGAGATGATTGACATTGCTGTGCATGTTGGGTGTTTCCTCTGCCCTAGAGTGTGAGATGTGGGGCTGGGAGGTACGCAAGGCAAGGCTGTGCTGTCTCTCCTCAGTCCACTCCTGCCGTCCACACCTGCCCTGGCCTCCAGTACAGTGTCCTCGAAAGCATGTTGTCAACTATGGTTTCCTCTATTCCTGTTTGTCTCTCATTGAAATCTACCCTCTGTCTGTCTCCTGTAAAACCCATTGCCATTGAGTCGATTCTGATCCCTGGCGACCCTATAGGACAGAGTCGAACTGCCTCATTTGATTTCCAAGGAGTGGCTGATGGACTCAACCTGTCAACATTTTGGCTAGCAGCCAAGCTCTTCCCCACTGTGCCAATAACAGTTTGTACAGACATCACCCACTGGGGCCTGCAAGTATTCATAGTGGATACTAGGCCCTACACTGGAAAGAAAATAGGTGCCCTAACTTGGACATTTCCATTTTCTGGGCCTCCTCTCTGTTCCCAGAGCCAGTCCCATACTGTATCATTCCACCCAGACCTCGTGATTCTTTGGGGGGCAGAGGATGGCTTCTTAAGAACCCAGGGCCTTCAAACACCGAGTGACTACACGGTATCTGGTTGGCGGAAGAGAGTCAGAGGGATGAGTGACCGGGGCAGACTTCATCAGAGAAGGCCCAGGGTGTGGCTGCGGGAATGGTGGTCAGCAGGGGTAGGGAGAGGTGGCACTGCCTTCAGTCACTCTTGCCAACAGAAGCAAGAATAGTGCCAATCTTTCAAGACGCTCCTGACATGCCAGGCCATGTGATAAGCTTTGCACACAAGCTGTCCAAAGGAGTCCAGGTCCAGAATGTTTGGACACACAGCTAAGGAAAGACAAGTAGGTTTGCACCCAGCTCTAGGCAGGGTCCTGGCTTTTACTCTGAGATATAGGACTCTCATCCACACGAAAGCTGGAATTTGGCTCCTGGTGGGTGGAATAAGGTTTGGAGTTCCCACCAGGGCCATTGGGGGTCAACTGGCCATACTTCAGATGTAGCACCTGAGTCACAGACTTAGGCCAGAGAAACAGCGAGCTCTGGCATCGTCTGGTAGAGATGGGTGGCTCTGTAGAGACATAAGGTCACATGGCTAATTTCTGGCCAGTGGGCTATGAGCAGAAGTAAAATCAGCAATTTAAAGAATTGTCCTTAACAACAAGGAACATGACCACCTTTGTCTCTTTTCCCATTCTGCTTTCTGGAATGCAGATACGATGGCTAGTGCTCAAGCTATCACAGATCATGAATGGAAGCCGCCTATCGCAGATTGCAGAGCAGAAAGATAAGTGAGCTACAAAGGAGGACTAAGTTGGAAAAACAGTCAGGTGCTTTCTGTGATCCTTGGGACAGCAAATATCCACCAAAAAAAAAAAATTGATTATATGTGACTTTCTACAATCGCTGAACATCAAAGGGAAAGCTGAGAAATCAGACTGAGTGACAGGGAAGGGGAAGTGGGTCCAGAAGTACCTGGGATTGGCCAGACCTGACCCAGTGGCAATCGTCACCCCCAGTAGGATGGGGGCAGCCAGCATGTTGAGCAGATTGGTAGAAGAGACTTCATTTGTAGAAGAGACTTGGTGGTGGAGAGCCTAATCAGGCTGCCAGAATCAGTGAAATCAGCATTTTGATGGTCAACAGCTAAGTGGCCTGTATCTAACCTGCCACGTGCAGATCTAAAACTTTCCCCAGGGATAAACCTCTCTCCCATTTCCCAGCACTTTCACCTCCCTTCTCTGAACTGCACCAGGCTCCACAGACTGAAGCACTACCTCGGTGACCCGTGGGAATACTTACATGCACCCTGAATCATTCTCCTAGATATGGAGAAGGAACCACTTAACAAATGGGGAATGAAAGGTCTGTCGGCTCCCCTAAGCCAGGGACTCAGAGCAGAAACTAGTCCTTTGCACAGGAATAAAGGGTTCACAGACTTTGAATGCCTTTCAGTGCTGCATCCAGCCTCCAGTGCCCATCGTCCTGCAGCAAGTGCTATCTACCTACTCGCATTAAGGAACAAGCCTTCCTCACATGCACTGATGGACAACTGTCAGCCTACCTTTCTCAGCACATGTAGCTAGACACCAATTACTCCTGCCCACCTAAGACTGTAGGGGAGAGCCTGCACCCCATCCTTGGTACCTGAATACCTGGGCACCTGAGCTGAATACATACAAGAAAAGTAAACAGATGCCTGGGCTCACATGCCTACTAACAGCTCTGACCACATGGGAACAGGATATTAGAACCTCCAAGATACCAATAATAAAAGTAGCTCACATGACCAGTCTATTGGGGCATTTTAAAACACAACAAAAAGAAGTTAGAGCACAGTAAGCAAACATAAGTGAATACAACTTACGGATGGTTTGGAGACAACAGTCAATATGAAATCACTTAAAGAGGCAGACCACTGTGGCTTCAAACAACTTCCCAAAGATTCAAGACATTTTTCAGATGAAGAGAACCCCCTAGGATGATCCAAGTTAGAATACAAAACATTGATATTTAGAATTCTTCAAGAGATCAGACAAAACACAGCAGAGCATAATACCAAACTGAACATAAGAGAGACAGTAATCAGAAATTCAGCTTATTAGTAATAAAATTACAAAGTTAGACAACTCAACAGAAAGTCAAAGGAGCAGAATTGAGGCAAGGAAACTCAGAATTAGTGAGAATGGAGATAAAAGAATTGACATAAAGATATTGGAGGAATTTTTTGATACAAGAATTTTTTAGAAATGAAGAAAACTAAAACATTTATGTGGGAATCTATCAAGAGGGATAATTTACAAATGATTGGAATACCAGAACAGAGAGGGATAACGGAAAATACAGACAGAATTGTTGAAGATTTGTTGACAGAAAACTTTCCTTGATATCATGAAAGATGAGGACATAGAAAAGGATGGAATACTCCCAAGCTCATTCTATGAAGCCAGTATAACCCTGACATGAAAACTAGGTAAAGACACCACAACAAAGGAAAATCATAGACCAGTATCTCTCATAAACTCGCATGTAAAAATCTTCAACAAAATTCTACCAATAGAATTCAGTGACATATCAAAAAGATAATTCACCATGACCAAGTGGGATTCACAACAGGTATGCAAATATGGTTCAACATTAGAAAGGCAATCAAGATAATCAACCACATAAATAAAACAAAAGACAAGAACCACTTGATTTTACCAACTGATGCAGAAAAAACATTTGAAATCTTCAACACCCATTCATGTTAAAATTTCAGAAAAACAGAAATAGAAGGGAAATTCCTCAGCATAATACAGGGCACTTAGACAAAGCCAGCAACCAACAGCCAACAGCCAACATCATCCTAAATGGAGAGAGTCTGAAAGCATTCACCTTGAGAATGGGAACGGGGCAAGATGACCTTTTGTCACCACTTTTCTTCAACATTGTGCTGGACGTTCTAGTCAAAGTAATCAGGCTAGAAAAAGAAAGATTATCCACACTGGCAAGGAAGAAGTAAAATTATATTTGCAGATGATATGATCTTATATACAGAAAACCCTTAAAAATCCACAGAAAGCTTCCTGGAACTAATAGAAGCATTTGGCTAACTATCAGGATACATGCTAAATATAAAAATCAGTCAGATTCCTCTACACCAACAAAGAGCGTCAAGAGGAAATCACTGAATGAGTACAATTTAGAGTAGCCCCCAAGAAGATAAATACTTAGGAATAAATCTAACCACAGATATAAAAGACCTATGCAAAGAAAACTACAAGCCACTACTGCAAGAAAACAAGAGAGACATACATAAGTGGAGAGAACTACCTGGCTCATGGATAGGAAGACTCAACATGTTGAAAATGTCCATTGTACCCAAAGTGATCTATAGATATAACGCAATCCTAATCCAAATTCCAATGTCGTGTTTTAATGAGATGGAGAAACAAATTACCAACTTCACATGGAAAGGGAAGAAGCCCTGGATAAGTAAAGGATTACTGAAGAAGAAGAACAAAGTGGGAGGCCTCACCCAACCTGACTTTAGAAGCTATTACACCTCCATGGTAGTCAAAACAGCCTGGTACTGGTACAAAAAGAGATACATGGCCAATGAAACAGAACTGAGAAACCAGAGATAAAATCATTCACCTAGGAGCTGCTGATATCTGACAAAATCCCGAAGTCTATAAAGTGGGGAAAAGACAGTCTCTTTAACAACTGGTCTTAGCATAACCGGATGTCCATATGAAGAAAATGAAAAAAAGATCCATATCTGTCACCATGCACAAAAAATAACTCAAAATAAATCAAAGATCATTTTGACTCAGAAATCTAAAATGGTAAAGATCATGGAAGAAAACATAGGGGCAATGCTGGGAGCCCTAATACACAGCATAAATAGAATACAAAACATTACTAACAATGCACAAATGCCAGAAGAGAAACTAGATAATTGGGAACTCCTAAACATCAAACACTCATTCTCATGCAAAGACTTCACCAAAAGAGTGAAAAGAAAACCTACACTGCGAAAAACAATTTGGCTATGACAAATCTGATAAGCATCTAATCTCTAAAATCGACAAGATATTGCAGAACTTCAACAACAAAAAGGTAAATAATCCAACTGAAAAATGGACAAAGGATATGAGCAGGCACTTCACCAGAGAAGATGTTCAGGAGGCTAACAGATGCATGAGAAAATGCTCACTATCATTAGCCATTAGAGAAATGCAAATGAAAATTACAATGAGATACCATGTCAACCCAAAAGGCTGGTGTTAATCTGAAAAACACAAAATAATAGATGTTGGAGAAGATGCGGAGAGACTGTGACACCTAGGCACTGCTGGTGGGATTGTAAAATGGTACAACCACCCTGGAAATTGTGGTATATTCACACAATGGAGTATTGTACAATGATGAAGAACAACGATGAGCTAGAGAAACATCTCATAGCACTGAATAATCTGGAAGAGCTATGCTGAGTGAAATTAGTAAATTGCAAAAGGACAAATATGGCATGAGACTACTAGTATAAGGACTCAAGAACAGGTTTAAAGACAGAAGGAAACTTTCCTTGATGGTTAGGAGTTGGTGGGAGATCAGAGTGAGACAAGTATTCGTGAGTTAAATAAGAAAACCAAACCAAACCTACTGCTGCTGAGTTGATTCCGGCTTATAGCAACCCTACAGGCAGAGTAGAATTGCCCCCCCACAGAGTTCCTAAGGAGTGTCTGGCAGACTTGAACTGCTGACCGTATGGTTAGCTGTAGTACTTAACTGCTGTGACACCAGGGTTTCCAATTAGATAACAGAGACAAATTATTTTAGGTGAAGGGAGAGAAAACCCACAGCAGAGGAGAAGTCAGCACAAATGAACTAAACCCAAAGCTTATAAGTATTCAAAATGAAACCAAACAAATCAAGGGACAGAATAGAAGAGTCGGAGGTTTGGGGACCATGGTTTCAGGGGATGTCTAGGTCAGTTGGCACAACAAAGTTCATTAAGAAAATGTTCTGCATTCCATTTATAAACGGTGTCTGGGATCTTAAAAGCTGTCAAGTGGTCGTCTAAGAAGCACCAATTAGCTGGAGCAAAGGAGAAAGCAGAGCAAGCACCAAAGACACAAGGATACTGTGAGCCCCAAAGACAGGAAGGGCCACACAAAGCGGCCACCACCACTGACCGCCCTGACAGGGAACACAGTGTAAAGTCCCCAATGCAGTGGGAGTGAAATGGGTGTGCAGAATGGAACTCTAGTAAGAAGAGCAGTTTTGATTATCTGACAGACTGGAGGGTCTTCAGAAGGCATGAATTCTCTGTCAGCTCAGCAGTGAAATCATTCCGGAAGCCAGCTGTGCAGACAAAGGTGGAACGAGTCTATGACACATACGATGATACTGGTGAAGAGCGTGCTACTTGGCACGGATGAATCAGGAGACTAACTGAGTGGCTCCTGCCTGGAAGCAAGATGAGAAGACAGAAGGGACAGGAGCTGGTTAAATCAACAGCGGAAACACGAGGTAGAGGGCAGGAGTGTGCTGTCACAGCTGGGAAGATCAGCCAGGGGGACATGGCAAAGTGTGTGTAGGTTTTTGTATGAGAAACTGACTCAAGTTTTAAATTTTCACTGAAAACACAATGGAAAAAATTTTTTAAATTAATATATTTATTTATTGTGATTGAGTGATAATGTATAACCCGGGTTAAATTAGCATGCCCGCCTGTGTGCAGCTCCTACTGCACTCCTTGCTTCATGACAGCACACTCCTCCTTTCTGTTCTATACAAGTCATATCCTCTTTTTTTCTCATATTTTGCATTGCTTTCGTTGTTTATTTTTTTAATTGTGTACATATATATATTTAATTTTTTTATTTAACATGACTGAGTGAAAATGTACATTCCTGTATAAATTTACATGCCACCTATGTGCAGCTTCCACTGCTCTCCCTGTCCAGTGACAGCACACTATTCCTCTCTGCTCCATACATGTCTCATCCTCCCAACAGCCTCCCTTCCCCTCCTCTTCACCTACTCACCTTCTTCCAGCCAGAGGTCAGCAGGATGATATCCTATAGATGTACAGAACCATAAAGTGCATCCAATATATGGTCACTCTGCATTGCCAAGTCCAATCCATCCTGTCCAAAGAGTGGACCTTCGTTATAATTTATAGGTAAGGGCAGAACCAGGGCCGGGGGCCATGCTCTCAGGGGAGCCCCGAAACTGCTGGACCATGAATTGAGGTCTTTTAGTGGAGATCTCAGGATGCACTCCTTTTTATTCTTGTGTTGCCAGTGAGACTCCTCTCTGTGAGCTCCATCGTGGCTGTCACTGGTGGTGGCCGGGCACCATCCGGTTCTTCCGGTCCCAAGTTGATGTAGGCACCCACTCTTGTGGGTCTCTCTGTCTTCTCGGTTGTCTTTACCACGTGTCATTTTGGTCCTTGGTGAGCATCCGTTCCTGCTGAGTTGGGACTATTTGCTGTGTCCTAGGATGGCAGCTTGGCAGCTTTTAAGACCCCAGATGCTACTCACCAATGTGGAGTGCAGAGAGCTCTCTTAGCAAAATGCTAGTTGTGCCAACTGGCCTCGATTTCACCTAAAAGCATGGTCCCCTGCCCCCTGCCCCAGCTACTGTATCTTTGCAATATTGGGTTAAGATGGAAGGAGTACTCAAGTTATGCTGAAGTCCACTTAATGTTGTTCTTGTTTCTAATGTGTGCTATCACCACTTTCTCCCAACCAGATTTCTAGCAGCTGTCTAAACTAAACCCTCCCCTGCTCACCTTCCCTCCCTCCTCTCCTTTGCAGCTGTCAAAGAGTCTTTTCTTCTATACACAAGTCTGTTTTTGAGATCTTATCGTAGAGGTCTCATACAATATTTGTCCTTTTGTCGCTGACTACTTTCACTCAACATAATGCCTTCCAGTCAAGTCAGATCCTCTTAACAATCTCCTGTTCCCTCTTCTCCACCCACTGCACTACCCTCTAGTAAGGGAACAGTAGGACAACATCCTATAGATGCATAGAACCATAAAGTACACATACGACATGGTCACTTTGTGCCACCGAGTCCCATCCTTCCTGTCCAAGGAGTTGACCTCAGTAAATGATTGATGGTCAAAGGCAGCATCAGGTCTGGTGGCCATGCTTCTAGCAGAACTCCCAGGCGCTCAGACTATCGGTTGCGGTCCTTTAGTGGGGTTCTCAGGGTGCACCTCTTCTTATTCTCATATTGCCACTGGAACTCAACTTTGTGAGCCCCATCATGGTTGTCATTGGAAGTGGCCAGGTAGTATCTGGTTCTTCTGGTCACATGTTGATGTAATCATGCACTCATGTCTTTCTGTCTTCTGGGTTCTCTTTCTCACATGTTATGAAAACAATTTTTTTAAAGAAGAAATTGTTCCGTATTGCACTTGAATGAGTGGTGTCTGGGGTCTTTAAAGCTATCATGAGGCCATCGAAGATGCCTCAATTGGTCCCAACACTCCTGGAGCAAAGGAGAATGAAGATCACTGAAGACATAAGGAGAAAATGAGCCCAAGAGACAGAAAGGGCCACACAAAGCAGAGAGTACAGCAGCATGAGGCCAGAAAACTAGATGGTGCCACCTACCTCACCAGGAACACAACAAAGAGTCCCTGACATAGTGGGAGAAAAGCAGGGTACCAAACCTGAACTCTACAAAGAAGACCAGACTTGAGGGTCTGGTAGACTAGACAGTCCCCAGAAGACATGACCCGCAGACTTCTGTTAGCCCCCAACTGAAACCATTCCTGAGGCTAACTCTTTAGACAAAGATTGGACTGGACTATAAGACATAAATTGATACTGGCTTAAGAAGATACAGGAGAAAACTGAGGAGGTCCTGTCCAGAGGCAAGAAGAGAAGACGGAAGGAGACAGGAGCTGATTGAATGGGCACAGGAAATACAAGGTGGAGAGAAGTGTGCTGTCACAGTGTGCGGAGAGCAACTATGGTTACATAACAAAGTGTGTCTAAGTCTTTTATATGACAGACCGATTTGAATTGTAAACTTTTATTTAAAGCAATATATATACATATAAAAAAAGGAGTGACCTAGGCTCTTTATGTTGCCATATCGGCTTTGGATGCAACACTTACTTGAGGGAAAGGAAGATACACTTCGATTTAATTTAAACCCCCTCTTGCTGGTTTTTTGTGGTCACTTGTCAAACTTACTTTTTTGTAGCCAAAATGTTTTGCCTTTGGCAAATCTCCTAACCTCCGCACACATTGGTTCTCATATCTCATATCTGTACAGTAAAGATAATTGTACCCACTTCACAGAGTATATGTAAAGCTTAAATGTAGTAGTGTGACCTATTGAGAAATTTAGCTAGTATTTTGTATGTCTTTATTTTGGCTGCTGTAGACTGTTAAGCCACGGAAGGTAAGATTCTCTGAGTAGGCACCTAGACAGGTAGCTAAGCAGGTGGTGTGTTGCTCTGGGACTTAGGCCTTGTATCAGTTTCCTACTGTAGCAATACCACATAACAGGCTACCACTACATTCTTCCAAAAACCAAGCCGGTGGCCATGGATACCAACTCATAGCGACCCTATAGGACAGGATAGAAGTGTGCCATAGGGTTTCCAAGAAGCAGCTGGTAAATTTGAGCTGCTGACCTTTTGGTTACCAGCTGAGCTCTTGACTACCAAGCTGCCACGGGTCCTCAGCGTTCTTAGTGGTGTCTAGGAATCAGGTCACACATCTGCAGGTCAGCTCTGGTCTGGCTCGTGTGGCCTGACCTCAGCTAAGTTTTGCTGCGCATCATGTGTTTGGTTCAGGTCTGTGATAGATCAAACCGTGTTTCCCCTAAAATATGTGATGAAATCCTAGCCCCTGTATGCAGTTTGAAGTCACCGGCCACTGCCTGGAAACCCTGTGGGGCATTCTACTGTTTCTTGCAGGATTGCTATGAGGTAGAATGATCTTGACGCATTTTGGTCTGGGCTACCTGTAAATATGAGTCAGATTGCAAATAGGGGTTTTCTGTTGTTACAAGATCATACCACAGTAGGGTGAGTCTTAAACCTGATCACTTCAGAGTTATAAAAAGACCAGAACAGACACAGAAACAGTCCCGGGGGGAAGACAGATGCCGAGGAACAGTAAGAATGTCACGTAATGACAAAGATTGCTGGCAGACACCTTAAATCAGGAGACAGGCTCACAGAAGGATCCGCCCGCTGACACACTACTTTGGACTTTTAGCCTCCAGCACTGTCCTCTAAATCTACTCACGTGTATTTCTCTTACGACAGTGCTACGTAACTGAGAAATTCTGTCTCACGTGCGTTTTTCACCCCTTAGCCTGGCAACGGTGCAAATGCAAACGAAAAGTCAATCACTCAAGGGCACTTAAGGCTTGGGTTTTGTCTACTCACATCCCATTGGCTGAGGCAAGTCACATGGCTAAGCCCTAACTTCAAAGGTGGGGAAAAAGGCTTCACCTACCGCGAGGCTGGGGAGTGGATGTGTGTAACTGCAGGCTGAGAGCTGCGGTGTCTGGACCCGCAAGCCTTATGGCTGCTGGGGGAGGAAGCAATGCGAGGAGCCCTTTTGGGGGTGGGGGACGGGGAGGAAATGACCTAAGTTTAATAGTAGTTTCAGGGCAGCCAAGAGTTACAGGGTGACCCAGACCTAATCACTCAGGAACCGGAGGCTTTCCGAGTAGGACATCAGCAGGCATCTACCTTGGACCACCGAAGCCTGGGATTCTGGATGCATCCTCATCAAGGTTTCATCTCCTTCTGGGTCTGCATAAGTGGGTTTGCCCACAGCGTACAGAAATCTGATCAGCTGAGCCTGGACTCTCTGCTAGAACGGGAAGGCAGGGATGAGTTGGATTTTAAAGAAGAGAGTTGTGAAATTAAGAAATGCCCTGTCATTTGTACCAAGGATTGGTTGGAGCAACTAGTATCTGCCCTTCATTTTAAGCACCTGGCACATAGTAGGCCACCCGGTATGGTACAGTCTTTCCTTTACTACCTGAAGGCTGGGGGGCCAGGTGGGCAGTCTTTCCTTTACTACACTGAAGTCAGTGTGGGCAGGTGGGAGAGGGGAGAGCCATCACAGATACTCCTCCAGGCCAAGCTGTTTCTTGGCTTTTTGGGGTCCTGGTGTCCCCAGTGCCTACAACTTGCTGCTTGAGTGGATCCTTTTAGAGGACCCATGAGGCTGTGGGGTTTCAGAGAGGCCCCCAAAAGATGTGGAGAAGAAATACCTTTGGCCGTGTGCCACTTCTCAGTGAGGACAAGGTGTAGAAAGCCTCCTGTTCTTTTCTCGGACCCCCTAGAAAGTCAGTCTGACCCAGAAAGATGGCGAGAGGACACAGCCAGCGAAAAAAACCACGCCGTCCTTCATTTTCCACAGTGCAAGGGTAACAGCACCACAAGGTTACACCAAAGCAAAAAGGAACACTGTATTCCGCATACATTCGAACAGACAGGCACGCTGCCAGAGCTGTGTCTGTCCGAATTCAAGGACGTGTTCGCAAATGGGTAAAATATTGAAAGCTTCACCTTTTCGCAGACTGGCTAAAATTTCTCTTACGTTCTGAATTGCCTGTCTTGATCTCTGGTACAGTCAGGAGGGTCTTCTCTGGTCCAACCTATCTTACTATTCAAAAGGAGAAGATAGGGTAGAAAAAAATTGGTCTTTTGTGTTCCGCTTGTGATTTGTTTATGTGAAAGTTTCCCTGAAAGGTGTTTTCCAAGATTGTCCTTGCTTTTGTCTTTAAAGCTCCTGGCCCAGGTGACGTGTCCTTCTGAGTTCAGCTCCAGTTGGGTCACATTCATACTTAGGGACAGGGAAGTGTGGCTGCAATGTTATCTCCTGCATCATCACTTTGCCTCAGAGGACACACCAGTGTGAACCTAGGTCCTACTTCTGCTCGTTCTGATCCCTGAGCCCTGGGCTCCCGGCCTCCTGGGTGCCTCCTACTTCAGGAGGCCTTTCCTGCCTTGGTGTTGTGCAGGGCCTGCAGCTGTTTCCCTTACTGGCCTCTGAACCAAGCACTGGGACTGAAGTCTTAGACAAAGGAGAAGCAGCTTCCAAGACTGGGTCTTCCTTCCTTGGGGTAGCAAAGCCCTGGGCACCAACAACACCAAGAGCTCCTGACCTTCCTTCCTGTTCTCGTCACCAGCCTCACAGCCAACTGCCCACTGTGGAGTAGGTACTCCCAACCTCTGGGTCTGGTAGGACAGTGGGGTAGCTGAGAGCAGGGCTCAGGGGAGACTTGCTGGGGTCTGCTTGGGTGTCACTGCTGGATCCCAAACCAGCATAAGCCCAAAATTATAACCCCTCCACAACCCAAATCCCTCCACAGCTCTAAATCCTCTCTAAGCCTCATCTCGCTTCCAGTCCTAACCATCGTGCTAACCGCTACCTCAGCCCAGTCTTAATTCTCATGCTTACCTCACTTGCATCGCAGCCTCAGCATTCACCAATCCTCATCTTCATCCACCTCCAACTCAAACGTTGTCCTAACCCCAATCCCAACCTGCACCCAGCCCTATTACCCTCATCCCAATCCCAGCCCCTAGCCCCCAGCCCCAGACATATCCTGATCACCACCTGTGTCCACCTCCAACCTTTTTCTGCACCTGAATCCATCTCTCTTATTTCAATTTCACCCCCAAGCTCAACCTTCATCCCTTCCCACATCCCAGCCTAATCCTTACCCTTACCCCAGCCCAGCCCACCCCACCCCTGCCCAGCTTCCCCTCCCCTGGTCCCAGCCCCACTTCATTCATTTGTCTTCATTCATTGGCAGGCAAGAAGCTGGATGCTGCCCAACAGACCAGAGGGGATGAGTCCTCAGCTCATAGCATTCAAAGCCAGATAAAGAAATGCAGTGGATTATATGGCCTCCAGAGTTAAGTGGTTGGCCTATGTTGGGGCTTTCCACTCTTTTGAAGATCATACATTTTTAGAATCACCCTTTTGGACTCCAAATTTCCCAAGTTTCTCATCTATAGGCTGATTGCACTATCACCCATTTCTCTCCTTGCTAGGCCTGAAAGGGAAGCCGAGGAGGAGCCTGGAGTCAGGAAACAGAAACTGAATCCTGAACCAGACATAGCTGCTCCCAGTGAAATTGCCTTTGTCCTCTCTTGGTTGGCCTCTGCTGGATCTGGGCCTTGGGTCCACCTGTCGTCACCCGATATCTTAGGGCTTTTAGTCACATGTAGTGTTTTTTCAAAAGGTGCCTTAGGTGAAAATTTACAGCTCATGTTAGTTTCTCACACGAAAACTTAAACCCAGATTGTTAAGTGACCCCAGTTGCTCTTCCTCTAAGGTGCCCACACTTTCCTCCTTTGCACCCTGGATTTCCATGTTCCCATTCAACCAGCTCCTGTCCCTTTCTGCCTTCTCACCTTGCCTCTGGACAGGAGCTACCCATCTAGTCTCTGGTATCCACTTGAACTAAGAAGTATACACTTCACTGCTATCACTTGATGTCTTACAGTCCCGTCTATTTGCCTGAAGAGTTGGCTTCAGAAATGGTTTTAGCTTTGGGTTAACAGAGAGTCTGGGGCCCGTGGCTTCTGGGGTTTCCCAGTCTCAGTCAGACCATTAAGTCTGGTTGTTTTACTAGAATCTCAGTTTTGCACCTCACTTTTCTCCTTCTCTGCTGAGGGACTGTCTGTCATGGCCCCTGTCAGGGCTGTCATTGGTGGTAACTGGGCACTTTCTAGTTCTTCCTGTCTCAGGCTGATACAGTCTCAGGTCTAGGTGGCCTCTTTTGTCTGATGGGCTAACACCTTCCTTGTGTCTGTGGTGGTTTGCATTCTCCTCTGCTCTAGGTGCGTTGGAACCAATTATGCATCTCAGAAGCCACTCACCAAAGTGGGATGCAGAAGGTATTTCTAATGAATTTTGCTATGCCAGTTGAAGTAGATGTCCCCTGAAATCATACCTGCTGGACTCCTGTTCCTGCTACCCTGTCCCTCAAAGTATTAGGTTGTGTTCAGGAAACTTCCGTGCTTTTGGTTTGCTCTGGTTGTGTTAACTTCCCCTGTGTTGCGTGCTGTCCTTCCTTTCAGCTAAGCTAATTCTTATCTACTATCGATGCTTTATGAGAACATGCTGAAGGGCCTAAAAACACTTCTGCACTACCAATTTCGGCTTCTAGACCTGTTACTAGACTTAATTCCAAGCAAGCCCCAAAAGGTGAGATGTGTGCAGATGCCAAGTGGACAAGAGGTGAACTGTGGTCATCAGTATTATGTCAACTTGGCTACTCCGTGTTTGGCTGCTGTATCAAGTGGCAGGGTGGGGCCTGTGGCCTCAGCTCACTTCTCTTTGCCTTCCACCACCTACTGCCAGTCTGCTCACGTAGCCAGCAGCTCCTACTCTCTTCTGGTGTCTGGTTCCTGGAGTTGAACTAGCAACTGTTGGATTCATCAACCTTTACAGCCGACCCTTGAGAGTCCTGTTCCCTGACCTGCCGATCCTGGATTTGCCAGCCGTCTCACTGCCAGCTTGGGATCCGCTGACCTATGCAACCTGTGATCTAGAACTCTGGTCTCTGACCTGCTGACCTTGGGTTCACCAGCTCCTGTGGCCATGTGAGGCTTGTGCCAGGACTTGGGACATTCAGCTTCTGCAATTGCATGAGCTGTTTCCTATATATGTATGTATCTTTCCTTGTACATACACGTGTTACTGGTTTTGCTTCCCTAGAAAACCCAGCCTAAGACAATTTGGTACCAGGATTTGGGTTATCTAGTTACTGAATTCCCCTCTGCCTCCCTTCCTACCCTCATACACTCATCAAAGAATGTTTTCTTTTGTATTTAAACCTTTTCTTGAGTACTTATAAAAGTGTTCTTATATAATTTTGTGACTATTTTCACTCAGCATCATGCCCTCCAGATTCATCTTTACTATGTTTTCTGGGTTCATCATTGTTCTTTATTGTTGCGTAGTATTTCACTGCATGATTATATCATAATTCATTCATCCATTCACCTGTTAATGGGCACCTAGTTTGTTTCTTTTTGCTATTGTGAACAGTGCTGCAAAGAACACGGGTGAGCATGTAGCTACTCATATGAGGCTCTTATTTCTTCAGGATGTGTTCCAAAGAGTGTGATTGCTGGATCCTATGTTATTTCTATTTCTAGCATTTTAAGGAAGCGCCAAATTGATTTTCAAAGTAGTTGTACCATTTTACATTTCCAGCAGCAATGTGTAAATATTTCAGTCTCTCTGTAACCTTTCCAACATTCACTATTTTATGTATTTCTTTTTGTATGTTTATTATTTTAGCCTTGATGGGGTAAAATAGTTGTTTTGATCTGCATTTCTCGAAAGGCTCATGACTATGAGCATTTCCTCATGTATCTGCCAGCCAAATGAATGTCTTCTTTGGTGAAGTGCTTGTTTATTGTTTTTCCCTATGTTTTAATTGGGTTATTTGTCTTTTTGTGGTTGAAGTTTTGCAGTATCTTACAGATTTTAGAGGTTAGACACTGACTGAATATGCTGTAGCCATAAACTTTTTAGCAGTCTGTAGGCTGTCTTTTTACTTAGGTGGTGAAGTCTTTGGATGAGCATGGAAACACTGATGGTGCAGTGGTTACGTACAACAGTCACTAACCAAAAGGTCAGCAGTTAGAAACCACGAGGTGCTCCTTGGAAACTCTCTGGGGCAGCTCTACTCCACTCTGAGTTGGAAATCAACTCAACAGCAATGGATTTGGTTTGGTTTGGTTTGGTTTTGGATGAGCGTAAGCATTTGATTTTTAGAGCTCCAGCTATCGAATTTCTCTTCTGGTGTTTCTGTATTGTTACTTATGCTTTGTATTCTGTTTATGCCATGAATTACAGCTCCTAGCATTGTCTCTATTTTTTTCTTCTATGATCTTTATAGTTTTTATATTTAGATCTTTGATTCATTTTGAGTTAGTTTTTGTGCATGGTACTAGGTATCGTTCTTGTTTCCTTTTTTTGTAAACGGATATCCAATTATGTCAGCGGTATTTGTTGAAGAGACTGATCTAATGCAGTTTTTACCCTCTCACTCCCTCTCGCATAGGCAGGAAACATGATACACCCTGGGTCACCCCAGCCTCACCCTGGTGCAGCCCATACCATTTCTAGGAGTGGGTGTTTTTAACCCTGTTTTGAAAGTGCCTGAGGCTTGGAGATGCAAGGATGAACCTCATGAATTTGCAGTCTGGAACAATGCTGTCCACGTAAATGGTCATTGCCCAGAGGAGGGGGTGCTTTGGGGAGCACTGACTCTCTGCCCTCCAACACCGCCACAGTCTTCCCAATCACCCCTCTACCACCGGGGGTGTTCACACTCCCTAGGTCATCTAGCTCAGGCCCAAGCTGTAGGGCACATACTCTTTAACACCAGGCTTTCAAACTGGGACAAGAGTCTCTTTCTTGTGCCAACCCAGAGCTTCCTCTTCCTAGAGCAGTTTTCAGGAGCCAAGGCTGGTCTTTGGGGTGGAGTAAGTTGAGTCAATATGTTGGGGTCCAGGTGACTTACCCCTTTGGTGTTGGAGCTAGGCTAACCATAGGTGACATCTATGTGATGTGATCACAGGTGGTTCTAGAAAGAGTTCCCCTATGCATTCCAAAACTGCCTGCTCTGTTCCAGTATCTATTGTTAGGATCTCCCACTCCTCCTGTAGTTTTGGCAATGCCCTGGGGCAGCAGGGGAGCTGGGGACACTGTAGACATACTTGGCTGATGTCCCCAGCTGCAGAGGCCTAACCCTGACACCCTGCAGGGCTCTGCATTTCAGGAGCCAGGCCTGCCCCCAAATGTGCCCAGAGGCTGCCTTTTTCAAGGTGAGGAGAAGCCCAGCCCCCAGGCCATGGAGTCTAGCCTGGGGGATCATGAGCCTCTCAGCAGCCAAGGACCTGGTGTGGGTTGCATCTGAGAGAGGAGCAGGTCTAGAACTACCAAGGAACTGGGAACAATCCTTGGGGTCTCAGCAGTGAGCAGACCTGTCTGTCGGAGGAGACCAGTGAGGTGGCCAGACCCCTGAGGAGCAGTGTTCTTCCTGTCCTTACCATACCTTTGTCTTTGGGGTGATTCAGGCTAGAACACCCCTTCCTCTAAATGCCTAAGTACTGCTTGGCATCCTGACCTGCAATTCAGGTTCTCCCCAGGCTCTGGGGCTCTGCCCAGCCCATCACAGCTGTGCCCCCTGGTAGCTCTCAGAATCAGCTGGGCCCAACTCATGACACTGATGGGCTGGAGGCTGGGACCCAGAGGTCAAGAGAGTTTCCTGTCCCTATTAACATCCTCCCAGACCCTCCTTTTACTCTGCGGAGTCAGCATTTAGGACCAAGGAGGACTGCAAAGTCGACAAAATGTATTTTTGGTATCCTTCCTTCTGCTCATGTCTGTGGCACCCCTTAAGGTCCTTCCCACCGCATTTTCACCAGGGATTCTCATGACAAAGGACCTGCCTTCTTGTGCAAGGTATACCTGCATCCATTGCCGTCGAGTCAATTCCAACTCATAGTACCACTATATGACAAAATGTAGTTACCCATGGGGTACCAAGGATGGACAGGTGGATTTAACTACCAACCTCTCAGTTAGCAATTGTAGTGCTTAATTAATCACTGTGCCATCAGGGTTTCCACAGTTAAACACAGTAGATGTTTAACTTATGTCTGTGGGACACAGGCTGTGCAGGGACCTCCTGCTGCCTGTTGTACCCAGGCTTGGGTCTACCACCTGCCTGCTCCAACTCAGAATCCTGAGGGCCCATGTGCTTTTCTTGTCTGTAGGGGACCTCTGAGGGTCTGAGGGATCCGCATTGCTGAGGGCATATGCTCTCAGTCCCAGACCCTGAGAAATGGTCCCTCACAAGTTGCCAAGGACAAGGCACACTCAGAGATGGCTCTAGGGTGGCTGCAGGAGCACCGAAAGGGGAGGTTTCTCTAGAGGCTGCTTCAAGCTGCATTCTGATCGAGGTTCAGGAGGCAGAGATGGCAAAGATCACTTGTGGTGGGTGCTCATGGGAGACAGGGCTGGCCCTGGGGTGGGCTGGCAGGGAGGTCTGTGGGAAGCAGCTGGGGGCAGGGAATGAGGACTTCCCAGGGATGTACTGGAGCCTGTGTCTCATGGGCTGTGGGAGCCACAGAGGGCTGTGGAGCAGAGGAATGACATCTAAAGGCAGCACCTTAAGTTTCATCAGCCCAATTACAGCTTGGAGCTCAGAAAGCTGGTGGCAGGGACCATGTCTCAAGTAAGAAACCTTCATTCTTGCTGGGGACCTGGGAGTAGAGCACAATGTCTTTCTGGGCTCCAGTTCCCGCTGGCTTGGTGATGGTGGTGGGTGGAGGGGGAAGAATAGCTGTTATTACTCTAATACAATTTCCCTGAAAGGACAGGAAAGCAGAAGTTGGGTCATCAACTGTGGGATTGTGGCCAAGTGAACACAGAGTACTTCTTGGTGCATGCCACCAAGAGAGGCATTCCTGGGCACACAACCGAGTGGAGAACGTTGACTCTCAGTAGACACAAGCTTACGTGCCAGAGGTGTCTCTAGGAACCCCTATGTGCCCACTCTCTTAGGCGCTAGAACAGCACAAGGACCTGCCATGGGCTTCCTGCCCCAGCTCCTCCTCCTGGCCTCACTCTTTCTACCAGGTAGGTGTCACTGGCCTGTCACAGGGAGCTCAGCCTCAGAGAATCCAGACACCAGCAGAGCCAGGTACGCCTGCCTATGTCTTAGTCACAGATTCTGGTACTGAGGTGAGGGTAAGACACAGGGAGACAGTGGCTGGGAGCTCGGTGGGATCCCAGATCCCTCATGAAGCTGCCCTGTGGAACTTCTTGAGCAGCCACTGGGCTGTCCCTGGGACACCTAAAGGAGCTGCACCAGAGGTGCTTTGCTGGGCAAGGTTTCCGGGCCTATCTGGGGCACCCTTGTCTGGGCAGATTGTCGGCTCTGCAGTGACCCTGGTTCTGCACCTCCCTCCTCTCTGCCCGTCTCTCCATCTCTCCCCAGGCCAGGCCTCGTGGGGTGTCTCCAGTCCTCCAGAAATGCAGGGCATGAAGGGATCCTGCTTGCTCATCCCCTGCATCTTCACTTTCCCTGATGAAGTACCAGTGCCCGAAGGCATCACAGCTGTCTGGTACTACGACTCTGACTCTGGGGGCGAGGGGCAGGTGGTGAGCCACTCAAGGAGCCCTGAGCTGGTATTAGAGCGCTTTCAAGGCCGCACCCGGCTGGCAGGGAACCCCAAGCACAGAACATGCCACTTGCTGCTCAAAGACCTGCAGCCCGAGGACTCGGGTTCCTACAAGTTCCGCTTTGAGATCAGTGAGGGCAACAAGTGGTCAGATGCTAAAGGCACCAAGGTCACTGTGACAGGTGAGGTCAAGTGGCTTGGCTACTGCTGGGAAGGAACTCCTAGGGTGCTCCTGGACTGACTAGCTCCCAGCCTAGCCCTCCTCCTAACCTAACTCTAGCCCTAGTCTCAGCCTCAATTCTAGCCTCTGCCCCAGGGCTGTCCAAGGACCAGCCCCAGTGATGCCCGAATCATCCTGTCTGTGCCTTAGCCCCAACTCTGGTCACCCCATCCACTCACCCAAGCGGGGTTGTGGGTAGTCAGCAGCCTGCACTTCTCCATAAAGCACTCTGTCCAGCGCCTACCTCTCAGCTGGCACTTCCAGGGCAGGGAGTCTCAGGTGTGGAGAAAGCGAGTCCTGAGCTCTCTGTCTCTGTCCTCAGAGGAGCCCCACGTGCCCATCATTGACTCCCCGGCCCAGCTGCATGAGGGCATGCAGGTGGACTTCAAGTGTTCCACGCCCTACGTGTGCCTGCTTGAGCCGGTCAGCCTGCAGTGGCAAGGCCAGGACCCGGCTCACTCCATCACCTCTCATCACCAGAGGCTGGAGCCTACGGGTGTCAGCCACCTGGAGGTCCTCCACATGACTCTGTCCTGGCAGGACCATGGCCGGACCCTGCAATGCCAGCTCTCTGTGGCTGGTCGCAAGGCACAGGGAGAGATCCACCTCCAAGTACAGTGTGAGTGAGCTGGGAGACACACCTTTGCTGCTGAGAACAACCTCTTTGGCTTCCCCCTGGGACTGGTTCCTTTCTCCAGACACTGAAACAAAACCCTCATCCTGGGGCAAAGCTGCAGCTCATACTCAGGCTGCCAGGGCCTCATATAATCGCTCTGTTCTCACTCCTGCTGGCATTGAAGGGGGCAAATACCTTGTTCTTGTCCTCTCAGCCAGGCTGGGCAGTGAAGAAAAGACACGGAGAGTCAGGGGAATAGACACTCCCTAATGGTCACTAGGGGTCAGCTGCCAGTACCCTGGCATTTAGCTCAGCTCTCGGGGATGCTGGGAAGTTAAGGTTTACCACCCACCTCCTGCCTTAGTCTACTCATGTTTGTGGTGCCCATGGTAAAGAGTTGGTGGGGAGAAAGCCAGAGTTTCTACTTGGTCGTGCATATTCCCACAACAGTGAAACAGAGCAACCATTCACAGGTTCTGTATCAGGCACCTGGCTTCTCCACTTACAAATAGCAAACTTTGGCCAAGTCACTAGCCCCTTACAGCCTTTGTTTTGTCATCTACATAAACAAACCAAACCCAACCCATTGTCTGTCAAGGAGATTCTGACTCACAGCAAGCCTGTAGACAGAGTAGAACTGCTCCATAGAATTTCCAAGGAGTAACTGGTGGATTTGAACTGCTGACCTTCTGATTGGCAGACGTTAGCACTTAACCACTATGCCACCAGGGTTTCCTTCATCTAAACAGTAGGGGAAAGAAAACAGTTGCCCTCAATTTGATTCCAACTCATAATGATCCCATGGTGACCCCATGGGATCAGAGTAGAGCTGTGCTTCACAGGTTCTCAGTGGCTGGTGTGGGGAAGCAGATCACCAGGACTTTCTTCAAAGGCACGTCTGGGTGGACTCGAACCTCCAACCTTTCTGCTAGTAGCTGAGCACATGAACCATTTGCACCACCCAGAGATCTAGACATTGGGGGTCGAAATAAGAAGCTCCTGTCTCATAGAACAGTTAGGAAAATTAAGTGGATGGCAGAGATCAGGTAGTTTGAACAGAGCTTGGCACATACTAGACACTTGAAAGCATTGTCTTTTATTATTATCACATTTACATAGAGAAAAGGTTTGGAACATCCTATTTCTTTGTATTGTTGGTAACTTCCTTCCAAACCAGCTAACTATTCACAGGGCTAGTCTGACACTGCCTTTGGTCTGTCACCAACAGCTGCCTCAAGCCACTAAAGCAGGCAGGGTGGTGTCTGTCACCTTATCCACGGAACCAGTACCAACTGCAGTGGAGTCACCTCCCACTCATTGAGGCCCTGTGTGTATTGGGGTAGACCTGTTGTCCGGAGGGTGTTTGGGGGCTGACTTTTCGGAAGCAGATCACCAGGCCTTTCTTCCAAAGCTGCTCTGGGTGGGCTTGGACCTCCAAACTTTTGGTTGGCAGCAGAGCACATTAGCTCTTGCACCACCTGGGGACTCCCATCCATGAACACCATGCACGACTAGGAGAGAGGACACTTGGGCAGTGCCACCAAGCAGAGTGCAAAGAAGGCAGTCTAGGCTGGATGCTGGACCAAACTTGAACTTACCTAGTCTCTAAGGGGTCAGGAATGTGTTGTAGAGTGAGGATTGAGAGGGAACGATCCTACACTGGAGAAGGGAGCTAATGGGACTGATGTTTCATCTGAGTGGGCTACCTCAGGGTGGAGTTTGAAAGGGAGGAGAGGTATGATTAAAAGGAGAAGCCACTCCTGCCCTCCTTGTGCCCCTTAACCGATGTCCTCATCCTTCCTTACAGATGTCCCACGGGGTGTGGAGGTCCTTCTCAGCCACGTGGGACAGAACATCCTCCCAGGTGACCTAGTCACGCTCACCTGCCAGGTGAATAGCAGCTACCCAGAAATCAAGTCTGTGCAGTGGGTCAAGGATGGGGCGCTCCTTGAAGCCAGGGGCCGTGTGCTGCGGCTGCCCCAGGTAACTTCGGCTGATTCTGGAGTTTACATCTGCCAAGCTGAAAATGCCATGGGTTCGGCCATCTCCACCCCTGTCAGACTCTATGTCTTCAGTAAGTCCTGGGTGAGACTGGGTCTTAACCTGAGAGCAGGGAGGGTCCAGGCCGCTGGGGCCAAGAGCAAAGCCAGAGGCTGACCGTGCTCAGAGCCTCACGGGGTGCAGCTGTGGAGACAGGAGTGGAGCCCAGCCCATACCCTTTCCCAGCAAGTCAGGGCCTAGTGGGAAACTGAGGTCCAAGGCTCTTCAGGAAGAAGGCTGTGGGTTTACAGAGGACAGAACTTTCCTAGGAGGGTTGGATGTTGGGAGGACCCTGGGGACCAGGACAAAGGTGCAAGTCAAACCAGGGCCTGTGCTGCAGAGGAGTGTGGTGCAGACTGCACAGATTCATGTTGATGACCTGTGGCCCACCTGTCAGGGCTCTGAGGACTTGGAGTTTGAATATGGTGCCCACCCCCCAGCATGCCCCCTGTTGCCCCACAGTTGCTGAGGTCCAGGTGAGCCCCAAAGGCCCTGTTCTGGAGAACCAGACAGTGACACTGACCTGCAACACACCCAGCGGGGTGCCCAGTGAGATCCACTACAGCTGGTACAAGAACCAGTTGCTGTTGGGCGATGCCCGTGCCCGCACCCTCCAGCTACACCAAGTCACCAGGGCTGACACTGGCTTCTACTTGTGCGAGGTGCGGAACGCCCAGGGCAGCAAGCGCTCAGACCCTGTCAGCGTGGTGGTCAACCGTAAGTGGCCTGGACGGGTGGCACTGGGCACAGCCAGAGCTCAGGGAAGGCAGGGGACAGGCCTGAGCGTGGGTCCATGGGCGGGGCTGGAGACTCTGCAAGAGCTGTGAAGCCACATCCCCTGGACACGGGCTCTGTAGTCCAGGGGCCTTAAGCTCACTTCCCAGCTTTTCTCGCCTGCACAAGCCTTTCACTGCCCTGGGCCTCAGTTTTCTATTTAAAAAAAAAAACAGAAAGAGAACTTTCAGTTTTGAAATCCCAAAACTTCAACAAAAGCTTGTAAGAATGGTATAACGAAGTAGACCTTCATTGGCATTCCCCATCTGTTAACATTTTAGAGTATTTGCTTTATCCTTCTTTCCTCCTTTCTCTATCTCCATCTGTATGTACATACAATACACATTTACTCTCTACAGAATCACAGACACATATACACATACATGTTGTTACATGTTAGTTGACGTCCAGCCCTCTCCGACTCATCACGACTGACCCCATGTATAACAGAGTGAAAAGTCATCCATTCCGGTGCCGTCTTCGTGATCACTGCTATGTCTCAGTCCATTTTTTAGGTCACTGTGTTGTGCCTTCTAACACAGGGGCTCCTCTTCCAGCACTGTACCAGATGATATTCTGCTGTGATCCAAAAGGCTTTCATTGGCTAATTGTCAGAAGCAGGTCACCAGGCCTTTCTCTCCACTCTCCATCTAGAAGCACTGCTGAACCCAGTTCACCACAGATCACACTGCGGGCGTTTGTGCTGCTGGTGGTGTAAGGTCATAACAGCACAGGTGCTGGCATTAAGTCTGTGAACAAAATTGTTCTAAGTGCCGCACACCTTGTTCCTGAATATCACTGTGGTCACCTTTGAGGTACTCCCCTTGGGAAGCTATGCGCTGATGCCAGTGCCTAGTCCACGCTTTAAAGCAACTTTGGAATTCTTTCTGGAACAGTCATTGTGCACAGTGGCATGGTGGCAAGTTCGCAAACGTAATTGCAGTTATTGTCTGTGCAGGAGTCTTTTAGCCAATAAACAAATAACTGTATTGGAAGACCATCCCTACTCACCTGATCTGGCCCCTGGTGACTTTTTTCTTTACCTGGACATAAAGAAAATATTGAAAAGAAGATATTTAGATGACATTCAGGACATCAAGGATAATAAGACAATACCTCTGATGGCCATTTCCGAAAAAGAGTTCCAAAATTGCTTTGAAGGGTGCACTAGGTGCTGGCATTGGTGCATACCTTCCCAAGGGGAGTACTTCCAAGGTGATCACAGTGATATTCAGCAATGAGGTACTAGCACTTTTTCTAGGATGAGATTGTGAACTTAATTGGCAGTCCTTGTATGCAAGCTGCCGCAGTATGGCAAAGTGGCAAACGGATGGTAAATTCATATATATATATGTATATATTCTCTATCTGCACATTTACTTTCTTGATCCACTTGAGAGCAAACTGCAGATACGATGCCCCTCTAACCTTAACTTCCTCAGCATAATTTCCTACGGTCCTTCTCCTATATAACCACCATCAGGAAAGTTAATATTGATTGAGACTGTAATCTGTAGTTCATATTCAAATCTTATCAATAAGGTCCCTTCCAGCAATTGTTTTTTCCTGGCCCAGGATCCCATCCAGAATCACACTCTGCACTGCATTATCATCTTTCTTTATTCTCCTTTACCCAGCACAGTCCATAAGTCTCTCCTTGTTTTTCTTGACACTGAAATTTGAAGCATATAGGGCAGCATTCAGTACAGTGCCCCTCGATCTGTCTTTCCTGAAATAGAATAGGCTGAGACTATGCACTCTGGAGCCCGGGAAGCATAGTGATTCAGAGCTATGGCCACTAACCGAAAAGGTCAGAATTTTGAATCCACCAGCTGCTCCTTGGAAATGCTGTGGGGCAGTTCTACTTTGTCCTGTAGGGTCACTGTGAGTGAGAACTGGCTCACTGGCACCTAATAACACTAACACACACTTAGCGGGGTGCAGACCTGATGTTGGGTCCACCTCAGTGCAACGTACTGGGAGGCACATGATGCATGTTTGTCCTGCTGTTGATAGTGTCCACTTGGTCACCTGGTTGAAATGCTGTCCACCAGATCTCTCTACTGGTTTTCTCATCTTTAAAGTGGAGCCCTGGACCCACTTTCAGGGGTGTCACAGGACTGACTAGGATAAGAGTGGTTTGCCAGTGTAGGACTTGGTACTCAACAGGCACTCAGGACCTGCTAGGGTCACCCGTATCTCTCTGGGGACAAAGAGGGTGCAGAGTCAAAGCCTAAAAAGGAGGTCTGGGAGTTCCCTGTCTGAGAGTGACAGGCTTGGCTGTCGTCTCTACACAGACCAACCCTTCACCCCAGCCCTGACTGCTTTCCTTGAGATGCAAGTGGGGCTCACAGGCATCCTCCACTGCTCTGTGGTCAGTGAGCCCCCGGCCACCCTGGTGCTGTCACGTGGAAGTCTCATCGTGGCCTCCACCCCTGGGGAGAATGACTACAGCCCACGATTCAGTGTCCTCTCTGCTCCCAACTCCCTGCGCCTGGAGATTCGAGACCTGGAGCCAGCGGACAGTGGGAAGTACAAGTGCTTGGCCACCAACTTCCTTGGAAATGCATCGTCCACCTTAGACTTCCTTGCCAACGGTAAGAGAGCACTAGGGACAGCCAAGGGATCCCGGGGAGGGGGGCTGCTCTGTGTTTTTCCTTATAGGAGTCTAGAGGGTTCAGTGGAAGGGCTGACACAGCTGGCTGCCGAGAACCGCATCAAAGACTGTAGATAGTCATCCCAGTCTCTGAGATGCCTGGAGTCAAGACCAAAAGGGAAAACTTGGAACCTGGAGAGCCTTCCTGTGCATTTGTTTACTTTTTTTATTTATTAAACTCTGGGGACAGACTCCGAGCTAGGTGTCAAATGTGGGATGCGATATGGAGAATTTAGGGTCTTCTAATTCTTGAGGCCCTTTCCTCCTTCTGAGGCTATGGATGACCTAACTAATCCACCAAGGCAAGTTATAAAACTTTTATTGTAGTAAAATAGATACAACATAAGTTAGGCATTCTGACCCATTGTTAAGTATACAATTCCAAGGCATTAATTACATTCAGTGTTGTGTAACCATGACTGCTACGTTTCCACAAATTCTTTATCACCCTTTGTGCCCACCAAAAACCATTTTCACCAAATTGATAACTTACAGTGAGCCCATAGGATAGAGTACACCTTACAGGGTATCCCAGGAGTGCCTGGTGGAGTAAAGCTGTTGACTTTTTGGTTAGCAGGGAGGTTCCTAATCACTGGGACACCAGGGGTCCTCTATATATTCCCCTCCACCCTCAACTCCTGTCACTTTCAAGCTACTTTCTGTTTCTATGCGTTTTCCCACTCTAGGTATTTCATGTAAGTGAGATCATAATGATATTTGCCTTTTTGTGACTAGCTTCTTTCTTTGACTCAGCATAATGTTTCCCAGGTTTGTCTTCGTTGCATCAGAATTTCACTGTCTTTTCCTGGCTGAGAAGTACTGCTTTGTATGATTCAGTACCTTCAGTTTATCTGCTGACACACACTTGGGTTGTTTCCACCTTTGGCTATTGTGACTGGTGTTGCAGTGGACACTGGTGTATAAATACCTGCTTAACTCTCTGCTCGCACGTTTTCCGGGTACACGTGCAGGAGTGGAATTGCTGGGTCCCATGGAGGTCCTTTAACTTCTTGAGGAACTGCCGAACTGTTTTCCACAGCAGCTGCACCACTGTACGATCCCATGGCAGTGGATGAGGGTTCTAATGCCTCCATGTTCATTCTGAAGGCAGGTTTTTGAGTAAGCAGGGCTCTGATTCAGAATCCTTAACTGCAGCAGCCTCAACCACTGGGTCTGAACTGGCATTCCAGGCCAACCCTCCGATTGACTAGAGACGCAGAGCTGGCATATCTACAGTCATATGGGGAGCAGAGAACCTGGGGGACTTCCTGCAGTGGGTGGCAGGGTCCCCAGACCACCAAAAGAGCTGAGCCGAGGGGTTTGGGACCCTGACAGCCTCCCCAGCCTCTCTCCCTCCCTCTCCTGCCAGTTGCCCGCCTCTTCATCAGCCCAGCAGCGGAGGTGGAGGAAGGACAGGCAGTGACACTGACCTGCAAAAGTGGCCTGAGCCCCACGCCTGAAACCCGCTTCTTCTGGTACCGGAATGGAGCCCTGCTCCTTGAGGGACCGAGCAGCAACCTCCTGCTCCCCGCAGCCTCCAGTGCTGACGCTGGCTCGTACTACTGCCGGGCCCAGGACAGCCACAGCGCCAGCGGTCCCTCTTCAACTGCCTGCCTCACTGTGCTCTGTGAGCAGCCCTTCCCACGCTTGCTGCCTGGGACCCACTAACCACCCTGCCCCCTCCAGGTCCTCTTGGGGCTGTCCTGCCCTGGGGTCTAGACTGAGACAGTGGCCACAGGCCTAAGCATCAAGGACCTCTCCTCCTAAGGCTGAAGTTTAGGGAACAGTCTGAATGGGACTTCCTCTACCTCTCCAAAGCCCACCCTCCAATTCCGTCCCTTTCAGGCCCCTGCCTCTATCCTCAGACCCACCATGGGCACCAGAGTCCAGCTTCAACCTCCCGGGGTGGGGCCTGTGTCCAGAACAAAACCAAGACCAAACCTTTGCTGTTGAGTCTTTTCTAATGCATAGTGAGCATATGGGACAGAGTAGAACTGCCCAATAGTGTTTCCAAGGAGGGCCTGATGAACCCAAACTGTCAACCTTTTGGTTTGCTGCCGTAACACTTAACGACTTTGCCACCACAGTTTGCAATGCTGGGACACAAACTCCTACATATGCACACATGCCCCGCTTAGGCTATGTCCACGTGGGCTCCTATAGACATCAAGGCAGAACTCTTCATACACAGAGAGGTCAGCCCCTCCAGACACTCTCTGAAGGGTAGATGCTGCATATTAGCCCGAGGGGCTGACTGATGTCAGGGCACACTTCAACTCATAAAGCCTCCCCAGACATGTGTAGAGTGACAACAGGGACTGTCAGGGAAAAGCAACTGCCTCCCCAGAGGTTCTTTGGTGTCTGAGTAGTATCAGATGGAGGTCCTGGCTGATGGCTGTCTTTTGACCATCCATCTCCAGGACCTTCTAGAAAGAGGGCATGCTGGGCATTATCTTAGAAGGATGGGAGTTATCTTGGAGATCAGAAGTGAAGGGCAAGAAAGATCTTAGTAGAAGGCCCTATGGTAAGGGATGGGGTGCAGGGAGAGAGGTGACAGAAAGACTCCCCGGAATTGCTATGTGGGTACCTAGCTCAGTGGCAGATGGGACTTCAGGCAGGTTGCTGCTAGTCAATATGATGCCTTTGTTCCAATCAGAAGATGATGTTCCTTCCTCTGGGAAGACTCAGTTCCATGCATGGCTTAGCACAAGGAGCATGGGCTGGATTTCTGTCATCCTCGTCTGCACAACTGTCTGAGGTTGCTCTGGGCACCTGCCTTTGTCCAATGTGCTGTAGGAGCCTAGCCATCCCAGATGCACCTGGGGGCTGGATACTGGCAGCGGTGTAGAATAAGCACTTTGTCTTCCTCCCTACAGATGCCCCACGCCAGCCCACGCTTATTGCCCGTCTGGACACTGATGCCACCGGACTTAGGACTGGACGGCTAGGCCTCCTCTTATGCCGCGTGGACAGTGACCCTCTGGCCCAGCTTCGGCTGTTCCACGGGGACCACTTTGTTGCCTCTTCCCTGTTGTCAGGTCGGGGCTTTTCCCAGCGCATACAGGTCACGAGAGCCCCCAACTTGCTGCGTGTGGAGATTCATGATCCAGCGCTGGAGGATGAGGGCGAGTACCTGTGTGAGGCCAGCAATGTCCTGGGCAATGCCTCAGCCTTTGCCACCCTCAATGTCCAGGGTGAGTCAGGCAGGCAATGGGTGTCTGGGTATCAGTGGTCTGTGCCCTGGGACTGGTGGTCCCGAGCCTGCTCCTCTGTAGCCCCCACTCTAAGGTGGGTCTGATTGGTGGAAGCCACTTCTGCTCAACAGTGGGAGGAGGCAAAGCTGCTCACACTGATGAGGGGGTGCTGCTGGCGCTTCCCTCTCTCTCTGCACATTGCGGGAGGCCATCTGTGCCCTGCTCAAAGCCTGGGACAGTGAGACCAAGCTCCAGGGTGCTATCTTGTCCTCTTTCCCCTTTACTTCCACCCTTCTCTGATCAGTGCCCCCACACTCCCCAGGGTCCACTTCTTGTAGGCTCCTTGGTCTCACACAGGGGTTCTGGCCACCTGAGGGTCACACTGCCTGTTGGAGGAGCCCTCAGCATCCCTGTGCGCTTAGCTGCTTTTGTCCGCACCCCAGGAGTGTCCCCGAGGGTCGTCCTTCTGTATTCTCAACATGTAGGGTCTGTCCAGCATGAAAGACTGGGTTGCTGGGCCCTGGCCCTGCCTGAAGTGAGCCTCTATTGCTGTTCTCCAGCCACTGTCCTGGTCATTGAGCCATCAGACACGCTGAGAGAGGGCGAAGCAGCCAATCTGACTTGCCACGTGAGCCGTGAAGCCATCGGGAGCCCTGCCAACTTCTCCTGGATCCGGAATGGGGCACTGTGGACCCAAGGCCCCCTGAAGACAGTGACCCTGTTGTCCGTGGCCCGGACCGACACTGCCTTCTATGCCTGTTACATCCTCACTGGGGCGGGAACCCAGCCCTCTGCCCCTGTGGTCCTGAGTGTGCTATGTAGGTGATGGGCAGGGGTAGAGCTGGGGACTTGGAGAGTAGAGGAGTGGACTGGGAGGATCAACAGAGTTGGGTTTTGGACATGGGCCTGGACTGTGTGTAGAGCAGGGGACAGGATGTTGTGTGGCTGTTGCATCATAGTGAGTAGGGCTGGGGTGGCCTGAAGTCCCCATGTCCCCACAGATCCTCCAGATCCTCCAAAGCTCTCGGTTCTTCTGGATGTGGGTCAAGGCCATGTGGCCGTGTTTGTCTGCACAGTGGACAGCCGTCCTCCAGCCCAGTTGGCCCTATTCCACAGGGAGAAACTTCTGGCCACCAGCCTGGGACCCCAGCTCCCATCCCATGGTCGGTTCCAGGTCAAGTCCACAGTGAACTCCCTGCAGCTCGAGGTCCGAGACTTGAGCCTTGGAGACTCTGGCAGCTACCACTGTGAGGCCACAAATGCTTTTGGATCAGCCAACTCCTCCCTGTTCTTCCAGGTCCAAGGTGAGTGCCAGTCCTCTGAAGATGTGACAGACCCTGATGCTTTGAGGGCCACTCTGGCCAGGTTTTGAGCTGGGTGGTGTGGATTTTGTGCAGCAATACGGGTCCTTTTCAGCCTTGGTCAGGGGACAGTTTCCAGCTAGCCAGCAGGAGACCTCCCATTGTCTGCAGCTAGGCATTTTCACCTGTAATTACTACAGCAGCCACTAGGCGGCGTGATTAACTGGACTACTTTGTGACATTTTTTTCATAACGTAATTCTGTTACATAATAAAATTCACATACAAACCCACATATATCTGCATATATATGTGTATACATATGTATATGTCTCTAGAAAAATCTTCACTAAAAAGCCATCAGTCAGGAAAAATGAGAGATAATACCTATAACCCAAAAACCAAAGAAAAACACACGGTTTCTCTCCCACAGTAACAAACAGTATCAAACTGGAAGATCTACTTTGGGTCTTGCTCTGCCCTCTGTCTGGTGTATCTTTTCTTATTTATGGTATACATTTCACAGGCAGAGAAAATGAGGGTCAGAGAGTTTCCGGAGCTTGTTCATGGTCACATGAACATGGTCACAGTGCCCCCTGCTAGCTCAAGACCAACTCAGTTCTGGTCCCAGGCACAGCAGGAGTCCTCCAGCTGATTCTGCATCTCATCCTCCCTCCCCATCTGCCTCAGACTCAGGGAGCTCCTCTGAGCCATCCTTGACTGGTTACTGGTTCCTGGTCTCTCACAGCCAGGAGCCTACATTCAGAGCTGGACTCTAAAGCGCTGAGAGAAACACATGAAATTCACGAAGTTGCTCACCCCCTCTTGTAAGCCCTCAGCCACCCATGTTGAGTCCTTCTGATGATCGGGACATGCCTGGGCGGCAGTGGCCTTGGTGTGACATAAACCTCTCCTGAGCCAGTGCTCTGGGGATTGCACCAACCCACTGGTGTTATGCTTGGCACAGAAAGTCTAGTGGCATAGTGGTTAAGAGCTATGGCTGCTAACCAAGAAACGCTGGCACTTTGAATCCATCAGGAATTCCCTGGACACCATAAGGAGCTGTTCTACTCTGTCCTATAGCAGTCGACTTAGTAACAACGGGTTTGATTTTGTATGTCTGACCTTGGGTCACAGGGTTCACAATCCTGGCCTTGGGCAGACAAGATATGATTGGCATAGCAAAACATAGCTCAAGGTTGTTGTTGTTATGGCCGTCGAGTCAATGCCAACTCACAGAGACCCTGTGTACAACACAAGGAATCACTGCCTGGTCCGGCACCATGCCTGCAGTCGTTCTTATGCTTGAATTGTTGTTGCTGCCACTGGGTCACTTCATCTCATCAAGGGTCTTCCTCTGTTTCACTGACCCTCTATTTTACAGTGATGTCCTTTTCCAGGGATTGAACCCTTCTGACAACGTGTCCAAACTATGTAAGAGGTAGTCTCGCCACCCTTGCTTCTGAGGAGCACTCTGGTTGTAGCTCCAGGTGGTGGGGGCCAACACCTGACAGAGCCAGTACCAGGGAGGTGGCAGCTGGGGAGGAGGAGGTGTGTAGCTGGTGGACTAGTAGAAAGCTGGGGGTCCTGTGGAAACCTCCTGTCAGGGTTGGGGGTCATGCAGCTGTTGTATGGACATGGGCAACAGCTGCTCTTGGTTTCTCCCCGCAGGCGCTGGGGTTCAGGTGTCACCATCGCCTAAGCTCCAGAAGGGGCATGAGGTGGTTCTCAGCTGCCAGGTTCCCACAGGGCTGAGGACTTCTAGGTTGAATAGGACTCCCCTCCCTGCCACTGAGGGTAGGTGGTGTTGCTGGGCTCCAGACCTTCACATGCACCCAATAAGGACAAAGACCCACCCAGAAATTCGCCACCCTCCCCCGCAGGCTTCCTTTCCTGAGGGGTCCTGTCTCTCCCACCCAGTGTTCTCAGCTCTGCATCTGGCCAGACCTTGGGGACCGGGAGCAGACAGAACTCCATCAAAGGGAGGCCTCAGGCATTTCTCCCCAAGCCGCAGATGGTCCACCTGGGGCCCACAGCGCAGATGCAACAGGACCCTGCCCCACCTCTCTCTCCAGAGGCATCCTCAATGAGAGGGATCAAGAGACAGGAGGCTGAAGTGGGGAGGCTGCCTCTTTCCAGGCTGAGCCAGTGGGTGACAGAAATGGCCTCTCATGGCCCCTCCCTGTCCTCAGCTCTCCTTTCCATACATCCTGCCCCATCCCCTTGGGTGCTCAATATAGAAGCCAGGTCTTCAACAACCTCTGTCCAGCAGCCCCTCCCAACCTTGCCCACCAGGCCCCCTCCTCTCCCTCTAGTCCTGCTGCTCCAGTGCTGCGTTTACTCTCACAAGGAGTCCATATTTTAGGGTACCCCCTCTCTTCTGGCTCTCACAGAGTTGCTTACACTGACCTGCTTCACCACCCCCAGTGGAGCTGACTCTGCCCCACTTAGACCTCCAGGACCACAGAGGGCCCCTGAGGCCACCCTCTGCGCAATCCCCCAAGTCGCCACCTCAGGCCTAGGCACGCTGCTCTCCACGAACTGGCTCCCTTTAGGTACCCCAGCCCACGCCAGCTCTCCTGTCAGCACTCTGGGCAAAGGAGACTTTGCAGCCTCTGACCGTTCGCACGCACCATGTGTGGAGTTCCAAAGCAAGGATGGGTGCCAGGGTCGCCGCCCTCCCTGCCTTCCGGAGCGTGTAGTCCCTCTGAAACGCTAGTGGTTGCAAACCTGATCCTTCCTAGTCTCTCTGAAAACAAGAAGCCTTTGGAAGGGTCACACCGACACTCCGAGACGGCAACGCCCCAGCCTCTTGCCTCACCAGGTCCCACAGCGAGGAGACCCACAGCCCCACAACTCACCCACGCTCCCCCGACATCCCGCCTCCGTCCAGCCGCCTGGATCCGGGCCGCAGCCCTCGACGTGCGCCCAGCCCCGCGGCCCCCGGAAGGCGGCGCCTCCCCCGCCCCGCCGGCAGCCCGGGATGGGGGTGGGGGAGAGCGGGTGAGGAGGAGAGGTGGAGGGAAGGAGGAGGAATTCCAGACCCCTCGGTGGCCTCCTGCGGCCCAGCTGCTGAGGGGCCTCCCCCTCTTCCACCAGCAGGCCCACCTTGGGGGTCGGCCTAGCCCAGCCCATCTGCGAGGGCGCCGCCTGCGGATGGACGGAGGGAGGGCCTACTGGCCCAGACCCCTGACAGCCCCTGGCCCAGACTCCTTCCCCTCGCTGCCCCTTGCTCCTGCAGTTTCCCCAGCTGGGTCTTAAATGGTCAGAGTCGGCAGGATCTGTGACCTTTGGTGGATGAGGGAAGGATTCTCACAGGCTGGGGCCCTCTCCTTACCAGGGGCTCACTCTGAAAACCCATCCAGCCTCTGTAGGGAGGACACCTAGCCTCCTACCTGTCCTACTCTGGGCCTTGTTGGGGATACAAGGATGTGGCTTCCACCAGGTTTGCGGGCTTGGGAGATGAGGAATCCCCCTCCTCTCACGGGGCTTCCTAAAGGCCTGACCTCCCTGCCTCAAGCTCTGGCAGGGCCTAGGCCCCTCCTGCTGTGTACTCTGAGTTATAGCCTCCCTTCTGCCCCCCATGCCTCCACGGAGGCTCAGGCTGCTACGCTGGTCTTTGTTTCTGTATAGTCTGTATAGCTGAGCTGGGGTGGCTAGCTTCCTGTCTACCCCTACCCCAATAGACAGAGCATATTTGCTCCCTGAACTTTTGCAGAGACCAAGTGCCCTCCCTGGAATGCTCTCCTTTGCTCCTCTCTGCCCATCCAAAAGACTCTTCTGCTAAAGTGACATCCATCACGTTGTCAGGGCGACTACCCTAGAGGGCTCCTGCTGCAAAGTGGGGATGGAGACACTGCAGCAGACAATGCTGGGTGCAGGTACCTGTCCAGGAAGCAGGCAAGATACCCAATCAGCAGCCTCCTCTAGGTTGGCTGCAGGTGTGTGTCTGTGTGAGTGTGTGTGTCTCTTAGTGTGTCATCTGTGTGTGTGTGTGTGTGTGTGTGTGTTAAGGGAGCCCTGATAAGGCAGTGCTTAAGTTCCCAGCTGCTAACTGGAAGGACTGTGATCTGAGTTTACCAGACCCTCTGCAGGAGAAAGATGTGGCAGTCGGCTTCATTAACCACTACATATGGGGCCAGGTCTATCCTGTAGCCCTGTAGGGGCGCTATGCGTCATGATCAGCTTTACTGCCATGGATTTAGAAAGAGAATTTTATTTTTTGAGCTCATACCAGAATAGAGTGGGTTCTAAACTTACAAACTTCAGAGTTATAAAAAGAACATGGTTATAAACAGAGCAGAATAGACCCAGAGACACACAGCAGGAAGAAGTCATGTGAAGACAGACACACATGGCAGATGCATCTACAAACCATGGGGCTCCAAGGATTACTAGCTACTGAAACAAACCAACCTCATGGCCTTTGAGTCGATTGTGACTCATAGTGACCCTGTAGGACAGAGTAGAACTGCCCCATAAAGTTTCCAAGGGGCTCCTGGCAGATTTGAACTTCCAACCTTTTGGTTAGTAGCCATACCACTTCACCACTATGCCACCAGGATTTCCTGCCAACTACTCAATTGTTAACCAAAAGATCGCTGGTTCAAACCCAACCAGCCACTCTAAGAGAGAAAAGTCTTGTCAATTGGCTCCCATAGAGACCGACAGCCTAAGAAACCCTAACAGGCTGTTCTGCTCTGTCATACACGTTGTTACAAGTTGGAGTCTACTGGATGGCACACAACAGAGCCTGAAACCCACTAAGAAGGGCCTCCCTCTACAGCCACACCCTGAATTACAACTGCAAGTTCTGAAGCTGGAGAAAAGAGATTTCTGTTCTTTAATGCCACCTACGTGAGGTATTTTTTGTTACTGCAGACGAAGGTCAGCCTAAGTAAGCCAAAGATCTGCTTCTTGTTTCTCTCTGTTTTCCTTTCTACTTTTGGTTTCCTCTGTTCCCATCCCTGCTCTGCAAATTGTCTCCTTTCTGAGGGTGGTGGGCTCCTGGTAGGAATGAAGATTCATGGGTTGGGGGTCCCTAGTCCTGAGTGCCTTCCTGCCCACCCTCCCTCCCACACACAAACCCTTAGTCTGACAAAGAGCCACAGGCTCTACCCTTGGGCAGCTTCCAGCATGACACAAGAAAAGGACAGCAAATAATCCTAGAGACTCTTTGAGCCCTGTAAGAGGAAGTTGGATTCACTGGCCATCAGAGGGTTTGGGCCCATGTAGGCATGGAGGGGGGTCCTGCAGAGCCCCTGCCCTTTGCTGTCCTCTCAGTGTTCTTGTCCTGCCCAGCTATGTCTCTCCCTGGCCTTGATCAGCCATGCAGACCCACCCTGTGACCTCATTGGCTTCCTGCTTCTTCGGGATGGGGTGGCGAAAGTCCTGAAGGACTAGCTTCAAGTGTGTCCTCCCTGGCAGTCTGTCTCTGAGCCACCCTTTGCTCAGGGTTGTCCCCTGTCACAGGAAGCCCTTATTGTCAACTCTGCCATTCCAGTCCATTTTTATTGTGCAACTGTAGAAGACGGTCAAAAGTGTAAACCGGGCCTCGCATTTCATCATTCCTACACTCTCCGCGGTTCCCTGTTACTTCCGGAGGAGATCCAAGTGATTCGGAGTTTGGACAAACCTCAGCTGACTCTCACACTCAACTTCCTAGCCCTAACCAACAAACCTACCTCTTGTCCCTGGGGTATACCTGCGTCCAGTGCTGTGGCCAGCCACTGGCCCTGACCTGCTCGTCAACGTCCTTCTTCCTGCCAGGAGAAACTGGTCCTTTGGACTCTGGTATGGGGTCTGTGTCTGCTCGAAAGCCTGGGCCCTGCTCACCTCCGGGGAGTCTTTGGAAGACTCTGCACTTGGGATTCTGGAATAGGGCTCTCCATTCCCAGTGCCCACTGCCGGCTCCACATGGCAGACCAGAAAGTGGTTTGAGGGTAAAGGGTGAAGGTCACTTTAGGGCATGTCATCTCTGCATCTAGGCCTGTGTGTGCTGAGGGGCTGACTTGAGAACTTCCCAGGTCTCTCCTCTCCTTCCCACCCAAGCCTGGCTGCTTCCTCTGCTAGAGAGCCTGGGGCAGACAAAATACACACAAAACCCACAACCAGGGCAGATACCCCTGACCTGCCTGGGGAGGGAAAGGAAGGTGGGCAGAGGCTTTTTCGATCTGGACCCTACAGTGTGGTGGTGCCTTGCCAAGCACCTTACCCAGTCACTTCTGTTGCCGACACCACTCCTTGGGAGGGCAGGCTCTTTAACCCTACTCTGGAGATGAGAAAGCTGAGGCTCAGAGAAGACACGGCACAGTCTGATTCAGGCCCAGCAGGCTGCCCCAGAGCCTGGGTGCTTGCCAATGCTGTATGTTACAGGAGGCTGGTGATGGGGAGGATGGTACTGCAGCACACAGAGGTGGCCCCTCTGGGTAGCTGCCCAGCTCTACCTGCCCCTTCCTCGGAGGGCTGGGCTGGAGGTGAGCTACTCCCAGGACAGAAGTCTCCAGGCTCTGGGGGACTTGGGTTTGGTCACCAAATTCCTGAGGAGCTGTAGCTTCCTTCCAGAAATTACTCTGCCTGCCCCACCCAGCTGAACTTCCTCTCTGTGGCCTATGGCCTCAGCTGCCTCATTTTTCTCATTAGAAATGGGGCTGGGAGGCCTAGCCCCTCCCCATCTGTCTGTCTGCGGGGGCCAGGAGTTCAAGGGGCCAGGAGTTCAAGGCTCAGCCATGGGGGCTCCCTACCTCCACTGCCATGTGGGCAGCTGGGCCTCCTCCGTCATAAAACAGAGATCCTGGGATCCCACCTTCCTGCTCATCTTTCTCTGAGGCCCACCTCAAAAGATACTCAAAGCACCACAATGGGACGTAGTTCCCAGAATTTCCGTACCAACACCCTCTTCCACTTGTAGCACCTTCTCCCAGCGTGTCTGCTTCTCCCCAGCAGGGGCACTAGGAATCTGCTTGGAGCAGCTGGTGGCTGTGGGGAACCCTGATGGACGGCTAAGAGGAAACCAGGCAGAGAAGTGGGGAAGGGCGTGCCAGAGGGAGCAACAGTGCAGACGAAGGGTGGAGGGTAGTGTCAGCAGGAGGCAGATGGAGCGCATAAGCCAGCTGGATAAGGGTGGCTGTGCTTGTCCCTGGTGTTTCTAAGTATGAATCCATCCTTGTACCCTATCCTGGCAGGAGGCACCCAGATCCTCTGCTCAGGAACCCTCACCCCATTTGCTCTGCTTGCGTGCCCTTGGCTTGGTCTTCCCAGGCCCTTCTGCTCCGAGTGTTTAGTCTCTTCCAGTTCCAGTTCTCTAAACCAAACCAGAAAAACAAAACTCATTGCAATCGAGTCAATTCTGACTCTTAGCGACCTTATACAGCAGAGTGGAACTGCCCCACGGAGTTTCCAATGACGCCTGGTAGACTTGAACTGACAGTCTTTAGTTAGCAGCCATAGCACTTAACCTCTGCACCACCAGGGTTTCTGTTTCTCTTGAATTGTGCAATTCTAGTTCAACACACTCCCTCACTTAGCTTGGTGGAGAATTTCCCTTGCCAGTGCCTGCCCCACAGTATGCCCCCTCTGCTAGGCTATAGGGGATGCAGAAAAGGACCAGGATGAGGAGAGAAAAGGAAATATAGGGGGATGATAATAGTCCAACACAGCCATGGTGAGTTTGGGAAGACTGTGGGGCTGCTGTGTAAGCACCTCTGGTTGCCTCTTCCTCCTCCCATATCTATTCTCCTTTCTTCTCTAATAATGTAACCTTCTCTTTTTAGTCATGCATGTGGCCACCCAAAGTAAGGACCATATTCCCATTCCCAGCCTTTCTCGCTGCTACACATGGTCATGTGACTAGGTTTTGGCCAATGAGGTGTAAGTAGAAGTGTTGTGTAGATCTAATCTTCCAGAAACCTTCCATAAAACATTGCCGATGTGTGTTCCTTGCTCCTCATCTTTTCTCCGTCCCACAGCCTGGAACATTGACAGGATGACTGGGGCTCTAACCAGTGTCTTGGATGAGAATGTGGTGGGGCACACCTTAGAGGTGGCAAAAGAGTGGTGGCAGAAGAGTGACCTGCAAGGAGACTGAGCAGTGAGCAGGGTCCCATCCAGTCTTGGGCTGTGTGCTTCCCAGATTTTCAATGCCAGAGATGCAAAGCATTTTGTTCGGGTCTCTGAGTTTTCAGTCTGTGAGGAACAGAGAGTAATCCTATCTGATTCAGTCCTGTGAGGAAATGATGGGTAGGCAGTTAGGATATGATCTGGAGTGCTGAGGAGAGTTTGGGGTTGTGGGTAGAAATCTCACAGTGCACTGTGGGAAGTTGGTCATTGAAGCCACAGGAGTGTATGAGCTCACCCAGGCACAATGGGTCAGAAGAGAAGGGAAGATGCTCAAGGGAGCAGCCTTCTCTCCTCTTTGCCCACTGAGGAGTGTCTGGTTTTGCCCACTCAGCTTCAGCACCCCCTGCCAGCACATGCTCTTTATATGAGGAGTGTTTTGCTTCCCTGGAGCAGAGCTTGGCTGTTAGAATTCAGAATCAGAACTCATAGGGTTGCAAAGAGGACAAGAGATGTTTGTACTAGATCTGGGAGTGTGGTAGTTTTTTTGTCTCTGAGCCAGTTTAAAGAGAAAATTTTAAGAGCAGCTATGTAGTAGTGTTGCTGAAGTGGACAGAAGAAAAGCAGGAGGTGTCTTAGTTACCTAGTGCTGCTACAGCAGAAATAGTACAAGTGGATAGCTTTAACAAAGAGAAATTTATCCTCCCACAGCCTACCAGGCTAGAAGCCCAAATTCAGAGCACCAGCTCTAGGGGAAGGCTTCCTGTCAGCTCTGGAGGAAGGCCCTTGTCCCTTCTGCTTCTGTCTCCTGGTTCCTTGGAGATCTCCATGTGACTCGGCATCAATCTTCCCCCATCCCTACTTCTGTCACTTGCTTGTTTAATCTCAAAAGACTTTGACACCAGACACACCCCACACTGTCCCGGCTTCATGCTCATAGCAAGGACAACCAATTCCCAAGTGGAATCATAACCACAGGCATAAAAAAACCAAAAGCCAAACCCACTGCCTGAGTTGGGTCCAACTCATAGCAACCCTAGAGGTCAGAGTAGAATTGCCCAATAGAGTTTCCAAGAAGCACCTGGCAGATATGGACTGCCAACCTTTTGGTTAGCAGATGTAGTGCTTAACCCACTGCACCACCACCGTTTCCACCCACAGGCAGAGTGGGATTTACAACATGTATTTTGGGAGGACACAATTCAATCCGTAACAGGAGTTTTATAAAGTGGTGCTGTAATGTGAGTATCCCTTTCATGATGTTCAAGCAAACACAAGAAGCTTGAAATGTGTTGAAAGTATCTCTTGGTTGCTATACTGGACCTTGGTTGTTGTATCAGTCTGAGGCTGGGCCAGTCTGATGGCTTTATGAGTCTTTGACATGAATAAAGGAAAGGAGGAATTTATGTCAAAGACCCATGTGTCATAGAGTATAAGAGGAAAAGGGTACATGTGGGCTTCAGGAGGGCCTTGAACCAGCACTGGAAATATGCCAGATCCAAGCGCCTTTGACCTGATCTCTTTCTCTTTCTCTTCCTCTAAAGCTGAGTGTCATGGATTGAATTATGTTCCCTCAAAAATACATACAGAAATTTGGCTGGGTTGTGATTACCAGTATTGTGTGATTGCCCTCCACTTTGTGATTTTCCTGTGCTGTATGTTAAAGACGACTAGGGTGGGATTGTAAATCCCTTCCTAAGGTCACCTCCCTGCTCCACTTAAAAGGGAGTTTCCCTGGAGTGTGGCTTACAGCATCTTTTATCCTTTCACCTTACAAGAGATAAAAGGAAAGGGAGCAAGCAGAGTGGGGAACTTCACACTGTCAATAAAGCAGCATCAGGAGTAGAGCGCTTCCTTCAGACTTGAGGTTCAGGTGTGCTTCCTGGCTTAATGTATACATGAGATAGATCACTGCACAATAATAGTGGGAGACTTCAACACTCCACTTTCAGTATTGAACAGATGTTCTAAAAAAAAGCGCAATAAAAACACAGATGATCTTATTGTGACAATCAACCAACTAGACCTCATTGACGTATACAGAACTTTCTATCCATCAGCAGATAACTACATCTTCTCCAGTGCACATGGATCATTTTCCAGAATAGACCAAGTGTTAGCACATAAAGCAAATCTCAACAAAATCTGAGTCATTGACTTATTGCAAAGTATCTTCTCAGAACATAAAGCCATAAAAGTCTAAATGAATAGCAGAAAAAAACATAGATAGAAATTGGAACTCATGGAAATTGAACAACACCTTGCTCAAAAGGCCATTTGTTATAGAAGAAATCAAGGACGAAATAAAGAAACTTATGGATTCAAATGAGAATGAAAACTTTCTAGCAGAACCTATGGGATACAGCCAAAGCAGCTCAGAGGTCAGTTTATCTCTATAAATGCACACACCTGGAAGGAAGAAAGTTCCCAAGCCAAATAACTAACCCTACAGCTTGAACAAGTAGAAAAAGAGCAACAGAGGAATCTTTCAGACACCAGGAAAAAACAGATCATAAAGATTAGAGCAGAACTAAATGAATTACAGAATAGAAGAGCAATTGAAAAAATTGATACGACCAAAAGCTGGTTTTTTGAAAAGATCAACAAAATTGACAAACCATTGGCTAAACTTACTAAAGTAAAACAGGAAAGGAAACAAATGAGAGGGGAGATATCACAACAGATTCAACAGAAATAAAAAATAACAGAATACTATGAAAGACGGTGCTCTAACAGATTTGAAAACCTAGAGGAAATGGATAAATTCCTAGATTCACATCACCTACCAAAATTTTGCAAGGTGACGCAGAACAATTTAATAAATCCGCCACGAAGGAGGATATTGAAAAAGTCATCCAAAAACTACCAACCAAAAAAAGCCCTGGCCTGGGTAGCTTCACCGTAGAATTCTACCAAGCTTTTAGAGAAGAGTTAACTCCAAATACTACCGAGACTATTTCACAGCATAGAAATGGATGGAATACTCCCAAGTTCATTCTATGAAGCTAGCAATCCTGGGAAAGATCCAACAAAAAAGGAGAACTACAGACCAATATCACTCAGGAACCTAGATTGTAAAAATCTTCAACAAAATACTTGCCAACAGAATTCAAAAACTTATCAAAAAGATAATTCATCACAACCAAGTTGGATTTATACCAGGGGTGCAAGTCTGGTTCAACATCAGAAAAACAATTAATGTGATCAACCACATAAACAACACAAAAGACAAAAATCTCCTGATTTTGTCAACTGATGCAGAAAAGGCATTTGATAAAGTCCAACACCCATTCATGCTAAAAACTCTCAGTGAAACAGGAATAGAAGGTGTGGTGGTCAGGATTATGTCAATTTGGCTACTACCTATTTGGCTGCTGTATTAAGTGGCAGGGTGGGGTTTGTGGTGGCTCCCTGCCCCTCGGCTCGGCTCTCATCTCGCGCCCTTGGACTACGGCTGCTGATCGCTCACGTGGCCAGGAGCTCCTGCTCTCTTCTTCCAGCATCTGGTTCTTGAGCTAGCAGCTGTTGGGCTCATCAGTCCTTACAGTCGGCACTTGAGAGTCCTGTTCCCTGACCTGCCGATCCTGCGTTCGCCAGCCACTGTCGCTTCGTCTCGCCACCAGCTTGGGATCCACTGATCTACACAACTGGTGATCTACAACTCTGGTCTCTGACTTGCTGACCTTGGGTTCCTCAGCTTCCGTGGACACGTGAGGCTTGTGCCAGAGCTTGGGACATTCAGCTTCTGTGATTACGTGAGCTGTTTCCTATATTTGTATCTATCTATCTGTCTATATATATATTATAAATCTTTCCTTGTACCTACACGTGTTACTGGTTTTGCTTCCCTAGAAAACCCAGCCTAAGACAGAAGGCAAATTCCTCAATGCAATAAGGGCCGCTTATGTAAAGCCAACTGCCTGCGTCAACCTGAAGAGAGAGAGACTGAAGCAATTCCCCTTGAGACGGAAACTAGACAAGGATGCCCACTCTCACCTCTCCTGTTCAACATTGTACTAGACATTCTGGCTGGAGCAATTAGACAAGAGAAAAAAACTAAAGAGTATCTGCATCAGCAAAGAAGTAAAAATCTCCCTATTTGCAGATGATATGATTGTGTATGGAGAGAATCCATAAGTAAACTACTGAAACTGACAGAAGAGTTCAGCAAAGTATCAGGATATAGGATAAATGTAAGTAAATCAGTAGGATTCCTCTATACCAACAAAGAGAATTTTAAAGAAGAAATCACCAAATCAATACTGTTCGCTATAGCCCCCCAAAAGATAAAACACCTAGGAATAAATCTAACTAGAGAAATAAGAGACCTTTACAAAGAGAACTACAAGAAACAGAGAGACTTACACAAGTGGAAAAACCTACCCCGCTCATGGACTGGAAGACTTGACATTGTGAAAAAGTCTATTTTACCCAAAGCAATGTACGTATACAATGCAATCCCAATACAAATACTAGTGACATTTTTTTTTTATTTAACATAACTGAGTAAAAATGTACATTCACATGTAAATTTACATGCCCCCCTATATGCAGCTTCCACTGCTCTCCCTGTCCGGTGACGGCACACTATTCCTCTCTGCTCCATACCTGTCTCATCCTCCCAACAGTCTCCTTTCCCCTCCTCTCCTTCCACTCCCCTTCCTCCAGCCAGAGGTCAGCAAGATGATATCCTATAGATGTATAGAACCGTAAAGTGCTTCCAACATATGGTTACTCTGCATTGCCAAGTCCATTCCATTCCTGTCCAAAGAGTGGACCTTTGTTATAATTTATGGGAACGGGCAGCATCAGGGCCGGGGGCCATGCTCTCAGAGGAACCCCAAAACCGCTGGACCATGAATTGAGGTCTTTTAGTGGAGATCTCATGATGCACCTCTTTTTATTCTTGTGTTGCCAGTGAGGCTCCACTAGTGACATTTTTTAGTGAGCTGGATAAACAAATCCCAACTTTGTTTGGAAAAGAACCCCAGATAAGTGAAGCCCTACTGAAGAAGAAGCACACACTGGGAGGCCTTTCGCTACTCAACTTTACAATCTATTATATTGCCACAGCAGTCAAACCAGCCTGGTATTGGTACAAAACAAGCCATACATACCAACAGAACAGAGCTGAGACCCCGGAGATGCCACTATCCTCCTGTGAACAGTTGATATTCGACAAAGGCCATAAGACATTAAACTGGGGTATAAACAGTTTCTTTAATAAATGGTACTGGCAAAATTGGATATCCATCTGCAAAAAATTGAAACAAGATCCATATTTCACACCTTATACAAAAACCAACTAAAATTGGATAAAAGACCTAAATATCAAATCTAAAACAATAAACCTCATCCAAGAAAAAAAAGGACCAACAATGGAACTTTTAATACACAATGTAGACAGACTTCAAAAACTGACAAAGCACAATCAACAGAAGAGAAAATAGATAAATGGGAACTACTAAGAATCAAACACTTTTGTTCATCCAAAGACTTTATCAAAAGAATTAAAAGACTACCTACAGAATGGGGAAAAATATTTGGCAACTATATGTCAGACCAGCATCTGATCTTCATAATCTACAAGGTACTGCAAAATATCAATAAGAAAAGGATAAATAATCCAGTTAAGTGATAGGCAAAGGAGATGGACAGGCATTTCTCTAAAGGAGATATGCAGGCAGCTGAAAGACACATGTGGAAATGCTCACAGTCACTAGCTATTAAAGAAATTCAAATCAAAACCACAGTGAGATATCATTTCACTGCAACAAGGTTGGCCATGATCCCCAAACTACAAAACAACAAATGCTGGAGAGGCTGTGGAGAATTTGGAACTCTTGTACGCTGTTGGTGGGATTTCAAAATGGTACAACTCTTCAGAAAGCAGTCTGACTTTTCCTTAAAATATATATGCCATTTGACCCAGTAATCCCCTTGCTTGGAATATATCCTACAGAATCAAGGGCAGTCACATGAACAGATAGATGCACATAAATGTTTACTGCAGCACAGTTCACAATAGCAAAAAGATGGAATCAACCCAGATGCCCAACAACAGATGAATGGTTAAACAAACTATGGTACATGTACTTCATGGAACACTATGCAATGATAAAGAGCAATGATTTTAGGAAGCAGCTCATAACCTGATTTCAATTGGAAGGTTACTATGTTGAGTCAAATAGTCAGTGGCACAAGGACAGATATTGCATGAGACCCCTACTGTAAGGACTTAACAACAGACTCATGTACAGAAGAATAGACTCTTTGATGGCTGTAAGGGAGGGAAGGAAGGGAGAAGGAGTGCAAGTTATAGATTAGATAGTTGATAGAAATTTGGTTGGGTGAAATCAGTGACAGCACATGTTAGATGGAAGATCAATTTAACTGGACTTCAACATAATCTAAAAACTCTTCCAATCATAACCCAATATTGTAAAGACAGAGTAGTGGGGTAGGGGTCCGTGGACCATGCTGTCAGGGGACATTGGGGCTGATTGGCATAACTAACCAATAGCTAAGGGAGTCTTCTTCCTCCCATATTGGTGAGTGGCATCTGGGGTCTTAAAAGCAAGCAAGCTGCCATCTGAGGTACAACAAATGATCCCAACTCAGCAAGAACAGATGATCACCAAGGACAAAAATGACATGGGGGGAAGAGAACCCAAAAGACAGAAAGACCCACATGAATGGGTGACTACAACAATACGTGACCAGAAGAACTAGATGGTGCCTGGCCACCATCAATGACAGCTGTGAAGGGCTACACAGTGTTGAGTCCCTGTGGCAACCTGAGATTAAAAAGGGTTGCACCCCAAGAACTCCACTAAAGGACTGCCATTGATGGTCCGAAAGCCTGGGTGTTTCCCTGGGAGTATGGCCCCTAGAACTGATGCTGCCTCTGTTCATAAATCATTACTGAGGTCAACTCCTCAAACAGGAATGGATTGGACTCGATGACACAGAGTGAACATATCATGTGTGTACTTTGTGGTTCTATGCATATACAGGATATCATACAATGTGCATCTTATTAGAGGGGTGTGGAAAGGGTGGAAAAGAGGGGAAAGGAGATTGTTGAGAGGATATGACATATATAAAACAGAGAGGAGTGTCCTGTCTCCAGGCAAGGAGACAGGAGCTACACATAGTTGTGTCGCTGCCTGCGACCCCCGGAACCCACCCGGGGCCCCAAGCAGGAGACACCGAATGCAGGGAGACAAGAGAGGAACAACAACAACTTTATTTTTCTGGGCTTCGGCTTATATACCGAGCCATGTCCAATAGGCGTTCAGTTTGGCATGGGGTGAGGGCGGCTTTCTCTTCTAACTGGCTGCAATCATCAGGCCATCATGGGCGTCACACAGGGGCTGACGTGGGGAGGCGGGTTTACTCAGGGCGCGGTCGGGTGTCTCGGTGCCATCTTCAAGGCGCGGCTGCGATGTGGGCTTCCCACATCTCCCCCTTTTTGTTTTAATAAAAGCAAGGTACAAGGCAAGGTATCGCAAGAAACGCCTGGCTTGGGTCATCCTAGCCCAGAACTTCTCTCTTACCCGTCATCAGGCCGGCTGCAGCAAAAGGCAGGGGCCCTGTCTTAGGTTGAGGGAGCCTGGCTGGAGGTTGCCCGTCATTGACTGCTTTCAAGCATCTGTAACCACACCTGGCTACCCTGAGTGTCAGCTGCCACTTCAGAGTAGGCCTGTACCAAAAGGGAGTATTTGATCTCCTGTGGTTTCTTATGGCGACATAGACAGTAGCAGCCTACACCGATGGCCAATATGAAGAGGAATACTATCCCCACAAGACCAGCCCATTCCTTTGTCAGCACGCCCAATTGAGACCAAAACCCTCGCATGATTGAGGCCAATGAAGCGTCCACTCGGGTGGAGTTGACAGACACTATGGCATTACGCAACTGAGTGATAAGCGCCTCAGTCTCTTTGGACCAATTTCCAGTCAATTGTTGAGACAGAGTTCTAGAGAGATAAGCAGCCCTGGAGATGTTGTGAAAATGAACGGGAGTGACGCAGACGCTGGCTAGGCGCCACTCACAGCCCAGCTGCACTAGCTGGGTTAAACTGTCCACTTGCTCTTGAACTAAGTCTACACGGTGATTTAATATGTGAATGGCTCCCAGAAGTTTTCCATTAACTGCAAGCTGTGTTTGTAGCGTTGTAGCGGTGTTTTCCGCCATTTGATTAAGGGCGTCGGCTGTTTGCACAGTTTGAGTCAAGGCTACTGCAGCGGCGGCTGCCGCAGCGACAGAGGCAGTAACTGCCGCAACAATGGCAGCGGTAATTCCAAAGTCTCCTTTGGAGCGCAAATGAGTTGACAGTGACGATCGGGTGTTCTGCACTGGCCATGGTACGTAGCGAGGCAACCTAGTAACTAGAGCGGTATGAAACATAGAAGCATTCCAACATAATGAGTAGAAACAAGTATTATTAGTACATGAAACGGAGTCATTAGAGGGACGGGAGTCATGCATTAACATGAACATGAAAGGTGGTTGCACACAAACAGGAGTGGGAGGGAAGGTAAGGTTAGAGCCCACTCCTTGTGTTTCTAGTGTGTCCTCAAACACACCTGTGGAATTCCACTTCACAGTGGTGTTACTAATTGTACCACCGGTCAGCATGACAACTGGGGTTATGTCAGTGCAACCTCCACCGACACCACAAAGTAGCCAAACATCAAAGGATTAGTGGGGCTTGCCTGTGTTGGAAACTGCCAGGTATAATTCTTCCCGGGGGAGAAGTGGTTGGCCTGCGTTCCAATATTGGGAGAGAATGTGAAAAAGGATTTGACAGCCCACGGGGACCGATGGCTTTGGCAGCCAGTCCAAAGCTGGGGCCAATCGCGGGTGCTTTTGCAATAGGGGGCCCAGCGAGGCTGGGGGGGGACAGTAGAATTTCCTTTGGGGATCATGAGGGGTAAACGACCTTGCAGCAAGGTACCATTCGTGGTGGGGTTAGAGCTATTTTTTGGGGGGGGTCAAACCACCCCGCAGACATATTATACAGTGTGACACATGGGGTGTTCTCTATAGAGTTTTCTAGATCAGACAGGTTGTGGGGCACACGAAAGCAGAGAAGGCCCCGCAAGGTGACATTGAGTGGACGAGGTTCAGAGCTGATGCTCTCATCTACCGGAATCGAGGGAAGTTGAAGGGAGTCATTAGTGGTAAAAAGTTGGGGGAACAACCCTGAAGAATAGTGGACTGGGAGAGGTAGGGGCAGAACATCTAAGAGCCCCCAATACTTATCTGTGTCTGCGCCATCAGTGTCCACAGCATCAGCGTTGGAAGCTTCATTGATTAGCAGAGGTGTCAGCAGTAATGACAGGGGTAGGATTTTCAGGAGAGTCATCAGCGGAGACATCATGCCTGACTAGTCGGATCAATCGGCTGGGAACCCAAATAGGAGCTTGGGAGTCCTGCGGGAAAATACAAACAGCTCCTCGGGTGATAGTGACAACTGGTGCTGGACCCTTCCATTTGCCAGAAAGGGTATCTTTCCATATAGCTGTTCGTGGAGGGGTTTCCGCTGCACCACTATGGCGCTCTGCAGCGGAGCGTCCCTCCTTATCCAAAGTTAAAAAATTTAGTGTAAACAGGGCCAGGGCCAGCCTGTTCTGAGGAGTGTGTCCCTGCCCAATTCCCCTTAGAATTTCCTTTGGCGCTCTGCGTTAAATGACCCGAGACCAGGAACCAGGGGGCCACTTCCTCCACTGCTGAGAGGAAAGTTTTAAGGGTCCCCTGTTTAATCTGAATGCCCCTACATTTTAATAGTTCCTTTAAAGGCACAAACAGCCTCTGGCTGCTTGGGTGATTCCCCATTATCTTCCCGGTAAATACCGCTCCAGTAAATACTGACCCAGGTAAATACCTGCTCACCCGTCCAGGCGTCCCCGCGGTGAGGGTTGCAGTCCTATCCCCTTCAGGTCCCTGTCCGGGCGCCAAATGTCGCTGCCTGCGACCCCCGGAACCCGCCCGGGGCCCCAAGCAGGAGACACCGAATGCAGGGAGACAAGAGAGGAACAACAACAACTTTATTTTTCTGGGCTTCGGCTTATATACCGAGCCATGTCCAATAGGCGTTCAGTTTGGCATGGGGTGAGGGCGGCTTTCTCTTCTAACTGGCTGCAATCATCAGGCCATCATGGGCGTCACACAGGGGCTGACGTGGGGAGGCGGGTTTACTCAGGGCGCGGTCGGGTGTCTCGGCGCCATCTTCAAGGCGCGGCTGCGATGTGGGCTTCCCACATAGTTGGGCATGCAAATTTAAACTGGATTGTGCTCTTTCATTCAATCACAATAAATAAAAAAGAAGAAGAAGAAGTAATATTGGAGCCATTATTACCTGTCCGTGAATATAGAGAACGTGACTTATCTGGAGCTAGACTCTCAAGTCTACATCAACTGATTCCCAAGGTATAAAGACAAGAGTAAGGACAAGCTTGGGAAATATTTCTTAGGGAACCTTTCATATAAACTAATCAAACATAGCACAAAAGGCCCACAGACTTTCCATTCTTACCTGTTTAAAAAAACTAATTAATTAACTTATTTTAATTGTGCTTTAAGGGAAAGTTTAGAACTCAAGTCAGTTTCTCATACAAAAAGTCATACACACATTGTTACACAATCCTTGTTACTCTCCCTGCAATGTGACAACACATTCCTTCTCTCTACTTTGTATTTCCTGTGTCCATTCAACCACCGCCTGTTTCCTTCTGCCCTTTCATCTGAGCTCCACACAGGAGCTGCCCATTTAATCTCATTATCTGCTTAAGCCAAGAAGCACACTCTCCATCAGAACCATGTTACATCTCATGATCCAGTCTAGGAAGCACGGGTGACGTAGTGTTTAAGTGTCATGGCTGCTAATCATAAGGTCAGCACTTGAAATCCACCAGACCCTCCTTGGAACCCATGTGGGGCAGTTCTACTCTGTCCTATAGGGTTGCTGTGAGTCAGATGGCAATGAGTTTGGGTTTTTAGTCCAATCTAATCTTTGTCTGAAGAGTTGGCTTCAGGAATGATTTTAGTTCTAGGCTAACAGAGAGTTTGGAGACAGGGTTCTCCTGTCTCAGTCGGAACATCAAATCTGGTCTTTTTACTAGAGTTTGAGTTCTGCACCCCATTTTTCTCCTGTTCTATCAGGTACCCTCTGTTGTATTCCTTGTCAGGGCAGTCAGTGGTGGTAACTGGGCACCATCTAGTTCTTTCGGTCTCAAGCTGACGGAGTCCCTGGCTTACGTGGCTCTTTCTGTCTGTTGCACTTATATTTTCCCTATGTTTTTGGTGTTCATCATTTCTGCTATGTTCCGAGTGGGTTGGAACCAACAGGTGTATCTTGGATAGCTTTTTATTAGTGTTTACTGAATAGTAATATGTGTTGGACCAATGAGAACCCTCCTGAATTTTGCCATTGAAAGTTGTACCAATGATTGTGAAGAAAAACAATTCAAAATGTAGGATCAAGTTTTAAATGCAGAAGAAAATTGTTTTTGATAGTTACGGCAGCGGGGAGGGATAGAGAAGAGTATTCAGTTGATATTAGAAAAAAATTATTTTAGGTGACCAGACCAAGCCAAACCCACTGCCGTCAAGTCAATTCCAACTCGTGACACCTCTGTAGGATGGAGTAGAACCACCCCACAGTATTTCCATGGAGCACCTGGTGGATTCCAACTGCCAGACTTTTGGCTGGCAGCTTGGGCAATTAACTACTACACCACCAGGGTTTCCATTTTAGGTGAAACCCACTGGCATTAAGTCGATTCTGACTCAACAGTGACCCGACAGAGTAGAACTGCACCGTGGAGTTTCCAAGGAGCTCCTGGCGAATTTGAACTGCTGCCGTTTTGGTTAGCAGACATAGCACTTAACCACTTTGCCACCATCATTTCCATTTTAGGTGACAGGAGGGACAAAACACCAAGAGGAGAAGTCAGCATCACTGGACTAAACCAAAAGCTAAGAAGTTGTGCAAATGGAAGCAAACCCTTTAGGGGTAGCAGGGGCTGGGGCTGAGAACTATGGTTTCAGGGGACACCTGGGTCAATAAACAAAGTTTGGTAAACAAAGTTTATTAAGAAAATGTTCTGCATCCCATTTTGGTAAGTGGCATCTGGGGTCTTCAAAGCCAGCAAGCAACAATCTGAGAAGCATCAGTTGGTTCCAACTGATCTGGAGCAAAGCAGAATGAAGAAAAACAAAGACATAAACAAAACATGAACCCAAGGGACAAAAAGGGCCACATGAACTAGAGATGCTATCAGCGTGACACCAGAAGAACTAGATGATGCCTGGCTACTACCAATGACCGCCGTTACAGGGATCTTAACCAAGCCCCTGATGGAGCGAGAGAAATGTGGGGTGCAGAACTCTAACTTTACTAAAAAGACCAGACTGGAAGTTCTGACAGACTGGAGGGTTCCTAGAAGACGTGGTCTGCAGACTTCTGTTAGCCCAGAAATCAAACTATTCCAGGAGTCAACTCTTCAGGCACAGACTGAACTGGTACAGAAGACATAAAATGATACTGGTGAGGTGTGCGTCCTAGCTTGGGTAGGTACAGGAGACTAACTGGGCAGCTCCTGTCCAGAGCTGAGGTGAGAAGACAGAGGGGACAGGAGCTGGTTGAATAGCCAGAGAAATACAGAGTAGAGAGGAGGAGTGTGCTATCGCAGTGTGGGGAGAGCAGCTAAGGTCACATAACAAAGTTATGTGTAAGTTTTGCATGAAAAACGGACTCAAATTGTAAATTTTCACTTAAAACACAATTTAAAATCTTTTAAAAAGAGAAAAAAGTATGGTCACAGTTTCTACTCAATCTGTGAAAAGGTGAAGTTTTCAATGGTTTTGCCCATTTGTAATGTGACTATCTACTGACGACTCTGTTAACATTCCTTGGACTCAGGCAGACACAGCTGTGACAGCGTCTTGGCCGTTCTCCCATTCTTGCCTATTGTGTAATATTTCCCTGGACTCAGGCAGACATTAGCTGTGGCAGCATGCTTGTCTGCTTTCCACTTTTGCCTTCCTGAATGTACTCCAAGTAAATTTGTCTTTCTGAACTTCATGCTTTTTACCCTACAACAAATCTTAAATGCATAATCTCAGTTAAAAAAAAAAAAAAAAAAAAAAGCCACACCATGTAATTCTGTTTGACTTTCTGGAAAAGACAAAACTATAGAGGCAGTAAAAATATCAGTGGTCACCAAGGGTCTGGGTTTTGGGGGAGGACAGAACTAGGAAATAGGTAGTTAAAGTACTCAGCTGCTAACTCAAAGGTTTGTGGTTCAAACCTGCCAGCTACGTGGTGGGAGAAAGATGTGGCAGTCTGCTTTTTGTAAAGATTTACAGCCTTGGAAACCTTATGAGAGACTTCTACTCTGTCCTTTAGGGTCACTGTGAGTTGAAACTGATTCCATGGCAATGATTTGTTTTTGTTTGGAAACTATTCTGAATAATACTATAATGGTGAACACATGACATTATGCCATTGTCAAAACCCAAAGAACTGTACAACACACAGGGTAATCTTTCATATAAACAATGGACTTCAGTGATATATTAATATTGGTTCATTAATTGAAACAAGTGTACCATTGTAACACAAGATGTTGACAACAGGGGAACTGTGTGAAAGGGAGAAGAGTATATGGAAAGTTTGTACTATCTGCTCCATTTTTCTATAAATCTAAAGCTATTCTAAAAGGCAGTCCACTTATTTTTTTAACAAGGCAATCTGCAGCATGAGCAGATTAATTCAGCAGACACACAGATGGCAGCAGAGAGGAGAGTCCATGCAGCTCTAACCTGATCCTTTCAAGTGGGTTCCAACTCACGGAGACTTCACTCGTAGGACTTTTGCATTCGTAGGACGTTCACATGCTGTAATCCTACAGAAGCAGACACCAAGCCTTTATTCCTTGGTGCTTCTGGCTGGATTTGAACCAGCAACCTTTCAGTTAGTAGGTGAGCATAAACTGTTGGCACCACCCAAGAACCTTACTCAGTGTTTTAGTCATCTACTGCTGCCCTAACAGAAATACCAAAAGTGGATGGCTTTACAAAGACAAGTTTATTCTTACACAGTGTGGTAGGCTACAAGTCCAAATTCAAGATGCCTGCTCCAGGAGAAGGCTTTCACTCCTTGTCAGCTTTGGAGGAGAGGCCTTGTGTTTCCTCAGTCTTTGGTTGGAGAACATCTGGGCTCAGGAACCTCAGGTCATGGTTTAATGTGTGCACGAGGCTGCCGGAACGGCTCCCATCTGGAGGCGATGGAGAGGAGGGGACGGGCATTGGTTGAATCAATATTAGAAGTACAGGGTGAAAAGGAGGAATATGTTGTCATAGAGTGGGTGGAACAGAGGTGTTGGGGGCTACAAATTGAGTTGGATTGTAAACTTTCACTTAAAGCATGATAAAATACTAAAAAGAAAAAAAAAAGCCTCTGCTCTGCCAGTTACCAGTGGCCCACAAGTTGATTTCAACTCAGTGACTCCAGGTGGTCAGAGTCAAACTGTACTCCACAGGGTGCTCAGTGGAAGATGTGCTGAGGGACTAGATCACCAGGCCTTCCTTCCAAGTCACCTCAGGACTGACTCAAACCTCCAACCTTTCGGTTAGCTGATGAGGGTTTTAAAGTGTTCTCATCACCTAGGGACTCCTTGATCTACTTACATCATCTAAATACGGTGCCTGCGTGGCAGACTCCTAGCTGGGAGTGAGAAATGCAATCTTGTTTTCCAGCCTGTGCAGGACAGGAAGGCAAACTGGAAGGGGGCAGGAACGGACTCTGGGTGTCAGCCTTCCACATAAACACAGTGGGAGAGTTCTGTGAGTGCAGGGCAGCAGCTGCTCACATGCTAGGGTACATGTAAGTGGAAAAAATGCCACCAGCACAGAGTGGGGCTCAGTGAAACGGGAAACCTCCTACCCCTAGTTCAACTCCTTAGGGGTCCCTGGGCGGCACAGGTGATTAAGCATGTGATGACTAGCTGAAAGGCTGGTAGATCAAATACACCCAGAGGTGCCCTGGCAGGTGGGCTTGGTGATCAGCTTCTGAAAGTTCCCAGCCTTGGAAACCCTGTGGAGCAGTTCCGCTCCGCACACCTGGGGTCGCCGTGACACCAATCAGCTGGACAGCAACAACAACTGCAGTTCCAGTCCTTGGAATTTTTTCATTTCAGTATTCTGAAATTTTAAATTCATACTTGTTAAGTATGTTTAACCCCCCATTTTTTTCAATTATTAACTTAGGCAAACATCTACTGACTTTCCATCACACTGCCTGCCCTCTCCCCTCACACCCACTGTCTGGGTTTTGTTTGCTGAGGTGTTATTGCAGTGGTCTGTTGGTGCTGGTTCCAATTTTCAACAGTATGTTTAAACTGTAGCTCTTTTTCATCCACTTTGGGTCCTGGTGGTGCAGTGGTTAAGCATTTGGCTGCTTACCAAATGTTGGCAGTTTAAATGCGCCAGCCACGTACCAGAAACTATGGGGCAGCTCAGCTCTGTGTTACAGGGTGGTTGTGAATCAGAATGAACTCGTTGGCAATGAGTTTGGGTTTTTTTTTTTTTTTGGTTATCCACTTCAGGCAGAATTTCTTGACCACTCCCTTACCCCAGGACTATGTACAAAAAAACAGCCCTCCTGTCCCTTCTGCCACCTTCCTTCCCCACCTCCTTCTAATTTCTGTTAGTTTTCTTATTACACTTCCTTTGTCGATATTTATGACATTAACATTCTGTTCCTGTAATTAAAATTAAACCTTTCATGCTACTTTAAGGTGATTCTAAGAATTGAAAACCAACCAGTTTTATGATTGTACAAAGAGTATTTCCTGCAGAATCAAGTGACGAGATTGACCCATTGAGGAGGGAGCCGAATGTGGTTTCCTGACCTGAAGCAGAACACGGACTGTTTCAAATGTCAGGGTCAGATGGATTCTCTGTTTTCACACTCCACTACTTACTCAAATCATGTCTCACATGGGTCTGCTTCACATTTGGTCCCTGAAATTGGTTTGTTAATTGCTTTTCTTTCTTCTTTTGGAGAGAGGAAACAGGTGTGCATTACATCACCAGAAATCTACTCACCACTCCTGGGTCCTTTGTAGAAGCCAGGGGATGTGGAAGTGGTCCATCCAGCACTCCCTTTCTCCTGGTGACCTGCTGTGCCTCCTGTCCAGTCACAGGATTGTGCCATGGGGTTGTGTCAGTTGCTGAGCTGTCCAGTGTGGGCTGTGACCATCATCTGACAGTTCCCCTACCCTAGTCACCTTCATGGTAACTCTTCCAAAGCAAGGAGAAGTAAAGTCCTTCCATGGGATTTGATCAGTGGATATTGAGCAGGAACAACACACACACCTTCAGCTTCAAGTCAGACTCAATTCAGGGACTCAGTGACAGTTAATTTCACTTGTCAACTTGACTAGGCTATGGTTCCCAGTTTTTAGGCCAAACACTAGTCTAGTTGCTGTCATGGAGCAGTTAAATGTGATTAATCAGTTGGTCTTGGGTAGTGCAGTTTACTGTCCATAATGTAATCTAATACAGTGTAATCAATTTGAAAAGGGAGTTTCCCTGGGGAGTGCTCTGCCTGTAGACTGTAAAGAGCTATTTTAAGAGAACTCTGTCTCTCATACAGATGCACATGAGAGAAGACAGATGCCGTGTGAGGGTCATCTGCAAGTCAAGGAATGCCAAGAAACTAAGGAATGCCAAAGGCAACATGGCTGAGACCTGGATTTTGTCATTTGGCCTCCAAACAAAATCTACTGCTGTCGAGTCAATTCCGACTCATAATGACCCTATAGGACAGAGCTGAACTGCTCCACACGGTTTCCAAGGAGTGCCTGGTGGATCTGAAGGGCCAACTTTCTGTTTAGCAGTCGTAGCTCTTAACCACTATGCCACTAGGGTATCCAACCAGAACTGTGAAAAAATACCCGGTTTTCTTGCGTGTATTCAGCTCAGCTGCCCAAGTATTCAGGCACCAAGGATGTGGTGCAGGCTCTCCCTTACAGTCCTACATGGGCAGGGGTAATTGGTGTAGGCGCAGGTATCCGACTACATGTACTGAGAAAGGTAGGCTGACAGTTGTCCATCAGTGTATGTGAGGAAGGCGTGTTCCTTAATGTGAGCAGGCAGATAGCATTTGCGTCAGGACGATGGGCACTGGAGGCTGGATGCAGCACTGAAAGGCATTCAAGGTCTGTGAACCCTTTATGCCTGTGCAAAGGACCAGTTTCTGCTCTGAGTCCCTGGCTTAGGGGAGCCAACAGATCTTTTATTCCCCGTTTGTTAAACTGTTCCCTCTCCATATCTGAGAGAATGGTTCAGGGTGCGTGTAAGTGTTCCCGTCCGTCACCAAGGTAGTGCTTCAGTCTGTGGAGCCTGGTGCAGTTTAGAGAAGGGAGGGGAAAACACTGGGAAATGGGAGAGAGGTTTATCCCAGGGGAAACTTTTAGATCTGCATGTGGCAGGTTAGATATAAGCCACTTAGCTTTTGATCATCAAAATGCTGATTTCACTGATTGTGGCGGCCTGGGTAGGCTCTCCACCACCAAGTCATTTATTATAAGGAAGTCTCTTGTACCACTCTGCTTAGCATGCTGGCTGCCCCCATCGTCCTGGGGGTGACGATTCCCACTGGGTCAGGTCTGGCCAATCCTAGGTACTTCTGGACCCATTTTCCCTTCCCTGTCACTCAGTCTGATTTCTCAGCTTTCCCTTTGATGTTCAGGGATTCTAGAATGTCACATATAATTTATTGGGTTTTTTTGGATATTTGCTGTCCCAAGGATCACAGGAAGCACCTGACCTTCCATCTCAGACCTGTTTTCTAGATCACTTATCTTTCTGCTCTGCCGTCTGCAGCAGGTGGCTTCCAGTCATGGTCCATGATAGCTTGAGCACTAGCCATCTTATCTGCATGCCAGAAAGCAGAAGAGGAAAAGAGACAAATGTGGCCATGTTCCCTGTTGTTACGCATAATTTCTTAAATTGCTCACTTTGCTTCTGTTTATACCCCATTGGACAGAAATTAGCCATGTGACCTATGTCTCTGCAGAGCCACCTATCTCCACCAGAGGGCACCAGAGGTTGCTGTTTCTCTGGACTAAGCCAATGACTCCGGTGCTACATCTGAGGTGTGACCAGTTCAGTCCACAAAGGCCCAGGGGAGAACTTCAAACCTTGTTCCACTCACCAGGAGCCAAGTTCCAGCTTTGGTGTGGATGAGAGTCCTATATCTCAGGGTAAAATCCAGGACCCTGCCTGGAGCTGAGTGCAAATCTCCTCATCTTTCCCCAGCTGGGTGTCCAACCCTTCTCGATCTGTATCCTTTGGACAGCTTGTGTACCTACCTACCTACCTACCTACCTACCTACCTACCTACCTACCTACCTGGGAAGAGGGACCTATACACCTGAAAACCTGATGGACTTTGGAAGTTGTCAGATACTTTTTACCTCTCATTTTAAAATAGCCTAGAGAAGCAACTGCAGTCCATCCTCACAGCATTTCTCCCAGACTCTATTGATTCACATGATGCCCCTAAAGCAACAAACTCTGGAGAAAACCATAACCAGGAAATCACCCATGGTTTCAGAAGGCCCCCCTCCCCAAAAAGCACCTCAGAACTTCCCAGATGAAGAAGATTTTCTGAAACTATTGGAAGGTGAATACAAAAGGATTACATATAGAGCCCTCCTAGACCTTACGCAAAATGCAGCAGAGCAAAATGAAAAACTAAGCAAGCTGTTCCATCTGACGGAACACCAGTACCCTGGAATGCAACAGATCAAGAACAAGATCAAAGGCATAGAAACTTCAATCCAAAGTCAAGAAAACAGAATGGAATAAATGGAAAAGAGGCTTTCTGACTTGGAAGACAGAGCTACTGACTCCAGCATCTATGAGGAAAAATTCAAAAAAAGAAACAGGAAAAATGAAGAAGCATGTGGGACTATATTAAGGGGAACAACCTACGATTAATTGGAGTTCCTGAATAGGGTGAGACACCTGACAGCACAGAGAGTATTGTTGCTGAGCTGCTGACAGAAAACTTCCCAGAAATTATCAAAGAAGAGAATCTAGATATCCAGATGCATATTGAATGCCACTCAATATAAATCTCAAAAGAAAGACTCCAAGACATATTCTAATCAAGTTTAACAAAATGAACACAAGCAGAAACTCTTAAAGGCAGCAAGGATCAAAGCAAAGCTAACATTCAGAGGGAAACCCTGCAGGCTTTTGTCAGATTTCTCAGCAGAAACAATGCTAGCATTGAGACAGTGGCATGACATATTCAAAGCCTTGAAGGAGAAGAACTTCCAACCAAGAATTACGTATCCTGCAAAACTATCTTTCAAATATGAAAATGAAATTAAGACATTTGTAGATAAACACAATCTCAGAGACTTTGTAAAAACCAAACCAAAGCTGCAAGAAATACTGAATGAATCTGTTGGCTTACAAGAACAAAACCAATAACTTTATATTTCAGAAGCAAATACAGGAAACATCATCCACAATCCTACTCAGCTGGGGAAAGCTTCAAGCTCAAAGTTATAATAGTGAAAGAAATAACCCAGAGATCACATCATGAAAATTATGAAGTAATCATATTAAAAAAGAAGGATGTACTACAGTCATTACAGTCCCTTCAGATGGAGAGGAGGTTGATAAGAATGGTCGTAGTTGATATGGGAATGTACATTTTGATTCAATCATAAATAAAAAAAGGAATTTTTTAAAAATGAAGAAAACTAAACCATTTATGTGGGACTCTATCAAGAGGGATAGTTTACTAATGATTGGAAAACCAGAACAGAGAGGGATAACAGAAAATACAGAGAGAATTGTTGAAGATTTCTTGAAAGAAAACTTTCCTGATATCATGAAAGATGAGGACATAGAAAAGGATGGAATACTCCCACGCTCATGCTATGAAGCCAGTATAACCCTGACATCAAAACTAGGTAAAGATACCACAAAAAAGGAAAATCATAGATGAGTATCTCTCATGAACTCACATGCAAAAATCTTTAACAAAATTCTACCAGTAGAATTCAGTGACATATCAAAAAGATAATTCACCATGACCAAGCTGGATTCACAACAGGTATGCAGGAATGATTCAACATTAGAAAGACAATCAATGTAATCAATCATGTAAACAAAAGACAAGAACCACTTGACCTTATCAATTGATGCAGAAAAAGCATTTGAAAAGCCTCAACACCCATTCATGTTAAACTTTCAGCAAAACAGGAATAGAAGGGAAATTCCTCAACATAATACAGGGCACTTACACAAAGCCAACAGCCAACAGCCAACATCATCCTAAATGCAGAGAGTTTGAAAGCATTCCCCTTGAGAATGGGAACCGGACAAGAATGCCTTTTGTCACCACTTTTATTCAACATTGTGCTGGACATTCTAGTCAGGGTAATCAGGCTAGAAAAAGAAAGAGTATCCACACTGGTAAGAAAGATGTAAAAGTATCTCTATTTGCAGATGATATGATCTTATATACATAAAACCCTTAAAAATCCACAGAAAGCTTCCTGGAACTAATAGAAGCATTGCATTTGGGTAACTATCAGGATACAAGCTAAATATAAAAATCAGTTGGATTCCTCTACACCAACAAAAAACATCAAGAGGAAATCACTGAATGAGTACAATTTAGAGTAGCCCCCAAGAAGATAAATATTTAGGAATAAATCTAATTAGAGATATAAAAGACTTATACAAAGAAAACTACAAGACACTACTGCAAGAAAACAAAAGAGACCTGGATAAGCTGAGAAAACTACCTGGCTCATGGGTAGGAAGACTCAACATGGTGAAAAGTTTCGTTCTACCCAAAGTGATCTACAGATACAATGAAATCCTAATCCAAATTCCACTGTCATTTTTTAATAAGATGGAGAAGCAAAACACCAACTTCACATGGAAAGGGAAGAAGCCTTGGAAAGATAAAGGATTACTGAAGAAGAAAAACAAAGTGGGTGGCCTCACACTACTGACTTTAGAACCTATTACACCTCCATGGTAGTCAAAACAGCCTGGTACTGGTACAAAAACAGATACATAGGCCAAGGAATAGAAGTGAGAAACCAGACATAAAATCATTCAACTAGGAGCTGCTGATATCTGACAAAATCCCGAAGTCTTTTTACAAATGGTGTTAGCATAACCAGATGTCATATGCAAAAAATGAAAAAAAGATCCATACCTGTCACTATGCACAAAAAATAACTCAAAATGAATCAAAGATCATTTTGACTCAGAAATCTAAAATGAGTAGAGATCATAGAAGAAAAAATAGGGACAATACTGGGAGCCCTAATACAGGGCATAAATAGAATACAAAACATTACTAACAGTGCACAAATGTCAGGAGAGAAACTAGATAACTGGGAACTCCTAAACGTCAAACACTTACTCTCATCCAAAGATTTCACCAAAAGAGTAAAAAGACAACCTACACTGGGAAAAACAATTTGGCTATGACAAATCTGATCAGTATCTAATCTCTAAAATCGACAAGATTTTGCAGAACCTCAGCAACAAAAAGCCAAACAATCCAATTAAAAAATAGACAAAGGATATGAGCAGGCACTTCACCAGAGAAGACGTTCAGGAGGCTAATAGATACATGAGATAATGTTCACCATCATTAGCCATTAGAGAAATGCAAATAAAAACTGCAGTGAGATACCATGTCAATCCAACAAGTCTGGTGTTAATCTGAAAAACACAAAATAATAGATGTTGGAGAAGATGTGGAGAGATTGTAACACCTACTGACTGCTGGTAGTATTGTAAAATGGTACAGCCACCCTGGAAACTGATTTGGTGCTTTCATAAGAAGTTAGAAATAGAAGCACCATAGGATCCAGAATGCCACTTCTTGGAATATACTCTAGAGAAATAAGAGCTGACACAAAAATAGATATTTGTAAACTAGTGTTCATCACAACTCTGTTGACAACAGCACAAAGATAGACTCAACTGAAGTGCCCATCAGTGGATGAATGGGTAAACAAACTGTGGTATATTCACACAACGGAGTATTATACAATGATGAAGAACGACTTGGAGCTACAGAAACATCTCACAGTACCAAAGAATCTGGCAGAGCTATGCTGAGTGAAATTAGTAAATTGCAAAAGGACAAATATGGCATGAGACTACTGTATAAGTACTCAAGAACAGGTTTAAACACAGAAGTAAACTTTCCTTGATGGTTAGGAGTTGGTGGGAGGTCAGAGGGAGACAAGTATTCACTAATTAAATAATAAACCAAACCAAACCTACTGCTGCTGAGTTGATTCCAACTCATAGCCACACTACAGGCAGAGTAGATCTGCCCCCATAGTGTTTCCAAGGAGTGCCTGGCAGATTTGAACTGCTGACCTTATGGTTAGCTATGCCACCGGGGTTTCCAGTTAGATAACAGACAAGAATTATTTTAGATGAAGGGAGAGAAAACCCACAGTAGAGGAAAAGTGAGCACAAATGAACTAAACCCAAAGCTTGTAAGTATTCAAAATGAAACCAAACACTTGAAGGGACAGAGTAGCAGGGTAGGAGGTCTGGGGACCGTGGTTTCAGGGGACATCTAGGTAGGTTGGCACAACAAATTAAGAAAATGTTCTACATCCCATTTGTAAACGGCATCTGGGGTCTTAAAAGCTAGCAAGTGGCCTTCTAAGAAGCACCAATTAGCTGAAGCAAAGGAGAAAGCAGAGCAAGCACCAAAGACACAAGGATACTGTGAGCCTCAAAGACAGGAAGGGCCACACAAAGCGGCCACCACCACTGACCGCCCTGACAGGGAACACAGTGTAAAGTGCCCAATGCAGTGGGAGTGAAATGGGTGTGCAGAATGGAACTCTAGTAAGAAGAGCAGTTTTGATTATCTGACAGACTGCAGGGTCTTCAGAAGACACGAATTCTCTGTCAGCTCAGCAGTGAAATCATTCCGGAAGCCAGCTGTGCAGACAAAGGTGGAACGGGTCTGTGACACATACGATGATACTGGTGAAGAGTGTGCTACTTGGCATGGGTAAATCAGGAGACTAACTGAGCAGCTCCTGCCTGGAGGCAAGACGAGAAGACAGAACGGGACAGGAGCTGGTTAAATAAACAGTGGAAACACGGGGTAGAGGGCAGGAGTGTGCTGTCACAGCTGGGAAGATCAGCCAGGGGGACATGGCAAAGTGTGTGTAGGTTTTTGTATGAGAAACTGACTCAAGTTGTGAACGTTCACTTAAAACACAATGAAAAAATTTCTTTTAATTAATTAGTGAATGTATTTATTTATTGTGATTGAGTGATAATGTATAACCCGGGTTAAATTAGCATGCCTGCCTGTGTGCAGCTCCTACTGCACTCCTTGCTTCATGACAGCACACTCCTCCTTTCTGTTCTATACAAGTCATATCCTCTTAACAATCTCCTGTCCCCTCCTCTCCACCCACTCCACTCCCCTCTAGTAAGAGGCCAGTAGGACAACACCCTATAGATGCATAGAACCATAAAGTACACATACGACACGGTCACTCTGTGACACCGAGTCCTGTCCATTCCCGTCCGAGGAGTTGACCTCAGTAATGACTGATGATCAAGGGCAGCATCAGGTCTAGGGGCCACGGTCCCAGCGGAACCCCCAGGCCTGCAGACCACAAGTTGCGGTCTTTTCCCGGAGTTCTCAGTGTGCACCCCTTCTTATTCTCATATTGCCAGTGGGACTTTGTGATTCCCATCATGGCTGTCATTGGAGGTGGCTGGGTACTCTCTGGTTCTTCTGGTCAAATGTTGATATAATCACCCATTCACATGGGTCTTTCTTTCTTCTGGGTTCTCTTTCCAACAGGTCAGGAAAACAATTTTTTTAAAGAAGAAATTGTTCTGTGCTATACTTGAATGAGTGGTGTCTGGGGTCTCAAAAGCTAGCACATGGCCATCTAAGAAGCATCAATTGGTCCCAACCCTCCTGGAGCAAAGGAGAATGAAGATCATCAAAGACACAAACAAAAAATGAGCCCAAGAGGCAGAAAGGGTCACATAAAGCAGAGATTACAGCAGCATGAGACCAGAAAACCAGATAGTGCCCATCTACCTGACAAGGAACAGAACAAAGAAACACAGCAGAGTCCATGACATAATGGGAGAAAAGCAGGGTGCCAAACTTGAACTCTACAAAAAAGACCAGACTTGAGGATCTGACAGACTGGACGGTCCCCAGAAGACATAACCCACAGACTTCTGTTAGCCCAGAGCTGAAACCATTCCTGAGGCCAACTCTTTAGACAGAGATTGGACTGGACTGTAAGACATAAATTGATACTGGCAAACAATGGGCTTTTGGTCTTAAGAAGATACAAGAGAAAACTAGGCAGGTCCTGTCCAGAGGCAAGAAGAGAAGACAGAAGGAGACAGGAGCTGGTTGAATGGACACAGGAAATACAAGGTGGAGAGAAGTGTGCTGTCACAGTGTGTGGAGAGCAACTATGGTTACATAACGAAGTGTGTCTAAGTCTTTTGTACGACAGACTGACTTGAACTACAAACTTTCATTTAAAGCAATATATATACAGATTAAAAAATAAAGGAGTGACCTAGGCTCTTTGTGTTGCCATATTGGCTTTGGATGCAACACTTACTTAAGGGAGAGGGAGATACATTTCTATGTGATTTAAACCCCTCTTATGGGTTTTTTTTGTCGCTTGTCAAACTTTTCTGTAGCCAAAATATTAGGCCTTTGGAAAATTTCCTAACCTCCCCATACCTTGGTTCTCATATCAGTACAGTAAGGACAATTTCACCCACTCCATGGAGTATATGTGAAGGTTAAATGTATGCATAGCAGTGCAACCTATTGAGAAATTTAGCAAGTATTTTACGTCTTTATTTTGGCTGCTGTAGACTCTTAAACCATAGAAGGTAAGATTCTCTGAGTTCGCACATAGACAGGTAGCTAAGCAGGTGGTGTGTTGCTCTGGGACTTAGGCCTTGTATCAGTTTGCTACTGTAGCAATACTACGTAACAGGCTTCCACTACATTCTTCCAAATACCAAGTCTGTGGCCATGGATACCAACTCATAACGACCCTATGGGACAGGATAGAGCTGCGCCATAGGGTTTCGAAGAAGCAGCTGGTGAATTTGAGCTGCTGACCTTTTGATTACCAGCTGAGCTCTTGACTACCATGTTGCCATGGGTCCTCAGCGTCCTTAGTGGTGTCTAGCAACAAGGTCACATGTCTGTAGGTCAGCTTTGGTCTGGTTGGTGTGGCCTGAGCTCAGCTAAGTTTTGCTGCACACCATGTGTTTGGGTCAGGTCTGTGATGGCTCAAACCATGTTTCCCCCAAAGTATGTGATGAAATCCTAGCCCCTGTATGCAGTTTGAATTTACCGGCCACCAACTGGAAACCCTGTGGGGCATTCCACTGTTTTCTGCAGGATTGTTATGAATCAGAAGCAACTTGATGCATTTTTGGTTTGGGTTACCTGGAAATATGAGCCAGATTGCAAATAGGGTTTTATTTATTTTTTTTGTTACAAGATCATGCCATAGCACGGTGGGTCTTTAACCTCATCATTTCAGAGTTATAGAAAGATCAAATTAGACACAGAAACAGTCCTGGGGTGAAGACAGATGTCAAGGAACAGTAAGAATTTCAAGTAATGGCAAAGATTGCTGGCAGACACCATAAACCCGGGGAGAGGCTCACAGAAGGACCCGCCCGCTGACACACTACTTTGGACTTTCAGCCTCCAGCACTGTCCTCTGAACCTACTCACATGTATTTCTCTTACAACAGCACTAAGTAACTAAGACGAAACCTGTCTCTCTTATCTCTTTCTCGGCCCTTACCCTTATACGGTGGAAATGCAAACGGAAAGTCAATCACTCAAGGGCGTTTCAGGATCGGGTTATGTCTACTCTCATCCCATTGGTCAGGGAAGTCACATGATTAAGCCCTACCTCCACCGGTGGGGAAATAGGCTTCACCTACCAGGAGGCTGGGGGTGGATGTGTGCAACCACAGGAGGAGAGCTGGGGTCTCTGGACCAGCAAGCCTTATGGCTGCTGTTGAGGGACGAAGCAGTGCGGGGTCACTTTGGGTCGGGGAGGAAATGACCTAAGTTTAACAGTAGTTTTAGGGCAGCCAAGAGGTACAGGGTGACCCAGAGCTAATCACTCAGGAACCGGAGGCTTTCCGAGTAGGACATCACCAGGCATCTGCCTTGGACCACCGGAACCTGGGGTTCTAGATCCACACTCATCAAGGTTTCACCTCCTTCTGGAACTACATAAGTGGGTTTGCCCGCACGGTGCAGGAATCTGACCTGCTGAGCCTGGGCTCCCTGCTAGAAGGGGAAGGCAGGGATGAGTTGGATTTTAAAAAAGAGAGTTGTGAAATTCAAGAATGCCCTGTCATTGGTGCCCAGGGTTGGTTGGAACACTTAGTATCTGCCCTTTATGTTGAGCTCCTGGCACATAGTAGGCCGTCCAGTGTGGTAGTCTTTCCTTTTCTACCTGAAGGCTGGGGTCGGGGGTGGGGCAGGAAATTATTGCTGAAGTCGGTGTGAGCAGGCAGGAGAGCTGAGAGCCATCAGAGATACTCCTCCAGGCCAAGGTGTTTCTTGGCTCTTTGGGGGCCCTGTGTCTCCTCTTGCTTCTTGAGAGGATCCTTTTAGAGGACCCATGAGGCTGTGGTGTTTCAGAGAGGCCCCCAAAAGATGTGGAGAAGAAATACCTTCGGCTGGGTGCCAGTTTTCAGGAAGGACGGTGTGCAGAAAGCCCCCTTCTCTTCTCTCAGATCTCCTAGGAGGTCAGTCTGACCCAGAGAGATGGGGACAGGACACAGCCAGTCAAAAGACCACACGCCCTTCCATTTCCCCTGGCACAAGGGTAACAGCACCACAAGGTTATACCAAAGCGAAAAGGAATATCGTATTCCGCATACACTCGAACAGACAAGCACGCTGCCAGAACTGTGTCTGCCCGAATTCAAGGACATGTTCACAAATGGGTAAAATATTGAAAGCTTCACCTTTTCGCAGACTGGCTAAAATTTCCCTGATCACTGTGATTCTACGTTCTGAATCGCCTGTCTTGATCTCTAGTACAGTCAGGAGGGTCTTCTCTGGTCCAACAAATCTTACTATTCAAAAGGAAAAGACAGGGTAGAAAAAAATGGGTCTTTTGTGCTCTGTTTATGATTTGTTTATGTGAGAGTTTCCCTGAAAGGTGTTTTTCAAGATTGTCCTTGCTTTTGTCTTTAAAGCTCAGGACCCAGGTGACGTGTCCTTCTGAGTCCAGCTCCAGTTGGGTCACATTCTTTATACTCAGGGACAGGGAAGAATGGCTGCAATGTTATCTCCTGAATCATCACTTTGCCTCAGAGGACACACCAGTGTGAACCTAGGTCCTACTTCTGCTCGCTGGGATGGCTGAGCCCCGGGCTCCCCGCCTGCTGGGGGCCTCCCACTTCAGGAGGCCTTTCCTGCCTTGGTGTTGCGCAAGGCCTGCAGCTGTTTCCCTGACCAGACTGAACCAACCCCTGGGACTGAGGTCTTGGACAAAGAGGAAACAGCTTCCGAGAGTGGGTCTTCCCTCCTTGGGGTAGCAAAGCCCCGGGCACCAAGAGCACCACAAGCTCCTGGCTTTCCTTCCTGTTCTCATCACCCGCCTCACAGCCAACTGCCCACTGTGGAGCAGGTACTCCCAACCTCTGGGTCTGGAAGGACAGTGGGGTAGCTGAGAGCAGGGCTCAGGGGAGACTTGCTGGGGTCTGCTTGGTTGTGAGTGCTAGACCCCAAACCAGCCTAAGCCCAGGATTACAACTCCTCCAGAAGCCAAACCCCTCCACAACTCTAAGTCCTCCCTAAGCCTCATCTCTCTCACTGTCCTGACCACCATGCTAGCTCTACCTACCTCAGCCCTGTCTCAATTCTCACCCTTACCTCACTTGCATCCCAACCTCAGCATTCACTAATCCTCATCTTTATCCACCTCCAACTCAAACGTTGTCCTAACCCCAATCCCAACCTGCACCCAGCCCTATTACCCTCATCCCGACCCCAGCCCCCAGCCCCCAGCCCCAGGCATACCTTGATCGCCACCTGCGTCCACCTCCAGCCTTTGCTGCACATAAATTCATCTCTCTTATTTCAGTTTCACACCCAGTCTCAACCTTCATCCCTTCCCACATCCCAGCCTAATCCTTACCCTTACCCCAGCCTAATCCTTACCCTTACCCCAGCCTAATCCTTACCCTTACCCCAGCCCAGCCCACCCCACCCCTGCCCAGCTTCCCCTCCCCTGGCCCCAGCCCCACTCCATTCATTCATCTTCATTCATTGGCAGGCAAGAAGCTGGACACTGCCCAGCAGACCAGAGGGGATGAGTCCTCAGCTCATAGCATTCAAAGCCAGATAAAGAAATGCAGTGGATTATATGGCCTCCAGAGTTAAGTGGTTGGCCTGTGTTGGGGCTTTCCACTATTTTGAAGGTTATACATTTTTAGAATCACCCCTTTGGACTCCAAATTTCCCCAGTTTCCCATCTGTAGGGTGAAGCACTCCAGATGGCCCTATCGCCCATTTCTCTCTTTGCTAGGCCTGAACAGGAAGCTGAGGAGGAGCCCGGAGTCAGGAAACAGAAACTGAATCCTTAGCCCAGGCGTAGCTGCTCCCAGTGAAACTTCCTTTGCCCTAGCTTCCCCAGGCTCTTCATTGGCCTCTGCCAGATGTGGGTCTTGGGCCCACCTGTCCTTACCAGATATCTTAGCACATATAGTCGCAGGTGTTATTTTTTAAAAATGTGCTTCAGGTGAAAATTTACAGCTCAAGTTAGTTTCTCACACGAAAACTTAAACACAGATTGTTAAGTGACCCTAGTGGCTCTCCCTCTGATGTACCCACACTTTTCTCCTTTGCACTCTGGATTTCCACGTTCCTGTTCAACCAGCTCCTGTCCCTTTCTGCCTTCTCACCTTGCCTCTGGACAGGAGCTACCCATCTAGTCTCTGGTGTCCACTTGAACTAAGAAGTATACACTTCACTGCTATCACTTGATGTCTTACAGTCCCGTCTATTCTTTGTCTGAAGAGTTGGCTTCAGAAATGGTTTTAGCTTTGGGTTAACAGAGAGTCTGGGGACCGTGTCTTCTGGGGTTTCCCAGTCTCAGTCAGACCATTAAGTCTGGTTGTTTTACTAGAATCTCAGTTCTGCACCCCACTTTTCTCCTTCTCTGGTGAGGGACTCTGTCATAGTCCCTGTCAGGGCTGTCATTGGCAGTAACTGGGCACCTTCTACTTCTTTCTGTCTCAGGCTGATAGAGTCTCAGGTCTAGGTGGCCTCTTTTGTCTGATGGGCTAACACCTTCCTTGTGTCTGTGGTGGTCTGCATTCTCCTCTGCTCTAGGTGCGTTGGAACCAGTTATACATCTTAGATGCCACTCACCAAAGTGGGATGCAGTACATATTTCTAATGAATTTTGCTCTGCCAGTTGATGTAGATGTCCCCTGAAATCATGCCTCCTGGACTCCTGCCCTGCTACCCTGTCCCTCAAAGTATTAGACTGTGTTCAGGAAACTTCCGTGCTTTTGGTTTGCTGTGGTTGTGTTAATTTCCCCTGTATTGTGTGTTGTCTTTCCTTTCACCTAAGACAATTCTTGTCTACTATCTAGTTACTGAATTCCCCTCTACCTGCCTCCTCACCCTCATATATCCATCAAAGAATATTTTCTTCTGTGTTTAAATCTTTTCTTGAGTTCTTATAAAAGTGTTCTCATATAATATTCATCTTTTTGCAACTAATTTCACTCAGAATCGTGCTCTCCAGATGCATCTGCTATGCTTTGTGGGTTTATCATTGTTCTTTATTGTTGTGTAGCATTCCATTGTGTGACTATCCCATAATTCATTCATCCATTCATCCGTTCATGGGCACCTAGGTTGTGTCTGTCTTTTTACTATTGTGAACAGTGCTGCAAAGAACACGGGTAAGCACATGTCTATTCATGTGATAGCTCTTATGTCTCCAGAATGTATTCCAGGAATGTAATTGCTGGATCCTATGCTATTTCTATTTCTAGCATTGTAAGGAAGCGCCAAATTGCTTTCCAAAGTAGTTGTACCATTCTACATTTCCAGCAACAATGTGTAAATGTTTCGGTCTCTCTGTAACCTTTCAACATGCATTATTCTATGTATTTCTTTTTTTTTGTATGTTTATTATTTTAGCCTTGATGGGGTAAAATAGTAGTTTTGATTTGCGTTTCTCTAACATCTTGTGATCATGAGCATTTCCTCATGTCTGTTAGCCAACTGAATGTCTTCTTTGGTGAAGTGCTTGTTTATTATTTTTACCTGTTATTTAATTGGGTTACATGCCTTTTTGTGGTTAAAGTTTTGCAGTATCTTACAGATTTTAGAGTTTAGACACTAATTGGATGTGTTTTAGCCAAAAACTTTTTGCATTCTATAGGCTGTCTTTTTACTTAGGTGGTGAAGTCTTTGGAGGAGCTTGGAAACACTGATGGCGTGGTCATTAAGTGCTACGGCCACTAACCAAAAGGTCAGCAGTTACAAACCTCTAGATACTTCTTGGAAACTCTCCGGGGCAGTTCTACTCAACTCTGTAGGGTCACTGTGAGTCGGAAGTCAACTCAACAGCAATGGATTTGGTTTGCTTTGGTTTTGGATGAGTGTAAGCACTTGATTTTTAGGAGCTCCAGTTACCGAGTTTCTCTTCTGGTGTTTCTGCATCATTAGCTATGTTTTGTATACTGTTTATGTGATGAGTTACTAGTGTTGTCTCTCTTTTTTGTGTGTGTGTGATCTTTATAGTTTTAGATTTTATATTTAAGGCTTTGATTCATTTTGAGTTAGTTTTTGTGCATGATATGAAGTATGGTTCTTGTTTCATTTTTTTTTTGTAAATGAATATCCAGTTATGTCAGCACTATTTGTTGAAGACACTGATCTAATGCAGTTTTTATCCTCTCGCATAGGCAGGAAACGTGATACACACTGGGTCACCCCAGCCTCACCCTGGTGCAGCCCATGCTGATTCTAGGAGTGGGTGTCTTTAACCCTGTTTTCAAAGTGCCTGAGGCTTGGACATGCAAGAATGAACCTCAGGAATCTGCAGTCTGGGGAACAATGCAGTCCAAATGGTCATTGCCCAGAGGAGGGGGTGCTTTGGGGAGCACTGACTCTCTGCCCTCCAACACCGCCACGGTCTTCCCAATCACCCCTCTACCACCGGAGGCGCTGACATTCCATCGTCCTCCAGCTCAGACCCAAGATGTAGGACACGTATTCTTTAACACCAGGCTTTTAAACTGGGACAAGAGTCTCTTTCTTGTGCCAACCCAGAGCTTCCTCTTCCTAGAGCAGTTTTCAGGAGCCAAGGCTGGTCTTTGGGGTGGGGCAAGTTGAGTCAATATGTTGGGGTCCAGGTGACTCACCCCTTTGGTGTTGGGGCTAGGCTAAGCATAGGTGACATCTATGTGATGTGATCACAGGTGGCTCTAGAAAGAGTTCTCCTATGCATTCCAAAACTGCCTGCTCTGTTCCAGTATCTATTTTCAAGATCTCCCACTCCTCCTGTAGTTTTGGCAATGCCCTGGGGCAGCAGGGGAGCTGGGGACACTGTAGACAAACTTGGCTGATGTTGCCAGCTACAGAGGCCTAACCTGACACCCTGCAGGGCTCTGCATTTCAGGGGCCAGGCCTGCCCTCAAATGTGCCCAGAGGCTGCCTTCTTCAAGGTGAGGAGAAGCCCAGCCCCCAGGCCATGGAGTCTAGCCTGGGGGATCATGAGCCTCTCAGCAGCCAAGGACCTGGTGTGGGTTGCATCTGAGAGAGGAGCAGGTCTAGAACTACCAAGGAACTGGGAACAATCCTTGGGGTCTCAGCAGTGAGCAGACCTGTCTGTCGGAGGAGACCAGTGAGGTGGCCAGACCCCTGAGGAGCAGTGTTCTTCCTGTCCTTACCATACCTTTGTCTTTGGGGTGATTCAGGCTAGAACACCCCTTCCCCTAAATGCCTAAGTACTGCTTGGCATCCTGACCTGCAATTCAGGTTCTCCCCAGGCTCTGGGGCTCTGCCCAGCCCACCACAGCTGTGCCCCCTGGTAGCTCTCAGAATCAGCTGGGCCCAACTCATGAGACTGATGGGCTGGGGGCTGGGACCCAGAGATGTCAAGAGAGTTTCCTGTCCCTACTTGCATCCTCCAGGGCCTCCCTTCACTCTGCAGAGTCAGCATTTAGGACCAGGGAGGACTGCAGAGTCGACAAAACGTATTTTTGGTATCCTCCACTCTGTCTCATGTCTGTGGCTCCCCTATGGTCCTTCCCACCCCACCTTCACCAGGGATTCTCATGACAAAGGACCTGTCTTCTTGTGCAAGGTGTACCTGCATCCATTGCTATCAAGTCAATTCCAACTCATAGTGACCCTATAGGACAAGGTATAACTACCCACGTGGTTTCCGAGGATGGCGTGGTGGATTTAACTACCGACGTCTCAGTTAGCAATTGTAGTGCTTAATCACTATGCCATCAGGGTTTCTGCAGTTAATAAACACAGCAGATGTTTAACTTATGTCTGTGGGACACAGGCTGTGCAGGGACCTCCTGCTGCCTGTCGTACCCAGGCTTGGGTCTACCACCTGCCTGCTCCAACTCAGAATTCTGAGGGCCCATGTGCTTTTCTTGTCTGTAGGGGACCTCTGAGGGTCTGAGGGATCCAGATGAGGGCATGTGCTCTCAGTCCCAGACCCTGAGAAATGGTCCCTCACAAGTTGCCGAGGACAAGGCACACTCAGAGATGGCTCTAGGGTGGCTGCAGGAGCACCGAAAGGGGAGGTTTCTCTAGAGGCTGCTTCAAGCTGCATTCTGATCGAGGTTCAGGAGGCAGAGATGGCAAAGATCACTTGTGGTGGGTGCTCATGGGAGACAGGGCTGGCCCTGGGGTGGGCTGGCAGGGAGGTCTGTGGGAAGCAGCTGGGGGCAGGGAATGAGGACTTTCCAGGGATGTACTGGAGCCTGTGTCTCATGGTCTGTGGGAGCCACAGAGGGCTGTGGAGCAGAGGAATGACGTCTAAAGGCAGTACTTTGTTAAGTTTCATCAGCCCGATTACAGCTTGCAGCTCAGAAAGCTGGTGGCAGGGACCAGGTCTTAAGTAAGAAGCCTTCATTCTTGCTGGGCACCTGGGAGTAGAGCACAATGTCTTTCTGGGCTTCATTTCCCGCTGGCTTGGTGGTGGTGGTGGGTGGAGGGAGAGAATAGCTGTTATTACCCTAAGACAATTTCCCTGAAAGGACAGGAAAGCAGAAGTTGGGCCATCAGCTGTGGGGGTGTGGCCAAGTGAACATAGAGTACTTCTTGGTGCATGCCACCAAGAGAGGCATTCCTGGGCACACAACCGAGTGGAGAACGTTGACTTTCAGTCGACTCGAGCTGACATGCCAGAGGTGTCTCTAGGAACCCCTATGTGCCCACTCTCTTAGGCGCCAGAACAGCACAAGGACCTGCCATGGGCTTCCTGCCCCAGCTCCTCCTCCTGGCCTCACTCTTTCTACCAGGTAAGTGTCGCTGGCCTGTCACAGGGGGCTCAGCCTCAGAGAATCCAGACACCGGCTGGGCCAGGCATGCTGTCCTATGCCAGAGTCACAGATTCTGGTACTGAGGTCAAGGGAAGACACAGGGAGACAGTGGCTGGGAGCTGGATGGGACCCCAGATCCCTCTTGACGCTGCCCTGATGAACTTCTTGAATGGCCCTTGGACTGTCCCTGGGACACCCAGAGGGGCTGCACTAGAGGTGCTTTTCTGGGGCAAGTTTCCGGGCCCATCTGGGGCACCCTTGTCTGGGCAGATTGTCGGCTCTGCAGTGACCCTGGTTCTCCTCTCTGCCCGTCTCTCCATCTCTCCCCAGGCCAGGCCTCGTGGGGTGTCTCCAGTCCTCCAGAAATGCAGGGCGTGAAGGGGTCCTGCTTGCTCATCCCCTGCATCTTTACCTTCCCTGCTGAAGTACCAGTGCCCGAAGGCATCATAGCCATCTGGTACTACGACTCTGACGCTGGGGGAGAGCGGCGGGTGGTGAGCCACTCAAGGAGCCCTGAGCTGGTATTAGAGCGCTTTCGAGATCGCGCCCGGCTGGCAGGGAACCCCAAGCACAGAACATGCCACCTGCTGCTCAAAGACCTGCAGCCCGAGGACTCGGGTTCCTACAAGTTCCGCTTTGAGATCAGTGAGGGCAACAAGTGGTTAGATGCTAAAGGCACCAAGGTCACTGTGACAGGTGAGATCAACTGGCTTGGCTACTGCTGGGAAGGAACTCCTAGGGTGCTTCTGGACTGATTGGCTCCCAGCCTAGCCCTCCTGCTAACCTAACTCTAGCCCTAGTCTCAGCCTCAATTCTAGCCTCTGCTCCAAGGCTGTCCAGGGGCCAGCCCCAGTGATGCCCGAATCATCCTGTCTGTGCCTTAGCCCCCGCTCTGGTGACCCCATCCACTCACCCAAGCGGGGTTGTGGGTAGTCAGCAGCCTGCACTTCTCCATAAAGCACTCTGTCCAGCGCCTACCTCTCAGCTGGCACTTCCAGGGCAGGGAGTCTCAGGTGTGGAGAAAGTGAGTCCTGAGCTCTCTGTCTCTGTCCTCAGAGGAGCCCCACGTGCCCGTCATTGACTCGCCAGCCCAGCTGCGTGAGGGCATGCAGGTGGACTTCAACTGCTCCACCCCCTACGTGTGCCAGCTGCATCCAGTCAGCCTTCAGTGGCAAGGCCAGGACCCGGCTCACTCCATCACCTCTCATCACCAGAGGCTGGAGCCCACGGGTGTCAGCCAACTGGAGGTCCTCCACATGACTCTGTCCTGGCAGGACCACGGCCGGACCCTGCAATGCCAGCTCTCTGTGGCTGGTCGCAAGGCACAGGGAGAGATCCACCTCCAAGTACAGTGTGAGTGAGCGGGGAGGCACACCCTTGCTGCTAAGCACAATCTCTGTGGCTTCCCCCTGGGGACTGGTTCCTCTCTGCAGACACTGAAGCAAAACCCTCATCCTGCGGCAAAGCAAGGGCCCGCACTCAGGCTGCCAGGGCCTGCCAGGGATGGACAGAGCCTCATATAATGGCTCTTTTCTCACTCCTGCTGGCATCGAAGGGGACAAGTATCTTGTTCTTGTCCTCTCAGCCAGGCTGGGTAGAGGAGGAACGACACAGAGAGCCAGGGGAATAGATACTCCCTAATGAACTTTGGTGGTGGTGTAGTGGATTAAGTGCTACCACTGCTAACCACGAGGTTGGCAGTTTAGGTCCGCCAGGCGATCCGTAAATACTCTAGAAGTCAGTTCTTCTGTGGCCTCTAGAGTCGCCGTGAGTTGGATTTGACTCGACGGCACTTGGCTGGCAATGAGCTTTGGGGATGAGCAGCAAGTACCCTGGCATTTAGCTCAGCTCTGAAGGATGCTGGGAAGGCGAGGTTTACCACTCCCCTCCTGCCTAGGTTACTCATGCTTGCGGTGCCCGTGGTAGAGTCAGTGGGGAGAAAGCTGGAGTTTCTACTTGGTTGTGCATATTCCGACCACAGTGAAACAGAGCAAACATTCACAGGTTCTGTATCAGGTCACCTGGCTTTACCACTTACAGATAGCAAACTTTGGCCAAGTCACTAGCCCCTGAGAGCCTTTGTTTTCTCATCTACATAAACAAACAAAACCAAACCTGTTGTCCCTGAAGGAGGTTCTGACTCACAGCAACCCTGTAGATGGAATAGAACTGCTGCATAGAATTTCCAAGGAGTAACTGGTGGATTTGAACTGCTGACCTTTTGGTTAGCAGATGTAGCACTTAACCACTATGCCACCGGGGTTTCCTTCATCGAAATAGTGGGGGGAAAAACCTAGTTGCCCTCAAGTTGATTCCAACTCATAATGATCCCATGGTAACCCATGGGAGCAGAGTAGAGCTGTGCTTCATAGGTTCTCAGTGGCTGGTTTGGGGAAGCAGATCACCAGGACTTTCTTCAAAGGCACATCTGGGTGGACTCGAACCTCCAGCCTTTCTCCTAGCAGCTGAGCGCAGTGAACCATTTGCACCATCCAAAGACCTAGATATCGGGTATCTAAATAAACAGCTCCTCTCTCATAGAATGTTTTGGAAAATTAAGTGGATGGCAGAGATCAGGTAGTCAGAACAGCACTTGACACATACTAGACACTTTAAAAAATTGTCTCTTATTATTATCATATTTACATAGACAAAAGATTTGTAACAAGATACAATGAAATAGGATTTCTCTGTATTGTTCATAACTTCCTACCAAACCAGCTAACTATTCTCAGGGCTAGTTTGACGCTGCCTTTGGTCCGTCACCAACACCTACCTCAAACCACTAAAGCAGGTAGGGTGGCGTCCGTGACCTTATCCATGGAACCAGTACCAACTGCAGTGGAGTCACCTCCCACCCACGGAGGCCCTGTGTGTACTGGGGTAGACCTGTGGTCCAGAGGGTGTTTGGGGGCTGACTTTTCAGAAGCAGGTCACCAGGCCTTTCTTCCAAAGCTCTTCTGGGTGGTCTTGGACCTTCAATCTTTTGGTTGGCAGCTGAGCACGTTAGCTGTTGCACCACTTGCAGACTCCTGTTCCTGGACACCACCCACGACTAGAAGAGAGGGCACTTGGGCAGTGCCACCAAGCAGAGTGCAAAGAAGGCAGTCTAGGCTGGATGCTGGACCAAACTTGAACTTACCTAGTCTCTAAGGGGTCAGGAATGTGTTGTAGAATGAGGGTTGAGAGGGAACGATCCTACACTGGAGAAGGGAACTAATGGGACTGATGTTTCATCTGAGTGGGCTACCTCAGAGTGGAGTTTGAAAGGGAGGAGACGTATGATTAAAAGGAGAAGCCACTCCTGCCCTCCTTGTGCCTCTTAACCGATGTCCCCATCCTTCCTTACAGATGTCCCACGGGGTGTGGAGGTCCTCCTCAGCCACTTGGGACAGAACATCCTCCCAGGTGACCTAGTCACACTCACCTGCCAGGTGAATAGCAGCTACCCAGAAATCAGGTCTGTGCAGTGGGTCAAGGATGGGGCGCCCCTTGAAGCCAGGGGCCGTGTGCTGCGGCTGCCCCACGTAACTTGGGCCGATTCTGGAGTCTACACTTGCCAAGCTGAAAATGTCATGGGTTCTACCGTCTCCACCCCTGTCAGCCTCTATGTCCTCAGTGAGTCCTGGGTGAGATTGGGTCTTAACATGAGAGCAGGGAGGGTCCAGTCTGCTGGGGCCAAGAGCAGAGCCAGAGGCTTACCGTGCTCAGAGCCTCACGGGGTGCAGCTGTGGAAGTAGGAGTGGAGCCCAGCCCACACCCTCCCCCAGCAAGTCAGGGCCTAGTCGGAAACTGAGATCTGAGGCTCTTTAGGCCAAAGGTTGTGGATTTACAGAGGACAGAACTTCCTTGGGAGGGCTGGAAGTTGGGAGGACCCTGGGGACCAGGACAAAGGTGCAGGGCAAACCAGGGGCTGCGCTGCAGAGGAGTGTGGTGCAGACTGCACAGATTCAGGTTGATAGCCTATGGCCCACCTGTCCGGGCTCTGAGGGCTTGGAGGTGCAAGATGGTGCCCACCCCCCAATGTGCCCCCTGCTGCCCCACAGTGGCTGAGGTCCAGGTGAGCCCCGAAGGCCCCATCCTGGAGAACCAGACAGTGACACTGACCTGCAACATGCCCAGCGGGGTACCCAGTGAGATCCATTACAGCTGGTACAAGAACCAGTTGCTGTTGGAGGATGCCCGCGCCCGCACCCTCCAGCTACACCAGGTCACCAGGGCTGACACCGGCTTCTACTTGTGTGAGGTGCGGAACGCCCAGGGCAGCAAACGCTCAGACCCTGTCAGCGTGGTGGTCAACCGTAAGTGGCCTGGACGGGTGGCACTGGGCATAGCCAGAGCTTGGGAAAGGCAGGGGACAGGCCTGAGCGTGGGTCCGTAGGCGGGGCTGGGCACCCTATGCAGGAGCTGTGAAGCCACATCCCCTTGACATGGGCTCTGTAGTCCATGGGCCTTAAGCTCATTTCCCAGCTCTGCCCGCTTGCACCACCCTTTCACTACCCTGGGCCTTAGTTTCCTATTTGAAAAAAGGAAAACACAGCAAAAAGAAAATTTTCAGGTTTGAAATCCCAAAATTTACAAAAACTTGTAAGAATAATACAAAGAATTAGACTTTTCATTCACATCCCACATCTGTTAACATTTAGTGTATTTGCTTTATCCTTCTTTCCTCCTTTCTCTATTTATCTCCATCTGTATGTACATACAATACACATTTATTCTCTACAGAATCACAGACACATATACACATACATGTTGTTACATGTTAGTTGACGTGCAGCCCTCTCCGACTCATCACAACCGACCCTGTATATAACAGAGTGAAATGTCATCCAGTCCGGTGCCGTCTTCGTGATCATTGCTATGTCTGAGTCCATTGTTTAGGTCACCGTGTCGTGCTTTCTGACACAGGGGCTCCTCTTCCAGCACTGTATCAGATAATATTCTGCCGTGATCCATAAGGCTTTCGTTGGCTAATTGTCAGAAGCAGATCACCAGGCCTTTCTCTCCACTCTTCATCTAGAAGCTCTGCTGAACCCAGTTCACCACAAGCCACACTGCGGGCGTTTGTGCTGCTGGTGGTGTAAGGTCATAACAGCACAGGTGCTGGCATTAAGTCTGTGAACTGAATTGTTCTAAGTGCCACACACCTCGTTCCTCACTGTCTCTATGGTCACCTTTGAGGTACTCCCCTTGGAAGCTATGCGCTGATGCCAGTGCCTAGTCCACGCTTTAAACCAATTTTAGAATTCTTTCTGGAATGGCCATTGTGCACAGTGGCATGGTGGCAAGTTGGTGAATGTAATTGTAGGATTGTCTGTGAGGGAGTCTTTCAGCCAATAAACAAATAACTGTATTGGAAGACCATCCCTACTCACCTGATCTGGCCCCTGGTAACATTTTTCTTTACCTGGAGATAAAGAGAAGAAAATATTGAAAGGAAGACATTTTAATGATATTCAGGACACCAAGGATAATACGATGATAGTTCTGATGGCCATTCCAGGAACAGAGTTCTAAAATTGTATTAAAGGGTACACTAGGCACTGGCATTGGTGCATAATTTCCCAAGGGGAGTACTTCAAAGGTGACTGTAGTGACTGTAGCAATGAGGTATGTACCACTTCTTCTAGAATGTGTTTGCGAACTTAATTGGCAGTCCTCGTATGCAAGCTGCCGCAAAGTGACAAATGGATGGTAAATTTATATATATATATATATAAATTATTCTCGATCTGCACGTTTAATTTCCTGACCCATTTGAGAGCACGTTGCAGACACGATGCTCCTCTAACCTGAATTTCCTCAGCATAATTTCCTAGGGTCCTTCTGCTATATAACCATCATCGGGAAAGTTAACATTGATATGAGACTATAATCTATAGTTCATATTCAGATTTTGTCAATAAGGTCCCTTCTGGCAATTGTTTTTTCCTAGCCCAGGATTCGATCCAGAATCACACTCTGCATTGCGTTAGCATCTTTCTTTATTCTCCTTTACCCTGCACAGTCCATAAATCTCTCCTAGTTTTTCTTGACACTGACATTTGAAGCGTATGGGAAAGTATTCAGTACAGTGCCCATCCATCTGCCTTTGCTGAAATGGAATAGACTGAGACTGTGCACTCTGCAGCCCTGGAAGCATAGTGGTTAAGAGCTATGGCCACTAACTGAAAAGGTCAGAAGTTCAAATCCACCAGCTGCTACTTGGAAATGCTGTAGGGCAGTTCTACTTTGTCCTATAGGGTCACTGTGAGTGAGAACTGGCTCACTGGTGCCTAATAACAGCAACATGTACTTAGTGAGTTGCAGACCTGATGTTGGGTCCACCTCAGTGCAGCATACTGGGAGGCACATGATGTCTGTTTGTCCTGCTGTTGATAGTGTCCACTTGGTCACCTGGTTGAAATGCTGTCCGCCAGATCTCTCTAGTGGCTGTGTCATCTTTAAAGTGGAGCCCTGGGACCCACTTTCAGGTGTGCCACAGTACTAACTAGGATAAGAGTGGTTTGCCAGTGTAGGAACTGGTACTCAAGAGGTACTCAGGAGCTGCTAGGGTCGCCCGTATCTCTCTGGGGACAAACAGGGTGCAGAGTCCTAGCCTAGAAAGGGGCATCCAGGAGTTCCCTGTCTAAGGCCTGGCTGTCATCTCCACACAGACCCACCAGTTACCCCAGCTCTGACTGCCTTCCTTGAGACACAAGCGGGTCTCACAGGCATCCTCCACTGCTCCGTGGTCAGCGAGCCCCCAGCCATCCTGGTGCTGTCACGTGGGAGTCTCATCCTGGCCTCCACCCCTGGGGAGGGCGACCACAGCCCACGATTCAGTGTCCTCTCTGCTCCCAACTCCCTGCGCCTGGAGATTCGAGACCTGGAGCCAGCGGACAGTGGGAAGTACAAGTGCTTGGCCACTAACTCCCTTGGAAATGCATCCTCCACCTTAGACTTCCTCGCCAACGGTAAGAGAGCACTAGGGACAGCCAAGGGATCCCGGGGAGGGAAACTGCTTGGTCTTCTTCCTTTTAGGAGTCCAGAGGATTCAGTGGAGGGGCTGACCCAGCAGGCTGCTGAGAACCGCATCAAAGGCTGTAGACAGTCATCCCGATCTCAAGGACAAAAGGGAAACTCAGAACCGGGAGAGCCTTCCTGTGCATTCGTTAACTTTTTTTTATTTATTAAACTCTGGGGGCAGGCTCTGAGCTAGGCATCAGATGTGGGAGGTGAGATGGAGAATTTAGGGTCTTCTAATTCTTAGGGCACATGCCGCCCTTTCCTCCTTCTGAGCCATGGGAGACCCAGCTAATCCACCAAGGCAGGTTATAAACTTTTTATTGTGGTGGAGTACATACAACATAAATTAGGCATTTTAACCATTGTTAAGTATACCGTTTCAAGGCGTTAATTTTCACAGTGTTGTGCAACCGTGACTGCTACGTTTCCACAAATTCTTTATCACCCCAAACAGAAACTCTGTACGCACCAAAAACCATTTTCACCAAATTGATAACTTACAGTGAGCCCGTAGAACAGAGTACAGCTAACTCACAGGGTTTCCAAGGAGTGCCTAGTAGATTCACACTGTTGACTTTTTGGTTAGTCGGAAGGTTCCTAATCACTGGGACACTAGGGGTCCCCTATATCCATTCCTCTTCACCCTCAACTCCTGTCATTTTCAAGGTACTTTCTGTTTCTATGCGTTTTCCCACTCTAGGTATTTCATGTAAGTGAGATCATAATGATATTTGCCCTTTTCTGACTGGCGGCTTTCTTTGACTCAGCATAATGTTTCCCAGGTTTGTCTTTGTTGCATCAGAATTTCACTGTCTTTTCCTGGCTGAGAAGTACTGCTTTGTATGATTCAGTACCTTCAGTTTATCTGCTGACACACACTTGGGTTGTTTCCACCTTTGGCTATTGTGACTGGTGTTGCAGTGGACACTGGTGTATAAATACCTGCTTAACTCTCTGCTCGCATGTTTTCCGGGTACACGTGCAGGAATGGAATTGCTGGGTCCCATGGAGGTCCTTTAACTTCTTGAGGAACTGCCGAACTGTTTTCCACAGCAGCTGCACCACTGTACGATCCCATGGCAGTGGATGAGGGTTCTAATGTCTGCATGTTCGTTCTGAAGGCAGGTTTTTGAGTAAGCAGGGCTCTGATTCAGAATCCTTAACTGCAGCAGCCTCAACCACTGGGTCTGAATTGGCATTCCAGGCCAACCTTCTGACTGACTAGAGAGACACAGAGCTGGCATATCTACAGTCACATGGGGAGCAGAGAACCTGGGGGACTTCCTGCAGTGGTGGCAGGGTCCCCAGACTGGCAGAGGAGCTGAGCCAAGGGGTTTGGGACTCTGACAGCCTCCCCAGCCTCTCTCCCTCCCTCTCCTGCCAGTTGCCCGCCTCTTCATCAGCCCAGCAGCGGAGGTGGAGGAAGGACAGGCAGTGACACTGACCTGCAAGAGTGGCCTGAGCCCCACGCCTGAAACCCGCTTCTTCTGGTACCGGAATGGAGCCCTGCTCCTTGAGGGACCGAGCAGCAGCCTCCTGCTCCCCGCAGCCTCCAGTGCCGACGCCGGCTCGTACTACTGCCGTGCCCAGGACAGCCACAGGACCAGCGGTCCCTCTTCAATTGCTGGCCTCAGTGTGCTCTGTGAGCAGCCCTTCCCACGCTTGCTACCTGGGACCCACTAACCACCCTGCCCCCTCCAGGTCCTCTTGGGGCTGTCCTGCCCTAGGGTCTAGACTGAGACAGTGGCCACAGGCCTAAGCGTCATCGACCTCTCCACCTAGGGCTGAAGTTTGGGGAACAGTCTGAATGGGACTTCTTCTACCTCCACAAAGCCCACCCTCCAATTCCAGCCTCTTTCAGGCCCCTGCTTGTAGCCTAAGACCTACCACGGGCACCACAGTCAAGCTTCATCCTTCTGGAGTGCAGCCTATGCCAGAACCGAACCAAGACCAACCCTTTGCTGTTTAGTCAGTTCTAACTCTGTGTGGGACAGAACAGAACTCCTCAGTAGTGTTTCCAAGGAGTGCCTGATGAATCCGAACTGTCAAACTTTTGGTTAGCTGCCGTAACACTTAAAGACTTTGCCACCACAGTTTCCAGTCCTGGGACACAAACTCCTATATATGCACACATTCCACCCTCAGGCTATGTCCACGTGGGCTCCTACAGACATCAAGGCAGAACTCTTCACACACAGAGAGGTCAACCCCTCCAGAAACTCTCTGAAGGGTGGATGCTCCATATTAGCCTGAGGGGCTGACTGATGTCAGGGCACACTTCAACCCAGAATGCCTGCCCAGACGTGTAGAAGGACTGTCAGGGAAAAGCAACAGCTTCCCCAGAGGTTCTTTGGTGTCTGAGAGGCATCAGAGGAGGTCTTGGCGGATGGCTGTCTTTTGACCATCCATCTCCAGGACCTTTTAGAAAGAGGGCACGCTGGGCATTATTTGAGAATGGTGGCAGTGAGCTTGGAGATCAGAAACGAAGGGCAAGAAAGATCTTAGGAGAAGGCCCTATGGTAAGAGATGGGGTGCAGGGAGAGAGGTGACAGAAAGACTCCCAGGAACTGCTATGTGGGTACCTAGCTCAGTGGCAGATGGGACTTCAGGCAGGTTGCTGCTAGTCAATATGATGCCTTTGTTCCAATCAGAAAATGATTCTGCTTCCTCTGGGAAGACTCAGTTCCAAGCATGGCTTAGCACAAGGAGCATGGGCTGGATATCCCTCATCATTGTCTGGCTGCCCCATGCAGCTCACAGTCTGCACCACTGTCTCAGGTTGCTCTGGACACCTGCATTTATCCAATGTGCTCCAGGAGACTAGCCATCCTGGATGGACCTGGGGGCTGGACACTGGCAGCGATGTAGAATAAGCACTTTGTCTTCCTCCCTACAGATGCCCCACGCCAGCCCACACTCGTAGCCCGTCTGGACACTGATGCCACCGGACCCAAGGCTGGACGGCTAGGCCTCCTGTTATGCCGCGTGGACAGTGACCCTCCAGCCCAGCTTCGGCTGTTCCATGAGGACCACTTAGTTGCCTCTTCTCTGCCATCGGGTCGGGGCATTTCCCAGCGCATACAGGTCATGAGAGCCCCCAACTTGCTGCGTGTGGAGATTCATGATCCAGTGCTGGAGGATGAGGGCGAGTACCTGTGTGAGGCCAGCAATGCCCTGGGCAATGCCTCGTCTTCAGCCACTCTCAACGTCCAAGGTGAGTCAGACAGGCAATGGGTGTCTGGGTGCCAGTGGTCTGTACCCCAGGACTGGTGGTCCCAAGTCTGCTCCTCTGTAGCCCCCAATCCAAGGAGTGTCTGATTGGTGGAAGCCACTTCTGCTCAGCAGTGGGAGGACTCAAAGCTGCCCACGGTGATGAGGGGGAGCTCCTGGGGTTCCCTCTCCCTCTGAACACTGGGGGAGACAAGAGCTGCTCTGTGCCCTGCTGAAAACCTGGGACAGTGAGACTGAGCTCCAGGGGGCTATCTTGTCCTCTTTCCCCTTTACGTCCACCCTTCTCTGATCAGTGCCCCCACACTCCCCAGGGTGTACTTCTTGCAGGCTCCTTGGTCTCACCCAGGGGTTCTGGCCACCTGAGGGTCACACTGGCCATTGGAGGAGCCCTCAGCATCCCTGTGAGCTTGGCTGCTTTTGTCCAGACCCCATGAGTGTCTCTGAGGGTCTAGTTTCTGTCTGCTCTACCCGTAGTGTCTGTCCAGGATGGAAGGCTGGGTTGCTGGGCCCTGACCCTGCCTGAAGGGAGCCTCTATTGTTGCTCTCCAGCCACTGTCCTGGTCATCGAGCCATCAAACATGCTGAGGGAGGGCGAGGCAGCCAATCTGACTTGCCATGTGAGCCGTGAAGCCATCAGCAGCCCTGCCAACTTCTCCTGGTTCCGTGATGGGGCACTTTGGACTCAGGGCCCCCTGAAGACAGTGACCCTGTTGTCCGTGGCCCGGACTGATGCTGCCCTCTATACCTGCCACATCCTCACTGGGGCAGGAACCCAGCCCTCTGCCCCTGTGGTCCTGAGTGTGCTATGTAGGTGATGGGCAGGGGCAGATTTGGGGACTCAGAGGGTAGAGGAGTGGCCTGTGATGTTGAATAGGGTTGGGTTTGGGACAAGGGCCTGGACTGTGTGTGGAGTAGGGAACAGGATGTTGTGTGACTGTTGCATCATAGTGAGTAGGGCTGGGGTGGCCTGAAATCCCCATGTCCCAACAGATCCTCCAGATCCTCCAAAGCTCTCGGTTCTTCTGGATGTCAGCCAAGGCCATGTGGCTGTGTTTGTCTGCACAGTGGACAGCCGTCCTCCAGCCCAGCTGGCCCTATTCCACAAGGAGAAACCTCTGGCCACTAGCCTGGGACCCCAGCTCCCATCCCATGGCCGGTTCCAGGTCAAGTCCACAGCGAACTCCCTGCAGCTCGAGGTCCGAGACTTGAGCCTTGGAGACTCTGGCAGCTACCACTGTGAGGCCACAAATGCTTTTGGATCAGCCAACACCTCCCTGTTCTTCCAGGTCCGAGGTGAGTGCCAGTCCCCTGAAGATGTGACAGACCCTGATGCTTTGAGGGCCACTCTGGCCAGGTTTTGAGCTGGGTGGTGTGGATTTTGTGCAGCAATATGGGGCCTTTTCAGCCCTGGTCAGGTGACAGTTTCCAGCTAGCCAGCAGGAGACCTCCCATTGTCTGCAGCTGGGTATTTTCACCTGTAATTACTATAGCAGCCACTAGGAGGCGTGATTAACTGGACTACTTTCTGACAGATGATTTCTTTTTATAATATGTTACACAATAAAATTCACATACAAACCCACATATATCTTCATATATATGTGTATATGTATGTAGATTGCTCTACAAAAATCTTCACTAAAAAGCAATCAGCCAGAAAAAAAAGAGAGATAATACTTATAACACAAAAACCAAAGAAAAACACATGCTTTCTCTCCCACAATAACAAACAGCATCAAATTGGAACATTTACTCTGGGTGTTGCTCTGTCCTTGGTCTTGTTTATCTTTTCTTATTTATGTTATCCATTTCATAGGCAGAGAAAATGAGGGTCCGAGAGTTTCAGGAGCTTGTTCATGGTCACATGAACATGGTCGCAGTGCCCCCTGATGGCTCGAGACCAACTCAGTTCTGGTCCCAGGCACAGTGGGAGTTCTCCAGCTGTTTCTGCATCTCATCTTCCCTCCCCACCTGCCTCAGACCCAGGGAGCTGCTTGGACCTGTCCTTGCCTGGTCACTGGTTCCTCGTCTCTCACGGCCTGGATCCTAAGTTCAGAGCTAGACCTGAAAGGGCTGAGAGAATCATACAAAATTCACCAAGTTGTTCACCTCTTCTTGCAAGCCCTCAGCCACCCATGCTGAGTCCTTTTCATGATCGGGACGTGCCTGGGTGACAGTGGCCTTGGGCATGATCTAAACCTCTCCCGTGTCAGTGCTCTGTGGATTGAACCAACCCACAGATGTTATGCTTGGCACAGAGTCCCTGATGGCATAGTGGTTAAGAGGTGTGGCTGCTAACCAAAAAATGTTCGCACTTTGAATCCACCAGGTGTTCCCAGGACACCCTAAGGGACTGTTCTACTCTATCCTACAGCAATCGGCTCAGTAAGAACGGGTTTGATTTTGTATGGCTGGCCTTGGATCACAGGGTTCACAAGCCTGATCTCTGGCAGACCAGATACGATTGGCAGAGAGAAGCATAGCTCAGGGTTGTTGTTGTTGTAGGTCAAGGTTGTTGTTGTTGTTAGGGGCAGTCGAGTCAATGCCAGCTCACAGTGACCCTGTGTACAACAGAAGGAATCACTGCCCGGTCCGGCGCGATGCCCACAGTCATTGTTATGCTTGAACTATTGTTCCTGCCACCGGGTCACTTCATCTCATTGAGGGTCTTCCTCTGTTTCACTGACCCTCTATTTTACAATGATGTCCTTTTCCAGGGACTGAACCCTTCTGACAACATGTCCAAACTATGTAAGATGTAGTCTCGCCCCCCTTGCTTCTGAGGAGCACTTTGGTTGTAGCTCCAGGTGGTAGGGGCCAACACCAGACAGAACCAGTACCAGGGAGGTGGCAGCTGGAGAGGAGGAAGCATGGAGCTGGTGGAGCCCTCAGCAGTGGACTAGTAGAGACCTGGGGCTCCTGGGGAAACCTCCTGCCGGGGCTGGGGTCATGCAGCTTTTGTATGGACATTGCCATCAGCTGCTCTTGGTTTCTCTCCACAGGAGCCTGGGTTCAGGTGTCACCATCACCTGAGCTCCAGGAGGGCCAGGAGGTGGTCCTGAGCTGCCAGATTCCCACAGGAGCCCCGGATGGGACTTCATACCGCTGGTATAGGAATGGCCAACTCCTCCAGGAGCCAACCTCAGCCACACTCCGCTTTGCAGCCGTTACTTCAAGCCAAGCTGGAACCTACCACTGCCAGGCCCAGGTCCCCGGCTCTGCCACTGCAAGCCTGGCTGTCCCTGTCAGCCTCCATGTGTCCTGTAAGAGCTTTGATCCTGTCCACATGGGCGTAGGCTTGTCCCTGGTCTGGGGCTCTGCCTCCACAAGAAAGACCAGATGAGGGACCACCTGGCCTGGCTCTGACCACTCCTTACCTTATGTAGATGCACCCCACCAGCCCACGCTCACTATCCTGATGGATACAGGCCCTGGGCGGCTGGGCCTCCTCCTGTGCCGTGTGGACAGTGACCCTCCAGCCCAGCTGCGGCTGCTCCATGGGAACCACCTTGTGGCCTCCACCCTGCAGGGTTTGGAGGGCTCTGCAAGAGGCTCTTCTCAGCTGAAGGTGGTTGTGTCTCCCAATGCCTTGCGCCTAGAGATTCACGGGGCAGTTTTGGAAGATGAGGGTGTCTACACCTGCGAGGCCATCAACGCCTTAGGCCAGGCTTCAGCTTCAGCCACCTTTGATGCCCAGGGTCAGTGTGGGAATAGGGGTGTGTGTGGGTGTCTCTTTTAAGAGAGGAGAGAGAGTGGGAGAAAGTGCCAGAAGACTGGGATGCAGGCAGGAGGGCAGGACATAAAGACAGTTCCCACTCTCCACCCTCCTCAAGACAGCAGTTTCTAGACTTATGTTTCATAGAAGAGCCTTTTTAAGAAACAGAATTCTACATGGCCTGGTGGATAAAACCAAACAGAGGTAAGGTGCTGCAGGGAAAGCAGCAGGGAAGGCCTGTGTCCTCCCCATCTACCCTCCACCAGAGCCAGAGTGGGGGGCATATTGGAATCTGCCGAGGGCTGATGATGTGTTGTTTCCCAAACCTGCTGTCTGAGCCCCACTGCAGGTGTGCCCCTTAGGGTCATCAAGACCAGGGGCTCAGCCAGCAGTAGGGCCAGTCTCAGTCTTGGCTCCTGGGGACAGGTGACTGCTCTGCACAGCCTTGGGCCCTGATGAGCATCCCCTCACTCTCCCACCCTCTTCAGCTGTGAGTGTGCAGGTGTGGCCTGAGGCTACAGTACGAGAAGGGCAGCTGGTGAACCTGACCTGTGTGGTACGGACTGACCTAGCCCCCCTCACCTACATGTGGTACCAGGATGGGCAGCAGCGACCAGGTGCCCGCTCCATCTTCCTGCCCAACGTCACGGTTACGGATGCTGCCTCCTACCGCTGTGGTGTGGAGACTCCTGGCCAGACACCCCGCCTCTCCAGACCTGTCCTGCTGGATGTCTTCTGTGAGTCTGTTGGATGCAGAGTGGAGCTGAGAGTAATGCCTTGGCACCCTCTCAGCAGCCCACAGGAATCAGGTGTGGCCAGAGCCCCACAGGTGCCCAGCCTGGGAACTCAGTGCCCTGCCCAACCAAGGGAGCAGTGGTCAAGGAAAATGAGAGTTGGGGGATGGTGGGCATAGATCCCTCCTGAGTGTGAATGCAGCCTGCGAACTGCCTGACAGCTTCTCCTGTGGCCCTGCAGATGCCCCCCGTGCCCTGCACCTGACCTACCTCTTAGAGAGCCGTGGTGAGCGGTTGGCCCTGCTACTGTGCACTGTGGACAGCCGTCCGCCTGCCCAGCTGGCCCTCAGCCACGCCGGTCGCCTCTTGGCCTCCTCAACCACAGACTCCGTCCCCAACACCCTGCGGCTGGAGCTGTGGGACCCCCGGCCCAGCGATGAGGGTCTTTACAACTGCTCTGCCCACAGCCCTCTGGGCCAGACCAGCACAGCCCTGGAGCTGCAGCTGGAGGGTGAGACAGGACCCAGGCCAAGCACACCAGGGTGGGTACAAGCTGTGGCATCCAGCTGGGCCTGGCTGACCTTGGTCTTCTTTGTAACAGGAGTGCGGGTGACGCTGGCTCCGTCACCTGCTGTGCCTGAGGGGGCCTCCGTGACAGTGACCTGTGAGGACCCTGCTGCCCGCTCACCTACACTTTATACCTGGTACCACAACGGCCGCTGGCTGCAAGAGGGGCCACTTGCCTCCCTCTCATTCCTGGTGGTTACGAGGGCTCAGGCAGGTGCCTACTCCTGCCAGGCCCAGGATGCCCAGGGCACCCGCAGCTCCCGGCCAGCTGCCCTGCAAGTCCTCTGTGAGCAAGGATCCTTGGCATGGGGTTTCCAGGGTGGGTCAATGGAGGGGGTTTCCAGGTCCTGGTGGGGGAAGTACAGGACTACAGTGGACCCAGAAGTGGGCCACCTGGGGAAAGGACACAGGTGATGGGGAGAGACCAGGTGCCTCTGTGGGACGGGAAGGCAGATCCTGCTCAGAGGAACTTGCTCACATCACTCCTGAGAAGGCGTCATCTCTAGGAGGTCACCGTTGGTCCAGGGGCTTCAGGATGTGGTTTGTGGGCAGGGCTCAGTCATGCAGCCCAAGGGCATCTAGAAAGGTTCCCAACTGTGCTCCGCCTTTCCCCAGATGCCCCCCGCGATGCAGCCCTGTCCTTCTTCCGAGACTCTCGGACCAGCCCTGCAACCATAGTGCAGTGCACTGTGGACAGTGAGCCACCTGCTGAGCTTACCCTGTCCCATAATGGCCAGGTGCTGGCCACCAGCCAGGTGGCCCGTGGCTCAGCATCAGGGACAGGCCCCATCCAGTTGGCCCGCAATGCCCTGAGGCTACAAGTGCAAGACGTGCCAACAGGGGATGAGGACACCTACGTCTGCACAGCCCGCAATTCGCTGGGCTCAGTCAGCACCACTGGGCATCTGCCGGTCAAAGGTAAGTGGGGGTGGGGAGGGGACCAGACATGAGGGAGGGGACCAGAAGTGGGGGTCACGTGGTATGGAGCTCACTCACCATGGGGTTGGAGTCCATGGCTGGGCTGGGGCTCCCACCGGAGAGATAAGACAGAGTCCTGCCTCAAGATGCCTCTTCTGACAAAGGAGGCCCAGCTCCCGCTGGAGGGGACTGCCTAGTCAGCAAGGGAGGATACAGCCTTGCTATAGTATACTGTAGGGCCACGGTATTAATGACCAAGGGGACTTGCGGAGCATAACTCCTGCCTCGTAGAGCCTGACCCTGGGTAAGCCTAGGGTGGGGAGAGAGACACAGCCCACCCTCAAGGACTCTTGCTTTTGGTGAGGGCAAGATGCAGCCTCATCCACTGGAAAGCCTGGTATGATAAAGTGAGACCAGCCCTGCCCTGGGGCACCCAGCTCAAGGATGAAAGCCAGCCCTGTTCTCAAGGGAGACACAGTGCCATCATGGAGGGCCTGGATCACAGATTTAGGCCTTTCTATGATCTACAGAGGCCTCTGGGGAGCCCAGGTTGACCCAAGGCCCAGCTCCTACAGACCTGCAGACTCCAGGCCACTTTCCTCTTGGCCTGCAGGTGTGCGTGTGGCGGCGGAGCCAGGCCTGGAGCTGCCTGAGGGCGCAGCACTGAACCTGAGCTGCTGCCTCCCTGATGGCCGCAGGCCCCTGGGCAACACCACCTTTGCTTGGTTTTGGAATGGCCGGCAACTACCAGTGGAGCCCGTGCCTACTCTCCGCTTCACCTCTGTGGCTCGTGCCCAGGCTGGGGTATACCACTGCCAGGTCAAGCTCCCTTCTGGGGCCATCACCTCTGCTCCAGTTATGCTCCATGTGCTCTGTGAGTGTGAATGCCTGCCTCAGTCTCCCCACCTCTCACATGCTCACCTCAGATCCTCCTCCTCTTCCATCTGCAAAGAACCAGGGCTTCTCCGATAGGTAGGCCTGGAACCCTGGCTCTGCCACTGACTGGTGTGTGATCTTGTGCATCTGTGCTTCAGTTTCCTCATCTGTAAAATGGGGTATACGAGGACTGCCAATTAAGTTTGTGAACTTATCCTAGAAAAAGTACTATGTAACTCATTGCTGAATATCACTGTGATGACCTTCAAAGTACTCCCCTTGGGAAGCTATGCATCAATACCAGCGCCTAGTCTGCCCTTCAGAGCAATTTTGGAACTCTTTTTCTGGAATGGCCATCAGAGCTGTTGTTGTATTACTCTTGATGTCCTGAATGTCTTAAAAGTGTCTTCCTTTCAGTATTTCCTTTATCTTCGGGTAAAGAAAAAAGTCATTGGGTGCCAGATCAGGTGAGTAGGGTGGGAGTTTCAATACAGTTATTTGTTTACTGGCTAAAACCTCCCTTACAGACAACGATACAGTTAAGTTCACGGACTTGCCACCTTATCACCATGTGCAACAGCCATTCCAGAAAGAGTTCCTAAAACTGCTTTGAAGGGTGCATTAGGTGTTGGCGTCAGTGCGTGGCTTGCCAAGGGGAGTACTTTGAAGGTGACCATAGTGATAATCAGCAGTGAGGTATGTAGCACTTAGAGCAATTAAGTTCTCGGGCTTAATCATCAGACCCCGCACATCAATCCCCTCATCTTGTAGAGAATACAGGTGATAAAGCACACAAGATGCCTAACACACAACAGGCCCTCGTCAGCTTCAATCTCCTATGCCATTCTTCAGTGAGGCCCCGTGCTATATCAGTCAGGTATTGCTAGGTGACAAACCATCCCATAACACAGCACTTAAGACAGCAGCCACTTTATTCGCTGGCAATTCTGAAGGCGAAAAATTTGGCTGGGCTCTTCTGGGCAGCTCTTCTGCTGGTCCCACCTCCTGTGGCTGCAGTAGTCCATCAGCTCGCCCGAGGCTGGATGGTCACAGATGGCCTCATCCATGGCCTCGTCCATGGCTGGCAGTTGGGCAGTTTGTTTGTTGGGTTTTTACATGTCTCCAGCAAGCCTCGGCTTGCCGCATGAGTATGTTCCAAGAAGGAAAAAGCAGAAGCTGCAAGACCTCTTGAAGTCTAGCTCTGAAGTCACACGTTACTTCTTCGGCTTTTATGGATCCAAGGGACTCACAGATTCCAAGAGTGGGGAAACGGGCTCCCCCTTAGTGAGAGGACCAGCAAAGTCTCTCTGCGTGCAGCAGGTGTTCAGGGAGAGGAAGAATTTGTGGTCATTTATTGGTATTACTACTCTCCCTTCCCACAGACCCTCCTGAGACGCCCACCATGACAGTCTTTGTAGAGCCTGAGAGTGGCCTCCAGGGCATCCTGGACTGCCGAGTGGACAGCGAGCCACGGGCCAGCCTGACCCTCCACCTCGGCAGTCGGTTGGTGGCATCCAGTCAGGCTCGGGGCATTCCTGCAGAGCCACACATCCGTGTCTCTGCTTCCCCCAATGCCCTGCGCGTGGACATGGAAGAACTGAGGCCCAGCGATGAGGGGGAATACGTGTGCTCCGCTTTCAATGCCCTCGGTTCTGCCTCAGCCTCCACCTACTTTGGGGCTAGAGGTAAGGAGGGGACCACTCTACACAAAAGCCCAAGCCTTTCTTCTGAGTTCTTCTTTGAACCCCGTCTGGTGCAATACAGCTTATCTGTCTAGACTAGACTGGTTGCTTGCAACTCCCTTATGCGGGGAGCTTCATTGATGATGACCATGAACATCATCGATGAGTGTCAGAGAGGTTTCATCTTCATGGGTAGGACGTGGGAAGGGGGCACTGGCGGCCTGAACCCACAGCTTCCCCTGCGCTGCGCTCTGTTCCAGCCCTACAGCGCCTCCATCTGTTCCAGCAGCTCCTCTGGGTCCTGGGGTGCCTGGCAGGCATCCTGTTCTTGCTCCTGGGCCTGGGGGCCTGCTACACTTGGAGGTGGGTCTAGAGCTGGGTAGGTGGATGGGTTCCCCTTCTTGCTTTCCCCTCGACATAGCCCCAAGTCATTTAGAAGAACCCCCTCCTTCCATTTTCTTAGGCTCCATAACTTCCTAGCCTGCCCCACTTCCAAATCTTAAGGATCTCATCTAGAATTGCCCCTAAATCCATCTTGCTACCATTTTCTTCTCTTTATCCAGCCTGTACTGAGGAAAGGGCTAGGGAGGAAAAATACAAGGTACCCTCCTCTTCAAGTAGGTACAGCAAGCAGTCCGGGGCCAGCCTGTGGGAAGGAAGGAAGAGTGGGGAGGCAGGAGAGGTGGGGAGAGACTGAGTCAACTCTTGCCCTCCACAGAAAGAGGCTCTTCCATAAGATGAGATCTGGTCAGAATTCGGTGGAGATGACTTTTCAGAAGGAGACCACACAGGTATTTGCTCAACACACGTGCACACGTGTACCCATGCTGAGGCCAATGCTTGGCTGACCCACAATGCCAAACTGGTGTCTGGAGGCAGCCCTGGTTTGTGGAATGGTGGCTGGGGTTGGAAGACGCCGGGGAGAGAGTATAGGCAGTCATGTTCCCGAGGAGGCTGAGCAATAGTTATTGTCATAGTCATTGTTTGCCAGGTGGCTGAATGGCTGCCTGGGGCAGACTTGCTGAACTCAGCAGCATCACCTCCACTTCCAAGACATGTTTCCTCACCCTGCCACTTCTTTTTGAAGTCTCTTTACACCGTTGCTGAGCCTGCTGATCACCAGGGCTGTGGTGACATGTCACCTTCTATGGATAACTCGTTTGGTGGCCAGGGCTCCAAGCCCCATGCCAGCCATCCACACAGTCTCACCAATCCCCCTGGGCTGGGTCCTAAGGCTGGTGGGGTGATGCCTATGTCCAGAGTTAGGGGTTAGGCAATGACTGCACCCAGGGTCCTGTTGTGACCAGGGTTTTCTCTGTGGAAAGCTCATTGATCCTGATGCAGCCACATTTGAGACCTCGTACTGTGCTCCAACCCTGAGCTGATCGGTGGCACTGCCTGCCATCAGGAGAAGGACGCCGGAATTTGTGATGACTTGGGTTCTGAGAGCCAGGCAGAGCCTGGTCCCACCTACCTCAGTGAAAGCAGCTCTAGGACATCTGAATCCCCATAACCTGGCTCCAAGCCTCTTGCCCCCAAGAAAAATGGGTGGTGAGAGGTAGGGTGAACCTCAGTCTCTTCAGGAGGGTATTAACCCTGGGGACTCTGGATAGAAATGAATTAATCATGTCGCCTGTTTCTCTTCTCTCTTCCTCTTCTCTCTGAATTTCATCTCTCCTCTCCATTCCTCCTCCAATGCACTGCGCCTTCACATCTTTCTCCTCAAAGCCCACGCAGGACCTTTTGGATGGATTAGAGAAGGAATTTTCTGCATCCTCACAGGTTGGCCAATAGACTGTGTATTAGAAGTTAGGCTATTCTACCAAGAGACCAAGTACAGGGACTTCAGTGGGATAGAATTTTATTTTTCCCCCCTATATTAGTCCAGGTATGTTAGGGTGGTTCACAGTATTGTGGCTCAGGAGGCTCCTACCTTATTTTCCTCTCTCCTAAAATGGTGCCTTTAATTATGAAGGTTCATGATGCCCCTACTGAATCTGACCACATTCTCACCAATGAGAAGGAAGAAGAGCAGAAGTAGAGCACGCACATTCCCTTTGTGGGCACAACCCAGAAGTTGCTCACCACTTCCACTCACTTCTCATTGGCTGGAGTTTGGTCATGTGGTCACTCCAAGCTGCAAGGGAAGGTGAGAAAAGCAGTCTTTGTTCTGAATCCAGAGAATACTTGGAAATTCTGTTTCCAAGGGGCTCCCAAGTGTAGACTCACCCTTCGGACTGACACTGATGGGAAGACTACCAAGCAGGCTACGCTCTGGTTCAGTGGCCATCTGCTGACACTCCCGGGTCATTCTAGTCACTCATGGGCTTCTTGGAGGTGATATAGTTCCTCTTACACAATAAGACTGAAGAAATAAAGATGGTTTGGTGTCCTCTAGAGAGAGGACAAGGAGTCCTGGCAGTGTAGTGATTATTTGGCTGCTAACTGAAAGATCAGTTGTTTGAACCCACCAGCCACTCCAAGGAGAACGATGTAGCAGTCTGCTTTCTTAAAGATAACAGCCTTAGAAACCCCATGGGCAGTTCTACTCTATCCTATATGGTCACTAAGAATTTGAATTCACTCCATGGCCCTGGATTTGGGAGAAGAGGGCATCGCAGGCAGTAGGTTGCCTGCTCAGATGACTTGGGTTCAATTGCCCGCCAATACACCTCATGTACAGCCACTGTCCATCTGTTGGTGGAAGCTTTTGAGTTACTCTGCCTTAGCTTTCAGTAGAGCTTCTAGACTAAGAAAGACTAGAAAGATGGGTCTAGAAATCTACTTCCTTAACCAATGAAAACTCCATGGCTCACAACAGTGTGAACAATCCATAATCAATCATGGGGATGGCACAAGACTGGACATTCCATTATGCATAGTACTGCCATGAGTTGGGGACCGACTTCAGCAGCTAACAACAATTACCCTCTCAGGGACTGGGCCTTGCCTTATAAGCTCTTCCAAGCCTGGGGAGCAAATGCATATGTCATTAGCAGCCTTATTTTGAGTTCAAGTATATTCTTCTCCATGATCAAGTGAATTCCTGGACTTTTACAGGAGCAGGCCAGGAGCTGTTAAAAGGGAATGAAGGTTAGCAAGAAGGAATAAAGTGCTCCCAGGAAATGAGAGACAGAGGGGAGCTAGTTTTCTTAGGTGGGCTAGTGACTGTCCATTGTAGACTGGAGGGAATGGTAAGAGGGACAGTGAGCTGCTGCTCTGGGATGTGAGCTGAGAAATGGAATTTGGGTTAGGAGAGCAGTGGGAAGTTGGCATAGGATCTTACAAGCTGGGAAGAAATTGGAGGCCAGGTGAACTTCAAGTAGACAGGCTGGGTCTGCTCTTTTTCTAGGCCCCATTCCCTTTCATGTCTGATGACTTTACTCTTTCTGGAAGCCTGTTCAGCATGACCTTCCAATAAACTTCCTTCCTGTGACATACCATAAGTGAGTCTGGTTTTGCAACTCAATACACTTCCCTGTAGCACAGAGGATCTACATTTTGGTGAGGTTTGTCCTGGGAGACTTAGCAGGAGGTAGCAGGCATTGCAAAGCACATGACATTTTTCACAAACTACCTTATGCTCAAGCCATTTGTGTCCCTTCCTCTTCCTTAAGGCTCTGATTGTGTCACTCATGTCTGTTGTCCACAGTGACCAGCATAATACTTCAAATGCTATGGGTTTGCCCTTAGTGAGCACTTAGCTTTCTACAGTACTCTTGAGTGGGAGGGTGGGAATTCTCAGCTAAATCCAGAGATGGGACAAGGGGAGAACAAGCCAAAGGCAGCTCCATGTTTGGGGGCTGTCTAGGAAACAGAAGGTGAATGGAAGCCAAGAAGTGGCTGTGTGGGTTGGCTACAGGGGAATCTGGGGACTTTTGACTTAGGAGGCTTCATTCACATCTGTGTGCCAAGGAGATATATGTCCACTTCAGATTCAAGTGTTCTCAGAGAAGTTAGTTTTGTTTGCCACATTGTCTGAGGCACCCCAAGGTTTCTTTTTTTACTTTTAAGAAACAATTTAATAAAATAAACAGCGCATGAATCTTTAAAACATTTTTTTTTTAATTGTGATTAATGAAAGTTTCAAATACAATTCAAATTTGCATGCCCACCTGTCTGTAGTTCCTTCTGCTCTCCTTGCCCAGGGACAGCACACTCCTCCTTTCTGTTCCATACTTATCATAACCTCTTAGCAATCTCCTGTACCCTCCTCTCCACCCTCTCCACTCCCCTCTAGTAAGAGGTCAGTAGGAAAGCATCCTATAGATGCATAGAACCATAAAGTGCACACACAATAGGGTCACTTTGTGTCACCAAGTCCAATTCATTCTTATCCAAAGAGCTGCCCTCAGTAATGATCTATGATCCCGGGCAGCATCAGGTCTAGGGGCCATGCTCCCAGGGGAACTCCCAGGCCTTTGGACCATCAGTTGCAGTCTTTTAGTGGAGTTCTTAGGGTGCACCCCTATTTTTCTCATGTTGCCACTGGTACACAACATTGTGAGCCCCATCACGGCTGTCATTGGTGGTGGCTGGGCACCATCTGGTTCTTCTGGTCACATGTTGAGATAGCCACCTATTCATGTGGATCTTTCTGTCTTCCGGGCTCTTTTTTCCTTATGTCATTGTTGTCCTTGGTGATCATCTGTTCCAGCTGAGTTGGGACAATTTGGTGTACCTCAGATGGCAGCTTGCCAACTTTTAAGACCCCAGATGCCACTCACCAATATGGGATGCAGAAGACTCTCTTGGCAGTAGGCTAGTTATGCCAATGGGCCTCAATGACTCCTGAGAGCCTGGTCCCTGGACCCTCTATCCTTGCAATATTGGGTTAAGATTGGAAGAGTTTTCAGGTTATGTTGAAGTCCAGTTAAATTGATCTTCTTTCTAATGGATGCTGTCACTGATTTCACTGAACCAAATTTCTATCAACTATCTAATCTACAACCAATCCTCTCCCTTCCTACCTCCCTTTCCTTGTAGCCGTCAAAGAGTCTTTTGTTCTGTACATGAGTCTGTTTTTAAGTCCTTATCCTAGGGGTCTCATACAATAAAACATATTTATCTTTTTGAAACAATAAAACCTGAGGCTATATCAATGTGAGACTGAAGAACTAGATGGTGCCTGGTCACCATCAAAGACTGCCTTTACAGGAATGCAACAAAGAGTCTCTGATGGAAATGTGGGGTGAAGAACTCAAACTCTAGTAAAAAGACCAGATTTGATTATCTGACTGACTTGAGGGTCCTTGGAGGACATGGTCCCCAGACTGTCAGTTAGCTCAGAACTGAAACCATTCCAGAAGCCAACTCTCAAAGACTGAACTGGTCTATAAGACATAAAATGATGCTGGCAAAGAGTATGGTTCTTGACTTGGGTAGATACAGGAGACTAACTGAGTAGCTTGCTGTCTGGAGGCAAAATGAGAAGACAGAGGGGGACAGGAACTGGTTAAATGGACATGGGAAATGCAGGGTAAAGGGGAGGAATGTGCTGTAACAGTGTTAAGGAGAGAAGCTAGGGTCACATGGCAAAAAATGTAAATTTTTATATGAGAAACTGACTGGAATTGTAAAGTTTTGCTTAAAACACAATGGGGGGGAACTGTCATTATATTCTATTAAAATTTGTGTCTGTTTAGTAAAAGATGCAACAATCAAGGCATGTCTCTTGTATCTACATGTTTATCCACTGGAGGATTAAATGAAAGATTGTTTGGTTCTGTTGGTAGGACTCTGAAACCTAATTAGCTGTATAATCATCCAGTGAATCAGGTTCCCACATCCTGGAGTTCCATTAAGGAGTTACGAAGAGAATAACAACACTTGGCAATTACCAGTCCTAATCATAGCAAACAGCAGTGACGTTTAGAAGCTACCAAGCAATTACCCAAACCCAAAACACCAAACCCACTGCCATCGAGTCAATGCCAACTCAATGACCCTTTAGGACAGAGCAGAACTGCCCCAAAGAGTTTCCAAGGAGCCCCAGTCAGATTTGAACTGCTGACCTTTGGGTTAGCACTTTTCATTAACCACACACCACCGGGGTTTACACTAAGCAATTAGGACCCATTTGATAAATTATACTTTGAACTTTAGTGATCTGAAGAGGTTAGTATACTTCTCACAACGGAGTGCTACTAACCTTCCAGGGGTAATTTCAAGGTCACAGTTAATGCAAAACTTCTCATCGATGACCTCTTATTCTTGAGCGTCTTCTGTAGTTTCACATTAGCAAGACCACTAGCTCTCGTTTCTCCCTGTGTGTTTCACACGGTTTATTTCCTTTTCAGTTGAGTCCACTGGACGACATGGTCTTCAGGGCAAATGACTTTGTGCTGCACTTTAGCATGCTCCTTTGGTCTCTCATGCTTTCAGGGGAATCTTGCTGTTTTCCTTATTTAGAAAGAGTTTTAACCTTTCTGTTTAGTGTAAATGTTGAGACAATGTGATGTATTTTCTTTTGAAATTGTTAAGTAGCAACCACATTTTTTTCTTCTAAATTTTGTTTTGTTATTGCTGTTGAGAATATACACAGCAAAACACAACCAATTCAACAGTTTCTACGTGTATCATTTAGTGACATTGATTGTAGTCTTTGAGTTGTCTAAGCAGACTCATTGTCCTTTTCTGAGTTGTTCCTCCCTCATTAATGTAAACTCACTGCCGCCTAATTGTTTGCATTGTTGTTGTCAATTTGATCCCACATAGATAGTTCATAAAAGATCATAATGTTCAAGGCAGATCTTTTTTACTAGTTAACCTGAACTATTCTTTGGTTTTAAGATGACTTCAGGGAGTATTTGTGGCTTAAGGTTTAAAGATTATCTCAGGACAATAGTCTCAGGAGTTCACCTATACTGCATGGCTCCCAAAAGTCTAGAGTCCATTAGAATTTGAAATTCTGTTCTACATTTTGCCCCATTCTTGTCTAGAATCTTTCATCAAAACATTCCGTAACGGTAGTCACACACCGTGCAGTTCTGATCTCATGGCAGGGGAGACAGTTGTTGATGGCAGCAATTAGCCACACACTCCATATCTTGCTCTTACTCCTGACTCTGTTTTCCTTTGTTGCTCCATGTGAATTGAGGCCAGTTGTTGTGATTTGGATGGCCACCTGCAAGCTTTTAAGATCTCAGGTGCTATGCAACAAACTAGGGGTAGAACAGAAGTACTAAACATGTTATTAGGCCAGTTAACTGGCATGTCTTATGAAGTGATGACCCTAAATCTCCAAATCAAGGAACCAAATCACATAAGGAGCCCTAAGGTGAGTTGGATCTGACTCGGCGGCACTTGGCTTGGCAAAGAGCCTCAACAGCTACTCTTTTTGGTTATTGTTGTAAACGTATCATGCAATTTTGTCAATTCAACTTTTTACAGGTGTACAACTTATTGACAGCAATCACAATGATCAGTTGTGCAACCACACTTCTAATCAATGCAATTTTTCCATCACCATTAACCCCTGTTTTCCTCCTCCCTCCCAACCCTGGTAACTGCTAATAAACTTTGGTCTCTGTACGATAGCCTTTTCTTGTCTTTTATATAAGTGAGATAAATTTATATTTATCCTTTAGTGATTGGATTATTTTGCTAGCATAATGTCTTCAAGTTCCAACCATACTGGAGCTTATTTCAAGACTTCATTTCTGGGAGGCAGAGTTAAGATGGTGGACTAAGCACACATCTCCTTAAATCCCTCTGGAAACCGAGACCTGAATTGATAATTAAAAGGAGCCTTCTGGTCACCTAGTGAGCCCTAGGACACGGCATAGGGATGTTAATTTGGACTTCACACCACTGAACAGAAAACCCCCTCTCTTTAGCTGACTCCTGCTCCTGGCCAGTCCTTGCTTTCATGGACTGAAGGTAACTCACCATTTTGAATTCTTTTTTCTCTGTCTTGGCCAGCTGGCAGAGCTGGGTCTTGACTAGCAGCTAGTCTCGGACATGCTGCTGGTGGGATTGGCGGGTGACATTGCCACATTTTGGGAGCCTGGTTTGGGACTGTGTGCAACTCGCCACCTTTGGCCCCTCTTTCCGCCTCTGCCACAGTGCAGTTTGTACTGAGACGCCAGGCGGCGAGCTTGTGTGGGATGCCACTTTGGATACGGGGGCTTAGGCTGGACATAATTTTTAGCCTGGGGGGCAGTGCCTGCCCGCAGGAGAATGCTTTTCCATCAGAAAAGCAGTAGTTTACATAGTATCACCTATGGCTGGGGCCCAGCAACAGAGACTGTGGACTCTGTGCATCTTGGCACCTATGGCCTCTCTTTCCACCTCTGCCGTGGTGCAGTTTGTATGGTGGTGCCTGGCGGAGAGCTTGAACAGGATGTCATCTTGAGTACAGAAGCCTCAGTGAGACCTAATTCTTAGGCTCGGAGCCAGCGCTTGCCAGCAGGACAGCACTTTGCCAGAAGAAAAGGAGTATTTTACAAAGTGTGACCTATTGCTGGGGCCTGTCAGCAGTGGCCAGCAGGGCAGTAGCCTTGCTGCATTTTGAACTAGTTCATAACATCAGGGGTTGCACATAAAGGTGCTTACTTTGCCAGTTGGGAAGAGGGCCCTGTACACCTGAAAACCTGACTGACCTGGGAAGTGGTCAGATATCTTTCCCTTTTCATTTTAAGATGACTTAGAGAAACAACTGCAGTCCATCCTCACAGCATCTCCCCTAGCCTCTATTGACTCACATGAAGCCCCAAAAGCAATAGACTTTGGAGAAAGCAGTAGTGAGAAAATCATCCATGGGCGTCAGAAGGCCCCCAAATGAAACAACCGAAGAGCTTTCCAGGCAAAGAAACTTTTCTGAAATTATCGGAAGGTGAATACAGAACAATTATATAGAGAGCCCTCCTAGACCTTATACAAAATGCATCAGAGCAAAATGAAAAACTAAGCAAGCTGTTCCATCTGATGGAACACCAGTACTCTGAAATCCAACAGATCAAGGAGAAAATCAAAACATAGAAACTTCAATCCAAAGCCAAGAAAACAGAATGGAACAAATGGAAAAAAGGCTTTCTGATTTGGAAGATAGAGCTACTGACTCTAGCATTTATGAGGAGAAATCAGAAAAAAGAAACAAGAAAAATGAAGAAGCATTAAGAAGCATGTGGGACTCTATTAAGAGGAGCAACCTACTATTAACTGGAGTCCCTGAACAGGGTGAGACAGCTGAGAATACAGAGAGTATTGTTGCCCAGCTGCTGACACAAAACTTCCCAGAAATCTTGAAGGAAGAGAATACAGATATTCAACATGTATATCAAATGCCACTCAATATAGGTCTCAAAAGAAAGACCCCAAGACATATTCTAATCAGGCTTAACAAACTGAAGCATAAGCAGAACCTCTTAAAGTCAGCAAGACTCAAAGCAAAGCTAACATTCAGAGGGAAATCCTGCAGGCTTTCCTCAGATTTCTCCAGAAACAATGCTGGCACAAAGACAGTGGTATGACATATTCAAAGCCTTGAAGGAGAAGAACTTCAAACCAAGAATCATATATTCTGCAAAACGGTCTTTCAAATATGAAAATGAAATTAAGACATTCACAGATACAGAAACTCAGAGACTTTAAAAACCAAACCAAAGCTACAAGAAATACTGAAAGAATCTCTTGACTTTGGCTTACAGGAACAAAACCACTAACTTTATATCATAGAAGGACACATCATCCAGAATCCTTCTCAATTAGGGAAGGCTCCAAATTCAATCAAAGCTATAATAGTGAAAGAAGTAATCCAGTGGTCATACCATGAAAACTATGATGTCATCATATCAAAAAGAGGGATTTACTACAGTCATTATAGTCCTTCCAGATGGAGAGGAAGTTGACAAGACTGGTAGCAATTAAAACTGGGTTTATACATAGTTTATTAAGTGGGATCATGGGGCAGCCATAAAGCACAACAAAGATGCAACATACCATATCAAGAAATGTAATACAGGAGTCTCAACAACCACAAAACCAACCCTAAAAAGGTGAAAATTCAACTCACAGAGAAGAATGTCTCAGAACAGATTAATAAGAACAACAGAGAAAACATCAACACAAAAACATATCACAGTGGCAGCACTGAAGACATACGTATCAATAATTACATTGAATGTGAATGGACTGAATGCTCCAGTAAAGAGACATCAAGTGACATCTTGGATCAAAAGACATAACCCATCCATATGTTGCCTACAAGAACCTCACCTTAGACTTAAAGATAGGAACAAACTGAAAATTAAAGGATGGAAGAATATATATCAAGATAACAATGAACAAAGAAGAGCAGGTGTGGCAATTCTAATCTCAGACAAAATCAATTTTCATGTAAAATCCACCATTGTGGACACATGGACACTATTTATTGCTGAAAGGTTCAATACACAAGCAGGACTTAACTATATTAAATATTTATGCACCTAATATTAGAGCACCTAAATTTGTCAAAGAAACACTAATTACACTCAAAAAGGTGATAGATTTCTCTGCGATAATAGCAGTAGACTTCAACACTCCACTCGCAATATTGGACAGATCACCTAGAAAAAATTCAATAAAGACACAAAAGACCTTATTGCCACAATTAGCCAACTAGACCTCATTGACATATACAGAACTTTCTATCCATCAGCAAACAACTACAACTTCTTCTCCAGTGCACATGGAACATTCTCCAGAATAGATAATATGTTAGGACATAAAGCAATTCTCAACAAAATCCTTACCACTGAATTAATGCAAAGCACCTTCTCAGATCATAAAGCCATACAAGTCGAAATCAATAGCAGAAAAAACACAGATAGAAAGTGGAATTCATGGAAACTGAACAACATGTTGCTCAAAAAGCCATGGGTTATAGAAGAAATCAAGGATGAAATAAAGAAATTTATAGATTCCGATGAGAACAAAAGCACTTCTTACCAGAATCTATGGGATATAGCCAAAGCAATGCTCAGAGATCAGTTTATCTCCATAAATGAGCACATCTGGAAGGAAGAAAGAAATGAAGTCAAAGAACTAACCCTACAGCTTGAACAAGTAGAGAGAGAACAACAGAGGAACCCCTCAGGCACCAGAAGACAACAGATCATAAAGATTAGAGCAGAACTAAGCAAATTAGAGAATAGAAGAACAATTGAAAAAATTGAAAAGATCAAAAGCGGGGTGCTGGGAGCCAGCCCCGACAACTTTTTGGGGCCCCATGGAGGGACGGAAATGGCGTCAGTGGAGGAAATGAGACAGGAGACAGAAAAGAGTTTTTAGAGAATGGCAGCCCATGAGTTCTGTCTTCCTTTATTTTTTTATAGTTGAGGTCACGTGATTTTTACCCTGCCCCCTGACCACACAAACTATTGGCTAACTTGAAGCCTATACCTCGTGGTCTCTTTTTTTTCATGTTAATTATTAGGGCCTTCTGGATAATGGTCCAAGACAAGTGGTCTTTTTACATATTAACCATTAGGGCCTTCCAGATAATGGCCCAGGACAAGTAGTCTCTTTACATATTAATCATTAGGGCCTTCTAGGTAATGACCCGACCTTGAGCTCAACTAGCTGTGTACTTTAAAGTCAGGAGGAAGGGGGATGTGCAGTTAGGGCAAAATATTATCAAGGACAGTATGGCCAGAAATATGTCACGAGTGAAATGCCTCCGCCCGCTGTCACATAGACCTGTAACTTTGTTCACAAAGGCCTTTGTGGGTGACGGGCCTCGGCAGCTGCGTTTTTGAAAAGATAAACAAAATTGACAAACCATTGGCTAAACTTACTAAAGAAAAACAGGAAAGGAAACAAATAACCCAAATAAGAAATGAGAGGGTAGTTGTCACAACAGATCCAATAGAAATAAAAAATATCATAACAGAATATCATGGAAGACTTTAATAATAAATTTGAAAACCTAGAGGAAATGGACAAATTCCTTGATTCGTATCACAAGGTGAAGCAGAACAACTTAATAAACCCACCACAAAGGAAGAGATTGAAAAGGACATCAAAAAACTGCCAACCAAGAAAGCCTGGGTCCAGATGGCCTCACTGCAGAATTCTACCAAGCTTTTTGTCTTAGGCTGGGTTTTCTAGGGAAGCAAAACCAGTAACACATGTAGGTACAAGGAAAGATTTATAATATATAGATAGATAGATAGATACAGATATAGGAAACAGCTCATGTAATCACAGAAGCTGAATGTCCCAAGCTCTGGCACAAGCCTCACGTGGCGATGGAAGCTGAGGAACCCAAAGTCAGCAAGTCAGAGACCAGAGTTCTAGATCACCGGTTGTGTAGGTCAGTGGATCCCAAGCTGGTGGCGAGACGAAGCGACAGAGGCTGGCGAACCCAGGATCAGCAGGTCAGGGAGCAGGAGCAGGCAAAGGCTGGCGAACCCAGGATCAGCAGGTCTGGGAGCAGGAGCAGGCAAAGGCTGGCGAATCCAGGATCAGCAGGTCTGGGAGCACGAGCAGGCAGAGGCTGGCGAACCCAGGATCAGCAGATCAGGGAGCAGGAACAGGCAGAGGCTGGTGAACCCAGGATCGGCAGGTCAGGGAGCAGGACTCTCAAGTGCCGACTGTAAGGACTGATGAGTCCAACAGCTGCTAGTTAAGTCCCGGAACCAGACACCGGAACAAGAGAGCAGGAGCTCCTGGCCATGTGAGCGACCAGCAGCCATAGTAAAAGGTCGCAAGATGAGAGCCGAGGGGCAGGGAGCCACCACCAACCCCACCCTGCCACTTAATACAGCAGCCAAATATGTAGTAGACAAGTTGACATAATCCTGACTACCACACTTTTAGAGAAGAGTTATCTCCAATACTACTGAGACTATTTCACAGTATAGAAAGGGATGAAATACTCCCAAATTCATTCTATGAAGCCAGCATAACCCTGATACCAAGGCCAGGGAAACACTCAACCAAAAAGGAGAACTACAGACCAATATCACTCATGAATCTAGATGCAAAAATCTTCAACAAAATTCTTGCCAATAGAATACAACAACATATCAAAAAAATAATCCATCATGACCAAGTTGGATTCATACAAAGGATGCAAGACTGGTTCAACATCAGAAAAACAATTAATGTGATCAACCACATAAATACCACAAAAGACAAGAATCACCTGATCTTGTCTATTGATGCAGAAAAGGCATTTGATAAAGTCCAACACCAATTCATGTTAAAAATTCAGCAAGACAGGAATAAATGGCGAATTCCTCAGTGCAATAAGGGCCACTTATACGAAGCCAACTGCCTACATCATCCTGAATGGAGAGAGACTGAAACAGTTTCCCTTGAGAACAGAAACTAGACAAGGATGCCCACTCTCACCTCTCCCAGTCAACACTGTACTACAAGTTCTAGCCAGAGCAATTAGACAAGACCAAGAAATAAAGAGCATCTGCAATGGCAAAGAAGAAGAAATAAATCTCCGTATTTACAGATCATATGATTGTATATGCAGAGAATCCTGAAGAATTCATAAGTAAACTACTCAGACTGATAGAAGAGTTCAGCAAAGTCTCAGGATACAAGATAAATTTAAGTAAATCAGTAGGATTCCTTTATACCAGCAACAAGATTATGAAGGAAGAAATCACCAAGTCAGTACCATTGACTATAGCCCCTAAGAAGATAAAGTACCCAGGAATAAATCTAACCAGAGAAATAACAGACCTTTACAAAGAGAACTACAAACACCTACTACAAGAAATCAAGAGACACATAAATGGAGAAACCTACCCTGCTCATGGATGGGAAGACTTAACATTGCGAAAATGGTTATTTTACCCAAAGCAATGTACTTATATAATGCAATCCTGATACAAGTTCCAGTGACTTTTTTTAAAATGAGATGGATAAACAAAGTATCAACTTCGTCTGGAAAGTGAAGAAGCCCTGGATAAGTAAAGCACTGCTAAAGAAGAAGAACACACTGTTGGTGGGATTGCAAAATGATGCAACCTCTTTGCAAAGCAATCTGGTGCTCCCTTAACAAACTAGGTATAAATATATCATTTGACCCAGTAATTCCACTGCTTGGAATATATCGTCGTGATTCAAGGCCATTCACACCAACAGATACATGCACACAAATGTTCATTGCAGCACAGTCCACAATAGCTAAAAGATGGAATCAACCCAAATGCCCAACAACAGGTAAACTAAGGTATATATACTCAATGGAACACTATGCAATGATAAAGAACAACGATGATTTTAGGAAACATCTCATAACCTGGTTTCTTCTGGAGGGCATTATGTTGAGTGAAAGTAGTCAGTGACAGAAGGACAAATATTGTATGAAACCCCTACTATAAGAACTTAAAAACAGACTCATGTGTAGAAGAAAAGACTCTTTGATGGCTGCAAGGGTGGAGAGAGAGGGAGGGTGAGGCGGGGAGGGTTTAAATTAGATAATTGTTAGAAATTTGGTTGGGTGAAATCGGTAACAACACACATTAGTAAGAAGATCAGTATTAACTGGACTTCAATACAACCTGAGTACTCCTCCCATCTTAACCCAATATTGCAAGGATAGAGTAGCTAGGACGGGGGGCCAGGGACCGTGCTCTCAGGGGAAATCGAGGCCATCTGGCACAACTAGGGTTTTGCTAATGAGGATGCTCCACACCCCACATTGGTAAGTGGCATCTTGGGTCTTAAAAGCTGCCAAGCTGCCATCTGAGGGTACAGCAAATTGTCCCAATTCAGCAGGAAAAGATGATCACAGAGGTCCATAACAACATGGGGGAAAGAGAATCCAGAAGACACAGAGACCCACGTGAGTGGGTGTCTACATTGACTTGTGACCGGAAGAACCAGATGGTGCCCAGCCACCACCAGTGATAGCCACGATGGAGCTCACAAAGTTGTGTATCACTAGCAACACAAGAATAAATGGGGTGCACCCTGAGATCTCCACTAAAAGACTGCGATCGATGGTTCAGGGGCTTCAGGGTTCCCCTGGGAGTGTGGCACCTGGCACTGATGCTGCTCCTGTCCGTAAACCATAATGAAGGTCAACTCTTCGGACAGCAAGGGATTAGACTTGATGACACAGAGTGACCATATTTTGTGGGCACTTTATGGTTCATGCATCAATAAGATGTCATCCTGCTGACCTCATACTAGAGGAAGGGGAGTGGGTGGACAGGAGGAGGTAGAAACTGTTGGGAGGATAGGATATGTATGGAGCAGAGAGGAAGAGGGTGCTGTCACCATGCAGGGAAAGCAGTGGAAGCTGCATATAGGTGAGCACGAAAATTTATATGGGAATGTACATTTTTATTCAATCATAATTAAAAAAAAAAAGCCTTCATTTCTTCCATTGGCTGAGTACTATTCCATTGTATTTATGCATCACATTATGTTTGTCTATTCAGCTGTTGATAGGCATTTAGGTGATTTCTACCTTTTGGCTATTGTGTACAGTGCTGCAATGAACATTGGTGTACAAGTCTCTTTTTGAATTTCTGCTTTCAAGGCTTTTGGATACAGACCTAGGAGTAGAATTGCTATTTGAATGGTCATTTTCTTCTTAGTTTTTAAGGAATCACCATATTGTATTCTGCAACAGTTGTACAATTCTGCACTCCTATCAGCAATGGATAAAGTTTCCAATTTCCCCACATCCTTGTCAACATTTGTTATTTTCTGTTTTTTTAATCTTAGCTACCCTGGTGGGAGTGAAACGGTATCTCATGGTAGTTTTGATTTGTATCCGTCTGATGGCTAATAATGCTGAGCATCTTTTCATGTGTTTGTCAGTCTTTGGAATGTCTGCTTTTGTGAAATATCTATTGAAGTCCTTTGCCCATATTATGATTGGGGAACTCCAAGACTTTTATAATAAACTTTAAAAAAAATTATTTGGTGAACTGTTTATAACAAAACATTTGTCATTTCAAACCATTTGTTCATTTTCAGTGACATTAATTATGTTCACTAAGTTGAGCAAGCCTCACCATTGTTTCCAGATTTTTTCCAACATCCTTAACAGAAACTCAGTATCCTTTAAGAAATGGCTCTCCTTTTCCCATTTGCTAAAATAAACTTTTTCATTTTTAAAAAATACCTACACCATTTAGTCCCTCTTTTACTGTTTTGACATTGTTGTCATTTACAGATTAACCTCTCTGGTATCCTGTTGTAATTCTTTGGGTTTTGGATAGAACTTGAGAGTTTGTTTCCTAAATTGGTATCTGGCTAGTACAATCCTGTGTCCTAGATTTAGGCTGTGGACTGATATTACATGTTCTCAGATTGAAGAATTCTTTAATAATATTTGTAGCTTGGGCTTGGTTTTTACATATTTCCTTTATTTTTGTTTATCTGGAAGTGTCTTAATTTCATCTTCATATTTCAAAGAGAGTTTTGAAGGATTTCTTTTTCTTGGTTGGCAATTTTTTTTCTTTTTAAGGTTTTATATGTATCAGTACACTGCCTTTTTGCTTGCATGGTTTCTGCTGAATAACCAGGGCTTACTTAGTCTTATTGTTTCTCCTCTGTATGTGGCTTTTTGTTTTTCTTGAGCTGCTCTCATGTTTTTTTCTCTGTCTTTGGTTTCAGCAACTGTAATTAGGATGTGCTTTGATGATTTTCTTTTAGAGTTTGTATGGGTTTTGTTGAGCTTCTTGAACAGTGAGCTTTTCATCTTTCATGACTGCAGAAGTTTTCATTTTGCAGTTCTTCAATAATCCTCTCTGTGTTTTCCATTTTTCCCCCTGTTCTGGAACACTGATCACTCACAAATTTTTGCTTTTGATCATATCATGCATCATTTTCAGGGTTTCTTTATTTTCTTCACTCTTTTTTCTGATTTTTCCTCAAAAAGAGATTTCTCCAAATGTTTATGTTCAGTTTCACTGATCCTCTGTTTCGTCATTTCAAACCTGTTCCTCAGCCCTATCATGACAGTGTCCATTTCTGAAATCTTGTCATTTATCTTTGAGATTTCTAACTGTTGTTTTTGTATGACTCCTAGTTGTAAATTTATTTTGACATTTTGTTCCCGTATTATTTTCCTGAATTATTCCATGAATTTGTCTATTTTTTCTTTATTTTTGTCTATTTTTTGCTTCAACTTTTTGATCTGAATAGTAGAGGTTTAAATTCCCTGTCAGGTAATTCTAATGTCTTTACTTTTACTGGAAAGCCATCTGATGTTTTATTTTGGACACCTACTGGAACCATCCTGTTGTATCTTTTTTAAAAAATATATATATGCATGCATGTATGTATATATACTATATATATATATGTTCTGATATCTGCTGTCTTGGGGAGACTTAATAGTCATTTTCTTTGTTTATTCCTTGTAGATTTGTTTGTTTCATCCTTGTCATGTATTGAATTGTGTCCCTTAAAAACTGTGTGTAGCAGTTTGGCCAGGCCATAATTTCTGGTATTATGTGATGTTTCTGTATGTTTACATCCTGCCTCTATGAAGTTAGTGAGGAAGGATTGTCGGTGGTTGTGCTGGTGGGGCAGCACTCAGTCTATAAAAGTGTACTATGCCTTCAGGCAATCTCTTGTGATATAAAGGAAATGGAAGAAAGTTGGGGCTATTACAAATAGGATTGCTGTGGACCTCATACCACCAAGAAGCAGTGCTGGGAGAAGAGTGCATCTTTTGGAAAGGACCAGGTCCCTGAGCCCCACAAACTCCTAGTACAGGGGAACACTGACCACAAGGATCTCCCCCTTGATCCAACAGAGAAAGACTTTCCCTGAAGCTGATGCCCTGAATTTGAACTTCTAGACTGATTTTCTGTGTGAAAATAAATTTCTGTTGCCATCTCTGCATGGTATTTCTGTTATAGCAACACTAGATGATTAAGACAATCTTACTTTTTTGTTTTATTTGATTACATCCAAGCAGGTGGGCTATACATAAAATAACTTGTCATTGAAGTGAAACACAATACCAAAAAATACACATGTTAAAAATGTACAGTTCAATAACTTTTCAAAAAGCAAACACATCCCTGCAACTAGCACACATATTAACAAACAGACCGTTACCAGCACCTCCAAGTTCTGCTTCACACCATCTTCCAGCTGCAAGCTCCCAAGAGTAACCACTATCTTGACTTCTAACACCATAGATTCAATCTGCCTTGTTTTTGAACTTTATATAAATGGAAACGTATAGTCTGTACAATGGAAAACTGCTGGGTAGTGTCTATTAAGGCTAAAACATGCCTGCTCTTGGACCCTGATTCTGCATCTGGGCTTATATCCATCGTAAGATTTGTACTAGAATGTCCACAGCAATGCTATTTATAATAACCAAGAAATGGAAATAATAAATGCACATTAACAATAAAATGTGTAAGTCAACTCTGCTATGTTTATATAATAGAATACTATACACGATTGAGAATGACCTACAACTACAAGCAACAATATGGGTGATGCTCCCAAACATGATGTTCACTGGAAGAAGCGAGATGCTTTTAGAGCATAGCCTGCATGATTCTATTGTCATGAACTTCAAGAACAGGCAAAATTAATCAATGGTGAGAGTGAACAAATCTGCCTTGGAAGAATTACAGTCAGAGTACTCCGTAGGAATGATGATTGTGAGATTTCTTCTTGCTTACTTTGGACATGTTATCAAGAGAGACCACTCCCCAGAGAAGGACACCAGGCTTGGCAAAATAGAGGGTAGGCAAAAAAGGAGAAAGACCCTCAACAAGATGGATTGACACAATGGTTGGAACAATGGGCTCAGATATAGAAATGACTGTGAGGACAACGCAGGACCAGGCAGTGTTTCATTCTGTTATGCATGGAGTCACTATGACTCAGAATTGATATGAGGACCCCTAACACTAACAACAGTCAGTAGTGATAGAAGTCAGAATAATGGTTGCCTGGGGTGGCGGGGAAGGGTGTGGACAGTGAAATCCTAGGCTGGTACAGTCGACACATTCAGTTGCTAACCAAAAGTTTGTTTGTTCAAATCCAGCCAGAGTGCCTCAGGATACAGACCTGGTAACATACTTTGGAAAAAACACCAAGGAGCACAGTTCTACTGTGACATACACAGGGTCTCCATGAATTGGAAGTGCCAGCAACTAGTTTGGCTTTCTTTTTAATAGGGCAAGGTAGTGAGTAAGAAGGACCGCAAAGGATATTTCTCATGGGAGGAGGGGTGCTGGGATGCGCTATTTCTTGGTCTGGGTGCAGGTTACATGAGTATGTTAAGTTTGTGAAAATTTGCTGAGTTAGATACTTAGGAAATGTGTACTTCTTTGAATATATATTACACTTTTATAAAATAAAGCTCTTAAAAATTCCCACCTCTCATGTTGGCTTCCCAGGACAGCCTACCCAAATCTTGGCAGATGGTTCAGCTTTTAAGTACTCCTTTGACCTTGCAGCAGTTGTCAGGGATGGAGCCTTGACCGCACCACAGGGCCCTCCATGCACATGTGACCTTTTCTGGTGTACCCAAGCATTGTCCTGTCATCTCCACCAGCTGGAGTTGGCGGTGCCTCACTTAGACACACTGTTCCAGTCACTCCTCAGAATGAGTCATGTTTACAGATGGTGGGAGTTGCCCATAAAGCACTTGGCAGACTTAACTCTCCCCAGTTTGCTTTGTTCTCAGGGTACTTACCAGTACCAATGTGGAGAGTGAAACTAACAAAACACTTGACAAACCATCTTTCCCCCAGTGTCATCAGGAATGAAGATGGAACCAGCAGTGGCACTTCTAGGATCCACCTTCCTCAACTTTAGTCCCACAGCCCCATCTCCTCCTCTGTAATCTCAAAATGTAAACAAATAGCTTCTCTGAGATTTCCAAGGAAAATTCCCCTGACACATAAGGGCATAGTTCATCTGGATTTGGGAAGCATCAACTTTGCAAGAACAACTCTGATCCCCACATGGAGGATCTTAGGCTACATGTACCCTTGCTTGGTTGGCACAAACTGTGCACGAGGTTCTGGGCAGTGACTAAGACACACTCTCCCAGACTTCATGGTTTCACAGTCTGGGGAAGAGGAATTAGGAAATGGGTAATTACAATGTCCATGGTTAAGAATTAATAATTTTTTTCTCAGAATCCACATTCTCTCTCAGAATTTTCAGTTCTACTTCTGGATTAAGGTAAGTGGTAACTTTGGTGAATGGCAAGACAGTACACAGTACGTGGGAAGTCAGCACAATGTGATCAAGGCAAAATCATAGAAGCTTCATAGTCGCATCCAAACTCCCTGAGAAACCAAGTTACTGGGCTGAGGGCTGTGGACCATAGTCTCAGGGGACATCTAGCTCAACTTACATAACATATTCTATAAAGAAAATGTTCTATATCCTACTCCGATGAGTAACATCGGGGGTCTTAAAAGCTTGTAAGTGGCCATCCAGCCTGTTTGGAGCAAGCAATAATGAAGAAAACTAAAGACAAAAGGGAAAGATTAGTCCAAGGGGCTAACAAACCACAACTACTACAGCCTCCAGCAGACTGAGTCCAACACAACTAGACGGTTCCTGACTATCACCACCAACTGCTCTGAGAGGGATCACAATAGAGGGTCCCAGACAGAGGTGGAGAACACTGTAGAACAAAAAGACCAGAATTATTATTCTGATAAAGGCTGCAGAAACCTGAGAGCATGGACACCGGCCATCCTCTGAACTCAGTACCAAAGTTACTCTTGAGGCTCATCCTTCTGCCAAAGATTAGGCACTCCTATAAAAGAAACAATACACATAGTTCAACCATGTACAGAAGACTAAATGGGCATTGCAGCCAAGGTTCAAAGATGAGAAGTCAGGAGGGGACAGGAAAGCTGGATGAATGGAAATGGAAGACCCAAAGTTGAGCAGGGAAGAGTGTTGACACATTGCAGGGACAACCAATGTCACAAAGCAATGTTTATTGTTTAATGAGAAACTAATTTACTCTGTAAACCTTCACCTAAAGCACTATTAAAAAGAAAAAAAAAGAAGTCTGAATTGCCCTGACTACCACTATTCTTCAAATCTTTCCATAATGAGAGAAAAGATGATATATCACACCCGGAATGACAAATTGCCTCGCTTCTGCCCCTGGGTCTCCTATCAGGATGATCAGAGAATCCAGTCTTGGAGGGGTGGCCTCTGCTGCTGTCAGCACCTGTCACTATCATTATTAAGTCTGCTTCCCTGAGAGGAGAATCCACACGAGAATAACTTATTAAGGACGTGCTCACAGAAAAGAACAGCAAAAGAACCAGGAAGCAGGACAGGCAAAAGGAAGAAGCTAAGCACACAAGAACCTGAGTAGCCAAAGCATTTTTTAAAAAATCTCCAAACTAGAAACCATGCAAATGTCCAGCAACAGTAGAAATGTTGAAAAAAATGTGGTTATATTCATACAGTTGAGTCCATAGTTTGTACAAAGAGTTAAACACTTGGCTACTAACTGAAAAGTTCATGGTTCAAATGTACCCAGAAGTACCTTGGAAAAAAGGCCTAGCAATCTAATTCCCAAAGGCCACAAGCTTTGAAAATCTTATGGATTGTACTTCTACTCCAAAACACTCAGGATCGCTATGAGTTGCTATTGACTCCATGGCAAGTGGTTGGGTTTGAATTTTATTCATACAATTGGGTACTACCCAACAATGAATATGAATGAACTAACACCACCTACAACAAGTTGAATAGATTTACAAACTGGGAAAAAACATTTGCAACTCATAACCTAGATAGAAGATTAATCTCTCTGGTGTAGAGAGAGTTCCTTAAAATTGTTAAGAGAAAGACCAACAGCTCAGTAGAAAAAGGGGCCGTAAATATAGCCAGGCAATCCAGGGAAAAAGAAATACAAGTGTCTCCTAAATGTGTGAACAAATATTTGGCCACAAGCATAAAAGAAATGGATAGTAAAACTATACTTTCAAGCTAGCAAATATCACAAACTTGGTATACATTGTGTTGGTAAGCCTGTGGAAAACAAGGCACACTCATATATTGCTGGTGCAATTGTGAATTGATATAAACTGGAGGGCAATGACCATCCAAATTATAATTTATTCCATAGATAGTTATACTTGCATATAACATTACCCTTTTCACCACTGTTTGTGACAACAAAAGATTGAAAACCATGTATATGCCCAATAGGGTACTATTTAAGTAAATTATAACTTTCAGCCATAAAAAATAATGAGGATGCCCCAAGACACAACTATTAGTCTGTATTCACTTGGAGGAATTGAAGAAGGAATGGTGTGTAGCTCTCATTGCCTCCGTGAACTACTACTACTTTGCCATTAGACCAAAAGAAATAGATAGTGCCTGGGTACCATTACTAAATGTTTTGATCAAGGATCCTGTATACGAGTCCCAAACAAAAAGAAAAAAAAAGTAGAATTTAACTTTTAATTCCTATGGAAACCAGACTTACTGGATCCATTGAGAGAGGGGGGAGTCCCCTGATCTATGCACTGGAAACAATTGTTAAACCTTGAACTGAAACTAACACATGACACCATCTATAAACAATAGTTTAACTTAGTCAATAAAGAGTTTTGCAGGGCAAGGCTAAGAGAGCAGAATAGTCGGATGCTTCCTGTGATCCCTCCAAAAACAAAAACCCTGAAAAACAAATGAATCAACTACATATGAGCCATGAATATCAAAATGAGCATTGAGAAATTGGACTGAGTGACAGGGAAAGGAGAGTAGGTCCAGAAGTACCTAGAAATGGCCATACCTGATTCAGTGGGAATTTCCACCCCACAGGCAGACTGGCAGCAGTGAGCACAGTGAGGGGAGTACTGGCATTTGGTAAGTGTCTTACACAGTGGGAAAGAGACTGAGTGGCAGAGGCAGACAGGTCACTCACACCTCCAGAATCAGTGAAAGTGGCATTTGATGGGCAAAAACTAAGTGGCCTGCAATAACCTACCACATGAGGCTCTAAAACTTTCCTTCAGGATTAACGTCACTCCCTTTTACCAGCACTTCCTCCCTCCCTTCTCTACACTGTGCCCAGCTCCAGAGACTGACATACACCCTGGGCAGGAAGTAAGAACCCTTATATACACCCTGAGCCATTCTCCCAGACTTGAAAAGTGAACAATTTTAAAATGGGGGGGGGGGACCTGCTGGCTCCCTAAGCTGAGAACTCAGGGCAAAAACAGTTTCTTTGTCTAGGTGCAGGTATAAGGGGTCCATGAACCTTGAATGCCTCTTAACTCTGCATACAGCATCAAACACCTACAGTCTAGCTGCAAAACCTATCCACCCATGTGATTTATGGAACAGGGTCATGCTTTTCTCACAGACACTCACAGACAGTTGTCAGCCTCCTGTCATTCTCATCTCCTGCAGCCAGAAAGCTGTGCCTACATCAATCACCCCTGCTCGTCTAGTATTGTAGGGGAGAGCCTGCACCACATGCTTGGTGATTGACTACCTGGGCATATGAGCTGAATACATACAAGAAAAGTAAATGGATGCCTGAGCTCATGTGCCTAGTAATAGCTCTAACTACTTTGTGATAGGACAGCCTCACAGGAACCAATACACAGACTAGTTCATATTAACAGCCTATTTTGGCATTTCAAAATGAAACAAAGCAAGAAGCTAGAACACAGTAAGCAAACATAAAATAAATAAACACAACAATTTACTGATGGCTCAGAGACAACAGTCAATGTCAAATCACTTAAAGAGGCAGACCATGATGGCTTCAGAAAGCTCCCAAAACAAAGAACTGAGACATTTTCCAGATAAAAAGAGCTTCTTGGAATTACAGAAGGTAGAATATAAAATATTAATACTTAGAACTCTTGAAAAGGTGGGAAAAAGATGGAGCAAAATACAGCAGAGCATAATGACAAACTGAACAGACTAAAAGAAACCATAGAGAGACAGCACGAAGAAATTCAAAGGATTAACAATAACATTACAGAATTAGACAAATTAATAGAAAGTCAAATGAGTAGAACTGAGGCAATGGAAGTCAGAATTAATGAGACTGAAGATAAAGCACTTGACACAAACGTATTTGTGGAAAAATCAGATAAAAGAATTTAAAAAAATGAAGAACCCCTAAGAATTGTGTAACAATTTATCAACAGAAATAATCTGTGAATTGGAGTACCAGAACAGGAGGGTAACAGAAAATACAGAAAGAATTGTTGAAGATTTGTTGACAGAAAACTTCCCTGGTATCATGAAAGAGAAGATGTCTATCCAAGATGCTCATAAAATTGCACACAAGGTAGATCCCTAAAGACAGACACCAAAACATGTTACAATCAAACTTACCAAACTAAAGTCAAGGAGGGAATTTTAAATGTGACTGGGAAAAAACAAAAAGTAATATATAAAGGAGAGTCAACAAGGTTAAGCTTGGACTACTCAGCAGAAACCATGCAGGCAAGAAGGCAATTCAATAACATACACAAAGTCTTGAAGAAATAAAAGTGCCAGCCAAGAATTATATATCTAGCAAAACTGTCTCTCAAATACACTCCATCCAACAGCAGCCAAATATACTTTCTTTTCCAAACATGTAGAATATTCTCCAGAATAGATAACAAATTAGGCCATAAAGCAAGCCTTAACAAAATCCAAAGCACTGAAATATTGCAAAACATCTTTCCTGACCATAAAGTTATAAAAGTAGAAATTAATAACAGAAAAAAACAATGAAACTAAGTCAAACATGGAAACTGAACAACACCTTGCTCAAAAACTACCACATTATGAAAAGAAATAAGGGACAGAATAAAGAAGTTCACAGAATCAAATGAGAATGAAAACACATCCTACCAGAACCTTCAAGACACAGAAAAAAACAGTACCTAGAGGTCAATTTATAGCAATAAATGTACACATACAAAAAGAAGAAAGGGCCCAAATCAAAGTATTAACACTACAACTTGAACAAGTAGAAAGAGAGTGGGAAAAGAACCTCTCAGGCACCAGAAGAAAGTAAATAATAAAATTAGAGCAGAACTAAATGAATTAAAGAATAGAAAAGCAAGTGAAAAAATTAACAACATCAAAAGCTTGTTCTTTGAAAAGATCAACAAAATTGGTAAATCTTCAGTGAAACTGACAAAAGAAAAACAGTACAGGAGGCAAATAACCTGAATATGAAATGAGATGGGCAACATCGCAACAGATCCAAATGAAATTTAAGAAATCATAACAGGATACTACAAATTGGAAAATCTAGAGGAAATGGACGAATTTCTAGAAACACACTACTTTAAACTAACACAGAGGTAGAACAATTAAATAAACTCCTAACAAAAGAAGACATTGAAAAGGTAATTTAAAACCTCCCCACAACCTGCAAAAAAAGCTCCAGTCCAGATGGCTTCACTGGAGAATTTGACCAAACTTTCAGAGAAGAGTTAATACCAATATTATCAAAGGTATTTCAGAGCATAGAAAAGGATGGAATAGTCCCAAACTCATTCTATGAAGCCAGTATAACCTTGATATCAAAATGAGGTAAAGACACAATGAAAAAAGGAAAAGTACAGACTAATATCTCTCATGAACTTAGATGCAAAAATCAGCAATAAAATTCTAGCCAATAGAACTCAACTACATATCCAAAAAATTGTCCATCATGACCAAGCAGAAGTCTAACCAGGTATGCAGGCATTGCTTGACATTAGAAAAACAATCAATGTAATCAACCACACAAATAAAACAAGAGACAAGAATCACTTGATTTTATCATTTGATGCAGAAAAGGTATTAGACAAACTCAACACTCATTCATATTAAAAACTCTCAACAAAATAGCCATTTACACTCAGGCAACAGCCAATATCACCCTAAATGGTTAGAGTCTGAAAGCATTCCCCCTGAGAATGGGAACCACACAAGGATATCCTTTGTCACCATTTTTTATTCAGCATTGTGCTAGGATTTCTAGCCACAGCAATCAGCCTAGAAAAAGAAATAAAGGGCATTCAAATTTGTAAGAAAGAAGTAAAGATATCTCTAGTTGCAGAAAACCCTTAAGAGTCCACACACAAAAAGAAAAAACTACTGGAACTAATAGAAGAATTCAGCAAACTATCAAGATACAAGATAAATATACAATAATCAGTTGGATTCTTCTACACCAACAAAGAGAACAGCAAAGAGAAATCACCCAAACAATATCATTTACAATAGCCCCCAAGAAGGTAAAATACTTAGAAATAAATCTAACCAGAGACATAAAAGACCTAAACAAAGAAAACTACAAGACAAGAAACCAAAAGAAATTTACATAAATGGAGAAGACAGGAAGACTCAACACTGGGAAAATGTCTGTTTTACCTAAAGTGATCTATAGATACAGTGCAATCCTAACTGAAATTCCAAAAGCATTTTTTCAATGAGGTGGAGCAACAAATCACCAACTTCTATGGCAAGGGAAGAAGCCCTGGATAAGTAAAGCATTACTGAAGAACAAAGTGGGAGACTTCACATGACCTGACTTTAGAATCTATCACAGCACCACAGTTGTCAAAACAGATTGGTACTAGAAGCTATAACACTGCCACAGTAGTCAACACAGCCTGGTATCGGTACAACAACAGATACATAGGCTCATGGAACAGAATTGAAAGTCCAGACATAAAATCACCCAGATACAAGCTGCTGATGTTTAACAAAGGCCCAAAGTCAGTTAACTGAGGAAGACAGTCTCTTTAACAAATAGTGTTGTCATAACTGGATATCCATCTGCAAAAAAATTAAACAAGACCCATATCTCACACCATGCACAAAAACTAACTCAGAATAGCTCAAAGACATAAATACAAAATTGAAAACAAAAAAGATTATGGAATTAAAAGTAGGGATAATGCTTGGAGCCCTAATACACAGCCTAAACAGAATAGAAAACATTACTAACAATGCACAAACACCAGAAGAGAAAAAAGATAACTAGGAATTTCTAAAAATCAAATATTTTTGCTAGTGCAAAGACTTCACCAAAAGAGTTAAAAAAAAAAAAAAACCCAAATTTTGGATAGGACAAATCTGATCAAGATCTAATCTCAAGTCTCCAGGATACTGTAAAATCTCTACAATAAACAGACAAATAAACAAGTTAAAAAACTGGCAAAAGATATTAACAGGCACTTTACTCCAAACAGGTACATAAAGACATGCTCAGGATCATGAGCCCTTAGAGAAACACAAATCAAAACTACCATGAGATACCATCTTACTCACAAAAAGCTGAAGTTAATCCAAAAAATGCAAAATAATAAATGTTGAAGAGGATGTGGAGAGACTGGAACACTTATACATTGCTGGTGGGAATGTAAACTGTTACAACCAATTTGGAAATCAATTTAGTGCTTTCTTAAAAAGCTGGAAATACAAATGCCATATAATCCAACAATCCCACCTCTTGGAATATACCCTAGAGAACTAAGAGCTGCCACACAAATAGATACATGCACACCAATGTTCATCACAGCACTCTCTACAATGGCAAAAAATAGAATCAACCTAGGTGCCTATCAACAAATGAATGAATAGACAAATTATGGTATATTCATGCAGTGGAATATCACACAATGATAAAGAACAATGATGAATTTGGGAGACATAACACAAAAGAATCTGGAAGGCAGCATGATGAGTGAAATTAGTCATTTGCAAAAAGACAAGTATTTTATGAGATCACTGTTATAAGTACTTAAGAAAAGGTTAAAACACAGAAGAAAACAGTTTTTGATGGTCATAAGGGTGAGGAGGGATAGAAAGGGGACATTCACTAATTTAGATAATAAACAAGAATTATTTTAAGTGAAGGGAGGGCCAACACACAGTAGAGGAAAAGTTAGCACAGCTGGACTAAACCAAAAGCTAAGACATTTCATAAATACAACACTTCAAGGGACTGAGTAGCAGGGACAGGAGTGTGGAGGACATCATTTTAGAGGACATCTAGGTCAACTGGCTTAACAAATTTTATTATGAAAACATTCTTCATGCTACTTTGGTGAATGGTATCTGGGGTTTGAAAAGCTGCCAGCAACCGTCTAAGAAGGACCAATTGGTCTCAACCTACCTGGAGCAAAGGAGAATGAAAAGCCTCAAAGACAAGGAAAATATGAACCGAAGAGACAGAAAAGTTCACATAAACCAGAGACTATATCAGTACAAGACTGGAAGAACTAGATGGTACCTGGATGTCATGGATCAAATTGTGTTCCCCCGAAAAATGTGTGTGGTGTTTTGGCGAGGCCATGATTACTGGTATTGTGTGATGTTCCTCCACGTTGTAAACCCTGCCTCTATGATTTTAATGAGGGTGGATGGGCTGCAGTTGTGTTGGTGGGGCAGGACTCTACATGTAAGACTGTTTTGTGCCTTGAGGCAGTCTGTTGAGATATAAAGGAAAAAAGCTAGCAGAGAGATTTGGGGACCTCACGCTATAAAAAAAACAAGCAATGCCAGGAGCTGAGCTGAGAGGTTCCCAGTCCAGGGGAAGACTGACAACAAGGACCTTCCTCGAGAGGCAGCAGAGAAAGCCTTCCCGTGGAGCTCACACCCTGAATGTGGACTTCAACAAAATGCAATTTCTCTGTGTAAAACCATCCACTTTCGGTATTTCTGTTAAAGCAGCGCTAGATGACGAAGACACCAGCTATCACCTATGACCTACCCTTACAGAGAACTCAACAAACAGTCCCTGATGGAACAGGAGAAATGCAGGGTACAGAACTCCCACTTTAGCAAAAAGGTCAGACTTTATGGTCTGATACACTGGCAAGTCCTGGGAAGACATTGCCCCTAGACTTTCTGTTTGTCTAGAACTGAAACCATTCCCAGAGCCAACTCTTCAGACATAGATGGACTATAAGGTATAAAATCACACTGATCAAGAGTACTTCTTGTCTTGAGTGGATGGAGGAGACTAACTGGGCAGCTCCTGCCCAGAGGCGAGATGAGAAGACAGAGGGGAACAGGAGCTGGTTAAATGGACATGGGAAATACAGGGTGGAGGAGAGGAAGGTGGTGTCACAGTGTGGGGAGAGCATCTGGGATCACATAACAAAGTATGTGTAAGTTTTTGTGTAAGAAACTGACTCAAATTATAAATTTTCACTTAAAACACAATGAAAAAATAATTTTTAAATAAAGAACATTTTCCAAGAGCATGCATTATTTTAAAGAATTATCTATATGAGGTTGAAATTGATGACAGTATCTCTAAAGCACAGAGGAGAACCTTAAAGGACAGATACATACGGTGATATACTTGAATGTCATGTAGTGGGGAAGAAGTCAGAAATAAGAGTACAGGCTGGATGACTTCACTGACATGAAGTTCTAGAACAGGCAAAACTTGTTTATAGACAGAGAGTAGATCTGGGGCTCCATGGGGTTGTAAGTAGGGGAGACAGACTGGGAAAGGGCACAAGAGAACTTTTGGAGGGTAATGGAAATGCGTTTTGATTGTGGTGATGCTTCACAGGTATCAAAAAAAAAAAAAAAGCCTACTGCCATCTGCCATCAAGTTGACTCTGACTCATAATGACTTTACAGGACAGAGGAGAACTGCTCCATAGAATTTCCAAGGAGTGTCTGGTGGATTTGAACTGTCAACCATCTGGTTAGCAACCATAGCACTTAACCATGACACCTAAAGGTGTTTTATAAAAACTCAGCTAACTATATGCTTAAAAGTAGCTTTGTTTTACTGGAACAGATGATGATCAAGAACTCCAAAGACACAAGGGAAAGTGAGCTCAAGAGACAGAAGGACCCGCATAATTGGAAGACATCAGCACGAGACCAGAACAACCAGATTGTGTCTCGCCACCAAAGACAGCTTTGATAGGGGACACAGTGTAGAGTCCTGACATAGCATGAGAAAAAGAGGTGTGCAGATCAAGAACTCTACTAAAAGACCAGAACTGGTGGCTCAGCTGCCTGGAGGGTCCTCTGGGAGCACAGTCCCTAGACTTGCTGCTGCCACCAGTACTGAGGTCAACAGTTCAAGGAATGGACCAGATTTTGGGACACAGAGTGAGCATGTGATGTGTGTAGTTTGTGGTTTCATACATTTATAGAAGGTTGTCCTGCTGGTTTCTTCCTAGAGGGAACATATGAGGGTGGAGAGGAAGGGACAGGTGATTGTTAAGAGGATACCAGAAGAGCAAAAAGGAGGAGTATGCTGCCACAAGGTTAGGAGAACAGATAGAGTTGCAGAGATGCAGGTTTGCAAAATTGACTTGGAATTCATATTTTCACTTAATCATAATAAAAAATACTTTTAAGTGGCTGCACTTTATTTTATATAAATTATACCTTAATAAAGTAGATTTTAAAACCAAAGTAATAATACTAGTAATAATCATTTTTTTAAAAGTGAGGAAACTGTACATGCACTAAATATGGAAGATCACCAAGATGTATTCAATACAAAAAAAAAAAATCAAGATGCAGAAAACTGAATGAGAGGGGAAAAAATGTCTTGTGTGTGCATAAAAATAATCTAATAACCAATACAGAAAGCTTTCAGCTGGAGAATGAGGGCTGAGGGCATTGGGAGAGAAGGAGGACACTTTTCTTCTTACATGTTAGGACACTTGAATTAGGCCTAAATGGAGGTTTCCCTCTCTGCTGGAGCTCTTGCTAACCAACCGAATTCTTGCATTCCAAATGCTCAGAAACAGATTTGCTTAAAAGGGACCATCGCTGGTCTCCTAATACTGCTGGTATCCAAACTTTTACTTATTAAAGCAAAACAAAAACCCTGAAACAAGAAACAGATGTTACCGACGCCAAGTGGATCCTCCCCTCCTGGGCGTCTATGGTTTTGAACCACCCTTCCCACCGCAGGCGACAAACGTCTTCTTCGCCCACGCTTGGCCCACCACGGAGCCCCAGGACCGCGGCCTCCACTGGCTCCCGTCATCTACCCGTATGGGCCTTGCGGGTAGGGGCTGGAGGCCGCTGCAGCACAGAGGCACAGAGGCAATCTCGGGGCTGTGCTGCACCTGCCCTGTCCTTGGTCCCCTGCCTCCTTTTCGCTAAGGACATCCAAAGCTGATAGAGGACCCGGCTTGACCTCCCGTGGGTGCTCCCTGGTGCTTCTCTGGGCAGGACTGGTGGCAGAGCTGGGACAGAGGTTGGCCTCATGAGGCCACGGATGGGGCGCTATCTGGACAGACTCAAGCAGTCACCTGCAGACCCCTAGCCCGGGCCTCTGCCACCTCTCCCCTCTGTGGTCCTCAAAGATGCTGCCCCGTCGTTTCTGCCCCATTCCCATCCTCTGATCCCATGGTGTAGGGATCGCTCCGAGACCTGGCTGGGGTCTCCTTCCTCGACGGCCCCTCCAACCTGGACGGTCTTCGTGGCTCAGGGCGAGCCCAGGGTAAGGACGTGACCGACTGCAGTACTGGCGCGGGCGGGACTGGGTCGTGCGAGGGAGGGGCTGGATTCCGAGCAGCAAGACGGGGTCAGGCGGCAAGCCTGGCTGTCCTGTGTGTGGGGCGGCTGCAATCCAGCCGCGATCCAGCCGGGGAGGAGCCGGGAGCCAGAGCTGCGGCTTAGAAACCAAGGCGCTCACAGCCATGGACTGGGGATCCCGGAGAGCTCGGGGGTCACCGACGCTGCTGCTGTTGCTGCTGTGGCCGGGGCTGGGTCTTGGGGATCATCAAGGTGAGGATGCGGGGGGCGGGGGGATAGCGCCTTTGAGGGGCAGGCGGGTGGGAGATGTCAGCCCAGTGGATCTGAAACCCCCGGGCCGCTGGCCAGGAGGGCCGCGAGCAGGCAGGGCTTGGCTGGGTCTCCATCAGGTTACCCTGGGACCCTCACCAGTACTGGAGCTGGACTCGGATACGCTTGACCATCCAGGCAGCCATCCCTCGAGGGCAAAGCAGAGGCACAAGACCCCTTCTTTCTTAGCAGCTGTCCCCGCACTCCCCCCCTCTCCCCACCCCCAACCTTCAGCACCTTCTCTGCCAAGATACTTGACTCTCAGCTCCCCGCATACAGCCCCAGGGTGAATGGCTGCACCTCCAGCGAATCCCCGTCTTCCGGGAAGCCGGCCATCCCAACTGGCCCTCCAGAGTCCCTCTTGTGCCCTGAGACGTAGGACTAGCTGTGACTTCCATCAGACACTATCCCTCACCCCATGCTCAGCTGCTAGCCACTGGGCCCTGAGTCAGAGTTTATCCTGTTGCCTTGTTTGGCTAGATTGAAGACTTCTCCAAACCGAGGGTGCCTGTTCAGCGGTGCCCTTCCCACTGTAACCTCTCCTAGCAGTCTGTGAAACAGGGATGGAGGATTAGCAGAGTCCCCTATATCCAGGGCAACCCTGAAGCACTGGGCTGGGCTGAGCAGGTCCAGGGAAGGGAGGGAGGCCTGCTGGTGTCCTAAGCGCCCACCTGACCAGACAGCCAGTCAGGGAAGGCTTCCACCTGGGACTTCTCAGTCTTTTCTCTCTGCTCCAAGGGAGAGGGCCACCGCCTTTTGGACCTTTGGGGATGGTACCTAGACATTTTGCTGCACCTTCCCTTTGGGACTTCTGAGAGGAGTAGAGAAAAGCTCAGTGCTCCCCAACACAGCCCAGGTCTCCCAGTTTCCACTCCATCCACCTAGTGACCACAGCCCCAGGTACACCTTCCTCCACCAAGGTGCCAGTGGGCAGTGTGTGCGTGCAGGGCTGTGTGGGAAACACCCTCAAATGCCCATGGGCACACACACCCTTCCCTCTCCACCTTTGGAGGCCTGGGGCCAGTAAGACCTGGCTCCCCATACCAGTTAAGTCCTAGCTGGGCTGAGAGACCTCTTCCTCATCCTCTCTCCCAGACCCACTCAGACCCCTCCACACACTGGCCCCTTCAGCCTCTCCCCAGACTGCGAAGTTGCCAGCCCCTCACTCCTACTGGCCTGTCTGCTTGATGAAAACTCATTCATCCATCCAATCAGGAAGGGCTTCTTAGGAAAAGGGGGCTCCTGGAACTGCTGTTATTCCAGGTCTTTGATGTCTGGGGCCTGGCAGAGGAGATGGAGGTGGGAAGAAAGGAGTTGGGGTGTTCAGACATGGCCTGAGCCACCTCTGCAGACAGCCACCTCAACCTGGACAGGGCTGGGCTCAGGCCAGACCTCTGGGTGGGAGGCTGCCCTGAGAGCTGAGCCTGCCCCAGGACTGGGTCTCAGAAGAGTGGGAATGCTAGGTGGCCTCAGGCCTGGTGCCTGTAGGGTGGGTCTGATGGGTTGCTGGGGCCCAGTGGTGGAGCTGGGAGCATTCCAGGGGACAATTCCAGTGTCTTCTCCTGAGCAGTGCTTGGCTTTGGGATTTCTCCTGGAGCCCTCTTAGGCGCACTCAGCCAGGGAGCACCCTGGCTCTGTCCTGCAAGCCTCCCTCTTGAAAGTAAGAGGAGGTGGTTTCTGAGCCAGCATCCAACCTTGTCCTCAGCACGAAGAGGCAAGGTGGGCCTCCTACGACAGCATTGGGCTGTTGTTATTGTTCTTACAGTGTGGGGAATGGGGATGGCACTGATACCCACTGGCAGGATCTCTCATCCTAAAGGCACCTGCTGCCCGCTCTATAACTACCCAAGCTGACTCTGCCCTGCCTCTCCCCTCTTTGGGGGAGGGAGCATGGTCTCTCTTGTGACCTCCAAACCCATGCCTTCCCCTCCTCCCAGAGGTCAGTGGGGTTCTTGCATCCCCAACTAAGCTGTCCCTTCCGGGGCTACACTATATGTTTCCTCTGTTCCCTCCCTGGTGCCCCCTCAGTTCCAAGGATGTCCGTGGGTGCCCATGCTTCTCTAGCATCTCTAAGCCCACCCTTTGCTGTCCCTCATCTGTGTTCCTCAGGTGCCCTCACCCGGTGCTCTGTCTTTACTCCAGAAGATGTCCCTGGAGAGCCAGCTACCCCCCGCTGGGTCCTGGATGGACAGCCCTATCTCAAGGTCACCCTGGAGTCGGTCAGTGGCACATCTCCCTACCTCTGCCAGGGCCCAGGGTTTCCTGGCCCCTTTGATGTAGTCAGGCCCCTCCTGGCAGGGTGGGCTGGCCGGGCAGGGAGCTGTCTAGATCGAGTGAGCTGCACACATGGAAGCAATTTTCAGGCTTCCGCTACTCTCCCTCCCTTCTGTGAATTATCTAGCTGCCCTGCCCCCGCCTCATAGAGGTGGATAACGGGTTGTGGAGCTTGACGCTCCTCAGGCCCTCTTCAAGAAAATACCACAATGTCTTCTTTTTGCAAAATTTAACAACACATGTGGTTCACTCAACACATTCTTGTCCCCCTGCCTAACACTGGCCTGCCACTGAAGGACCTGCCCTGAACTTCTGTCTTTACTGGCCTTCACAGATTGCATTTCTGGCCAGAGGGTAGTAGTCACTCTTGGGCTGCCCCCAAATACAATCCCACCCCCTTTTGCTTCTCCAGGATACTAGGCCCCTGTCTCCTGCACTTCACACACTTCCAGAATAGCCAGGCCCCATCTGTAGGTGCCAAAGCACCTATGCTGCCGTCTGTGCCCTAGGCACCCTCACAATGCCCAGCCACAGAGGAGGGGCACTGAAGCCCAGAGAGCACGGGGAAATTGCCCCAGGTCATACAGCCCTTTGGCCTGGGAGCCTGAGACCTGCTGAGGTATGGACAATTTCAAACCATTGTTCAGCTTCTCAACCTTTCCAATCCCAGAGTCTCCTATCCTGAATTTCCAGGTGAGTGAGGACAGCCCCACCATCAAAGATCAGCAAGGAAGAAGGCAGGAGAGAGCTGCCATGCAGGCTGGGACATTCCCAGAGACAAAGCAGCTTCTAGCCTGAGGCCATAAGTGAGGTTTCCTAGGCCCTCAAGGTCCTGCAGACCTTTGAGGTCCCCATTCAAGTGGTCAAGCACTGTGCTGTCCCAGAGATTCGAGGCTGTTCTCCTGGACATTACTGGGGAGGAGGAAGGTTGTGCACAGAGTGAGGTCACCCCAACTGTGCTGTGCGCATCCCTCCCTGCCAGCCTGGGCTGGAACCAGGAAGGAATCCCAGAGGGCCCTGCTGTCTTGGCTCACTGGCCCCTGTCCCAGGAAGCCTGCCAAGAAAAGGAAAACAGAGCTGAGTCAAGAGCATACTCTCCAAGAAGACACTCATGTTTCACGATGGGGATGGGGTACAAAGCAAGGAGAGAGGGTCCCCAGAAAGCGGGAAGTGAAGACAGCAGGGGCCACAGAGGGACAGACAGAGGAGAGCTCAGAGACAGCATGTTTGTACTTCCATCTGGTCCTCTGCCCTCTCCCGGCATGAATGTTTCCCCAGTAAAGTAAGGGGCGTTCCAGCCACATGAGCTCATGCTTGGGGCCTGGGGAGCCTGTGGCCAGGGAGGCAAGGGCTGTCTGCTCTCCACCTGCAGAGATGGGCCTGCTTAATAAGATTCTTGGTCCGTTGGCAGGGGTCCAAGCCCAGTGCATTTTGGGGCAAAAAGGGAGGGCCAGCAAGGGTGGAGCAAACATTCTGAACTTGCAGCAGCCCCCAGGAGGCTCCTGGGCAGGCTCCAATCTGGGCCCCCTGCCAGGCTGAGTGGATAAGGGGGGCACATGAGGTATCCCCATGAAGATGAGGCGGTAAAGAGATGGCAGGGAAGGGATGGGTTGAGGGGGAGTCAAGGAGCTGGCCAAGGCCCATCCGCCTGACAGCAAGCCAAGGAAGCTGATGTTTTTCTCTCGGCCTAAAGTACTTGTTTACTGCATGGGCCCAGTGAAGCAGGTGTGGAGCGGGCCTGCTGGAGACCAAGGGGTGAGGGAGTGAGGGGGTGGGAGGGGTGAGGTTCCTGGAGTTGGAGGTGGAGTAAAGTCAGAATCCTACAGGGAGAGAGGGACAACAAGCCCACAGACATCACAGAGGCTGGGAGGAGGCCTGAGCCATGGCCACATGATGCCTCAGGACCCCACTATCCTCCTGTTGACAAGAATCTCTCCTGGCACAAAAGAGGACAGAGGGCCTGAGGAAAGGTCCAGCAGCTTGGGCAAGGCGGGCATCTCTCTTGGTCTCCTCACTTCCCAGGGAGGACCTGGTGAGCCCTTCAAGGGGGCAACCATGCACCTCTCAGAGGCTACTGTCAGGACATGAACCTCATTTGGGGACATTCATCTTGGCGATCTCACCCATGCTTTTGCATGCCTCCACACGTGGGGGCCTGCTGCTACCCCGCCCCCCACTGTGTTCTTCCCATCAGCTCGCAGACAGCCCTGGATGTCTTCATAGGCCATCGCTAGTGTAATATCTCTTGGCTCCCGCACAAGACTGAATGTCCATCCCCACCACTATACTCCTTCTTGTCCAGGTTGCAAAGCTAGATGTGGGGCTGGTGGCCATGGAGGCTGAAGGCCAGGAGCTCCTGCTTGAGCTGGAGAAGAACCAGTGAGTACCAGGCTTAGACAGGCCTGGAAGCCAAGAACAGACCCTCTCTCTGGAGGGAACAGTACTGGGGGTAGGAACTGACATGAACTCCAGAGGGAAACTGGGTGGGAAGAGGGACCTGGGAGGCATACGGGGCACAGGGAAGGTCACTCAGGACCACAGCTGGCTCCCTGGAGGCTGGGTCAGCCCCAGTATGGGGCTAGTCCCTCACCCCACCCCAAGAGCATCTTGTCAGCGCCAGGCTCCCTGTGGCAGAAGGGCAGGCACCACCTAGTGGGTGCCCACACCGTGTGTGAGTCAAAAGAGAATCCAAGGCTAGACTCCAAAAGGGGACTTGAACCTTGGGGCACTCCAGTCTGAGGGAAACGCAGGGACAAAGGTGCAGTTGTTGCAATGTTCCAGGCAATTTTTCTAGCTTGCTTGGAAGCAGGGGGAAAGGACCCCAGTCAGGACAGAGAACAGAAAGCCACAAGTGCCATTTTAAGTGCTGAGTGTCCTGGACAGTGTGAAGCCACAGATTTGGGGCTAATGAGACAGCAGGCAGAGCCAGTCTCTGGACAGTGCCCTGGACTGGGCTAATGGCTGTCTAAGAAGGAACCTATGAAGGGCTGTGGGTGGGAGAGGGGAGGGGAGTTCTTGAAACCATCCTCACTCCAAGTATACGTATTATCAATAGCTGTTGTTTACTAGGAGTCTCTGGGTAGTGCAAATGGCTAACACCCTCAGCTGCTAACAGAAAAAATTCAAGGTTCAAGTCCCCACAGAGTTGCCTTGAAACCTAAGGGTGAGTCACCGAGAGCGCCGCGAGCTCCGCTAATAGAGCTGTTCAGTTAGCATTCAGGAATGAAGGCTGGAGGGCATCCTGGAGTAGGTGGAGCTGAACTGTGTGTTTCCTATGAAATCTTCTCCCTGCAGGCTGCTGGCTCCTGGATACAAAGAAACCCACTACAGCCCAGATGGACAGCCAGTGGTGCTGGTCCCCAAACACACGGTGAGATACTTCCATGAGCTCAGAGAATGAATGGGTCACGGGTTCTTGGGGGCTGAAACCTCTTCAGATGTCCTCTCCTCGTCATTATTATTAAATTCTTCCCTTGTTTCTAAGGAGAGGTTGGAGTTAGTCTGCCTCCATGTCCTCGATCTAACTTGTGCTTCAGCTCTGGTTCAGGTTTGGGGTCGGGTCCTTTCCTTTCCAGGATCACTGCCACTACCACGGGCGGGTGAGGGGCTACCCTGGCTCCTGGGTAGTCCTCAGCACCTGCTCTGGAATGAGGTGAGGAGCTCCGGGGAAGGGGCAGGGGCTGGGCCTGGTAAAAGCTCCCTGACACCTCTTCTGTACCCCTCTGCACCCCAGTGGCCTGATTGTGCTCAGCAGCAACACCAGCTATTATCTTCAACCCCTTCCACCTGAGGTCTCCGTGGACCCTTGGACCCACAAAATCTTCCGGACAGAGAAGCTGTTCAGATGGAAAGGGGCCTGTGGCCACAGGGACTCCCATGGCAAAAAGGACACTGCTGGCCTTCCTGATGTCCCCCTGAGCAGGGTAAGGGGCACAGACAGGGGCGGGAAGGGGAAGGCAGTATCCATAGCCTTCTCAATCAGCAGCAGCAGAGATGAACTGGGCCCCCGGTCTAGGGAATCCTGCCTTGATATTTTTAGTGAAGCTGAAGAATGAAATCTAAAACATTGTTCAAGTTAACTTGGTTCCTTTGGGAGATGGAGGTGGTAGTCAGGGTCCAAGCCCGGCAGTCATCACCTCACGGTCACCACTGCCCTGCCCCAGGAGATTCGAGAGTCCCGCAGCAGCCTGAGGTACCTGGAGCTGTACATAGTGGCTGACCACACCCTGGTGAGGGGTCACCCACGGGGGTTGGGAGCGCGGGGCCGGGATGGGGCCAACTCGGCCTCTCACGCCGCAGTGTTGTTGCCCTCCCAGTTCTTGACCCAGCACCGGAACTTGAACCACACCAAACAGCGTCTCCTCGAGATCGCCTACTACGTGGACCAGGTTGGGCGCAGCGGGATGGAGACAGCAGTAACCGCGGTGCCTGCGGCAGGGTTGGGCAGGTCCCGGCGCGGCGCGGCGGGCTGGTGAAAAGAAGAAATCCAAGAGAGAGACGACCCTACCGAAGGGCAAGGGGCCAGGGGCCGCTCCGGTTCCTTGCTTCAGCCCCTCACGCCCTCAGTTCCTCAGGACTCTGGACATTCGGGTGGCGCTAACTGGCCTGGAAGTGTGGACAGAGCGGGACCTGAGCCGTGTCTCGCCGGATGCAAACGACACGCTCTGGGCCTTCCTGCAGTGGCGTCGGGGGCTGTGGGCGCTCCGGCCACACGACTCCACGCAGCTGCTCACGTGGGTGCCCTCGTTCCCCATTCGGGTCGCGGTTGGGCCTGGGCGGCTGTAAAACCCCCCAGCCCCGCCCAGTCACACCGCGTTACGCCCTCAGGGGCCGTGCCTTCCAGGGCGCCACCGTGGGCCTGGCACCGGTTGAGGGCATGTGCCACGTGGAGAGCTCTGGAGGTGTGAGCACGGTGAGACACCGCGGTGGAAGGAGGGACGCGGGGTAGGGGTGAAGTCTGCAGTGACGCCCTTCCTCCTCCCCCCCCTCCAGGACCACTCGGAGCTGCCCATTGGCGCTGCAGCCACCATGGCCCACGAGATAGGCCACAGCCTTGGCCTCAGCCACGATCCCGACGGCTGCTGCGTAGAGGGCCTGGCAGAGCAGGGCGGCTGTGTCATGGCTGCAGCCATGGGGTGCGGGCACTGGGGAGGGGGAGACGGGAGGTGGTAGGAGCTGCAGCGGTGGGTAGGCCTGAGGAGTGTTCCTTTGGGCGAAATGCCCTTTCGTCCTTCGTGGCACAAACGATTTATGATAGCTACTAATCAAAAGGTTGACACTAGAATTCACCCAGCCACGCGGCAGAAGAAAGACCTGGTGATTTGCTTCCACAAAGATTATGGCCAAGACAACCGTATGGAGCAGGACTGTTCTGTAACACACCGGGTCACCATGAATTGCAATCAACCGCAGCTTTCCTTCCTGAGAGGTGGGGGTAAGGGGTGTATGAGGCAAAACATAGGTAACCTGCATTCTCTCGAGTACTAAGATTGTTTTCAGAACACCTAGCCATATTATTCCAAACCTGGGACTAGCAGCCTGGGTCAGGATTCAGTCTTGGGTTCTAGGCTGCCCCCTCTTCATGTCACATCTTCCCGCCTCTGGCTCTTTGAGGTCACATCCCATCTCTAGGCATTGCTTCCTAGAGAATCTGAGCAGCCGGTGGCTGAGACGGCGACCGAGCCTCTGGAGGCTGAGTGGCCAAGCTCAGAGGAGGGGTAGAGGGCGAGCGGAAGTGGAGGTTGTTCGGGCTGGCGAGACAATCCAACTCCACCCACAGGCGCCCCTTTCCTCGAGTGTTCAGCGCCTGCAGCCGCCGCCAGCTGCGCGCCTTCTTCCGCAAGGGTGGCGGTGCGTGCCTCTCCAACGCCCGGGATCCCGTACTCCCGCTGCCGCCGGCGCGCTGCGGAAATGGCTTCGTGGAAGCAGGGGAGGAGTGCGACTGCGGCTCCCTCCAGGTCAGATACCTGGGCCTGGCCCCGGGAGCCCCAAGCTGCCGCTACTCACCCCACCCCGGGGGCCTGGGGCGGTGCACCTTTACGTGGTGCCTACTCTCCTTTCCGCCCCAGGAGTGCCCGAACCCCTGCTGCCTCGCCCACAACTGCTCACTGCGCGCTGGAGCCCAGTGCGCCCATGGGGACTGCTGCGCGCGCTGCCTGGTGAGGGCATGGGAGATGCGGTGGTGCGGGTTAGAGAGTTCCATTGTTTTCTCTTCTTCCGCACTTGGGAGCCAGACTGCTAGTCTTTGCTCATTGGCGCCCTCTTGTCCGGTTGCGGTTGCTCCTCAGCTCTGCCCATAGGTTCAGCTCCTTCCTCTAAGGGAGCGGCGCTCTCAGCGTGGATCTGTAACTGTCCGTTGTTTCTGTGCGTCTCACCCTCTGCCTTTCTCCTTGCTCTCCAACCCTTGACACCTGCTCAGCTGAAGCCAGCTGGCGCACTGTGCCGCCAGGCCGCGGGCGACTGTGACCTCCCGGAGTTCTGCACAGGCGCCTCCTCCGACTGTCCCTCGGACGTTTATGTACTGGATGGCTCTTCCTGCGCCGGAGGCCGCGGCTATTGCCAGGGCGGCGCGTGTCCCACACCCCAGCAGCAGTGCCAGCGGCTCTGGGGGCCTGGTGAGTCGGCCCGCGCACTCACACCCTATTTTCCATCCTCTGGCCTGCTCAGATTTCTCTTTGAGGGGAATGAGCGGGTGGTCGGCGGGGGACGACACGACTGAGGCCCGCGGAGCGTGGTCCCTGCCTGGGCTGTCCCCAGCCCAACGCACGCTTCTCCAGGCTCCCGCCCAGCCCCAGAGACCTGTTTCCAGGTCGTGAACTCCGCGGGAAACGCCCACGGGAACTGTGGCCAGGACATCCAGGGCCGCTTTGTGCCTTGCGCACAGAGGTGGGTACTTGCACATAGTGGTGCCCAGGCTTGTGAAGCTGGGAGTGGATTGAAGGAAGCACAATACTTCCTATTCTTTGACCACCCATCCCTCCTTCCCCAGGGATGTGCAGTGTGGGAAGCTGCAGTGCCAGGGTGGGGAGCAGAGCCCACGCATACCCCACGCAGTGCCTGTGGACTCCACCATCAGCTTAGATGGACGTGAGATAACCTGCAGGGGAGTTTTTGCCTCCTCCAGGGCCCAGCTGGACCTCCTTGATGTGGGCCTAGTGGAGATGGGCACACAGTGTGGACCTAGAATGGTGAGCCCTCTGTGCCACTTCAGTCCCACTGGCCGAGGTGCCACACCCCTCCCCCATTGCCGAGTGTGCACATTTCTTGTAGGTATGCCAAGACAGACGCTGCCAGAATGCCACCTTCCAGGAGCTGGAGCATTGCCTGGCAGCATGCCATGCCCGTGGGGTGAGTAGCCTGCCCCGTGGGGAACCTGGGGTCCCAGGCCTCACATGACCCTCTTTCCTTCTTGCATCTCTTTGTAGGTTTGCAATAGCAACTACAACTGTCACTGTGCTCCAGGCTGGGCACCGCCCTCCTGTGACAAGCCAGGGTTTGGAGGCAGCGTAGACAGTGGTCCAGTGCAACCTGAAAGTGAGAGAATGGGGTAGATGGGCAGGAGCTGAGCTGGTGCACCTGCTCTGGCTTCAGCCCAACTCTCTTTGCCACAGGACACGATGCCTTCCAGAAAGCCATGATCCTCAGCTTCCTGCTGCCTGTGCTCCCCGGGGCTGGCCTGGCCTGGTGCTGCTGCCGGGGCCCAGGATTCTGTCTCCAGCAGCACCTCTGGGGCTCGAGGAGGGGTCCTGCTCATAGTGGGTAGGCTCTGAGAAGTGCTGCACCTCTGAGGACTCAGATTTCTGCATCCTGAACACAGCCCTGGGATTCCTGCTCCTCAGAGCTCTGCCAGCATGGTTGGGAGCTCATCTTTGACTTTGCTCAGTTTCTCCACCAGCTCATTAAGCAGTTGGGGCTCCACTGTGCCTTTCAGGACTCTCCAGCCTCTCTGTCTCCTGCATTTCCAGCCTTCTGCCACTTCCTCTGCCTAACTGTCTTAAGTTACCCCCTTCAAGTTCCCAAATGCTAGGCTCAGCACACCTTTCCACTCTGTGCCTCTGGTCAGCCGTGATACCCACACCTCATCCAGTTCTTCCAAATACCAAGCATGGCTAACTGAGGGCTGCCCCTTCACTGGTGACCTGGGCAAGGGAGGCTTCTCAGGCCACGTCTGGTACCACCTGGCCTTAAGGGTGCTTTGTGCCAGCTGCGGGAGAGGGCAACATCTGGGCTGGACCTGGGGAGCTTCACTGGATGGAGGTGGGGCACAGGGCATCCCCTGAGGGGCAGGGCACCAGCTGGGTCTCAGGATCAGCTGAGAGGCCTTGACACAATGAGCAGTGGCTGCAGGTTTGTGGGCAGACCTTGGCCTGGCGGCAGGAGGGGGCTGCAGAGGGGAGGCCACTGTGCATTCTTACCAGGTCACCAGAGCAGAGTCTTGAGAGCAGTGGAGACTATTACAAAGGGACATGGGAGGAAGTGGCAAGATGCTGGGAGAGTGGGTGCTAGCAGGCAGAGATGGCTTGACATCATTAAGGACAACAGGGCACATCTGCCATTGGGGGAGAACATCCTCCTTTGGAAAACAATGCTAGTGTCTCAAAGGTACCAGAATGGTGGGGTAGCAGCAGAGCTCGGGGGACATGTCAGGCTGGGGAGCTGAGCAGCAGGTGGCCCTGGGAAGAAAGCTGGGAGGCTCCTGACAGGAGGACGCATGCTGGAAGGGGACCAGAGAAGGTACCTTACAATATGAGGGTGGAGACTCAGTCAGTGCAGAGCTAGGCCCGGGTGCTATGCTACTGATTATGGGGAAGCAGCCCCAAGGTGCACTGTCTGGAGTCACCGTTAGAACCTCCTGCCTCTTATCCTGCTGCTCAGGCCCAAAGCTGGCCGATGCAAGGACCACCCGCTGGGCAGTGTTCATCTCATGGAGCTGGGCCCAACAGCCGCTGGAGTGCCCCAGCCCCTGGGTGAGTGAGCATCAGTGGGAGACGGAAGAGGAAGGGGTGGGCGCTTGCCTTCTGACTCCTCCTAAAGGACCCCCTTCTCCCACTCTGACACCCAGCTACCCTGAGTCCACTGTGCCCCACCCAGGAACAGAGACTCCCGCCCACTGTGTTGATAGTGATCATCCTCTTCCTGTTGTTTCCCAGACCTTAAGAACTGTGCCACAGCCCAGCAGCCACCTTGAGAAGCCATGCCCCATAGCCCTGCCTGTGTCCCCAAGGTAGGTGAGGACTCAGAAGCAGGACCTTCTTCCTCCCACAGTTTGCCTCCCTCTCTATGCCCCTTGTCTCACTGCTCTTCTACACCGAGGTTTTTGGGTTTGGGTTACTATGGAAATGAAACGTGCCTTTTTGGAGAAGCTGCTGCCATGGGATAGCATGCTGGAAGCCTCTGGGGTTGGCAGGGGAGAAGTTGTGGCTCTTCTTGAACCATTCATCCCCACTGAGGGTGCGCAGGGGGCCTCTGCCACATTACTTGCAGCCTAGGGTCCCAGCCCCTTCCTTCGCCTCCTCCTCAGCAGGTCAAGTCCAGGAACCAGGATTCTGTCTCTGGTGAGAGATGGCTCCTGAGATGAGAAGTCTCCAAAACAGGTGGCCTCTGACACCCACTCCAGGAACTCAAGCCCCCAAGAGTACAGTCACAGAGTCAGCTGACCTACGTTTTCAAGCAGGTGGAATGTTTCTTCCGCCAGCACAGCCCAGCCCCATCCTCCAAGGTCCAGAGCACTGGCAGAAGTTGCCTTATGGTGTCCTTGCCCCCTAAGGCGGAGGTACCTTCAGCCCAGGAACCTATCGTCTACATAGGGAAGGTTCCATAGTCACCAACCTACCTCGCCAGAGACCTCTGTACTGACAGCCTGAGTATATGTGCCCAATTCATGCACTGTAATCAGGCCCAGTGCTGCAGAGGGCAGTGACTTCTGGGTCAGAATTGGGACTCGGGGACCTACATTGCAAATATGTGTCCATACTGCCCCACAGATGAACACAAGAATAAACACACTTTCGGGCTTTCTTTCCTGCCCTGTTGTGTCCTGGATACTTCGTTGGCCCGCCCTCCCCTATTTCTAGTTTTCCACTTGAGGTTTGGGGAGTGTGGGGGTCTGCCACAGCTCCCTCACTTTGGCCATGACTCAGCTCCACTCAATTCCCTGGGAGGGGACAGAGGGAGCCAGCTGTTTTAGAAAGGTCACCAGAATAGAAGGAAAAAGACTCACTGTCCTTGGGTCTCTTTGAGTCTTTTCTGTTGTAAACTCAACCCCATGGGGCACCCTGAGGGTCACAAGTGGTAGTGGCTGGAGCCTCAGATGGCAGCCAGGACCCTAGGCATGCATTGGGGCTTAGGATGGTGCTACCTCACTCGAATAACCCCTTTGCCCTGCCCCCTGCTCATCCCATGGACATTCTCCGAAGCTCATTCTTGGGACTTCAGGCAAGAGCTGCTGTGTGAGCCAGTTGTTGCTGCATAACAAAACCACCTCACAGCTTAGCGGCTTAAGACAATAACTGATTCTGTGATTTGGCAAATCAGACTGAGCCCAGCTGGGTGATTCATGTGGTCTCAGCTAGGCTCGCTTCCATGTTTGCTGTCTGGTGATTTTCCTTGTGGCTTGCTGTTGGCTGGAGGCACGAGGGTGAGTGGGCTGTGTGTCTCTCATTCTCCAACAGGCTAGCCTAGGATTGTTCACAAGGCAGCTGGGGAGGCTTCCAAGAGAGCAGGCCTGGGAGTAGGGTGAGGCAAGTGAGGCACTCGCTTCAGAGCAAAATTTAAGGGGACACAAACAGAAAAACCCCACAGTACTCAATATTTTAATTCAGTGTTTTGAAAAATAAGAATTAGTGCACAAAATCTATAATGAGCCAAATATCAGAATTTTAAATAAAGACAGCATCAGTAACGGTGTCATGCCAAGCCCTGCTGGAGCCTAAGGAAACTGGACCAGTCAGTAGTGGTGATCCTGAGGCCAGTGCCTCCCTTGTCTGGCTCCACTCACCATAGTCCTAGCCATGTGGGGCAGAAAGTGGAGGCCCACAAGGCCCCTTGAGGCCCAGGCTCAGAACTGGCATCATCCTTATTTCTATCACCTTCTATTAGCCGAGACAAGTCCCAGGGCCAGTCCAAGTTCCAGGAAAAGACTGTTAACAGGAGGAAAAGCAAAATCATATAGGAAAGGATGTCCAGGATTGGGAAAGTGTTGCAATCCAGCACTCTTGCAACCAGCAGGTTCAGGCTTTCCTTCTCTCCACAGCAAGGGGCTGAATGAGATTTCTCTTTAAGCCCCCAGGCCCATCCTCCAGGAGGGTGTATCTGGGCCTTTTAGGTCTCCAGCTACAAAAGACTTCAAGGAGACCAAGCTCGGACCTCTTAGCTATTGCCTCAGATGGCCAGAATTCTCTGCCATCCAGTGCAGCACCCTGGGGAGGGCCAGATGGCAAGGAAAGAGGACAGCAGAAGCCAAAGTCCCAGTCTGAGAGGGAAGGCACATCTGGGGGTTGGGATTATCTGGCTCATGATGGAGAACTTGAGAAAAAAGACTTAGGAGAAAAGAGCTGGCTTTACATCATTAGAGAAGTATTGCAGATGCAGACCGTGAATGAAAGGTAGGAGTGGGGGTGGCTGACTGAGGGCATCCTGAGGGCCAGAGTGGACATCAAAATGAGGGGTGATGAGTGAGCCCAACTGAGTGATGACTTCCTCTCTTTACTGAATATTTTATTGGGACTCACTGAAAAAACCCTTCAGTAAATGAAGGGAGAAAGTATCTTCATGAATGGGAACACTCAATGCTACAAACTGTTGTTTATACTCAATTTATAGATTTGTAATAATTCAAATAAACATCCAACATATATACATTTTTTAAGTTTGACAAAACCCCAAAGCACAGAATAGAACTGCCCGATGGAGTACCTGGTGGATTTGAACAGCTCATCTTTTGGCTGCCAGTCTTAGCATTAACAACTAATACAGATGGAACAGCAGAGGCCAAGAAGAGCCAAGAGGTTGGGGTGGGGAAACTAAGAGAAAAGCATTCAGGAGGGGGCACTGGCATTTGAGACAGGATGATTTACTGTCAAGCTATAGTCATTAAGACAGTGAGGTTCCGAAAAGAAACACATAGGTCAACAGAGCGCCCAGGAGGAACAATGATGTGTGTGATCCTGTTCGGAGGGGTAAACTGCAACCCAAGGTTCTACTAGCTAGGAAAATGAGAAAAGTAGCCAGCTGGCAACAAGGAGTTTCTATCCTATGAGGCCCGACAATGAAGTCTGCGAACTTAATTGTTCTAAATTCTACATACCTCACTGTTGAATATCACCACAGTCACCTTTGAAGTACTCCCATTGGGAAGCTATGCACCGATGCCAGTGCCTAGTCCAAGCTTTAAAGTGATTTTGGAACTCTTTCTGGAATGACCATTGTGCACGGTGGCATGGTGGTAAGTTTGTGAACTTTTATTGTCTAGTTGTCTGTGAGGGAGTTTTTAGCCAGTGAACAAATAATTGTATTGGAATACCCTCCCTACTCACCTGATCTGGCCCCCCACTGACTTCCTTCTTTACCCAAAGATAAAGGAAATATTGAAAGGAAGACATTTTTATGATATTCAGGATATCAAGATAATAAGATGATAGCTCTGCTGCTGGCCATTCCAGAAACAGTTCCAAAATGGCTTTGGAGGGTAGACTAGGTGCTAACATCAGCACACAGCTTCCCAAGGGGAGTACTGCAAAAGTGACCATAGTGAGATTCAACAATGAGGTGTGTAGCACTTCTTCTACTATGAGTTCATGAACTTAATTGGTAGACCTTGTACCATTTTATGCCAATACACTTGAAAACAGACCAACTGGATGATTTAGCAGGAGGAGAAAGACTTACTAGGAATGACTACAGAAGAAATTGACAATTTGACCAGGTATTTAACTGTTCAGCAGAATTGAGAGTTTTGAAATCTATTAATTAAAAGAAACTTTAGGCCCAGAAGATACCATAGATGAGCTCTACTAAACATTTGAGAGACAGCTAATTCTAATCTTATCCATAGTCTTGTAGAGAAAAAAATAAAAGGGTTCATGCCAACTCATTTTATGAGGACTGTGTAACCTCGATATCCAAACCTGCTAAAGGCATAATAAGGAAGGAAAATTACAGCCCCATCTGTCTTTATGAACATAGATGCAAAATTCCTAAACAAGTCTAGCACATATAAATACAAATAGATTGATATAATTAATTCTGACTCATGGAGAATTTACACATTTTCCATGAGTCAGAATCAACTCAATGGTAACTGCCACTGGATATATTTACATAAATACAAAATTCATCATGACCAATTTGAGTTTATCCCAGCAATGCCGAAATGACTCAACGTTAAAAAACCTAAAAGATTCCTCTAAAGTAATGATTCTTTTCCTGGTCTGTACATTAATATTACTTGGCAGGTGTTTTCAAAAAATACCAGTGTTTGGATCCTTCACAGTAAGGTTGGGCATTGGCAATTTTTAAAAGCTCCTTATTTGACTTTAATGTGCAGCCAGGTTTGAGGGCCAAAGCTTTAATGTTTAAATGGAAGATAATTTAAAAATGTTAACCTATGCGAACCGGTAAGAGTATATAAATTTTCACAGCAATATTTCCAATAGCTAAAAGTTAGAACAATTCAAATGTCCATCAACAGGAGAGGTTGTCGAGGATTTCACTTTACTTGGGTCCACAATCGGCGCCCTTGGAAGCAGCAGTCAAGAAATCAAAAGACACTTGCATCAGGAAAGTCTGCTGCAAAAGACCTCTTCAAAGTATTGAAAAGTAAAGATGTCACCTTGAAGACTAAAATGCGCCTGACCCAAGCTATGGTATTTTCAATCACATCATATACATGAGAAAACTGGACCATGAACAAAGAAGACGGAATAAGAATTGTTGCTTTTGAGTTGTGGTGTTGGAGAAGAATGTTGACAGTATCATGGACCACCAAAGGAACCAACAGATCTGTTCTGGAAGAAGTACAAACAGAGTGCTCACTGGAAGCAAAGATGGCAAGACTGCGTCTTACATACTTTCAAGATGTCAGGAAAGATCAGTCCCTGGAGAAAGGCATCATGCTTGGTAGAATGGAGGATCAGCAAAAAAGAGGAAGACTATTGATGAGGTGGATTGATACAGTGGCTGCAACAATAGGCTTAAGCATAAAAACGATTGTGGACACAGCACAAGACTGTGCAGTGTTTCATTCTGTTGTTGATAGGGTCACTATGAGTTGGAACTAACTTGACAGCACCTAACAACAACATCAACAGGAGACTGGATTAAGAATGGTATAATCATTCGTTGGAATACTACGCTGCAGAGAAAAATGAATATCCTCTTCTACAAACACCAACATGAATAAACCTCCAAAAATAATATTGAGCAAAAAGCAGTGAGATGTACAATAAGCCATTTTTATAAACTCTACACATAGGTGACACAATACTGTGTATACTGTGTAGGCATTGTTATAGATAGAATCATGTTCCTCCAAAATGTGCATCAACTTGGCTATGCTATGATTCCCAGTGTTGTGTAACTGTCCACCATTGTGTCATCTGATGTGATCTTCCTATGTGTTGTAAATCCTACCTCTATGATATTAATGAGGCAAGATTAGAGGCATTTATGTTAATGAGGCTGGACTTAATCTATACAATTAGATTGTATTTTGAGTCAGTCTGTTTTGAGATATAAAAGAGAGAAGCAAGCAGAGAGACAAGGGAACCTCACACCACCAAGAAATAAGAGCCAGGAGAAGAGCACATCCTTTGGACCCAGAGTCCCTGCACTGAGAAGCTCCTCTACCTGGGAAGATTGAGGACAAGGACCTTCTCCCAGAGCCAACAGAGAGAGTAAGCCTTCCCCTAGAGCTAGCACCCAAATTCAGATTTCTAGCCTACACTATAAGAGAATAAATTTCTGTTCATTAAAGCCATCACTGGCCATTTCTGTTATCGCAGCACTAGATAACAGGCATACGTACATACCCATGAGAAAGACAAACAGCAAAGTAGTAATTGGGGAGTAGTAAGAATAGGATAGGAGTAGGACATGAGAACTGGCAAGGGACACAGGAGTCTTCATCTACCCATAACAATTTACTTCCCACACTGTCAGTAGGTCAATTTGTCATACTGTGGTTTGTATGTTGCTATGATGCTAGAAACTGTGCCAATGGTATTTCAAATACCATTAGAGTCAACCATAGTGGACTGGTTTCAGTGCAGCTTCCAGATGGAGACACTAGGAAGAAAGGCCTGGCTATCAGTGTCTGAAAATTAGCCAGTGAAAACCCTATGGATCACAGCAGAATGTTGTTTGACATGGTGCTGGAAGATGAGCTCCTTAAGTTGGAAGGCACTCATAATACACAATGGCCACAGCAGTGGGCTTGAGCAAACCACTGAGAGTGAAGATGGCCCAAGATCTGGCAGGGTTTGATTCTGACAGTAACATCTCTTACCCTGGTTCATAGGTATTTCAGTATTATATTATTCTTCATGCTTTTTTGTATATTTGAAACATTAATATTTCATACTTTTAAAGTGGTGCCATTAGCAGCATATTTCTGTAAAAACAAAACAGAACAAAAAAGCCCAAACTTGCTGCTGTTGAATTGATTCTGAGCAACCTTATGGGACAGAGTTTCAAAGGAGCCCTTGGTGGATCTGAACTGCCAGCCTTTGGGTTGGCAGCAATAGCACATAACTATTATGGCACCTGGGCTTCCACAGTAGTTAAGTCTAATTCTGTCTTTGAAAATGAAATGCTATATAGAAGAATTTTATAACTTAAGGGTTTCTATCTGTCTCTGTTCTCTCTCTTTTTTTTTTTTTTTCCTACTCACCAGGATTTTATTTCCCACAGCAGGCATTCTGAGCTTTTCCATTTCCTGATGCAGTCACCTCTCCCAGGGAATCATGTCTAACAAGGAAGATTAGTTCTAACAAAGAAGCTCACCTGGGCCTGTACCCTATAAACCTAATACCACTATATCTGCATTAAAACTCAAGACAAATCATGCTTGTTTGTCTGGTGGTGTAGTGGGTTAAGTGCTATCACTGCTAACCACAAGGTTGGCAGTTCAAATCCACCAGGCGCTCCTTCAATACTCTAAAGGGCAGTTCTACTCTGGCCTCTAGGGTCGCCATGAGTCGGATAAGACTCAATGGCACTTGGCTGGCTGGCTTGTTTGTTTGTATTAAATCATCTTTTAGTCTCAACATTTATTTATAACATCACTCTTTGGTGTTTCAAAAACAGTGCTGTTCCCCATTTTAATCAAGAGAAAACATCAGACAAATCCAAGACGAGATTCAACAAAATAACTGACCAGGATTCTTCAAAAGTCTCAACTTCCTGAAAGATAAGGGAAGACTGAAGAACACCACATGTTGGAAGAGGCTGAGACATGACAACTAAACCTGACGTGAGCTCTTGGAATGGATCATGAGACAGGAAATGGGCATTAGTGTAGGAAAATTGGTTAAATAAAAAAGGAACCTCACTTAGGTCCCTGAGTGGCACAAGCGAGTTTACATTCTACTACTGCAACTGAAGATTGGTGATTCCAAGCTACCCAGTGGTACCATGAGAGAAAGACCTGGCAATCTGCTTCCACAAAGATTACAGCCATGAAAATCCTGTAAACAAAAAAAAAACCTATGGAGCTGTTCTGCTCTGTAACACGTGGGGTCTCCTTGAGTTTGAGTCTAGACAACAGGTTTGGTTTTGGTAATTTAGTTAATGGGCATCAATATTAATTTCTAGCTTTGATCATTGGACTATGGTTATGTAAAATGGTAGCCTTAGGGGAAGCTGGATAAAAGGTATAAAAGGATATCCAATATTTTTTTTGGAACTTTTCTACATGTTTAACATTAGGTTGAGAATATAAAGTTAAAATATAAAGTTATTTTCAAAAGGAAAAGAATGCTGCTTTGTTCTCAAAATTAATAGTTCACATAAGAGGAGCAAGGTCTGGTTAGGGGGGTGTGCGTATGTGTGTGTGTGTGTGTGTGTGTGTGTGTGTGTGTGTGTGTGTGTGTATCAGGGTCCATCACCACTTTTTCAGGCTCTGGATCTTGTGGCTCCCAGATCTACCCCAAAGGCAAAACCTTGGGTGGACTGGGAAGTGGGGGAAGTGGCGCTTCAAAAGCTCCTCCCGCCTGAGCGCTCTTGTCAACTCAGACACCTGGTTTTCCACCGCTCCAAAAGTGGGGGTGGTGTTCTGGGAAGGGGACACCTGTCAGCCTGGAGCTCTGCCTCAGCAGGTACCCAGCCATCCCTAGAGGAGAGAGCGCAGGATCACGCTGTCCTCTCCGTTCGCCCGTCGGTATGGCCCGCTGCCTAGGACTCACGCTGCTGCTGTCGCTTTTGGGTGAGTCCCTGCCTTCGCCCCTAGGACCTTCTATTCCAGTTCGCCCCTCAGCATCGGTTGGAAAGGCAAAAGGCTGATTCCAGAGGGAAAAGCAGGAAAGCAGGGTGAGGCGCTGGCAAAAACGGCCTGTGTGAGGAGCGCGGGGACACCTAGCCTTCCCGCCTGACACCGAGCACTGTCAGACACCGTCTCGGTTTCCGGATCCCGAAGTAGGAACTATTCCCAAGTCTGGCATCTCTGCTGCCTTTAGGAACGTTCTTTTCCCTGTTTCCTCCCTTTCCCTGTCCCGCCATTCCCACAGCCCCAGCCCTCCAGTTCGGTCTCAGCACCCCAGGACTCCCCGCCCCCCATCTTCAGTGTCTCCCTGTCTCACACCTGTCTTTCCACCTGTTTGATGCTCTTCCCTCACCTGGCGCATCACAGAGGGGAGGAAGGGGTAAATGGAATGGAATCTGGTCAAGTGTAAGGCAGAGGTGTGCTCCTCACACTGAGATGCACTGCTTTGAGGATGGAAACCAGGTGCTCCTGGTGGAGTGTGGCAGGTGAACAAAGGAGCAGGGAGGTGGGAAGGAAGGGCTAAGTGTGCCTGCTGCTCTGTGGCCCCGAAGGGACAAAGGGGGCACAGACAGCACTCAAGCTAAAGCAAGACTTACCATGACCCTCACATCCCAGTTCATGGCCCAGGAAAGATGTAGTCTGTGCTGGACAGAGACCCCACTCCCAGCCCTGTGGGGGGAAACACCCTCACCCATTACTTCAATACACAGCAGAATGGATGTGGGGCCAAATACCTTTTTTTCTTTTTTTAATGATTTTTTTATTGTGATTAAATGAAAGTTTACAATCCAAGTCAATTTGCCATATGAAACCATGAGCACCCACCTCTGCTCTCCTCCCCGTGACAGCACACTCCTCTTTTCCACTCTAAGTACACACACCACCTGTATCACTCCAGATCCCTAAGTCCAGTCCAATCTTGGTCTGAAGTGTTGGCTTCAGTACTGGTTTCAGCTCTGGGCAAGCAGCAAGTCCAGGGGCCATGTTTTCGGGGGACCCTCCCCTCCAGGTTGCTGGACCATCAAGTCTGGTCTTTTAATAGAGTTCTAGATCTGTATACCCCCTTCTCTCATGCCTCATCAGGGACTCTACATTGTATTTCCTGACAAAGCTGTCATTGTTGGTGGCTGGGCACCATCTAGTTCTTCTAGTCTCATCCTGATGTTGTTTCCCAGCCATATGGGGCCAAGTACCTTTGCTCAGACTGGGATGGCAGAAAGAGTGCCTGCCTGAGAAAGGTGCTCCCAGGAGTGAGGGCAGGGAGAGGTTTGAGGGGTGGGGTTGGGGGTTCTGTTTTGGTAACCTAGGTCCTGGGGAGGGACTTGCCAAGTCTTGACCTCTGTGACCTCTGACTGGACTTAACCCTGGTCACGAGTCATCTCAGCAGAGCTCTCCCTCAGTCCCTCTGACCTCTGGTGAGTAACTCAGCCATGCCAGGCATCCTTTGTGCCCTCAGAGGAGTGCCACTTAGCACAAAGCCCCACGACTTCCTTGGAACCACTGATGACTCCTCAGATGCTGTATGTAGCTCAGGGCAGAATCCAGTGTCTTGAACGGGCCCTGCAATGGCCAGAGCCTTGGCATGGAACCCCTCTTTCATCTTGGCCTGTGGAGGGTGGCGGCAGGGGAAGCTGGCATCTAGATGGAGTGGGAAAGGGGAGGTAAGAAGTTAGGCCCGCAAGAAGAAGCACCAGGAGGGACTGAGAAGGGAGGTGTAGGAGACAGCAGGGGGCACACAAAAAGGTGTGAGAATCAGCAACCTACAGACTCACCCAAAGGGCCTGTGGAGGAGGGAGGAAGAGGGCAGATCAGAACTTTGAGAAGAGCATGAAGAGCTGCCTCAGGCCCCCGAAAGCTCTGTTTCCTTATCAGGAAAAGCCCGCGAGGGTTAAGGGATCCTCGAGGACCTTTCTTTTGATGAGTGTGGCAGTTTGGGGGGTAAAGCCTAGTGAGGACAGGGACTCAGCTTCTGTGGGAGCGCCAAGTCCATCCTCGGTGTGCTCCATCCATCCTTGATACGTTGCAGGTTCCCTCAAAGCATGCTGCGGTCCATCCCTGCGCTGAGGGCCAGTCTTGCCAGTTCACCACGTGTTCGGGGCACATCCTGCCTGCTCTCCTCGGGTTTGAGCAATCCCCTCTTCGCGCAGGGCGTAGAATGGTGGGGGTGGGGGAGCGGTGAAGCGTGTATGAAGGACACCCAGGGAATTGCAGCCTGCCTATTCCTCTCCACCGCCACCTCCTAGGGTCCGCGAGCTTCGCCGGAGGGAACAGCTGCGTGGCCGCGGCCGAAGCGTGCACAGCAGATGAGCGATGCCAGCAGCTGCGCACCGAATACGTGGAGCAGTGTCTGGGCCGGGCCGCGCGGGGCGGCTGCCCTCGCGCCCTTTGTCGCCGCGCCCTGCGTCAGTTCTTCGCCCGCGGACCGCCGACACTCACCCTCGCGCTGCTGTTCTGCCCCTGCGCGGGCCCCACGTGCGCCGAGCGCCGCCGCCAGACCTTCGTGCCCGCCTGCGCCTTCTCGGGGCCGGGTCTGGCGCCGCCCTCCTGCCTGGTTGCTCTGGAGACCTGCGAGCACAGCGCGGTGTGCAGGTGGGCGGGGGAAGAGGGGAGTCGGGCTGGGGGCGTGGCCTCTTCTGCGCTTACGGCCCCGCCCCACCGTAGGCCCCGCCTCCGGTCCTTCCAGGCTTCCTGCGCTCAGGTCCCGTTCGTCCCCGACGGCTGCCCACCAGAGCAGGCCTCCGGCTGCCGGCGTGCCTACGCTGGCCTTGTGGGTAAGAAGGTGGGGGCCGGGCTTGGCTGGAGCTCTCCAGTGGATGCCTCTGCCCAGCTGAGCCAGTGACCCAGCCCTCGGGGTCCCCGCAGGCACCGCCATCACCCCCAATTACCTGGACAACGTGAGCTCGCGTGTGGCACCCTGGTGCGACTGCGGAGCCAGCGGGAACCGGCGTGAAGAGTGTGAAGCTTTCCGGGGGCTCTTTACAACGAACCGTTGTTTGGGTGAGGGGCCCGGGCTGGACAGGGCGGCTCAGGAGTCAGAATGGCACTTACTGCCTGTTCCCAAGTCGCTTGGCCCTGCGAGAACCCCTTTTAGATGTGAGGAAACTGAGACTCTTTGTGGCAGCCACGAAGGCACACGCCCCCTTCTGCCGTCACCCTACAGCTCATACAGTGCGCATCAGTTTCTGGAGACCCGCTCGTAGACTCTAAGTAGAACCTAGGAGTGTCAAGTCTTGTGCCCCTGCGGGTGGGGAGCGCAGAGGATAGGGTGGAGGGGTAGTTACAACGTTTCTGAAGTCCCGAAACTGAACAGGGAAGGATTCCTACTTAAGCCGCTGCTTAGCTGGTGCCACTCAGCTGTCCCCGGCGCTGTCTCCACCATGATTCTGCAGTTAGGAGCTCCGATTAAACTCAGTGATTCGTTCCCAGTCTGGGAATGAGGGACCCTGAATTCAAGCAGCCGCTTTCTGACAGCCAGTTAGCTGACTCCTCCAAGGCTGTTTGTTTCCCTCTGAAACAGGAAGGACCCTGTGGTCACCCTCCCCCGTGAGTATGGCCACCCAGCTTGTGAGGCACTCTTAGCCCATCCCTCTCATTTTGTTATCATTCCTCACCCTGACCTTCTGCCAGAGCCAAACAGATGTCCTGTCCTCTAATCGTGTGTGCATGGGGGTCCACGTGGGCTGCCAAGAGGTTCTCAGTTTGTCCCGGAGGAGCTGAGTCCTTGTGCTTGGAGTGCTCAGTAGATCTTACCTGGATCTGTCCTTTTATAGACAGAGCCATACGGGCCTTTGAGAGCCAGGTGTCCCCAGCACTGAAGGACTCCCACGCTAAGCACAGCCACTGGCAGGTAGGTGCCAGGCAGCGCTCCTGCACTGTTGCCTCCTATACTCTTTCATCCAATGTGGCAACACGACTGGCCTCGGTTGGCAGCTCAGCTGAGGGCAGAGCCAGGCTTCTCACCTCAAAGTCACAGCTCTGTTCTCTACCCTAAGGTGTCCTCTGAAGACCGGCTTCTGGAGGAAATCTCCCTGCTCGTCATACTCCCAGCCCTGGCTCTCTGGCCCCTGCTCTGACCAGGACTGCAGACAGCAGATTAGAGAGCCAACTGTCCCACCCCTTCCTGATGTCTCAGGGCCATATCTGTGGCCTGTACTTCACTGAAAATGGACTGGCTTAGCTTCCACCCTGGGTCTAGTGCATTAGCCCTGCTGCCATTTGCAGATGTGGACACTCCCTACCCCCATACCCTGGGCTAGGGGCACAGGTGGAGGGCCTGCCTGCAAAGCCCTGGTAGGTTGCTTGGTTTTAGGTTCCTTTCTTCACCAACCTTTTGACAACTGGGGCCTTCCTCAGGATAGAGATAGAGAAGGTGTGGGGTAAGGGAGTCATTTTTGTATTTGAGGCATCACTGGGAATTTAGATCCTCTAGAGAAGGCCAGAGGTCATTTAGGAAATTTTATCCTGTTTTGCCCTTCACCTTGCCTCTCACATTGCTCTGTTGGCCATGTGGTCCTGTTCTCCATGGTTTAACCCAGCACCAGGAATGGCATACCCAGCTCAATAAAGCCATGTGGATGGAATGTAGTCTGTGGTCTGTGCCCTGGGAGCCTGGATACCAGCATGCTGCAGATGTGTGGCCTCAGATGGCCTTAGAATCTCTCTGAGCTCCCACACCTCACCTGCAGGTGAGGTTGCTGCACTGAAGCAGCTCTCAGGCCCCGGAGGCAGGGCTTTTCATTGCTTATGGTTGTTGATTGCCATTGAGTTGATTCTGACTCATGGAGACCTGGCAACTCCGTGTTTGTAGAGAAGAACTGCCCCATTGGGTTTTCAAGGCCATTAACCTTTCGGAAGCAGAGGACCAGAGCTGTCTTCTGAGGAACCTCTGAGTGGGCTCAAACTGCTCGCTTTTCAACTAGTAGTTGAGTGCTTAACTGTTTCCTGTACCCAGGGACTTCTTTAGTTGCTTACCCACTGTTTTCTTTCTTTCTCTGTTAGAGCTCAGATTAAAAAAAATTTCCAGCTTCCCTTGCAGCTAGAGGTGGCCATGTGACACAATCCTATCCAATGAGTAGAAACCAAAAATTATGTTTTCAGGAAAGCTCTTTAAATGGAAACATTCTTGCCTGGGACACTCACATTCTTGCCTCCAGCATGAGCAGCATTGAAAATGGAGCCACATGACATTGCTGGAGCCACATGACATTGCTGGAGCCACTGCACCAGCCCAGGCAACCTCCCTCTGGGCTCTCCATTACATGAGAGAATTAGTACCTCTAATTTATTTGAGCCAGTTTCTCCCCAGGTTTCTCTTACTTGCATCCAAACACAGGCTCTGACTGATACAGTCCAACCCCTGGGGTGGCCCTTTTAGCCATCTCAGCAAAGTCGTCTTTCTCCTAGCATTCCTGAACTGATCTCAAGCAGAACCCTCATAGGCCCAGAATGGATTTTGTGCCTCTTCCTTTGGCCTGGGGAGGAACATCAGCCCATCAGCATGATATGAAATGGGGAAGATACAGTTTTCTTAAGGAAAAAGGAGTGTTGGGAAGAGTAAAGCTCACAGTTTCCACTTCACAGAGAAGAGGGGGTGCCATCAACCACCTACATGAATTGACAAACCTGTAAGTGGGTTGGGAGTGGGTCAGGGACGTGAAAGCCTCCCCTGTGCCCTTGTCACCATGACTGAATGGGTGGCCTAAATGCAGCTTTAAATACCTGCAAAATTATTTACCTTTGTGAATGTATTAAACTCTTCCACTCAATTTTTTACTCAGATAGAGTAAAATACAGGCATTTTATGAAAGCAAGTAAAAAATAGTCTGAATTAAATATGTGTGTGCGCACACGTGTGCATAAATAGTTTGCCAGCTCATCCTAGAAAAAGTGCTATATACCTCATTGCTGAATATCGCTATGGTTGCATTCAAAGCACTCCGCTTGGGAAGCAATGCACTGATGTCAGCTCCTACTCCCCACTTCAAAGCAATTTTGAAACTCTTTTTCTGGAATGACCATTGCACTACCCTTGATGTCCTGAATGGCATGAAAATGTCTTCCTTTCAATATTTCCTTTATCTTGGATAAAGAAAAGAATCACTGAGGGCCATACCAGGTGAATAGGGACGGTGTTCCCATACAGTTGTTTGTTTACTGGCTAAAATCTCCCCCACAGACAACTACACAATTAAGTTTGTAAACTTGCCACCATGCCACCACGCACAATGGCCATTCCAGAAAGTTCCAAAATTGCTTGGAAGGGTGGACTGTGCACTGGCATTGGTGCATAGCTTCCCAAGGGGAGTACTTTGAAGGTGACCATAGTGATATTCAGGAATGAGGTATGTAGCACTTCGAACAGTTAAGTTCGCAGACTTAATGGTCAGACCTCACTGGGAAGGTAAAAGTAAACAAAACCTATTTGAAAACAGAAAAATTGTTTCCTGGTGGCTGGTTGTCTTCCTTCAGCAGTTCTCACCATCTCACCCACTGAGTTTAACCACAAGGAACCTCTAACATCAGGCAGTTTGAAGAGGGAAAGAGGCATCTTTACTGGGTGCAGGTCCCAGTGGCCCCCATTGCCAGCTCTCTTTTTTCCCAGGGTGAACATCTACATCCAGTAGGCTTGGGGCCATCAGGGGAACAGACACAGCAGGGTCTGGAGGGACAAGCTAGGCAAAGATGAGGGGCTGAGGGCATCCACAGCCCATGGCCTTGCTGCGTCTGGGGCCTGTTGACCCTATTCTCGTTTTGTCAGCTAAGGTTTCTGTTGATTCAGTCTAAAAAGGACCTAGCTCATTTCCTATTGCCACTGAGTCCATTCCAACTCATGGTGACCCCATGGGTGTCAGAGTAGAACTGAGTTCCGTAGTATTTTCAATGGCTGGTTTCCCTGCACGTAGATCACCAGGCCTTTTTTCTGAGGTGCTTCTGGGTGGATTCCAACCTCCATTCTTTCTGTTACCAGTGAGTATGTTACCTGCTGACCTGGTTCATAGCGTTAAATCTGGTCAAATGCCTCAAGGCTGCATCCAGCTGTGGCCCCTATGACAGGGGTCCTGCCTTGCTCCTTCACGTCTGGTCTTGGCGTCCATGCACTGTCAGGTTCCCTGGGTGATGTCATTCTCTTGCACATACTTTGGGAGACTGCAGTCCTGACCCTTGGCTACATCCCTGTGATGAGGTCTCTGCTGCCTGTTGCCAACTTTGAACCCCCTTGGGCAGGTGTCTGGCATGGGGATGAGGCAGAAAGACAGATGCTGGAAGCATCTCTGGATTTATTGGTGGAAACTTCATGGCTCATAAATCTGCCCTGGCTTGCAGCCTAATGTCTTGCTTTAAGGAAATGTGCTTACTGCCCACCCGTCCTCTCTTACCATGTGGGTTGAGCTGGGTCACAGTCATAGAATCAGCTCATTTTTGCAGGAAGTGACAGGCTGCTGACATTTCCAGAGTTAGGAGGGCAGGGGCTGCACAAGGCTTTGGGAAAGTGTGCCCCAGCAGACAGAAGCTTGGTGGTGAGTCTGGCATGTTTATGGAAGGTGGCCCTGCCTTGGTGGCTGTAGACCTTGGAAGGCCTGGGATGAAGGATATCTTGGAAAGACCCAAAGGAGCCTCCAGTGCAAGTCAGAAGACACAGACAGAAAAATTAAGATGGATACACATGTGTGAAAATAAAATGCACATTGAAACTCAGAAATCAAGTCTTCAAGGAACATGAATCACACAAATGAGGAGGAAAGCCAAAGACGGAGTGCCCAGCAGCCACAGCCTGTCCCACTCCTCTTCTCTAGCACACTTCAGACATTCAGCGAGGCCATCTGGTATTATCTGTGTTCTTGGATGAAGAATTCATGCCATGCATTTCATGTATAGCTAGTAACACAGAGCTGCAATGTTCAGCTGTGTCTCTTTAGGTGTGACCCATATAGGTAAGTGGGACTGAGGACTGAAGAATGCCACTGCCATTGGTTGTCATCAATTTTCTAAAATGGTGACCAGTTCTTGGTAAAGTTTTGAAGGAAAAAAAAAGTTGTTTCCTCCTAATTTGCACAGCAGTTGTATTTCTGCAAAACTCTTCATGTATTAAACTCTCAAAATACTTTGCATTGATAAGTGTAACAGGGTTAGGTTCTGGGTTAAAATAATTACAAACAGATTGTTTTTCTTTTTTTATTGTGATTAAATGAAAGTATACAAATGCAAATTAAATTTGCATGCCCACCTATCTGCAGCTCCTTCTGCTCTCCTTGCCTAGTGACAGGCACACTCCTTTTCATTCTATGTGTCATATCCTCTTAACTTGTCCCCTCCTCTACCCTCCAGTACGAGGCTAACAGGACAGCACTCTATAAATGCATACAACCATAAAGTACACACACTGTATGGTCACATTCTGTCCCCAAATCCAGTCCATTCCTGTCTGGTTGACCTCAGTAATGTTGTCTGGTCAAGGGCAGCAGCAGGTCCAGAGGCCTCATTCCCAGGGGCACCCCCAGGCTGCTGGACCTTCAATTGCGGTCTTTTAGCGGAGTTCTTGAGGTATATCCCTCTTTTTCTCATGTTGCCACTAGAACTAAACATTGTGTGCCCCATCATGGCTGTCTTTGGTGGTGGCTGGGCACCATCTGGTTCCTGTGGTCACATGTTGAGATAGTTACCCATTCACCTGGGTCCTTCTGCCTCCTAGGCTTTTTTTCACTTGTCTTTGGATCCGACTTGACAGCACTTGGCTTTTGGCTTGTTGTTCTTGGAGATCATCTGTTCTGGCTGAGTTGGGACCATTTGGCATACCTCAGACGGCAGCTTGCTAGCTTTTAAAACCGGAGACATCACTCACAAATATGGGGTGCAGAAGACTCTTAGCAATAGGCTAGTTATGCCAATTGGCCTCGATGTACACCAAGAGCATGGTTCCCAGACCCTCACCCCTGCTATTCTGTCTTTGCAGTATTGGGTTAAGGTTAGAAGAGTTTTCAGTTTATGTTGAAGTCCAGTTAACTCCTGCTTTCTACTGAGTGCTATTACTGATTTCACCCAACCAAATTTCTATCCACTGTCTATGACCAGCCCTCTCCCTGCTTCCTCACCTTACAGCTGCCAGAGTCTTTTCTTCTGTACAGAAGTCTATTTTTTTATTCCTTATAGTAGGGGTCTCATACAATATTTGTCCTTCTGTTGCTGACTGATTTCACTCAACATAATGTTTTCCAGTTGAAACTAGGTTATGAGATACTTCCTAAAATCATCATTGTTCTTTGTCATTGCATAGTGTTCCATTAAATATATGTACCATAGTTTGTTTATCCATTCATCTGTTGATGAGCATATGGGTTGATTCCATCTTTTTGTTATTGTGGACTGTGCTGCAGTAAACATTCATGTGCATTTATCTGTTCACATGACTGCCTTTATTTCTGTAGTATATATTCTAAGCAGTGGGATTACTGGATCAAATGGTATATCTATTTCCAGCTTTTTAAGGAAGCGCCAAATTGCTTCCCAAAGAGGTTGTACTATTTTGCAATCCTACCAGCAGTGTGGGAGACCTCCAGTCTCTCCACGGCCTCTCTAGCATTTGTTGTTTTGTGTTTTGTGGATCATGGCCAACCTATTTGGGGTGAGATGGTATCTCATTGTAGTTTTAATTTGGATTTGTCTAATAGCTAACGATTATATTTCCTCATGTGTCTTGGCTGCCTGTATGTCCTCTTTGGCGAAGCGACTGTCCATCTCCTTTGCCTATTGCTTGATTGGGTTATTTACCTTTTTCTTGTTGGTATTTTGCGGTACCTTGTAGATTATGGAGATCAGATGTCAGTCCAACATGTAGTTGCCAAATATTTGATACCATTCTGTTGGTGGTCTTTTAACTCTCTTGATAAAGTCTTTGGATGAGCTAAAGTGTTTGATTCTTAGTAGTCCCCATTTATCTATTTTCTGTTGACTGTGCCTTGTTTGTCAGATTTTGAAGTCTGTCTAAGCTGTGTATTAAAACTTCCATTGTTGACCCTATTTTTTCTTGCATGATCTTTATCATTTTAGGTTTGATATTTGGGTCTTTGATCCAATTTGTTAGTTTTTGTGAAAGGTATGAGATATGGGTCTTTAGTTTTTTGCAGATGGATATACAATTTTGCCAGCAGCATTTGTTAAAGAGACTGTTTTTACCCCAGTTTACAATCTTAGGCCTTTGTTGAATATCACCTGTTCATAGGAGGATGGTGACATCTCTGGAGTCTCCACTCTGTTCCATTGGTCTATATGTCTTTTTTTCTACCAGTATCAACCTCCGATAGTTTCAGAAAGGCTTCTACATCTGGGAAGTTTTTTGAGTCTTTATTTTGGGAGTTTTCTGGAGCCATAGTGGAGTGTTTCTTTAAATGGCTAGTGATGATTTGTTGCCTTCAGGGCATCTAGAGACCGTTCAGTTTCTCTGGTGTTACCTCAATAGGAGCTGAGGTGTAGTTCTAAGGGGGAGTTGGTTACCAGTTGCCTCTATGTATTCTAGTGACTGGCCCCAGTGGATTCTCTGGGGTGGCAGACTCTGCCTCCTGGCTGGCAAAGACAGTGCCCTACTTATGGAGAAACTGGGGGGCTGTCAGCCAACCCTACAATGTGGGTCCCATGAAGGGTGGAGAAGATGCTCCTGGCCTGCTCTGCAGTTACTTGTCCAGGCCATCTTATTTTAAAAGGTACTTTACTGTTAAGCTTGGAGCTGTCTAGCAGCTGCCGAAATCAGACAGACCGTCAGGTGTGCCAGGCCCCGCTTTCTGGCTGACAGTGGAAACACTTCTTTGGCCATCCCAGATGCTATGACGTGTTTCAAAATAGGGAGGGGTTATGGCTTTGTTGCCACTCTTAGCTGGGCTCCACCCTTGTGGTAACACTGTGCTAAACACAGCCCTTCTGCCAGAAAAGCACTTTCCAAATTGACACTGCTTCTCAGCTTGGGAATTAGCCCCTGCTGAGACCTCCAGTTGGGTAACTCCACCTCTCAGCCGACCAAGATGGCGTCTTGCCCGAGCTGCCCTTCCCGCCACAAAACAGCAGAGTTGATGGTGCAGCTCAGGAAAGGGAGGGTGGAGGGGCAGTGGTGCCCTCAGTCAGAGCTGGGCTCCTATGCTGTTTACTTTACCCTACAGTTTCAATGTATTTGCTGGCTCATATCCAGCCCCCACCTCCTGGATAACAAAGAAGGCATCCTAGCTGCAGTCATAGTACTAAACAGCATATAGCACAGCAGAGACACTGTACTTGGGATAACCACATTTTAAGAGCCCAGCTCTGACTGAGGGCACCACTGCCCCTCCACCCTCCCTTTCCTGAGCTGCACCATCAACTCTGCTGTTTTGTGGCGGGAAGGGCAGCTCGGGCGAGACGCCATCTTGGTCGGCTGAGAGGTGGAGTTACCCAACTGCAGGTCTCAGCAGGGGCTAATTCCCAAGCTGAGAAGCAGTGCCAATTTGGAAAGCACTTTTCTGGCAGAAAGGCTGTGTTTAGCACAGTGTTATCATAAGGGTGGAGCTCAGCTAAGGCGTGCTGTTAGTTTCCTGTTTAGTGGCACGTAGTCCACTCCGACAACCCTGTGTCATATCTTACAGCTTCCTGGATGTGCAGAGTGCTCTGTTCAATGATCAAGGCTTAGTTCTAAGAGAGAATTGAGGAGACATGTGTCTAGTCTGCCATCTTGGCACCGCCCCCTAGAAGCACACTTTTAACCACACAAATGTGCAGGAAGACGTCTGAAAGCCATATGGGGCATGCAGGTCAATTCCTTGTTGGGCAGGGCAGTCCTATACACCACCGGATGTCCACCTTCAGGCCCCACCCACTTAACCACAGCACCACCTTCATCACTGACCAGTTGCTGTAGAGTGAATTCCAACTCATGGCAACTCCATGCATGTCAAGAGTAGAGGTTCCCCATGGCTGATTTTTTGGAAGTAGGTCTCCAGGGCTTTCTTTCAGGGTGCCTTTGGGTGGACTCAAACTGCCAACCTTTTGGTTTACATCCCCCAGGGACTCCCCTTCAGTGCAATAGTCAAAATCACCCCATATATTTCCAAAATGTCCCCTAGGTGGCAGCACTGTGATACTTGAGAGCCACTGCCCTATATGATCTGACCACATCCTCAACTCCCACCACCTTTGTTGTAGCTCACTTTGCTGTAACCACCCTAGCTGCCTTGCTATGCTTAGACACATCAGGCACACTGCCACCTGCTATTTTCTCAAACATCCATATGCCTATGCCCTCACTTCATTCACCCCTCTTGCTCAGCTGTCACCTTACCAGAATGGCCTTCCCCAACTGCACCACAAAAAGTAGTAATCCTCCCAGCATTTTCTACCCCCAACCCTACTTTCATTTTTCTTATAGAACTTATCCTCTGTTATTTATTATCTGCCCCCTTCACTAGATTGAAAACCCCATGAGGACAGGCATTTTTATTATTTATTACTAAATCCCTGATCCTTACACAATAGCACTGTTGTGCTCAGTAAGATTTGTTGAATGACTAAACAAATCTAGAGGAATGATACTTAACTCACGCAGGGTACTAAAATATATCTAACTCCATTACCTTTGGTCTGTAACACTCTGTTCCACTGAGTCACTCAGGGATCCAGGCTACTTTAATCCTGTGGCACAACCATCTTCAATAAGAGCCTATGAGGTTGACAAGGTGGTGGAGACACATTCTCTCTTAACTTCCTTGACAAGGAAGTGCCGCACTATAGATGATGACTGGCTACATGGCTCCACCCAGATGCCACAGGCCTGGGCAATACAGTTGAAACTGTGGACTCAGGAAGAGGACCCTCATGCAGAGAACATCTAGCTGGTCTCTGGCACAGTTGGCTTTTCTGGTCACCAAAACCCCTTTTCCTTTTCTTTCCTCATGTGGAACATATGTACTTGATCCCAGGAGGACAATACAATGTCCTATCCAGTCCTAGTATCAAGCTCAAAGCTCAGGCTACCAGGTGATATGCAGTCTCCCTCAGGTGGCTTTCTGAACTTCTACAGTAAATGCTGATTTAATAAGACAATTTATCTGTCTTACCTCACGCTGACATGCCCACCTAACAGTGTGGGGACTAGGGCAGGACACTCCAACAAACTGCCATACAGGGAGGTGGAGTGTGGCAGGCACACAATTATCACTGGTCTACAGCAAGTGTGAAATCCTGCTGGTCCTGGCTTGAGGTGGGCAAGTTGTCTAAGTCGACAGGGAAAACCTTCTCCTAGAGCTAGTGTCCTGAATTCATACTTCTAGCTTCCTAAACTATGAGAAAATACAATTCCATTTCTTAAAGCCACCCACTTGTGGTATTTTTATTACAGCAGCACTAGACAACTAAGACAAAGGCTGTCAGCACACCTGAGCTTCAGCAGCTAAGGAAACCTACAGAAACATTCAGGGAACCAAGAAGAGGCCAAGAAGCTGAAAGGCCAAGGGGAACACCATTGTTAGTGGAGGAGTGACTCAGGCAGGGAACTGTCAATATCTCTAATTGCTTAGTCTTAGAATTCCTGTCCCACAAAGGCCTCTTTCCCATGCCTTGGCCACTGCTGCTCTCCCTAGCACCAAGTCCTGTGTGATGCAAGTAGTTAACATACTTGGCTGCTAACCAAAAGGTAGGAGGTGAAAGTCCACCCAGAAGTACTTAAAGAAAGGCCTGTCAATCTACTTCTGAAAAATCAGCCATTGAAACCCTATGGAGCACAGTTCTGCTCTGATACACACTGGGTCACCATGAGTAGGAACCAACTCAACACAACAGGTTTCCCCAGCACTGCCATTTCATGGGTAAATGTAGGCTACCCTAGGGATCCTAGGACGTCTGCTTAGAAACTAAATGGGGTCCCTGTGGACTCCCCACCCCAAGTTTCAGTGGCCACCAGTGCTGAGTTTCACCCTGGAGAAACGTCTGGCGCTATCCTTAATGGTTTCACATCTTCTTGGACTGCAAGTGCTTCCTTCAAGGCCGGTGGCATCACTAGGGGGGTGTGGACTGCACTGGTGACACCGTCACGGGGGGTGACACCGTCACGGGGGGTGACACCGTCACGGGGGGTGACACCGTCACGGGGGGTGACACCGTCACGGGGGGTGACACCGTCACGGGGGGTGACACCGTCACGGGGGGTGACACCGTCACGGGGGGTGACACCGTCACGGGGGGTGACACCGTCACGGGGGGTGACACCGTCACGGGGGGTGACACCGTCACGGGGGGTGACACCGTCACGGGGGGTGACACCGTCACGGGGGGTGACACCGTCACGGGGGGTGACACCGTCACGGGGGGTGACACCGTCACGGGGGGTGACACCGTCACGGGGGGTGACACCGTCACGGGGGGTGACACCGTCACGGGGGGTGACACCGTCACGGGGGGTGACACCGTCACGGGGGGTGACACCGTCACGGGGGGTGACACCGTCACGGGGGGTGACACCGTCACGGGGGGTGACACCGTCACGGGGGGTGACACCGTCACGGGGGGTGACACCGTCACGGGGGGTGACACCGTCACGGGGGGTGACACCGTCACGGGGGGTGACACCGTCACGGGGGGTGACACCGTCACGGGGGGTGACACCGTCACGGGGGGTGACACCGTCACGGGGGGTGACACCGTCACGGGGGGTGACATCAACATAACTGTCTATAAAAATATCCCTACAGTTAGAACAAAGCATTTTTGAAAGTCCAGCTTACATTAATATACCTTTAAGGCTGAAGTGGTAGGTTAATTTCCTTTTTGAACCTTCTAATGTGTTCTGGTCAGAGTTGTCATTACTATCCAATTACAAGGCTTTGAATTACGTGGTTTCATCTGCACATGCTACAAAAATGGTTGCTGATTTTCTCCAGTTTTCTAGTATTTTAGCTGTAATTTTATGTGTGAATTTGTATGTGTGAACCTGTATCAATAACTTTTTTGAGAATGAAGCAGTAATTAAAGGAAAAGGAGTGATACATGGGAACTGTGATTTATGAATAACTTCAGTACTAAACACTCCTAAGGATTCTATATGGTCTGATAGAGGAGGCGGCCCATGTTACCACACTGGGTGACATCAATCCTAGTGATGCTCCTGAGGCAGGCTGAAACTGGCAAACCTCTTAGACGGTTTTTTTCCCCTTAAGATTCTAATGACTGAAACGTGAAAAGAAACAAAATAGAAATTAAACACTCAGAACAAAATCCACATTTTTACCAGATCTACTTTTATTTCAGAAGAAAGTTTGTATTATAGTATTTACTTCTGTTTATATACAAGTCCTTCACTTTTGTGTTTAAAATGCACAGACCTCCCTTAATTCTGTTCCTGCTTAAATTAGCTGTTATTTTACAATACAAAAAATACCAAAAATTGCAGTCCTAAATGTATGTATAACACCCACAACCCCAGCAATGAAATAGTTTACAATACTTACTCCATATTTACATGAGTGCAAGAGGTGCTAAATTATACATATTAACAAACTAAGCCCGAGTCCAAACAAAAAAAACTGTAAATAACTATAAAACAAAAACATTTCCAGAGCCAGAATTAGTTCGACAAAACAGGCTTCACTGTGTTTAGAATGTTTGTGCACAAATTCGAAGTTACTAAAAGTTGATTCCATTATTGCCTGTAAGAGAGAAGGCGGTGGTCTCTCTCTTCGCTCCCAGATCAGCTGCTGCAGGCAGGCTGTTGACTAGTGTGACTGAGTGACTGGGGGAAGCGGCTTGTGCTGGGCCTGGCGATCTAGAAGCCACTCACTGCGGATTTCTATGGTTTGGGCCAAGTCTGGTAAACTGGGTAACATTTCCGATGACAGCCAGTGCATGCCCCAAGGACAGGAGGCCTCTGCACCTCGTTCGGCCCTTCGGGGCCAATCCTCATACAAATGACAAGGGAAGACTTAGGGTGATAAGAGGTTTGAGAGTTGCATTTTGTAACTCTAAAAGGCTTCCTTTTCATCTCAGTCACTGCCCTAGCATTAGCTCAGGTTAGTAAGTGCTTAGTAAATATTTGTGGAATGAATCAATGAATGCATGCAACAGAAGGATCAAGGATGTTCATGAGAACACCACCTCACCGTCTCCCCAAATACACTCTACTAAGTTTTAACGAACACCTGCATTGAAAGGTAAGCTGTCTTTTTCTCATGGATAGTGCTCTGGTCTTTTAATCTGGCCCAGATTCCCCAGTGTGTCTTCAACGTTGTACCTCAATCTCCTCACAGATATTCCAGCATTTTCCTTTTGCTGACAGTTTTGTCTAGGGCTATGTTTCCTCTGCAGTCTCAGGGCTGGTTAGCCTAGGAGGATGTGGCTGCCTTCTCCCTACACCACTGCCCACCTTATTTTACAGATGTTCCCCCACAGGGAAACAGGCATCTCCTCAAACCGTGCAGGCAGGAAAGCTAGGACCCACAGGAGTTTGCAGTTGACAGTGGAGTATGACGGTCTCCACGGGGAAAGCGGAGCTATTTATCAACACACCGGCCAAGTAATGCCATCCCCGCTTTTCAGTACCCGAAGACATAATTCTTATAAGCAATTATGATCCTGGGAAATGGTCTTAAAAGAGTTAGATAAAATCGCAACAAACTGTAGCTGGAAAAAACCAGATTTTTGCAAAATCTGATTCCCACAGGCTATATAGTCTTTGAATTTACAGACTAAGAGAAACATTTCTAAGGATGAGATTGGACAACCTCACCATCCAGTGCCCAGAGCCTGGCAGCCAGATCCACAATGTACTTGCTGAGCCAACCACAGGGACAGAGGTGACACAGGCTATTGCTTCCTTTATGTCTCCTCCACACTTTATCATATACATTGGTCCCTGTTTTAAGCGATCTAATCAGAGCCAGATGTGTCTGAACACATCAACACGTGGGTATGCATCTCTTGGCTCATGTTAACGTATCAGGGCCTAACGAGAGGACCTCCCACAGCGTGGATGTCCGCCATATGGCACCAAAACATATCAGGTGAACTCAGACACTGCTACATTTAATAAAAATACATTAAGATATTTTTTCTGTCCTATGTACATTCTGAATGTCCTAACATTCTGGACACTACTGTATACTTATATACAAGTGCAAGATCAATGTTCTCATGACTATTTTCATGTATATACAGGCTCTCCTGTGACATGCAGGCTTTTCTCCAAAGTTACCAGGTGACCCGTTCCTGCTTGGTAACTGGCTCTAGGCTGAGATCCCTGTTCTCCTGGCCAATCCCTTCCTCTGCCCAGAGCCTGGTGGAAGCTACTTGTGCAGAACTGAACTTCACTTGCTCCTTCCTTCCTTTTAAAAAAGAAACATTATCTTAATAAAGAAAAAAAAATAACCGGGTGGCTGTGGGTCAAAGTGCGTGTTACTTCATGGCATGGGACTGACACGGGGAAGGGACCTCTTTGGCAAAGGAAAGCTGGTTCCACAAACAAAGTCTTTCTCTGAGGGAGGACAATCCCCAGTGGCCTCCCTCTCTTTGCCAAGAGGCCTGGTGGTGAGTACGGGGTTGGGGACCAGTCCACTGCAGGCACCATGTTCCTTCTGGAGCAGGGCTGTGGGCAGTTCATAAGAAGAGGTGGTCTTATCTAGAATCATTTGCTTTTTAATGGGATGTGAAAAAGACACTTTCTGAGAGGTGAATCTCAAAGTAGACGTGTTTTGTGCATCAGATAGTGTTTTATGGTAGCCAAAAATCTCCTTGAAAACATCTTCCCAGGGAATTCTTCATAGCAGTAGGGTACTGGGGAGGAAATAAAGTTCCTTCTCTAAATACTCCATTTATAGATGAAATGCTGCAGTTTTTGCGCTTTCGGATATTAATTTCTCATAATCTTGAGAACTGCTATCCAGAAGTCCTTCTCAATAGGGGAATGCCAGAGAATTCTAGGTTTTGAAGCAGAAGAGAGATTTTGGGAGGCGCTGTGTAATGCCAGTGAACAGAGCACCAGAGACTGGGAGAGCTCAACATTCAGGCACAGCCCTGTGGGAGAAAAGCAGATGACAGCCCCAACCCTACCCCCCTTAAATGTGGTCATTTTCCATGTGGCACAGTTCTCCCTCCTCAGTCATCTTTTCCATGTGCTTTCCTTTTACTTCGGTGTTCAGCTGCCCGCTCTACAGCCACCACCTTAGTCTAGGAAGGAGTGTGGACGGACAGAGCCCCTCGTCAGGGAAAAGAGGACAAACTGTGCCAGGCCCTTTTTCAGGATCTTGGGTAGGTTCTGCCTGACAGGAAGACAGTGTCCCTCTCCTGATGTCTGACTCCATCTCAGCCTGGGAATGAGCCACGGGATCAGAGCAGGAGAGAGTGGCACAGAGTTGCTGTGAGCAGGGGTTCCAAGTGCTCTCAATGTTTTTTCTGCTCAAGGAAAACATGTAACACAACTAAGTCCCTTCCTCCACGGTGCTCCTGCAGGAGGAGGCCAGAGGGATGCAGGGCAGGGGCCAGGAGGAACACAGGGACCTCACCTTACAGTGAGCATGCTGACCACAATTCAAACAGAAGCTTTCACGGTTAGTTCATTTCTACTTTACTCTCAGTTTTTGCTGCTTGGTTAAATGTTCTTTGGGGTGAAAAAATTCTTTCCTGGCTGCAAATTAGATTTTAGAAAAAGAGCTGATTGCCAATGGTAGTTATTTAAATTTTACAAGAATGCAGGAATGCAATTATGTAAAAACTTAGGCTTACTAACTTTCCAATTGCTAGATCTATTTAAAGTCTAGGCACTTAGTGTGTGGGGGTATGACAGAAAGAGACACGAGAATCTCAAATGGATTAAGATTAAATTAATCAAATTGCTTTAGAAAACTACCTATTGTATCCATTCACATTCTAAGTAATACTGCTAACCTTGACATTAAAATAGCCTCCTTCTATCCTAGTTTGATATGATTCAAAAGAGATGGACCCTTATTAATTCTCAACTAGAAAAAAGCTACTCCCTGGAAGAGAGAGATCTGCCTAAATCCTGCAAGAATAAATAGCACATCTTTTTAAAAAGATAGCAGGCTTCAGATGAAGACAAGTTCATTCATCTGACTTTAAAAGACCATGTTCAAGAACAACTGATGACTAATTCTACTTGTAAACACTACATCTTTTGTTTTTTGCACAGTTGAGACAGTCCCAAGAACAGTTTTCCACGAGGGCACCTGAGTGTCATTCTTAGCTCTCTCCCTGGCTCTACTCTGGCCTCCTCTGGCAACAACTGGATCATCCCTGGATCTGTGATTACATCAGTGATTTCCTACATGAAAGTAAAAGGTTAGATGCTGGGACACAGATGGGAGAAACTGTCAAAGAAAGCTTGTGATCATGCAGATGAGTTGGACGCTGAGTGTTTTCAGCCTTCTGCCTGCATGCACCGCTGTTCCTTGCCTGCTCCCTCCCCTTGCAGACGGCTCTGGTAGGACACCTGCTTGCTGCTTGCTCCCTCACTCATGGGAGAGTCTCTAACCCCAGCATCAAATGCAGGTTCCTGGCTGTGCAGGGGGCTGTTGCTTCCGGTTTCTCACTGCTCCTGACTTCTCTTTGTACACTATGGGCATCTGCTGAGAAATGTCCACCAGAGCACTGGCCACTGCGAGACCTGAGAACCCAAGAAGGGGGCACATGTTAAGAGTAGCTTGCTTCTCCCTGTAAGGATTCATTATTTTCAGCAAAAAAGATCAGAAACAGTTCATATTTATAAGGACCAGGTCACAGTATACATCTACAGTTTCACCCCTGTCCTGTGTGGTCTCTTCTGTGCCTACTGTTATGTAGTACTGAGAGATTGGAACCACCCAGACATTCCACATGTCATTATCTTGATTCATTATATTAGTTGCACTGAATGACCAAAAAATGATTAGAACACTAAAGCTGTTAGGCACTCCAGGGGGGCACGAAATAAACCATATGAAGATACAGGGGCCTGCCATATCTCTTTCACTGGGAGAAGACTGCATTCTAAAAATCTGCCATCAAGGAACAATTTGCTTTAAAAAAGTCTTTTCATATCTCCATGGTGCAAAAGAAAGGTATACAAGTAGAAGTCTTATGTCTACTCTGTCCCTCATCTGTCCTTTTCCTTCCATCCCAAGTAACCGCTTTTATTCATTTTTGTATATCCTTTCAAGGTTTCTTTATGCAAATACGTATTCTTACACCTCCCAACTTTTTACACAAAAGTTCCAGCCTGCTTCTCAGCTGGCCAACTCAAAGCGAAGTGCCCTGCCTGGTGGGAGGAACATTCAAACGAGATTGCAGACAGGCTCAAGTGCTAAATCTCCATGCTCTGCCTCCAAAAGGTGCCAAGAAAGAGGATCCCTCTTTAAAAGAAGACTCAGATCCATCCACACTGCTCAGTCAGCATCAGTCCTTCTGTAAATCTACACCATGAAATAGGTCAGGGAAGACCACAGAGCCAGGCGTCAGTCACCTCACCTGTAAAATGGGGCTAACAGCAGCACAGGGTTATTGGGACAAGTCACACCATGAATCTGTGGAAAGTACTCAGACTAGTAGCTGGCATGTAGCAAGTCATTATTCCCTCTCACTCTTGCGACCACTGCCACCTCCAACCTCACGTTTGCTTCAGGGGATGAGATGGGAGATGGTTCTATTTTCCTTTTGTATTAGTAAGTGACCAACTAAGGAGCCCTGGCGGCACAGTGGCTAAAATGATTAACTGCTAACCAAAAGTTTGGCAGTTCAAATCCATGAGCTACTCCCTGGGAGAAAGAGGTGGGAGTCTCCTCTTGTAAAGATTTATAATCCTGTGGGGTCGCTATGAGTCAGAATCGACTTGATGGCAGCTTTTTTTTAACTGACTAACTTGACATTTATTGAGGGGGGATAAGCTCTGAAGGAGCTTGATTAATAATATGTGGAGACAGGCTAGCCTTGGCTCAGGCCCCTGCTGAGACCTTCAGGAGGTGTTCCTGGCTTGTTACTCTGCCTTGCTAAGCCTATAGAACAGGAGGTAGGCTCTAAGTACTATGCAGAGCGTGTCTAGTTTAGTGCCTGGCATGCATACCAAATAAATGTCACAGCAAAGGCACAGTGGGTGCTATTTAAAGATGTTATCAGGAGGGACCAATCCCTGGAGAATGCCATTATGCCTGATAAAGCAAAGGCTCACCAAAAAAAGAGAAAGATGCTGGATTAGACAGACTGACACAGTGGTGGCAACAATGGGCTCAAACACAGTAAAGACAGTGCAGACATGCAGGGCTGGGCGATGTTTTGCTCTGTCGTACACAGGGCTGCTGTAGGTGGGAACTGACTCAACAGAACCTAGTAACAATACAAGCTATAAAAATGTTCATGTAGTTATATGAAAAATGAAGAAAAATTAGATCTCTATAATCGTTTCAACTAAATTGCTATTAAGGGATGGAAAAGAAACAGGAAAAATGAACACTGTTGGGTATGAGGATGGTAGAGCTGTGAGTCAATTTTCAAGAAGTCCCTTTGATGTTGTTATAATCATAGTTTACGTTTTATACTTAAAACAGAGTGGGAAAAGCAAGAGAAATGCAGTAGTGCTAGAAATACTGACTGGAAAAACACTAGCTTTGAGGAAATGGTTGGATGTTATGGTGGTAGGTACATGAGGAAGAGTGTACATTGTGAGGAGGGAGAAAGTCACACTGAGGAGTCAGAATGTGGAAAAAAGACGATAAAGGAGAAGTTAGAGACCAAAAAAAAAACCCTCACTGCCATCAAGTCATTTCCAACTCATAGCGACCCTACAGGTCAGAGTAGAACTACCTCCTAGTTTCCAAGGAGCACCTGGTGTATTTTAACTGCCAACCTTTCGGTTAGCAGATGTAGCACTTAACCCACTATGCCAAGAGGGTCCGGAAATACCAGCAGCAAAGGAAGGTGTGGTCAGAAGCATCAGCTACCAGAGGGAGTCTGAGGAAGCAGAGGACTGTGATAAGATCCCTAGGCTTTCCTTCTGGGAAGTGAATGGGGACCTCAGGGAAAAACAGTGTTTGGAACCCAAGTGACAACAGAATTACCTTACTGAACAAATCCTTGCAATGATGAGAGGTAGGTAGTATTCTACACTGCTTTTATCCCAAGGTTTTTAAGAAAGGCAAGTAAACAATCCTCAGTTCCATCTAAACCATGCTTGCCTCTGACCCCCATCTACTCACCTGACTGCCCAGGAGGAGGGATTCCACCCAGGCCTCGCGGGAGCCTCACAAACACAGAGAGGACAGCGGCTTTGTTGCCAAAACATGGCTCCAACGCAATGGGCTTGGGAACAGTCTGGGGGAGGAAGACAAAGAATCACCTAAAACTCTGAGATACAGAGACAGCTTAATGGTCATCTGGTGCTTATGAAGATCATCAATTGTACATATATAGAAAAAGATAGCTTTTATGATAACAAAAAGGTTCTAGCAATCATTAATACCTGTGAAAGGAATGATGCTGTTGGCTATCTTCCTTTGGTAAGTATGTCAGATAGTTCTGCATAGCTACCTCACACCAGATCAGGAAATACGGAGACTTCTTAAAATGACTCTTTCAGCTGTCCCTGAAACACTAAGGAGACCTGCCCACCACTTGCAGGAGCTGGGTGGCTGACCAAACAGACTGCTCACCTACTCTTTGGATGCACTTGGCTCTGAAAAGTATGTCTTCATTTTCTTTTGCAGCCTTTGGATGTACTTTTTAAAGATGTTCTCTATATTAATTTCTATTATTGTGTAACTTAAAGCCCATTTATTATCTCACAGCTCTGCAGGTCAGAAGTCCAGCAGGTTTTCCACTCAGGGTCTCACAGACTAAAGTCAAGGTGTCATCTAAGCTGAGCTTTTATATGTGAGAAGGGAAAAGGGAAGAGGAAGAATCTCCTTCCAAGCTCATTTAAGTTGTTGATAAGATCCAGCTCCTTAAGGCTATAGGTCTGAAGTCCCCCTTTTCTTGCTTTCAGTCAGCCAGGGTCTGCTCTCTATTCCTACAGCCCACCCATATTCCTTCTCACGTGGCCGCCTTCACCTTCGAATCAATGATGGCGATTCCAGTCCTTACCATACTTCAAATTCCTTTGGCTTCCTCTTCTGTCACCAGCTAAAGAAAATGCTCTCTGTGACTCAAGGGCATCTATCTTGGGCATTCTTACATCTGTAAACTCCCTTTATAAAAACATCTGGAATAGTGTTTGACTGAATAACCATGGGACAGGAATCTTGGCAGTCAACTTTAACATTCTGCCTACCACATCCCCCACTACGTCATCAATCAATTCCTTTAATTTGGGCGAAGAAATTATTACCAGTACCACTCTGGCTAAGGCACACGGAACTGACAAAATGGCAGAGGTGGGAAAACCAGTTCCAAGGCTACAGCAGTGCTCTAAGTGAGGACGGAGGGGGCGGTCCCCACTGGGGGCACATTTCTAAAGGCAAAGTTGAAAAGATCTGCTGAAGAACTGGATGTCAAATGAAAAAATAGCAGCAAGAGTAAGTCTAAGAGAACTCAATGATTCCTCCCTGAAAAACTATAATGATGGAGGTGATATTACTGAGTGAAGGAAGACATCCCAGAAGGGCCCGTCTGGGGAATAATACCCAGAGCTTGGTTCTAAACAGTTAAGTTCAAGATGCCTGTTAGGGAACCCAAGTGGGGACACTGAATAAGAAACTGGATATGAGTTGGAGGCTCACAGGGGAGGTCTGGGTGGAGAGCATCATGGTGTTTAAACCCATGACAGATAAGACGAACAAGGGACTGGGTATCAAAGACACGAAAAGCAGCTCAAAGATTGAGTCTGGGCTATAGCACTATTCAGATTTTGGTAGGGTGACAAGAATCAAGGCAAGGACCACTGAGTAAGAACAGCCAGGTGACATCCTGTAAAACAGATTTCTAGAAAGTGTTTTAAGAAATGACCCATCATATCACACGCTGCTGACACGAGGCTGTGGTGCAGTACATAGGTTTTTTTAATCCCACAAATTATTTTGTTTTAGCTTTAAGGACACATTATTCCTTCTTATATTTCAGTTCACCCTTCTAGAGTAATTTTCTGTCTTTCTAGCATATCCTTTAGGTATTTCTTTTCTCCAGGTTTGACGACTGCTAACTCTCAGGTTTTCTTCTAAAGATGCTTTACTTCACCCTTGTTCTTGAAAGGTAGTTTTACTGGGCACACTGCTCTAAGTTGGTAGTTCTTTTCTTTCAGCACTTTGAAAACATTCTTCCACTTTTTTCTGGCTTCTGGTGCCACTAATGAAAAGTTAGCTGTTTGTCAATCCTTTGTAGATGACAAGTCGTTATTTTCCTGTGGCTCCTTTTTAGATCTTCTTTGTGTCTTCGGAGTTCTGCAGTTCTACTAAGGAGTTCTGTAGTTTTACATCCAGCTGTAGTTTTCTTTGTTTCCTGACTTCCCTCTCACTTTCTTTAATCCTGCTTGTGACATTTTGCTTCCAGAATCTATGTATTTATGTCTTCCACCAGTTCTGGAAAGCTATATTGACTGTCTGGATATTGCCCCCATTCTATGCAGTTGTTTAGGAACTCTACTCATACATATGTTGTCTTTTCTCATTTTATCCTCTATATTCTTATTTTCTGCCATATCTTCCATCCTCATATCCGTCTATGCTATACTGTATAATTTCTTGAGAGTCATCTTCCAGTTTACAAATTCTCTCCCCTATGTCTGATTGCTGTTTAACAATGTAAGCTGAGTTTTTGTTTTTTAATTTTATTACTTTATTTTTCATTTCTGGACATTCTATTTCAGAGCTGTTTGGCTACCGTTGACCCTGATTGCTCATCTTTAGGCTTCAATCTTTTATTTCTTTACGCATTTCATGTTTTGCTAAGCTATACTTTTTAGCTGTCAATTCTAACATCTAGAGTACTATCTAAATCCACTATCTGTTGTTTCTTCTGACTTAACTCACGTTGGCTTGCTTCCTTTTGCCCTTGGTAATCTCCGATTGCTTGATCTTGATCTGTAGGGATGCTTTCTTACACAGAGGACGAGTACTGACACCGGCTGGGAACTGTGGCATGGTACCAATCTGGAACCACTTTACACTACTCACAGATCTAAAATTTGGCTCACTATTCTTTTGAGGGGAGAGAAACAAAGATGTCACCTAATTCCTATGAATTCATTCATGTTTTAATAAGCATGTTTTGTTTATGACACAGCTGTTTACATAAACAGGTTTCCCAGAATATCTATGTCATCATTTTTCTGTAAGAGAAAAGTTTTACACTTTTCTTTATCTTTTCAGGGGGGGCTTAGAAATATTTTACACAAAATATATACTGAATCATGATTTTGCTTCTTTAAGATCTCCAAAATACAATTATAAAGAACTAGTTTGATTTTGTCAAGTAAAAATTTTTTAAAAAATGTCCCACAATACTAATATGAAAATCAGACAAATTATTTATTTTAAAATTTCCTCAATCCAAAAATCCTTAATGACACAATTCTTACTGAATGGAAAATGACAGCAAAAGAATAGCTGACAGCATCAGAGTTCTGGCTTACCGTTACACAGAAAGACAGAGGGACAAACAAGAACAACAACAGAACAAGGCTCCTGTTCTCTCTGGTTTCACAGGCTTAGAAGTATGAGTTTTGGTAAGTTACGGGGTTTGGGCATCGCATTCTCACCTTTATACTCCCCCCAATAAGATCAGGGGGCTCTTCATCTGTTTCCAAGGCAACGTTTACAGAAGCAAAGGGACGACTGGCCATCTGTTGCATCTCTCGAAGAAGTTGCTAATAAATAAATAATACAGCAAGCAGTAATAGAGTGCTGAAACTTTATTAGAGAATACTACATATTATAAACACCTCATTCTCCCCTATTCAAACAAATCCAGTCTAAAAAGATATCTCTGAGACAGCTGAAAAATGTGAAAAGACTAGATATTATATGACATTTAAAAAACCCATTGTCTTCACATCGATTCCAACTCATAGTGACCCTATGTGACAGAATACAGGTTTCTATAATCTTTATGGAAGCACATCTTTCTCCCACAGAAAGGCTGGAGGATTTGCACCACTGACCTTTCGGTTAGCAGCCAAATGCTTATTAATCACTTTGTCACCAAGGCTCCTTTAGATAACATTAAAATGAAAAAAATCAAATCCACTGCCATTGAGTTGCTGCCAACTAACGGCAGCTCTATATGAGACAGCAGAACGGCCCCAGAGAATTTGCAAGGAGTGCCTGGCAGATTCACGCTAACCTTTTGGTTAGCTGATGTGACACTTAACCACTGCGCCACCAGGGTTTCCATTAGGAACTATTAAATTTTGTTGAATATGGACATACTAAAGTACTAATGGATATACTGTTACGTCTGCTTGTTAAATGAATGATGTTAACTCCATTTCCTCATATTTTTATTACTAGATTAAAGCCAGGTTTCCTTTTTTTGCTGAAAATGGAACAGGTATTCACAGTGCCACAAAACCCAGTCTCTGAGGACACTGTTAACAGAAGGGAACTGACAGAATTCTTTATTCAAAGAAATGGTAAAAGGAAAAGCAGAAAGAAGCACCAAGTTCCAGAGGAAAATGGGAAATGCAGGGGTTCTGGAACTCAACAGCCTGGGGTGGACATCCCTGTTTCATGCTGCCTAGCTGTGTGACCTTGAGAAAGGTGTTTCAAGCCTTGAGGGTTCAGTTTCTTCCTCTCTGAAATGACTTTTTTTAATACATTAGATTGTCACTAGCTCAGATGAGGTTATTTCATTGGCACAGTGCACCCAGTCCATACTGAGTAGTTAATCATATCTTTGGGCATGTCAGTGAAACTCTGAGAAGATAATTAGCCTTTATTTTGTCTCCTGTTGGAAACCCTGGTGGCCTAGTGGGTTAAGTGCTACGTCTGCTAACCAGAAGGTCAGCAGTTCATATCCGCCAGGCACTCCTTGGAAAATTCTATGGGACAGTTCTATTCTGACCTCTAGGGTCACTATGAGTTGGACCCGACTCAATGGCAGTGGGTTGTTTTTTTTTTGTTTCCTATTGTAGGACGCAGAATCTTGGGCTACAGAAATCATGGTTGTGTTCTAGAAAGACATTTTTATGTTCAAAATTTTCTTAAAATACCAAATGTAACACTCCTACATCTCATAAAGCTGTCGATCCATTCATTACACTAGTATACAAAGCAGCTCTGCTCTGGGATCTCTGTAAGTCCAAGCGCTGAGATTTCAGTAAGTGGAGTCTCTACCCTCCTCTAGTTCACATCCTAGTGCCTGTACAAGGAATGCAGGTGACAATGTACATAAAAGAGCTTAGTACATGGCCTGACAAATAGCAAGGACTTACTGTTAGCTGCTATTATTGTTGTCCTTGTAAAGTAACACCAAATCACTCCTTCTAGGGAGGTCAGCACAACTGGACTCACCAAAAGCTAGAAGGTTTTCTAAATACAACTCAACATTTTGAAGGACTGAGTAGCACAGACAGGAGCCTAGGGACTATGGTTTCAGGGGATGTCTAGGCAAATTGGCGTAACTTTTTTTTTTAAAGAAAATGTTCTGCATACCAATTTGGCACACAGCATCTGGGGTCTCAAAAGCTAGCAAGTGGCCACCTAAGTAGAATTAATTGGCCTCAGTCCACCTGGAGCAGAGAATGAAGGACATCAAAGATACAAGTTAAATACAGAAGGTGCCATATGATCCTGACATTACATCAGCACAAGACTTTGACAAGAATTAAATGGTGCCTGGCTACCACTAATAACTGCCCTGAGAGAGAACACAATGTAAAGTCCCTGATGTAGTAGAAGAAAAATAGGTCTGCACAACTAGAACTTGATTAAAAGACCATACTTAATGGTTCATCAGACTGGACAGTCCCGATGATATGGCCCCTGGACACTGTCAGCCCAGAGCTGAAACCAGTACCAAAGCCAACTCTTCAAAGACTGGACTGAACTATAAGACACAGAGTGATGCTGGTGAAGAACGTGCTTCTTGGCTTAAATATACACACAAGGCTGTCTGAGCAGCTCTTGTACAGAGCTGCAATGAGAGGATGGAGAGGAGGGGACAAGAGTCGGCTGAACTGATACAGGGAGTATGGGGTAGAAAGGAGGAGTGTGCTATCATAGGGTAGGGAGAGCAGTTACAGTTGCATAGTGCTGTGTGTGCAGGGTTTTATATGGAAAATTGATCTGGATTGTAAACTTTCACTTACAGCACAATAAAATATTTTTAAAACATGATTTCTTCTACAGTTTTTAGAAGAAGTAAATCATGGCTGAGATTTTAGACATGATGGACTATATTATGCTGAATGGCAGCTTCATGATTACAGAGAAAATCCAAATAACAAGAGTAAAGCTTAGTTTATTGGTTGACCAACTGCCCACTAAATGTATTGTAAAAGCAAACAAATTTCTTTTCTTTGTGTTTACCTTTTCCTTTATTTTCTATTTCACGTATGTTACAAGTTTTTTTCAGTTGGTTGTTTGGCTTGTGTTATTTATTATGGTACATTTAAGTATTAATTTAGGCAAATATCTACCATACTGTCTCGAAAACCCTATCCGAAAGTAGTAATTTTGTCTCCTTCTCAACAGTAACAAAACTTATCTCTCTTTCTTAGTACCAAATCTTGAACATCCAGAGCCAAGTTAACTGACTGCGGGGACTGCATGAACTGCAAAAGAATGATCTGATGTTATTTTATAACCACTACCACAACAGCAGCTAACACTGTTTAAGTTCTTGTGCATGCCGACCCGTCCTGAGTGCTTTTACACACATTAGCTCCTGCGTGCCTAATAAAGGCACCAGTGCGTGAACTGGAGCTGAGGAGGAATTTTGTCTTACTGAATAGCCCTGGGAACAGCACAGAACTCAGCAACAAGGTGCGGTGGAGGGGAACAGAAGCCCTGCTTTTAAAGCTTAGCTCTCTGTCTTAGAAACCTTGTGATGATAGGCAAGTGACTCCATCTCTCACAGTCTCAGTTCTCTCCTCTGTAAACTAGTGCTAGCGACAGGGCTGTTATGAAGATTAAATTAGTTAGTATGTTTACACGTACCCAGAACAGTACCTGGAGCTTAGAAATATTCAAATGTAAGCTCTGATTATAGCTAGCCTGTCTAGATTTTTATTGGTACAATTTCTAGTGTTTATTATAACTGATGTTGGTTATCTATTCTTTATTGTGTTAATGACGTATTTTTACCATATTAAGAGTTTTACTTTTAAATTAGGAATGGATGTTAATTTCAATAAATGACTCAGTGATTCCTTGGCCTCTACTAAGAATTCAGGTTTTCTAATTTGTGCTCACTGATACACTGCATTCTAATACGTTTTCTAATATTACATAATACTTTCATTACATAAGTAAATTGTTGCACATGTATATGTGACTGGCCTTTATTTTTTATTTGTTCTTGTTAGAGAATATACACAGCGGAAAATATACCAATCCAACAATTTATACAGAATTACATTCTTTATATGGATTATATTCTCCAAGTTGTGCAACCATTCTCACTCTCTTTTCCCAAATCTTTGTTCTACAATAACATAACAGCCTTTATTTCTTGGTGTCACCTTTCTCAAGTTTGGGTATCAAACTGTCCATAAAATGAATTAGGAATGGTGTGTTGCACCTTTTCCTTGCTCTGGAATGGCTTACCTATTTTAGAAATAATTAATTCCCATAAGCAATCAAGGAGAAACAGACTGTTACTACTTTTATAGGCTTACCTCTGTCATGAAACTGTTTGGGTCTAGTGCTTTTCTTGGAAAGAATAATACTTGGAGAAGTTTTTAATTCCTTCCTTATTTGTTGATTTACTGTAGTTTTCAACTTCTTTCTTACTCCATTTGGAAAACTTACATGTTTTTCAGGACACCATATAATTCAATGGTGTTCTGAAATGTATTAGAAACAGAGTTATTTAAAAAAAAAATCTCTGAGAGTGATGACTGCAAACACAATGACTGCAAATAATGCCACTGAATTCCACATGTAAAAAATGTTGAAAATGACAAATGTTTTGTTATATATATACTTAACACAATTAAAAAAAAAAAACCTCTACATACGCTATTCTCTAAATTTGAAAAACAAGGACAATGAAGAAGACGCAGCATTCCATCTATAACATCACCCTTGAGTCAGTCAGAAAAGGTAGCATCACTGCCCACATGGGTGGCCTAGGCCTACAGCCTCCCTTAACCCTGTTAGAGACACTGATCTTCTAAGGGTAGTGCCGAATGCCTGAGAGTTGTGATTTTTAGATATTCTCATTCTCTTCTAAATTTGTCTATAAATTTTTATGTAGAAAGAGGCATAGGTCTCTACAAGAAACCCAGGAATGTATCCTTAGCAACAACACAACAGATGCGATGTCTGAAGAGCCCCTGAGACCACAGAAAGTGAAAGCTGAAAAACACTAGGCTTCTTTGTTGTAATTTTAACCAAGTTTATTCACTTAAAGCTGCTGGTTGTAAACATTTGTTCAACTCATTAATACTTTGAAATGGAGCTCTGGGAAAAAAATAAGATTCACATTCTAAAATAAGTTAAGTAAAAACTTAATTGGACACATTAATCTTTCCTTGAATAATGAGAAATTTTTCAGATGCTTAAATGGCTTATTTCTGTGACATTCTCATGCAAGGGTCTTATGAAGTCCACGTCAAATCAAAAGCTGGGTGCAGCCCTCCTAATGAGTTCTCAGAGCTCCCACTTTGAGCGTTAAGAGTCAGGATTTGGGCAGGAAGAGTACACTTGGCATCTGTAAGTCAATACTGGAATTTCCTTTTAGAAAGTTAGAACTCTGTAAAATTAGACTTTGTAGCACTAATCAAAGTCTACTATTTACTGCATAAAGCTGCTGTCCTCGAGTCAATTCTAACCTGTAGTAACCTTACACAACAGAGCAGAGCAGAGCTGCTCCATAGGTTTCCAAGGAGTGGCTGCTGGATTCAAACTGCCTTTTGGTTAGCAGCCGTATCATTTACCACTGCACCACTGGGGCACCCCTAAGAGTGACACTATTTATGTGGATAAATCAGTCATTACAAAATAGCTAAAAATGACTTGGCTAAGACAAAAAGAAAAGGGAAAAAAACCTCTCACACCCATTCTTTAATCTTTATCCACGGAGGCTTACCTCTCTACGTCTGGAGGCCCAACAACTCTGTTTGATCTTCCAAACCACAGCCGCCACCAGGAGCAGAGAGAGGAAACAACTGTGAGGAAGTAAACCATAAAGTTATTATCCCGGCCCAGGATCAGCCCCAGTGTCTTCCACACCTCAGGGCAGGCAGGGCAACAATTCCAAAATACCACTTTAAGCTCCTTTCTGACAAGTCATGATGACAAAGGCATGGTTCACAAGAAGCCAGGTGTGGCAAGCCTTTGGTAACGTGAACTTCCTGATCTGATCTCTAAATTGTGCTCTCTCTGGGCCTTCATCAGAATGGTCTGTCACAATTTATACCAAATAAGAAAAATAATCCTAAAATAATTATAAGAAATGACAGACATACTACGTAATCCAGTCAGCAAGCAGTAAAATAATAATAATGGGAAAAGTTATTAGAGTGATAACCTTTCATACAGAATAAATTTATGTCATAATATATTTACAGTGAAACCTGTGAGAGCCAGAACTCTATAGGACTGACTTGTTTTTCCCAGTCTTGCAGGTTTTCTGACTTTGATGGAGTAGTCTTACCATTTTACTATTGCTCTCTATTAGTGGAAAATATTTGGTTTTTCCTTCTCTGACAGGTTTCCACCTTACAAACCTTTTTGAGATTTTACTGTATACTTTTCCAGAGTACAATCATGTGTCACTGGTGTGTGTGTTCAAGTCGACTCCAATTCACAGCAACCCTACGTAGAACAGAATGAAGCACTGCCCAGTTCTGTGCCATCTTCACAATTGTTGATATATTTGTGCCCAGTGTTGTAGCTACTGTGGCAATCGACTGTGTTGAAGGTTTTCCTCTTTTTCACTGACCTCTATTTTACCAAGTATAATGGAAACCCTGGTGGCATAGTGGTTTAAGCGTTGCATCTGCTATCCAAAAGGTCAGTAGTTCAAACCTGCCAGGCGCTCCTTGGAAACTCCATGGGGCAGTTCTCCTCTGACCCATAGAGTTGTTATATGAGTTGAAATCAACTCAGTGGCAGTGGGTTTGGGTTGGTTTAATGTCCTTATCCAGGGACTGGTCCCTCCTGATAATACATCCAAAGAATGTGAGATGAAGTCTTGCTATCCTTGCTTCTAATGTGCATTCCACCTGTACTTCTTCCAAGACAAACTTGTTCATTCTTCTGGCACTGCAGGCTATATTCAGTGTTTTTCACCAACACCGTAACTCAAAGCATCAATTCTTCTTTAGTCTTCTTTATTCACTGTCCAGCTTTCACATGCATACAAAGTGAACGAAAACCCTATGGCTTGGGTCAGGTGCACCGGAGTCTGTAAGAGTAACATCTTTGCTTTTAATACTTTAAAGAGATATCGTACATCAGATTTGCTCAACACAATGTGCCACATGATTTCTTAACAACTGTTTCCATTGGTATTGACTCTGCATCCAAGGACAATGAAATCCTTGACAAATTTATTCTTTTCTCCATTTATCATGATGCTGTTTACTGATCCAGTTGTGAGGATTCTTGTTTTCTTTATGCTGATGTGTAACCCATACTGATTACCTCAAAGGTTATGGTCTTTGATCTTCATGAGTAAGTGCATCAAGTTCTCTTCACTTTTAACAAGCAAAGTTGGACCACTTGTATATCACAGGCTGTTAATGGCTTTTCCTCCGATGCTGCTGCCCCATTCTTCATATAGTCCAGCTTCTCCGACTATTTGTAGGGCGAAAGGACACAACCCAGATACACACCTTTCCCGACTTTAAACCACACAGTATCCTCTCATTGTGTGCGAATGACTGTCTCTTGGCCTATGTACAGGTTCCTCATGAGCAATGAAATGTTCTGGAACTCTCATTCTTTGCAATGATAAATTTGTTATGCGCCCATACAGCTGATGCCTTTGCACAGTCAATAAAACACAGGCAAACATCTTTTTGGTATTCACTGCTTTCAGCCGAGATCTACTTGACATCAGCAATGATATGCATCCCTTGTTCTACACCCTCTTCTGAATCTGGCTTCAATTTTTAGCAGTTCCTTGTAGATGTACTGTTGTAACTGCTTTTGAATGACCTTCAGTAAAATTTTACTTGTGTGTAATTTTATACTGTCTGATAATTTCTGTATTCTGTTGGATTTCCTTTCTCTGGAATGGGTACAACTATTGATCTCTTTGAATTGATTGGCCAGGTATCTATCTTCCAAATTTCTTGGCACAGACAAGTGAACATCTCCATCACTGCATCCATTTGTTGAAACATCTCAACTGCTATTCCATCAATTCCTGGAGATTTATCTTTTGCCAGTGCCTTCAGTGCAGCTTGGACCTCTTCAGTACTATCAGTTCTTGATCATACGCTACCTTCTGAAATAGCTTAATGTAGACCAATTATTTTTGGTATAGTAACTGTGTGTGTTGCTTTCATCTTTGACGTGCCCATAATCTATTCCTTCAAATAGGACATTATGTGATTTAAATGCTGTGTGAACACTAGATTATAGGCAGTGCCTGGGTTATGTATGTCTGACTTACAGCAACTTGTACTTCAGTACAGACTGTCATAAAGCCTACTGTATTAAAAATTTCAGTTAAATACAATGGTTCATAATAATGAACATATGCTCTAGTTTGCGATGCTCATGAAAACACTGCATGGTTTAGAAGTGTTTTTTAAGTCTTATATATGCATAGAATGGTCAAATACATACTATATGTTAAGACAAATATTTGATTAAAAAAAAAAAGCCACTGCTGTCAGGTTGGTTCTGACTCACAGCTACCCTATATTTGACTAACTGATGCTAATTAAGAACCAGTATAACAGGTTCTGATTTATCTATAAATCTGAAATCAAGACAGACTTAGGAATGGATATCATTTATAACCTGGGGACTGCTTATATATGTGATGCATGTAGGAAGCTGTTGTGTTTGCTATGTCTGGTTACATCTGACACACCCTGTTCTCTGATCAGAATTTCTGAACTCGATTATAAATTTTATGGGACCATGGACGAATATAGGGTCAGACATTGAACAGACATTAAGTGGTACATAACTGTATTTTTTTTTTTTTTAAATATCCAAAATGATCAAACTCAAGCCAATAGCTGTCTTAAAGGTATCAGGAGAGAGTAATTCCCAGTGATCTTATAGCTGCAAATGACTTTAACCTTCTCTCTATAAAGCAGGTGTTTGACAATTTGGGACAGACCAAAGAGAAAGATTGACTTTAGGTTAAAAAGGTATATCATGGATTGAATTGTGTCTCTCCTCCCCCACAAAATGTGTGTAGCCCTCTGGCTAGGCCATAATTCCTGGTATTGTATGATGTTCCTGTATGCTGTAAACTCTGCCTCTATGATGTAAAAGAGGGAGGATGTGCCCCAGTTGTTCTGGTGGGGTAGGACTCAAAGTGTAAGACTGTATTGTACCATGGTGCAACCTTCTGGGATATACAAGAAAAAGAAACAAACCAAGAGTTGGGGATCTCAGACCACCAAGAAAGTAGCAATGAGAACAGTGTGTGCTTTGGAAAGGACCTGCGGCCCCTGTGCCTCACAAGCTCACAGTCTACAGGAAGACTGACGACAAAGACTTTCCTCCAGAGTCAACACAGAAAGCGTTCCTGTTTCTGGTTTTGGACTTGTAGCCTACCGGACTGTGATAGAATAAAATTTCTCTCTGTTCAAGCCATCCACTTCTGGTATTTCTATTAGAACAACACAAAATGACTAACACAGAAAGTAGTATCGAAGAGAGTAAGGTACTGCTGTAACAAATTTAAGGTGTGGAAGTGGTTTCAATGTTGTGAATGGATAGAAGACTCTGAAGTGACAACTGTTTAATACTGAAGAAGACACACATGGTGACAAGCAGCAGGGAACTGCAAAGCAGAACCAGAAGCCAACTCATGGAGCAAGACAGCTGAGTGCCTGTACAGCTGAGTGCCTGTGTGCAGGCTTCCTGGAGGAGTAAGACGACTACGGGACTTAAATCAGTGGAACTACATAGCTTTGAAACACTTGACCCTGAAGAGAAGATGCCAGCATGGGGCCCAGGCCAAGAGGCCAAAGGAAGCAGAAGCTTGAGACAAGGTGCAGGAGAAGCTGGGCTGCTTCAGTTTCAGAGGTATGGCTACGACCCTGTGGGCTTCAAAGGGTGGAGCCATGGCCTCTGCTGTTTCTAAGGGTGGACCTGCCACTCACAAACTAGGAAAATGGTGTACCTACAGCTGCAGGGGAAACCCTGGTGGTATAGTGGTTAAGTGCTATAGCTGCTAACCAGAAGGTTGGCAGTTCACATCTGTCAGGTATTCCCTGGAAACTCTGGGGCAGTTCTGTTCTGTCTGCAGGGTTGCTGTGAGTTGTATTTGACTCGAGGGCCATGGGTTTGGTCTTTCTGGGTAAAGCTGAGGGAGCAGTGTTGTGGTCCCAGTGGGCCTGGAGGGCAGAGCTGCAGCCCAGGGCTGAAGGGCCTCCACTGAGAATTGAGAGAGTGTGACCAATCCTACAGTCAGGAGGGCAGGGCCATTGTGTAAGATGATTCAGAAAACGGAGGATTACTAGGAAAGACTTGAGGGATAATGTAATGTGTTCTGTTAATTTGCTTACAACCAACAAACAACAGCCCATTGCCGTTAAGTAAATTCTAACTCACAGCAACCCTACACAAAGTTTCCAACGTGTGCCTGGTGGATGTGAACAGCCAACCTTCTGGTTAGCAGATGTTGCACTGAATCACTATGCCATTAGGGTTAATTTGCTTGGTGCCTGGTAAATGCCTTCTTTCCCTGTAATTTCTCCTGTTTGTAATGGAAACATCTAACTTGTGCCTACCTGTTCTGCCACAGTCTTTTGGAATAGTTAACTTGTATTCTACATTTCACAGCTGGAAAGGAATTTCCGGATTTTGGACTTGGACTTAAAACTTTTGCTACAGTAGGGTGAATATATCTTACATGTTGCATGGATGTGATTTCTGGGGGGACCAAAGAGTGAGATGTCATGGAATAAATCGTGTCTCCCCAAAAATGTCTGTAGCAACTTGGCTAGGCCATGATTCCTGGCATTGTGTGATGTTCCTATGTGCTGTAAACCGTACCTCTGATTTTAATGAGGGAGGATGGATGGCAGTTGTTGGTAGAGCAGGACTCAATGTGTAAGACTGTATTGTGCCTTGAGGCAATCTTTTGGGATATAAAGGAAAGTGAAGCAAGCAAGCAGAGAATTGGAGATCTCATAACATCAAGAAAGCAATGCTGGGAGTAGAGCGCATCCTTCGGAAAGGACCTGGGGTCCCTGTGCCTTAAGCTCTCAGTACAGGGGAAGACTGATGGTAAGGACCTTCCTCCACAGCCACGAGAGAAACCTTTCCCTGCAGCTGATGCCCAGAATTAGGACTTGTAGCCTACTGGACTGTGACAGAATTTCTCTTTTGAAAGCCATCCACTTGTGATATTTATGTTATAGCAGCAGCAATGATTAAGATATGAAGAAAGAGTTTAACAAATAAACCTCTTAGCTAAGTGCTTAAGTAATTTTAAAAGTGGCATTTTATGCATTACTTGTAAAGGAGCTCTCCTCAGAATACTTTTCCACAGAATACTCCAGACATGAGGCTCCCTGGCCCCTGCTGCTGGCACTGTCTTAATGAGCTCCACATTGGCTGGATAGAGTCAGCCTTGGGACTCTATCCCAGTTTAGTCATCAAGATGGCCCTTCCAGGCTGGCTGGAGAAAGGCATGCTAAGGTCCTAGGATGACTAACTTCTGCCCTATCGCTAGCAGAAACTTCAAGGTGTCTGCAGCTTACCACTTCCCCAAGATGTAGCAGAGTGCAGACCCGTTCCATATGTACCCTGAAATAGAGACAGAAGCTCTACCAGGCCACTACTCAGTGCATAACCTCCAGTTCCCATCTTGCTGGGCCTCTGCTGCAGCTGACACTGCCAAGCCTCCCTCCTCCCTGACAAGTTTAGCTTTTCACTGAATCAATGCTAATTGGGCCAGGTCCTGTCTTACGGGCATCAAGGATTAGACCACTGTTATCATGAGTTACATTCCAGTAGGTGAAGATAAACAGAACCGTAAGAAATAAGCATTATAGAGCATGCCAGTAGTACTAAATGCTTCAGAGATCAGAATGGTCACAGCAGGCCTCACAGAGAAAAGTCCCATTTGAGCAGAGACTTGGAGGCATGGTGAGAGGCTCCTCATCTGATGCAGAAATGCATGCAGGCAACGGGCACCAGTCAGTTCAAAGTCTGGAGTCAAGGACCCGCCTGGAAATGCTTGCAGACTCAAGGAGCTATCGAAGCTGAGGGAGGTTGAGTGGTGCTGGAGATAAAGGCAGTGATAAGGAGGCGAAGGGCAGGTGAAAGGCAGTAAGGAGGTGAAGGGTAGAGGAGGGAGCAGGAGCAAGGCCTGTAGCATGCAGGGCCTGTAGGCATTATGGGAGCTATAGCTTTACTGAGACAAGGAACCAGTGCAGGAGTTTGAGCAGAGAAATGTCATGATCTAACTCATGCTGAGAAAAACACTAGGGTAGCAAAGGCAGAAACAGGGAGAATTGAGCAGTCCACGTGAGAGATGATGGTGGCTCACACCAACGAGGTGGTAGTGGGGGTATGAAAAGCACAAGGACAGGACAACGATTTCCTGATGTGCCAGACGTCTGGGGTGTGTATGACAGAAAAGTCAGAGTAATTGGCCTGAGTGGTGAAAAGGGTAGCTTGTCATCCACCTAGACGGGCAGGCTCTGTTCCGAGCTATCTACCAGATGGCTAAGGGGAGGTGTTGTGGGCAGACACACAAGTCTGGAGGCTTGTACAAAATTCAGGATGAAGACGTGCATTTGGGAATTATCAGCATATACATGGCATTTGAAGCAGTAAACCTGCATGAGCACCGAAAGAGTGAACACAGAGATGAATGCCCTTGGGGGAGTCACCCCAACACTGAGAGGATGGTAAGAACAGGAAGAACCAGTAAAGGAGTTCGAAAAGGTAAAGTCTCTCAGTCTCTCTTCATTTCCATGCAAGACCTCTGATTTTTGTTATTTTTTACTTGAACAGATACACTGTAGTATTGTTAGCTGCTGTCCAGTCAGTTCTGACTCGTAATGACACTATACGCAAAAGAGTGAAACTGTGCCTGGTCCTATGACATCTTCACAATCATCGCTATGCTTGAGCCCCTCACTGCAGCCACTGCGTATCAATGCATCTCACTGAGCATCTTTCTCTTTGCCATTGACCTTTTATTTTACTAAGCATGACATCATTCTGCAGTGACTGTTCTCTCCTAAAAACATGCCCCAAGTACAAAAAACCAAGTCTCCCCATTCTTGCTTCTAAGGGGCATCGTAGATGAACTTCTTCAATGACAGATTTGGTTGGTCTTCTGCCAGTCCACGTGATACTCAATATGCTTCGCCAACATCCTAATTCAAAGGTGTCATTTGGTCTTCCTTATTCACTGTCAAGCTTCCACATGCACATGAGGTGACCGAAAATACCATGTCTTGGGGCCAGGCGCAACACAGTCCTCAAAGTGACACCGGTACTTTTTAACACTTTTTAAAGAGGTTTTTCACAATGGATTTGCTCACTGAAATATGCTGTTTGATTTCCTGACTGTGGCTTCTACGGGTGTTAGGTGTGGATCCAAATAAAATGAAAAACTTCAAAAAGTTCAATATTTTCTCCATTTATCATGATGTCGCTTACCAGTCTAGTTATGAGGATTTTTGTTCTTTTTATGTTGTGGTATAATACATACTAAAGGCTATATAGTCTTTGATCTTCATTACAAAGTGCTTCAACTTATCTTTGCTTTCAGCAAGCAAGGTATGTCATCTGCACAAAGCAGGCTGGTAATGAGTCTTCCTTCAGTCCTGATGTTGTGGTCTTCATACAGTTTCTCTTCTTCAAGTATGTGCTCAGCACACCGACAGACTAAGTATGGTAAAAGGATACAACCTGGATGCACGCTTTTCCTGACTTTAAACTACACAGTATCCCTTGTTCTGCTGGAACAACTGCCTCTTGGTCTGCGTACAGGTTCCTTGTGGACACAGTTATGTGTTCTAGAATTCCCATTATTTGCAATATTATCCATTAATTTGTTATGATCCACATGTTTTTTCTTTTTTCTTTTATTTATTGTAATTGAGTGAAAGTGTTCAATCCAGTTTCAGTTTGCATGCCCACATATGTGTAGCTCCTACTGCTCTGCTCTCCTACTGCTCTCCTCCTGCTCTCCAGTGACAGTACACTGCTGCTTTCTGTTCTATACATGTCAAAGCCTCTTAATCTTTCATCCCTTCTTCTCCACTCTTCACTCCCCTCTAGCGAGAGGCCAGTAGGACAACACCCTATAGATGCAGAGAACCATAAACTGCGCACACGATATAGTCACTCTCTGTCACCAAGTCCAACCCATTCCTGCCTGAGGAGTTGACCTCAGTGATGATGTATGAACAGGGGCAGCATCAGGTCTAGGGGCTGTCCTCCCAGGGGAACAAGCCCCCAGGCCTTTAGACTATCAACTGGGGTCTTTTTATAGTCAATAAAACACCAGTAAATATCTCCCTGGTATTGTCTACTTTCAGCCAAGATCCATCTGACATCAGCAACGATATCTCTCCATTCCATGTCTTCTTCTGAATCTGATTTCAATTTCTGGCAGTTCCCTATTGATGTACTGCTGGCAACTGCTTTTCGATTATCTTCAGCAACATTTTACTTGTATGTGATACTAATGATATTGTTTGATAATTTCCGCATTTGGTTAGATCACCTTTTTTTGGAGTCAGCCCAAATATGATCTCTTCCAGTTGGTTGGCTATCTTCCAAAGTTCTCTAGTCACTGCATCTGTTTATTGAAACATCTCAGTATTCTTGTCAATTCCTTGAGCTTTGTTTTTTGCCAATGCCTTCAGTACAGCTTGAAATTCTTCCTTCAGTACTATGAGTTCTTGATCACATGCTACCTTCTGAAATGTCTGAATGTCAACCAAATTTTTTTTTGGTATAGTGACTGTATATTCCTTCCAACATCTTTTGATGCTTCCTGCATCATTCAATATTTTGTCCATGAAATCTTTCAAAACTGCAACTCAAGGCTTTTTTTTCCCCTCCAATTCTTTCAGCTTGAGAATCACCAAGTTATGGTTTTCTAATTCCAGATCTTTGATTATAATACTTTACTTTCTCTTCTTGAGCTGTCCTTTGAAATGTGTTCGGCTCTTTTGTGTCATTTCTTCCCTTTGCTTTAGCTGCTCTATGTTCAAGAGCAAGTTTGAGAGTCTTTTTTGACATTGATTTTGGTCTTTTATTTCTTTATTTTTAGCAACCTTTTGCCTTTGTTATGTATGTCTTTGATGTCATCCCACAACTTGTCACTAATGTTCCATATGTCAAATATATTTTTGAAATGGTCTCTACATTCAGGTAAGATATTTTCAAGGTCACATTTTGGCTCTCAAGGACTTGTTTTAATTTTTCTCTAAGTTCAATTCAAACTTGCATATGAGCAGTTGATGGTCTGTTTAACAGCTGAGCTGATGATACTCAGCTTCTCCATTATCTCTTGCCACAGATGTAGGCAACCTGACTCCTGTGCACTGCATCTAGTCAAGTCCATGTGTACACCAAAACCAAAGCCATTGCTGTTGATTCTGATTCATAGCAACCCTATTTACAGTTGAACTGCCCCATCGAGTTTCCAAGGAGTGACTGCCTGATCGATTTGCTAACCTTCTGGTTAGCAGCCATAGCACTTAATCACTACACCGCCAGGGTTTCTCCCACATGCACAGTTGCCATTTATATTGTTAAAAAAGGAACTAGCCATGAAGAAGTTACTGGTCTTGCAAAATTTTATTGTGATCTTTGGCACAGTTTCTATAACCAAGGTCACATTTTCTAGTTACTGATTCTTTCTGTCCAATTTTTGCATTCCAATCACTAATAATTTTCAATGCATTTTGCTTGCATGTCTCATCAATCTTCAGTTTGCTATTTTCAGCATACCAGATTATATGACTGATTCAGAATGGCCAATACCAGTCCACTCAGCTCACTAATACCTAGAACATCAATGCTTACGTCTGATTTCAGTTTTGATGATTTCCAGTTTCCTAGATTCATACTTCATACATTCCATGTTCTGATTATTAATGGATGTTTGCAGTTGTTTCTTCTCACTTTGAGTCATGCCACATCAGCAAATGAAGGTCCTGAAAGCTTGACTCCATACATATCATGAAGGTTGACTCAAATCTACACTGAAGGGCATGAAGCCAATGTGCACAGTTTCTAAGCTGTAGCAGAGGCAGGGGTCTGGGGACCACGATTTCAGTGGTCTTCTAGGTCTACTGGCATAACAAAGTTTATAAGAAAAATGTTCTGCATTCCACTCTGTTGAGTGTCATCCAGGGTCTTAACTGCTAGCAAGCAGCCATCTAAGAGCATCAACTGGTACCAACACATCTGGAGCACAGGAGAATTAAGAAACACCAAAGACATCAGGAAAACATAAGCCCAAGAGATCAAAGTGCTATATAAACCAGATTATATCAGCATGAAACTCAGAAGAATCAGACAGTACTTAGCTAGCACCAATGACTGGCCTCTCTGTTAGCCCAGAAATGAAACCATCCCTGAAGCCAACTCTTCAGACAAAGACTGGACTAATCTACAAGACATAAAATGATACTGGTAAAGGGTGTACCACTTGATGTAAGTAGATACATGAGACTCACTGGGCAGATCCTGCCCGGAGGTGAGATGAGAGGGCAGAAGGGGACGGAGCTTGTTGAACGGACATGAGAAATACATGGTAGAGAGATGAAGTGTGCTGTCACAGTGTGGGGAGAATAACCATGGTCACAGTGTCTAAGTTTTTGTATGACAAACTGACTTAAAGTGCAAATTTTCACTTAACATGCAATAACAAAAATAATTTAAAGAAAAAGACTGATACATACAGGCAAGTATAAAGCTGGTAATGGGGCTGGCAGAGGTGAGGACCATGGTGTTACTCAGAAGCCTCTCTTTGGACTACCTCAATGAAGCTGGGAAAAAAACCCTCAGAAGATGTGTGCTCCACTTCCTCACCTCCTCAGACTACCCCTCAACTAGCTGAGGCTTCTTCCTATTGAAAAAGTCAACAATCCACTTCCTTCTACCTGTTCCAGCAACAAGAAGTGACAGAACACTATGCCAACATGTAATGACTGCTCTCTCAAAGCTGATATACACACAACTCTCCTAAGGTTTATACAATGACAAATTTACTGGTTATTTCAAAAGAGGTAGCACTTACCAACACCCTTTCCTTATTTCCCTACAAATAGTTTGGGTACAAGTGGGACTGCAACTCAATGATCACCCTACTGTAGCCCTTCTTATCAATTTTTCTATACTTTTCAACACAGATAGAATTTTAAAACATTAACATGGAAATGCTCAAAACGTAAGAGTACAATCTAGTGAACTTCTGTATGTCCCTTACTCAGCCATAACAATTAATGACATTTTGCCAATGTCATTCAAAGATCAAAAAACAAGTGTATTTCTTTCTTTCAACACTAGGACAACTAGCTCTGTACCGAAGAAGGAAAACAAGAATCCTTTTGGTTCTAACCATGTCCCTGTTTCCCTGAGACTCTTTTGAAAAATTCATGCCTTGATTCTAGGGCCTTCTTCCCATGTGTGTGGTGTATCTTTTGAAAACATGTCTGATGTCTCAGTATTCATGGATATCTATTTGTTTCTTACCAGCTTAACTGGAGTTGCAAAGCTAGAATTACATTTTTCAGAGCATTCTAACCCAGCTTACCTTCCAGAGGGTGAAGCTGTTCAAGAATGGCTCCATTTTCCTGCCACCTACGTAAGTCTAGCCTCCCTAAAACTGTTATGCATGTTCTGGCTTAGACTTGACCTCTCAGCCAGCCTGCACATTACAGAAACATCTGCTTCTTTCCAAGGGCCTGTGACTTTCACTTCACCAGCCTTCCTGGTCAGAATTAGGTGCAGAGGGCCATACTTCTATCTTCTGGAAATGGCCCAAAATCCACAGATTTGTCAAAATATCTACTGTTAATTTGGCATGACTTCCAGTGGAAATTCAGATAATTACAAGTTTTACTAGGAAAACCTACATCAGAAATTCTCATTACATTTCCTTCTTTTGGCTAGGTGGTGTGACACTTCTATAACATCACCTCTATTTCTCTTTCGATCATCACCTCTAACTCCACAGATTTTGAGAGAGTTATTGGGTCTCTTCTCTTCTTACTAAACCATTATTTGCACCAACAGCAGCGTATCGTCTCCCAGCCTACAAAGCCCTTTCACATACATCACGTTATTTAACTCGCACAGCCAACAAGTGAGTTGGTCCCATTATTTCCTTTCTTATACATGAGGCTCCCATGTGAGTTTGAAGAAAGACCCAAAGATAATCATGGATTAGGAGCTACGTTTACTTCACTGTACAGTGAGTCTGGAAGTACTGTTTATAGCTCACCTCTCAATGATTTTTCTCAATTGAATCATTCAGCTTCCCCTCCCCCTATTCTAATTCTCTTTTCTGTGTTACATGAGCTATTCTTTAGAGTACCTATGATTACCTGGATGTCATGCCCTTCCCCCTTACATGTTTCATTTAAATCTTTCCAGATCTGGTCAACTTACTCCTGGGAAATTACTTTCTTCCCCACATTCATGAAAAGAACCATTTTTAGCTTTTACAGAGTCCAGGAAAAACAAAGTAAGGTCTTTTTCAAGGGTTCTACCTTCAAAAGGGAGAAGGAATGAAAACACCATTTATCTTTGTTTATTACACAACAGTCCATGGTCCCTAAAGATGCTTCTCTGATCACTTCTGATGGTGCTGTTGAGTCTCCTGCCAATCAGCAGGCCAGCCAGTCCTCACTGGGTTGGTATGTGGCAGCGGGGTGCTCTCATTTCACACATATGTTCCAAGAATACAGCACACATGCTAACTAGAACTACTAAGTTAGTGCAGGGTCTCAGCACCATCTTAAAAGTGAGCCATCAGACAGCACCACTAGTATTCTGTCCTGAGAGGCTGGGGCCATGTGACAGATTCAAACAAAACCACAATGAGATACCATTTTACTCCCACTAGGATGGCTAAGACAGACACACAAACCAAATCCAGAAAATGACAAATGTTGACAAGAGTGTAGGGAACCTGAAATCTTCATACAGTAGTGCAAAATGTTACAGCCATTGTGAAAAATAGTTTGCCAGTTCCTCAAAAAGTTAAACATGGTACCACCACATGACCCAACAATTCTACTCCCAGGTATATATCCAGGGGACTAGAAAGTAGTAACACAAACAGATACACGTATACATGCATATCAGTGTTCACTGTAACATTATCTACAACAGCCAATAGATGGAAACAACTTAAATGTCCATCAACAGTTTAACTGATACACAGTACATGGTACATACATACAACGGAACACTACTTGGCCATACAGAGGAATGAAGTCCGGATACATGGTACAACATGGAAAAACCTTGAAAACATTACACAGAGTGAAATATGTCAGCCACAAAAGGGCAAATATTGTAAGATTTCACTGTGGGATCGAGGTATATCCAAAATGGGTCTGCCTTGTTAAGGACTCTCGGACTGAGTAGAGTGACTGGACAGTAAACCTGTTCCACAGTTACCAGGGACACTAACCAGATTCCCTAAAGCTAACAGCTGCTGATTAATTGCCTTTAGGTGTGAATTTAACCATCAATTAGCAAAGTAAACCCCCTAGAGCTATAGCCCCCTCCCACTGTCCAGATTTCACCTTCTCCTCTCTCTACCTGTGTTCTTTCTGCAGCACAGTCATCACATCCCTCTCGCCCTTTGTAAGTCATCTACTCTGAGGGCATACTAGTGTTAGAACACAGACCTCTTAGTGTGCACAAACATTACAATCTAGGCAACTGTCAGCATTTCTTGCTTGCAGGCCATCTGGGGGCTGCTTTATTGGCTATGATACTACTCTCCATTTTGGTACTGCCTTGATGGTTGGCCTGGCAGAGCACCACCACTTATGTACATGAAATAGTACGAATAGACAAATGCTTAGACACCAAAGTTTATTAGTGATTACCAATGGTGGGAAGGATGGGGAAATGGGTATCCACTGCTTAGAAAGCAGTGAGTTTCTGTTTGGGGTGATGGGAAATTTGGCAATGATTATGGATGATGACTGCATGTGATTGATGTAACTGATACCACTAAAGCAAACATTAGAGAAGTGTTGAACTGGCATGTGATGTGTTATATATACATTTTTTTTTAATTAAAAAAAGTTTCTAGATTATGTAATTACAACCTGTAATTTACATCCAGAAAACTGCTACCTAGGGTGGTCACTAGATGGCTGTGGGGGAAGAGTCACAGGCACCTCACAGAGCCCTAAAGCAACAGCCAGCCCTCACAGACACTGGAATTACAAAGCAGCCAGGAGTTGAGGCCACGCTTATATCCTCTCAGTGGTCCAACACATTCTCTCTCTTCTCTCTGGCTCCAATTTTCTAAATAGAACTTTACTGTATCCACAAGTTAATACTGTCTTCATCATTCCATTCTGTTTTGTGTCCCCATCTCCTACAGTAGAACATCAATAGATTTAACCAAAAAATCAAGAAACAGCATAAGCATGAACACCAAATGAAACAATTTAGACTGGGGAGTCAGGGTAGGACGGTATGAGGCAAAAAGTTGCTGCTTTCCTTTATAAGCACTATAGCACTTATTTGTCTTTTTCAATTCTGTGAATATAATATCTTCATAAAAGATAAAATTAAACTAAAAAAACCAACTAGCAAATGAAACAACTATGAGCACAAAAGAGAGTCCCAGGACTAACAGATGATTTTTGACCTTACAACTTCAGACAATTACGTAACTCATCTCTTGAACACAAGCAAACATGTGTTTAGTTCACATCAGTAACTATTTTTAATTAAATATTGTTTTAGTTAAAAATTCTTCCCATATGAAGAACCAAACCATCCACAACATAGTACAGGTCACATGAAAAGCTGCCTCAAAGAAGGCAGTAACATATAAACCAAATGTTTTTATTTTATCAGACTGCATGGAATTTAAGAGACACAACCCTTTCGAGAACACAAAGTAAGAATGAACTGTTGTGGAAACAATGGATTACTCTTTTATGAGTTGATACTCAGGGAACTCAATACCTGGATCAAAAGAACAGAAATGGTATAAGTGAAATTACCTGAAGAAAGTCACGAAGAACTGTACCAGGTCCATAAAATTGCTGTGCTGGGAGAAAGCTATCTGTGAAAGAAAAACACGCAGTGTGATTATGGGGACTCAGCCATGGCACCACTAACTCAGCCTTCTCATTTCAAAAGTGAAACTGAAAAGCCCCTTACATTTTAAAGAAGAAATTAATGAAGCTTTTTCATTTAAGGAAAATTGCTCCATATCTTTAGTTTCAACTTCTCCTGCTTCATAACTAACCCAAAAATAACATTACAAGGCCTCAGCACAACCTTCCACAGCCCCCTCCACCCTTACATCAGATGAAAATTCTTTTTGTCTGACTGTAACTCCCACATTAAAACCCTAATGACAATTTACCTTCCAGCCTTCATTCCCAACAAAATACCCTCCATGTTTGCCTCAAATTCCAATTCTTGGATCTACAAGTCAGGGAGCCTCAAATCTGTGCCTTTCAATCCTTCAACATTTATGTACTAGCATGTACTCCAAGACACTGTCCATTTTTTCTTTATCATATCTGTGGTTTTGTGACATTCAGTATCATTTGGTAATCAGTATGCCATCATCTGACAATCAATAAGCTATCAACTGGAATTTAAATAAATTTTACTATACAGTTAAGGGCCTTTGTATCAAAATCACAAAATAAAATCATGTATTTCATGAAATTTAACACAGCATTCACTGAAAGGTAACATTTTGTGTACTAAAAACATTGCAAATTAAATTATGACATAATACTTCTTTTCACTGTATTAGATGTGCTGTGATTTCAGAGATGAAAGAATATGAAAAAATGTAATTTCAAAATTTATTAACTATAATAACTGTGATCTTATTATTATCTATAATGTATGTAGTGCTAGCCAGATGTCATGATCTGCTTTTAGGAAACCTAGCCCTCCTTGGAAAGGCACTGCTAATATAAATGAAACAATTATTGAATAAAGTGATGACTGCACCAATGAAGACAGTAAGTACGGCAAGAACCATGTCTTGTTTGCCGGCTCCCAGTCACTCCCATACACCTGTCACTGCAGCAACTCCCACCCTACAATCATGCAAGTATTACGCCAGTGCGTTCTCTATAGACTGACTCTCAAAGATGCAGACGGGGAGACGGTTGCTGTTTGTCCTTTTAGAAGTCTGATTTTCTTTATGACATTCCACAAGTAAATATACAACACAAAGTCATAAAACATTAAGAAGCACAGAATCTGAGGTTTTTGGGTCCTCCCTCTAGCCATCTTTTATAACTATAATCATATATTCATATATTGATGACATATAATCATATATTATAATTTAGTTACATAGACTTCATGATAGACAAGAGAGACATTATTTGCTCTTCCCTCATTTATCGCAATAGCTGTAAATCATTCCAAGCAAGAAACATAAAAGGTTTCCTAATAACATCAGAGGACCACTGTGAAAACAAGTTATTTAATTTGGAGAATGAAGATTCCAAATTTCAACACATAAACAGCAAGAAGGAAATTCGAAGCCCAGTCTTGTTTACATTTAAATTTTCTAAAACATCAGTATGACCTCAGTGTTTAGAAATCCATGATACGCTATTCAGTCACTGCTGGGTGCCAAATAAGTCTGGAAGCTACGGGCACCTCTCCTGAAGATCTACTGGGTGTCCCCATGCCTGTGCCACACAGCACTCATTGGGGCAGCTCCCTCAGCACTAGGATTCCAGCCAGTCATGCTGACTCACTAACCTGATTTCTGCCTAAAAGCAGGGTCATACCAGGTTCATGCCCAATTTCCAATCATAAAGAGCCTCATATAAACTGGTTGCCACTGTGGCTGCTGTCTAAAGACTCAGGGATGACTTTACAAGGTCGTCCTTTTTTGCTGATCTTTATTATCTAAGTCTTTAGAGATGTAAGGTTATATAGGGAAGCAAGACTGTTTATGAATGGACTGACAACTTGGAACCATCCAGCCCTGCTTAACATTTATATACTATTGTTGTTAGGTGCCCATGAGTTGGCTCCAACTCACAGTGACCCTATGTACAACAGAACTAAGCACTGCGTGGTCCTCCACCATCCTCACAATCTCTATGTTTGAGCCCACTGTTGCAGCCACTGTGCTGAGCCATCTCATTGAGGGTCTTCCTGCTTTTCACTGACCCTCTACTTTTCGAAGCATGATGCCCTTCTCTAGAGACTGATCCCTCCTGATAATATGTCCAAAGCACGTGAGATGCAGTCTCACAATCTTAGCTTCTAAAGAGCATTCTAGTTGTATTCCTTCCAAGATGGATTTGTCCATTTTTTTGGCAGGTCATGTTACATTCAACATTGTTCACCAATATCACAATTCGAAGGCATTAATTCTTAATTCAAAGGCATTAATTCGCTGTCATTTACGGTCCAGCTTTTAAATGTATACGAGGCAACTGAGAATACCATTGGGTCAGGCAACTTAAGTCTTCAAAGTGACATCTTTGCGTCTTAATTTTGCTTTTTAAGATTTTAAAAAAGTATTTTGTGGTAGATTTGCTCAATGGAATACACTGTTTAATTTCCTAACTACTGCTTCCATGGGTGTGGACTGTGGAACCAAGTAAAATGAAACCCTGGACAACTTTAATCTTTTCTGTTTATCATGAGGTTGTTTACTGGTCCAGCTATGAGGAATTTTGTTTTCTTTATGATGAGGTGTAACTCACACTAAGCGCTGTAGTCTTTGATCTTCATCACTAAATGCTTCAAGTCTTTTTTGTTTTTAGCAAGCCAGGTTGTATCATCTGCATCATGTAGGTTGTTCCTAAGTCTTCCTCCAATCCTGGTGCCCCATTCTTCTTCGCAGAGTCCAGCTTCTCAAATTATTTGCTCAGCATATAGACTAAGTATGGAGAAAGGCTACAACATTGATGAACACTCTTCCTGATTTTACACCACAAAGTATACAGCTTATTTTTAATGACTTATTCTTGATCTCTGCACAGGTTCTTCATAAGTACAATTAAGTGTTCTAGAACACTCATTCTTCACAATATTACACATAATTTGTTATGAGCCACACAGATGAATGCCTTTGCAAAGTCACTAAAACAGAGGTGCACATCTTTCTGGTATTCTCAAGTTTCAGCCAAGATCCATTTACCATCAGCAGTGGTACCCTCATTCTGTGTCTTCTTCTGTATCTGGAATGAACTTCTGGAAGTTCCCTGTTGCTTTTCTGCTATGACTGTTTTTGAATTATTTTTAGCAAAATTTTACTTGTGTGTTATATTAATGACAATGTTCAATAATTTCTGCATTCTGTTGGATCACTTTCTTTGGAACAAATACCACAGCAATATGCAAGCCACCACAGTAAGACCAACTGACAGATGAGCAGTAGAATACTTATATATATCACCACCCACCTGTGCCAGTCTTTGAAAGCTAGGACCATGAACTTACTGTAAGTGAGACACTTATGGGAGTGAAAGCACTGTTAAGAATTATACTTTGACAACTATAAACTGGGCTGCCCCTACTCAGAGACTGTCATATAACACAACTGACCACAGAATTCATCTTTCAAAAGACAGATTTTAGCGATAGTTCTATCAGACAACTACTACTACACAGTCACTGACAACACATAACTTGGCCAATTTAGTACTGTTAACAAATGGAGGGGTAAAGGAGGAAGACAGAACATACCGCTCTTGGCATGTTACATAAAATCTGAACCGCTCTAAACTCAGATGCCCAGCAGGTCCCAGGATTTTAGACAGTAAACTGTGAACTTGTACTTCCCAAACACTATTCTGTGCTTCAGCCAAACAAGTATTTTCAGTCTGCTGTACTGATGGACTTGATACTGCTGCCATCAGAGTCCTCTCCTGCCACCTAGAGTGTGGGTCCTCCCTGCCCTTTGGGTCCAGTCCCTACAGTCTGCTTCCTCTCTTGTGCAGCCTCTCCCAGCCTCCAATGGGGATTTGGGTTCTCCCTCAGAACTTGATCCCCTTCTTTTTTTAGGGCATAAGACAATCATATAATCTCATTGTAACTTAAACTATGGCTGTCTACATAGAGATAGCCTAGAGATGAGATTCCTGTATTCTTCTGTCTATGAAGGCATCACTTTTCTGACTTTTTAGCCATTGTAGAAGAAAGAATCAAAAGCCAATTCCCTACTTCCTATACAAGAGCAGATAAATCTTTGCATTCCAAGAATGAGCCTGTGGTTCTCAAACTCTGGAGAGCTTGCCACAAAGAATCCCTGGCCCTATTCCTACACATCTAGATTCTGTACTTTCAAGCCCCCCAAGGTGACTTTAATGTTGGTATCCACAGACCACACTTCCAGAAACTCTGAATAAAGGAATTATAAAAAAACTCTTCCAACCCCTCCTTTCCCTAAACAATTTCTTTAATGTTTCAGAAACTGAAACTGAAGAAAATTCTCATCTTTACTTGTAAGCATTTGGCCCCACAAGAAATTAACTGAGTGTCTTCCACATGGGAGGGGGTAGAAGAAGATAGAGAAGAATATTCCGAAACAGAGACAGGCATAGCCCAAATTCACAGAGTTTGTTTCCATTGGAAAGAGGAGGGAAAAGGGGTTTTGGAATTTCTGCCAGTGCCAGGTAATATGGGGTGATGTCAAAAATACCAAATTGATCTTATGGCCACATATGACAGCAGTCACCAAAATGAAGATTAAAGGGTCCCCCTAAATCTCTAGATTAAACTAATCCCTCAGAGAAGGGGATGGATTTCTATAAAAATGGGCATTGAATAAATTTATCATCAACCATTGTGGGTAAAGGCTGTATCTAAGCCTACTATATAAAAGTAAGGAAATACGAAATTTCTTATACTTACAAGTTCCTCTTAAATGTTTATATTTTGCAGCAGACACCATGCTGGCACGGAGACAGTGGCATGACACATTCAAAGCCTTGAAGGAGAAGAACTTCCAACCAAGAATTATATATCCTGCAAAACTATCTTTCAAATACGAAAATGAAATTAAGACATTCCCAGATAAACAGAAACTCAGAGACTTTGTAAAAACCATACCAAAACTACAAGAAATAAGAAATACTGAAAGAAGTTCTTGGCTCTGGCTTAGAAGAACGAAACCACTAACTTTATATTTTAGAACGACACACTACTCAATACTTTTGGGGAAGGCTCCAAAGTCAATCACAGCTTTGATATGGAAAGAAGCAATCCAGTGATCATCATGAAAACTATGGTGTTGTCATAATAAAAAGAGGGATGTACTACAGTTGTTACAGTCCTTCCAGATGTAGAGGAAGACAACAAGACTGGTAGTAATTAAAATTGGGTTTATATATAGTTTATTAAGGGGGATCATAGGGGCAGCTGTAAAGCACAACAAAGATGTATCATACCATTTCAAGAAATGTAACACATGAGTCTCGACAACTACAAAAACAGCTCTAAAAAAGGTGAAAAATCAACTCACAAAAAAGAATGTCCCAGAACAGACAAATAAGAACAGAGAAAACATCAACATAAAATAAACATATCACAATGGCAGCAGTGAACACATACCTACCAATAATTACACTGAATGTGAATGGACTGAATGCTCCAGTAAAGAGACACCGAGTGTCATCTAGGATCAAAAGACATGACCCATCCATATGTTGTCTACAAGAAACTCACTTGAGACCTAAAGATAGGAACAAGCTGAAAACTAAAGGATGGAAGAATATATATCAAGCTAACAATGAACAAAGAAGAGCAGGGGTGGCAATTCTAATCTCAGACAAAATCAATTTTAATGTGAAATCCACCATCGTGGACAAAGACAGACACTATTTATTGCTGAAAGGTTCAGTACACAAGTAAGACTTAACTATATTAAATATTTATGCACCTAATATCAGAGCACTTAAATATGTCGAAGAAACACTGACTATGCTCAAAAGAGAGTTAGATGACTCCACAATAATAGTGGGAGACTTCAACACTCCACTCTCATTTCTATACTTTGCAAAGCATCAGCTATGTGCAATTCACAAACTAGGTACTCAAGAGAACGAATGAACTAAGGAACGGTGAACGAGTAAGGGAAGAACACTGCTTTATACAAAAGGTCTGAAAAGAGAGAAAAGGCAGGATTCTAACTGGTCTTTATCTTCTCCCCTAGGAACTATCTTTACTGCTACCAGTGTGTAAGGAAGGGCAAGAATGAGAAAGGGTAGCTGGCGACTCTGTGAGTTGAGGCCTTTTAGCTTCAAGGCAGCACTCACTGGGCTTTGAGGAAACCTGAGGTATGTGTGTGTACCTGGCAACATTTCTGTGGGGTGCTCTCATGACCCTGGAGCCAGCAGCTCTACTAGGGCCGAGTTCAGACAAAGCTGGCAGCCTATTTGGATCAAGGCCTGTGTGCTAACTCTCCCTTTGCAAATGCTGATGACCTCATGAGTGCCTATCCCTTCACTAAGACCAGAGATATTCCCCTGTGGCCATGGCTCCTGTCTGGGCTCCTGGCTTGACCATGCCAATCTTGCTATACAGCTCTGGTCATTATGGGGCTGGAAATCAGGAAAGGATCAGTTTTCCCATAATAACTTAGGCTGCTATGATGGGCCAGACAATATGGTGAGTCTCTGGGTCTCACAGGAAGTCTAGTAAGATCCTAGCAATGGGGATCACAGGAGACAAAGCCATCCCATCCACAGGTGATGGTCACTCATGGTGTGGATACGGCTGACCTGGGAGAACAGGGAACAATGTCATTAAAGAGCTGAGAAGAAAAGCCAAAGCCACACTGAAAAGCAAAAGAGACTTTCAAGAGAAGGAATAATAAATAATGATCATGATGAAAATCATAAGGCAGTGTAAGAATCTTAAATGTAATTTAAACAGAGATTTGTATTTTAAACACAGTTGAGTTCTAAATATATTTTGTTTAACTTTACAATTCTTAAAACCTTAAGGTACAGATATCTAACACTGGGAGGTATGTAACTGCATTATTATTATTACACAAGAAAACCCAGCCCACTGCCATTGAGTTGATGCTGGCTCACAGTGACCTTGTTAGCACGGGTGGCCTAGTAGTTAAGCACCACAGCTGCCAATGTAAAGGCTGGCAGCTGAAATACACCATGCACTCCTTGCAAACCCTAAGAGGCAATTCCACTTTGTCCTTCAGGGTCACTACGAATCAGAATTGACTCAACAGCAACTGTACTATACAATATACGTGTTAAAGGTATATCTGACATGATTCACAATAGCTAAATGGTGAGAACAACTCAAATGCCTATCAAGTGATGAATGGTGAAATAAAACATGGATCTATACAATGCTGTTACATGCAATAAAAAAAGTGAAATACCAATAAATGCTACACCATGAAACAATCTTGAAAATGTTATTCTAAGTAAAAGAAGCCAGTCACAAAGGACTACAGTTGTATGATTCAATCTACATGAAATGTTCAGAAGAAGCACATCCAAAGACAGGAAGCAGATGGACAGCTGACAGGGATTAGGGGGAGGAAAGAACAGGGAGTGACCGCTAGTGGGCACTGAGTATTTTGTTGAGGTGATAAAAATATTCTAAAAATGTGGCAACGCTTGCACAACTCTGTGATTGTACAAACAAAAGAACACATGGAATTATGGCATGTGAACTATATCTCAATGAAGCTGTTGTAACAAAAGTGTATGTGAGTCACCAACAGTTTCATATATCCTTATATCCTTTGCTGACTACAGCAATCCTGCTAGTATACCTATAAACATAATTCCAGGATCTAAATTAGTCTAGCTCTCAATACAAAGTCTGTGTTGCCTTTGCTTGTGAACACTGGCCTCTTTTACATGAAAGAGCAGAAGAAACACCCAGCATGGAAAAGGCTTTAATATTAGTTCTACATTACAATAACAACCTCTGTTGCAGAGCCAGTTAACAGGCCAGAATTCCAGCACCACCACCCACCATTCCACCTCACATACAGCCCTTGCCTGTCCAATCTCTGTCTTAAATACCCTCCCTCCCAAACCACGGCCAAGGATGAAACCAGCTGAGCCCCGTGCTTACTGGGGAGGACAACCAGGGCGGCTTTCAGAAAGCAGAGGCTGCGGGAGGGAACGCTCACCCACAAGACCAACTGACCAGAAAACAGGCATAACACCCACCACCCTCCTACACACAGGCCTTTTCAGTCCTGTTTCTTTTTTTCAAACTGCATCTAAAAATACTTCTATAGTATCACATTCCCTCAGTGACCAGTTATAGGTTTTGATCTGTTCCTAATTATGGAAAAGAATCCTGGAATCAGTTCAGAGTGAAGGAACTTGAGTTTAACACTACCATTTTTAAAGTGCAAATGTTTACATGAATTTCTGGTTGGGCATTCACATTTCCTCAGATACTTTGCTTTAAAAAATCAGAACCAAAGGCGAAAAGCTTGTCTGCCTAAAAGCCAGATTGAAATTTAACTCAACAGCCCAAACTGCATCATGTAGTATTTTCCTACTCTTTTGCTTAGAGAATGCTCTACCTTTTTCAACTGAGCTTGTACCGTTCTAAGTGTGTATGCATGTTTAAGAGCTATACACCATACAGAGAAACTCAGCTCTGGCGAAAACAGAGCAACAAAAAAATGTGCAGCCCCTGTGTTGAGGCCATCACTACCTCTGCCCAATCTCATTGTCTGCACCATGCACATTTCAAGCCAGAGCCAGCGTCCCTTGGGCTCTCCTGTTAGGATCCTATGTACACACAGTGCCACAGGTCCACTCACACTGTCGGTGAACACAGCCATTATTTGTACCAAAGACCAAAAAGACACATTTTTAGTAGAACTTACCTGCTTTTCAAGGAAAGCTTGGCAAACTAAATGGTGAGCACGCCATCATTTATTTTTCGAACATGTTCCTGAAAGCAGCTTTCATAAGTGGATCTAATTCAAGTTAGTGATCCAGCCCAGGTGACGAGAACCAAGAAACCAGAGAGACAACCAACAGCTCTGTGACTCTTATACTTAAAACTACTACTTTTCTAAAGTAAGTCTGGGGGAGAGATCCTTCTACAAGGGAAGGCTCTAAAAGCATTTCAGTGACTTTCAGAGGGTGGAGCAACAGGGCATGAGAAGAAAAAAACTACAACTCGGCTCTGGGAACAGCTTGGCTATCTCCAGCACAAAAGCCTGTTTGTATGCACAGAGTCCTCTTTCTAAACTGGAAAAACATCAGCAGCAAAAGTCAAGATTTTCATTAAGAATCTTAAAAATATTAATCATTTTTGAGTTACAAGCAATAAAGCCTAAAGTTCAAGTGGATTTAAAATATAATGATGTGCATCAGCATGAAAACAATCTCAACTTGCATCAATTCAATAAACTGTATTTCCTAAAACAAAGTGAAATACTTTGCATAAGAATAATCTCATAAGCTTAAAAAGGATTTATAATTTGGTTTGTAGATTTTACTAAAGTATACTGACTGCAGTCTAGCACTTAGTCTATTTGGGGTCAAAAATAACTGAAACCCCTGTAAACCTCACTCCAAAGGCAGCCTGACACACAAAATTCTAAGCTCTTTTTGAAGACTGCCACCCCGCTGGGGTATATACCCAGTATCTCCTTCTCTAGGGTGTAGGTGGGCCTTACCTAATCAGGAGAGCGCTTTTAAAGGCAGGCCTAGAGATCAGAGACAGAAGACATCAGAGAGACTTGAAGCTGCAGCAGATGTTCTTCCACTGCTCTCAAAGGAGCATACTGCCATGCTGTTTAGAAAGCTACACAGCAGGGAACAGTGGACAGCCTACAGGAGCTGAGATGGCTCCTGGATGGCACCCAGCAAGAAAAAAATACAACTGCAAGAAACAGAATTCCCACAACTGCAAAAGACCTGTAATGGCAAGAATCCTGCAATCACGAGAAAATGAATTTCTACAATTGTACAAGTCCTACAACTGCAAGAAACTGAATTCTACCAAAAACCAGTGTGCTTGGAAGAGGACCCTAAACCTCAGATGAGATCAAAGCCCTGGCTGACACCTTGATTTTAATCTGTTGAGGCCTGAGCAGAGGATTCCTGGTTTACAGAGAAGGTAGGTAAATGTTTTAGGTGGCCAAGTTTTGGTAAGTGGTTATGCAGCAATAGAAAACTAATACATAGTTTTCCCAAAGGGATTTTGAAAAAGGCTGTAGGAATCACTTGGTACTTTGTCCCTAATCACAATTTCTACCTAGCCTCCCTGTTCCACATCAAAAATACAAAAATAAAAACACAAAAGTAGCACAAGGCATGTGTGTCAGCAGTCTCACCTTTATAATGTACAATACAAGCCACTGTGGTTATTAAGGAATTTCTTAAATATGTGAACATGGGTTATTTCATCATATCCTAGGATATACATACTGTTATCTAGGTATCTATCTAATCTATCTATCTATCATCTATCATCTATCCATCCATCCATCCATCCCCCCCCACCCACCCACCCTCATCTATACATTAAGTTGGCCGTGCTATACTACTCTAATCTAATGGAAGACCAACAGGCTTTCCAGGCAAAGTGAATGGCCACAGAGGCAGGGCCACAGCTTGCAGAAACACAGGTCTGTGAGCTTAGCCCAGTGCTCGGTACAACGTGGCACCACACCCAAGAAAGAACCCTGGTGAGGATGCAGAAGGTTTCCATTTTAAGTCCTGGGTCTACTCTTAGCAAGTCATTCACATGTGAAAGCATCTGAACACTGTCAAGTGAAGAACACAGAATACAGCTTCTCAGCTGTTAATATCATTAATATGAGTAACCAGAGAGATAAAGCAGATAATATGGTAGGGAGAAATCTGGGCAGACATACAGTGGAGAAGGTGTGAGAGTGAAATTAAATTACTTGAGCTACCATTCCTTTCCTTAGTAATTTTTCTCATTTTCCTGAACGTTGATCATGTACAATAATCAGGTATTTTTGCTTACGATTCCTAAATATGGTGTCGCTTAACATTAAGGAAATTAAAGGTCTAAGCAGCTTGGTTTGCATTTCCCCAGAACTGGTCATAGATCTCATTAGGAACTTAACAAAGCCAAATGACAAGACCCCTAGAGAATATATTTCTTAAAATGCTCATATAAAGTTGGACAAAGAACAAAAGACGCTTTGGACCGAAACACAAGCCTACCATTTGACACGCAGTCTAACTGACTCAGAGCAAGCCTCTCATGTGCACAGCCAAGCTGGACAGACCCTCATGTGACCTCTCCTGCCAGAGGCCTGAACCACGTGACAGAGACTGGATGCCATGAAGTATCTGTTCTAGGTTTTTTTCCAAGAAAGGAAAAATTCACGGTCACCCAAAACAAACACCGCATTTCTCAGGTGTCTTTGCTGGTAGGTGTAGATGCGTGACTAAGTTCTGGCCAAGAGAATACAAACAGAAGTATACATGGCAGCTCCTAGCTATCTAGAACAGGCCTATTGCCTTGTCACTTTTAGAAATTCTTTTAAGTAGAGCACAGATGTAGCAACCGTAGATGAACCAAGAGATGATGAAGTAGTGGGCAGTGAGACGCTGGTTCCTTAAGGTACTGTGAAACAAAGTGGCCACTCATACCTGGGACTGCCAACCCTTAGCATTTTATTAGGGGAGACACATCCTTGTAAGTTATTAAAGCCATAGTATTCTAGGCTTCTACCACCTACTCCCAGACCCGAGCCAGCTGACACAGGTCCCCTGTAACAAACTGCTGCAGTCCGCAGTAATGAAATCTGTCAGGTAAAGAGCACGCGGAAAAGCAAAAGACCGAACGTGGAGACAGCATGTTAGGTATGAGGCCGCAGGGCAGACTGGTTACCCCGAAATCACTCCTACAGAAAACAACAAGAATATTGGATAAAATATGACAAACATCTTTTAAAATCTACCTAAGCCAGTATAAAAATAAGGAATCAGTACAGGCCAAAAACGGCTAGGGGAGTGAGCTCTTCTTGAAATTCCCTTTTTTGGTTGTGCCTGTTGGCAGTTCTCAGTTGCTAATTCCTCTACATGAAAGGTGGAAAGAAAGCCCAGAGAATTCACTGCTGTATTTTTCTTGAAGTTCCAAGATCCCCAGAAGTCTATTTCTTCTTCCCACCTTCCAGTCTTCTCTTTTGCTATGTCTCAAGATTTTTAGTTGTTGTTGTTAGGTGTTACCGAGTCAGTTCCAACTCACAGCGACCCTATGCACAACAAGGAAACACTGCCCAGCCTTTTGCTATATCCACAACTGTTTTTATGCTGAAGCCCATCGTTGCTGCCATTGCATCAGTCCATCTCGTTGAGGGTCTTCGTCTTTTGTGCTGATCCTCTACTCTACCAAGCATGATGTCCTACTTGAGGGACTGACTCCTCCTGACAACATGCCCAAAGTATGTAAGACATAGTCTTGCCATCTTCGCTTCCAAGGGGTAGTCTTGTCATCTTCGCTTCCAAGTAGCACTCTGGTTGTACTTCTTCCAGACAAGAACCATTTATTCTTTTGGCAGTCCATGGTACATTCAATATTCTTCTCCAACACCACGACTCAAAGGCATCAGTTCTTGTTTTCGTTGTTCACTTTCCAGCTTTCACACACACATGATACAACTGAAAATACCATGGCTTGGGTCAGACGCAGCTTAGTCTTCAAGGTGACATCTTACTTTTATACTTTAAAGAGGTCTTTTGTAGCAGATTCTCCCAATGCAATGCCTCTTTTGGTTTCTGGACTGCTGCTTCCATGGGTGTTGATTATAGACCCAAGTAAAATGAAATCCATGACAACCTCAATCCTTTCTCCATTTATGATGATGTTGCTTACTGGTCCAGTTTTGAGGATTTTTGTTTTCCTGATGTTGAGGTGCAATCCATACCGAAGGCTGTGGTCTTTGATCTTCATCAATAAGTGTTTCAAATCCTCTTCACTTCCAGCAAGTAAGGTGGTGTCATCTGTGTAACACAGGTTGTTAAATGGGTCGTCCTCCAATCTTGATGCCTCCTTCTTCATATAATCCAGCTTCTTGGATTAGGTGCTTGGCTTACAGATTAAAAAGGTATGGTGAAAGGATACAACCCTGACACATAACCTTTCCTGACTTTAAACTATGCAGTATTCCCTTGTTCTGTTTGCATGACTGCCTCTCGATTCATACAGATTCTTTAAGAGCACAATTAAGTGTTCTGAAATTCCCATTCTCTGTAATGTTAGCTGTAAATTGTTACGATCCACATAGTTGAATGCCTTTGCATCGTCAATGAAATACAGGTAAACATCTTTCTGGTATTCTCTGCTTCTAGCCAAGAGCCATCTGACACAGCAATGATATCCCTGGTTCCATGTCCTCTTCTGAGTCTGGCTTGAATTTCTGGCAGTTCTTTATCAATATACTGTTGCAGTTGCTTTTCAGTGAACTTAAGCAAAATTTTATTTGTAAGTGATATTAATGCTATTGTTTGGTGATTTCAGGATTCTGCTGGAACACCTTTCTTTGGAATGGGCATAAACATGGATCTCTTCCAGTCAGTTGGTTAGGTAGCCATCCTCCAAATTTCTTGGCATAGATGAGTGAGTACTTTCAGTACTGCATCTGTTTGCTGAAATAGCTCAATTAATATTCCATTAATTCCTGGAGACTTGTTTTTCACCAATGCCTTCAATGTAGCTTCAAATTCTTCCTTCAGTACCATTGGCTCCTGATCATATGCCACCTCTTCAAATGGTGGAGACTGACCAGTCCGTCCTGATTAATGACTCTGGGTATTCCTTCCATGCTTTTTTGATGCTCCCTGAGTCATTTAGTATTTTCCCCGTAGAATCTCTCACTACTGGAACTCAAGGCAGAGTCTCTCCTGACATCCAATTTGGTCTTTTTTTTCCTTTCCTGTCTTTCTAGTGACCTCTTTCTTCATGGATAATGTCTTTGATGTCATTTCACAATTTGTCTGGTTTTCAGTCATTAGTATCCAACACATCAAATCTGTTCTTGAGATGGTCTCTAAAACTCAGGTGGGATATACTCAAGGTCATACTTTGGCTCTCATGGACTTGTTCTAATTTTCTTCAGTGTCAAGTTTGAATTTACATAGGAGCAATTGATGGTCCATGCCACAGTCAGCACCTGGTCTTGTTCTTACTGCTGATACGGAGATTTTTGCATTGTCTTTTTCTACAGATTTAGTTGATTTGATTTCCATGTATGCCATCTGGTAAAGTCCATGTGTATAGCTGCCATTTCTGTTGGTTAAAACAGGTATCTGCAATAAAGAAGCTGTTATTTTTGTAAAATTCTATTATGTAATCTCTGGCATCATTTCTATCACCAAGGCTGTATTTTCCAAGTTCCAATCCTTCATTTCCAACTTTTGCATTTTAATCACCAGTAATTATCAATGCATCCTAATTGCATGTTCAATCAATTTCAGACTGCAGATACTGGTAAAAATCTTCGATTTCTTCACCTTTGGCCTTAGTGGTTGGTATGTAAATTTGAATAATAGTATTATTAATTGATCTTCCTTATAGCAATATGGGTATTATCCTATCACTAATAGCACTGCACTTCAGGACAGATATTGAAACGTTCTTTCTGAAGATGCACACACCATTCCTCTTCAAGTTTTTGTTCCTGGCACAGGAACATGATTGTGTGATTCAAAATGGCCAATAATGGTCCATTTCAGTTCACTAGTACCTAGGATACAGATGTTTATGTTTATGTGTTCCATTCCACTTTTGATGATTTCCAATTTTCCTAGATTTGTACTTTGACATTCTATGTTCCAATTATTAATTGATGTTTGCAGCTGTCACCTTCTCATTTTCAGTCATGCCACATCAGCAAATTGAAGATCCTAAAGGTTTTACTCCATCCACATCATGAAGGTCAACACTACTTCGAGGAGCTCTTCCCCAGTCATCTTCTGAGTGCCTTCCAACTGACGAGGCTCATTTCCCAGCACTATGTCTAACAATGTTCTGCTGCTCTTCAGAAGGTTTTCACTGGCTAAATCTTTTCAGAAGTAGACTACCAGGTCCTTTTTCCTAAGTCTGTCTTAAGTCTGGAAGCTCAGATGAAACCTGTCCAGCACGGATGACCCTGCTGGTACCTAAATACTAGTAGTACAGCTTCCAGCGTAACAGCAACACACAAGCTCCCCTAGTGTGACAAACTAACAGACAAGTGGGGAATTTTAGTTGTTGGAGGTAAAATTTGGGGAAAATATGGCTACTCTATCTTAGCTAGAATTGGAAGCTCCTGGCTTACATCTAAAAAACAAAACAAAACCCTCAAAATTAATGAGTTAAGCTCCTGGAGAGTCAGAAAAAGAATGTCGAACTAAAGCTCCCCTTCCCCCTAAAAAAGTCAGAAAGAAACAATAAGGGTAAAAATTAATCTAACATAAAATAAGCCAATACTAAGCAGAGAAGCTCAAGAAGGCCAAAAGTTTGTACAAAGGCAAAAAAAGAAAAAAAAAAACCACAAATAATTAATATTAATAATGGAGAAGGGTTACATAAATATAGATGCAGCAAAGACTATAAGATACTGTGAAAAGTTTTATGTCAATATATCTGAAAACATTAGATAAACTAATATCTTATCAAAAGTGACTCAAGTAGAAAAAGAACATATAAAATATGTTATGACTGTTTAAGAACTGAACCAGTAGCGAAGACAACCAGAATCAGATGATCTCATAGACGAGATCTACAAAGTATTCAAGTCAGATAATTCTAATTTTACATCATTCTCTTTCAGAGAAGAGAATAAACCCCTTAACTTACTAATGGTTACTTGAACCTTGATATAAAACCCATAATAAGAACAGCACAGGCAAGAAAAATTATCAGACATTCTTACTCATGGAACAGATACAAAATTGTAACTATAACATCAGCAAACTCAACCCAGCTATAAATAAAGTAAGAAACATTTCAAAGAGACACCCAAAGAGGAAATCACTACCATTCACTATAGCCCCCAAGATGATAAAATACTCAGGGATAAATCTAACCAGAGATGTAAAAGAACCACACAAAGAAAACTATAAGACCCAACTGCAAAAAATGAAAAATGAGTTGCACAAGTAGACAAACCTACCTTGTTTCTGGATAGGAAGACTTAACATTGTGAAAATGCCTATACTTTCTAAAGCAATCTATACATACAACACAATCTCAATTCAACTTCCAACAACATTTTTTAACGAGATGAAGAAACAAATCACCAACTTCATACGGAAATGAAAGAAGCCATGCATAAGTAAATTATTACTAAAGAAGAAGAAAAAAACCCTACTATACTGCCACAATAGTCAAGGCAGCTTAGTACTGGCACAGAAACAGACACACAGGTCCATGGAACAGAACTGAAAATCCAAATATAACTTCATCTACCTATGAACAATTGATATTTGGTAAAGGCCCAAAGACTGTGAACTGGGGAAAAGACAGTGTCTTCAACAAATGGTGTTGGCATAATTGGTTATCCGTCTGCCAAAAAAATGAAACAAGATCCCATCTCACACCATGCACAAAAACTAATTCAAAATGGATCAAAGACCTAAATACAAAAGCTAAGACAATAAAATTCTTAGAAGAAAAAATTGGGAAGATGTTGGAAGCCCTACAGTCTACCAAAAGCCACCAACAACCTTCAATCATCAGAAATGAAAACAGATAATTAGGAACTCTCAAAAATTACATATTTATGCTCATCCAAGGAAACCCTGGTGGTGCAGTGGGTTAAGTGCTACGTCTGCTAACCAGAAAGTCTGCACTTCCAATCAGCCAGATGATCCTTGGAAACTCCATGGGACAGTTCTACTCTGTCCTACACGGACGCTATGAGTTGGAATCAACTAAATAGCAGTGGGTTTTTTTGGTTTATGTTCATCCAAAGCCCTCATTAAAAGAATAAAAAGACCGCCTATAGAGTGGGAATGAATATTTGCCCATCACAATTCTGAATATCGCCTAATCTGTCTCATCTACAAGATATTGCAAAACCTCATCAAGAAAAAGACAAATAACCCAATTAAAAAAAAAAAGGTAAATGATATGAACAGGCAATTCACCAAAGAATAAATACAGGTTGCTAACAGATACATGACAAAATGCTCACAACTGCTATGCATCAGAGAAATCCATTTTATTCCAAAATAGCTGGCAATAATCCAAACATACAGAATAATAAAGGCTGGAGAGGACATGGGCAAATTGGAACTCTTCTACACTGGTCGTAGGACTGCAAAATGGTTCAACCACTACGGAAATCCATTTGGCACTTTCTTTCTTTTTTTTTTTTTTTTAAATGACTGAGTGAAAATGTACATTTCCATATAAATTTACATGCCCACCTATATGCAGCTTCCACTGCTCACCCTGCCCAGTGACAGCACACTATTCCTCTCTGCTCCATACATGTCTCATCCTCCCAGCAGTCTCCTTTCCCCTCCTCTCCACCCACTCTCCTTCCTCCAGCCAGAGGTCAGCAGGATGATATCCTATAGATGTATAGAACCATAAAGTGCATCCAATATATGGTCACACTGCATTGCCAAGTCCAATGCATTCGAGTCCAAAGAGTGGACCTTCATTATGATTTATGGACAAGGGCAGCATCAGGGCCAGGGGCCATGCTCCCAGAGGAACCCCGAAGACACTGGACCATAAATTGAGGTCTTTTAGTGGAGATCTCAGGGTGCACCCCCTTTTATTCTTGTATTGCCAGTGAGACTCAACTTAGCGAGCTCCATCGTGGCTATCACAGGTGGTGGCCGGGCATTACCCAGTTCTTCCGGTCGCAAGTCACTCACTCATGTGGGTCTCTCTATTTTCTGGGTTGTCTTTACCCCATGTCATTTTGGTCCTCGGTGAACATCTGTTCCTGCTGAGTTGGAACCATTTCCTGTGCACTTGGATGGCAGCTTCGCAGCTTTTAAGACCCCAGACGCGACTCACAGGTGCGGAGTGCAGAGAGCCCTATTAGCAAAACGCTAGTTGTGCCAATTGGCCTCGATTTCGCCTGAGAGCATGGTCCCCGGCCCCTGGCCCCAGCTACTCTGTCCTTGCAATATTGGGTTAAGATGGAAGGAGTATTCAAGTTATGCTGAAGTCCACTTAATATTGTTCTTGTTTCTAATGTGTGCTTTCACTGATTTCACCCAACCAGATTTCTACCAACTATCTAATCTAAACCCTCCCCCCGCCCTCTTTCTCTCCCCTCCCTTGAAGCTGTCAAAGAGTCTTTTCTTCTATATATAAGTCTGTTTTTGAGTTCTTACCGTAGGAGTCTCATACAATATTTGTCCTTTTGTCTCTGACTACTTTCACTTAACATAATGTTGAAACCAGATTATGAGATGTTTCCTGGAATCATCATTATTCTTTATCATTGCGTAGTGCTCCATTGAGTATATATACCATAGTTTACCTATCCATTCCTCTGCTGTTGGCATCTGGGTTGATTCCATCTTTTTGCTATCGTGGACTGTGCTGTGATAAACATTCTTGTGCATGTGTCGAAATGCCTTGAATCTATAGGATACATTCCAAGTAGTGGAATTATTGGGTCAAATGGTATATCTATATCCATTTTTTAAAGGACGCGTCAGATTGCTTTCCAAAGAGGCTGGACCATTTGGCACTTTCTTAGAAAAAAACTAGAAATAGAAATACTGTATGATCCAGCAATCCCAATCCTTAGAACACATCTCACAGAAATAACAAATACCACTCAAACAAATACTTGCATGCCAATGTTTACTGCATCTCTCTCTGTAACAGCAAAAAATTGGAAACAACCTAGATGTCCATCAACAGATAATAAACAAACTGTGGTATATTCATACAATGGAATACCATGCAATGATAAGAATCAATGACGGCTTAGAGAAATACCTGTCAGCGTGGGACCATATATAGAGGAAATTATGCTGATTGCAATTAACCAGACACAAAAGGACAAATTTTGTACGAGACCATTATTATAAGGACACAACTAATCATTTAAGCACAGCAGAAATTAGTATTTGATGGTTATAAAGGGAGGGGCAAGGAGGGAGAGGGGTGTTTTACAAATTAGATAGTGGTTAGGCTTAGGGATGGGTATAGGATGTGTCAGCACACACACTAGAAGTTGGGTACTCACAACTACTCAACTTCAAAATCAAACTGTTCCCTTAATGTAGACCACCTCCTTGGAAGAACACAGAAACTGGGTCTGGGATCAGGGGGCCATGCTGTCGAGCAACATCCAGACTAACTGGCATACCCAAAGTTTTTATCCCTCCCTTTCTTCAAGATACCACTCCACATGCTACTTGGATGAGTGGCGACTGGGGTCTTAAAAGCTAGCAAGCTGCCATCTAAATAGCACCAAATGGTCCCAATCCACCTGGACCCGAGGTGATTGGGAGACACTAACAACAGGAGAAAAATACGAGCCTACTGGATGGAAGGGACCATATGAGCCATAGTCTGCTTTAGAATGGGACCAGAAGAACTAGATGGTGCCCGGCTACCATCAATGACAGCTTGGATGGAGTACATGGAATGAAGCTCTGGACACAGTGGGTGATGGAGTAGAGGACAAAACTAGAACTCTACCAAAGATCACACCACTGGTTCAACCACTACGGAAATCCATTTGGCACTTTCTTACAAAGAAATCTAGAAACAGAAAGACCATATGATCGAGCAATCCCACTCCTTGAAACATATGTCACAGAAATAATGAACACCACTCAAACAGATACTCGCAAGCCAATGTTTATTGCAGTTCTCTTCATAATAGCAAAAAATTGGAAACCAATTAAAAACTCAATTAAAAAATGGGTAAATGATATGAACATGCACTTCGCCAAAGAATAAACACAAGTTGCTAACAGATACATGAGGAAATGCTCACAACTGCTACACATCCAAGAAATCCATTTCACCCCAATAAAGCTGGCATTAATCCAAAAACATCCTTCTGAATGGAGAGCCCCCTGGAAGTGGGGCCCTAGACTCTCTAACCCCAAACTGTATCCTGCACCAGGGCCAGCTCCCCAGACAAAGACTGACCTGGACAAACACAGAGTGAGACTGAAGGCCGAACAAATCTTTAAACATGTACACAGGGTTGTCTGAGGGACTCTCTGCTACAGCCAAGTTGATTGAGTGAGGAGGGTCAGTCCTTGCTCAAAAGGTCAGAGGAAGTTCTGAACAAAAGGGGAAGCATGCTGTCATGTGGGATGGGGACAGCTAGAATAGAGGTGAAAGTTCTGGGTGTTATGTGGCAATGTGATATTGACTGTGAAATTGTTCTTAATTTACAATAAAAAAAGAAAGAAAATCATATTTTATACCCTAGTTAGGCTGCTCCTAGGAATACAAGTTGTTTACAGGCTCCTGGCTTGGGCAACATGTTGAATGGAGGCCCAGCACAGGAGTGTGCTTAGTACAAGAAACTTGTGAAGCATCTGGGCAAAGACATCTAGTCAGCAACTGAGAATACAGGTCTGGAGCTCATGTTTAAAGCCGGGCTGGTGACGGAGTACTAAGATCACCACCAGCAGAGAAGTGGTACCATGAGTCTTACCAGTGTGATGACCAGGGCCTGAAACTTCGACAATCTCAATGTTTAAGGAAAAGGATTCCCTAAGACAACTGGCTTAAAAATCAGCAAAAGAAGGGACCAGGAAAGCAAGACAGACGGTGACTCAAATTCTGCAACATGAGAAGGGAACTGAAGAATGCCCCTGTAACTCGCATCTGGGACATCACTGGAGACCACTACCACAGAGCAGTTTCAGGTTGTGGTATGGAAAGAAGCCATACTGCTGTGAGCTGATGGGTGAACAGACAACAGGAAAAAGAGAAAGGAAGCATGGTCCATGCTTGACTGAGAAGGGAAGCACAGAGTATGCAACAGCAAAGGGAAAAGCAGACTAAAGGATGAACAAATCTGTGGACTGCCTAGAGTGGAAAGGAGAGAAAATGGTGAGAAAAGGAAGACAAACACACTTCCTAGCCCCTCCACACTCCAGAAATGAAAACACAGACTGTTTCTGACACAGTCTTAAGGCACGAACACATACACACCCAAACTAGGTATCAAACCCATCCTAATTGTCAATGACGACTTATGTCAGTTAACTGTGCTTCTGAAAACTGACCAGACAGCAACAGTCTTAGCACAATCGCCACGCTTCCATGCCCAAAGGTGAATCAGTTCCTGAAAGCTCACTCATTCCTGAAACCACATTTACCCAAAATGAAGGGTCACATGCACAGGAAAATCAGACATGGAAGGGCTACTAGATTTGTACAGGAGCCAGGATTCACCCTTAAGTCTGTCTGCAAGGTCTGTGCTCTTCAACACAATGACAATTGCTTCCCACTATACTCTATCCTCCTTTAAACTGATAGCATTTTAGGCTGTCTTTCCAGGTGGCACTTGCTACACTCATATTGGTTACATGTGTGCTTGTTTCATTTACACCCACCTTGCTCATCCCAGAAACCCTGGTGGTGCAGTGGTTAAGTGCTATGGTTGCTAACCAAAAAGTCAGCAGTTCAAATTATCAGGTGCTCCTGAAAACTCTACGGTCCAGCACTACTCTGACCTATAGGGTTGCTATGAGTCGGAATCAGCCTGACGCAAGTGGCTTTTGCTCATGCCAGAATTGAAGCTCTTTTGTGTAACCTACAGGTTTTTACACATACATGAAGAAATATAAAACACATGTAAATGATTAAATTTGTTATAGGCAACCGACTTTCATAAGGGTATACAGCTTTCCTTCCTAAGTGATGTAAGCCATCCCCGTTAAAATCTTCATGGTACTCATCTGCTTGGCTGTACTCCACTGGCACAGATATTATAGAGGCAAAGTAACACTGCACATCTCACTTACCACAAGTTCCAAATTAGAGAATCTAGCCTTCAAGTAAAGAGATTTCACTGTCTTTGTAGGTGTGAGGCCGAAAAGCACTTCTTACCTGAATTTTGATGGGCCACGTGAAATTACTGACATAAACAAAGAAAGTGATGTTTGGGTGGTTGCGAAAATCAAACTTCTCATTTGAGAAACTATCTTTGTACTCCTTGATGTTGGTTTTTGAAACAACAGGCATTTCTTCTCCAGCCTGGGTCCCAGCTGTTGGGAAGAAAAGAATGAAACAGAAAAGACTTTTTTTCTTGGACAGAATCAGAATCCTCCCTCACTAATCATAAGAATCTGGCAGGCTGATACATAAGCCTGTGAACCAACCAGAGGTGTTCTGGCAGAAACTCTTGCAACTCCACCATACTGAAACAGGCAATGTGTGGCCATGAAAACAGAGATACTACTAGAATCCCATCATACAGCAACTGCATTGAATCTTCCCACAACACTCCAATTTCTTTGCATTTCCACTTTATTCCAACTTGTAGTGTTCCAGTCTTCCTTACCAGGGATACCAATCCACCCTTCATTTCCTAAGAGTGGCTTTGGATCACAACAGTGTAAGTGAACCGAGGCGCTCCTCCACTCTCTCACTAACTACCAGCTTCAGTATTTAAGTCCCATTAATGTGGTATAACCCATCCTATTCCAAAACAGTCCTTTAATATACATATTCTTCTTCAGTCAGGAATTCTACTGTCTATCAAGATTCATGAAATCGGCTTTTTCCTCATGTCTGAGTTAAATCCTACATTGTCACGTGTTCGGTGAGACAGCCACTGAAAAGAAAATGTTCACATGCTCAGAGATGCTGCCTGTCTCCAAAGAAACATTCTGATAACTCGGATTTTTTCCTGAAGGTCTCTCCTCCCTTCAAGTTTCAGAACATGTTCCGAATTCTACACAATCTTTTAAAACAAGATACATGTAAGGTGGTGATAGGTGCTATCATTATTTTGCTTCAGTGTAAATGATATGTATTTTGACCAGAAAACATAAGAATAACAACATTTTAATACAGTAATAATGATGATGGTAACAGTCAATATTTGGTGAGAACTTACCACGTGTCAAGGACTACACTGGGTACTTCATTTACTCTTTCATTTCATTCTTACAATACTCTACATGCTGAGGTGTTTTATTACCCCATCTCACATGAGGGACTGGCTCAGAAAGGTGAAATTAACTTGCCCAGCAGTGCAGTGTAAGTCAGTAACAGGCAGAATTCAAACTCACAGCTGTCTGACTGTCGAGCTATGTTTTTAAACACTACGAAAGGCCATATTTTATCTCTTAAGTAGATTTTCTGCCAGCAAATCTTCCTGAGTGAATCATCCTGAGATAAGTAAGAAAGACAGCAAAAACCATTCTCTTAGAGCTTGATACAATTCCCGAAGTAAATTTCCGTGTACTCAGTAAAATCTCATCCTGCGTAAAATGTTTTGATTTGCTGAAACTAAGAGTTATTTGGATGTTTCACGGCGCCATGGATGTGGATAATGGTGGTAGCGGTAGAGCACAGGCAGCACAGTATTAGTGGTGGCAGCCAGGCAGGTTAGGAACTATGCACTGAGCCTGATATCACAAGAAATTTTGACATGTATAACAAAAAAAACACATACACAAACTCACTGCCACTGAGTTGATTCCAACCCACAGTACCCCTATAGGACAGAACAGAATTGCCTTATATGGTTTCCAAGAAGCTAGCTGATAGGTTTGAACTGCTGACCTTTTGATTAGTAGTCAAACTCTTAACCACTACACTACCATGTATAACCTAATTTAATCCACAGTGCAATTCTAGGAAGCAGTATGGTTATCCTCACTTTTACAGATAAATAACCCAGAGGTCTACAGAAGGGTGTAGGTACTTGCTCAAGGCCTTGTAACTAATAAATGGCAAAGGCAGCTTTCAAAGCCATCTTCCTGTTTCCAGAGCACCCTTTCTCAACTCTTATAGCCCTAAATCTATGACTTCTCCTTGGCAGGCCTTACACAACTGTGTCTTTACCTGAGAAGCTAGCAGCCCAGGTGATGTTGAGGTTGAAGTTTTTGGAAGCATTGATGAACATGTCCAAATCCCTGTTTTGCTGATGAGAGATGAAAATAATTAGAAAATTAATCATAACAGTTTCCAGATAATTGAAACAATTATATCTTACTATTCTGAACTTTTTTAATTATACAATAACTAATTCTTTATAATGTCTTAACAGAAACTCGCAATATTAAGAAAAGCCCTAATCAATTCTTAACATAACGAATATACTCCAAATAAAACTTATTATCCCTCTCATAAAAGCACACGGAATTTAATGCTCCTAGTTTGTCAAGTAGTACCTGGCATCTTAAAAGCTTGCAAGCAGCCATCCTAGGCACAACAACTAGTCTGTACTAATCTGGAACAAAGAGAAAGAAGGAGAATCAGGAATAAGAGGTGAATATGGAACATGTGGCTAGCAGTCTCCACCTAGAATGTGCTACTTTTTCAATGACATAGGAACTGGATACTGCCTCGCTGCCATTATTGGACATTTTTATCAAGGATTCTACAGAGGAATCTTGATCAAAAAGGAGAAAATGCAGAACAGAATTTTAAATCTCACAAAATCCAGACTTTCTGGAGCCACTGAGGCTGGATAAAACTCTGAAAATACTGCCCTGAAATAATCATTAAACCTTAAACAAAAAATATCCCCTGAAGTCTACAACAGTTTAGCTTAACTAGTAAAACTAGTAAAGCATAGTTAAGTACTATGTTTTTTTTTTTAAAAAATGGAAGCAATATTATTTCATTAGTTTGCATGTGTAGCATGTTAAAGCTTTCTCTTTTTTTTCCTATGCTCCTTTAAGACCTATCTATTATGGGGTCAAACTGAGAACAGCAACTTGGAAGATTAAATAGTAAATTTAGGAGACAATGAGTTTATGTTACTGGAGGAAGAATAACTCAGAAAAAGAGGGTGAAAATGGTGGTACAGCTTGAAGAACATGACCGATGCCACTGAACTGTATGCGCAGAAAGTGCTGAAGTAGTGCATGTGTTGCTGTGTATATTCTCAACAATGAAAGACATTAAACAAAAAAAAGCCTCTCCTTCTGCACCCCATATAGGTGAGTGGCATCTGGAATCTTAAAAGCTAGCAAGCTGCCACATGAGGTCACCAAATGGTCCCAAGTCATCTGTAACAGATGATGAACAAGAACAAAAATCCGAGGCAAAAAGAGCCCAGAAGATAGAAGGACACACGTGAATTGCAGACTATCAACATGAGACCACAGAACCAGATGGTGCCCAGCCACCACCAAGGACAGCTGTGATGGGTGACACAACAATCTCCGAGGCAACATGAGAAAAACAGCTGTGCAGCTCAAGAACTCTACTAAAAAGACCACAACCGATGGTCCAACAGCCTGAAGGGTCTCCTGGGAACATAGGTCCTAGACCTGCCACTGGCCCTGACCAGAAACCAGCGCTGAGGACAACCCTTCAGACAAGAACAGACTGGACTTGGTGACACAGTGTGAATACATGGTGTGTGTACTTTATGGTTCTATATGTTCGTGGGAGGCCGTCCTACTGGTTTCGTTGTAGATGGGAGAGTAGAGGGCAGACAGGAGGGGACAGATTCTTGCTAAGAGGATGCTAGAAATATAGAGTGAAAAGGAAGAATGTGCTGGCACTGGATGAGGAGAGCAGATGAAGCTGCAGACAGGAAGGCACGCAAAATCGATTTGAATGGTATACTTCATCACAATAAAAAAAAGAAAGAAAAACTAAAAAAGACTCCATTAGACCATAAAAAATATATATCCTTTGACCTACATTATGAGAATCAGTCTATTAAGGGCTACTCTGGGCAGCTGTCTTCAAACATCTGCAAAATTCACTTCTCTCAGTAAAACACTTGACCAAGTGCCCCAATTTATATTTTCCGACAACTTAAAGCAAGGTACTTCTGAACTCATAACTTATAATGTACAGAGTAGAATCCTCCTCAAACAGAAAATGGGTTAAAAACAAAGTTGAAAAATACTAAATTTAAAAAATGATTTGAATGATCCTCATGATTCAGAAGACATTTTTCTCTCACTAAAAATACTATTTCAAAAGAAATAGGACTGCATATGCTTTATTTGTTTTAGAAATCTCATTTACCACTTAAAGATACAGCAATTTAAAAGGACAGTCTAATTCAATTTCTTTGTTTTAATGACTGAAAATTCTCTCTCTCTGAAAAATCTGTTGAGCCACACAGAAGAACTATACTAGGCTGTGTAAATGATAATTTTTAGGTGTCACTACCATTTAAACAGCAAATATCCTTCTTGGGGTCAAATAGTTATTTCTACAAATTAATCAGATATTGCAATTTTATATTTTACAAATGAATTCAATCTTGCTGAAATTCTTAATTCTTCATCTTGGAAGATCATAAAATAGTCTGGAAACTTAGATTTTATTATTACTGTACTTCAAGTGACAGCTTACAGAACTAGATTCTCATTCAAAAACTGGTACACATTATTATTTTGTGACACTGGGTATCAACCCCACAACACATCAATATTCTCCCCTTTCGACCTTGAGTTCCCTATTACCAGCCTTCCTGGCCCCTTCTGTCTTCTAGTTCTAGACCGTGGGCTGGTGTGCCCCTTTAGCCTTGTTTGGTTTTATGGGCCTGCCTAATTTTTGGCTGAAGGGTGAACCTCTGGGGTAACTTCATTACTGAGCTAAAAGGGTCTCTGAGGATCATGCACTCAAGGTTTCTTTAGTCTCTGCAAGGCTATTAAGTCTGGTCTTGTATTTATCTTTTTGGTGAGTTAGAATGTTCTTCTACATTATTCTTCAGTTCTGTCAGTCTACTGGGTTCCCTGTTAGAGCAGCCGCTGCTGGTGGCTGGGCACCATCCAGTTGTTTCAGACTCAGTCTAGTGGCAGTTGTAGCACACCCATCAGTCCTTTGACTACTCTTTCCCAGGTCTTTGGTTCTGATCCTTCTTCTCTGCTGCAGATGGAGTGACAACCATTGAGTGCTTTAGAAGGCTGCTCACAAGCTTTGAAGACACCAGAGACTGCTCCCCAAAGTAGAATATAGAGCACTCATTAAAGCTAGGAATCTTAAGGGGCACATTACGATAATTCTGATAGCATAAAAAGCACAAAAAGGACACTTCCAAACACCCATTTTCAAAATGTGATCTCCAAACCACAAATTTCTCTCACAAAGCAGGAAGCCTCTTACTGACTAATATCACCTCCATCTTGAGAGGATCGCTCAAGTTTCCGTGTTTTTGTTTTTTTTTTTTAATTATTGGCTGGCAGCACACTACTAACGATTATTCCTTCTTACAAAAGGGGTGATTGAACATGAAATTCTTATCCCTTTATAAAAGACAGGACACACATATTGGATAACTCTTACTAAGTATTCTGTCAAGAGTTAATAGGAAACTGCAGAGATCTCCAAATATTTTCACGGTTATGTCTCATCTCACTAAGAAATACTATGTTTACTTGTTTTTTAAATAAAACTAACAACAAATCATGAAAGACTTTCAACACTTCGACCACTCACTTACAAATGAGGTAGGGGGTTAAGGTCGTGGTAGTACTTTTCTATTTACCGAAATCCCTTTTTGAAAAAAATATTCCAGTCAATATATCTACTCAAATAATATACCTGCCTAGTTTTCCCATAAAAATATTTCATATAAAATCATTTATTTTTTTAAAAGATTATACTCTTGAGTCATCTCTAGTACATTTTCCCTTAACTTTATTACTGAAATGGAATATTAAAAAATCTTGTTCTCTAACAGATGTGACAGTCTGACAACTTGGAGGGTCCCCTGGCAACACAGCCCCTAGACTTCCTGCTAGCCCAGAAATGAAGCCAGTACTGAGGCCAACTCTTCAGACAGAGAATAGACTAGACTTGGGAATACAGAATGATGCAGGCGCTGTGTGTACTTTATGGTTTAATACATATGAGACTGTCACACACATTTCTTTTTGGAGGGGAAAGGAGAGGGTGGACAGAAGGGGACAGGTGTTGGTTGAGTGGATACTGGAAGTAATGAGATGAAGGGAAAAGTGTTCTGTCAAAGGGTGAGAAGAGCAGAAGGAGTTGCAGAGAGGTGGGTACTCAAGGTTTTATATGGCAAACTAACTTGGATTGTAAATTCAATCACTATAAAAATTTTTTTTTTAAATCTTATTTTCACTTAAGTGTATTGTAAACACCCCACCCTGTGGACTCTGCACTGTTACTTGATCTTTTTAATGATGTCAATGATTTCAGGCTTACTTCTTGGTAGACCCAGCTAAATCTTCACTGATTTTACCTCCCAACAGGGGCAAACTTGTTGTAGGAGCAAAAGTGTCCTCTTCCTCATTGCTTGATTGTATGTGTATCATCAGTATTAATTTCAATCTGCAGTTTCTTGGCTGGGTGCTTATCAAGCCTCTGGTATGTTCTGAGAGTACGTTTAGGGTCTACCATGTGCCCCTGTGGTAGTGGAGCTCGAGACAGACTCTCCTGACACAGTGGCTAAGTGTTTGGCTGCTAAACAAAAGGCTGACAGTCCAAAGACACCAGCTGCTCAATGAGAGAAAGATACGGCAGTCTGCTTCAGTAAAGACTGAAGAAGCCTTGGAAACTCGAGAGGCATTCTACTCTGTCCTACAGGGGTGCTATGAGTCTGAATCAACTTAGTGGTTATGAGGTTTTTTTTCTCCTTTCCTTTACGGGGCTATGATGGACTGACTGACAAAGTGTGTGTCTGGGGAGTTCAATGCTAGTCAGTGAACCAGATTCAGGTAATATTTACACCATTCCTGTCTTTTAGATGGAAAGAAGATATAATGTAGAATTTTAACATTTTTTCCCCTGCACTTCTGAAAATTATCTTATACACTTCACTCTAGAGATCACCGGTAAGACAACACTTCTATTTACACCAAGAAAATGATCCATATGAATTCAAAATAGCAAGACTTCTAAAATCTTACTTCATCAGGTGTAGCCACAAAATTGATGGCTGTGTAATAGCGGTCATCCTCCTGGGACAGGCTAAAGGTGAACTGATAGTCAATAAGAAGAGTATCTACAGAGAGAAAACAAAAAGCACATTTAAAATGTGACACCAAACAAAGGAGAACAGGCCTTGGGAGACACAGATTGACTTTCTTGTCAATTCAATAGCTTACCTCTACCCTTTGGCTCACCTCTACCCAGAGGGCTGGGATGTTTCTCAAAGGATGTGAAGACTGTGGGCAGCACCATTTATTTGGGTTCTTCTACCAAGTCCTCCTTGTATCATGACCCTGGCCGAAATTTCAGACTCCAAACTAACTCGATCTACAGATGTTAACTGAACATCTACCAATAAGGATGTCCTATTTTTGACAGCTCACTGTGGTGACATATGTGGAGCTATAGTGGCCATATTTATCCCTTTTTTTGATTAGTCTAAATAGCCACGAAAAGTTACACAATTCCATGTGTAGACATTATTAAAGTTTATTATCAAAATGGGTGTTTTGTTTGCCAAACATTCCAAGCATTACGTGAAATTTACAATGTATACAATCATCCCACCAAGGGAATAATTCGATCTTTAATGAAAACATCTGAGACAACTGGTTCTGTTGCCAATTAGACAATGCACGTGTGTCAAGGAACTGCACACTCCAATGAAAACATCGCCACGACTGGTCAGAGGGTATGCAAGAATTAACGAGGACAGAGTAGCTGGGGCAGGGGGCAGGGGACCATGCTCTCAGGAGAAATAGACACTAATTGGCACAACTAGCGTTTTGCTAAGAGGGCTCTCTGCCCCTCACATTGGTGAGTGGCGTCTGGGGTCTTAAAAGCTGCCATCCGAGGGCACAGCAAATGGTCCCAACTCAGCAGGAACAGATGCTCACCAAGGACCAAAATGACATGAGATAAAGACTACCCAGAAGATAGACCCACATGAGTGGGTGCCTACATCGACTTGGGACCAGAAGAACCGGATGGTGCCTGGTCACCACCAGTGACAGCCGTGATGAAGCTCACTAAGTTGAGTTTCACTGGCAACACAAAATAAAAAGGGGTGCATCCTGAGATTTCCACTAAAAGACCGCAATTGATGGTCCAGTGGCTTCGGGGTTCCCCTGGTAGCATGGTCCCTGGCCCTGATGTTGCCCTTGCCCATAAATCGTAACAAAGGTCCACTCTTCGGACATGAATGGATTGAACTTGGCGATGCAGAGTGACCATATATTGGATACACTTTATGGTTCTATGCATCTATAGGATATCATCCTGCTGACCTCTGGCTGGAGGAAGGAGAGTGGGTGAAGAGGAGCGGAAAGGAGACTGTTGGGAGGATGAGACATGTATGGAGCAGGGAGGAATAGTGTGCTGCCACAGACAGGGAGAGCAGTGGAAGCTGCATATAAGTGGGCATGTAAATTTATACAGGAATGTACATTTTCACTCAGTCATATTAAATAAAAAAATAAAAATAAAAAAAAAGTGCATTTCTCACTGAGCACAAGAACTGGGCCTTTCGTCAGCAACAGTGTGGCAGATTTTGCATCTAGACTTGAAGCTTTATCCTAAAAAAATTGTTTTAACTCAAGAACTAAAGTCCAACAGCCACATATTGTGCAGTAAATTTGCTAACTAGGCTCTGGAGCAATTGGAAGTTGACCCTGGGCTGTAAAATCATCTTCAGAAGTGAGGCCCATTTTTGGATGAATGGTTTTGTTAACAAATAAAACTGCCATATATGGAGCAATGAAAATCCAATGGAGGTTCAAGAACATCTACTTTATCCCCAGAAAGTTAGTGGTTGGTATGGATTTTGGTCTGGTAGAACCATTGGCCCTTATTTTTTTCCAAGAGGAATGAGGAGAGACTGTGACTATCAATGGTGAAAGATACTGGGCTCTGATAACTGATTGCTCCTGGCCTCATTTGGAAGGTGTTGGGGCAGCCATTTACCCAAAGTTGTTTCCCACACATAATGCCATCAGATGTACTTCTAAATAAGAAAACAAAATAGTATCATTTATACACCTTGCTTTATTCAAGTTCAAAGGTTGGACAGTCTTATCGGAAGACTCTTTATTACATGCTAGGCCTTGCTTAAGGATACAAAAGTGTAAGCTCAAGGAATCAGAATTTCAGAAAAATGTTGGATTCCAGGACTATGTGTTTTAGTTATTCTGTTCCGGAAAGCATTCAAAGGGCACAGCTTGAAAGAGAGTTTGCTGGCAAAGTTGGAATAATTTAATTTTTAAAAGTCAATTATAGACATTTTTGGTAAGTTGCAATAAATTTGTAAGTTACAAAAAATTTGTCCCACTAATTGCGTAAGACCTTACTGTACGAATGCCAGAGGTGGCATCACAAATCAATATAAAAATTATTCTACAAATAGTTTTGAGAAAATCAGTACTTGGGAAAAATTTAATTGACATCTCATTTCACCTTATAAAGCAACAAAATTTTCTGAAGTATTAAACTTAATGTTTTTTTAAAAAAGTAACAAAGCTTGCAAAGACCACAAGAAAAACCAAACCCACTGCCGTCGAGTCAGGTCTGACTCACAACGACCCTAAAGCAAATATTTATTTGATACTTACATGAAGAAAGATACCTAATTCTTAAAAGGAATAAGACTTCATAAAGGAAAAGAATAAAGCAATGATTTAGTAAGTACCTGTACAGTAGAAAAAAAGATCATGAATAAATCTAAAAGGCTAGTAAAAATGTTTTGCATTTACCAGTATTAAACATACAAATGATAATATATTACATTTTACCTAGCAATTTAATAAAAATTTAATAAAACGGTGAGAACTTAATTTTTCTTTTAAAATAAAAAGTGGATGCTTATACAATCTTAACGAGGCCTGAGGTATGATTAGTTACTTTTGTGTGTGGCCTTTCTAGCCATGTCCTTGGGATTCCCACTCAGGGGACTGGGTAGGGATGTGCAAATAATTGTGGCCACTGAGGGGATTGGTCAGTTTTGCCTTAAAAGAGAGGCAAGCCGCACCTGAGCATCTGACGTATACCAGTTGGTCCCAACTCATCTGAAACAGGTATCACCAAGAACAAAGACACACGGCAAAAACAGCCCAGGAGACAGAAGGACCCATGTAAATGGGAGACTGTATCAACATGTGACCAGAAGAACCCGATGGTGCCCGGCCACCACCAAAGACAGCCATGATGGGGCAAACAATGTTGAGTCCCTGTGGCATCAGGAGAAAACGAGTGGTTCAGCTCAAGAACTCTATCAAAAGACCACAACTGATGGCCTGGGAAGTCCTCTGGAAGCATGGCCCCTAGACCTGCTGCTGCCCTTGCTCAGAAAAGACTACTGAGATCAACTCTTAGGACAAAAAAGGACTGGACTCGAGGACAAAATGTGACCATGTCGTTTGTGTACTTTATGGTTCTATGTATTTAGAGGATGCTGTCCTACTGGTCTCTTTCCAGATGGGAGAGAAAAGGGTGGACAGGATGAAACAGGAGATTGTTGGAAGGATAGATGAGTACAGAATAAAAAGGAGTAGTGTGCTGTCACTAGGCAAAGAGAGAAGAAGGAGCTGCAAAAACGTGGGCATGCACAATTGATTTGGAATGTATACTTTCACTTAATCACAATTGAAAAAAAAGAGAGACAGGTAATCCCAGAGCTGAGAGGAAAGCCCACCACCAGCAAGATGAGACCTGCAGGAGAATGTGCAGTGGGCTTCCCAGCCCGTGGAGCTAGAAAGCTGAGTACCTCTGGGCAGAGATTAAGAATCAGGGAGAAGAAGTTCATGTCTGACTAATGATACGGGGACTTACAAGCCTCCATAACCTTGTGAGCCATTTCCTCTACATGGCTCACGAATTCCGTGAGACACTGCAGTGAATAAGGGAACTCAAGGGCAGAAGGGAGAGGACTGAGGCCATTAGAGATGATGGAGTGGTACAGTATCAGAAAAGTAAGATACCTGGGGCATCCTTAACTATGCCTCATAGGAACCAGCTTTGTGCTGATCCTCATCAAAGAAATTATTTGCCTAAGGCCATAAATTAGTTTCAATATTTCAGGAAAATAATTCAAACTACTTGTTAAATTTCTAGCAATACCACAAAGAAATAATGGTAAATTCAAATATTTAAGCACAATTATGTTTAATTATTTATAATAGTAGGAAAATGCAAATAACTGAAACTTCAAAACTGAGGAATGTGTAGTGTATTTTTAAAAAAGAAATATTAGGTAGTCACTGAATAATATATTCACAAACAACTTAAAATTTAAACTTTATAAAAATACTTAAAACAGAAGAGTGAAAGAATTACTAATCACAATAAAACCAACACTCAATTCACTACCAGCAAGTCAGTTCTAACTCACAGCAAACCTCCTTAAAAGACAAAGTAGAACTGTCCCATAAGAGCAATCGATGGATTTGACTTGTCAACCTTTCGGTTAGCAGCCTACTGCTTAACCATCGTACAACCAGGGCTCCATTAATCAGAATGTCTAGCATTTATCAGACACTTACAATGCTGAGCACTTTGTACTGATTAACTTATTTAAATGTTACAACAACCCTATATAGTAGTTATTATTATTATGCCCACTTTATAATCAAAGGAACTAGTGACACTGCTGTATCTTCCCAAGGTTCTGGCTCCAGAGTCCAAGCTCTTGTGAAATAAAGAAGTGTGTTAGTATTTGTTTCCCTGTGATTTTTCTGAGGCTTTTTTTCCCTCCAAAATGTCTTTGTAATTCTAGAGTGTTTGTAGTCCATATATGCCTTAGACCAGTTCATCAATTTCTACAAAAGAGCCTCCTGAAAGTTTGATAAAGATGTTACTGAAATGTATGGCTCACTCAGGGGACAACTTTCATCTTAGCAATATTAGTAATGCTGTCTCCATTAATTTAACTCTTCTTTAACACCTCTCAGCAGTGTTTTACGCAAGTCTTGCACTTCTTTCGTTAAAATTAATCCTAAGTATTTTTTGTCTTTGCTGCTATTGTACTTTGATGCTGCTAATTTACTATCTTAAATTTTTTAAAAAACAAAACCTGAAACAAGAATTCAAACACATGTAGTTGGTTTGGAAGGCCATGTCAGAAAACCCTGATCAGGGAGTGGGAGTATGAAACAGGAAGCTAAGGCCGCCAGTAAAGCCGTGTTATCAACAAGTTATTCCTCTGGGCAACAGAGTTGTTCATTCTGGGATTGTTCACTGCTAGTATATAGAAATACAACTGAATTTTTTTTAATACTGTTCTTGTATGCTATGACCCTGTTAACTTACCTATTAGCATTGAGGGCATTTTTTCTGTGAATTCCATTGAATTTTCTACATAGACCATCAAGTCTGCTGTGAATAAGAACCATTTTTCTTTTCCCTTTCCATTCTAAATACTTTGTATTTCTTTTTTCTTGCCTGAATGTACTGGCTAGAATTTCCAGCACAATGCCAAATAGAAGACAGAAGGTGAGAGAAGACATCCTTGCCTTGTATCTGTTCTTAGGTGGAAAGCATTTAGTCTTTTAATCATTAAGCACAATATTAGCTGTGGGTTTTTCTACTTTTAATTTGTTGAGTTCTTTTTTCAGTCATGAATAAGTATTAGATTTTGCCAAATGCTTTTTCTGTATCTATTGAGAGAATGAAATGATTTTTGTCCTTTATTTTATTACTATGGTGTACTACATTAATTGATTTTTCTGATGTTAAACAAACCTGACATTCTTGGGATAAGTCCCATTTGGTCATGGTGTTTATTGCTGGATTTTGTTTACTGATATTTCATTAAGGAGTTGTTTGTCTAGGACCATGAGAGATATGATCTTGAGTTCTCTTGCGTCTAGGTATTAGGGTAACACTAAACTCAGAGTAGGAGCCAGGAACTATTTCAGCCTCTTTTTTTATGTATAAATTTGCAAAAATTGGTATTATATTTACTTAAATTTTTGGTAGAATTTACCAGTGAAACCATCTGGATGAGAGTTTTTCTTTGTGGGAAGATTTTAAACTGCTAAGTCAACCTACTTTCTATTTATTTTATCTTGAGTCAGTTTTGACAATTTGTGTCTTGCAAAATATTTGACTGCTTCAGCTTCATTTTGTAAGCTGTGATATATTTTCTTTAGTGCAAAATATTATCTAGTTTCCTTTGAGATATTTTTCGGCCCATTGAGTGTAATTTGGCCTAACAAATGGATTCTCCTATACCTACCTAGAACCTACTGCCATTGAGTCAATTTCAACTCACAGCAACCCTCCAGGACACAGCAGAACTGCCCCATCAAGTTTCCAAAGAGGGCCTCGCAGATCTAAACTGCCGACCTTTCAGTTAGCAGATGCAGCACTTAACCACTACGCCACCAGGGTTTTCAGATGCCCCTACAGGGACGAAAAACACGTACCCACATTTTGTTGCCTTGCCAGATTTATACCTTTCCCTGTAACCTAATCATTCAATATTTCATTTATTAGTTGTGCTAAACATAAATCGTTCCAGAGAGAATGATAACTCCAACTATATCTTTAGAATTCAGTTTTTGATCTACATACACCCTTTTAGACCCCCAACTAGGTAATGACAAATACAAGAAAGTTCCAAGATATGTGGTATTTGCTATGGATGTACTAACATAAACAATATTGTAATTAAAAAAAAAAGCTTAAAATAATGTTCACATATGTAGTAAACTTACTAGAATGTGTATACATCAAGGCAGCAGACTTCCATGGATGGCTGCTATATTCTTGTAACATTTATTATTCCCAAACCAAAGTAAAGAAAACAATAAAATTTACTAAACTGTTTTGTGTCTGGACAGCTAATAATTACAAAAACACTTACAATAACATGTTCCTTTGAGAGGGTTTCCCTGGTATCGATTTTCTACTTCACACCTGGGAGGGTAAAAACAACAAAGATTGTATCCTATTGTTATTTAAAAAGGAATCTGCATTCATTTAAAAATCAAACAGAAATTTTTGTGTAACTGACAGTGTTTTGAGTCAGTATAATCACCCTCTTCACTGTTACTCAGATCAGGTAGATTAACGAGTGTGTGAGTTCATTTTCAATGCCAAGTATACAGCAGTTCACACTATCCACTATACAAAAACTGATAAACATCTGCCAAAGCAAATACAATAAATCTAGACCCTACGTGACATTTTCACTTTTGTCTGAACTAAAGAGTCTTCCAAGAGTGCATTTAAAACACTTCTCAAACATTCATTTCTTTACTTCTTACACAATCCTAGATAAACAGATTCTGTTCTTTAAATACAAGTAAAAGAAGGTTAAATACCAAGAATCACTTTTTTTCCCTCCTTAATCTTTAATCAGGCTTACCAGTCTGAAGAAAAAATAAGTCTGACCAAAAAGAATCACTAACTTTCCCACGGACGTTAAACATCAGCAATATTCAGCCACTAGGTCTCCCACCTCACAGTGATTTAGGCATTGGTACCGTGGCTATGTATCAGGGCTCCTTCCAACAAAATATAAAAGAAAACATTTTTGGAACTTCTGGAAGTCTTGTCACTCATAACCTAACTCTGAGGAAAAGAGGGGAATGCTTGGGTTAAACGTGTTCCCAGACAACAGAGATATCCCTGTCCTTTTATATTCAGGGTAATGATTAGTATTTGCTTAAATTCAAAATCTCTTAAAGAGAAAGTCTTTCACACTTAGACCTGTACTTCATTTCTTTATTGTACCCCAATTGAGGCTAAGAATGAGTATTTCTGCTCAACCACATTTTCAAACGTGGTTGTTTAAAGGAATCTGGTTCCAAAAGTTAAATTTAATGTTTGACTAGACTTTTCTTGAAGCACTGGCTCTAGGGTCTTTAGGAATAGTACTGTCTACATTTTGTATTTCATACCAACACAAGCACTGTTGTTACGTATGTTGGTATAAAATACAAAATGTAGACCTATGCATATATTGGTTAACACTAAAAATGTAGACAGAGTAATTCCGTCCTGGACACTGTTATCAATGACTAGTAATATTATTGCTACTATAATAAAAACGTATTTTGCACACACCCTGTCAGCTTGTAGGTGCTCAAGCGTTTTAAGGTACTAAACACCTTCCTTCTTCCGTAAGTCTCTTCTTGAGAGAATGAGTAGACTGAACCCACATGTTTTGTGAGATCTTCCTATGAGGCAGACATGTATCAGCTGAGGAACAATTCCTCTCCCTCCAACTCAGCAGGACAGTGCTAAAACGAATTACTGCTGGTGCCACTATTGAGAGACTGACAAAGTGAGGCTCAGAGTAGTTAAGCAATTTACGAAGGGCACCCACGCTAAGTGAAGACAGAGCTGGGGCTAAAACCCCCAAGTCTGACTGACTCTGAGTCTGTACACCTTCACAACTCTGCTGTCTGGTCCCTCCAGTGAAAAATGTCTAACAAACTTCTGCCAACAACAATCTAAGCTAGAGCAGGAGGATATGCTAAAAGCAAGATCATCTCCCCTATCAGAAAACTATAACATCAAATAAAAGTCCTAACTGGAACACCAGATCTTCCATTGCTGTCCTTTGGGAGAGGGAGGGAGTTCCCCTGACGTGACAAAAACTGAGCTGTTGATGAAGTTCAATGAAGAATTCCAAATTAAAATAAAAAAGGTGGGAAACATCAGTATCACCCAAACATAAAGATGTGAATTAAAGAGCCATTAAGGTACTTTTGCTAACCCTGATGACTTCCTCAGTTTGGAGGTTAACCAAATTAGATACGTGTGAAACAGAAAGATCAAAATTCCAAACTGAAAGACCCAGTGATCCCTGAACAGAAAGCACAGATGGCTTTGAGAGTTGCAGCTTCATTGCCCCTTGGACCTGCCTGCATAGACACAGTTAACCCTGGCTCTCAAGTCACTAGACCCAGGCTTGGCCTATGGCACAAGTCTTGGGAATGTGGTACTCACAGCTGACACTCATCACCCTTGACGCCTTTGGTGGTACAGAAGCACTTGCCCGTGTTGGTATTGCACAGTGACGCATGTCCATTGCACTTGCAAGCTGGAGAGAAGGAGAAGGAGTGGCAGTCACAACCGGCTTAAAGGATGACTATTGTCAGAAAAACCCATTGCCATCAAGTTTATTTCAACCCACAGCAACCCTACAGGATAGAGGAGAACTGCCCCACAGAGTGTCCAAGGAGCTGTTGGTGGATTTGAACTGCTGACTTTTTGGTTAGCAGCTGAACTTTTAACCACTGTGCCACCAGGACCCCAAAAATATTTCCAAACAAATAGTTTTATCCCAGTTAGGTTTAATAGGGAAGATAGATTAAAACAAAAGCATGTAATGAGTAATAGTCACGCTTTCCAGCTAAAGATTTATCTCAAGTAATTCAGAGGCAATATTAAAGGAAACAAAGTCAAATGACAAGTGAAAAAAAAAAGCTGGTTTACATTGCCATCTGAAGCAATCACCAACTGTTTTCACCTTCATGGTAAGTCTTGTTTTTCACTGTCTTAGATATTGATTCTTTCATTCATCTAGAAAATTCTAATTGCGCATCTCCCATATACCAGGCACTGGGTGTGGGGATGCGTACACAGTCGAGGCCCCATGGAGATGCTCTCGGTGCTGACCCCCTTGAAGAGGGAGTAGCTGACCTCTACTTCTGCTTCAGCTAAAGTGTCTTCTTCTCCACAATGGCTGCAGTCCAAATCACTTCAGGGTTCAGAACTAGGGTGGGATTCTAATGGCAAGGTCAGTGCTGAAGTTGGAGGTTCTTCAGCACATACCACCTTGCCTTGCCTTGTCCTTCACTGTCACAGAAAATGATTCTTCTATGTCCCCCATCCCTATGTCTCTACGTTTTCTCATCTAACAGAAGTGTGAGTAATGACGAAATTTACAGCCTGACTGAAATAAATCTAAGTCTTTCTGCTCAATACCTTTTCACTTCATACTCTGTTACAAAGTGAGTAAATTAAAGCCATCAGACGTGGCATGAGGTTACTTTTCTAAATAAATCTGATGAGCGAAAAAAATCCCTAAAAGAAACTCATTGAAGAGAACAGCACAGTGGTTAGGAAAGTTGGAAATGTACGTGGCATGAAAAGAAGGTCCAGGAAATTGGCAAAAAGCCAGGCTTGAAGTCAGTCTGACTGGGTTGGAATTTAGACTCCTCCTCCAAAAAAACCTCAAAGCTGTTGCCACTGCATCAATTCTGACTTGTAGTGACTGTATAGGACCGAGCAGAAACGCTCTGCAGAGGTTCCAAAGAGTGCCTAACAGATATGAACTGTTAACTTTTCGGTTAGCAGACGTAGCACGTAACCACTACACCACCCAGATTTCCTCTCCTCCACTTAGCACCTCTGCAATCTGGGGCTACTTAACCTTTGTGAGTCTCAGTTTCCCTATGCATAATGAAGATAATAACAGTACCTATCTCACAGGGCTCTTGTGAGAATAAAAAAGGATCATACATGCATTATACCTGGAAAACACAGTAGCTATTCCCTCAACTGTGGCTAAGGACTAGATGGAGCCCTGGTGGCGCACTGGTTAAGAACTCAGCTGCTAACCAAAATGTCAGCAGTCTGAAAATACCAACCACTCTTCAGAAACCCTATGAAGCAGTTCTAGTTTGCTGTAAGTTGAAATAAACTCAAGGGCAATGGGTTTGGTTTGGGTTTAAGGACTATACAATTTTTAAGAGGAAAATATTAAAGACCTGGTGCCATTCAAAGTATTTAAAATTCAGCTTATCCCACTCAACAGTATTTAAAATTGAGCTTTCTATCATGGACAGGAATTTTGAAAAATAAAGACAGCTCGACATTCTAGACAGCTGTATACAGGTCCAACCAGTGTCACAGAGAAGGACATCATGTTTCTAGACGGCAGCTGTGGATGAGGGTGATGGGTCTTGGAGGCGAATAGGGCCCAGCAGCTGAAGTCAGCACACGCTGGGTGGGATTCCCATATCTCACTGTGAGACCATGGGCAGGGCACCTGGTCTTAAAGATAATAAAGCCCAGCGTCTGGGCGGCTGTCAGCACAATGTCTTTTATACTGCACCACTCGATGACGGGCTCTCATTACTGACACATGACGTGCACTTCCAAGAAACAGAGAAGAGATTTTTACTGAACACCTTTTAATACAAACAAGAAATCTGACTTCAGAGTGGTGGGCAACCACACATTAGGTAGGTAGTAATAACTGTTCACAACTACTGAGTACTGAATATATCACGCAATGCCCTAGTTACTTTAATTTCAACAACCTCTCCACTCTCCCCATTTTACAGGAGGAACTGAACTCCAGTAAAGTTAACAGATTTACAGCTAGGTCATTACTTCTCATCTGGCTGAGTAGTGAACAGATGCTGAAGGGCCATACTAAGGAGTTTAAAGGTGGGATTTAGGGTATAAGGACAAATTTTTCCTTCTTATTTATATTTCCTGCTCAGAACCTGAAGGGTCTTTCTATGTGAGGATTAATACATTTTTCATTGAGAAACCAGAACAAACAAAATCAGCTCATGAGTATCACCTATCAGTTTCAAAAACATGACTTATTTCCTAACAAACAAATGTTCTGATGCTTGCAGGCTTCCATTTGATGCACACAGGGAAACACGGGACCACTGAAAATTCTTAAAATATGCTAGAAGTGTGACTCAAAAAAACTCAGCATCAAAAACAAATGTTTTTTGCCTCCTAGATATTCAAGTCAAACAGAGCATTCTGCTCCCCCGACTGCTAGGCAGCAAATCTGACTGATTTGACTTACGCTGACATTTTCCTCCATTGGTGGGGTCACCATAGAAGCCTGATATGCAGGTCTCACAGTGCTTGCCTGTGGTCAAATTTTCACACTTCTCACAGATGCTCTGATTGATGCATTTGCTGTGGCCATTGCACTGGCAAGCTGAAAGAAAGACAACGTCAAGGGGCCTGTCCCATAGCAGAACGAGCTGGAGTACGTTCACAAGATCTACCTGCAATTATCTGCCTCTAAATACAAAGTCATCAAAACTGGCCCACTAAAAATTAGTTTTAGTAATAAGATCAAAACATCAAAAAGGGCTAGTCCAGGAAAACTAGAAATATATCCCAGTAAGGTGAAGGTCCATGGCAATTCATTGCAGTACTACCGTAAGAAAAGACAAATCGATCATCAAATAGAATTAGGAGTCCAAAAATAAATTCACTGAACATGCCATGTTCTCAATGAACATGCCAAGACAACGTAATGATAAAGAAAGTGTTTTCATTATATGGTACAAGGACAACTGGACACCCACATACTAAAGGATGGATCTCTATCTCATACCATATATAAAAATTAGACATAAAAGATAAGTCTATGAAATTTTAAAAAAAAAACACAAACGTAAACCTTTGTCATCTTGGGTTGGGCAATGATTTCTTAGATATGACAAATAAAGCACATGAACTAAAAGAAAACATTGATAAATGGAACTTAATAAAAATTTTAACACTTTTGCACTTAAAAGGCACCATGAAGAAAGTAAAAAGAAAACCCAAAGAATGGGAGGAAATATTTGTAAATCATGTATGCAGTACTCCTTGGAAACTCTATGGGGCAGTTCTACTCTGACCTCTAGGGCCGCTATGAGTCGGACCCGACTCTACGGCAGTGGGTTTGTATACAATAAGGTACCTGTATCCTGAATCACAATCCAGTAAAAAAGCCAAAAATGACTCGATTTAAAATTGGGTCAAGAATGTGACTAGACATTTCTCCAAAGAAGATATACAAACGACCAATAAGATCTTAACTTCATTAGTCACTGTTGTTGTTGTTAAGTGCCACTGAGTTGGTTCCAATTCATAGTGACCTTATGCTCAACATAAGAAAACTATGCCCCTTCCTGTGCCAACCTAGCAATTATTGGTATTATTGAGCCCACTGTTGCAGTGTCAATCCACCTCACTGAGACTCTTCTTCTTTTGCACTGTCCACCTACTTTACGAAGCATGATATCCTCCTGCAGGGACTGTTCCTTCCTGATGTCATGTGCAAAGTATGTGAGACGAGGTCCTCGCTTTCAAGGAGCAGCTTGCCTGTTACTTCTTCCAAGACAGATTTGTTTGTTCTTTTGGTAGCTCATGTTACATTCAATATTCTTTGCCGACACCATAATCAAAGTCAATTCTTCTTTGACTTTCCTTATTCACTGTCAAGCTTTCACGTGCATTATGAGGTGACTGAAAACACCATGGCTTGGCTCAAGTGCACCTGAGTCTTAAAGTGCCATTGTTAGCCATTAGGGAAATATAACTCAAAATCAGAAAGAGAAACCATTTCATACCCCCTAGCATGACTATGGAGCTCTGACAGGGCACAGTGGTTAAGAGCTATGGCCGCTAAACAAAAGGTCAGCAGTTCAAATCCACTAGCTACTGTCCCCCTCCAGGGGACAGGTACTGCATACTCCGGACATACACAGATTGCAGACACTTTCTCTTAGTCTGTCTCTTACCCTTTTGCCTTTGTGTATGCCTTTTCCGTAACAGGAGTTATGAGGCAGTTCTACTCTGTCCTATAGGATCATTATGAGTCACAATCAACTAAACAGCAAAGGGTTAGAACGGCTATAATAAAACAGGTGGACAATAACAAGTGGTGAGGATGTACGAAAATCTGAATCTTTATACATTACTGGTAAGAATGCAAAATCATGCACCTTCTGAAAATGTCATATCCATTACCCTTCATTCCCATCTCATGCCTCTGCCCCAGGCAACCACTAATCTATCTTCTGCCTCTATATTTGCCTTTTTTTCTGACCATTTCACACAAACAGTACAACCAACTTTTTTTATGTAGCATGTTATGGAGGTTAATCCACATTGTAGAATATGCAGTACTTCAATTCTTTTTATTGCCAAACAGTACTCCATTGAATAAATTTAGCACATTTTGTTCACTCATTTGTCAGGTGACAAACATTTTGGGTTGTTTCCACTTTCATTCTATGCTGAATAATACTGTTATGCACATTTGCATACACATTTTTGTATGGACATATATTTTCAATTCTCTTGGGTGTATCTAGGAATGAAACCGCTGGATCAACTCTCAGACTGTTTTCAAGACAGCTATGTCATATTACATTCTTACCAACAATATATCAGGGTTCCAACATCTTTATATTCTTACTAGCACTTGTAAATGTCTTTTTTTATTATTATTATAGCCACCTTAGTGGCTTTAAAGTGCTCTTATTGTGATTTTTTATTTACACTTCCCTAATGATTAACAATGCTAAATGTCTTATAACATGCTTACTGCTTGCCTGTATATTTTTCGGACAAACGTTTATTTAAAGCCTTTGCCCATTTTAAAAACTGGGTCATTTACCTTTTTGTTGCTGAGTTCTAAGAGTTCTTTATAGATCCTGGACATTAAATCCTTATCAGAAATATGGTTTGCAAATATTTTCTCTCATTCATCTGACAGTCTTGATATTGAAATGGAAGAGCATAGATTTAAATATTTATTAAAATGTAAACCATTACTATATTATAAATAAAATTACAGACCCTCCAAAACTTTAGAGAGGGAAAAAGGGAATACAGAAAATTTAATCCAGACTGGTAGATAAAAATCTGGTTCTTAATTTTTACTTTGTGTTTTCCTGTCTCCACTTTCCTTCCTCAGAATAGCCTCTTTACATCTTTGCCTGCTTTTTCTGTGGCTGACTTTTTCCCGTCTCCTCCAGGGGACAGGTACTGCATACTCCGGACATACACAGATTGCAGACCCTTTCTCTTAGTCTGTCTCTTACCCTTTTGCCTTTGTGTATGCCTTTTCCGTAACAGGAGTCCTCCTCACAGAGAGCCGCTATTAGTGGGGCTCATCAGTCTCTTAGGAAGTCTTGCACAGACCCTACCTCTCAGCTGTTCTGGAGGTTGTGACTCCTCACTGATCTGCAACCAGCAGTCCTGAGTATTCACAGCAAGTTTGTACCAAACGTCAGCTTCTCTGACTTGGTTTACCAGGGCAATTTCCCAGGAACAGGTCCAGGCCAAGGTTTTAGACTACCTCACAGTCTAATCCTTCCTGCACCAACCATTAAAAAGCATATCTACACTGATGCACACTGAAAGACAGTATAAGAAATTTTCACTTAAAACACAATTAAAAAAAATACAGAAAAGACACTACGAATAAAAATAAAAGGAATTTTTCCTTAAGGAGATCTTTGCCCTTTCCCTTCATTAAGAAATGCTCATTAAGTGTTTGATAATTAAGCACTTCCTTAAGAAAACATGTATCGGGCAAATCCTTCCTTTATGCCTTCGACAGATAATACAAATCTTTCTAAAAGCTAAATAAACATCTTGTCAGCACTGCAAATCAGGAAGGTTTTTCTAGCAGGCCTGAAAGCCACCTCTTTGAAATATAAACACATAAGAAGCCAGGACCCCATCTCCCTGTCACCTTGGGAGTTAAGGACAGATGCCTTGTTGTCATGCTGTATGTAACCACCTGCTTGTCACAGAGATATAACACACTTCATTACTATTTTTATTTTACTTACTTGGATAAGGGCAATTAACACAGATGGCCACCCAATTACCAAGTGAATTTAGGATCAAGTATGAAAGAATGTGTAAGAATGTCAAATCCTCTCCCATGAAGACAAGTGATCACTTGAGAACATGTCTGTAATAATGCGTCTGCTTGTCTGGCTACTTAAAAGCATGAGATATTTTCCTGTTTTTGCAATCTCATCGGATTGCCTGTGATGCACACTGCTATCTGATTTAATGCTTATTCCATGAGATCTTCTTTTTAACTTTTCCCGCAGCAATCACCAAGACATATTTTTAAGTGCAATACAAACTACAGATAATATGATATGCATAGTATTTAGCATTGTATTCTTTATTTAAAAAAATACACACTGTATGTTTGGAGGTACTGATATCAGACTAGTAGAAGTTTTTACCTCTTTGAAGAAGAGCTGGAGATTAAAAAAAAAAAGGAATTCTAGTTTTTACTTTACATACATCTGTAATATCTAATTTTTTTTATACTGAGCACATGTTTCTTTTGTAATAAGAATTACCAAAATTATTCATTTCAAGTTTTTTCAATGATATTAAAAACATTTTTCTTTTTATTTTTATTTAACAGACATTGAAAACATTTTTAGCATGAGACCATTTCTCCTAAAATGATCTTACATTTTTTCTTAAAGGAGATCCCTGTACACAACATAGATGTCCAAGTTTTATTATTTATAAATAGGTAGTAAAACCGTTGCTTTAGGATATACAAAGCCTCTTACCTGGACACTGAATGAAAGACCAGTTGTATCTGCTGTCTTCTAGACACATGCTGGAATTAAGAAAGGGCTGTGGGTAGGAATTTCCTGTAGGGCCCTGTGAAGGCATCTTCACTGGTCCTTTATAGGCACCCTCTATGCATTTTCCTTTGCCAGTGTTGCTGGGATCAGTACACCAGCCACAACCAGGCTGCTCCAGACAATGACTACACGTGCAGTAGCCTGAGCAATTTTCCGCTATAAAGACAACACAAGTTGCAATTCACTACTATATTTAAGTTAGCCTTTTCTAACAGATTATGCAACTTCTGTGAGCCAAAATCTGTATTCTGTTGTTATCCCTCAAACAAGACAATTAATTTTAAAAACCTAGTATCTTGCCCAACATAAAATAAGGGCTTCTACCCTCTTCCCTCAATCCCAAAAGGTTGGATACAGGTTAGAGGTCATCCACTGGCAAGTACTTACATTACCAAGTAGGAGGTGAATATGTGCAGATATGGTATGAACCGAAAAATGTAACACTGAAGGTGGCAAATTTATGCCTGTATTCTACAATCTATCCTACCTTTATGTACTTGTATCATTGTGCCTCATTCTGCAGAAAAGTTCTCATAAGACAGGCCTGTCTCAGTGGCAGTCTCGGGGGCAAACCTGACTAGAACATCTCGTCTAGTCCCTACAGAATTCAAAGGCTAACAGCACTGCCCCATGGCAAGAGTTATGGTCCCTACACAGGGCCCCCAGAAATGCCTGATTTTCCACTTACGGGGACAGCTGCTCATGGTGTACCACTCCATACACTGGCCAAATGGGAAAGAAGCCACGTAGGCGTTGGAGTCCACACACTGCTTCATGTTGCTGCACCACATGCACTCAGAGCTGCCGCTGGTGCACTCTCCACACGCAGTTCTCAGGGCGCACGGCGTCCGACACTGCTTGGCACTGTGGTTAGCTGGGAGGTAAATGCAAGAGAGATGGTTAGCGCTCTCACCAAGTCCGCCAAGCCTAAAAAAGTTTCAAATGAGTGCTGTGACACATCAATCTGTCAAAAAATCAATTTAGTGGGATACACTAGATGGAGAAAACAGAAAACATTAACATGACCAAAACTGAAAAAAAAACAAATCTACTACCATCGAGTTGATTCCAACTCACAGTGACTCTACAGACAGAGCACAACCGTCCCTTACAGTTTCCAAGGAGTGCCTGGCGGATGTGAACTGCTGACCTTCTGGCTAGCAGCTGTAGCACTTAACCACTACACCACCAAGCTTTCCTCAGCATCATCGGGCATTGTTTAGTCAACTGTATTCATATATTTGTGGGGAACAAAATCACATTCTTCTATTCAAAAAGCATTAAGGGCAGAGACAAGGTAATAACCCAATTTTTCTATTACAGTGGAAGTTCTATGCCCCTTATAATACAGGGCCCCAGGATAAACTTCAGGGGGTTATGACACTCTTGAATCTGGATAATCTTAAATTTATATTTTGAAGAGAAGAACCACAGCATTCATTAAATTTTCCAAAGCATTCATTAAATTTTCCAAAGCATTCACGATCCAAAAAAGTTGAAAACCTTGCCTAGAGAAAATTTAAAGATTGTATTTTAAGGTGATTCGCCCAATGCTGAGAATTCCTTTGTTATCCTTACATTCTCAAATTACAGTAGCTCTGCAAACAGGACATGATATAAAGTACCTATTAAACACCATCCACGCTGGTGAGTAACCTTTGTGGGAGGAGGAGGCCTGAGTCGGACTTGTCATGGTGCTGCGAAGGCTGTGCCTGGCCTGCTTCTCTAGCGGCTGGCTTACACGTATCCCAGAGGAGAAAAATACAAAACTCATGATGCTCCTCAAGAATTCCTTCAGTACTCTCCCACAGCTTTAGTCCAGTTCTAGCTTGCTTCTGTTTTCTATAAAGAGCTGCTCTCATCATTTCTCTCCCTGTTGGCCCTATTGTTTAATTCACTGTTCCTACAGTTCATTGTTTTTCTACTTTTGTTTTTATTTTTTCTCACTTCCACAGTATTTCTCTGCCAACATGAAGAAATTTGCCTTTCAGAGCATTCTTAGTTCCTCTTGTCATCGATGAAACCAATCAATTTCATTGTTATTTGGATCTAGGTTCTCTGAGTAGGGTTTGCTATTTTTGTTCTGCTATATGGCTCAAACTATTCGTAACTAGAAACGACGTCTTTCTGCTTTTTAAATTCTGTTATATTTCGTATGCTTGACATCAACATTCCATCTGTTTTTCATGATTACTTCACGTCTTTATACTTAACTGTGAGTCCCATAGTCTAGTTCTCAATGAACTTCCAGTAACATCAAATTCAGTCATGTACTCACCAGGCCTTTCACAGACACTACCATTGAGTGGGTTGATGCAGGTTGCAGCCTTCAAACCCCGAGTACTGGGTTCTGACAAGATTCCACAGAACCCAGCGTCACTGGGCTCAGATGGCATCCACTGTAGCAAAGTATTTGTAAACGGGGACATATCTTCCCAGCACCAGTAGGACACATTGATCTTTCGTAGCCCAACCCATGGAGTCAAGGTAAGCTTGGACTATAGGCAAAATAGACACAATTTATTGATTAGGTTAATCAATCTCAACCAAAACAGGCTTCCAGGTAAAAACAACTAAGGTATAGATATCTCCCAGACAGATATGGGAAGACCTCACTGTCTCCTATGTGAGTCATCACTTAAGACAGATCATCATTTTCTCATTACAGAACACGCCTGGCATTTCAGTATGAACATTTTACAAAGGATGAAAATACAGCTCAAAGATGATGATACACCACATTTTTCACAGAGGAATGATGATCAACAGCAAAGCAATAATCAAGTTCTTAAATTTCTACATCCTACGACAAATGTGATGCAAACATGTCCCCTAAGCTTGATATAATTGGTCATCCATCTGTGAAATCTTCTTACCAATATTTAGGAAGTATCTCTTACATGTTTTATCAGATCATTAACTAAGCTCATCATGAGCCCTGGTCCACTCAGATGAATAAAGATTCCTACCTTTAAGCCAGGGGGTACCATTTGGCACTGCATTTAACAGGGAATGATGGGACAACAAACCCCCAGGACAATGTCAGTCCTTAGTCATGAAATGGCCTCAATGCAATTTAAAAAATTTTTTCTTAAAAGTTTAGTCCAGAAAGGAAAGATACTCCTTTGGCAGTTACATTAAAAAAAAAAAAGTATGCCATGTTTTTGAGAGAAAAAATATATACGTTTATGGAGACCAAAAAGAAATACACTGAGATAACTATTCTTAGTTGTAATGAGTGGTATTTATGTTCTTATCTTTACTGTTAACATTTTCTGAATTTCCTATGAAATGTGTATTATGTTAAAGAAAGAAAGTTAAAATTAATACTTTTCAGAAGTCACTCTGTATTTCCTGATAAAAGTCAATGACATTAGCAGTGCAGACAAGGCTCTCAGGACTTGGCCTTGGTTCCTTACTGAGGCCCAGCTATCGATCTGCAGGCCAGCCTTGCAAACTTACCTGCAGCTCACCCAACAAACCATTCCCTCAGTCTTTAAATCTTGGACTAACTAGTGGGTATTAATGCTCAGACAGCCCTTCCTTCTTTACCCTCCTGATTCATCCTTTCTGTTTGTCAAGGTTTGTGGCAGGAAAAAAGGTAAGTTTGGCCCACAGAGCAGAAAGCACCTCAAACACCACTTTGTTTGTAGAGGAAGAGGCTTTCATTAGCCGGTGGTGCAGCGGATGGACTCAAGTCTGAAAAAATAGCCACGCACCCTGTTCCATTATTAGACATACCTATTTATATGTTTATTAAGAAAGCAGACCAAGGAATTTCCATACATCCTCCTAATTGGCAACTACAGGTATATAGATTTTCATACTGCATGCCTATTGGTACAGTATACTTAAAGAGGAACTAGATATGCAGTTAGTATTAAGTTACATGGGAAGAAGCTACCCTCTTTTCAGAAACTAGGCTTATCTCAAGGATTTCTGTAGGGGGAGGAGGGAGCATCCCCAGGCTGGCACTGGAGAGAGGCATCTGGATTTTTTTACCTTCTCCTCAGAAACTGGGCTTATCTCAAGACTTCTATGGGGGAGGGGGAGAGCTGGTAACTCTGACACCCCAACTCTAGTTTAGACATCATGCAGTTCATTTTATTTAGTAAACAGAACAGGTATATGTGTAGTAAAGCAAGCCCTGATTTGAACAGGGTTTGGGAAGTTCCTCGCAAAGCAAACTGGTGTCTTCTTATCGAAACAGCATAACAAGGGCTACTTCCTCAGGTGAATTCACCTCTCAGGGAGGAAAGAACATAGGCCTGGGTGTGGGTCACATTCAGCGGGCCAGAGCCAAAGTTTGTGAGGGTCTGATATCATGCATTCCAGCCATTTGCAGCTGTTTACATTCACTCACTCACAGGATCACCAGCCCCGCATCCAGTACTTCTGGAATTTAAGTGGTATCTTCTTAAATGCTTTTTCTCTCTCTCTCAGGGTTACCTCTTCCCTCCTGTGTAACAGCCAACCTCAGCCTTCAGGCCTGGCTAGGGGTACTCTTTCTTATGTTTGCATACAAGACTCGGCTCTTGTTTGCAGAAGCACAATATACTCTAATTGTCTTTCTTCTTGTCAGTTGTATCAGGAGCTTATGAATTCCTGTTTCAAAAAAGTGGCCACAATAGATAAGATTACCCAGAGCCTTCTAGAACTAGAAAACCTATGGAAGAGAGTAGGGACATTTGTGACTAGCAAAGATAGATGATTCTTTTCTAACCAGGTACCCCTCTGGAGAGACGTGGAATAGGAGGCATTGGTAGAAACTCTGGAAACTCACGAGCAAAGCTGTAAGCCATCAATTTCCTGAGGTAATGAGTGACTATGGGTAAGGTCAGCTGACAGCCAAGGACAGAATACAGAGAGATCCACATTTGGGGGTGAAGGAAAAAACAGAAAAGAAAACAACACAAGGTGGTGTCTAACAAATAGTAAAAAATTTACAAAGCTTTCAAAGTATCATGAAATGTTAAATATGACAACAGTATCCCCTGAAATAATCACACTACAAATGTATTACTAATGTTTAAGCATTCTTGTTGTATCAAAGTTGTACTGGAAAAAGAGAGTTAGAGAAAAGTAAAATACAGAGCACCTCCCACCAGCTTTGGAATAGCCCTTTATGCAATGATACAAAGGCCACATATAAGCAGGGCCTAGGCCAAACTTTTTGTATTCTCACATTAAGAATGCTGCACCCAAGGAAGTGCTGTCCTCCATGGCATGAAAAACATTTCCCCCAAACTGCTCTGTACCAATGACAACACTTTTGACACAGCTCTGTCCCATGATAATCTACTTAATCAGGAGTAGAATCACAGGTGTTAAGACTCTGGACTAAAAAAGACATAATGTGATTGTGGAATATCTGTTACAAGCCGGCAGAGAACACAGGTGGATGAGTAGGGAACTTAGGACCTTTCTGTGCTCAGAAACTCTGACAAGAAGGTATCTTCTCCTTTTGGGTTCACCAGGCCTAGAAAGACCCAAGCAGATATACATTTCTTTGTGATGATTAACATTAAATCATTATTAGGCACTGTAGTAATACCTTAAATCATTCGAGTGACTGAATTCCATCTATCTAATTAGCAGTGATCTCCCCCTTCTCTTATTTTCCTCCCAGAAGACCATAAGGATAAAGTGAAACCATCTATTGTTGCCCTCAGGGCTGTGTGCATATATACATACATACTCATATGTGTTTTATGTATATAACTAATCATATGTTACATATTAAGTAGATATTATGTTATATATATAACATACTATATATATGTTACTTAATATGACTGACAAAACATGAAGTGTTAAAAAAATTTTTCAAGATAAAGAAGGTGTAAAAGGCAAAGAATCTGATAGCGAAGTTCCAGTTGATTATACTGTTTACACTTGGCATTCTTCCTGCTGCCAAGTACAACACATGCATTCAGAGCCTTATATATCCAAGTTACATTCATGTCCTCACTAGTCAGGTTGCATACTACTAGGAAACAGTCCTGAAGGTTTTAACTCACCATGCTCTGTGATGATTGCATTATTCGCAGCTGCTTAAGTACAAATTCCACCTTCTTTGGGGTTGTGAGAGAAGCCAAAAAGGCATTATGGTTCCTACAGGACAATTTAGCATTGTCATAATTCTCCTTAGCAGTAGTAATTTTCAAACACGCGTTTCCAACCAAATGCCAACCAATGCCACAGATATTCTCTTTGATAAAGGGGAGAGAGGAAAAAAAATTTTAGAAATCATACAAAACTACTATGTTACCAGTTACAATTAATGTAAACCTAAGTGATTTTGTTTATTTGAATTCATGTACTCCATTAGGCTGTAGTAAGGGCATTAGGCTCATTAGTAAGGATCAAACAAAGAATACAAAAAAAATTATTTATCATTAATACTTTCTGAATCCCCAAAAGAATACTGTGAGATCACCTGCCCTCTACTATGTCTTACAGGAAGACAGTCTGGTGCCAGTGTTAGATTGGTAAACAACTTCTTTTTAAATTCTATTGTGTTTCAGGTGGAAGTTTATAATTCTAGTTTCTCACATAAAAACTTACACCTTGTTAACTGACCCAGCTGCTGTCCCCACACTATGACAGTACACTCTTCCTCTACACCAAATTTCCCATGTCCATTCAACCAGCTCCTGTCCCCTTCTTTCATCTCAGCTCGCAACTGGACTAGCTAGTGCTACTCAGTCTGCCTCCGGTATCTATCCAAGCCACGAAGTATACTGTTCAACCCGTACCATTTTACGTCTTATAGACCAGTTCAATCTTTGTCTGGAATGTGGTAGACCTCTTTTTGAAGCACAATTGGGAAGAAAACTAAAATAGTGGAAGGGTGGGGTAGAGAACAGCAATGATATAAATAAGATGGGGAATGAACAAAGGACTGCCTCTAAAAGCTGCTCGGTTTTCATGCCCTTGGCAGAAGGTAAATCAAGTGGCAGGTTCAAGTGGAGGCTACATCTGAACTAAGACACCTTTGCTTTAGTCAGGCCACAAGGACATTCCAAAAATGAGGGGAAAAAACCACAATGATATGGCTGTCATTCACATGGCAAGCTAGTGGTGGGCTACCTGGATCAACTGAACCCACATGAGGTGCTGCACAGAAACTAAGGCTTCCTGGAAGAGTGTTAGCAGGTGGAGCAACTTCAGCAGAAATAAAGTGCCCTGGAGATACCATCAGCGGTGTTCATTAACAGTAACAGTCGCTCAGGTAAATGGATACTACCATCAAAAAGGGAACACTTAAGAGCAGACAAACTTCTCCACAACGTGTAGCATGGGAATCATTACTTAGTAAAATGCAGCTTCTAGGGGCCATCCCAGACCTGCTGCTGGAGAATCTGCCCTTTGGCAAGAACTCCAGGGGATTTACCGTACATTACAATTTGAGAAGCACTGTGATGAAGAAAAAGAAACACATTCCTCCAAGCTGAATCAAGTGTTTCTAAAGGATATCCACAAGGACCAAGTACAGTACAACTACTCCATATACGCCTCATGTGTTGCACAGAATACAAGTCTTGTTTCCTCCATATTCAGGCTGAGAAAGTACATTAAAGGGATTTAGTCGTGGTTGGCTTTCTAGACCTAAACCGATCATTCCAAACCTCAGGAGCACCATAAATTGAGGTATGGAGGCTAGAGAGTGCCCCAAGAGGTGCTGCTGACACAGACAGTTGTCCTCTTCTCCACACATTAGGGTTCCCTTCTCTAAGTACTGAAAACCCAATCCTACTGGTCAAAATATGAGAAGCACTCTTCATACATAAAGTGCCAGCAGACTAGCTACTGAGCCTAATGCTTTCTGTTCCTGGGTTATCACAGCAGGGTGCACTGGAGCAGGGGCTAAGACAGAGGGCCGAGCTGTCATTCAATCCTCTAGAGCTATACAACTGCAAAAAACAGCAGGAGATGATAACAAAAAATTAAATTTTTGTTTCAAAAAACAGCAACCACAACAGTGGTGTAGGGCATGATGAATGGGTAAAATTAGCTGGATTTAACCTTAGCTGCAAAATGGGGATGGGACAGGGAAGTCATGAAGTCCCTAGACCCACACACGAAGGTGTCCCTGTGGGGCCTACCGGGTAGGGCGATGCACTCTTGGTTCCGGAGCTCCCACTGGCAATTCTGATCCAGGGCACAGCTCCTGCAGCTGGTCTTCTTGTTACAGTAGTACGTGGGGTTATCCTTGGGACAATTCTCATACATGGAAATGGAGATCTAGAACACAGCAGATAAAAGCTTTTCTATTCTATCCATACAGAGAACAGATCAAGAGGATACTAACCTACTGCCACAGTGTTGGTTTCAATGCACAGAGACCCTAGAGCACTGAGTGCAACTGCCCCTCGGAGTTTTCAAGGAATGCCTCGTGGAATTGAACTGCTGACCTTTTGGTTAGCAGACACAGCTTTTAACCTCTCTGCCACCAGGTTTCCAATACTAAGAACCACAAAATCTAACTGAGGAGGCAATCTACAAAATACACAAGCAGACGAAGCAGCAATGAAACCAAGCATTCTGCTCAAGGATAGGCCTTGATGCAGCCTGCTCCTCTGTGAAATGGGAATTTTTAACTTGCTGCTTTTCACAGATCTACCGAACAGCCTAAATGTTTTATGTTTTATGAACTGCATTATAAATGATACAAGGAGCCCTTGTGGCACAACGGTTTAAGCAAGTGACTGACTGCTAACCAAAAGGTCAGTAATTTGAACCTACCAGCAGGTCTGTGGGAGCAAAGACCAGGCAATCAGCTCCTGTAAAGATCACAGCTTAGGAATCTTGGTAGAGTAGATCTACTCTGTCACATGGGGCCCCATCCCAGAACTGTTACGATGAGTCAGAATCTACTTGCTGGCAAACAACAACAAACTAACTGAAAAACAACGTCTTACTAACTGCCTAAGATTATAAAAGTGGAATCATCTCATCTTTCTTAGCCTATAAAAAAACTATATATGGTGATGCTGAATAAAGATGTAATTTAGCTTCTACTATGAGAACGTAGAGTTATGGAAAAGACAAAAGAAATTTTGAAAAGTTGGTTATTTTCACAATTTCCCTACACACCTAACACACTTGTAGTCTCAAGTGCTAACGTGCTCCCAAAACCATTCAGAGGTAGAGTGAGTTCCAAATTATCAGCTTCAAACCAAGGATCTAGTACTTAGACACAGCTATGCCTGGTTTATAATTGGCCTCAGGATCTTCAACAAAGTATTTGGCCAAAGAGTTAATACTCAAAAAAGAGAAAAATGATGCCCCTCCTCAAGACGAGAGGCCCAGGCACCCCAAAACCCAGGGGTACCCAGAACAAGGGTCCTGCCTTCTTATAAAACACCACACATAAATCCCAGTGGCTAGCAGGGGCCTTGGCATTAGGATGCACTTACAGAATTCCTTTCTAAAAGAAAACCTGAACAATAATAAAATCCAAATCGACACCCTATTTTTAAATAACTGAGCCATTATTTACACCATAAATGCTATCATCTAAATCCAGCCACAACTAGGAATTTCCTATCCTAGAAATCCTTGGGGAGCTGCCCCTGACCTGGCCCTCTGTGCAGCTGTGGTTTGCAGGGATACAGTGGTCATTGCACCAGTGGCAGTCGTTGGTGTTGGCTGTGCAGCTGTAACAATCTGTGTGCTGGTCACACCTGTCATGGTCAAGAGCTATGAAGAGAAAGAAAAATATATCAATTGTGACAACTTTTCCTCAGGAAAGTTACAGGCCATTACAGTTGTTGTTGAGCACAATCTGAGACTGAGGTTTAAAAAAAAAGTAATCTGATGGGCAGGTAAAATGAGAAACAAAACTGGCAGGAAAATATTCAGGTTAACATAGTACTTAGAGATAGGTAAACAATCTGAGGAAATACTGTTTTGTCACCCTGTTACAAAAAACAGTAAACAGAAAGTGGGCATGAGGGAGGGGAGATCAGTTTAACAACTGTAACACAGAATGAAACTAAGACCTGGTTCTTTGAATATCTCTCTTCCCACGACAAGAACCCAATTAACAATAAAATAAACACGAGGAGCCAAAGTAGAAGACCAAGCCAATCCTCTCAGTTATAACTGCAAGCCTAATTTGGGCACAGGAAGTAGGCTACCCCACATACAGGTAAATCTAAGAGTGCAAATCTGAGAACTTCTAGGCTACTACAGACCTCTTGAGTCACCAGCAATAAAAGAGAAGTTGCACAAACATGTTGCCTCATCTGTTCAGCCACCTTGGGAACACAGTACCATGATGGAATCTACAGACTTGAAAAGTGTGGGGTGGGGGCGACCCACTCTTACATAATGCCCTGAAAGTCTGTTCCTTAGTTTGCTCGCTCTGCCCTGGTTATCATCTAAGTGTTGCACCAATCCAGAAAGTAGGGTGAAATATCCATTTTAAAGTGGAGTCAAAATTTGAGACGAGTTCAAAGCAAATGGGTTCCTACTAAATTACCTAATTCAATATTATCTCCATATTCAATATTAAGTCAATAATATTTCCTATAAACTTAACATTTAATTTCGACTTCTAAAATTTGGCTAAAAAATAACTATCTCACTGTTTATTTCTTGTAGGTGACAGTAACTCTGATAATCTCAGTTCTCCAGCACTCACCAACCAACCAATGAACCTAGGAGAAATTCTTAGATGCTCCTATTGAGGATTTATGCTACTGATTACCCGTATTTGAGTTTCCCAGGAAAGTGAAAGCTGCCTCTGTAACTTTCACAGTAAATGTTACACCAACTGATACTATTAGTGACAGCTACCTTTATATACAATTCTCACAGCAAATGATGTACCATCCCTATAGAGGAGAACTACCAGGGTAGTTCAACAGGCTTTAATTGAGGTAAACAAATATTCTGCAGAACATTCTTACTTGTCAAGGACCTGCTCACCTATTATTTCGCTGTATCACACTATGGTACATGTCAGAGTGAAAGGGCAAGAAGTCAAACACAAGATGAAAGGACTCAAAAACAAGGTAAGGTTCTAAAAGCAGGGAGCACCGCTCATCCTTGGCAATGGTCTGTCTTGCTATCACTGTCATATCTAACTAGAGAAGCTAGAAAAGAATACTTTATAAGGACAGAAATTACCTCTGTCCACTACAACAATTTACTACATTAAAGTTCTGGGTTGATCCTCTTACTCTCATCCTTAATGTCAGACCTGCGTCATCCAATACGCTACCAATGTGTGGCTTTTAAATTTAAATTAAGTAAAATTAAATAAAACTTAGCCTTTAGATCCTCACCGACAACAGACACATTTCAAATGATTAGACATGTAGTGAGCAGGTACCATACCGGGACAGTGCAAATACAGACCACTTCCATCACCACAGAGAGTCAGTACTGTCTCAGAACAACCACAGCCAGGTTGTGACATTGGTATACAAAGTCTATGTAATGCCAAGGTTTATCTCCACCACCCACAGGCAGGTTCTGTGAGCCATATATGGCATTCCTGCATCCACTGTAAAGATACATCAATTTTCAAATTCCAAAAAGGCCTTAAACAAGTTAATACTAAATGGTTTCTGTTAATAAAGTTGATCATAAAGTGTGTGTATATGCTAAATTTCCTCATAATTTAGATAAAAAACAATTTCAATTAATTGTAAAGGATAAACAGACAACACAAAAAATAAAATAACTAATCAACAGAAAACAGGACTTCAAATTAATTATGGTGGAGAAAAACACATACTTCTTCTGGAAAAACATTCTGATTTTAACTTTTCTTCTTGTGCTTCAGTTGCCAATTCCCAAGAGATACACTCAGATGTCCTTGCAACCCACACACACCGGATACCAGGTCCTGCTGCTAAACAAGCAGCTTCACTTTGGTGTGCTTCACACCTCTCTGAGGTGAATATCAGGATGTCACTGAGGAGGAGACTGTTGAAACCACCAAATACAAACATGGTGCTAAGACGAAAAAGAAAGAAGTAATTTACTAAAAACTTACATAACAAATGTATGTACTTTCTGTAATCTTTAGACAAATCTTACATACAGAAAGTCCTGTAAGACATTATTTCCCAGAGTTATGAAAAACATATAATCACTCCCTAATTCCATCCTTTCCTTCTGGCCTCTGACCAACCAGAAGAGTTTCAATAATCTGTCTACTCTTTACAGCTACATTACCTAGTGACTTTTAACTATGGTTCCCTGGAATATTTTACTGTGAGGGTACACTAACATCTCTTAAAATTAAACAAATAATATATTACTCATTACCCTTTTTTTAAATACTAAGAATAAAAATGTTCAAATATACTCTCCATAATTAAAATTTATCATTCTGGTATATGAATACACAGACCAATCAAACACATGAAACTACATGTAGACAATCAGTACACGGTAAAAGTGGCCTCCTAAACTAGTGAGGCAAGATGGATTTTTTTAATAGGCAGTACTGAGTTAACTAAATACACATATGGCAAAGATAAAACTGAATTAACTTCTACACAGCAGGATAATTTCCAAATGGATCAGGTAACAACTGCGAAACAAATGAACAAAGGACAAATAAACAAGCTCCAGAAGATAACATGGATAAATTTCTATATAGGCAGTCCCCAGGGAATAAACAAATGATTTATGCACAACCCACAGTTACAAACCAACTCCTATAAAGCCTATCATTATACTAAAATTTGAAGATACATATAACAGCTCATAATAAGAAATAGCCGCTACTTTGTGATGTGCATCAAAACATTACTATTACTGTATTACTATTTTAAAGTGTTTTTGTGTATCTGGAAGTGTTTCTTTACGGTTATTTATGCACAGAAAGGTACTCTGTATCACACTAAGACAAACATTTCACTAACTCATGTCAATTATGAACCATACCCAACTGTTCTTTGCTTTAAAGACGGACATAGGAAGAGAACTTGTTTGTAATCTGGGGACTGCCTGTACTGTGGAGAGTAGGAAAAACATTCCTATGACTTAAAATTCTGATGGCATTAAAAAATACGAAAAATAATTGAAAAATTTGATTATAAAAACAAAGGGTGTTTTCCACAGAAAATGGTACCACAAGTAATGTAAAAATACCAATGATATACTACAAAAAAAGTCATCTGTAAATTACGTTACATGAAAAGAGTTAAGAGAATTCCATTTAAGATGGGAGCTGAGACCCCTCCGGTAAGAACTCAAAAAGCAGACTTATGCATAGAAGACAAGCTTTTTGACGGCTGCAAGGGACAGCACGGGGGGAGGGGGAGGGGAGAGAGTTTAGATTAGATAGTTGATAAAAATTTGGTTGGGTGAAATCGGTGACAGCATACATTAAATACAAGAACAATATTAAGCGGACTTCAACATAACTTGAGTACTCCTCCCATCTTAACCCAATAATGCAAGGACAGAGATGCTGGGGTGGGGAGCAGGGGACCATGCTCTTAGGTGAAATCGAGGCCAACTGGCACAACTAGCGTTTTACTAAGAGGGCTCTCTGCACCCCACATTGGTGAGTGGTGTCTGGGGTCTTAAAAGCTGCCAAGCTGCCATCTGAGGGCACAGCAAATGGTCCCAACTCAGCAGGAACAGATGCTCACCGAGGACCAAAATGACAACCCAGAAGACAGAGTGACCCACATGAGTGGGTGCCTACATCGACTTGGGACTAGAAGAACCAGATGGTGCCCAGCCACCCCCAGTGTTAGCCATGATGGAGCTGACAAAGTTGAGTCTCACTGGCAACACAAGAATAAAAAGGGGTGCACCCTGAGATCTCCACTAAAAGACCGCAACTGATGGTCCAGCAGCTTCAGGATTCCTCTGGGAGCATGGCCCCTGGCCCTGATGCTGCCCTTGCCCATGGATCATAATGAAGGTCCACTTTTTGGACAGCAGGGGATTGGACTTGGCAACACAGAGTGACTGTATACTGGGTGTATTTTGTGGTTCTATGCATCTATAGGTTATCATCCTGCTGACCTCTGACTGGAAGAAGGGGAGTGGGTGGAGAGAAGGGGAAAGGAGAGTGTTAGGAGGATGAGACATGTACGGAGCAGAGAGGAATAGTGTGCTGTTGCCGAGCAGGGAGAGTGGTGGAAACTGCATATAGGTGGGCACGCAAATTTATATGGGAATGTATATTTTCACTCAGTCATAATAAAAAAAAAAAAAAGATGGGAGCTATCCTGGTTTAAATTGTGTCCCACCCAAAAATGTATGTATCCAATTTGTCTGGGCCATGATTTCCACTGTTGTGTGACTGTCCCCCATTTTGTGATTTTCCTATGTTGTAAATCCTAATCTCTGCCTGTGGTTAACGATGCAAGACCGAATTATGTTAAAGCGGTTTAGGCTGGGAGGGCAGCACCCTTACTGAGGTCACTTCCCTGATCCAATGTTAAGGGAATTTTCCTGGGGTGTGGCTTGTACCACTTTTTATCATATGAGAGATAAAAGGAAGCAAGAAGAGAACTGGGGACCTCATAGCCCCAAGAAAGGAGGGCTGGGAGCAGAGTGTGCCCATCGCACTTATGGTTCCTAAACTGAGATGCTTGTAGACCAAGGAAAGATTGATGTATCCCAAGGCCCTTCCTGCAAAGCCAAGAGAAAGAGAAAACCTTGTGCAGCCAATGTCCTGAATTTAGATTTGTAGCCTACTGTCATGGATTGAATTGTGTTCTCCTGGTAATACCATGTGTTCTCCTGGTGTAGCCATGTGTCTAGGCCATGATTCCCAATATTTTGTGATTATCCTCCATTTTGTGACTTTCCTATGCTGTATGTTAAAGGATTAAAGTGGGACAGTAAATCTGTTCATAGGATCACCTCCCTGCCTCACTGGAGTATGGCTTGTGTGATCTTTATCCTTTCATCCTACAACAGATAAAAAGGAAAAGGAAGCAAGCAGAGAGTTGGAAACTTCACACTATCAAGAAAGAAGTACCAGGAGAAAAGCGTGTCCTTCAGACCTGAAGTTCCTGCACCAAAAAGCTCCCTGGACAAAGACTGGTGCAATACTGGACTTTCCTCCAGAGCTGAAGAGGAGAAAAGCCTTCCCCTGGAGTGGACAGCCTGAATTTGGACTTGTAGCCTACTGGACTGTGTAGGAATAAACTTTCCTCTGTTAAAGCCATCCACTCCTGGTATTTCCCTTAGAGTAACACTGGCTAACTAAAATATCCACAAGACTGTGGGAAAATAAGTTTCTCCTTGTGGCTTTTGTTTGAGCAAAACTAGATGACTAAGACTGCAGCTTAGATAGATAGTCCATAATGTCCCCCAACAACAAAGAATCAAGAAACTAAACAGATACAAGTAACAACTGGGATATCTGACCATCTAACAGAAAGCTGAAGAATTAAGCTGGCCACTGAGTAGAAAGAGAATGAGAACAACCCAACAAGGAAATCTTACATTGTCTGTGCTCAGCCTGCCAACCCAGCACAGTAGAGTCATTCTGTGATGGCAGCCAGTATCCCTAGGAAAAGGCCCTAGGAAGGTAACTCCATGGAAAACACAGAGGCGGAGACACTATGCAAACAAACCTGGAAGGAAACCAGGCAGGCAGGCTGCATACTGAGACTGAAGCAGTTTTACAGCGAGAACATGGGAATGCCATAACTCTGAAACTAGGGAAACACAGGGGAGTACTACTGGAGCAAAGTGAAGTGTACTGAACTGCCTAAGCCTCAAGATGAGGGACTGATATGACCGGAAGCACACATCTACGGTGAGACAAAGGTAAGTATAGGAAGACTGGTTAGAGCTAAAGAGTCTCTGGTGAGCATAGGGAAGGAGGGATCCAGGAAATACGATGCAATTTTTCTCAGAGGCCAGGCCTGTCCATTTGGATGGCAGACGTCCACTAACCAGTACACCAACAGAGCAATAACTAGAGGCAGCCCCCTGATGGGACCTGTGCTGCCCCATCTTCAACTTCCATTTGTGTGCCTCTTGCCCAACTCCCCTGCCACTCCAACCCCAAGTCCCATCTGCCCCACCACCAAGTGTCCCTGCCTGATCTGCGTGGAGCAGTACCTCTGGTACCCCACCAATTGCATACCCCACCTGACCCACACAGAGCAGTACTATGTGCCCTGCCTATTGTACGTTCTTCTCACACTGCCTACATATGGCGAAACTCCCACATATCCAGAAACTCTCTAGACTTTCCCACCACTGGGAGGCCAATCTATCACTAAGCAGATGGCCTGTCTGACCCATTTGAGTAACACTACCTCTTTGCGACTATAAGGATGGTATGTCCTGCTCTCTAGAGGCTGCTGTAATAGCTCACACCAATGTGAAAGGACCACATGGCCAAACAACAGCAGTAGAGGGATCCTAACTACCCATTACCTCGTACCTCGCAATGCGGAATGGACACGCTCTCACACCTCCATGCAACCTCTCATATAGGCGAAGACATACATACCTAATGTCAGAGGATGCCCGTGTATATTTGACCCATCGCACTCACCAATGAGAGAAGATCATACCCACTGAACTGGCAGTACCAAAGTTATACACAGACCAGTATTAAAAAACCACAACTAAAGTAATACAAATGAAGACAGATAACCTATAGAGAAAGGGAAAAGGTTAAGCTTCAGATACCTCAAAGCAAAACCAAACCCATACAAAATAGAAACAAATATATAATCACTAAAGAAATATGTATAAAATAAAATAAAACCATAATGCCTCAAAGACAACAGTATTATAAATCACATGGGAAAACAAGGCGGCTCAAGCAAATAAACAAAATAAAGGGATGGAAAAGTTTTCTGGAAAACACTGATAAAGGAACCATCTGATAAAGACTTGAAAAACTAGCATTCAGGCTCCTCAAAGAGACAGAGGAAAACAAGGAGGAAAAAAAAACTCCAGACAAATTCAGGAAAATAATACAAGCACACAACAACAAACTCAATAAATAATAGAATCCTTACAAAAAGAACAAGTAGAAATTCAGAAGCTTAACAATAAAATAACAGAAGTAACCCGACAGAAGAACACAATAGTACAAACGAAACAATGGAAGGCAGAGTCAGTGAAACACAGGACAAGACTCTTGTTATTCTATATGATGAACAAACAGAAAAGAAATTTAAGGACAATGAAGAAAGCCTAAGATTATGCGGGAATTCACACAGAGGAACAATTTATACATGTTAGGAATCTCCAAAGAGAAAGAGAAGAAAAAAGTATAGAGTGAATTTTCAAAGAATGGCAGAAAATTTCCCAAATATCATGAAAGACGATATGATTTTTATCTAAGAAGCTCAACAAACTCTGTATCGGACAGACCCCGAGATAAAATCCCCAGGACATACCATAATTAAACTTCCAGTATTCAAAGAGAAAGAATTTTGAGAGCAGCACATGAAGTGCAAAATATTACCCACAAAAGGGCCTCAATCATTGTAAGCACTGATTTCTTGTCAAACTATGCAAGCAAGAAAGTAGTGGGAAGATATACATTAATCTCTGAAAGAACTGTCAACCACAAATCATACATTCAGCAAATTATTAAAAAATGAGGACATTTTCTGATCAGCAGAAATCAAGGGGATCTGTAGCCACTAGACCAGTCCTACAATGAGCCCTTCTGACAGAAAACCGACATCAGACAACAACCTAAGCAAAGACAAATGATAACATCACTCTGGCACCAACCTAAGGTAAAGACATCACCACAGTTAAAAAATGATTGCAGGGATTCTGAGCTACAAAGAAGTAAAAACAAAACAAAGAAGGTGTATCTCTTGTATACAAAAACAAATAAGTCAAAACAAAAAAGGGAAATGAAAGGTTTAATTTTAAAGCTTTCACATGTTAAGAAAAGTTAAGGTTATTTTAAGATGTAACAGACCGGATATTAAATGTAGAATGTTAAATGTAAATCTCATGTTAATCACAAAAAATAATAAATCAACTCATCAAAATGAAGAAGAAAACAAGAGTAAACACAAAAGGAAACAATCTCTATATTAAAAGAATGAAGCACAGAAAGTAAAGAACAAAGAAACCATCAACACTAGAAAAAATACCAAAATTCTGTAAATTCTTACCTATCGATAATCACATGGAATATAAATAGATTAAATGTACCAGGTCAAGAGCCAGAAAGTGGTAAAATGAATTTTAAAAAGACCTATTAATACATTATCTACAAGAGATACACCTTAGACACAAGGACAAAAAAAGGTTAAAATCAAAAGATGGAAAAAATATGTACCAAGCAGACAGTAATCAAAATAGAACACGATAGCAATAGTAATATCTTTTAAAAAAAACCCACGTATTGACACATTAAGTCAAAACCTATTATATGAGAAAAAGGATATCTATACATAATGATAAAAGGGTCAAGTCACCAAGAAGACATAATAATAAATATTTACGCACCCAATGCCAAAGTCCCAAAATTTATACAGCAGTCATTTTACTGTGCTTTAAGAGAAAGTTTACAATTGGCGTCAGTTTCTCATACCGAAACTTATACACATGTTGTTATGTGACCCTAGCTGCTGTCCCTACAGTGTGTAACAGCATGGTCCTCCGCCCCACCCTGTATTGCCCATATTCACTTAACCAGCTCCTGTCCCCTTCTGATTTCTCATCTTGCCTCTAGACTGTAGCCACTAGACCAGTCAGTCCTACAAAAAGAGTTCTTCTAACAGAAAACCACTGACATCAGACAACAATCTAAGCAAAGACAAGCGAAAGTTTACAACTGAAGTCAGTTTCTCATACAAAAACTTATACACATATTGTTACGTGACCTGGACTGGAGCTGTTAGGTGACCTAGACTGGAGCTACTCATCTACTTAATTATTTTTGTTTTTATTGTACTTTAGATGGAGGTTTACAGCACAAATTAGTTTATCTTTAAACAGTTTTTACACACACGGGTTTTACAGCACTGGTTAAAAACTACACAATAGGTCAAATTTCTCCCTTCTTGACTTCAGGTTCCCTATTACCGGCTTTCCTGTTACCTCCTGCCATTTAGTCCTTGCCCCTGTGATGGCATCCCATTTTGTTTTATGGGCCTGTCTAATCTTTGGCTGAGGGGTGAATCTACAAAGTGACTTCATTACTGAGCTGAAAGAGTGTCTGGAAACCGTACTCTCAAGAGTTTCTTTAGTCTTAGTCAGGGCTGTAAGTCTGGTCCTTTCTTTCTGAGTTAGAATTTTGTTCTACATTCTTCTCCAGCTCTGTCCAGGATTCTCTACTGTGATCCTTGTCAGAGCAGTAAGTGGTGGCAGCTGGGCGCCACCTCATTGTACTGACTTCAGTCTGATGGAGGCCACTGTGGATGCGGTCCATAATTCTCTGGACCAATCTTTCCCTTCTGTCTTTAGTTTTCTTCATTCTTCGTTGTTCCTGAAAGGGAGGGGGAAGCTGTCCCTTTAGTCTCGTGTATCTACATGAGCCAAGAAGCACTCTTCCAACTAGTATCATTTTATGTCGTATAGTCCAGTCAAATCTTTGTGTCAAGAGTTGGCTTCTCGCATGGTTTTAGTTCTGGGTTAACAGAGAGTCCAGAGGCCATGTCTTCTGGGGTCCCTCCCAGTATGACAGACTGTCATGGGCTGAAATGTGTTCATTCAAAAAATGGACGTAGCAATTTGGATGAGCATGATTCCCAGAATTGTGTGGTGGTCCTCCATTCTTGTGACTGTAATTTTCATATGTGTTATAAATTCTAATCTCTGCCTGTGGTTAATGGGGCAGGGCTGGATTATGTAAAAGAGGATTAGGGTGGGACTGCAATGACCTTACTAAGGTCCGCTCCCTGGCCCAATGTAAAGGGAGTTTCCCAGGGGTATGGCTTACACCACCTTTTATCCTATGAGATAAAAGGGAAGCAAGCACAGAGTCGGGACCTCATAACATCAAAAAGCAGTGCCAGAACAGACCACATCCTTTGGACTCAGGGTCCCTGCACTTCAGAAGCTCCCAGCGCAAGGGAAGTTTGAGGAAAAACATCTTCCTCTATAGCTAAGAGAGAAAGACTTGCTCTGAAGTTGATGGCCTGAATTTGCACTTGAAGCCTACTGGACTGTGACAGAATACAATTTCTCCTTCTAAAGCCATCCACTGGTAACATTTCTGTTATAGTAGCATTAAATGACTAAGACAGGTATACAGCAAATTTTAACAGAACTTTAGAGGGAAACAGTTGCACAATTCTAGTAGAACACTAGACACTCAATGAAGATACAGGAGACCTGAATAACATCATTAACTAAATGAACCTCACAGATAAATATAGAACACACCACCCAACAGCAGCATAATACATTATCTTCACTGCACATGGAACACTCTCAAGGACAGATCATATTTTAAGCCACAAAGCACACCCAAGTAAATCTGAAAAGACTGAAATAACAGAAAACATCTTCTGAGACCATAACAGTATGAAAACTAGAAATCAGTAACAGAAGGAATAATGAGCATAAAACAGATATAAGGAAACTAAACAATACTACTAAAAACTATTGGGTCATAGAATAAAACAAAAATGAAATTAAAACATATTTAAAATCAAATGAAAACACAACAGACCAAAACATTTGGGACTAGCAAAAGCAGTGCTCAGAGGGAAATTCCTAACGTTAAATATATATATTAAAAAGAAAGGCCTAAAATCAGTAACTGAACATGTAACTTGAACATACAGAAAAAGAAGAGCAAAGGAAGACAAAAGCTACCAGAAGAAAGGAAGTAATAAAGATGAGAGTAGAAATAAACAGAGAACAGAAAAGCTACAGGATCAGCAAGACTAAAAGTTGTTTTTTTGAGAGAAGTAGTAAAACAAACCACTGGCCAAACTGACACAGGGAAGAAAAGAGAGTCTGCAAATAACCAACATAAAAAATGAAATCTGAAGCATCACAACACATCCAATTGAGACAAATATTTTAATAGAACAGTACAAAAAAATTTGTACTCTAACAAATTGCAAAACCTAGAAGAAACGGACAAATTTCTTAAAACACACTACCTAACACAAACAGGGGTAGAAAATTCTATACAGACTTATAACAAAAGAAGAGATTAAAGATGTCATCAAAAATCTCCTAACAAAGAAGAGGCAGAGGTCTATGGACGATGGTTTCAGAGGATACTTAAATGTCAACCAGCATCACTAAGTTTTTTAAAGAAAACGTTCTGTATACCACTTTGGTGAGTGGCATCTTGGGTATTAAAAACTAGCAAGGAGGGCGGAGTCAAGATGGCGGACTAAGGACACGTCTCTTTCTATCCCTCTGGAAACCAAGACCTGAATTGACAATCAAACAGAGCCTTCTGATCACCTAATAAGCCTCAGGACACGGCACAGAGCTGTTAATTGGGACTTTATATCATTCAGCGAAAAATCTCTCCTTCGCCGACTCCTGCTCCGGCTAGCCCCGGCTCTCACTGACGGAAGGTAAACGCACCATTTGGGCTTTTTTTTTCCTTGGTCTCGGCTGGCAGGCGGAGCTGGGCCTTGCCCGGCGGCTGGACTCAGACACGCTGCTGGGGGGATGGGCTGGCGAAATTCCCATGTTCTGAGAGCCAGGCTTGGGACTCTGTTAATCTAGACACTTTGAGCCTTTCGTTTTGTAGCTGCCTCAGTGGGGTTTGTGCGGAACTCCGTGGTCAGGGTGCGGGACGCCATGTTGGTACCAAGATTTTAGCAGGACCTCGTTCTTAGCCTGGGAGCCAGCGCCTGCAAACGGGACAGCACTTCTCCGTCAGAAAAGTAGTGATTTTGCACAGTGCTGCCTACACTGGGGGCCCTGCAACAGAAGCAGAGGAATCGCGGGCTCTGGGCATCTTTAGCCCCCCTGTCTGCTGCCAGTGTGGAGGACGCCATCTTGGGTACGGTGGCCGCAGCTGGACCTAATTCTTAGCTTGGGAGCCAGAGCCTGCCCACAAAAGAGCGCTTTTCTATCACAAAACCAGTCCTCGACGCAGTACTGGATAAGGCTAGGCCCTGTCAGCAGAGGCCACGAGGGCACTAGCAGTGCTGTACTCTGAACTAGTTTGTTATCATCTGGGGTTGGATACAGTGGCGCTTACTTTGTCAGATGGGAAGAGGGACCTCTACACCTGAAAACCTAACTGACTTGTGAACTGGTCAGATACCTTTTGCTTTACATTTGAAGACAGCCTAGAGAAACATTTGCAATCCATCCTCACAGTACCTCTTCCAGCCTCTATATACTCACATGGGACCCAAAAAGCAACAGACAATTGTGGAATACAAGCAATCACTCATGGCTTCAGAAGGCTCCTAAACAAAGCAACCAAGGAGTTTTCCAGATGAAGAAACTTTTATGAAAGCATCAGGAAGTGAATACAAATTGATTATATACAGGGCCCTTCTAGACCTTATACAAAATGCAGCAGAACAAAATGAAAAATTAAGCAAGTTGTTCGATCTGATGGAACACCAGTACTCTGAAATCCAACAGATCAAGAAGAAAATCAAAGACATAGAAACTTCCATGCAAACCCAAGAAAACAGAATGGAACAAATGGAAAAAAGAATTTCTTACTTGGAAGACAGAGCTACTGATGCCAGTGTCTATGAGCAGAAATCAGAAAAAAGAAACAAGAAAAATGAAGAAACATTAAGAAGCATGTGGGACTCTATTAAGAGGAACAACCTTCGATTAATTGGAGTCCCTGAACAGTGTGAGACATCTGAGAACAGAGAGTATTGTTGCTGAGCTGCTGAAAGAAAACTTCCCAGAAATCATGAAGGAAGAGAATATAGACATCTCAGATGCATATCGTACGCCACCCAATATAGATCTCAAAAGAAAGACTCCAAGACATATTATAATCAAGCTTAACAAAATGAAACATAAGCAGCAACTCTTAAAGGCAGCAAGACTCAAGGCAAAGCTAACATTCAGAGGGAAACCCTGTAGGCTCTCGTCAGATTTCTCAGCAGAAACCACGCTGGCACGGAGACAGTGGCACGACACATTCAAAGTCTTGAAGGAGAAGAACTTCCAACCAAGAATTATATATCCTGCAAAACTGTCTTTCAAACATGAAAATGAAATTAAGACATTTCCAGATAAACAGAAACTCAGAGACTTTGTAAAAACCAAACCCAAACTACAAGAAATACTGAAAGAAGTTCTTGGCTTTGGCTTAGAAGAACGAAACCACTAACTTTATATTTCAGAACGACACACTACTCAATACTCATTTAGGGAAGGCTCCAAAGTAAATCACAGCTTTGATTTGGAAAGAAGCAATCCAGTGATCATCATGAAAACTATGGTGTCATCATAATAAAAGAGGGATGTACTACAGTCGTTATAGTCCTTCCAGATGGAGAGGAAGATGACAAGACTGGTAGTAATTAAAATTGGGTTTATAAATAGTTTATTAAGGGGGTTCATAGGGGCAGCTGTAAAGCACAACAAAGATGTATCATACCATTTCAAGAAATCTAACACGAGTCTCAACAACTATAAAATCAGCTCTGAAAAAGGGGAAAAATCAACTCACAAAAAAGAGTGTCTCAGAACAGACTAATAAGAACAACAGAGAAAACATGAACATAAAAATAAACATATCACAATGGCAGCAGTGAACACACACCTATCAATAATTACATTGAATGTGAATGGACTGAATGCTCCAGTAAAGAGACACCGAGTGTCATCTTGGATCAAAAGACACGACCCATCCACTGTTGTCTACAAGAAACTCACTTGAGACCTAAAGACAGGAACAAACTGAAAATTAAAGGTTGGAAGAATATATATCAAGCTAACAATGAACAAAGAAGAGCAGGGGTGGCAATTCTAATCTCAGACAAAATCAACTTTAATGTCAAATCCACCATCGTGGACAAAGATGGACACTATTTACTGCTGAAAGGTTCAGTACACAAGCAAGACTTAACTATATTAAACATTTATGCACCTAATGTCAGAGCACCTAAATATGTCGAAGATACACTGACTATGCTCAAAAGAGAGTTAGATGACTCCACAATAATAGTGGGAGACTTTAACACTCCACTCTCATTACTAGACAGATCATCTAGAAAAAAGCTCAGTAAAGATACAGAAGACCTCATTGACACAATTAACCAACTAAACCTCATTGATATATACAGAACTTTCCACCCATCAGCAGACAACTACACCTTCTTCTCCAGTGCACATGGAACATTCTCCAGAATTGACCACGTGATAGGCCATAATGCAATGCTCAACAAAATCCATACCATTGAATTATTGCAAAGCATCTTCTCAGATCATAAAGCCATCAAAGTTGAAATCAATAGCAGAAAAAACAGAGATAGAAAGTGGAACTCTTGGAAACTGAACAACATCTTGCTCAAAAAAACACGGGTTATAGAGGAAATCAGGGATAAATTAAAGAAATTCCTGGATTCCAATGAGAACGAAAACACTTCCTACCAGAACCTATGGGATACAGCCAAAGCAGTGCTCAGAGGTCTGCTCATCTCCATAAATGCACACATCGGGAAGGAAGAAAGAAACCAAATCAAGGAACTAACTCTACAGCTTGAACAAGTAGAAAGAGAACAACAGAGGAACCCCTTGGGCACTGGAAGAAAGGAGATCATAAAGATTAGAGCAGAGCTAAATGAATTAGAGAATAGAAAAACAACTGAAAAAATTGAAAAGACCAAAAGCTGGTTTTGTGAAAAGATCAACAAAATTGATAAACCACTGGCTAAATTTACTAAAGAAAAGCAGGAAAGGAAACAAATAACCCAAATTAGAAATGAGAAGGGAGTTGTCACCACAGATGCAACAGAAATCAAAAACATCATAACACAATACTATGAAAGACTGTACTCTAACAAATTTGAAAACCTAGAGGAAATGGACCAATTCCTTGACTCATACCACCTACCCAAATTATCACAACGTGAAGCAGAACAACTTAATAAACCCATCACAAAGGAAGAGATTGAAAAGGTCATCAAAACACTGCCAACCAAAAAAAGTCCGGGCCCAGATGGCTTCACGACAGAATTCTACCAAGCATTTAGAGAAGAGTTATCCCCAATACTATTGAAGCTATTTCACAGTATAGAAAGTGATGGAGTACTCCCGAACTCATTCTATGAAGCCAGCATAACCCTGATACCTAAGCCCGGGAAAGATCCAACAAAAACAGAGAACTACAGACCGATATCACTCATGAACCTAGATGCAAAAATCTTCAACAAAATTCTTCCCAACAGAATACAACAACATATCAAGAAAATAATCCATCATGACCAAGTGGGATTCATACCAGGGATGCAAGGCTGGTTCAACATCAGGAAAACAATTAATGTGATTAACCACATAAATAACACAAAAGACAAAGATCACCTGATTTTGTCCATTGATGCCGAAAAGGCATTTGATAAAGTCCAACACCCATTCATGCTAAAAACTCTTAGCAAAATGGGCATAGACGGCAAATTCCTCAACACAATAAGGGCCATTTATACAAAGCCAATTGCCCACATCATCCTGAATGGAGAGAGACTGAAAGACTTTCCCCTTAGATCAGGAACTAGACAAAGATGCCCACTGTCACCTCTCCTATTCAACATTGTGCTAGAAGTTCTAGCCAGAGCAATTAGACAAGACGAACAAATAAAGGGCATCTGCATCGGCAAAGAGGAAGTTAAAATCTCCCTGTTCAAAGATGATATGATTGTATATGCAGAGAACCCCAAGGAATCTATAAGTAAGTTACTCAAACTGATAAAAGAGTTCAGCAAAGTCTCAGGATACAAGATAAACATAAGTAAATCAGCAGGATTCCTTTATACCAACAACGAGACTGTTAAGGAGGAAATTATCAAATCTATACCATTTGTGATAGCCCCTAAGAAGATAAAGTACCTAGGAATTAATCTAACCAGAGAAACAACAGACCTTTACAAAGAGAACTACAAGCCCTTACTACAAGAAATTAAGAGAGACTTAGATAAATGGAAAAACCTACCCTGCTCATGGATAGGAAGACTTAACATTGTGAAAATGTCTATTTTACCCAAAGCAATTTATTTATATAATGCAATCCCAATACAAGTTCCAGCATCATTTTTTAATGAGATGGAGAAACAAATCACCAATTTTGTTTGGAAAGGGAAGAAGCCCCGGATAAGTAAGGTACTACTAAAGAAGAAGAACACACTGGGAGGCCTTTCATTACCCGACCTTAGAACACACTACACTGCCACGGTGGTCAAAACAGCCTGGTACTGGTACAAGAACAGACAGATCGATCAATGGAACAGAATTGAGACCCCAGAGATGACACCATCTGCCTATGAACAGTTGATATTCGACAAAGGCCCTAAGACATTAAACTGGGGTAAAAACAGTCTCTTCAACAAATGGTGCTGGCAAAATTGGTTATCCATCTGCAATAAAATGAATCAAGATCCATATCTTACACCTTATACAAAAACCAACTCCAACTGGATAAAAGACCTAAATATCAAACCTAAAACGATAAAGCTCATCCAAGAAAAGGTAGGAACAACAATGGAAGTTTTAATACACAGTGAGGACAGACTCCAAAATCTGTCAAAGAAACCTCAATCAACAGAAGAGAAAGTAGACAAATGGGAACTATTAAGAATCAAACACTTTTGCTCATCCAAAGACTTTATTAATAGAATTAAAAGAACACCCAGAGTGGGAAAAAATATTTGGCAACTCTATGTCAGATCGACGCCTGATCTCCATAATGTATAAGATACTACAAAATATCAATAAGAAGAAGACAAACCATCCAATTAAGCGATGGGCAAAGGAGATGGGCAGACACTTCACTAAAGAGGAGATCCAGGCAGCCAAAAAACACATGCGGACATGTTCACGATCTTTAGCTATTAAAGAAATTCAAATCAAGACGACAATGAGATACCATCTCACCCCAACAAGATTGGCCATGATCCAGAAAACACAAAACAACAAATGCTGGAGAGGCGGTGGAGAAAGTGGAACCCTCCTACACTGTTGGTGGGGTTGCAAAATGGTCCAGCCTCTTTGGAAGGCAATCTGGCGCTTCCTTAAAAAAATGGATACTGATATACCATTTGACTCAGTAATTCCACTATTTGGAATATATCCTACAGATTCAAGGCCTTTCACACCAACGGACACATGCACCAGAATGTTTATCGCGGCACAGTCCACAATAGCAAAAAGGTTGAATCAACCTAGATGCCCAACAATAAAAGAATGGATAGGTAAACTGTGGTACATATACTCAATGGAGCACTACGCAATGATAAAGAATAACGATGATTCCAGGAAACATCTCCTAACCTGGTTTCAACTGGAAGACATTATGTTGAGTGAGAGTAGTCAGCGACAAAAGGACAAATACTGTATGAGACCTCTACGATAAGATCTCCAAAACAGACTTGTGTATAGAAGAAAAGACTCTTTGACAGCTGCAAGGGAGGGGAGGGAGGGAGGGAGGGCAAGGGGGGGAGGGCTTAGTTTAGGTAGTTACTAGAAATCTAGTTGGGAGAAAGCGGTGACAGCACACATTAGGAAGAAGAACAACATTAAGTGGACTTCAGCATAACTTGAGTACTCCTTCCATCTTAACTCAATACTGCAAGGATAGAGTAGCTGGGGCAGGGGGCGGGGGACCACGCTCTTAGGCGAATTCCAGGCCAATTGGCACAACTAGCGTTTTGCTAAGAGAGCTCTCTGCACCCCACACTGGTGAGTGGCGTCTGGCGTCTTAAAAGCTGCCAAGCTGCCATCCGAGGACACAGCAAATGGTCCCAACTCAGCAGGAACGGATGCTCACCGAGGGCCAAGATGGCATGCGGTAAAGACAACCGAGAAGACAGAGAGACCCAAAAGAGTGGGTGCCTACATCGACCTGGGACCGGAAGAACCGGATGGTGCCCGGCCACCACCAGTGATAGCCATGACGGAGCTCACAGAGAGGAGCCTCACTGGCAACACAAGAATAAAAAGAGGTGCATCACGAGATCTCCACTAAAAGACCTCAATTGATGGTCCAGCGGTTTTGGGGTTCCTCTGGGAGCATGGCCCCCGGCCCTGATGCTGCCCGTTCCCATAAATTATAACAAAGGTCCACTCTTTGGACAGGAATGGAATGGACTTGGCAATGCAGAGTAACCATATGTTGGAAGCACTTTATGGTTCTATACATCTATAGGATATCATCTTGCTGACCTCTGGCTGGAGGAAGGGGAGTGGACGGAGAGGAGGGGAAAGGAGGCTGTTGGGAGGATGAGACATGTATGGAGCAGAGAGGAATAGTGTGCAGTCACCAGACAGGGAGAGCAGTGGAAGCTGCATATAGGGGGGCATGTAAATTTACATGTGGATGTACATTTTTACTCAGTTATGTTAAATAAAAAAAAAATAGATCTGTAAAAGAAAAACAAAAACTAGCAAGCAGCCATATAGCATCGAATGGTCTCAATCTACCTGGAACAGAGTTGAAAACGAAGGACATCAGAGATTTAAGGAAAATATGGGCCCTGATAAGAACCAGATGGTGCCTGGCCACCACCAATGATTACGCTGACAGGGAACACAATGTAAGTCACTGATGTAGTGGGAGAAAGTTGGGTGTGGAGAAGTAGAATTCTATTAAAAGACCACACTTGATGGTTTGCCAGACTGGAGGGTCCCCTGAGGACATGGTTGCAGACTCTGTAAGTCCAAAGCTAAAACCAGCACTGAAATCAACTCTTCAAAGATTTGAATGGACTATAAGACACAGACTGATGCTGGTGAAGACTGTGCTTCTTGGCATGTATATATGAGGTTGTCTGAGTAGCTCCTATCTAAAGGTGAGAAGAGAGTGTAGAGGAGGAGAGGAGTTGGTTGAATGGATGCAAGAAATAGAGTGGAAGGTAGGAGCGTGCTGTCACAGGCAAATTGACTTGGATTGTAAACTTGCACTTAAAGCACAATAAAATACTTAAAAAAACAAAACAATACACAAAAAACTCCCAACAAAAAAAATGCCCCAGACCAGATGGCTTCACTGGAGAATTTCACCATCCAGAGAGGAGTTGACACCAATAATACACACACTCTTTCAAAACACAGAATAGGGAGGAATACTATCGAGCTCATTCTGTGATGTCTGAAATCAAAGCAAGGCAAAGACATCACAAGAAAGGGAAATTACAAATCAATATCACTCATGAATACAGACAAAACATTCTAGCCAAAAGAACTCAATAGAATATGAAAAAGTTAATATAGCATGATCAGATGGAATTCACACAAGGAATGCAAGAGTATGCAATGACTGAACATTAGAAAATGAATCAATGTAATTCTTCATATTAACAAAGAAGAAGGACTACATGATCACATCCCTTGAAGCAGAAACGGCATATGATAAAACACAACACCCTTTCCTAATAAAAACTCTTGGCAAACCAGGAATAGAAGCGAAATGCCTCAATGTAATCAAGGGCATATAAGCCAAATCAACAACAAACATTATCCTCAGCACTAAAAGACTGAAAGCCCTCCCCTTGAGAATGAGAATGAGACAAAGATACCCACTGGCATCATTCTTATTCAACAGTGTAGTATAAGTCCTAACCACAGCAATGAGCCAAGAAAAGGAAAGAAAGGGCATACAAATCTGAAAGGGAAAAGTAAAACTATGTATATTTGCAGATGGCATCATCCTATACACAGAAAATCCAGAGACTCCATAAGAAACCTACTAGATCTAATAGAAGAATTCAGCCAAGTGGCAATGTACAAGGTCAACACACAAAAATCAGTGAGGCTCCTCTACACTAAAAATAACTCCAAAAAGGAAACCAAGAAAACAATATCCTTTATAACAGCTACCAAAATGATAAAATATCTAGGAGAAACCTAACCAGGGATGTAAAAGTCATTAACAAACAAAAACTATGAAAGACTTACATAAATGGAAGAACCTTCCATGACCATGGATTAAAAGACTTAACATTGTGAAAATGTTAAGCAATCTACAAATACAATGCAACCTTGATCCAAATCCTAACAAGTATTCTTAACTGAATCAGAAAAACTAATGACCAAATTTACATAGAAAGGAAGATGTCTTGAATGGTCAAAGAAATACTGAAGGAGAACAAAGTAGAAACTCTCACATTTTCTGATCTCAAAAAATACAATATAGCTAAAGTAATCAAATGGTTTTGTAGTAGTTCAATGACAGACACATAGACCAGTCGAATACAAACGAGAACCAAGAAATGAATCTATCCATCTACAGACAACTGATCTTTGAAAAAGGGTAAAACTCTATTCAACAGAGAAGAAGCAGTCTTTTTAACAAACGGTGCTGGTAAAACTGGATATCCTTTTACAGAAAAATGAAACAGGTTCCATATCTCACTCCATATACAAAAACTAACTCAAAATGGTCATGCACACAGAACAAGGTGACACTACACAGTTTAAAGTCATGACAGGTGTGTGTCATGGTTGTAGCCTTTCACCATATCCTTCTAATCTGTATGCTGAGCAAATAATTCGAGAAGCTGGATTATAAGAAGAAGAATGAGGCATCAGGATTGGAAGACAACTCAGTAACAACCTGCATTACGCAGAAGACATCACCTTACTTGCTGGTAATGAAGATCTGAGACACTTACTGATGAAGATCAAGGACCACAGCCTTCAGTAGGGATTGCACTTCAACATCAGGAAAACAAAAGTCCTTACAACTGGACTAGTAAGCAACATTGTCATACATGGAGAAAGGATTGAGGCTGTCAAGGATTTCATTTTACTTGGGTCCACAATCAATGCCCCTGGAAGCAGCAGTCAAGAAATCAAAAGATGCATTGCACTGGAAAAATCTGCTGCAATGGACTTCTCTAAAGTATTCAAAAGTAAAGATGTCACCTTGAATACTAAAATGTGCCTGACTCAAGCTATGGTATTTTCAGTCACATCATATGCACGTGAAAGCTGGACACTGAACAAAGAAGACAGAAGAAGAATTGATGGCTTCGAATTGTGGTATTGGAGAAGAATGATGAATGTACCATGAACCACCAAAAGAACAAACAGATCTGTTCTGGAAGCAGTACAACCAGAGTGCTCCTTGGAAGCAAAGACGGCAAGACTGTATCTTATATACTTTGGACATGTTGCCAAGAAAGATCAGTCCCTGGGGACAGACATCATGCTTGGTAGAGTGGAGGGTCAGTGAGAAAGAGGAAGACCTTCAATGAGATGGACTGACACAGTGGCTCCAACAACGGGCTTGAGCATAAAAACGACTGTGGACGTGGTGCAAAACTGGGCAGTGATTTGTTCATAGGGTCACTATGAGCCTGAACTGACTCGATGGCACGTAACAACAACAACAACAACAACTAAAACTGGGTCAAAGAGCTAAATGTTAAAGCTAAAACTTTCAAGTTCCTGGAAGATAAAATAGGGACTATAGAACTTAATTTTAAAAACAAAACACATTATCAACTACACCACAAATCCACAAACAGCAAAGGACAAATGAGATAAACAGGAACTCACAGAAATGAAACTTACACACATTGCTATGTTGAAGTTGAATGGACATAGGAAATAAAGGAGTGTATATGGGGAAAGCAGCTAGAATTACATAGCAATGTGTGTAAGTTTTGCTACAACAAATTAACATGAATTGTAAGCTTTCACTTAAAGCACAATAAAATATTTTTTTAAATCCATACGAAAGACACACAAAAGTGTGGCCCATACAAATGAAAAAAACAGTTAACAGAACTGTGACTGAGATGGGATTATACGTTGGATACAGGAGACAAAGACTTCAAAGCAGTTATAATTCAATTTTTAATCAAGAAGATAGAGAACTCAATTAAAAATGGGCAAAGGATTCAAACAAACAGCTCTCTAAAAAATATAGACAAATGGTCAATAAATACATGAAAAGACAGATGCTCAACATCATTAGTCATGAGAAAAATGCAAATCAAAACCATAATGAGGTATCACTTTATAACCATTAGGTTGGCAATTATCAAAAAAGTATATGATTACAAATGTTAGTGAGGATGTGGAGAACTAAACACTTATCCATTGCCTTAAGAATGTAAATATGGTACAGTTGCAATGGAAAACAGTTTGGTGGTTCCTCAAGAAATTCAACACATAATTACCATATGACCAACAATTCTTCTCTTGGGTATATATCCCCAAAAACTGGAAGCAGGAACTCAGTCAGATACCTGAACACCAATGTTCACCACAGCATTATTCACAATAGCCAAAAGGTGGGGAAAACTCAAGTGTCTATCAACAGATGAATGGATAAACAAAATGTGGCATATACCTACAATGGAATAAATGTGGCATATACCTACAATGGAATACTATCCTGCTATAAAAAAAAAGTTGTAATACATGCTATAACATGAATAAACCTTGAAAACATCATGCAGCACAAAGCCAGACACATTGTTATGTGTCACTGAGTCAATTCCAACTGATAGCAATCATGTGCACAACAAAACCAAACAGTGTCCAGTCCTGGGCCATGCACACAATCGTTTTTGTACTTAAACTCATTGTTGCTGCTTTCCCAGTCCAGCTTGTTCAAAATCTTTCTCCTTTGTGCTGACCTTCCACTCTACCAAGCATGATGTCCTTCTCCAGCGACTGATCCCTCCTGACAACATGTCCCAGTATGTAAGATGCAGTCTTGCCATCCTTGCTTCAACGGAGCACTTTGGTTGTTCATCTTCCAGAACACATCTGTTGGTTCTCTTGGCAGTCCATATTACATTCAATATTCTTCTCCAACACCACAATTCAAAGGCATCAAGTCTTCTGTCTTTCTTACTTACTGTAAGCTTTCACATGCATATGATGCAACTGAAGATATCATGGCTTGGGTCAGGCACATCTTAGTGTTCAAGGTGACATTTTTACTTTTCAACACTTTAAATAAGTCCTCTGCAGCAGGTTTTTCCAATGCAATGCATCTTCTGATTCCTTCAGTGCTGCTTAAATGGGTACTGAATGTGGAACAAAGTAAAATGAAATCCCTGAAACCTCAATCCTTTCTCCATTTATCATGATGTTTCTTACTGGTCCAGCTGTGAGGACTTTTGTCCTCTTGATGTTGAGGTGCAGTCCTTACTGAAGGCTTTGATGTTTAATCTTAATCAGTGTTTCAAATCCTTTTCACATTCAGCAAGCAAGGTTGTATCATCTGCATAACTCAAGTTGCTACCGAGTCTTCCTCCAGTTCTGTTGTATCCTTCTTCTTCATACAGTCCAGCTTCTCGGATTATTTGTTCAACACAGATTGAAAAGTCATGGTGAAAGGATACAATCCTGACACATACCTTTCCTGACTTTAAACCATGCAGTGTCCTCTTGTTCTGTCTACACGACTGTCTCCTGATCCATTTACACATTCCTCAAGAGCACAATTAAGTGCTCTAGAATTTCCATTCTCTGCAATGTTATCCATAATTTGTTATGATCCACACAGTTGAATACCTCTGCATACTCAGTAAAACAGGGTAAACACTTTTCTGTAATTCTCTGCTTTCAGCTAAGATCCATCAGACATTAGCAATGATATCCCTGGTTCCACACCCTTTTCTGAATCCAGCTGGAATTTCTGGCAGTTCCCTCTCAATATATGCTGCTGTTGCTTTCGAATGATCTTGAGCAAAATTTTACTTGGGTGTAGTATTGATGATATTGTTCAATAATTTTTGCATCCAGTTGGATTCCAGTTGGATTACCCTTCTTGGGGATAGGCACAAATGTGGATCTCTTCCAGCTGGCCAGCCAGGTAGCTGTTCCCTCAAATTCTTGGCATAGATGAGTGAGCACTTCCAGCACATCCACTTGCTGAAACATCTTAACTGATATTCCATCAATTCCCAGAGCCTTGTTTTTCACCAATGCCTTCAATGCAGCTTTGACTTCTTCCTTCAGTTCCGTTGGTTCCTGTGCATGTGCTACCTCTTGAAACAGCTGAACGTCAACCATTTCTTTCTGACATAATGGTCTGTATACTCCTCCCATCTTTTATGCTTCCTGAGTCATCTAATAAATTTCCCCTGTAGAATCCTTCACTACTGCAACTTGAGGTTTGAAGTTTTTCTTCAGTTCTTTCAGCTTGAGAAATACAGAGCATGTCCTTCCTATCTTGTTTTCTATCTCCAGCTCTCTGAACATGTCATTATAACACTTGATTGTGTCTTCCCGAGCCACTCTTTGAAATTTTCGATTCAATTGTCTAACATCATTTCTCCCTTTTCCTTTAGCTATTCAACATTCAAGAGCAAGTTTCAGAGTTGATTCTGACATCCAATTTGGTCTTCCTCTTTCCTGTTGTTTTTACGGAACTCTTGCTTTCTTCATGTATGATGTCTTTGATGTCATTCTACAACTTCTGTGGTCTTCAGTCATCAGTGTTCAACACATAAAATCTATTCTTCAGATGGTCTCTAAACTCAGTTGGAATACACTTGAAGTTGTACTCGGGCTCTTGTGGACCTTTTCTAATTTTTTTGAGTTTCAGTTTGAACTTGCATATGAGCAATGATCTGTGTTGCAATCAGCTCCTAGTCTGTTCTGATACTGAGTTTTTCCATCATCTCTTTCCACAGATGCAGCCAATTTGATTCCTGTGTATTCCATCTGATGATATCCACGTGTGCAGTCACTATTTATGTTGGTGAAAAAAGGTATCTGCAATAAAGAAGTCATGGGTCTTGCAAAATTCCATCACTAGATCTCCAGCATCATTCCTATCACCAACTCTGTTATTTTCCAATAACTGATACTTCTTTGTTTCTAACTTCTGCATTCCAACCACCAGTAATTATCTATGCATCCTGATTGCATGTTTGATCAATTTCAGACTGCAGAAACTGGTAAAAAGTTTCAATTTCTTCATTTTTGGTGATAGGGGTTGGTACATAAATTTGAATATCATATTAACTGGACTTCCTTGTAGCCATACAGATATTATCCTATCACTGAGAGCAGTGTACTTCAGTACAGATCTTGAAATGTTCCTTTTGACGATGAATGCAACACCATTCCTCTTCCACTTTTTATTCCCAGTACAGTAGACCACATGATTACTGTCTGATTCAAAATGATCAGAGCCTGTCTATTTCAGCTCACTAAAGACCAGGATTTTGATGTTTATGTGTTTCATTTCATTTTTGATGATTTCCTTTCTTAGATTCATACTTTGTGCATTCTACAACCTGATCAACGGACCTCTGCAGCTGTTTCTTCTCATTTTAAGTTGTGTCACATCAGCAATTGAAAGCCTCAAAAGCTTGACTCCATCCACTTCACTAGGGTTGACTCTACTCTGAGGAGGCAGGTCCTCCCCAGTCTTTGAGTGTCTTCCAACCTGGGGTGTTCATTTTCTGGCACTATATCTGACAATGTTCTGCTGGTATTCATAAGGTTTTCACTGGCTATTTCTTTTTACAAGTAGACTTCTGGGTCCTTCTTCCTACACTTAGTCTTAGTCTGGGAGCTCAGCTGAAACCTGTCTGCCATGGGTGACCCTGCTAGTATCTAATTACCGGTGGCACAGCTTCTGGCAACACTCAAATCTCCACAATATGACAAACTGACAGACAAGTGGGGGCAGTCAGACATAAAAGGATAAATATTTATATGAAGTATCTCCAACTGAGAAATGTGTGAAGACAGAAAGCAGATTAATGGTTACCATGGGCTGGGAAGAGAGGAGATTGAGGAGTTACTGATTAACAGCTATGGAGTTTCCATTTGGGGTCATGAAAAAGTTTTAGAAACAAATAGTGGTGAAGGTTGCAAATCAATATATTTAAAGCACTAAAAAAAACAATGTCTAAAACATTGAAGGAAAGTATGACATTAATGAAATCCTTTACTCTGAAGAATATAAGAAATTCTAAAGAAAGTCCTTCAGTCTGAAGCAAATGACACCAGGTGGCAAATGCAAAATACCTAAAAAATAAGAAGCACCAACAGAGATAGTTATGGAAGTAAATGAAAAATAAAGTATAAACATACTTTCTATTTTCTTCTCTTAATAGAATTAAAAGACAACTGCATGAAATACTAACTATAAAACTGTACTATATGGTGTGATGGTTAGAACTGTGTCTTCCCAAAAGGTATGTCAAATTGGCTAGGTCACGATTCCCACTATTGTGTGACTCCCCACCACTTTGTCTTCTGATACAGTTTTCCTCTGTGTTGCAAACTACACCTTACGGTATTAATAAGGCAGGATTAGAGGCAGCTATGTTAAAGACGCAGGACTCAATTCACAAGATTAGGTACTTTCAGTCAATCTCTTTTGTGCTGTAAAAGAGACTGAAACAAGCAAACAGACATGTGGACCTCATACTACCAGGAAACAAGAGCCAGAAGAATAGCACGCCCTTACACAGGGTCCCTGTGGTGAAAAGCTAGTTGACTGATAACAAGGACCTTTCCTCAGGGGTGACAGAAAGACAACACTTTGAATTTAGACTTTCAGCTTCCTAGACTGTGAGAAAATAAGTTTCTGTTCGTTAAAGCCATCTACTTGTGGTATTTCTACTACAGCAGCATAACCAAGACGTGATTTTTTTAATACATAAATATGTGTTACATAGAATCATAACAACACAAAGGAAGCGACAGACAGAAGGGTGCTATACTGGAGCAAATTTTTTATATTTTTGCTGGATTTAACTTAGGACAATCTGAAACACAGTATTTTAACTTAAGACAGATATTGAAATTTCCAGAGGAGACAAATAACTTTAAAAAAAACTCAGTTTTAAAAAACAGAATTTAAATGGTACACTAGAAAATACTTTACACAAAAGTTATCAGTGAAGAAAGAACAGAGGAACAAGAGAGTAACAGAAAACAAACAGCAAAATGGCAGGTGTAAATCCAACCATTATCAATAGTTACTTTAACGTTAAATGTTAATAGATTAAACATTCCATTGAAAAGGCACACACTATCAGACTAGATTAAAACAAATGAAACTATTACACTATATGGTCTGAATTCAACTAATCAATGTGTTACACCAAGTAAGAGTCACAGAATTGGTGTCTACAGCAGTCTCAATGCCTCAGAAGCCTCTCTTCTTTTTGCCCCCACTCAGAACTCACAGGAACAATCAACTAAGTAAGGCAAAACCGACCCGGTGCTGCTGATTAAGAGAACCACCACACAAAACATGAAGCAATGAATGGACTCCAAGTTTCTCTTTTAATTAATTATTTCATAAAATTAAACTGAAGTCAGGGCTCTTTTCCTCCATGACTCCATGGCTCCTCTCCCATCACTCACCCCTATATCCAACCCTACCCCATACACAGAGACACTCACATACCAAGGTTCATACACGCCACTGAAAACACACAGAAATAAAAACATAACTCAGGCAAAGCCATTCCCAATTTTGATTCATGGTTACACTATTTTACAGTAAACTGTCAATTTCTCTGAGGCTATGTAAAATCTGTTTTAATATAACATTTAATTATTTGCTAGTTGTCAACACTATAATGAAATCACCATTTAATAAATGTCAACTATGTGCCAAACCCTGTGCTAGAATAACAGAGACACGAAGATGAAGACAGGTGAGATCATGCAATCACAGCAAAATGATGACAAAATGGTCCCACTGTTTCTCATGTGAAAACATCATGAGGAATTTGTTAGAAAATACATAAGGACCTTCCTTAATGAGGAAACTGACAACTTACAATTTAAAATAAGACTGCATATTAACATGTCAGTAAAAAGATCCTTCAATTTTAGTCTTTGAATATATTTTCTAACAATATATGACTCTAAATTCTCTCAATTCACAACATCTCCAAGATAGATCCCTTTCTTATCTTTCCTAATCCAGGATTAATTATCTTCATATCTCCTTTACCACCACAACAAATCTGAAAGCCAAAGGAATCCTAATACAATATTATAGCATTTATTACTTTTAGGATTTATAAAGCCCCATCTGAAGTGCCTTCTCTCCGTTTTTTCTTCTTTTTTAAACTGTGCATTAGGTGCAAGTTTACAGTTCAAGTTAATTTCTCGTTCAAAAATTTATACACATATTGTTTTGTGACGCTGGATGCAATCCCCACCATGTGACAGCACACTCCCCCTTTCCACCTTGGTTTTTCTGTGTCCATCTGTTCAGTTCCTGTCCTCTCCTGCGTTCTCTTACTTTTGCACAGGAGATGCCCATTTGGTCTTGTATATTTGATTGAACCAAGAAACATCTTTCTCACGTATATTAAATTTTTTGTTTTACAGGCCCGTCTAATCTTTCCTTGAAAAGTGGACCTTGGGGATGGTTTCAGTTCTGGGTTAGCAGAGTGTCCAGAGGCCCTAGTTTCAGGCCTCAAGACCCTATCAGATCATTAAGCCTGGTCTTTTTACATGAATCTGAATTTGGTTCTATAGTTTTCTCTTGCTCTGTCCAAGACTCTGCTGTGTTCCCTGACAGGGCTGTCACTGGTAGTAGCGAGACACCGTCTAGTTCTTATGGTCTCAGGCTGGTAGAGTCTCTGGTTCATGTAGTCCTTTAGTCCTTCGGGTTAGTATTTTCTTTGTGTCTTTGGTTTTCTTTGGAAATCCTGGTGCATAGTAGTTATAGCACTACAGCTGCTAACCAAAAGGTCTGTAGTTTGAATTCACTAGGTACTCCTTAGAAACTCTATGGGGCAGTTCTATCTTGTCCTACAGGGTTGCTGTGAGATAGAACTGGCTCAACAGCAATGGGTTTGGTTTTGGGTTGGTTTTGTCATTCTCCTTTGCTCTAGGTGGGATGGAATCAATACATACATCTTAGATGGCTACTAGTAAGCTTTTAAGGTCCCAGACCCAGTCACCAAAGTATGACACAGAACATTTTCTTCATAAACTATGTTATGCCCATTGATCTAGATGTTCTCCAAGACTATGACCCTAGCTTTCCTCTCTTTTAAACCTTTCCTTGCCATTCAGACACAACTACAAGAAACGTGACAACCTAAGCACCACAAACAGCAGCGGAGGGTATTAAATAAAACAGTAACCCGTGTGCACATCCCTCATGCTGCCACATGCATTCAGACAACACAAACATACTGGGTAGCATGCTGACAAAATCAGATTAATAAACATGACACTGGAAGTAATGCAAATCTGCATCAAATACTTTAAATGTAAATCAGGAAATTCATACCTACTTAATTCTGTGAAAAACTAAGAAGATGAAGGATCTTACAAATAACATGCAAGTCCATTTTCAAACAAGAGAAAAGGAGCAAGCTCTTCTCCAATTACCTGTTGTGTAAGACTGCTGAATGGCCAAATCTGTTGACATCATGATGGAGATCCGGTCTAGGAAGCACTGACCAGCGGTCACAAGCTAAGAGCAAGAAAACACACTTCAGAAGGGACTGCCATTTATAATGAATGAGAACTAATTTTCTCTGGGAAAAAGACTGCAACAGAAACACTCTCGTAACATGAGCCTCTCTTAGTTTTTTTAACCACACCATTATTTCTGGGGTAAAACGCAGCTACAGCCAAACAGAAGGGCGTGGGAGAGAATCAAGACTGCACGACAATTCATTCCAACTGCTAAATGTATCCAACCCCCATGACTTCTACAACACTCATCCTGGCATCTTGCAATTTCAACCACTCGGATGTTTTTTAACTTAAGTAAATTTTACATTTTACAAGGCTCAGGTGCGTAAAACATGGATTCTATAATTATTTTTCCCTTCTTCTTTATACTGTTTTGTCCAAACTGAGCTAAAATAGAAAATATTGGCGAAAACATAAAATTCTAAAAATTCAAACTTTAATAATTTTAAAGGTCTTTCCTAGGTTCCCTGTTGCTGTTTCTTATTTGTCATCTAGTAGATCCCAACACACCATGAGCCTACAGGACAGAGAAGAACTGCCCCACAGCGTTTCTAGGCTGTACTCTTTACAGGAGACCGTCAGGTCTTTTTCCTGAGCAGTGGCTAATGGGTTCAAACCACTGACCTCTCAGCTAGCAATCAAGTGTTTAACCACTGTACTACCAGGCCTTCTTCCTAGGTCCCCCTAGATCTACTAATTTTCCTTTGTTCTGACCTATTCCAGCAACTTCCTTCCCAGGCCTTGGAAGCATCTGGTGTGCTGTACCCTTCCAACCTCACATTCTCTGAGACACTCCATTGATACCTTGATTCCTTTGATCACAGCTTTCCCTTTCTTCTCCAGCCTAGACTCCAGCCTTCCTTACATGAAAAACAGAGGTCACAGGGCACACCCCCCGCAGCTTTCTGCCACCTATCTGTCTTTCCCTAAAACCAATGTGCCCCTTCCTTGATTCAACTGTTTATATACTGTCTCCCTTGAGAGCCTAACAGTCTTTTTGCTGACTTTTACCACATCATGTAAACATGTTCAAGACTATCCCCTCCCTTTTTAACCTCCTCTAGATCCACCTTCCACTGAGGGAGTCAGTTACCCCCCTTTTTCCTTCTCACAGGTTTTGTAAGTAAAACAATCAGCATTCACTGTATATACTTGCTACCTTATCCTGTCCCTTTACTTATATTCCCAGCCTTGTTAAAAGACATCAGCTACCATGGCCCACAAAAGGTACCTCAGATAAAGATGCTTTCATGTGATTCAAAACACATATCAAACAACCCTCAGTTCCTGAGAGCTCTCAAAGCTGTTTAACTCTCTGACATCATCACCACTTCCACAGCCTTGGTTCAAATCCTCATCATCTTATCAGGACTTCAGCAACAGCCTCCAAACTATGGTCTTTTATCCATTCCCAATTACTCACCAGAAACCCTGGTGGAGTAGTGGTTCACGGCTACGGCTGACAACCAAAAGGCCGGCAGTTCAAATCTACCAGGTGCTCCCTGGAAACTCTATGGAGCAGCTCTATTTTGTCCTAGAGAGTCACTATGAGTCAGAATAGGCTCAGTGGCACTGGGTTTGGTTTGGTTTACTCAATTACCACAATGCCACTAATGAGATTTTCCTAAGACACAAATACAATTGTTACTGCTTCTGTAAGATTCTTTAAAAACCCTATACTCCTGCATGACATACCAGGTTCCCAAAATCTGAATGGTTCCACAGATGTTTATTCTCCAGTTTCACTTCAGGATCCTGCTCCCTGATGTGCTGCTATTACACAGCTAAAATTAACTACTCATGAATCCCTATTTTGTACCTGTGATTTCTATCTACCATGACCTCTGCCCGTGGGCTTCCTCTGCCTGAGAAGGCCTGTCTGACTTCACCTCAGGACCCGCTTTGGACGGCCCCTCCTCAAGAAGGTTTTCTATGACCATCACCCTTTCCTCCACACGAGTTAAGCGGTGCTCACAGGTGCTCCACACATTCCTCTCAGAGCAAGTAACACCCTAAACTGCAGTTACGTTTACTCATTTATTCACCTTCCCACCATGTGTCCAAGGACTATAACTCATGTATTTTACTGATCTACAATGCATAAGTTTCGTGGCTGGCTCGCAATTAAACACGTTAAAAATGAACATCTTAGGATATTTATCCAAGAGAACAGCATATATTTGTTTTCTATAAACAAATACTGCCCTCTTCTGGTAAAATAAGTTACCACACCAAAATTTTTATAATTCCATGCCAAAGTTTTTGAAGCATTTATGTGAAATTGGTTTTCCAAGCAACAAAATAAACCAACATTTTGAAGAGTATAATTCTTGCAGTCAAAACTACATAACATTTTTGTAACAAAGGACAGCACAGTTACTCCAATTCATTCTCAAAAGCGAACATTCAAGCAATTAAGGGGAGAAACTTCAAGGATAATTTAATAAATAAGCAATGTTTTTAAATAGATGTTCAGCATTACTCATAGTATAAAAAATACCACTCATCCCTCTTTCATATGACCTGACCAATGTAAACTGCTGATATTTTCACATGATTTTTAAATGTTACTTATACATGAAAAGATTCTTAAAGCCAAAATGGCTTCAGAAAACTTACCAATGTCGTAAGCCATAAAATCTGAAGAGAAACACTTGGCACCATGGCTCATCGATGTATCATTGTGTGTGTTTCCTCCAAACACCAGCATGGTTCCACTCACTATCACAGCTGTGTGCAAGTAACGGAAAAATCGGCTGTCCTTAAGAATGGTCCTTTTGAGTTTATTTAAAAATAATAAATACAAAGTTAGTTTCTTAGAATACTTTGTTATCCACCTGCCAATGCAAACATAGCCATTTTATTAACTTAAGACCAATATGTTCAAATACTTTGAGACTTTTCTTTGTATGCAAGTGACTTCTCAACAATAAATGAATATACAAAATCTTATAGACCTATGAGAAATTTGATGAAATATATTAGCAACCTAAAAATGTTCATATCCTGGGATAGCATAATTTCAATTTATGAGTAGAAATCAAGGGACATACAGGCAGATGCTTAGGCATAATGTTTTATGAATAAGACACACAGTGTACCCATATGATAAGGGTATTAAACAGCCACTAAATGATTTTTTATAAGAGAGAAAATGGTCTCAAATACCTGAGGAAATATGAAAAGAAGAAACGGTCATTTTATAATTAGATTATTTCTCAATGCAAATTTACCTTTCACATGTGCAAATTAGCATATTTATTTGCAAGCTAATACATAGTTTAGAGGAGACCTTGATTACATGTGACACAACCTGTGTTCAGTGATTTGATGGAATGATGCTGGTAACTAACCACAATGATGACACCCTGGTCATCAATAAAAGGACTAAAAAATAGAGGTCTTTTACTCAATTATAAATGTGTGCACAAATTCAGCTAAACAGAATAAATTACGAGGCTGAAGAGTTAAACTTTTACAGTGGTATGTATTAGGTACACGAAAACTGAAAACACTAAGCATTTTCTATCCAACTTTCTACAGAAGTATAGAATAATCTAATAAAATAAATCCTAGCTAAACAAAATTACAGCCAGGCTTGAAAACAAAAATCTAGTACCTTCCCAACAAATGCCTGTGAGAACTCACAGTTTAGAGTAAAAGCTTTAAAAAAAAAGGTCCACCCACCACATCTGGCTGTCCACATCGTATCTGTAGAGATCATCTGCAAGTCGGTACTTATTGGCACTGAAAGCTTTGTAGCCCCCATGGACGTACAGAGCCCTGGTCTTTTGGTCATAAACACTGCTGTGGCCATAGCCCCCTTGCACAAGGGCACCCTGGGTGTGTAATATACTCCATGTGTTCTTACCTAGAAAGAGAAAAATAGCTAAAAACAAATGCTGTAGGCTCCTCACCTTTAGTAAAGAAAAAAACCGGCTGCCACCAAGTTAATTCCAATTCACAGTGACCTTACATGACAGCTGCCCTACAGGGTTTCCAAGGGGCAGCTGGCAGAAGCGAACTACTGACCTTTTGATTAGCAGCTCAGCTCTTAACAACCCAGCTATCACGGTTCAACTCTAGTAATGAAAAAACCCAAATAGCCTTAGGAGATGTAATATTACTATTCTACAACAATGGATGTAATAAAATTCAACCAGAGGAAAGATTACATATTAAGGGGAAATTATGCTTCACTAAACTAAGCTCTAAAGAACTACCCCAATGTTTATTTTCTTTAGAATACTTACTGTTTTAAACTATATTTGTTACAAGAAAGGTTTGCTGTGCATTACTAAAAATGCTGAACCAAAGCAAGTATTTTACAAAACTTCCTATTTTTAAAGGATGTAAAAACTTCATAAAAATTCCAAAACGTAAACCCATTCTTGCATCATCTGAACTGCACTGTACAAAGAAACCAAGTGGTTAACTAAGAATACACTTCTTAGTTCAAGTGAAAGATAAACAGATTTAGAGGCCTGGAAACAGACATCACTAGGATTTGAGCAAATCTAACTTTGTGTCTTCACTTGAGATATCTCTGTTCCAACCAGTATTTTCTTACCCATTCATCCCCTTGTAAAGGAAGTTTGGTGTTTTTAAATGTCTTATAGTATTTATTATTATATCCAAATTCTACACTCTTGTTATAAACATTCAACACAGGATGATACTAATTCTTTTCGAAGTACTGTCATCATTCAGTAAACATTTATTGAGCAACGGCTATGTACTATGCACTGTGCAATCAAAGATCCACAAACATTAAAGGTCAAGTACCACTTGACGTTTTATTGATAATAAATTTGTGTTTATTTTCTAACTACAAGGCTTCAGTTCATCCTAGAAAAATGTTTTACACAAATAATTTTTTTCCCCTGGGCTGGATTAAAGATACTATCCAAACTTCACCTTAGTCTATCTTTTTCAAATTAAAAAAAAACAAACTCAGTTTCAAATCCAGCAGGAGCTCCTTGGAAACCCTATAGGAGCAATTCTACTCTGCTCTGTAGGGTCACTGTGTGTCAGAATCAATTTGACAGTATGGTTTTTTGCTTGGTAAATGTTTACATAGCAAATTAGGTTCCCATTTAACAATTTTTACACAAATTGTTCTGTGTCATTGGTTACAATTTTTAAAATGTGTCAGTATTCTCATTTCTGTTCTCATCTTTGTTGTGGGGTAAATGTCGACCTATCTGGCATCATATAGTCCAATCATTTAAGGGAACATATTTTTCACAGGTAATATTGTTTACCTTTAACCCAATCTATTACTTGGCTGAAAGGCAACCTGCAGAAATAGCTTCAAATCCAAGTTCAAAGGTTATCTTAGGGTGACAGTCTTAAGGGTTTTTCCAGGCTCTGTCGGCTAGTAGGTCTGGCCTTTTTTTTATGAATTTGAGTTTTCTACAACTTTTTACCATTCTATCCAGGGCCTTCTATTCTGTTTCTGGTCACAACGGTCAGTAAGATAAGCTAGGCATCATCTAATTCAGGTATCATCTAATTCTTCTGGTCTGAGGTTAAAGGAAGCTGCGACTTATGTGGGCTGTCTTATGGACTAGTTTCTTCTTGGAACCTTTGTTTTACTTCATTCTCTTTTGCTTCATGTGAGTAGAGACCAACAGTTGTATCTTAGATGGCCACTCATAAACTTTTAAGGCATCACACACTACTCACCAATCTAGGATACAGAACACTGTCTTTATGAACTATGTTACTCCAGTTGACTTAAACTGTCCATAAGTTGCAACTTTAACAATCAAAAAACATCCACCAGAAAAAATATACCTACCCAAGTCATATTCCTGTACATTGCTTATATATCCATAGAGAGGGCAGTGACCGAAGATGACCAGCATGACCACTCGGTCATTGTTCAATGTAACAATGTGTGCTGAGTGTCCAACCACTGCATACTGCTCCTTTGCTTTAGGGGTTAACAAAACCCATGATTCATTATGAATATGAAACACTCTCAACTCATTCGTTACATTCCCTGTTGAATCAATTTTTCCTCCATACATATAAATTTTATCCTAGAAAAAAATGTAAACAAAATTCTAAAAAACATTGAAAAAATAAGATATGAGAGCAGAAGCGATTAATTCAAAGTTTTAATATTATTCTTAGTTTAAAAAGTGTTAGTGAAATGTATCTTTCAGTGAACCATTAGGAAAGGGATGGAGAAAGAAACAAAATGAAATTAATCATGGTCTATATCTGATAGCACAGTAGTTAAGTGCTATAGCTGCTAATCAAAAAGTTGGCAGTTCAAATCCACTGGGTGCTCCTAGGAAACTATGGGGCAGTTCTACTCTGATCTATAGTGTCACAATCAGTTGGAATCGACTCGATGGCAGTCAGTTTCGTTTTGGTATATTTCTTTAATATTTCACCATTCCTAGTCTTTTTCACATGAGATCTTTTTACAGGATCACAATCCTAACACCCTTGTACATTTCAATCCATTAAAATCTCTCAACTAAAATAGTTTTTTTTTTTTTTTTTTTAATTTAACATAACTGAGTAAAAATGTACATTCACATGTAAATTTACATGCCCCCCTATATGCAGCTTCCACTGCTCTCCCTGTCCGGTGACTGCACACTCAACTAAAATAGTTTTAATTTTAACATCTACTTATAATTTGATCAATTATAACCCACCCAAAGCAGAAAGTTTTCCTCAATTAAAAGCCAACAAAGAATAGCTTTTCAACTACATAATACAATATAATAACTGAGAAAAGAATTGAGTGTCTTACTGAGTACAGAGAGGAAACATTTTACCTGGTATAATGCCAAAGAATGACCATATCTAACAACTACGTTGTTCACAGAATGGTTCAGTGTAAGCCACTCCCTAGAAGCAAGGTCATACCTACAAAACAAACAAGACATATTTTAACTCAATGATAAAACAGAATTATCTTGTACTCTCTTGTGACAGACTCCAGTTTAGAATACTCATTAAATCTGCCATGGAGATCACCTGCTACCTTGGTGAACAAACCTAACTGCTGGGCTCACTGGGAATGTAAGAACTCAGGAAGGGGGAGCTGAGCTGCAGTGCTCTGGAAAAAGAAAGAAATCAAACCTACTGCAAGTTTCTAACAGTTCCTGAAAACCTCTTCTACACAGTCTAAATGGCATGATTTTAAAGTTTCACTATATGCAAAGGACTTACATTTTTATTATAGTATTTTTTCCTTTCATTTAATCATATAACACTGAACGTAAATATTGAAAAGGGAATGACAGTTAAGTATAAGAAAGTCCTTAGCCTTTCCTTCTGAAAAAAAAAAAGCACTTTTTTTTAGAAAGCTGGTATATCATTATAATATTTCAATTACAGTATGGACCTTTAAACCACAAAAACCATGATAGCAAAAAGACGGAATCAACCCAGATGCCCAACAACAGAAGAATGGAGAGGTAAACTATGGTACATATACTCAATGGAGCACTACGCAATGATAAAGAATAACGATGATTCCAGGAAACATCTCCTAACCTGGTTTCAACTGGAAGACATTATGTTGAGTGAAAGTAGTCAGCGACAAAGGGACAAATACTGTATGAGACCTCTATAAGACCTCAAAAACAGACTTGTGTATAGAAGAAAAGACTCTTTGACAGCTGCAAGGGAAGGGAGGGAGGGAGGGTGAGGGGTGGAGAGTGGGTGAGGGGGGAGGGGGACTAAGGAGGGGAGGGTTTAGTTTAGATAGTTGCTAGAAATCTGGTAGGGACAAAGCGGTGATAGCACACATTAGAAACAAGAACAACGTTAAGTGGACTTCAGCATAACTTGAGTACTCCTTCCATCTTAACCCAATATTGCAAGGACAGAGTAGCTGGGGCAGGGGGCGGGGGACCATGTTCTTAAGCGAAATCAAGGCCAATTGGCACAACTAGCGTTTTGCTAAGAGAGCTCTCTACACTCCACATTGGTGAGTGGCATCTGGGGTCTTAAAAGCTGCCAAGCTGCCATCCGAGGACACAGCAAATGGTCCCAACTCAGCAGGAACGGATGCTCACCGAGGACCAAAATGACATTCGGTAAAGACAACCTAGAAGACAGAGAGACCCACAAGAGTGGGTGCCTACATCGACTTGGGACCGGAAGAACCGGATGGTGCCCGGCCACCACCAGTGATAGCCACGATGGAGCTCACAGAGAGAAGTCTCACTGGCAACACAAGAATAAAAAGGGGTGCATCCTGAGATCTCCACTAAAAGACCTCAATTCATGGTCCAGCCGTTTCGGGGTTCCCCTGAGACCATGGCCCCCGGCCCTGATGCTGCCCTTACCCATAAATTATAACGAAGGTCCACTCTTTGGACAGGAATGGACTGGACTTGGCAATGCAGAGTGACCATATATTGGATGCACTTTATGGTTCTACACATCTATAGGATATCATCCTGCTGACCTCTGGCTCGAGGAAGGAGAGTAGGTGGAGAGGAGGGGAAAGGAGGCTGTTGGGAGTTTGAGACATGTATGGAGCAGAGAGGAATAGTGTGCTGTCACCGGACAGGGAGAGCAGTGGAAGCTGCATATAGGTAGGCATGTAAATTTATATGGGAATGTGCATTTTTCACTCAGTCATCTTGAATTAAAAAAAAAAAAAAACACAAAAAAGTATTTAGGACCTTTGAAATAAAGAATTTAATCTCTCACCATGCAGTATTAATCACATAATTAACAACTTAGAATATTTTCTCTCAGTTTCTCTTTTTTCAAGGAAAATTCACTATTGTTACTGTAAAAATCATACATGCTCATTATAACACTGTAACCGGTAAGAATATAAAGCTACAAGTTTAAACAATGACCCCTACATTCCATCACCTAGAAATATGTATCACTATGTAATTATCATTCTAGGTATTTTTCTGTACATACGCACAGATAATATTAAGTCAATGTTGGGGCCCTGGTGGCACAGTAGTTAAGAACTACTGTTACTAAGGAAAAGGTTAGCAGTTCAAATCCACCAGCCATTCCTTAGAAACCTTATGGGGCAATTCAACTCTACACACAGGGTTGCTAGAAGTCAGAATCAACTAAAAAGCAGTATTTGTTTGTAGTCCCTTGTATTAATTTTATTTACTTATTTATTTTGTTGTTGTTGAGAATATACAAAGCAAAATGTACACTAAGTAGCTTCTACACAACACTGACTGATACTGATTACAGTCAGAGTTGTGCAATCAATCTCACCCTCCTTTTCTGAGGTGTTTCCCCTCATTAAAATAAACTCACTACCCTCTAAGGGTTCCCACCCAATCTTTCGAGTTGTTGTTATCAATCTGATCTCATGCGGAGTATAACACTCAGAGCAAATTTTTTTCTACTAGTTATGTTAAACTCTTGTTCCCTTTTAAGATGACTTCAGGGAATATGTTTGGTTTACGTTTTGTGCATATGTATTCTTTAGGTGCAAGTTTACAGCTCAAGTTAACTTCTCATACAAAACTTTATATGCATATTATTTTATGACATTAACTGTAATCCCCATAATGTGACAGCACACTCCTCCTTTCCACTTTGGGGTTCCTGTGTCCTTTCAACCAGTTCCTCTCTCTTCCTGCCCCCAGAACAGAGCCGCTCATTTGGTCTTCTATATCTGATTGAACTAAGAAACACAATCCTAGTGAGCATTATTTTTTATTTTGTTTTATTCTTGTTAGGTGTTGTGGAGTCATTTCTGACTCACAGCAACCCTACAGGGCAGGGCAGACCTGCCCCACATGGTTTCCAAGCAGTGGCTGGCGGATTTGACCTGCATGACCCCTGGTTGGCAGTCAACTACATCACCAGGGCTCCTTTTATTTTCTAGTCCTGTCTAATCTTTGTCTGAAGAGGGGGCTTCAGGAAACGTTTTAGTTCAGGGTTACCAGAGTGTCCGGGAGCCACCCTTTCAGAAGTTCTTTTAGTCTCTGTTAGACCATTAAGTCTGGTTGGCAATGGGTTTTTAAGTTACTGTTCATGTTTCTTTTCTGTAAGATTTTCCCTGGAAAACTCCAAGTTAAAAAAATGATTACAAAAATCATATGTAAGCAATAAAATATTAAAGAGCTTTGTTTTAATATATGGCAAAACAATAAACAAATACTTATTGTTTATGTTTGTAAAGTTAAATGTCTACGGGCAATGTTAATTATCATTGCATGAGTAAATCTCTACCTCTATATGAGGAGCTGTAAATAAAACATTTCACGCACTGCACATTAATAACAACAACAAAAATAACTGTCAGTAGAAAACAGATTAATGAATTATAGCCACGTAACAGAATAGTTAAGAGTGAAAAATTACTCAAGCAACACACAGTAAGCAAATTTCAAAACAACGTTAAGCTAAAAAAGCAAACTGCAGAATACTATTTCTATAAAGACTAACAACAGAAAATTATTACTTCTGTGTACTGGTCACATACAATAAAAGAGTTAAGTTTTCAAGTAACTGACAACAAATTGAGGACAATGATGATCTACTGGAAAGAAGGCACAAAATGGGATTCTGAAGGGGCATACAGGGGCCTTCAATTTTATTAGTAATGTTTCCTTTTTTCCCTTAATCTGTGTAGTGCATGCAATGCATTCATTATTTTTCTCTACACCTTTCCTTTGTCTTAAATATTTTATATACAAGATTGAAAGCAAACATAATAGAGACATTCCTAAAATATGAAGAGTATATAAACTGGTTTCACCTATTATTTTACATAGTTTTCAAAATATTTCCTATTTTTAAAAAAACATAAGAGGCTAAATGTACTTTATTTTTTAAATTATATACCATTCAACTTAGGGCAGGACCCACTAACTTTCTGCTTTGAAAGCTGAAAATCTTAGCACTCCTAAACCAACCAAGTCAATTCCAACTCACAGCAACCCAGGACACAGCAAAACTGTCCTACAGGGTTTCCAATTCTGTAACCTAGCACTCACAGTTCCTCCCATTTCTTCTTCCAATTTTTGTTATATAATTTTGCACTACCTGTGTTTGTGACATTTCATTGTTGTTGTTAGGTAGGTATCACATTGGTTTTGACTCATACCAACCCTTGCTAATCAAGTACTACCATAACAGAAATGCCACAAGTGGATGGCTTTAATAAAATTTATTCTCTCATAGTTTAGCAGTCTACAAGTCCAAACTGAGGGAAGGTGCTTTCTGTCAGCTGTGATGGAAGGTCCTTGTCATGACTCCTCCTTTTGGCTGGGGGCACCTCAGCATGGGAAACTCAGGTCCAAAGGATGTGCTCTGCTCCTGACACTGCATTCTTGATGGTATGAGATTCCTAACGCTCTACTCACTATCCCTGCCTTTCTATCTCTTGAGAGAGAAAACATGACGCAAAACCATTAGCTGAGAATGAAAACAGGAAAAGAGGCAGTGAAAATGCAAAAGATAAAAAGGTTATGACAGTTAAAGTGGGAGACTAAATGAGGAAAAATCAATAGTTTGTGGACCACTGTCCACAAGGACTGGTGGAGTCAAGGTATTAAAAGATCCAAAAGGATTGAAAAGTGTCTCGGGTACGGTTCTCCAGAAACAGAGCTTGAAATGGTTATTCCTGTGCAAGTGATGTACTGAGGCAATAAGATAAGCGAGGTAGGAAGGAAGAAGCTAAGCAAAGAGGTGGTGTTAGCAAGTCTAGCCTCAGCCTGGTCCCAAGGGGAACCCTGGAACATGAATGGCACCACAAAGTTTTCCCACCTGGGAGCACGGCCAGGATTTTGTACTGCCATATCAGTCACCAGCTAGGGTTAGGGTGGCCAACTTCCTTGTTTGTCCAGAACTGAGGGGTTTTCCAGGATGCAGGACTTTTCAGTGCTAAAACCGGGGGAGTCCTGGGCAAGTCAGAATGTTTAGTCACCCTATATTTAGTCACCCTGGGCTACTCCCAGGAAAGGGTATGGTCTTTTAGGCATTTCTGGGAAAAGTGACTCCAACCTGCTCGGAAATTCTCCAAAGAAGTGGGCACCTAGACACTGACAACAACCAACATTCACAGCAGCTGGCAGATTGGTGCACCAGCCAAGTAAAGGGGATCTGGGCAAGGCATGTAATAGGATGCTCAGAGTTGAGAGTACACAAGGGTTTTAGTAATCAATAATGATGGCCTAGGAGGTGATCATGCAAGCAAATGGTTGAAGCAGAGTGATACAGAGAGACAGACTTAGTCCCTGAATAACCCTGGTTGCTTTCTCTGGGTTGTGTGGCTGAGACTGACCACTCTCCTTGCCGCAGTAGAACACAAGTACGGGGGATAAGCTTTATACAGATTCAAATTCCTACTAGATATCTAGGGGCTATCTATACCACCGCCGGTGCTGGCAGGCCACTCTCTTGAAGATATTGCACTCAAGTTTAGACTGTGAGTTCTGGATTGCAAAAAGTGACCGTGCTGTATGCCAAGTCCTTAGCTTGACGGACTAACAGGACTAGAAAAACTAAGAATATCTAAGACAAAAGAGGCCCAGGTATTGGAACAAGGATTAAGGCAGATAATGAATCAGAAAAGATCAGGAGTAATAGTAAGAATGACAGTGAGGAAATAAAACCAGTAACTGGTGTTTATATCATCATGCCCAAATATTATTCACAGCTAGGCATCAATAACACTGCAGCAACTGCAACAGTATACTAACAGGGAACTGCTAGAAATTCAAGCTGGATTCAGAAGAGGATGCAGAACCAGGGATATCACTGCTGACATCAAATGGGTCTTAGCTGAAAGCAGAGAATATCACAAAATATTTACCTATGTTTCATTGACTATGCAAAGGCATTTGACTGTGTAGATCATAAAAAATTATGGATAATACTGAAGAGAATGGAAATTCCAGAGCACTTCATTGTGCTCTTGAGGAATCTGTACAAGGATTAAGAGGCAGTCATATAAACAGAACAAGGTGACACTACATGGTTTAAAGTCCAGAAGGGTGTGCATCAGAGTTTCATCCTTTCATCATACCTTTTCTTTTCTATCCGTATGCCAAGCAAATAATCTGTAAAGCCAGAATACATGAAGAAGAATGAGGCATCAGGATTGGATGAAGACTCATTAGAAACCTGTGTTACGCAGATGACACAACCTTGCTTGCTGGAAGTGAAGAGGATTTGAAACACTGATGAAGAGCAAAGACTTCAGTATGGACTGTACCTCAACATCTAAAAAATAAAAATCCTCACAGCTAGATCGGTGAACACCATGACAAATGAAGAAAGGACTGAGGTTGTCAAGGGTTTCATTTCACTTGGTTCCACGAACAACACCCATGGAAGCAGCAGTCAAGAAATCAAAAGACACATTGTACTAGGAAAATCTGCTGCAGAGGCTCCTCTTTAAAGTGTTGAAAAGTAAAGATGTCACCTTGAACTCTAAGGTGTGCCTGACTCAAGCCATGGTATTTTCAATTGCATTATATGCATGTGATGGCTGGACAACGAATAAGGAAGAAAGAAGAACTGATGCCTCTGAATTGTGTTGGAGAAGAATATTGAATATACCATGGACTGTCAAAGAACAAACAGATCTGTTCTAGAAGAAGTATAACCAGAGTGCTCCTTGGAAGCAGACAGAGAGGCTGCATCTCACATACTCTACACATGTTGTCAGGAGGGATCAATCCCTGGAGAAGAACATCATGCTTGGCAGTGTGGAGGGTCAGTGAAAAAGAAGACAACCCTCAACAAGGTGGATTGACACAATGCGTGCAAACAGTGGGCTTATGAATAAAAACAACTGTGGGCATGGCACAGCACCAGGCAATGTTTCATTCTGTTGTGCATAGGGTCGCTATTGGTTAGAATAAACTCAATAACACCTAACAACAGATGCTGTAGTAGAGTGTGACTGTGTTTCCTTCATTTATTCATTTTATTTTTAAACTGAGGTACAATTCATACAATAAGATGCAGACATTTTAAGTATTTATTTCCTTGAGTTTTGACAATTCTCTATACCTGTGTAACATGACACAGAGCATTTTCATCACCCCCAAAAAGCTTCCTAACACTTCCTTTATGATGAATTCTGTTAATCTTCTGCAACTACTGTTGTGGCTTTTCTCCCCTACCTAAAGTTCATTTTGCCTCTTCTTGAAATTCACATAAATGGAACTGTAAAGCACTGCCACTCGATAATCTTTCATGTTTAGCTTCTTTCTAAATATTTTAATAATATTCGATGTAATTCAGAGTCATACAACTCATTCTCTTAAACTGTATGATTCAGTGAGGTTTTTTTTTTTGGTGCATTCACAGGACTGTACAATTATCCCCGCTGCCCATCTCCAGAGCATTTTCAACATTTCCAGTTTCCAAAAGGAACCATTATACTCATTAGCAAGGATTCCCCATTCCTTCCTCTGACCCCTGGTCTACTTTCTGTCTTCTATGAATTTGCCTATTGTGGATGTTTTATACAAATGGAATCATAAAACATGTGGCCTGTGTCTGGCTTCTTTCACTTGTTTTCAGAGTTCAATAATATATTAGTACTTCATTCCTTTGTACGGTCAAATAAAATTCCACTACATGGATATACATTTCATCCATTCATCAGCTGACAGACACCTACACTGATTTCACCTTTAGGCTATTATTAATAAGCCTGCTTCAAACATTCATGTACAAGTTTTCGTGTGGACATGTATTTTCATTTCTCTTAGGGATATACTTCAGAGTAGAAATGCTGGCTGATATGGTGGCTCTATGTGTAACATTTTGAAGAACGGCTAGATCGTTTTCCAAGCAGTTGCATCATTTACATCAGCAGAGTACGAGGGTTTCAATTTCTGCAAATGGTTACCACTGCTTGTTTCTATCTTTTACACTATGGGCACTGTATTTAGTGTGAAGTGGTATTTACTGTGGTTTTGATTTGCATTTCTGTAATGACTAATGATGCTGACCATCTTTTCATTTGTTTATTGCTCACTCCTATGTGTAGAAAGTACAACCATACTACTCCTTGGATGCAAGGATGGTGAGACTGCATCTTACATACTTTGAACACATTGTCAGGAAGAATCAGTCCCTGGAGAAAGATATCACGTTTAGTAAAGCAGATGGCCAGTGGAAAAGAGGAAGACCCTCAACAAGATGGACTGACACAGTGGCTGTAACAACGGGCTTACACATAAAAATGACTGTTGCTATGGACTTGGCAGTGTTTCATTCTATTATGCAAATGGTTGCTATGAGTCAAAACGGACTCAATGGTACCTAAGAACAACAACAACAACATACATTCATTGGAGAAATATCTATTCAAATCCTTTGCCCACTAAAAAAATTTTTGTCTACTGTTGACTTGATTAAGAATTCTTTACACTGCAATTGATGGTTCAGGGGCCTCGGGGTTCCCCTGGGAGCATGGCCACTAGCCCTGATCCTGTCCCTGTCCATAAATCATAATGGAGGTCAACTCTTCAGACAGGAATGGATGGGACTTGGTGAAACAGGGTGAACATATGTGTGCATTTCATGGTTCTAGGCATCTATAGGATGTCATCCGGCTGACCTCTTACTGCAGGTTGGGGAGAGGGTGAAGAGGACAGGATAAGAGACTGTTAGGAGGATATGACATGTACAGAACAGAGAGGAGGAGTGTGCTGTCGCCGGGCAGGGAGAGCAGTGGAGGCTGCACATGGGTTGGCATGCAAATTTATATGGGATTGTACATTTTCAATCATAAAAAAAAAAAAAAGAATTCTTTACACATTCAAGATACTAGTCCCTTATCGCCTTCAGTATGGGTTACATCTCAGCATTAAGAAAACAAAAATCCTCACAAATGGACCAATAAGCAACATAATGGTAAATGGAGTAAAGCCTGAGGTTGTTGAGGATTTCATTTTACTTGGACCCACAATCAACACTCATGGAAACAGCAGTCAAGAAATCAAAACACACACTGAGTTGGGCAAATATGCTGCAAAAGGTCTTTTTAAAGTGTTAAAGACATCACCCTGAAGAGTAAAGTGCACCATGATCCACACCACAGTATTTTCAATCACATCATATGCATGTGAAAGCTGGACAATGAATAAGGAAGACTGAAAAAGAACTGATGCCTTTGAACTGTGGTGTTGGAGAAGAATAACTAACATACCACAGACCATCAAAAGAACAAATAAATTTGTCTTGGAAGAAGTACAACCAGAACGCTCCTTGGAAGCATGGACTGCAAGACTATCTCTTATGTGCTTTGACACGTCATCAGGAAGGATCGGACCCTGGAAAAAGTCATTATACTTGGAAAAGTACAGGGTCAGTGAAAAAGAGAAAGACCCTCCATGAGATGGAACGACACAGTGGCTGCAACAATGGGCTCAAGCATAACAATGACTGTGAGCATGGCACAGGAACAGGGAGTGTTTCTTCTGTTACATGTGTAGGATTACCGTGAGTCAGAATTGATTCAACAGCACCTGACAACAACTGGTTATCAGATACATGATTTGCAAATAGTTTTCCTCGTTCTCAAGTTGTCTTTTCATTTTCTTGATGGTGTTTGTTGAAGCACAAAGCATTGTGATTTTGATGAAGTCCAACATAATTTATTTTTCCTTTTAGCACTTGTGCTTTCAGCATCAGCTCTAAGAAACTGGTGCCTCATCTGAAGAGCCTTATAGTTTCAGCTCTCATATTTAGATCTATAATTCACTTGAATTAATTTTTGTATATGATATTGGGGGGGTCTGGCTGGCTTCTTGTAACATCCAGTCGGATTAATCAACATCACTGCACGTATCACAGTCATCTAGTGCTGCTGTAACAGAAATACTGCACGAGGATGGCTTTAATAAAAATAAATTTATTTCTTCACATGCAAGATCCAAATACAGGTGTCAGCTATACGGGAAGGCTTTCTCTGTCAGCTTTTCATCAATATTCCCCTGGTTTAGGAGTTTCTCTACTTATGAACCCTGGATCCAAAGGACATGCTCTACTCCCAGCACTGTTTTCTTAGTGGTATGAAGTCCCCACTCTTTGCTCACTTCCATTTCCTATTATCCCTTGTAATCTAAAAGAGGAAACCCTGGTGGCCTAGTAGTTAAGTGCTACATCTGCTAACCAAAACACTGGCAATGTGAATCTACCAGGTGCTCCTTGGAAACTCCATGGGGGCGATTCTATGCTGCCCTATAGTGCTGCTATGAGTTGGAATCGACTGGATGGCAAGGGTTTGGTTTTGGTTTTGAAGATAAAAGGTGGCACAAGGCACACCCTAGGGAAACTCCCTTTATTCTGGATCAAAGATGTAGCCTTAGTAGGGGCATTATAGTCTCACACTAATCCTGTTTAATGGAACCCAGTATTGCCTCATTAACCACAGGCAGAGATTAGGATTTACAACATATAGGAGAATTACAATCACAAAATAGAGGATAACCACACAATTTGGCTCAGTCAAACTGACCCATAGATTTTTGGGGGGACATAATCCAATCCAGGACAGCATGTAATGTATCAGTAGTTTGCTCTTTCTTACTACTGAGTGGCAGTCTATTGACTACCACACTGTACTACACTGTACTAGTCCATTCTCCTGTTAATGGATATTTGGGTTGTTTCCAGTCTGGGATTATGAATAAGTCATCTATGAACATTCTTGTGTACATCTTTTTGAGTACATATGTTTTTATTTCTCTTAGGAAAATGCCTAGAACCTCTTCATTCTTTAAAATGGCTATATAATATTGAACTGTGATTTGACAATGTCTGGAGACATTCTGGTTGTCACAAATGTGGAGGGGTGCTATCTAGTAGGTAACAAGGAAGTTGTTGAATATTTGAAAACACACAGGACAGCCTACCACAACAAAGAATTATCTGCCCCTAGATGCCAACAGTACTGAAGCTGAGAAACTTTGCAGTGAAAAACATGATCTATTTAACCAATGTTATTATTAAAGGACATTTAGATTTTTTCCCGGTAATAGACTATGCTCTAATTTTTTGTGTGTTCTTTCTGAGTACACCCACAGGATAAGTAACTACTAGTGTACAAACCCTAAATTTTCATATACGCTTCGAGACTGTCCTCCTAACAGGCAGTTCAGTGTTTGGCAAAAGGCAGTTTTAAGTACAAGTAATAATCAAATAATTCAAAGTAGACTAACAATACAGCCAATTAAGCACTATAAGGAAACTACTAAGCACATTAGAAAATACAACTTATAAATATCACTGTTGGCAGCCTCTGAAGTCCTTGAAGATAGTTTTCTTATAAATCTAAGCATCTTACTTACAATCTTGTTTATGTTAAAGCTGAATAATTAGATAAAAGCAACTCTCAGTCAAATGTCTACATGATTACACATTTTAAAAGTTTTGTTTTATTATACTATACATATTTTACTTACAAAACAAACTCTCGTTAAAAATAAATCCATATTTAAAAATCTTTGCTCAAAAGAACCCAAAAGACAAAGAGACCCACGTGAATGGATGACTACATTGACATTTGACCGAAAGAACTGGATGGTGCCCAGCCACCACCAGTGATAGCCATGATGGGGCTTACAAAGTTGAGTTTCACTGGCAATACGAGAATAAGAAGGGGTGCACCTTGAGAGTTCCATTAAAAGACCACAGTTAATGGTCCAAGGGCCTCGGTTCCCTTGGGAGCATGGCCCCTGGCCCTGATGTGGCCCCTATCCATAAATCACAATGGAGGTCAACTCTTTCAACAGGAATGGATGGGACTTGGCAAAATAGAGTGAACATATTGTGTGTGTGTACTTTATGGTTCTAGGCATCTACAAGATGTCGTCCTGCTGACCTCTTACTGGAGGTAGAGGAGATGGTGGAGAGGAGGGGATGAGAGACTATTAGGAGGGTATGACATGTACAGAACAGAGAGGTGGAATATGCTGTCACTGGGCAGGGAGAAAAGTGGAAGCTGCACATAGGCAGGCATGGGAATTTATATGGGATTGTACATTTTCACTCAATCATAATTAAAAAAATTAAATAAAAATCTTGGCTCAAAGTATTATCAGTCTTAACTTCCAAGAGTTCCTATTATTTCAAAATCAAAAAGTGAAGCCATCAATTACCATCATTACTATGAATTAACTGATGGGAAGGGTCTTATTATTAATTAACCTAATATGAAGAAAAACATGAAACTGCTTTAAATTTTTGTACATAAAAACTGAAAAAAGCTGGAAAGCATTTGTGTTCCAGGTAAAGAAAACAGCCTTAATTCAAGGCATGGAGAAAGATGGAAAATGGGGAGGAAAAACACCATGACCTGAACACTGAGGAGGGTCAGCAGAAATTTAAGGGTTTGATGTTATGCCTTAGCCTTAGCAACAGGAATAGAGAAGAGGGGCCAGTTTTACGCAAGAGACATTTTGAAAGTGAATCTATTGATCTCAGTGGCCTACTGACTAAGGGACAAATGAGGGAGAGAAGAACTGAGGGAGAACTCTAACATTTTAGCCTGAGCAGCAAAGGAAAAGGTGATACAATTAATGTCAGATTAGAATTCGAAGGAAGAATACACCTAAAATGGTTTTAGAACACCTAGCTGGAGGCAGCCAGGATAGGCCAAACCATGATTCTGGAGCCCAGAAGGCAGGTATGGGTAAGTCATTTTGTATGAACACTTTGTCAAATACCTTTTAAGAGATTAAGCATGATTACTGTGGAAAGTTACAGTTGTACAACAGACAGTTTATTTTCCCCTAAAGCATCTGTATTTTGAGAAGCCAACATGGATATAATGAAAACACGGGGCATACTTTCAAATCCTTTAGAATGGAGACTAGTAAAGAAATGCAGTGCTTGTTCCTACCTAATTTGGAGACATTTTTTGGTCATATTTTTGAAAAATTCCTAAAATTAAGCCATAAAAGGAACTTTAGGAATTGTGAAGTCCATTCCCTACTCCATCTGCCCCTCCTACCTGACAAGTGCCACCTCCTCCACCCCCTTTTTCTCAGGTAGTAGAATGACATGGAATGACAGATGATTACACCTCTCCTCTTTGCTTATCTGTATTTCGCAAATTTTCAATACGGAGAACTAAACTTTTTGCAGAAATGTTTGAAACAACTTACGCTAAAACCATGTTGTAATCTGAATGGTTGAACATATATCCTCCAACAATCCACATTATATTTCCATTGACCACAGCCTTGTGAGACGCTCTGGGGAGCTTTACGTTAGAATATTCCTCTCGAGTCCAAAATGACTGGTTAGCTGGTACAGGAACTGAACATCCAGGACCTAATGACATATAATAAAAAGGTTCACAAAGTTTAGTTTTAAAACTACTGCCATTTCAAGTTTTAATCTTCTAAATGTAACAAAAATCTGAAGACTACTTAAGTCTTTCTTTCCCTTAGCCTCTAAACATCAAACAAATCCTTTTTAATCTGTGCTTTCAATTTTGCTAAAGCCAGCTGACCAAGGTTAATCTCTAATGAAATTCAAAATCACATGCTTTCCAATGAGGACCTCACCATACCCAGTCTATTTTAGTAGTAAAGCACTTGCATAAGCAGCTCTCAAGGGAAAGAGTTTAACAAAGAAAGCATTCATTCAGATTAAAAAAGAAAAAAAAACCTTCAGGGCTAAAAAGCAAAGACTAGTCCTTGGAAAATATCCATATCCTGGTTAAGTCAAGAAACCAATAGATACAACCAACAAAACTCATTTTAGTCTTCTGCTGCAAGACTCACACAGCAGTAGGTAGTAAAATACTTTGATTATTTAATTCCTCGGCATCAGGCAAACCCAGAAACTAGGATGGACAATCAAACTGTAGCTTAACTTGAGAAAAGCATTTCAACAAATACACTTCCTTCCAAAATAAAGGGGTTTTAAGGAAGGGTTAGTGTGTAAAGAAAACCAATACATCAGTAACAGCTGTCATTCACACCTTAAATAGAATCTCTGAAGTTTCTTTAATAATCTATTTCTATGGATTATACACTAGTTGGCTAAGTAGGATTTTAATGTATCCCCAAACAAACCAAACTCACTGCCATTGTGTCGATTCCAACTCACAGTGACCCTAGAAGACAGTGCAGAATTACCTCATGTGGTTTCCAAGCAGACTGCTACATCTTTCTCTCACAGAGCAGCTGGTGGACTCAAATCACCAATTTTTAGGTTAGAAGGTAAATTCTTGACCCACTGTACCACCAGGGCTCCTGTTCTAATGTATAACTGACTCCAATTTCTCTGACCTGAGGAAAAATCATTATTGATACCTCCCATTCCACCCCCAGTGTGGATCTCTAAGGCTTCTTACAGATGACACAGAATTCTCAAATTTTCATGAATGAGGTGCAAAGAATGTTAAACTCTCCCACAGTTCTACTGAGATCACAACCACAAATCTATAAAACTGATTTATAAGAAACTGAATACAGAAATGTGAAAACTTAAATGCTATGTGATAACTGATTAATATAAACAGTATACAAGCTAAAAATAAAACCAAGCTACAATCTACTCAGTGTGGAGTATCTCATAAACTGAAAGGAAAACAAAAACGGAAGACTCCTACCCTGCCACTCTGGGAAGCATGAGCATCCTCTGACATCACTTGCATTGCAGATGCCTCGATGAGGAAATCCACAGTTACGCGCACAGTGAGGAATGTCACACGCTTCACCTTTCCAGGCTTCAGAACATTCACACTGAACTGAGTTGCTGCTGTTATTGATCTTACATTCTCCTCGGCCTGAGCAATTATTTGGACACATGTCAAAACTGTAAAAACAGGGAGAAAATGAAGTCAGCACAAAACAACACTTGAATGAATTCAGCACAAGGTCTCACTCATTCACCATCATCACTGCAGCACTTACCCTTCAGACCAAATGGGGTCACTTAACACGCAAAGCTGGGAGCTCAGGTGCAAATGAAATCAAAACTGATCCTGCTGGGTTCTTACGGTAATAGGAAAGTTAAAGAAATCTGAAGACAAGAAAAGCAGTTTGTGCAAAACTATCCAGACTTAGCTTTTCAAGGGTGAGAGGACTATACTAATCTTCTAAGCTCACAGATGATGAGCATTACAAAATTACTTAATACATGCTTACAGGTTTGTGGCGAGAGGAAAAAAACTAAAACAAACCACCAAAATGCACCATGGCCTCATGGCATACAACCCTCTGGACAGTCTCTAAAAATGTGAAGAATTTGTGGAAAATTAACTGTGTAAAAGCAGACAGCTACATCTTTCTAAAATACCTATTCAGATGTGACATATTTTAATTTCCTTAGTAAGTTCCTCTACTTATTTCAGATGGAAGGAAAGAGAAGTGCAGTTTAACTTAATGCAGCAATTTAACTCGACTGTGTCTCATGACAATGGGACTCAAGATAACTATATTGATAAAACCCCGAATGGCACAATTCATACTTTTTAAAGGTAAGTAATTGAACTGTCAAGATATAAGAGTATACATTTCTTCTCAGGTCTGAAAATAAACTCCAAAGAAATTTTGTTACCAAAGCATGTCAGAAAATCAGGAATCAATTTTAAAAACAAGATAATTGATTAATGGCTATATTCAAATATCAGTTATGATACACTTAAAATCATCACATGTTATAAAATTTGTACATATTTTTATCATCTATATAGTTACAGTAAATACACATGTGCTGACTTTTCAAGCCCTAATACACAGAATTATGAAAAATAATTCCTTCATCCTAAAATAATATTTAGAAAACCTTATTACTGTCAGTAAATTAAGTATTAAGCAGAAAAGCTAAATTACTATAAAAACAGGCCCTCAGAAAGTAGTACCTACAGTCTCTATGTAACACTACATGCACTTAAGTGAAACTTCAATAAAGGCAAATTTTATCTTAAGAAAAACTTCTCTGTAAGACAAGTCTGCAAAAGATAATATGGAAATTATTTCATATGTGACTTATGCTGAAATGACAACAATCACACTTCATTTTTTAAATGCCTGAAAGAAAACCAAAGTAAAATGTTTCCACTGTGTGCTCAGAATGTATGCCTTGCACCAATTATAGTCTCACACTATCATTTCCTATAGACACACTAATCCGCCAAGAAAAGGTCACACAACCAAACTCGATGTCACTGAGAAACAAAGAGGAGGGTCAATATAACATCAACTTCTCCTTAAACCTCAATTTCTATACTCAAGTGACATGACACATAATTTTAAAAGCTTTGTAGAGCAACGAGTTGGATAAAAACCCCAAAATGCAAAAATACTTTTTAAACCTCTATGAAATAAAAATGGCAGGTAAGATCATCTGTTTGTATGTCTATCTAAATTGGATCATAAGAAAATTATTCTGATTTGGTGAAAGGGGTAATGCGAAAATTATTCTAATTTTCCACACTTAAAATATGAATGAGAAAGACAGATGACATTTTTCAGTTTGTGTGCAAATAAAATTTGTCTTTCCTTCCTTTAAAAGAGAACTAGGGAACACTTGAGTAGCTGGAGTAAAAGCCTCAAGACTCCTGAAGCTGAGATCAGTGTACAGACAGGCTTCTGTGCAATCTGAGGACACATCGAAACAGAGTGAAAATTTTAATATACATGCTGCTTCCTTGTGATTTTTCTGGGAATAAATGCCATTGTTCTATTTGACTTTTCAAAGGGTCGACTACTCCTAAAACACCCTATGATGGACTCCCTTGTCGTGAACAGAGAACCGAAGAGCTAATAAAATTTAGGATAATCTCAATATTTCTTCATTTAATGAACACTAATTTTGGTCTCTAGGAGACCATAAGGCTTCCCTCCACATCATCTCTAAGAAAGAAAAGACCAATCAAGGCAAGAAGAACATGCATTCCTGGGAAGACCACAGGCCAGAGAGCTTAAAGAAGACCCTTGTGGCGACAAGGTAAAGGGCTGCCATGGGTGAGAAGTATTGGAACTGTCCTCTCCTGGGGTGCTCCCTCCCCGGAGTTTCTCTTCTCTCCAAGGCAGCTACTGTTGCCCTCCAACAGCAAAGCCTCCTAACCTCTGACCTGGGAGCCTACAGGGAACACAGTATGGGGCCTGGAGGAAAGGCTCAACCAACACTACTCAGAATGTGGATAGTGCATAGTGGATAGGCAGCAACAATAGTGTCAGTCAAGAGCTTCCTAGCAATACAGATTCTGAAAGGACTTATGGACAGAAGAAACTACTCTTTGATAGCTACAAGGGTGGAAAGGGAGGGAGAGGGTTATCCATAGATTAGACAGTCAATAGGAATTTGGTTAGGTGAAAGGAGTGACAGCACTCAGTAAAAGACAGGTCAGCATAACTTGACTACACCATAAGCTAAAAGATTTTCTAAATTAAACACACCAGACTGCAAGACAGTACGACCTCTTTGGAAACCAATTTGGCATTTCCTTAAAAAGCTGGAAACAGGTATATCATTTGATCCAGTAACCTCACTGCTCGGAGGATATCCTACGGAATCAAAGGCTGTCACACGACAGATACATGCACACGAATGTATATTACAGCACAGTCCACAAAAGCAAAAAGATGGAATCAACCTAGGTGCCCATCAACAGATGAACGAAATAAACTATAGTACATATACTCAATGGAATACTATACAATGATAAAGAACAATAATGATTTTAGGAAGCATCTCATAACTGGGTTTCAATTGGTAGACATCATGCTGAGTGAAAACAGTCAGTGGCAAAAGGACAAATATTACATAAGATTCCTGCTATAAAGACTTAAAAGTAGACTTATGTACAGAAGAAGAGTCTTTGATGGCTACAACGGTGGGGAGGGAGGGAGAGGGTTGGTCACAGATTAGATAGTTGATAGAAATTTAGTTAGGTAAAAACAGTGACAGCACACAATAGAAAGTAGATTTAACTTAACTGGACTTTACCATAAACTGAAAGCTCTTCTAATCTCAACCCAATATTGCAAGGATATAGTAGCAGAGGCAGGGGCCTGAACACCATGCTCTGAAGGGACACGGAGGCCAAATGGCATAACTAGCCTACTGCTAAGAGAGTCTTCTGCATTCCATACTGGTAAGTGGCATCTGGGGTCTTAAAAGCTAGCAAGCTGCCATCTGAGGTACACTAAATGGTCCCAACTGATCCAGAACAGATGATGACTGAAAACAACAAAGACACGAGGAAAAAGGAGCTCAGGAGACAGAAGGACCCATGTGAACGAGACTATTATCAACATGCGACCAGAAGAACCAGATGGCGCCCAGCCACCACCCAAGTCAGCTATGACTTTGTCGAGTACCTGTAGCAACACAAGAAAAAGAGGGGTTCAGATCAGAAACTCTACTAAAAAACACAACTGATAGTCTGATGGCCCAGGGGATCCCCTGGGAGCCTGGTCCCTAGACATGTTACTGCCCCTGACCAGAAAACATTACTGAGGTCAACTCTTCAGACAAAAATGGACTGGACTCAGGGACACAGTGTGACCATCTGGTGTGTGTACTATAAGGTTCTATCCATTTATAGGATGCTGTCCTACTGATCTCTTTCTAGATGGAAGAGAAGAGAATGGAGAGGAGACGGGGGCTTGTTAAGAGAATACAAGTAAAGAATGAAAAGGAGCAGTGTGCTGTCACTAGGCAAGGAGAGCAGAAGGAGCTGCAGAAGAGCAGAAGAAGCGGCAGATAGGCAAGCATGCAAAACTGAATTGGAGTATATGCTTACACTTAATCACAATAAAAAAAATTAAACACAACACTTCAAAGGACAGAGTAGAGGGACAGGGGTTTGGGAACCATGTCTAGGGGGTCATCAAGGTCAACTGGCACAACTAGTCTTGCTCAGAGAGTCTTCTGCAATCCATATTGGTGAATGGTATCTATGGTCTTAAAAGCCAGCAAGCTGCCATCTCAGAAACACCAACTAGTCCCAACCTACCTGGAACAGATAACAACTGAGAACATCAAAGACACCAGGAAAAATGAGCGCAGGAGGCAGAAAGACTTATGATGTGGAGACTACATCAACATGAGACCAGAAGAACCAAATGGTACCTGGCCACCACCAATGACAGCCCTGACAGGGAACACAATGTAGAGTTTCCGACACAGCACAAGGTAAACAGGTGTGCAGATCAAAACCTCTATTAAAAGGCCAGACTGATGGTCCAGCAACCTGGAGGGTCCCCTGATAACATGGCCACTAGACTTGTTGGTAGCCCAGACATGAAACCAGTACTTACACTTCAGGCAAAGAATTGACTGGACTTGGGGACACACAGTGATGAATGTGGTATGTGTACTTCATGGTCTAATATTTATATGTGTGTGTGTATATGTACATACATACACACATATACATATATATATATTTCCATGAGGCTTTCTTATTGGTTTCTTTTTAGAGAGGAGAGGAGAAGGTGGAGAGGAAGCTGCAAATGTTAGCTGAGTGGATACTGGAAAGAGTGAAAAAGGTGTGCTGTCACAGGAAAAGGACAGCAGACACAGCTGCACTCAGAGTCTTATACAAAAATTCACCTGGACTGTAAACTTTCTCTTAATCACAATAAAAAAATTAAGAGAAGAAATACAGATTCTGAGGCCCTAGTCTTGAGGAACCAAATTTTCTGGGGCTAGAGCCCAAAGTATATGTCTTAACAAGCCCTCAGCGGATCCGTGTGCATTCTGAAGTTTGAGACACTCTGCCCTGTGTCTGCATCTCCCCTTTCTCCCTCCCCTACAGAACCATGCTTCACCATTGTCCTACTCTCACCGCCAGGACTTCCTAAACATCTAAACCCTACGTTAGGACTTGTCCAGGCCACTGACCTCCCAGGGCCTCCTCTGGTGGCTCAACCTTAACAGATGTCAACTCCCTCCTTCTAGAGATTTTCTTTCCCAGGCTTCTGCAACACTACCACCCACCAGCACTCACTTCCTCGCTTAGCATTAGCCTAGCACACAGTAAACCCTTGATACATGTTAATGTCATTCATGTTGTTGAAACAAAGTATAATCTTTTGAATAAAATCATTATAAATATTGCACTTAAAATAGCTTACCTGTAAGTGATATAAAATCCAGTCAAATTATAAGCAGCATCACTAAAAAAATGCAGGAGGGCATAACCTGAAGTGACAACAACCTCGGGGACAGTTTCATTGCCATCTCTCTCAGGAACAATGAGGCCACTGAAATGAAAACACATTTCTCATAAAGGTGATAAGCACAATCACAAACACATAATATTGTGGCAGGCACAAATTCAAAACTGGACTTCACCCTTACAATTTTAAAGAACACATTCTGGAGGAAGGGCAAATTCCTGCGATAAACATAGTGTTACTTTACCCTCTGGAGTCCCTGGGCAGCACAAGCAGTTTACACGCTTGGCTACTAACCAAAAAATTAGAGATTTGAGTCCACCCAAAGGCATCCTGGAAGAAAGACCTGGCCATTTACTCACAAAAGAATTAGTCACAGAGCACCCTTCTACTCTGACACACATGCAACAGCCACTGGTAACCGGTACCCTGCTCTCTACATCTAAATCTTCTGTTGGGCTCTTCTTCACACTGGGTTGTATTTTTAATGATATCCAAAATCAATGGCCTTATTCTTTTTTCATGAAACTTTTATAACGTTCTTTTGAAAAACTGAGTAATACAAACTTAGAGTTGATGAATGCCAAATACATATGATTTAAAAACTATTAACTTCTAAAAATAGAATAAAAATTAAGAAGCTAAACACCCAAATTCCCAGTATTATTAGCATTCTGATAAACTTGCCTAACAGATCTTGTATTACACATATTTTTATATACTATTTTATAACTGATATACTAATATTTCATGCATCACTAATATCTTCCTAGGCCCTCCCTAGGATTATACAGAAGATACTAGGTAAGTTATTTGTTGGGTGACTGGTAAGCAAAAGAATTAGTGAGTCAAAGGGTCTAAATTATGGCTTTAAAGGCCCAATACTGCTCTGTTTTCTAGAAGAGATAAAGTCAATAAGTAATCCCCATCAACAGAAAAAGGGTACATTAGGGTAAATTAGGATATTTACCCTGTCAATAATGAGGATTACCCATCCTATCTCAACTTCACCAACTGGTTAAATGAGGTTTTTGGGGGGGTTTCTACTGTACTCTGAGGAGCCTTGGTGGTGCAACAGTTATCTGCATGGCTGCTAACTAAAAGGCTGGCAGTTCAAGCCTACACAGCAGCTCCAAGGGAGAAAAGACCTGGTGCTCTGCTTCTGTAAAGATTACAGACAAGAAAACTTCATGAGGCAGTTCTACTCTATAATATGGTATAGCTGTGAGTCAAAAACAGACTTGATGGCACCCAACAACATTATATACCTGAGGTTGATCATTTTTACCATGTTTACTTGTATTTGCAATTTCCTCTTCTGTGAATTACATGTCCATGACTTTTGCCCAAATACTGACTAGCTTTTAAAATTCATTCTCATCACCACCACCATTATCTCGTTTCATAAAAGCCTCTTTTACCAGGCCCCATGCAATCTGCTTCACACAGATGCCCCTCACTCAATGAACAAGCATCCCATCTCCTACTGCTGTCCTCCCTTCATTCACCTGACACCAGCCATGTTGGCCTCCTTGCTTCCTGAACCATACACCAGGTATATGCCCACTTCCAGGGCTATGATAGTTTTAAGTGCTCATTTGCTTTGACCTAGCAACTCTATTTTTTGTAGAAGATACACTTGAACCTATGTCTTCAAGAATCTTCACTGCAACAGTATTCAGAACAGCAACCGGTAGAAAGCTGTCTACAGGCTCACCCATAGGGAGCTGGTTCAATAAGTTATGACATATCTGTAGGTCTGCAGGACTAACATGGGGAGTTCAAGACATTCTGACCACAGAACAAAAACCAAGCTGTAAAACAATGGACCTTTTATTTCCATTTACCATGTATTAAATAAATGCCTATAAAAACAATGAGTACATACCTCTTTGGAAGTAAATAAAGGGGAAAGCAGAGAGAAGAGGATTTTTACCCAATGAGAGTGTCTATTGTGAAACAGAACTCTCGAAGTCTGAGGGCTCTGACAGTGCTCCAAGGATTACAAACAGTGAAGCATTTCCTACCATTTACTCACCTAACAGATATTTAGTAAGCAGTTCCCTATGTGTGAGGCACTGCTCTAAGTACCAGGAATACAACAGTGAAAAAGACAAAGTCTCTGCCCTTGTAGAGCTCACATTAGAAAAATAACAAATGAATCTAGATACATGCCCCTCTGCCAGGCAGCGATAAACGCTACGAAGGCAGTGAAAGAACAGAAGGTGCCACTGTAGAAAAGGCAGTTAGGGAAGGACTCTGTCCTAGCCATCTAGTTCTGCCACAAAAGAAATTCCTCAAGATGATGGCTTACTTAATTTTCTCATGGTCTAGTGGGTTAGAAGTCCCAATTCAGGGTGTCAGCTCTAGGGAAAGGCTTTCTGTGTCAGCTCTGGAGGAAGCTCCTTCTCATCAATCTTCCCCTTGTCTATGAGCTTCTCGATGCAGGACTCCTGAGTCCAAAGGACTTTCTCTGTTCCTGATGCTTCCTTCTTGGTGTTATGAGTTCCCCCCAACTCTCTGCTTCCTTCTTTTTCTTTTGTCTCTTCTAACATAAAAGATGGTACAAGCCACATCTCAGGGAAACTCAATTTATACTGGATAGGTATGTGACCCAAGCATGGGTGTTACGTTTCACCCTAAGTCTCTTTAACCATCCCTAAATGAAGGTCTGAACCATCCCCTGAAACAGTGAAGGAGTCCTTGCATAGGGCAAATGGTTAATGTGCTAGGCTATTAACAGAAAAGCTGGAAATTTGAGCTCATCTGGAGATACTAAGGCCTGATGATATACTTCCAAAAAATCAGTCATTGAAAACTATGGAGTAGTTCTACCCTGACACTTGTAGGATCCACGTGAGTTGCAATCAACTGAAGGATAACTGGTTTTGGTTTCTGAAATACTGAAGGGGTAAATACTTGAGAGAGCAGGGCCACCTAGAATAGGTATGTCAAAAGTAATCTTACCGAAAGAAATATTGGCACAGGAAAGGTTTACAGGCTTTGAGCTTCAGGATCAAAAAGATGAGAGCTCTGATCCTTGCTTCATATGCCAGGGCATGTCACTGACACCTCTGAGGCACCTCAATTTCCTCATCTGCACAATAAGAAAAGTTCTCACTACCTCACAGCAATGTGATGAGGGTCAAAACTGAAAGCACGTAAAGTGCGGTACTTCACACTCCTCTGTAAGTGATGGCCAATGTGATTCTTTACATGGTATGGACACACAGTAGGATGAATGGTAGAACCAGCAGAGAGAGAAAAGATGGCAAGTCAAAAAGGGGTCAAAGAGTCATCTACACTAGAGGACCACAAGGCCAGAGAAAGCAGATTAGCTTCCTCACTGTCAGAGAGGCTTAGGTGTTTGCTTCTTCTCTTCAAAAATTTGAAATTATGATAGCTTTTTCAGTGTGCTGACTTCTCCCAGTAGAATTTAGTGTGAAAATAACTCATTTATGACAAAAATAAACTTTTACAGAGTAAATGAACACAAAGTCTCAACCCAGCAAGCAAGGCAATGAAAAGTGTGTGGGTAAGAACGAGATGCTGCAGATGCACCACCGCTGGCACCTGGAGCTGCTCCCCCCACCACAGATTTATTTATTTGCCCCAGGGAGATAAATAAATAAATGCAGTTGCAACTTAAGTTGTGGCCACTTGTTCAACTTAAAACTGCCTGTCCTGGGGTTCTTCATAATTATATATTTTAAGCATACAGTATCACTGTTTAAAACCATTTCTGAAAAATCACAAAACTAATCTAATTTCTTAATGGACCTGAAATTCAACCTATCTGTCCCAGGTAAACATTGGCTCTCTTCGGTGCAACCTGCCTTTGCCAACAACACTATACACACTTACTAGTAATCCCTGAGTTGGCATACTTTTCTCCTTCTAAGACTATAATCTCCTCAAGGACAGGGGAAGAGTTACAGAATTAGACAGATACTTAAAGTCAGAGGGAAGGACCTTGTGATGGGGTTAGACAGGGTCTATATCTTCAACCAACGAAGAGGGTCCAAGAACACAGAAGTGCTTCCCTTTGAGTACCTTCTCCAAGTGTGTCATGATCTGACTACCATGGATTGAAGAGACTGATTGACCTCTGCTAACAGCTCTACTTCACAATTTAAACAACTGTCCCCTTAATATATGACTTTCTTTTTAAAAAAACTAACTTTTGAAGAATGTTCTCATAGGGAAACTGTTCCCTCTGTTCCACCACCTCCTACCTGCTTACCAAAAGACCTTCACAGATTACCTGCTGCAAGAAGTAGCTCTACATATGCATTTGTTGAATTCACCACAAAAGCCTTAATGCTGTAGAGCCAGGAGGGACTCAAGAGATTAAACCAGTAGTTCTAAGAACTGCCTTGTAATGGAACTCTTTTTTTAAACAAACTTTACTCAGAAACTTTAATAAACAAAACAGATAAATGCAATCACTCAGTCTGGAGTCAGATTCAACTTCGTGGTTTACGATACAGCGAGAGAGAACACAGGCTGAAGTAACACACAACTCCTTCATTTTAGGTTCTAGAAGATGGAAGTCTAATGGACTTAAATTACTCAAGTTCACACAGAGACATGGGCCAAACTCAGATTAAAAGTCTACATCTTCTAAGTATTCTTTCAGTCCTCTTTTCTTTATTGTCACTGGTCCCCAACTCTCTCTGCTCTGGGCAGCCAACACACCACTTTCCCTTGATCCTCTATCCACAGCCGTCCTACCCACAGCACTCCTCAGATCTTCAGCTCATCTTCCTTAAAGCCTGAGACAGTTTGGTTTTCAATCATTCTGCTCATCAGTGCTTTAAGGATTCCTTGTGTTTTAGGTAAATTCCAATTTATAAATATCTATTTTCACAAATTTTAGAAATGACTTTTAGAAAATTTAGAAAGTATATACTTAAATGTAAGTTAAATTTCAACATAATTAATGCATTAATTTACATTATCAATTAACCAATTTTTTAAAAGGAATCTAATAATATATCTCTGTACATATACTTCGACGTCTCTCAAAAATTGCTGATTAGATTATAGCCTTCTGCTTGTTTTCTGTTTCTGCTGCTGTTGATGTGGAACTCACACATTCACTTCTCAAATACATTACTATGGTGCAAGTGAATCACAGGGTTATACACACCTGTGAAGCCCATGTTGCTACAGGAGCTACTGGTTAGCTGATTCAAAGTACCTGGCACATAAAAGGGGCTCAGTGAATATACGATTAACCAATTCAGTAACAGGTGAACCACCAACAAATACTATCATGATAATATCAAACTATATACAGTTTTTGTACTTGTGTTCAAGTTTTAGATATCTGGAGCCCTGGTGGCACAATGGTTAAGAGCCTGCCTGCTAACAAAAGGTCAGCAGTTCAACAGTTCTAGTCTATCAAATGTGCCTTGGAAACCTCATGAGGCAGATCTACTCTGTCCTATAAGGTCACCAGGAGTTCGAATTGACCTGACAGCAACACGGTTTTGTTTTGTTTTTTAAATACACAGTTTTTGCACTTGTGTTAAAGTTTTCGGTATCTCTTACAAAGTATGCTTCACATGCTGGTATGAAAATACACAAGCCCCAACATGTAACCAATGCCATTTTAAATGTATGACACTGGCCTACCCAGACTCTTTGATGCCATATTATGAACCTCTGAAGCCCAAAAAATGGCCTTGGGTCTCTGTTCACAGATATGTCAGAGACATTTCTAAGCCAAAGAGAGTTAAGGGAAAACAATGGCACCTTAGTCCCTTGATCTCCTCTGTCCTTTGGTCCACAGCATACTGTTTACTGTCTGTTACCTCTCTCACCCACATGGGACATCCACCCAACTAGCCCATGTGAAGAACACAAAAATATTTGTTGAATAGATTTTTTTTTTTTTAAGTCAGGGAGGGAAAAAGGTTTCTGGGAAAGAAATCTAGAAAGCCAGGTGCAGGTGAAAATCAAACTGACAACTATGGTTCCCTAAGGGAATGTGTATTTTAGAAAAATGTACTTTAAGTAAGTTCTCTATCCTAGAGAAATAAGAACAGTGATACAGGTAAACACACACATACTCGTGTTCATGGCAGTATTACTCACGACAGCTAAAAGATGGAAACAACCTAAGTGTCCACCAAAGGATGAATGGATAAACAAAATGTGGTACACATATATAACAGAATACTATGCAATGATAAATAATGATACATGAAACATCTATCTCATAACCCAGATGAATCTGGAGTATATTATGCTCAGTGAAGCCAACCACAAAAGGGCACATACTATATGGTATTACTTCTATAAAAATTAAGAACAAGGAAAGAAACACTCTCTGAATGTCTCCAGGGTTAGGAGGTAGAGGGAGAAAGAATCACTTACTAGATAATACCAAAACACCAGACCAAATCCAGTGCCATCAAGTCAATGCTGACTCATAGCGACCCTATAGGACAGAGCAGAACTGCCCCACAGAGTTTCCAAGAACTGCTGACCTTTCGGTTAGCAACTACAGTACTTAACCACTATGCCACCAAGGTTTCCTACTAGATAGCATATACAGGTTAATTCTGGTGAAGGAAAAGGTAACACACAAAATAGGGGAAGTCAACAAAGCATGACCACGGTAAATGAAGACACTGAGAAGTACCAAAGAACAAGGGACAACCGCAGTAAGTGCTCTAACATGCACCAACTCTGCAACAATAGTAGTAACAACCAAAAATTCATGCACAGGTATGCTGTATAGGTGATGCAGGACATATGCGAGTACATGTCTATGCATATACAGACTCTGCTGTGGGCATCTGTATATACATGTTTGTATGTGTTGAATATATCTTCATGTATATACGCCAGCACATGGAGACACAGCTATGGAAACTCAGACACATCCAAACACCGCATGGAACTCTGCTCCTTGGCTTGAAGGCTAAAGACCACAGTTTCAGGTACATCTAGGTAAATTAGCATAACATACTTCGTAAAAATAATATTCCACACCCTAGTCTGGTGAGCAGTATCTGGGGTCTTAAAAGCTGTCAGGCAACCATCTGAGATACAACTACTGTTTTCTTCCTGCCTGGAGCAAAGGAAAATAAAGGACATGAAAGACTCAAGGAAGCAACTAGTCCATAAAACGAATGGTCCACATGAATCACAGCCTCCTCTAGGTTGAGATCAGAGGAACGACATAGTGTCCAGCTACCACTACTGACTGCTCTGATCAGTGACATGAGAGGTCTTGGTTAGAAAGGGGGAAAAATATAGAACAAAAGACAAATTCATTATTTTAAAAAAAGATCAGACTTACTGGACTAACAGAGACTAAAGGAACCCCTCCTAAGGCTCTCACCCTATGACAAATTTTTAACTTGGAACTCAAGCAACTCCCAGAAGTCACCTTTCAGCCAAGTAATTGACTAGCCTACAAAATAAACAGTTACCACCTGTTAGAAATGCATTCCTCAGAATAATCAACTGTACAAGACCAAATGCACACATTTCTCCAAAAGCAAAGATGAAAAGGCAAGGAGGAGAGGGAAAAAGAGGGATAAAATAGCAGACGGCAGGGTGGAAACGGACAGAATGCTGACACATCATGGGGACAGCAATCAACGTCATGGAATAGTTTATATATGAATTACTGAAGGTGAAACTAATTTGTCCTACAAACTTTCACTTAAGATACAGTAAAAGGTACAGAAAAAAAAATAAAAAGAGTTCTCTATCACTTAAAAGAAAAACAAGAGACAGTTCTGAATTCCCCAATCATCAAAAACGTAATACATAACCAGAGCTACTTCTTGTTAATGAAAATTAAAATGTCAAAACAATCCAGAACACCTCATTTGGTATTAAATTCCTCTGTTTTAATTACTCATATAGATATATTTGTTGGGGGGGATGACCAGAATATATAACTGCATGTTCTTCATTTTCTGCAAGTTAATTACTCTCTGTTTTACGTGAATCCTTCTGTGATGGTTAAGACTGTGTGTCAACTTTGCTAGACTATTACTTTCAATGTTTTTGGCAGCTACATAAAGTTGCAGGGGTGTGGCCTGTGGTGGCTCCCTGCCTCATGCAGTCTACTTCCAGCTGCTCATGTTGCTGGTAGCCCCTACTTGCTTGTCTTTTTTATGTCTGGTTCTTGGGACTTGAACTAGCAACTTCCGGATTCATCAACCCACACAACCTGCAAGTAACAGTTCTGTTCCCTGACCTGCTGATCCTGGGTTTGCCAGTCTCTGCAACTCCATGAATCAGCAGAAACCTTGCAGTCTCACCAGGCATCTTAGAATTCATCAACCTTGGGTTGGACCCAAAACTCTAACCTCTGACATGCCGACCTTGGGTTCGCCAGCTTTCTGGCTGCGTGAGGCTTTTATTCCAATCCAGAACTTGGGAAATTTCAGCTTCAACAACTGCATGAGCTGTTTCCTTTATATAAATCTTTTTCTATACATATTATACACATTACTGGTTTTGTTTCCCTAGAGAGTCAAACCTAGGACAATTTGCTACTGAGAGACTGGAGTGTTTCTCTGACCAATACCTAAAATGTGGAAGCGGTTTTAAAACTGTGAATGGACAGAAGACTCAGAAGGAACCCAGGAGAACTGTTAACACCAAAGAAGGCACAGATGGTGACAAACAACAGCCAAAGACCAGCAGCAAGAGCAAAACCAAGCTAGAGTGAGACCATGCTGGAGCCAACCCATGAAGCAAAAGAGCTGAGTGCCTGCATGGGAGGCTTCTTGGGGTAGTAAGGTGCCTCTGGGCACCTGACTCGGTGGAGCTAGCCTTGGTGACCCATAGAGTGAGAGAGCTGAGTGCCTTGTGGCAGGAGGCTAACTGGCAGAGTTGGGTGCCTCCCAGCACTTAAATCAGTGGAGTTACAGAGCTTTGAACACTTGCCCCAGCAGGACAGAAGCAGGCCTGAAGCCCAGGGCATAAGGCCATAGGAAGGAAAAGCTAAAGAGATAGAGAGCATAGGAAGTTGAGCTGCCTCAGTTTCAAACATACGGCCATGACTTCAAAGGTTTGAAAGGGTGGAGCTACAGCACCTGATGTTTCTCATTGTGGAGCTGCCACTCATGAGGACTTGGAAATTCTTATGCCTGAAGCCGAGGGAGCAAGAGTTGCTATCCCAGAGCGCCTAGAGGCAGAACTATAGTATAGGACTGGGGGGCTTCTACTCAGAATCTGGAGCATGTGGCCGATATCTAGAGTCTGAAGAGCACAGGCTATTGTGTAAAATGCTTCAGATAATGGAAGATTAGCTTCAAAGCTTTAAGGGCTACTATATTTTGCTCACTTGCTTGTTGACTGTTTTGCCTTGTTTCTCCCATTTGTAATAGAAATGTCTAACTTGTGCCTGCCTGTTCTGCCACTGTATTTTGGAAACAGATAATTTGTATTTTAGATTTTATAGCTGAAGAGAAATTTCTCAATTTTGGATATGGACTTTAAGACTTTCACTATGATGGGATACATGTTTTACATGTTGCAAAGATGTGATATTTTGGAGAACAAAGTATAGGATCTCATGGATTGAACTGTGTTCCCAAAAAACTCTGCATAGCAATTTGGCTAGCCATGGTTCCTCATATTATGTGATGTTCCTCCATGCTGGAATTTCTGCCTCTATGATGTTAATAAGGGTGGTTGGGCTACAGTGGTGTTGGTAGAGCAAGATTCAACATGTAAGACTGTTTTGTGCTTTAAGGGACATATAAAGGAAAGGGAAAGGGAGACAGGCTGATATTTAGGAACCCCATACCACCAAGAAAGCAGCACCAAAAGCAGAGCACATCCTTTGGACCTAAGGTGCCTCACCAGGATGTTCGCATGTTGAATTTGGACTCTTAGCCTACCAGACTGATAATTTCTCATACTGAATTTGGATTTGTAGCTTACTGGACTGTGATAAAATAAAATTTCTCTTTTTAAAGCCATCCACTCATGGTATTTCTGTTAAAGTAGCACTAGATGACTAAAACACCTTCCAGAAAGTTTCTATCTTGTATCAACCATGTTAATGCATATATACAAACACACACACACAGTATATGAATTCAACAGGTAACTCCTGATGGCCTGAAGATGAGGGATTCAGCAAAGAGTAGGAGGGTATGGCTCTCGATTTAAATTTTTCACATAAATGCTATATTTTTATATAAACAATGTGTGCCTTCTATGTATGTTTGCCAACTACACCCTTCTCTCAGGAGATATTTTCATATGCACACTGTGACTTTTTCTCTTTACAGCAACATGTAAAAAAAAATTGCATGTGGTGCTTATGAAGCTACCTCACAGTGGGAGGCTCCATCAGCAAAGAAATAAAGGAGGTGCACATTTTTGCATAACAATATAATAATACTATTCAATAAACTACAAAACATTTAAAAACGTAAGCTTGAAGAGGAGGTGAATTTGATGCTGTTATCACAAATTTTACATGTCAGATAATGGAAAAAGAAGTCAAGTACTATGCCTCGAAACTTACCTAGTAGCCAGAAGAAACCAAGACCAGCATTCTGACTCCTGGCCTACTATTATTTCAGGAAATAAATACACTAAGTGATATTAAAGATAAGTCCATTTAGAAAGCACTCTAAGAAGTTAAAATTGAGAAATCAAATAATGATTAATCAGCATTTATATGACCAAGCTTACCTAAAAGCAGCAACTAATGGTGCATAAATTGAGTCCCCATCATAAACGTATAAATGGTCCCAACTACACTCTGTAGCAAAATGACTGAAACGAAGTCTCATTATTCGGTTTGGCCTGAAAATTATAAAAAATAAATTTATAACAAAGTAATTAGTCATCATAACCATCAAGTATTTGATAAACATGTATTTTAAGAATTTAAAGAAACAGAAAAAATATATAGTATATGAGCAGTATTCCTTTACTTATTTATTTGGCACTTATTACATGCAAAGAAGGTTCCTTTGTGGGGCAATGTTTAAGCTCTCAGCTGCTAACTGAAAGGTCAGTGAGTCAAATTTACCCAGCAGTTCCTCAGGAGAGAAGACCTAGAGATCTATTTCCATAAAGATTACAGCCTTGGACAACCTCTGGAGCAGTCCTACAGAATAACTACAAGCTGAAACTGACTTAGTGGCAACAGGGGTGTGCAGGAGACCACTAAACAAACATGCAACTGGTAAATAAAATGGACAGGATCTGTCTTTGGGGGTCTTACAGTCCCATCAGTGGCTCCCACAATGACCACTGATTAACAGCCTCTCGACCAATTCATTAGCCCTTCAATTTCTACACCTCCTTACTCAACTTAAGATTTTACACTTCATCAGTTGACAAGTTGACAATTCTCTAAACTCTCCTTTTTGCCTTTTCACAGTACTGTCTGGCAAAAACCCTGGTCAAGAAATGCTTTGACTTGGATTGCACCCAAACACAACTAAGCAATGCTGGACAAAAGCACACCACTGGGTAGACTGGTTCTAGTTCTGGTCACTACTCAGTAACTGCAAATTGCACTTGAATTCTTCTAATCAATAATATTTTCTCCTCCATTCTTACTACCACTTTTTCTTAAAGAAACCAGATTATTTGCCCTACAGATTTCCTTACCTTCTGGACTTGGCTGATTTCTGTGTATTCCAAGATTTTAAGTACCATCTACTTATTCTTGAATTTAAATGTCCAGCCTAGTCCTTACCTCTAAACTCCAGTCTCAGTTACAGAACTGACTTCCTCGAATATCACTCTGTCTCTCAAGCATCACACAGAAACATGCCCTAAACTAAAGCCTTAATTTTCCTCAAAATTTGTTTTTTCTCCTGAATATCACCCACACATCTGGCTAATGCCAGAAACCTGGGAGTCATCTTTGATTTCTTTTACTTATTCCAACATTCCAATCCATTTTTAAGTTCTGTCTATTCTGTTTTCAAAATACAGGGTGTGACAATTAAGTTTGCAAACTTGCCACTATGTACTTATGTTGGCAGCAATGTACAAACAACTCAGTTAAAGTTTCATAATCTTGGAATATCAGTGTTTCACAGCTGTGTTTGTGTTGACATGTGGCAGTGTCTTGTTGCTGTGTGTTTTCGTGTGCTCTCCTAACAATGTCCAAGCTTGAATTAGAGCAACCACCAGACATTAAGTTTGCTGTTAAATTTGGCAAGAGTGGAAATGAAATCAGGGACTTGTCAGTCCAAGTTCATGGGGATAATGTCATGAAGAAAACAGCACTGTATAAATGGCTTAAGTGTTTCTCTGAGATCAGAAAAAGCATCACTGCTGAACAGAGGTCAAGGCTGCCAGTAACAAGCAGGAACTCATAAAAACATTACAAAAATTCTTTGAACTGTGTGCCAAAATCACTGGCTGACTGTGAGAAGCACAGCAGACCAAGTAAACATCAATAAAGAAACAAGACAATCTTAACTGAAAATCTTGCATGAGAAAGGTGTGTGCACAAAGGGTCCTGAAGGAGCTCACTGATGAACAAAAGCAAAGGACAATCAAAGTTGCCAAGACCTTGTAGAGGGGCAAGACGATGCTCTGGGTCATGTTATCACTGGTGATAAAACATGGGTGTACCAATAAGACCCTGAAACAAACCATCCAAGTGCACAACCAATTCTCCACAACCAAAAAAGTTCTGTCAAGTCCAAATCAAGAATTATAACGATGCTGCTAACCTTTTTCGATATCAGAGAGACTGTTCATTATGAATTTGTACCAACTGGATGAACAGTTAGTCAAGTTTACTATTTGGAAGTACTACAAAGGTTGCATGAAAAAGTTAGATGAAAACAACCTGAACTTTTCGCCAACAACTCATGGCTCTTGAGTCACAACAAAGCAACAGCTCACCTGGCACTGTCTGTGAGGGATTTTTTAGCCAGTAAACAAATAACTGTATTGAAACACCCTCCCTACTCACCTGATCTGACCACCAATGACCTTTTTATGTACCTGAAGATATAGGAAATATTGAAAGGAAGACATTTTGATGACATTCAGAACATCGAGGATAATTTAATGACAGCTCTAATGGCCATTCCAGAAAAAGAGCTCCAGAATTGCTTTGAAGGTTGGACTAGGTGCTGGTGTTGGTGCAAGCTTCCCAAGTGGAGTACTTTGAAGGTGACCTTAGTGATATTCAGCAATGAGGTACGTAGTACTTTTTCTAGGATGCATTCGCAAACTTAATTGTCAGATCTCATGTAACTCAAGCCTGCCCATTATTCCCTACTTTCACCACCATCACTCCAGGCCAAGCTAAAATAAACCCAGGCTGAACAATCTACCATTATCCACATCTAATCCAGTCTCTGTACTGTACCTAGAACAATGTAGGCAAAAAAAAAAAAAAAAATTAACATCATTCCCTACTTAAAATCAGTTGGTGGCTCCCCACTGTTCCTACAGGTCTAAATTTTTACCACTGCCAGCAAGGCCTTCATGGTCTAACTTCCCCTTACTTTATTTTAATTGTGAGCATGCATACAGAGTACTCTTCAAGCCATTCATCATCTGACTGGCTCCTTCTGTTCCTTCATACCTCAGCTCAATGGCACTTCCTCAAAGAAGACAACTGACTCTCAGATCAGGCCCCGTGCCCCTACTATGCCACACACCCATCATCTGCTTTCCCAGCTGGATGGTTAAGTTACCCGATGGAAGGCAGTGGGTCTGTTTTTGATCACCACTGTATCCACAGAACACAATACAGCTACTGTTTGGCACAAGGTGGCACTGAATAAATAAATATTCTATATAATGATCTTAACCTTCCTCTACAACAGCTCTTAAAAGGTTACACTAATTTTCAGATGACTCTTTCCTTTTTTTGTTCTATTAGTGCATAAAGATTTTTTCACTCAAAAGAAAATAAACATACTATACATATTTCAAGATTACAGTTTCAGGCAAAGACATACTCACCAATTTATTCAACACAATGGTTTCTAGCCAGAGAATACCTTATACAATACATTTGACTTCCATAGAGCATTCAGTTTAACGTCAACATTTTGCTTGGGATGAAGAGGCAGCCTTTTCTTGGACTCTTCAGTAGGCTGTACATGTGCAGTACATGTTTTCAACACTTGCATAGTTAGCTTTTATTTTTCCCTAGAGGAGTTTTTCTATGCTATAACTTTAACTCTAGTTTGAATGCAAAAGGTAAAAGAATAATGAAAACATTATACAGACAAAAGACTGTTATCTTCTAGAAAATGACTCCCTCATGGCCTCCTTCACAAGTTACCACCGAGTCTTTTATTCCTCCTTTTGTGAGTAAAATAAGCATTCTTTATAGTGAAAATTGTATTCAGTTTCAAATGGTTGCTGCAGCTGTTTTTTAATGTGCTTTCATTGTTCAACTGATGTATTTTTCTATCTGTGAAAATTGGGTATCTTAGAGAGACAGAACACATAATTTTTGCCATTAAAATTAATGAAAACATTTTCTCATTTAACAATTTTTTTTTTAGCAGCAAGGTTTTCAGGAACAAATTAATAACACTAAGCAAAGGATCAGATATACTGATTTAATTGAATGAATTAAAAAGTACCATTCAGGCAGTAATAGTCCTTCATCTTTCATTTTTACTCCTCCCCAGAAGCACAGAGAGTATATTAAAAACAATCCATAACTAAAGCAATAACAAAACAAAAAATCTATGCCTCATCTCCTCAGAAATCACCTACAGAATCCACTAAAAGCTCCAATCATGAACACAATAGCAAAAATTCAAACCTTTAATTTCAAAAATGGCTTGCTGGATTTTAGTGTTAAAAATAAAAATAAGCATTAATTAACACACCCTAAGTTCTACAGATACAACGGAAATAAGACCCACAAACATCATCTCTGCTGACTCATAGCACTTACAGCTTATTGAGAGCTTTCAACATCATTTATATCCTATAGATGCTTAAGTGTTTTCTCCAGCCTAGACCCATACTTACTTGTCCAATGATTATCTCAAAATAAACTAATAAATAAGCAAGTTAACTTGATGGTGATGAGTACAGTGAAGAAACTACAAGCATACGATACGGTACTTTAACAGGAGATGAGATGTTACTCCAGAATGCTCTGGAGATTAGGATGATGGGCAGGCCAAGAGCAAAGCCTAGGGACCAATGTTCTAGGCAGAAGGAATAGCGTGGCAAGCTCCTAAGGGAAAAAGAAGTTGATATGGCCAAGCAACCCAATCAAGGGAACAACATGAAGAACATCTCCATGTCAGAAACACAGCAAACAGAGGAAACAGCATGAACTAAGAACTCAAAGAGGTGGAAAAGGGACAAAAGCAAAAATCAGGAGGCCAATGGCCAGGCTACTAGAAAGGTCCAGGCTAGAGAGGATGGTGGCTATTGATAGCAGAGGTAGAAACAGAAAACAATCTGTAGCTGGATTTAGACCATATCCTGAAGCAAAAACTGATGTAATTTACTGACAATTAATGTGGAAGATTAAGAGAAAAGAAGGGATTAAGGTTTTTTGTTTTTTGCTTAGAGACTGAGGAAAGACAATCACTGACAGCATTTTCAGAGCAACGGTAGAGAAGGACATCAGATGGCAGTGACCTGATGGAAAGGACAAAGGCAGAAAACTCCTTAAAGCAGCAGTTCTCAAAGGGTGGTACACAGACCACTAAGCCCCTGAGATCCTTTTAGGAGGTCCAAGAGCTCAAAACTCTTTTCACAATTACACTCAAATTTTATTATCACATGCCTTTATCATTATGTTGACATTTACTAATATGTAGTGAAACTACTGGTGCCAAGATAGTAGCAACAACCTGTACCAGTAATCATATACTCTTCACCACCATACACTTGTAGGCGGAAAAAAGAAAAAGTCAGTTTCACTTAACAGTATCTTTGATGGAACAGTTAAAAAAAAAAAAAAACTGTAAGTCTTGACCAATCAGTACACATCTTTTCAGTATTTTGTGTTACGAAAACTGAAGTATGAATAAAACACTCCTGCTGCCTAATAAAAGCATCATGGCTATCTCAAAGAAAATCACTTTTGCAACTGTTTGAGCTGTGAGTTCAGTCAGTCACTTTTTTCTTGGAGCACAATTTTTACTTATAGAATAACTAACAAAACTACGGCTATTCGAGACTTCAATATTTACCAGACATTTTCTAGAAAATAACAAAACAAGTCTGTTGCTTCAGAGCAAACTGACAGTATTCACTGTCAAGGATAAAATCCAAGACATCAAAAGACAATTAGAAATTTGGAAAATGTGTATCTGGACCCAGATACAACCTCTGAATACTTAGTACTTTCTGATGAGATCTGTGGTGATATTAACAACATATGATCTTTTATATAATAATAAAATTTATCAACCTTTGGAAAATTTGCATAATTCAGTAAACCAATATTTCCCAAATGATCCCAGGCATCAGTTACAAAATTATGAACAGATAAGGGATCTAAGTATAAGAAAATCAATGAATTTTAATATAACAGAGTCAAAAAAAGTTCACTGAAATTCTCAGAGTCCACATTGCAATTTACTTCTTAAAAACTGTATTTGTCAAGTTTTGGTACAGCATCAAAGAAGATGACCCACAATTATTTAAACAGACCATTAAAATCTCCTTCCTCTGGAAATCCTAGTGACGTAGAGGTTAGGTGCTATATCTGTGAACATGAGGTTGGCAGCTGAAATCCACCAGGTGCTCCTTGGAAACTCTATGGAGCAGTTCTACTCTGTCCTGCAGGGTCACTGTGAGTCGGAATTGACTCGATGGCAGCGGGCTTGGTTTTTGGTTTTCATACCACATATTCAAGTGAAGCCCACTTTTACTCATTTACTTCAACCACAATAATATAATGCAAAAAAAAAGTGAATGCAGATAATACTATCCAGCTGTCCTGGGAAGAGATTTATACAAACAATGCTATTCTTCTCATTAAATTTTTTTTAAAAAGAGTTTTTTTCCATAAAAAATATAACTTGTTCTAACATACAGTAGGTTTATTATTGTTGCTTTTAAACGAATTAATAATACTTCTTGGTTTTAATTTCTCATATGGTAAAAACAAAAACAAAAACTACTTAGGTTCCTCACAGTGTAAGAATCAAGAGGTTCTAAGATCGAAAAGTTTAAAAAACACTGCTTTAAAGGTTTTCTATGGAGAAGGAACAGATATCTGGGAAAGATGTTGCTTGGCATTACAGAATTATTCTTATTTTCTTGCCCACAATAAAAATATTTTTAGTACTTAGAAAAATAACAATACTATAATTTGGTAATGCTTTAAGTAAACCATTAAAAATACTCAATAGTGTATACACGAACCATGGTCTCATCAAACCTGGGGCCAGAAGAATCAGATGGCACCCAGCTACTACAGCCAACCTCCTAATTAGGAAAATAGATGGAACATGAGGGAATGATAGAAGAATATGGACTAGAACCTCAAATTTCTTCTTTAGGAACAGACCTACTGGACTAGTTGAGACAATCGGACTCTTTACTAAGACAAGTGCCCAGATATACTCTTCAAAACTGGGACCAAAACTAACCTCTGAGGGTCACTTGTAACTGAATAACAAATTGGCCTAAAAAATAAACAGTATCACCCATAAGTCTGTGCTCCTTTTAAAAATCACCTATATGAGACCAAATGATCAACAATTTGTTCAAAATAAAGATGAGAATGTAAGGGGGTAGGGAAACTGGATTAATGGCAAGAGAACAACAAGAATGGAAATGAGAATGTTCACACACCATGAGGAAGGTAACCAGTGTTACTGAACAAATTATACAGAAACCTGCCAAATGAGAACCTGAACTGCTGTGTAAACCTTCACCAAAAACACAATATTATTTTTAAAAAATACTCAGTAGATTCACATGTGACACTAAATCAACACCCAAAATTTATTTTTAATTAACAATAAAGATGAAGGCTATAAGAAAGCCAAGTTCATTTTTCAAATGAAAAATTCTAAAATAAAAAAATGTTTTAAGTACTTTACACTTCTGATGGTTAATTTCACTTTTAGGAAAAGTAATGTTATACTGAGCTCTATGCTAAAGAAAAATGAAGCCATTACTACTTACTGTCCTTCAATTAGCCACGTGCACTTCGTTTTATATTTATAATTTCCAGGTCCATCTGTTACAAACCCTGAAGATCCTGTTAGTCTGTAATTTAAATAAAAATAAAAACATTAAGTACATAAAAAGTTCAAATATTAATAATAGCTTTGTTAATCCGTCATACAGTCCCAAATTAAGTACAGCGGGTAAAAGAATGTATACTACCACCACAAAGTGACCAGACAGTTATATCCAAACTGTACAAATTTCAGTCAGACAAATTCTTGCTAAGCATTTAAAGTAAGAGGATACAAAAATATAAAACCAGGGGACCATACTCTCAGGGGACATTGAGGCCAAGTGGCATAACTAGCCTGTTGCTAAAAGTCTTCTGTACCCCATATTGGTGAGTAGCATCTGGGATCTTAAGAGCTAGCAAGCTGCCATCTGAGGTGCACCAAGTGGTCCCAGCTCACCCAGAACAGATGATCACCACAAATAACACAGACCCAAGGGAAAAAGAGCCCAGGAGACAGAAAGACCCATGTGAATGGGTGAGTGTATCAACATGTGACCAGAAGAAATCAGATGGTGCCTGGCCACCACCAAAGACAGCTGTGATGGGGCATACAATGTTGAGTTCCAGTGGCAACATGAGCAAAAGAGGGGTGCACCTCAAAAACTCCACAAAAAGACTGCAACTGATGGTCCAACAGCCTGGGGGTTCCCCTGGGAGCACAGTCTCTAGACCCACTGCTGCCCCTGGCCAGAGAACATTACTGAGGTCAACCCTTTGGACAGGAATGGACTGGACGTGGGAACACCATGCGACCATAAGGTGCATGTACTCGATGGTACTATGCATCCATACGATGCTGTCCTACTGGCCTCTTACTAGAACAGAGAGGACAAGGTGGAGAGGAACGGACAGGAGATTGTTAAAAGGATATGACATATATAGAATGAAAAGGAGGAGTGTGCTGTCACTGGGCAAGAAGAGCAGAAGGAGCTGCAGGTAGGCAGGCACGCAAATTTAATTTGGATTGTATACTTTCACTCAATCACAAATATTTTTATATATATTTTAAATATATATATTAAAATCAACAGGAATAAACAAAAACACTATATTGTAACTTCTAAGACTGGAAGGTCATACTTTGTACTATGAAAATATCCACAAGAACTGGTTTTTGAAATTAAGATCACAATTGCAATTATAAATAAATCCACTGTGTCACACTGATTTTGACTGATAGCAACCCTACAGGCCACAGCAGAACTGTCCCACAGGGTTTCCAATGTAAGCAGACTGCCACATTTTTCTCCAAAGTTACAAGTTGAGTACATTTTATATATACCAATACAGATAGTGTATAACTGTGGTAGGCAGGCACATTAAGCCACAACACACAACAAATCCACTGTAGTCACTTAACTGCTGCTTCTGAAGTGGCTACCTAGCACACTCTCACAGTAGTGTACATCAATCAGCACCTGTCTTTCCACATTCATGCAAACCTGAAGTTGAGTAATATTTTCAGATCTTGCCAACACAATAAGTGGACTATAATGTTTCTCTTGTCTCTGACTTTTTTGGCTTTGGGGTTATAATTTTGCCAGAAATGGCTGGGGACACAGTCTGTCCTGTCATTGGTCTATTTTTATGCACCTTGCAGGGACTGGTCAATTTACCATGCAAATAGGATGAATAAAACCACTCGGTAGGATTAAGTGACCTTGGAGGGACTAGTGGGTTTGCCAACCTTCTGGGAAAGCCAAGCCTTGCAATTGATAAGCAGCTTGCTGATATAAACAGTTAATCCAACAGAGTTTATCAGGAGAGAGGGACCCTCCTAAAAGTGCTGTCACACACATCAAGAGCTGAACACTGAGGACTATACAAAACAGTATGAGATGGTAGTAGCAGTACAGGTGGAGTGAGGCACCAGATTGGCAGACAGCTGCAGTGGGGATTACCAGCCCACAAAAAGAGAGCTGGGTGTCTTCAGGCAGGATGCTTTCTGGCAGAGTAGGGTGCTTCTAGTAACATGTCCAAGACAAAAGAGCTGCCCAAGCAGGGCAGAAGCAAGGCTTAAAGTGGTCCAGTGGTGGAGGCAAGACCCAGAAAGGCCCAGCAGCAAAGGCAAGGCCCAAAGAGACCCAGAAAGGACCAGAAGTCAACAAAAGACCACTGGCTGGCACCGTCTAGAGAAGTCTGAATGCTGTCCCAGTTGGACGGTGTCTTAATTGACAAAGTTGATCCTCTCTCCTAAGTTGTACTTGTTACTTTCAAGTTGATCCCCATCCTGAGTTACATTCTGTTATCTCCCTAATAAGCCACATAACTGTAAGTGTTGTCTGTGAGTTCTGTGTTCCCACCACAATGAGTTATCAAACCCACCAGAGAAGGAAGAGCACCACAGGGGTACAGCTGCTGTCAGAAATGGTGAAAAAGTTGCAGAATGGAGCTTATATCTGACTGCCATCTCAGAAGAAGCACCTCTGGTTCTGATTCTGATTCTTATTCCTCCTCCTGAATTTAGAAACATTCAGGTACTAGATGACAATGGGCATACACTGGTAGCTAACTAATATTCTGACTGATACTAACCATGATGCTTGAGTCTCTTTTCATATGTTCTGGTCATTCACACTTCCTCCTTTGTATAAACTGAGAATTCATATTCTTTACCAGTTCTGATACCAAGATGTCCTTTTCAAATTATGTTCAGGGTAGGAACTCTTATATTCAAGATACCTATTTGCATGTTAAATGTGCTATAAATATGTTTTGTTTACTTTGTACTTTGTACTTTGTATTTAGTGTGATACGTAGAGTTTTTTCATTTTTTAAGGATTCTGTCTTTCCTCACTGCTGTTTCCAGATCATTTCTCTACTCTTGCATCAACAATGTCAGCCCCCCTGAAGTAGATGCTTCTTCTGGATCTGCCTGCTCTACTTTGTAAAAAGTCATCTATTTACATTCCAGTCACTCCTCATGCACTGAAGATACTAACACCCAGTTCACCGTCCTCCATTCATCTGCATCAACATTCAACACAATGCATCCAAAACCCAACCTTTCACTTTCATAAATTACCAAATAGTTTTTTCTCCCACTCTACTGCAGCCATCTACTCTTACCCACTAGAAGTAACAGCACAATCACCAAAATCTCCATTTCAGCATCTTACTCTCTGACCACCATCCTTTATCTTTCCATTTGATTAGCCTAGCTCTCCCTTTCCAACATGTCTTCAGTTCATGGGACCCTCAATTCACTGAGCCATCATTTTTTCATTATTCACCTCTCACCACCCACACATTTCACTGTCCCACTTATCTAGCTGAGATTTCATGGTCCAGAAGGAAATCCAAAACTCAGAAAAGAAACCAGTCTACAGAACTAACTGTCCACACAAACCACACCTGATCTAAGACCAGAAGTTTTAGATAGTGCCTAGCTACCAATACCAATCACTCTGATCAGGGACATAATGGACAGATCCTGACAGAACAGGAGAAAAAGATAAAATGGAACCTCAAATTCTTTTAAAAAAAAAAAAAAATTTCAGATTACTAAACCAGTTGAGAGATCAGAGGACTCCCCAAGACTACTTCCCTGAGATAGTCCTTAAGCCTTGAACTGAAATTATCCCCTGAAGCCACCTTTGAGATAAATAACAGATTGGCTCCACAAAATACAGAACATCACCCATGAGTACTGCACTCTCTTAAAAAAATCATCTCTATGGGACCAAATGGTCAACAATTACTTTTAAAAAAAAACCCAGAAGATATGGAAACTAAGATACTGGAAACAATGAAAATGTTCACACATTGTGCAGAATATACGAAATATCACTGAACAATGTATGCAAAAATTGTTTAAAGGGAACCTTATTTCCAGTTCTTGTAAAAGGACACCATGCTTGGTATAGCAGAGGGTCAGAAAAATGAGGAAGATCTTCAACAAGAGGGACTGATACAGTGGCTACCACAATGGGCTCAAACATAGCAATGACTGTGAGGATGCTGCAGGATTGGGCTGTGTTTCATTCTATTGCACACAGTGCCTCTATGAGTCAGAACAAACTCGATGGCACCTAACAAGAACAATCTGCTATATAAGCTTTCACTTAAAACACACACACAAAAGTATTATTTAAGGGCATACCTGCACAACCAACTGCCAATGTTATTCTCACTGGAGAAAGACTGAAAGCCTTGCACTTGAGAAGAGGAATGAGGCAAGGATGCTCACCCATTGCTATCAGTCTTACTCAATACTGTACTGGTAGTCCTAGCCAAAGCAGTAACGCAAGAAAGGGAAATAAGGGGCATACAAATCTGGAAAGATGAAGTAAAACTACCTCTATTTGCAAGCAACATGATGCCAGGCACAGACAATCCCCAAGATTCTACAAGACAGTTACTAGCACAAAACAAACTGCAAAGCTGCAGGGTATAACACCAATACACAAAAATCAGTTGGATTCCTTTATACTACCAAGAACTCCAAAAAGAAAATCAAGGAAATAATACAATTTGCAATTGTCCTTAAAATGATAAAATATCTAGGAATAAACCTTTAAAAAAAAAAAAGCTGTCAAGACCCTACAAACAGAGTAAAACTAACTACCTCATAGAGTTTTCAAGGAGCTCCTGGTAGATTCAAATTGCGAGCCTTTTGGTTAGCAGCTGCAGCACTTAACCACTATGTCACCAAGGGGTGTAAAAGATGTATACAAACAAAACTCTGAAACGCTCAATAAACTTACATAAATGGAACAACATTTCATATTCACGGATTAGAAGATTCAACATTGTGAAAATGTCAACACTACCCACAACAATCTATAGATACAATACAATCCTGATCCAAATTCCAACCACATTCTTCAGTGAAATGGAAAAATGAATGCCCCATTTTATATGGTAAGGAAAGAGGCATTGGAACAGCCAAAGTGATACTCAAGAAAATAAAGAGGCCTCATATCTCCTGATCTCATGCTATAACCAAAAATAAACAAACAAAACAAAAAAAAAAAAATACTGCTGTCAAATCAAATCTAACTCACAGAGACTCTACAGAAGAGAGAAGAACTGCCCCACAGAGTTTCCAAGGAGTGCCTGATGGATCTGAACTGCTCACCTTTGAGTTATCAGCCATAGCTCTTAAGTACTATGCCACCAGGGTTTCCAAAATATACTACTATACAGCCACAGTAATCAAAAGAGCCTAGTACTGATACAACGACAGACACAGGTCAATGGAACAGAACTAAGATACCAGAAGTAAATTCATTCATCTAAGAGGACCTGATTTTCAATAAGAGGTTAAAAGTCCATTCAGTGTGGAAAAAAATACAGTCTTTGACAATGCTGGCAAAACTAAATATCTATTTGCAGAATAATGAAAGACAATCCATACCTCACACCACACATAAAAACTAACTTAAAATAGATCAAAGGCCTACATGTTACCACTAAAACTATAAAGTTCCTAGAAGGTAATATACGGATGAAACTGTGGGACCTAATTTTATACAGAAATAGACTGTCAAACACAACTAAAAACATGAAAAAAAACAGAAGACAAATTAGATAACTGAGACCTCATAAACATAGTCATGCTCATGAAAAAAGAAAACCTAGAGAATTAGGGAAAATCTTTGGGAACAACATATCTGCTAAGTGCTAATAGCCAAAATACACAGGAAACTTCAACAACAAAAAGACAAATAATCCAATCAGCAAATGTGTAAAGGATACAAACAGACACTTAACTAAAGCTGACATGCAGATGGCTAATAAACTCATGAAAAGATGCTCATAATCATTAGTTACCAGAAATGCAAATCAAAATTACAATGAAGATCAACAAAATTGATAAACCACTAGCTAAACTTACTAAAGAAAAGCAGGAAAGGAAACAAATAACCCAAATTAGAAATGAGAAGAGAATTGTCACCACAGATGCAACAGAAATCAAAAATATCATAACAGAATACTATGAAAGACGGTAACAAATTTGAAAACCTAGGGGAAATGGACAAATTCCTTGACTCATACCACCTAGCCAAATTATCACAATGTGAAGCAGAACAACTTAATAAACCCATCACAAAGGAAGAGATTGAAAAGGTCATCAAAACACTGCCAACCAAAAAAAGTCCAGGCCCAGATGGCTCCACGGCAGAATTTTACCAAGCATTTAGAGAAGAGTTATCCCCAATACTATTGAAGCTATTTCACAGTATAGAAAGGGATGGAGTACTCCCAAACTCATTCTATGAAGCCAGCATAACCCTGATACCTAAGCCAGGGAAAAATCCAACAAAGACAGAGAACTACAGACCGATATCACTCATGAACCTAGATGCAAAAATCTTCAACAAAATTCTTCCCAACAGAATACAACAACATATCAAGAAAATAATCCATCATGACCAAGTGGGATTCATACCAGGGATGCAAGGCTGGTTCAACATCAGGAAAACAATTAATGTGATTAACCACATAAACAACACAAAAGACAAAGATCACCTGATTTTGTCCATTGATGCCGAAAAGGCATTTGATAAAGTCCAACACCCATTCATGCTAAAAACTCTTAGCAAAATGGGCATAGATGGCAAATTCCTCAACACAATAAGGGCCATTTATACAAAGCCAATTGCCCACATCATCCTCAATGGAGAGAGACTGAAAGACTCTCCCTGAGATCAGGAACTAGACAAGGATGCCCACTGTCACCTCTCCTATTCAACATTGTGCTAGAAGTTCTAGCCAGAGCAATTAGACAAGACGAACAAATAAAGGGCATCTGCATCGGCAAAGAGGAAGTTAAAATCTCCCTGTTCAAAGATAATATGATTGTATATGCAGAGAACCCCAAGGAATCTATAAGTAAGTTACTCAAACTGATAAAAGAGTTCAGCAAAGTTTCAGGATACAAGATAAACATAAGAAAATCAGTAGGTTTCCTTTATACCATCAACGAGACTGTTAAGGAGGAAATTATTAAATCAATACCATTTGTGATAGCCCCTAAGAAGATAAAGTACCTAGGAATTAATCTAACCAGAGAAATAACAGACCTTTACAAAGAGAACTACAAGCCCTTACTACAAGAAACTAACAGAGACTTAGATGAATGGAAAAACCTACCCTGCTCATGGATAGGAAGACTTAACATTGTGAAAATGTCTATTTTACCCAAAGCAATTTATTTATATAATGCAATCCCAATACAAGTTCCAGCATCATTTTTTAATGAGATGGAGAAACAAATCACCAATTTTGTTTGGAAAGGGAAGAAGCCCCGGATAAGTAAGGTACTACTAAAGAAGAAGAACACACTGGGAGGCCTTTCATTACCCGACCTTAGAACACACTACACTGCCACAGTGGTCAAAACAGCCTGGTACTGGTACAAGAACAGACAGATCGATCAATGGAACAGAATTGAGACCCCAGAGATGACACCATCTGCCTATGAACAGCTGATATTCGACAAAGGCCCTAAGACATTAAACTGGGGTAAAAACAGTCTCTTCAACAAATGGTGCTGGCAAAACTGGTTATCCATCTGCAATAAAATGAATCAAGATCCATATCTTACACCTTATACAAAAACCAACTCCAACTGGATAAAAGACCTAAATATCAAACCTAAAACGATAAAGCTCATCCAAGAAAAGGTAGGAACAACAATGGAAGTTTTAATACACAATGAGGACAGACTCCAAAATCTGTCAAAGAAACCTCAATCAACAGAAGAGAAAGTAGATAAATGGGAACTATTAAGAATCAAACACTTTTGCTCATCCAAAGGCTTTATTAATAGAATTAAAAGAACACCCACAGAGTGGGAAAAAATATTTGGCAACTCAATGTCAGATCGACGCCTGATCTCCATAATGTATAAGATACTACAAAATATCAATAAGAAGAAGACAAACCATCCAATTACGCGATGGGCAAAGGAGATGGGTAGACACTTCACTAAAGAGGAGATCCAGGCAGCCAAAAAACACATGCGGACATGTTCACGATCTTTAGTTATTAAAGAAATTCAAATCAAGACAACAATGAGATACCATCTCACCCCAACAAGATTGGCCATGATCCAGACAACACAAAACAACAAATGCTGGAGAGGCTGTGGAGAAAGTGGAACCCTCCTACACTGTTGGGTGGGGTTGCAAAATGGTCCAGCCTCTTTGGAAGGCAATCTGGCGCTTCCTTAAAAAAATGGATATTGATATACCATTTGACCTAGTAATTCCACTACTTGGAATATATCCTACAGATTCAAGGCCTTTCACACCAACAGACACATGCACCAGAATGTTTATCGCAGCACAGTCCACAATAGCAAAAAGATGGAATCAACCCAGATGCCCAACAAAAGAGGAATGGATAGGTAAACTGTGGTACATATACTCAATGGAGCACTACACAATGATAAAGAATAACGATGATTCCAGGAAACATCTCCTAACCTGGTTTCAACTGGAAGACATTATGTTGAGTGAAAGTAGTCAGCAACAAAAGGACAAATACTGTATGAGACCTCTACGATAAGATCTCAAAAACAGACTTGTGTATAGAAGAAAAGACTCTTTTGACAGCTGCAAGGGAGGGGAGGGAGGGAGGGCGAGGAGGGGAAGGTTTAGTTTAGATAGTTAATAGAAATCTAGTTGGGAGAAAGCGGTGACAGCACACATTAGGAAGAAGAACAACATTAAGTGGACTTCAGCATAACTTGAGCACTCCTTCCATCTTAACTCAATACTGCAAGGATTGAGTAGCTGGGGCAGGCAGCGGGGGACCATGCTCTTAGGCGAATTCCAGGCCAATTGGCACAACTAGCGTTTTGCTAAGAGAGCTCTCTGCACCCCACATTGGTGAGTGGCGTCTGGGGTCTTAAAAGCTGCCGAGCTGCCATCCGAGGACACAGCAAATGGTCCCAACTCAGCAGGAACGGATGCTCACCGAGGGCCAAAATGGCATGTGGTAAAGACAACCGAGAAGACAGAGAGACCCACAAGAGTGGGTGCCTACATCGACTTGGGACCGGAAGAACCGGATGGTGCCCGGCCACCACCAGTGATAGCCACGACGGAGCTCACAGAGAGGAGCCTCAATGGCAACACAAGAATAAAAAGAGGTGCATCATGAGATCTCCACTAAAAGACCTCAATTGATGGTCCAGCGGTTTTGGGGTTCCTCTGAGAGCATGGCCCCCTTCCCTGATGCTGCCCTTTCCCATAAATTATAACAAAGGTCCACTCTTTGGACAGGAATGGATTGGACTTGGCAATGCAGAGTAACCATATATTGGAAGCACTTTATGGTTCTATACATCTAAAGGATATCATCTTGCTGACCTCTGGCTGGAGGAAGGGGAGTGGACGGAGAGGAGGGGAAAGGAGACTGTTGGAAGGATGAGACATGTATGGAGCAGAGAGGAATAGTGTGCAGTCACCGGGCAGGGAGAGCAGTGGAAGCTGCATATAGGGGGGCATGTAAATTTACATGTGAATGTACATTTTCACTCAGTTATGTTAAATAAAAAAAAAAAAAACTACAATGAGATACCATCTCAAACTTGCAAAAATGGCACTGATTAAAATGAAAACAATAAATGCTGATTAGGTTGTGGGGAGGTTGAAACTCTTATATACTACTAGTGAAACTGTAAAATGGTACAAGTATTATGGAAAATGGTATGACACTTCCCAAAAAAACTAAAAATAGAAATGCCTTATGATCCAGCAATCCCACACTTAGGTATATACCCTAGAGATCTAACATCACTGACATAGAGATACACACACCTATGTTCACTGTAGCAGTATTCACAATAGCAAAAGGATAGAAACAATCTAAGTGCCCATCACCAGACGAAAAGATAACAAAATTGTAGTACATACATAGTATGGAATACTACAAACCTATAAAGAATAATGATGAGTTCTCAAAACATATTATAACATGGAAGAATCCGGAGAAAATTATACTGAGTGAAATAACACAATCACAAAAGAAGAAATATTGGATGGTCTCACTTTTATTAAAAAACACTAGACATATAAATAAAAAGCAATGTTCTTCAATAGTTACCAGGAATGGGACACTGAGAGAGGAGAAATCATTTTCTACATAATAGACACCTGTTACTTCCAGTGATGAGAAAAGTAATTTGCAATATGGTACAACCTAACCAAAGTAAATGATGACAGTAAGAAGTACACAAGGGACAACTGTAGCCAATGGTACAAAATCCAAACCCAAACCACTGTCATCGAGTCAATGTAGACCTAGAATAACCCTAGAGTGGAACTGCCCCACAAGTATTCCAAGGTTGTAAATCTTTACAGAAGCAGACTGTCACATCTTTCCCCCACAAAGCAGCTGGTAGGTTCAAACAGTCAACCTTCTGGTTAGCAGCTGAGTGCTTTAACCACTGTACCACTAGAGCTCCTCTGGTAAATGCTATAACATACACAGTTCTGCAACAACAGCAGCAACAGATACATATATACATATGTATAGTCTTACATAGATACATGTAAGTATAGATACAGATAGATATAGCCTTAATCACCTAGTGCTTCTATAGGAGATATACCACAGGTGAACAGCTTCAACAAAGAGAAGTTTATTCTCTCACAGTCTAGTGGGCTGCAAGTCCAAATTCAAGGTGCCAGCTCCAGGGGAAGGCTTTCCCTATGTCAGCACTAGAAGAAGGTCCTTGTGATACATCAATTAGTCTTTCCTTAGTCTGAGAACACATCAGTACCTCCTGTCAAATAGATGTGCTCTGTTCCAAGTGCTACTTTTGGTGGTGATACCTCTCTGTTCGAGTCTCTCTATTATATCTCAAAGAGACTGGCTTAAGACACTATCCAATCTTTGTAGACTTCAGTATAACTGCTGCTAAGCCATCTTATTAAATCACAGTGATAGAATTTACAATACATAGGAAAGTCTCGGGAGGTGGAGTCAAGATGGCAGACTAAACATACATTTCCCTAAATCCTTCTGGAAACCAAGACCTGAAGTGATAATTAAACGGAGCCTTCTGGACACCTAGCAAGCTCTGGGACATGGCACAGGGCTGTTAATTTGGACTTCATACCACTGAATGGAAAACTTCCTCTCTTTCACCGACTGCCGCTCTCGGTGATCGCCGGCTTTCACAGACCAAAGGTAACTCGCCATTTTAACTTTTTTCTCTATCTCAGCTGGTGCGTGGAGCTGGGACTTGACTAGCAGCTAATCTCAGATGCTCTGCTGGTGGGATCAGCAGACAAAACTGCCATATTTTGATAGCCTGGCTTTGGACTCTGTGCATCTCAGCATTTTTGGCCTCTCTTTCCACCTCTGCCATTGAGTAGCCTGTACCGAAGCAGGCAGGGAGCTCCAGCAGGACACCATCTTGTTCCACTGGGTAGACTCATATGGAGGCCTCAGCTGGACCTAATTCCTAGGCTGGGAGGAAGCACCTGCCCGGAGGAGAGTGCCTTTCCAGCAGAAAAGCAGTGTTCTACGATGTATCGCCTACAGCTGGGGCCTGGCAGCAAAGGCCAGCAGGGCAGTAGTCCTTCTGTATTTTGCACTAGTTTGTAACATCTAGAGTTGGATACAGAGGTACTTACTTTACCAGCTGGCAAGAGGGACCTATACACCTGAAAACCTGACAGACTTCGGAAGTTTTCAGATATCTTTTACCTCTCATTTCAAGACGACCTAGAAAAACAACTGTGGTCCATCCTCACAGTATCTCTCCCAGCCTCTACTGACTCACATGATGCCCAGAAAGCAACAAACTCTGGATAAAAGCATAACCAAGAAATCACTCAAGGCTTCAGAAGGCCCCCAAAAGAAACAACCAAAGAACTTCCCAGATGAAGAAAACTTTGGGAAACTATCGGAAGGTGAATACAAGAGGATTACATATAGAGCCCTCCTAGACCTTATACAAAATGCAGGAGAACAAAACGAAAAATTAAGCAAGCTGTTCCATCTGATGCAACACCAGTACTCTGAAATCCAACAGATCACAAACAAAATCAAAGACATAGAAACTTCAATTCAAAGCCAAGAAAACAGAATGGAACAAATGGAAAATAGACGTTCTGATACCGAAGACAGAGCTACTGACTCCAGCATCTACAAGGAGAACTCAAAAAAAGAAACTAGAAAAATGAAGAAGCATTAAGAAGCATGTGGGACTCTATTAAGCGGAGTTCCTGAACAGAGCGAGACACCTGAGAACACAGAGAGTATTGTTGCTGAGCTGCTGATAGAAAACATCCCAGAAATTATGAGACCAGGATGCATATTGAACACCACTCAGTACAGATCTCAAAAGAAAGACTCCAAGACATATTATAATCAAGCTTAACAAAATGAAACATAAGCAGAAACTCTTAAAGGCACCAAGACTCAAAGCAAAGCTAACATTCAGAGGGAAACTGTGGTGGTCAGGATTATGTCAACTTGGCTACTCCATATTTGGCTGCTGTATTAAGTGGCAGGGCAGGCTTTGTGGTGGCTTCCCGCCCCCTCAGCTCTCATCTCTCAACCTTTCACTGCTACTGCTGGTCTGCTCACGTAGCCAGGAGCTCCTGCTCTCTTCTGGCATCCGGTTCCTGGACTTGAACTAGCAGCTGTTGGATTCATCAATCCTTACAGTCAGCACTTGAGAGTCCTGCTCCCTGACCTGCTGATCCTGGGTTCACCAGCCTCTGCCGCTCCGTCTCACCACCAGCTTGGGATCCACTGACCTACACAACCAGTGATCTAGAACTCTGGTCTCTTACCTGCTGACTTTGGGTACCTCAACTTCCATGGCCATGTGAGGCTTGTGCCAGAACTTGGGACATTCAGCTTCTGTGATTGCATGACCTGTTTCCTAATCTATCTATCTACATATATCATAAATCTTTCCTTGTACCCACACGTGTTACTGGTTTTGCTTCCCTAGGAAATCCAGCCTAAGACAGAAACTCGATAGGCCTTCATCAGATTTCTGAGCGGAAACAATGCTAGCATGGAGACAATAACATTGCACATTCAAAGCCTTGAAGGAGAACTTCCATATCCTGCAAAACTATCTTTCAAATATGTAAATGAAATTAAGACATTCACAGATAAACAGAAACTCAGAGACTTTGTAAAACCCAAACCAAAGCCACCAAAAAATACTCAAAGAATCTCTTGGCTCAGAAGAACAAAACCACTAACTTTACATTTTACAAGCAAATACAGGACATATCACTCAGAAACCTACTAAGAAAGGGAAGGCTCCAAGCTCAACCAAAGCTCTAACAGTGAAAGAAATGATCCAGTGATCATATCATGAAAACTATGATGACATCATATTAAAAAGAGAGATGTACTGCAGTCATTACAGTCCTGCCAGATGGAGAGGAAGTTAATAAGGAAAGTCTCATCAAAAGACAAAATGATAGACAATCATACAACACTGGGAATGATGACACAGACAAATTGACATTTTCAGGGGACACAATTCAATCCATGTCATAAATGTATAGGTGTGTGTGCATAGTATATAACATATAATGTGCATATACATATAAGTAGACATATATGCATATTTGTATACAGGAAGACACATGTTGTATAGTGGCATGCATTTAGAGATGTATCTGTAGGTATATGCATATACATGTTTGTATATGCTGCATATATATTCATATATACATTAAAGCACCTGGGGGCACAACTGTAGGTACTCCTAGGCATAACTAAGTATCTCATGAGTTGGTTTACTGGGTTTGAAGGCTCAGGACTACAGACTTGGGAGACACCTTGGTCAGCTGGCATAACATACAAAGATACTGTTCTACATCCTAGTTTGGTAAGTAACATCTGGGGTCTCAAAGCTTGCAAGTGGCCATCTAAGACACAATTATTGGTCTGTATTCATCTGGAACAAATGAGAAAGCAGAAAACCAAAAACTCAAGGACGAAACTAGTCTACAGGACTAATAGCTCACACAAACCATGGCCTCATCTATCTTGAGACCAGATGAACTAGATGGCACTCAGCTACCACCAACAACCATTCTAACCAGGGGTACAAAACATGGTCCCAAGTAGAACAGAAAAACAATTTAGACCAGATCCCAAATTCATTTTAAAAAAAAAAGAGGCCCGACTTACTGGACCAGTAGAGACTAGAGGATCCTCCAAGACTACTGCCTTGCAACACCCTTTAAACTTGGAAGTAGACCTACTTCCTGAGGTGATCTTTCAATCAAATAATAGACTGGCTCATAAAATAAACAGTGTCAGCCGTGAGTACTGTGCTCCTTTAAATAATCATTTATATGAGAACAAATGGAAACCCTAGTGGCATAGTGGTTAAAATCTATGTCTCCTAACCAAATGGTCAGCAGTTCAAATCTGCCAGGCACTCCTTGGAAACTCTATGGAGCAAGTTCTACTCTGTCCCACAGGGTTGCCATGAGTCGCAATCAACTTGAAGGCAGTGTATTTTTGGTTTGTTTTATGAGAGTAAATGGTCAATATTTACTATGAAGCAAGCATAAGAACGGGAGACAGCAAAGCTAGATTAATGGAAACTAAAAAACCAAAAGAGAAATGAGAATGCTGACACACTGTGAAAAACATAACCAATGTCAACTAACAGTATGTGTACAAATTATTAAAAAGGAACTTGATGTACAAACTTTTGCCCAAAATTATATATACATATATGATTTTTACAAATACTCGATGATTTACTACAGTAACCAGCCCGTGAAAATTCCCCAACTGTCTTGTCCTTCTCTCTCTCTGTTGTACTTGCCTAATACAGATGTCTCCATGTCTTACTCCCTGAGTACCCCTGAAATGTCAGTCTAAGCCAGTCATAGTTTCTGGTTCTCCCTGCCCATGATGACTGATTAGTATGTATCAGTTAGGATTAGGTTCTAACTCAACTGATAGGAAGATCAGGATAGTGATGTCTTAACCAAGAGCATGCAATTTAGGGCTGATAAACTATTCCCAAGATCACCAGAGACCCAGTGTTCTTCTACCTTATTAGCGTGTTATCCTTAACATACGACCTCCACCTCATAATCCAAGGTGGCTACTCAAGCTCCAGCCATTATACCCCCACTGTTCCTAGCAACGAAGAGGGAAAGAAAATGACAAATCTAAGGCAAACATAGCACTTCAACTTACACAATATTAGTCAAAAGGTACTGACATATCTACATGCAGAAGGTGGCTGAGAAGTGTATCCATTATTCCAGATGATACTCAGCTTCTTACGGGAGAAGCGGCAAAAACACATGATGGGGAATGCTAGTCTCAGCCACAGTATGTGATCTGATACTTACATGTGAAGGAAAGTCTGCTGAAGAAATATTTTCTCATTCTGAAGAAAGACTGTGGTAGGCATGGAAATGTGCCATTCAGACTGCCATTCAAAGACGGACTCTCTGCCAGCAAGTACCACCAGTGTCTAGCAGTCAGCTCCTTCAGGAGCTATCTTGTGAAAGCCATGCCTTCCCCAACCCAGGGTTCATGAAGGGTATAAAGGACAGGGCATTTCAATTCAACATGAGACATCTCTGGCAGTCAGTACTCCTCCAGAACTCTCCCCTTTCTCAGATGTGCGTCAAACTCAACTCCTTCCTTCAGTCATTCTGCTTCCTGCTTCTTCCTCTCACAGGTGTTATAACCAACTTTTAGCCCAAACTGCATTTCTGCATCTGCTTCTAAAATCTGCAACACTGACAGATATCCAAAAAGATTATCTTTCATCTCCCTCTGAACTTTGCTATGACTGAATTTTACAGCTGTATATACAGCCATCATACTACCAGTATAACCACAAAGTCATCAAGGACGGTAAATCAAAGACTACGCTCCTTTAAACTCCTGGTTTTATAGGTAAATAAATTCTCTTCTTACTGTTCTACTGTGTATGCAAGTGTGCATACGTGTGGATGTACTAGCACTTGTACTCCTGTGCATCCGCTTCCTTAATTCTTTCCTCGAGGATCTTCTAGCTCAGTTTCAGAGCTCTCTACTATGCTTCATTTGTTCCTAAGAGCTTCAAAGGATATGGACAAGTATTTGCAAATCAGAGTTGCTTTATTTTAGGTCATTTTTATTTTAAATGATTGATATTTTTAAACAACCACATTTATATAATTTTACAGAAATGTGTATGAAAACAGACAAGCTTTTACTATTGTTAACTAAAGAATAATTTATCTTTTTCACATAGCTCGCCCCCTGGCTTCCCTTTACTCCCTCCCACAAGATGAATATTTAACTACCTAGCAAACATTCTTCACTTTGTATCTTTAGACTCAGGAGACTAGGATAAATTATGTTCCCCTTAAATCATTTTGGTTACCCAAACTGATATACCAACTTCTTGGCATTTTCTTTTTCTCACTCAACAAGATCTTGTGAGATCCCCTCCACCTAATCAAGTATTAGTATGATTCACTCACGATATTCCAATCTATGGACGCATCATCATTTTTTTCTGCGTTTCCCCTACAGACATTTGTTTTCATTTGAATGGCATTATGCACATTACTGCCATGAATATCCTTATACCTTTGGATTTACTTGTACTTTTATTTCTAAGAATAGATTCTTAGGTGGAGGATTACTGAGCCAAAAGGAATATGAATTTTAATTATTAACCAAGCTGCCAAACTGTCTTCCAAATGACTGTAACAATTCACATTTGCACCAGCAATGTATGAAAATATACTTTTCTCCCACATCCCCTATTAGGTGCTCTTGATTCTTTTAAAATTTGCCAGTCTTAAATTTGAAATTCCCTTAGTTCTACAGAATGGCCAACACATGGTTACTGAAAATTCACAGAGATCTGAAAGGGGAAGGCTAAGAACATACACTTAAAATTCTGAGTCAAGTGCTACAGTATTACTGATGATACAGGTATTGACAGAAGTACAGCCTGCATACTAACTGGTTCTTTTCTTGATTCCCCTAGCTTCCAAGGTGGAAGCTTATTTATTTTAAACCTTTTTGTCCAACAGAATCACTTAAAACTGCATTCCTCTATGCACTGCTTCATCTCACAAAATTTAATATTTTAATATATACACAACATAATACTATGCAACAATAAATACAGTAATCAATCTGTGAAACATTTCACAACATGGATGAGTGTAGTAAGTCAGTCACAAAAGAACTGTATGAGATCACTATCATAAAAACTAATGAAAGGGTATACATATACAGAAAGAAATGATCTCTGAATGGTTACTAGGAAGGGACGGGGTATGGGGAGAGAAAAACACTAGACAACAGATAAATGGCAACTATAGTGAAGGGGAAGACGGTACACAATTCTGAGGAAGTCAGCACTACTTAAAAGAAAAGATGTGTGCTTGTATCTTCATTCATTTCAAAGGGTTTTCTTAATTACCCTTGTTATTTCTTCTCCGTATGTCTTATTTAGAAGTATGCTTCTTTTAATTCCAAAATTTGGGGGTATTAAGAAATCTTTTTGTTACTGATTTTTATTTTAATTTGACTTTGGACAGCACCCATCTCTGTACGATTTCAATCATTTCAAATTTATTGAGACTTGTTTTACACGCCAGCATATGGTCTGTCTTGGAGAGCAGAATATTCCAAGGGCACTTGCATGCGCAATCTGTCATTGGTATAATGTTCTCTAAACGTCAATTACATCAAATTGATTCACAGTGTTATTCAAATTATCTATGTATTTCCTAATTTTTGAGAGGACAATGCTGAAATCTTCAACTATAATTGTAGACTTTTTTTTTATATCTCACTATTTCTGTTTCATGTATTTTGGGACTCTGAATAAATACCTACAAATTTAGGAATGTTTTGTCTTCTTCAAGAATTTATCTTTCTATCAGTATTAAATCTCTCTTTCTACTAATAATCCTGCCCTAATACCTACTGTGATCTTAATATAGCCAGTCCAGCTTTCTTTTGCTAGGTCTATATAATCCTTTTATATTTAGTATGTGATTTTAAATCTAAAATACTGATTTTATTCTTTACATCTGTATTTTTTATTACTTACTATCATGGACTGAATTGCGTCCCCCCAAAGATACGTGTAGTAATTTGGCTGCGCCAGAATTCCCTATATTCTGTGATTGCCCTCCATTTGTGATTTTCTTACATTGTAAATCCCAATCTTTGCCTGTGGCTGACAGATACGATGATTATGTTCAAAGAGGATTAGGGTGGGACCGTAACACCCTCGCTGAGGGAGTTTCCCTGAAGTGTGGCTTGTACCACCCTCTTCCTTTCATCCTATGGGAGATAACAAGAGAGAAGAGCACGCAGAGAATTGGGAACTTCATACCATCAAAAAGCAGCACGAGACCATATATTGGAAGCACTTTATGGTTCTATACATCTATAGGATATCATCTTGCTGACCTCTGGCTGGAGGAAGGGGAGTGGACGGAGTGGAGGGGAAAGGAGGCTGTTGGGAGGATGAGACATGTATGGAGCAGAGAGGATAGTGTGCAGTCACCGGACAGGGAGAGCAATGGACAGGGAGGGCAGTCGAAGCTGCATATAGGTGGGCATGTAAATTCACATGTGAATGTATATTTTCACTCAGTTATGTTAAATAAGAAAAAAAAAAGCAGCACGAGGAGTAGCACGTGTCCTTCAGACCTGAGGTTCCTGAGCCAAGATGCTACCTGACCAAAGACAGATGCAACAAGGACTTTCCTCCAGAGCTAACAAGGGGAAAGCCTTCCCCTGGAGCAAACACCCTGGATTTGGACTTGTAGCTGAATGGACTGTTTAAGAATAAACTTTCCTTTGTTTAAGCATGCCACTCATGTCATTTCTGTTACAGCAGCAATAGCTAACTAAAACACTTATATTGTTAAATTCTTTTTTCCCTTTTTCTTAATTTTCTTTTTTTTTTTTCTCTTAATTTTCTTGGTGTGATCAAGTTGCCATTCCTTCCATGTCCCTCCATGCTTGGAAATTCTACCACATTTTCCCATCCTATCCCTCACCATCTTCCCTTTTCTGCTCTCTGTATTGAAAACATAGGTCTCTACAATGATTTGCAAGCAAGATACAGAGTGTTCCTCACATGGAAATACTCTACTTCCCTCCTCTTTTTCCATCCCCACTTGTGAAAAAGAACACTCTTGGGATATTTCTAAACTCTTCTCTTTTCCTTCTCTCTACTCTATGCTACGAGACTTTTGGCAAATTTTTTTTTTCTTCAGAATACCCCAATTCATACCTTGCTGATACAGTTCAATATGGTTTTAGTCAGCTAGAGATGCTGTAACAGAAATATCACAAGTGGATAACTTTAACAAAGAGAAATTTATTGTCTTATTCCAAATTCAGGGTGCCAGGGGAAAGGCTTTCTCTCTGTGTTGGCTCTGGGGAAAGGTCCTTGTCATCAATCTGCCCCTGGTCGAGGAGCTTCACTGTGCAAGAACTACAGGTCCAGAGGAGGTACTCTCCACCCAGTTCTGCTTTTTGGTGGTGTGAGATTCCTTTGCTTGCTTCTATCTTTTATATCTCAAGAAACCAACCTGAGACACAACATAATTATATAAATTCCTGCCTAATTAACATAATTGCCTCTAATCCTGCCTCAGTCACATCACAGAGATAGAATTTACATAGAAAAATCACATCAGATGACAAAATGGTAGGCAATCACACAATACTGGTAATCATGGCCTAACCAACTGGACATATTTGGGGAGAACACAATTCAATCCATGACAAGTATTAAAAAACTTTCCTTACAGTCAATACATTAGGAGGACATAACCATACTAAATACACACCCAATGATGGAGCTGTAGAATATATAAAACAAATTATAACACTGCTAAAGAGAGAAACTGACAGCTCTATAGTAATATAATGATATAGTAGGAGGCTTCAACATACATATCACTTTTGGCGAACGACAAAACATCCAAAACAAATAAAGACACGGAAGTTCTAAAAGACACAAACAACTTGACCTCACAGAAATATATCAAACACTCTACCCAACAACAGCCAAGCGTTCTTTCTCAATACATACTGAACATTCTCCAGAACAGACCAATACTAGCCCATAAAACAAGCATTAAAAGAATCTAAATCACTGAAAATATTACAAAGCATCTTTTCTGACCACAAAGCCATAAAAATAGGAATCAACAACAGAAAAAAACAAGGGAAAAAAATCAAATACATGTAAACTGAGCACCTTGCTTAAAAAAAAAGAAAAAAAGATTGGGTTATAGAGGAAATTAAAGACAGAATAAAGAACTTCATAAAAATCAAGTAAGAATGAAAACACTTCTTACCAGAATATTTGGGACACAGCAAAAAGAGTGCTCAGAGGTCAGTGTATAGCAATAAATGCACATATCCAGAAAGAAAGGACCAAAATCAAAACATTAACCCTAAAACTCAACAAAAAGAGCAGCAAAAGAAGCTCTTGCGCACCAGAAGAAATCAAGTAATAAAAATTAAACCAAAACTAAAAGAAATACAAAATATGCAAAAAAAAAAAAACCTGAAAAAGTTAACAAGACCAAAAAGGTAGGTCTTTAAAAAGATCAACAAAATCCATAAATCAATGACCAAATTGACAAAACACAAACATGAGAGGAAGCAGATAACCCAAATGAGATGGGTGATATCACAACAGACCCAACTGAAATTTTAAAAAAGTAACAGAATACTACAAAAAAATTCTACTTGTCATGGATTGAACTGTGTCCCCCCAAAATGTTATGTGTTGATTTGACTTGGCTATGATTCCCAGTATGATGCCATTCCACCCATGTGTTGTGAATCCTGCCTCTGTGAGATTACTGACAGAGAATGGGCAACAGTTGTGTTAGCGAGGCAGGTCTCAAGCTACAAGCTAATGGGTTATAATAAAGAAGTGAGGTGAGGAAGTTGGGAACCTCATACCACCAAGAGAGAAGCACCAAGGGCAGGGCACGTCCTTTGGACCAGACGTTGCTGTGCTGAGATGCTCTCACTGGGTTTGGACTCAGCCTACCAGACTGTGATAAATTCTCTTGCTGAATGGACTTACAATTTACAAATAGATTTGCAGCTTATCAGACTGTGTCAATAAAGCTTCTCTTCACGAAACCTTCCACTTGTACTATTTTCTGTTAGAGCAGTACCAGGTGACTAAGACAGTACTCTAATGAATCTGAAACCTAGAGGAAATAGACAAATTTCTAGAAGTGTACCACCTACCTAAACTAATATAAACAGAGGTAGAAAACTAAATAAACTTATAACAGAAGAGGAGATTGAAAAGATAATAAAAATACTCCCAACAACAAGGAAAAAGATCCTGCTTTTTGCCTGAGTAGTGACACATATGTACTGAAAAAAATTGATAAACAAATCAGCTTGGAATAAAAACTCCCCTGAAAAAGGCATCACCAAAGACTTCAGCAAAGATAAAAAACAGAAATGAGTGTAGGCAGAGAGTAACCAGAGGCATTCTGATTTTTAGAGGCCATAAAAGGATGAGTTTACAAATGACTGACTCCAGTCTGGAATAAAATAAGAACAGCATAAAGTTTCCACAAGTTCAGAAACAAGTGTTCAATAGGGAAGTGGCAAAATGTTACAAAGTTTAGTAAGTGGAGAAGAGAGAATTAACCATGAGATTTGACAGCTAAAGAAGTTGCTACTCCCTTAGATCCTAACTAGAATGAGTTAAGGGTGGAGACACATTTTAGAAGATATAAATGAATGGAGATATAGATACTGTATTCATGGATTGGAAAATGCAACATTATAAAAGGTTGTCAATCCTCTCTGAACTGATCTACAGGTTCATTGCCATCCCAGTCAAATTCCCAGGATATTTTTCTGGTAACAACCAACCAGGCAATTCTGAAATCTGCACAGAAATGCCAAGGACGAAGAATGGCCACAACAAACCCAAAGAACAACAAGGTGGAAAAATCTAATACATCAGCTGCCATCCAGTGGCCTCTCAACTCTAGCTGACTCCATGTGTTATACAGCACAACTGCTCCACAGGGTTTTCTTGCCTGTAGTATTTAGGAACACAGTTCACTAGGACTTTCTCCCCAGAGCCACTTGGGTAAGTTCAACCACCAAGCTTTCGGTTAGCAACAGATTACAAACTGCTTGCACTACCAAGCTCCTAGATTCAACATAAAACTATACTAATTCAGATTTTAAAGGATAGTAACCAAACCTATCACTGTCGAGTTAATTCCAACTCACACCAACTCTACAGGATAAAGCAGAACTGTCCTACAGGATTTCCAAGGAGCAGCTGATAGATTCAAACTGCTGATTCTTTCGGTAACAGCCAAACTCAGCCACTGTGCCACCACAGTGTCTACTAATTAAGACAGTGCAGTATTACTGGCATACAGAAAGACAAACTGACCAATGGAATAGGCTAGAGAGTCTAAAACAGATCAGACATATACAAATACTAGGTTTATAACAAAAGTAACACTGCAGACCAGTAGGGAAAGACCCTGTCAATAAATGAAACTTGATAAACGACCCTGTGTAATGAAAAGAAATGAAACCTAACCCCTGCCTCACACCTTACACAAATTCCAGGTGGACCACAGATTTAAATGTTGTAGACAAAACAATGAACTGTCCAGAAGATAATACAGAAGAATACTACTATTATCTTGGATGGAGAAAGATTATTCCAAATAGGCATAAATCACATTTATCATTAAGGAAAAAAATAATACATCCAATCTGACTATATTAAAATAAAGAAGCAGATGCAATGTGCAATATAAAACATTATTATAACTCCACAAATGAGCCAAAAAAAAAGGAAAAATCATTGAGAGTCAAAATAAATATGACCCTGGAAATCAAAACAGTGAGTCTGTTAGCCACTCATGTGCAGGCTCTAGGTACTATGTGAAAGGGCATCATGTCCTATGATCCAGAGGCTTGTCAGTAGCTATAAACCAGGTATGTGGGTCTAAATGCCCACAAGTCAGACAGTGAGGTCTAGGCCTATATAATACAAGGTGTTAGAACTGAGATTCCTCCAAGAGAGTTGGTATTTTTTAAAAGGTACTGAGTTTCTGTTAAAGAGTGATGAGAATTTCAAAATGATAGTGGCAAAACATGATGAATGTAATCAGTGCCAACTGAACATGTAAAAATGGGTGAAATGTCTAATGTTTTGTTAAATAATCACAATTTTTTTTTTTTAACTCTTAAAGGCTGGAAGCTCTAGGGCATAGCAATGTGTCATAGATTGAATTGTGACCCCCACCCCCGAAAAACGTGGACAGCAATTTGGCTGGGCCATGATTCACAGTATTGTGTGGTTGTCTTCCATTTTGTGATTTTTCTATGCTGTAAATCCTAATCTCTACCTGTGCTTAATGAGACAAGATTGGATTATATTATAGAGAATTAGAGGGTAACTATAATACCCTTACTAAAGTCACTTCCTTGATCCGGTGTAAAGGGAGCTTTGCTGGGATGTGGCTTGCACCACCTTTTTATCATTTTATTCTACAAAAGATAAATGGAAAATGAAGCAATCAAAGAGGGAGACCTCATGACACTAAGAAACCAGTGCCAGAAGTACAGCATGTCCATGGAACCTGAGTCTCCTACCTTGAGATGCACTCTGACCACGTAAAGACTGATGCATCACAAGGACCTCCCTCCAAAGCTAACAAAAAGAAGCTTCCCCTTGAAGCTGATGCTCTGACTTTGGACTTGGAGCCCACTGGACAGTGAAGAAATAAACTTTTCTTTGTTAAAGCAGGAAACCCTAGTGGTGAAGGGGTTAAGTGCTATATTTACTAACTAAAAGGTCAGCAGTTCAAATCCACCAGGCAATCCCTAGGAACTCTATGGGGCAGTTCTGCTCTGCCTGTAGGGTGGCTATGAGTCAGAATTGACTCAACCACATTGGGTTGGGTTGGGTTTTGGTATGTTAAAGCCACTCACTTCTGGTATTTCCATTACAGCAGCACTGTAAGACACAGACAGAAGGCAACAAAAAGTTTGTTTCTGCATAGGCTTGGGGTAAGGGGAAGAGTTTCCTCGAGACTTCAAAAACAAGAGCCTCATACCCTCTGGGACTCCAACTTACACTACTTGCAGGCTGGGGAAACCCACTACAAAAGTAAAATTCATAAAAAGTATTTCCAGGTCAGAGATACCCCAAAGATACCTGGCAGAAGTAATCACAAACTCTGGAGGCCTGAGAGGGCTCTAAACAATCTAAGATGGATCTCGCCTGCAAAAAAACTCTGGGAAAGAATCAGAGTACCTTATCCTGCAGTGACCTCGGCCAGGAAACAACAGACCAAACACCTGACTTCATGGTAATGTCCAATGAAACCCATTAACTAGTACAAAAACAACCCCACAATCATTGTTTAGACTCCCCTGCACTAGGCCCTACATGGTAGCATTAGATGATACAATGTATAAACACTCTGCACTGCTCATAGAGAAAGTCTCAGTAAAGATACATTTAAAATCAAAATTCAAACATACTCTGAAGCACTGTACCATGAACAAAAATCAGCAGATAAAAATAGGAATAGGCCCAACAAAGTTCAGTTACTAGAATAGTAGATAACACAAAATCAGTAAGCTGAAAACTTAAAATTAATCAATTTAAAGGCAAAAATAGATCAAAAGCATTCAAAAGAAAAGGACATTGAAAATAATGGGCAGTTTTTAAATGAAGTTAAAAATGTAATCACTGAAAATAAAAAAGAACAAGTTCAACAGCAGATTAGACTGAGATTATGAACTGAAAAACGGATCCAAGAAAATTACCCTAGATGCAACAGAGAGAAATTAAAAAGACAAAAAATATCAGTAGAAGGCAGAGACTAGAGTAAGAATGAGGAACATGTGTCTAAAAAAGTAGTACTAAAAGAAGAAAACGGGGAAAAGGGGGGCAAAAAAAAAAACTAAAAAAAAAATTATCTGGCAGTTTCAGAAATGACAACAGACTTGAACACTCAGATGAAAGAAGCATATACAAGAGCAAAATAAATAAAAAAACAAATCAACATTTGGGTCTAATAGCACACAATATCAATCAAAAAACACAGAAACACAGACAGCTGTACAATCAAGAGGATTTGTTGGAAACAGGAATGACATAATATTGATATTCGCTACAAATAACAGGGGATGGGGAGCCATGAGAAAACAAGGAGGAGATGGCAGTAAAAGTAAAACAAGACTAGGTATGAGTTGATAATGTTGAAGCTGGGTAACAAGAAAGAGGGTTCATCATATTTTCCATTTCTGTGTACCTGAAATTTTTTAAACTTAAAAATACAGAAACAAATCAAGATTATGAAGGAATCACGGACTTACAGCTGATGTATCAGAAACAATAATAAAAATCAGAAGAGAGAAAACAAGAGTCAATCTTATATTCTGTTCACCAGCTATATCAGCATTCAACAGCAAAGATAATATAAAGATAATTTACAAAATTTGATACCACTGCCCCCCCAAAAGTTCATGAACTTAAATACAAAAGTTCAAAACAAAATATTATCAAATACAGAAATGCAATGTATCAAGACCATAGATCCAACCAAAAGCATGGGTACAAAAGAAAAACGAAAAATAGATAAACTGGATTTCATTAAAATTAAAAACTTGTGTGCACTAAAGAACACTATAAAGTTAAAAGACAACCAATAGAACAGATGACAAAATTTTCAAATCATGTATCTGATATGTGTTTAATACTCAGAAAACATAAACCAAAAAAACCAAATCCACTGCTCTCGAGTACATTCTGACTCATGGCAAACCTACAGGACAAAGAACTGCTCCATAGTTTCCAAGGAGTGCCTAGTGGATTCAAACCGCCAACCTTTCAGTTAGCAGACACGGCACTTAACCACTACGCCACCAGGGTTTCCAGAATAAATAAAGAACTCTCAAAAACTCTATAACAAAGAGACTAATAATTGAAGTAAAAAATAGGCAAAGTATAGAAATAGACATTTCTCCAAAGATAATAAACACATGACCAATAAGCACACGAAAAAATGCTCTATATCAAGTAATTAGGAAAATGAAATAAAAATAAAATGAATAGTATAAATAGGAAAAAGACAGGGATAGTATCATACTGCAAGAAAAGTACAATCAATGTCATTGAACTGCACATGTAGAAACTAGTGAACTGGTGAATATTTTGCAGCATGTATTTTCGCCACTACTAAAAAAATGTTACTGAAGACATTTAAAAATGCCTATGTGAGTGCAGAGATACATCATGTTCTTAGATAACCAAAACAAACCCACTGCAGTCGAGTCGATTCTGCTTGGATACGGAGGCTAAATACTGTAAAGGCATTCTCTCTAAATTAATTCACAGATTCAATACAGTTCTGATTAGAATCTCAGCAGGAGGGCTTCTAAGGTTCCAGTGATATTCTGATATTTAAACTGGAAGTGGTTACTTGCAGGTAAACGATTATTAAGCGAGACATACAAGGTGTGACAATTAAGTCCGTGAACTTAGTTGTTCTAAGTGCTACATACCTCACTAGTGAGTATCACTACAGTATCCTTTGAAGTACTCCCTTTGGGAAGCTATGCACGAACGCCAGTGCCTAGTCCACCCTTTAAAGCAATTCTGGAACTCTTTCTGGAATGGTCATTGCACACAGTGTCATGGTGGCAGTGACAAGTTCACGAACTTAACTGTACAGTTGTCTGTAAGGGAGTTTTTAGCCAGTAAACAAATAACTGTATTGGAAGACTTTCCCTACTCACCTGATCTGGTACCCAGTGAATTTTTTCTTTCCCTGAAGATATACGAAATATTGAAAAGGAAGTCACTTTAATGACATTCAGGACATTAAGGGTAATATGACAGCCATTCCAAGAAAAGAGTTCCAAAATTGCTTTGTAGGGTGGACTAGGCACTGGAGTCAGTGCACAGCTTCCCAAGGGGAGTACTTTGAAGGTGATCATAGTGATATTCAACAATGAAGTATGTAGCACTTTTTCTAGGATGAGTTCGCAAACTTACTTGGCAGACCTAATATACATGTATTTCATAATAAGCATTGTTTTGCTAAAAACCTTAGAAATAGGGCTTCTCTGTGGGTCATGAGTCCTCATCTAACCAGAAGCATAGCCCTGCTCAGGGGAATAAAAACCTTCTTTCTAAACAGATAAATCTGGATGGGTATACACAAAAAAAAGTAACACTAGCAAAATTTAGATTATTAAAAATATAAAAATGAATTGCATTGTAAAAAAAATAAAGTAAAAAAGATCATACCCACATTGGATTCATGCTAGGAATAAAAGACTGATTTAAAAATTATTAGTCTATCTGTGTAATTTATTATGTCAGTAAAGGACAAAAACAGTATGATCACCGACCACTTATTCTAGATGATTTTTTAAAGTTAGTAATAAAATCACACAAATAGTCCCATGAGTCTTAACTATCTCTGTAATTAGACAAGGAAAAGAAATGACAAATACAAGAACCCAAAACAAACTGTTATAATTCACTGGCAGCATGATAATCAACATAAAAAACCTAGAAGAATCCACAGACAAGCTATCAGTACTACATGAGTTGTGGAAGGTTTTCTCAATACAAATTCAACATACAAAAAATGAACTCTGCTTTTGTGCCCCTGACATCACCATAACGGTGAGGCTCAGCTAGCCTCTAGCCCACTAAGGATGAGAAAGATGGGACACCCCACTTCACCAGCTAAGCACAGCCAACCTCCACAGAGACTCACGAGCTAAGTATTATTTAGGGTTGTAACAACAATACATTCCTAAGTACTACAGTAACCCATCGGCTTCGAGTAACAAAATTATATACCTAGTGATAAAAACAGTGAAAAAAATTGTAAGAATTTACAAAAATATATAGACAGAGACAAATACAAACAAAGCGTGTTCTGGATGGGAAGACCTATGTCATACAGATGACAAATTTCCTCAAGTTGATCTAAATTTTAATCAAAATCTCAACAGGACTTTTGTTGAAATTAGAGGGGCAAAGGACAAACACGGTGCAACAAGTTTTTCTTTTTATGTGGCCTTTTCTAGTCCTCGATTTTGCAGTTCTGCCATAATGATTTGCTAGGCTACAATCTCGCAAAGGGATCAGACAATTTACTCTGCAAATAAAGTACATGAAACCCTTGCAGGGATTGGTCAATTAGTATGCAAGTGAGATGGCTGTGATCTACTGAAGGGATTGGTGAGTTTGTGGTCTTGATGGGAGGAGTTGGTTTATAAAAGTCCCACAAAGGTTGATGGGGACCTCACTACCATCAAGAAAAAGAGCTGGGAGCAGAGCCCATCCTTTGGACCCAGGATCCTTGTGCTAAGAACCTCCTAGACCCAGGAAACAGACAGCTGTAACAACAAGACAGTGCAAGCAAGATGGCTGCAGTGGGTCTGCTGACCCATCGAGCAAGAAGCTGAGCACCTTCAGGCAGGAGGCTTGCTGGCAGAGTGGGGTGCCTTCAGACATTTGTCAGTGGAACTAAAGGTGTGTAACATTTGCTCAAGCAGAGCAGATACAGGTCAAGAGGAGGTTAGCATGGCCAAGAGAATGAAGCCTGGCGGTGGAAGCCAAGAAGAGAGTGAATTCAGGCTGACAGTGAGGCCTACCTGCAGACACAGCTTAGAGAAAGTTCAACGATGCCTTAGTTGGATGCCGTCTTGGCTGATAAACTGTATCCTTTCTCCAAGTTGATCCTGACCCTCAGTTGTATAGCCCATTACTTCCCTAATACATCCCACAACTATGAGTATGGTCTATGAATTCTGTGTGGCTACCACAACAAATTATCAAACCCAGTAGAGAAGTAGAGTGTGCTCTGGGAGGAATGACTAGTGACAGAACTGATAAAAAGGCAGAGAGTGTAGCCACTCACCTCACAGGAACCAACTTTTAGGCTGATGCTGATTCTCCTCCCCTTTCAATAAGTTAAGCAATCTCTGATACCTCTAGATTATAGTGAAAGACCATCAAGACAAATGTGCAGAGTATAGGGAGAAGGGAAAATGTGACATACCAAATATAGTAGTTAAGATAGTAAGACATTATCAAACTACTGGGTTTGATAATTTGTTGTGATAGCCACACAGAATTCATAGATGATACTCACAGTTGTGGGATTTATTAAGGAAGTAATGGGCTACACAACTGAGGGTCAGGATCAACCTGGAGATACAGTTCAGCAGTCAAGATGGCATCCAATTAAGGCATTGCTCAGCTTTCTCTCAGCTGAGTAATTAAGATAGGGTAAACAAACAGATCAAAAGAACAAAATCAGCCTAGAATCACATCTAAGCATACAAAGAGTTATACATAACTAAGGTGTATTTCAAATCAGGTGGTGAGGGCTTATTTTTAAAATGGGACTAGAACAAGCACTTGCCATATAAAACATAATTAAATTACATCATTACAAAAAAATCATACATAAAAATAAAACTCCAGGTGTTTAAAATATCAGAGTGTAAAAAGCAAAGCTTTAAAACTTTGAGAAATATATATTTACAAACTCAGAAGACAGAAAGACTTTTTAAATATGACATTGTTAAGCACAAGCCATAAAGGACAAAAGTGGTAAAACTGACTACATGAAAACTTTTTAATTTCTGTTTAAAAGGTACCATAAACTCAAAGATAAGCCATAACTCATTGCTGTCAAAAAGGTAAAATGGGGAATCTGTATGGAAAGATATTTGGCCATACTACAAAATTTTCAATGTACACATCCTCTGACCCAACAATTTCACTTTTGGAAATTAACCCTAAATACAGACCCACAAATCTGTGCAAGTATACAAGCTTATTCACTGCAACAATTTTATGTAAATGGAACTACATAAATACAATGAGACTTTTCTTTATGTTGTGATACAATCCATACTGAAGGCTGTGGTCTTTGATCTCTAACTTCAAGCTGTCTTCACTTCCTTTCACATCAGAAAGCTGTTTAGTTATGTTTTACTGGCTATGCAAAGCCATCTGATTATATTCTAACAAATTATAGACTGCATGTGAAGAATGGGAATTCCAGAGCACTTCATTTTGCTCTTGAGGAACCTACAGACCCACCAGGAGGGGCGGTTGTTCAAACAGCACAAGAGGATATACTAAAGTAAGTACTTCAAGTTCTCTTCACTTTCTGCAAGCAAGGCTGTACCGTCAGCATAATGAAGGTTGTTAATGAGTCTTCCTCCAATCCTGATGTCTTGTTGTTCTTCCTACAGTCCAGCTTCTCAGATTACTTGCTCAGTACACAGAATGTTTAAGAATGGTACACAGATACAACTTGAGGTACACCTTTCCTAACTTTAAACCACAGAGTATCCCTTTGCTTCATTGGGACAAGTGCCTCTTGGTCTGTCCGCAGGTTCCTCAAGAGCAAAATGAAATGTTCTGGAATTCCCATTCTTCACAACGCAGTCCATGATTTGTTATGATACACACAATCAAATGCCTTTGCACAGTCAATAAAACACAGCTAAACATCTTTCTGGTACTCCGCATTCAGCTAGGATCTATCTGACATCAGCAAAGATGCTCTTTGTTCCACATCCTCTTCTGAATCTTGCTGGAATGGGGGGGGGGGGGACGGCAGAGCCTGACAACACACTAAGACCAAGGGCCTGAGGGGCATTGTTTCAGATCCACCAACCCCAACCATCATGAAACACATGACTTCCACATTCCACAAGCCCCAGGGGGTGATTCTAGGGCAGGGCTCTCCAAGGCACCATCACAGACTAACTTGTCTCTGAGCATTCTTCTTTTAGATTGCTGGCCAGGGGACTTCTAGCACCACTCTGTTTTCCTTGAGACTGCAAAGCAGGTGGCACCCTTATCACCCAGATGACCTAGAAAGATCAAAGGAATTCAGCCCCTCTGACCCGCTGCACCAGCATATAGTTTCTCCCTTTAAATACCCTGACCTTGGCTGACAAAGACAGACAGGCTCTGAGCACAAGAACACCCCATCTCTTTGCATGCTGACTTGCAAACAAACCTTTAATTACTTTACACCAACCACCTGTCTCAGAAATTTGCTTTGCTGCAGGTGGCACAAAACCGGTTTTCTCCTGTAACACTGATATATTGATTGTTGCAACTGCTTTCAAATGATCTTCAACAAAATTTTACAAAGGTGTGATATTAATGACACTGATAATTTCCACATTCTGTTGGATCACCTTTCTTTGGAATAAACTTAAATATGGATCTCTTCTAGTCTGTTGGCCAGGTATCTGTCTTCCAATTTTTTTGACATAGATGAGTGAGCACTCCCAGTGCTGCACTGGTTTACTGAAACATCTCAATTGTTATTCCATCAATTCCCAGAGCCCTGATTTTCAGCAAGGTCTTCAGTGCGGCTTAGACTTTTTCCTCCAGTACCATTGGTTCTGATCGTATGCTGCCTCTTGACACTGCTGAATGTCAATCTTTTTTTGTATTGTGAATGACTGAAAGCATACAATCCACATTAAAATATGCATGCCTGCCTACCTGCAGCTCCTTCTGCTCTCCTTGACCAGTGACAGCACACTCTTCCCTTTCATGCTATCTGACATATCCTCTTAACAACCTTCTGTCCCCTCCTCTCCACTCCAGTAAGAGGCCAGTAGGACAGCTTCCTATAAATGCATACAACCATAAAGTACACACACCATATGGTTACACTGTTTCCCCGAGTCTACTCCATTCCTATCTGAATTTTTTTTTCTTTTGGTTCAGTGACTTGCATTTTCTTTTGATGTGTCCCGCATTGTTCAGTATTTTGCCCATAGAGTCCTTCAATACTGCAATTTGAAACTCATGATAAACGGAGAAAAGATTGAAGTTATTAAGGATTTCATTTTACCTGGACCCACAATCAACATTCATGGAAACAGCAGTAAAGAAATTAAGCAACAACACACTGCATTGTGCAAATCTGCTGCAAAAGACTTAAGATGTTAAAAACCAAAGATGTAGCTTTAAGGACTGAGGAGTGCCTGGCCCAAGCAATGGTGATTTCAATCACCTCATGTGCATGTGAAAACTGGACAGTGAATAAGGGAAGACCTGGATCAATGTCCGAGTAACAGTGTTGACAAAGAATACTGAATATACCACAGGCTGCCAGAACCACCAAACCTATCTTGGAAGAAAGAAGTACATCCAGAATGCTCCTTAGAAGCAAGGATGGCCGAGACTTCATCACACTTCACACACTTAACAGGGTCAGTGAAAACAAGCAAGATCAACGAGATGGACTGACACAGTGGCTGCAACAACAACTGGCTCAAACATAACAGGATGGGACTGGGCAGTGTTTCCTTTTGTTGTACATGGGATAGCTCTGAGTAGGAACTAACCTGAAGGCACCTAACAACAACATAACACAACAGGACCACCAAAGACAGCTATTTAAAAGAAAGAATGTACTGACATGAAACTATCCCAAGACACTGTTCAGTAAGGGTGCAGGAGGGAAAGTAAAACACATGTCAGCAAACAGAATATGTCACTTACGTAAAAACAAAGGAGAGGATAAAATACATAAAATTCCTCATATATGCAGGTAATAGACCTGAAAAGTTATACAAGAAACTGCCAACAATGACTACTCCTGGGGAGAAGAAGAAAAGTTTCTCAGATGTACACTTCTTAAAATTTTTTTTAACATCAAGATAGTTCTTAGAACTAACACCAAATTAATTTTACTAGCAGGTTTTTTTTTTCTTACCAGTTCAGAAAATGACGGTATATCTTACAACCAACATCTCAGATTCACTAAAATACAGTTAAAAAAACTTTATTTTGGAATAATTTTCAGTTTCTAGTAAAACTGAAAAAGTATATAGAGAATTCTCATATACCCCTCACCCACTGGCTCCTAACGTTAACGTATTAATTACCACCATACATTTGTCAAAACTAAGCATTCAATACTGATTAACAGAACTCTAGATGTTATTCAAATCTTTCCAGTTTTCACACTAATATCCTTTTTATGCCCCAGTATCCAATTCAGGATACTACATTGCATTTCTTCATCTTTAGGCTCCTCTGGACTATCACAGTTTCTCAGTCTCTCCAATTTCTCACAACTCCAACAGTTTTGAGGAATACTAGCCGCATTTTCTACATGTTCCTCAATTTGGATTTGTCTGATCTTTTTCTCATGATTAGTGTCATATCAGTCTCATATCAGAGTCAATTTCCTGGTTGTGCCTTTGTGCTACAGTTACAGATGCTACCACTGAAGGAAAGTGGTCGAGATACAGATGATATCTATACTACAGATGTGACAATCACATATCGAACTGCATGGTATCAATATGTATTATTATTGTACTGTACTGTTAACTCTGATTCTTTGGTTAAAGTAGTGTTCACCAGGTTTCTTCCCTGTCAGGTTATTACTTCTCCCTTCTCTGTTCTTCAGGTGAGAATCACTAAATCCAGCTACTCAAGGGGGACAAGGTAGGGAAATTAAGCTCCACCCCCTGGAACAGGCAACTAAAAATCAAACCCACTACTGTCAAGTCAATTTCAACTCATAGACACCATAGAGAACAGTGCAGAACTGCCCCACAGAGTTCCCAAGGAGTGCCTACTGGATTCGAACTGCCAAACTTTTAGCTAGCAGCCATACCTTTTAACTACTACACCACCAGGGTTTCCCCTAGAGTGGGCAATATCTACTTATTCAGAGTTCTGTATGGAGGTTTTGTCCTTTCTCACCAATTATTTTATTTATCCAATCATTTATAGCAAAAAAAATTCAAATTGTGAAATAAAACAAGGCACGTCTTTCACAAGACATCAATGAAGCACATATAATCCCTGGTTTAATATCCAGAATATATGAATAACTCTTATAAATCACTTTAAAAGGAGAGGGAATATAACCCAACAGATAAATGGGCAAAAGGTAAGAAAAGGCAACTCAAAAGAAATAGCCTTTAAACTGGAAAAGATGTTCATTCTCACTAGTAATGGAGGAAATGCAAAATAAAGCAATCCCATACCATTTCATACTCACCAGTAAAGTGAGAAGATAACTAGAACACCTAACAATGAATGATGAGAATGAACACTGGGCCAATCTCTCTCAAAAACAAGTTGGTAACATCCAAAACTGAACTGTTTTAACCCAACAATTTCACTCCTAGGTATACATATACTCAAGAAAACAGCCTTCAACCTGATGTGGGTTCATATGTGAAAACTTTTCAAGTGATTCAAGGTCTGGAGAGTTCAAACAGAATAGTCTTTCAAACACTATCTTCCACATACTCTCTTTTCTAAAATTAATCTGCCTGAGAAGTACCAGGTATTACTGGACTCCTTTCATAATCTTATGGAAGATTTTCCTACCTGGCAAAAGAAAAGACATACCTCTAGATAATCCACCTGCAGAACGTAAAAACTTCCAGGGCCCCTAACAAAAAAAAATTCAAAATATCAGTGTCCGTGTTAAGACACTAAATTACTCCAATGATTAGGTACACAGATTCTTTTGAAAGTCAAATGGTTTTCAATTTTTTTCTTACAATAAAATTTAAAGAACACACTTAATAAAAAATTTTTAGGTACAGCCGCCACTTGACTTCTGGCATATAAATTAGAAGGAGTTAAAAGACACTGCAACAACAAAATTCCTTCCACATAAATATTTATATTAACACAGTTTTATTTGCCAAAAAAACAAAGAAAGATTTATACTGAACCTTGTCTAGTTCTATATATAGCCTCCTCTCATTTTAAAAAAGTACCATAATCTCAATAAGACACTTTTTCCCCAAGAAAATTTAATCTGTTTTTAAATTTATTTACAAAAATGTGTATTATATTTATGTGGTTTAGTCAGTTGTATACTAAAAATAACCACAATGATTAGCTGATCCGTAAGAAAATTTTTACCACTTACAGTTACATGGTCACATGAAGCTGAAAAAATCATTTCTATATAAATTTTGTTATACAGAAGATAGGATGCTCAAAATGCCTTTAAGCATAGAAATATACTGGAATAAAATTCTATGCAGAAATACACAAACACAAATAAATGTATATAAAACTGGTGAAATCTGAATAAAGTTAATGGATCATATCAGTGTCAATTTCCTGGTTGTGCCTTTGTGCTATAGCTGACAGACGCTACCACAGAAGGAAACTGGTCAAGATACAGATGATATCTCTGTATTACTTCTTATGACCACAGGTGATTCAAAAATTATCTCAGAATAAAACATTTTTTAAAAAATACTTGGGAAGATTTCAAAAGTTACTGTGTAGATAAAGTAATCAAGACAGTGAAGTGGTACCAGAATATGGATGGACACAGATATCAATAAAATGTTTGTGAGAATACAAAAATAAACTCATATATTTAGGATCAACCAACTTTTGACAATGGTGCCACAACCAATGAATTTAAAAGAATAGTCTTTTCTTTTCCATGGTGCTGAAACAACTGGGTATCCACATGTGAAAGAGAAAGTTGGACCCCATCTGAAATCAAAGATAAAAATTTACTTTGTTAAACAACATGACGAACATAACTAATGCCACTGAACGGTACGTCAAGACTGTTGAAATGTCAAGTGTTTTGTTACATACAAATGGAAAAAAAAGGGGGGTGTGGTGGGTGGTTACTCTAAAAAAAAAATTAACTCAAAATGGATCAATGACCTAAATGTAAGAGCTGAACTTACATAAAACTCTTAGGAGAAAATGCAGGTATAAATCTTTACTTAAAAAAAAAAAAAGTATGTCAAAAGACATTATTAAGAAATCAGGAAAAAAACAGTGTAAAAAATTACTTGCCCCTTTATTACAAACTACTGTACGTACCTTGACTGCTAAAGAAGACCTTTACTCATGTATTTCTAGTTATTAAACTGCTACGGAACTTGGATTCCACTGGATACCTTTTTTAAATTACTATAATTTTTTTTATCTTCCAGTAACTCTACTCATAATATAGGAGAACGATACTCTGTGCAACTATAGAAATCCTTTATTTTTAGAAATGGTGTATGACTGGGAAAGCAAGCACAACTCGTATGACACAAGGTCATGGAAGCGCCATAGACACATCTAAACCCCCTGAGGGACTGAATTCCTGGGTTGACAGCTGTGGTCTCAAGGAACATCTAGCTCCACTGGCACATCATAGTTTATAAAGAGAATGTTCTACATTCTACTTTGGCAAATAGAGTCTGGGGTCTTAAAAGCCTGTGAGCAGCCATCTAAGATATTCCACTGTTCTCACCCCTTTGGGAGCAAGGGAGAAAGAAGAAAAGTAAAGATATGAGGCACGGTTTATCCCAAAAGACTAATGCACCACATCTACCATGGCTTCCACCAGACTGAACCCAGTACAACTAGACAGTGCCCACCTACCACCACTAACTGCTCTGACAAGGATCACAGTAGAAGGTCACAGGCCAAGCAGAAGAAAAATGGAGAACAGAATTCTAACACACAAAAGGAGACTATGCATACTGGCTTGACAGAGCCTGGAGAAACCCTGAGAGGATGGTCCACAGATGCCCTTTCAGCTCAGTAATGAAGTCACTCCTGAGGTTCACAACTTCACTCAAAGGTTAGATAGGCCCATAAAACAAAACTAGACTAAAGGGGTACACCAGTCTGGGATAAGGACAAGGATGTAGCAGGGGACAGGAAAGCCATTAATAAGGAACCCAAGGTTGAAAAGAGAGTGTTGGTATGTTGTGGGGTTGTTAACCAATGTTATAAAACAATATATGTACCAACTGTTTAACGAGAAGCTAGTTTGTCGTGTAAATCTTCACCTAAAATACAATTTTTTTAAAAAATGGCGTATGTCGGACTAAAAATAAACACAAAAGTAAAAAGAACTTAAAAATTATTTTAAAAGTGCTTGAAAAGTTTGAAGGACACTCTCACCTGGAGCAAAGTCATACACAGGTACACAAAGAAATGTAAAGTACATTACTGCAATACTGCTTGCAACAGCAAAAGTTGGAAACATCAGTGCCTGGCCACCGACGGCAGCCATGATGGGGGACTCAATGTAGAGTCTCTGCTGTAGCATGAGAAAAAGAGGTGTACAGTTCAAGGTATTTACTAAACAACCAGAACTGATCGTCTGACAGCCTGAAGGATCCCCTGGAAATATTGCCCCTACACTTGCTGCTGCCCCCGAACTAAAACCTGTACTGAGGTCAACTCTTCAGACAAGAATGGACTTGACTCAGGGACACAGAGTGAGCATGTGGTGTGTGTATTTATGGTTTTATACATTTATGGGAGGGAGGCTATCCTACTGGTTTCTTTCTAGAGGAGAGAGGAGAAGCTGGAGAGGAGGGGACAGGTGTTCCGTAAGAGCCTACTACTGAAAAGGAGGAAGGTGCTGTCACAGGGTGAGGAGAGTAGACAGAGTTGCAGACATATGGGTAGATAGATTCAGACTGTATACTTTCACTTAATCATAATACTTTTTTTTTAAGTTGGGAAAAGGAGAAGTGTAAAAAAATCTACACATTCATCAGGAGGAAAACAGATAAAGAAATAAGATTCTCCTGTAATGAAAATAAACACAAATCCAAGAGACACATTTATCAACACAAAATAATCTCCAGCACATTGTTAGGTCAAAAAACATGTTACAGAGTGATACTATTTCACAAAGCTTAAAAACATGATTAGTTTTGGATACTAAACCAAACCCAATGCCTTCAAGGTGATTCCAACTCACACCAACTCTACAGGAGGACACAGAACTGTCCCACAGGGTTTCCAAGAAGTGGCTGGTAGATTAGAACTACTGACTTTTTGGTTAGTAGCTGAGCTCTTAACCACTCTGTCACCAGTATTCCTGTTCTGAACACAAAACACTGTTAATAAATACACGTAACTGTAGTCTCCATTCATCTGTCAAGTCTGTAGCAAAGTGGTGGCTTGCAAATTGCTATGCTGCAGGAAGAATGGCCCCAGTATTTAAAATGGCAGCAGGGTTACCCACAGGTAACCGGTTTTGGAAGAGCTTCCTGACTAAGACAGGCTAGGAAAAAAGGGCAAACCAGCCAATGAAAAGTCAATGGATAAATGCTGTCACATATATTTTTACCACAATCTATTTGTCATGGATTGAACTGTGTCCTCCCGAAAAAAGTGCACAGTAATCTGACTGTGCTAGTGATTCTCAGTATTGTATGACTGCCCTTTGTGGTTTTCTGATGCTGTAAATCCTAATCTCTGCCTGTGGTTAATAGACTTGGATTTATGTTAAAGAGGATTAGGGTGGGACTGTAAAACCCTTCCTAAGGTCACCTCCCTGCTCCAAGGTAAAGAAAGTTTCCCTGGAGTGTGGCCTGTATAACCTTTTATCCTTTTATCCTGCAAGAGATAAAAGGAAAGGGAATCAAGCAGAGTTGAGGACCTCACATCGTTAAGAAAGTAGCAATGAGAGCACAGTGCATCCTTCAGATCTGAAGTTTCTGCACTAAGATGCTCCCTGGCCAAAGACTGATGTAACACATGGACATTCCTCCCCAGCCAAGAAAGAGAGAAAGAGCGGACACCCTGAATTCAGACTTGTAGCCTACTAGACCATGTAAGAATAAACTTTTTTTCTTCATTACGCCATCAACTCGTAACATTTCTGTTAGAGCAGTACCAGATGCCTAAAACACTACTGACCACAGAATACTGTCCAAGACTTCCATTTGTTTATTCTGAATAGTTCAAGAAGAGAAATCAATCACTGGAGAAGGACACTTGTGGCAAAAGTGGAGCACCAGCAAAGGCAAGAGAAACCCTCAATGAGATGGGCTGACGCAACGGCCACAATAACGGACTCAAACATACCAACTACCATTAAGATGACACATGGCCAGGCAACATGTCATTCTGCTATACTTAGGTCATCAACAAGTTGGAGTTGACTCAACGGCAACTAAAAACAGCGTATCTGTAGTAAAAGTAGAAGCATACAACAGAAACAATAAACATCAACTTCACTATACTAACTACCTCTTGGGAGAAAGTAAACTGAAAAGGACTAGGAAGGGATAACACAGAGGATTCCGTTAGGATATGTTTTAGTCAGCTAGTGCTGCTCTAACAGAAATACCACAAAGTGAATGAGTTTAACAAGAAAAGTGTATTCTTACACAGTCTGGTAGGCTACAAGTCCGAATTCCAGGTGTCTACTCCAAGGGAAGGCTTTCCCTGTCAGCTCAAGCGGGAAGTCCTTGTGTTGCATCAGTCTTTGGTCAGGGAGCATCTTGGTGCAGAAGCCTCAGGTCTGAAGGACACACTGTACTCCCAGTGCTGCTTTCTTGATGGTGTGAGGTTCCTCCTGTCTGCTTGCTTCCCTTTCCTTTATCTCTTGTAGGATAAAAGGCAGTGCAAGCCACATTCCAGGGAAATTCCCTTTACAATGAAGCAGGGAGGTAACCTTAGGAAGGGATTTACAGTCCCACCCTAATCCTCTTTAACATACCGCATGGGAAAATCACAAAATGGAGGGTACTCACACAATAGTAGTAATCACTAACTGGTCAAATTCCTCCACGTATTTTTGGGGGGATACAATTCATCCAATGACAGGAGATAATACTAAAGTAATACTGTATTACTTAAAATGATATTTTTATGCAGGAACTACAGTCAAGCCAGGTGGTAGGTACACAGATGTTTACTATTCTTTGTGGGCTTCAACAAGCTCAAAATACTTTCTATTAAAAGGAAGTTATGTCAGGAACAGAAGAAAAAATGGACTGTGTGGCTAACTGCCTCTGTGAACAAATGCTTCCTTTAATGACATCAGAAGAACTGAACGGGACCCATCTAGCAATACTGAACATTTTGATCAAAGATTCCACAGAAGAATCCTGATTAACTGGGAGAAAATAGAGTTTCAAATTCCATGGAATCCAGACTTTTTCAGAAGCCATGTAAGCTGGATGAAGCCCAAAACTATTATGCTGATAATCTTTAAACTTCATCCCCTAAAGTTTTCTTAAAATCGAACAACCAAAAAAAAAAAAAAACACCCACTGCCATCAAATCAATTCCACCTCATGGTGACCTCACAAGACATAGTAAAAGTGCCTCATGGTTCCCAAAGAGTGTCTGGCAGATTCAAAACGCCAACCTGTTGATTAGCAGTCTCAGCACTTAACATTACAGCACCAGGGTTAGTAAAAAATGCCTTCCTTTAAGAACTACCTATACAGGTTGGCTTTTTGGGGGGGAGGGGGTTATACAGGATCAACAGTAACTTGAAGGATTAGTTAAGAAACACAGGGGACAGCATTGTGGTCAGGTGCCATCGTGTATGTTACAACTAACAGTGACCCACAAGCAACAGACTGAAATACTGCCTGGTCTTGTGCCACCCTTACAATCATTGCTACACTTGAACCCACTGTTGCAGCTGCTGTTTCAATCCTTCCTGTTGAGGCTCTTCCTTTTTGTTGTTCACCTTTCACCTCACTAAGCATGTTATCCCTCTCCAAGGACTAGCCCTTCCTGATAAAATATCCGAAGTTATGTGCGACGAAGTCTTGTCATCCTCGCTTCTAAGGGGCATTCTGGCCATACTCCTTCAAAATGGATTTGTTCCATCTTCTGGAAGTCCCACAATGTAGTCAATATTCTTTACCAAAAACATGATTCAAAGGCACCAATTCTTCTCTGGCGTTCCTTATTCACCATCCAGCTTTCACATATATATGAGGCAACTGAAAACATTACTGGGGTCAGTAATAACATTACCTCTTAAAGTGAAATCTTTGCTTTTTAATACTTTAAGGAGGTCTTTTGCAGCAAATCTGCCCAACACAATGTATCTTTTGATTTCTTGACTGCTGCTTTCCAGAGGTGTTGACTGTGGATCCAGTAAAATGAAATCCTTCACAACTTCAATCTGATTCAATTACTGATTCAATTAAGAGGATTTCTGTTTCATACTGAAGTATAATCCATACTAGAGGCTACATGCAGTCTCTGATCTTCAATAAGTGCATCAAGTCTTCCTTACCTTCAATAAGCAAGGCTGTGTCATCTGCAGGACACTGGTTGTTCAAGTCTTCCTCCATGTTCTTCTTCATATAATCCAGTTTCCTGAATTATTGCTCAGCATACACGTTGAATAAATATGGTGAAATGACACAACCCTTACACACATCTTTCCTGACTTTAATCCATAGGGTACCCCTTGTTCTCTTCAAACATCTGCCTCTTGTTCCATGTACAGGTTCTTCATGAGCACAATTAAGTGTCCTGGAATTCCCCTCCTATGCAGTGCTATCCATAATTTATTATGATACACAGCCCAATGACTTTGCATAGCCAATAAAACACAGATATTCTGGGGCTTTCTGCTTTCAGTCAGCATCCATTTGACATCCCTGGTTCCATGTCCTCTTCTGAACCTGGCCTGAATTTCTGGCAGTTCCGTCAACATATTGTTGCAACTGCTTCTGAATGATCTTCAGCAACATTTTTCTTCTGTATGATATTAATGACATTGTTTAATAATGTCCATATTCTGTTGGATCACCTTTTCTTGGAAGGGGTACAAATATGGATCTTTCCAGATTGTTGGCCAGGTAGCTGTCTTCCACACTTCTTGGGAGAGACTAGTACTTCTGGCAATGCATCTGTGTGCTGAAACATCTCAACTAGTATTCTGTCAATTCCTACAGTCTTGTTTTTCACCAAGGCTTTCAATACAGCTTCAATCACTTTCTTTACACTATAAGGTCTTAATCATATGCTACTTCCTGAAATGGCTGACCATCAATCACTTCTTTTTGGTACAATGACCATCTATTCCTTCCATCTTCTTTTGATACCTTCTCCATCCTGTAACATTTTCCCAATAGAATCCTTCAATACTGCAACTAGAGGCTTAATTTTTTTTTCCTTCAGCTCTTTTGGCTTGACAAATGTCAACTGTGTTCCTCCTTTTTTGTTTCCTATCTCCAGGTCTTTGCATATGTCATTATAATACTTTGTTTTCTCACACTGCCCTTTGAATTTTGTTCAACTCTTTTACGTCATCATTTCTTTCTTACAATTATTTATTCTATGTTCAAGAGCAACTTTTCAAGTCTCTTCTGACATCATTTTAGTCTTTTTTTTCTTCCCTGTCTTTTTAATGACGTCTTGCTTTGGTACAGCGGTTAAGGGCTATATCTGCTAACCAAAGGGTCAGCAGTTCAAATCCACCAGGTGCTTCTTCGAAACTTTGGAGCAATTCTACTCTGTCCTACAGGGTCACTATGAGTTGGCATCAACTCAATGGCAGTGGGACTGGTTTGGTTTTTGTTTTTTACATGTGTGTTATCTTTGATGTCACTCTATAGTTCATCAGGTCTTGAGTCTTTAGTGTTCAGTGTATTAAATTTATTTGAGATGGTGTCTAAATTCAGGTGGGATATACTCAAGGTCATTCTTTGGTTGTCATGGACTTGTTCTAATTTTCTTCCACTTCAGCTTCAACTTGCATATGAGCAAGTGAGCTTATGTTAACAATTCAGAAAAGGAGAAGGAATGTACAACTTGAAGAATGGCATCAATGTTGCCGAATTATACATGTAAAATTGTAGAATAGTGTATGTTCTGCTGTATATATTCTCAACAACAAAAAATAAATAAATAAATGTGTATTTTTTTTTAAAAGGAAGTTAATAGACTACACCAAAAGCTAAAAGGTTTCCTAAATACACCCCAGCATTTTGAAGGACAGAGTAGTAGGGGAAGGGCCTGGAGACCACAGTTTCAGGGGACATCTAGGCTAGCTGACATAACTAAGCATATTTTAAAGAAAATGTTCTGCAGCCCACTTTGCTGAGTGGTGTCTGGGGTCTTAAAAGCTAGCAAGCAGCCAGCTAAGTAGCATCAATTGGTACCAATCTAGCCGGAGCAGAGGAAAATGAAGGACATCAAAGACATGTGGAAAGTATGAGTCCAGGAGACAGAAGGTGCCTTATGGTCCAAGACTATATCAGCATGGGACCAGAAGAACTAGAATGGTGCCCAGCCACCACCCTATGACTGTCCTCATGGGGAATACAACATAAAGTTCCTGATGCACCAGGAGAAACATGGGTGTGCAGAACTAGAACTGCACTAAAAGACTACACTTGATGGTCTGTCAGACCAGAGGGTCCCTGAAGATATGGCTCCTGGACACTTCGGTACTGAAGTCGACTGTTCAGACAAAGAGTGGATTGGACTGCGAGACACAGAGCGCTGCTGGCAAAGAATGTGAAAGAATGTGCTTCTTGGCATAAATGTATACATAAGACTGTCTGAGCAGCTCTTATCCAGAGGTGAGTCAAGAGAGTAGACAGGGATTGGAGTTGGTTGAATGGATACGGGAAGCAGAGGGTCAAAAGTAGGAGCGTGCAGTCACAGGGTGGGGAGAACAGCTAGAATTGCATAGCGGTTTGGGTGTGCAGTTTTATATGGCAAATTAACTTGGATTATAAACTCTGGTTTACTCAGAGTTGAAGCCAGTGCCGAAACCAACTCTTCAGACAAAGACTGGACTGGACTGTAAGAAGACATAAGAGTGATTCTGGTAAAGAATATGCTTGTTGGCTTAAATAGATACATGAGTCTGCCTGAGCCACTCCTCTCTAGTGGCAAGATGAGAGGGTGGAGGGGGACAAGAGTTGGTTGAATGGATAAGGGAAGTACTGAGTGAAAAGGAGGAGTGGGCTGGTGCATAGGATGGTGGAGGGAGGTAGGGAGCAACGAGAGTTGCATAGTGGTGTGTATTCAGCGTTTTATAGGGCAAACTGATTTCCTACAATCCATTTTACAATAATTTTTCCTTAAAGAATATGCTTTTTTAAAAAAAGGAAGTTAAAAGTAACTCAAGGACTACAGCAGCACCAAAGACATGACTGCTTTAAACGAATCAGCTGCTTCCTCAAGTGTTTCTCAACAAGTGTTCCAAACTATTCCAGGAGTTCAACAAGTAAAACACAGTAATGGCATCTGTTTAAAGACAAAATATGATGCACAATGACATTACATATAAGTTATAAAAGGGCATAAATTGACACTAATTCTGCAAATTTGCCTCAAGATTATCTGATCATTTGCTCAATATAATCACTGTATAGTTTTGTATAGAAATCCTTCTGTAGTATTTCAAAAAACAATGTTAAAAAGAGAAAATTAAGTGACCATTATATCCAGTTTGGCCTTTTCATTCAGTAGGGAAAAAAAACTCTCCTCACAGGAAATGTGCTATTTGCAAAGAAATGCTTACAAATAGCTGAAAATCTCTCTGTCATTTCACTATTCATAAACAAAGCACACAATAATATTTTTAAAATAATTTTTAAAGCACAAATACACAAATTCCACACATCAGGACAAGAAAATTATCTATTTTTCACAGCACAAGAGTCCAATTAAATCTCTATTTTAATGTACATCCAATCCCAAAAGTAAACGTCATTTTTATTTGTCTAACACCATGCTTTTTCTTAAAACTAAAATATACTAAACAGATGTATCACATATTCAAGAGGTTAAATTTTTGTTAGCATTATAATTATCATGAGAAATTGTATTTAAAATGTACATTATCATCTTTAACAATTTTTTTACTCTATTTGAAATCATCTTATGAAAAAGTAAAGTTTTTAACAGTATTTTTTAATTTCTGAGAGTCTACATGATTATACACAATTGTGAAAGGGTTTACAAATCCAAATATAGAAGATAAAGCTACAAATATATTAAACTAGTTAACTGTAGTTAGCAAAAACTGTTTTGATCATAAACATACTCTGCTTTTCCCTATATACTTACTGTAATAAACAGAAAAGCATTTGCCTATCTTGGGAATCTTTCATAGGTGAAGTGAAAATGTCTACTTCAAACATATTATCACCTATGTATTATCACTTATGTATTATATTAAGCCATTCATGCTCTGCTGTTCTTTTTACGCAATAAACGTATTTTCACCTTTTCAAGTAAGTAAACTAAATCCTCTAGGAATCAGGCAAAAACTTTAAATGTGTATTATATGGGTAAATATAAGAAGATAACGTTTCACCCAAAATGACATAATTTCACCCAATAAAAAGTATTTTTGTGGTTCCTCCCACAATTTTCTCTATTTCCCCATCACAAAATCTGGGAATTTATACCTCTCATTCAGTGACTGGGCCCTACTAGACTGAAACTCAACAAGGACCCAAATTTCAGTGCAACAACCTCAAAGAGCCAGCAGAAAGCCTGCCACAGCAAGTGCTCCAACAAAACCAAAAAAAAATCAAACCTGTTGCCGTCAAGTTGATTCTAACTCACAGCAACCCTAAATGGCTGCAAAGAGTTGCCCCATAACTCTTCCTTAAATGACTAAACTGACTGTTGATAAGCTGGTGGATGAGGACTTCATTACTCAGTAAGGTATTTTCCAGACCATTACCACTTTTCATCATCAACAGTTACTAAGTATTCACCACACGGCAAGCACTGAGATTACACATGCAAGTCTACTGCTAGCATCTGTTCAGTACTGGACCTACTTTTCACTATTATTACATGTTTTCCTTTAGGAAAAATTACTCCCCTATTCTCAGTCCATGCCATCTAAGGGAGCTGTGACCCCACCCCTCCACAGAGCAGTACTCAAGTCAGATCAGACCAATCACAACACTCCTGTGAAAACCTAACCCACAGTGACTGCTTCAGCAAAGGACAAGGAAGCTAATGAGACTGTCACCTTTCCTTATTTGCTGCAAGCTCCTGCTCAAGTATCATTTTTGCCAGCAGAGGAGAAACCTCTACAGAAGAGAGGAAAATCTGCTTCTTTTCCAGAGGTCTCTAGCAAAAGCCCTGAGATTTATCCTGACTGTGGACAGCTTAGGCCGCATGCCCATCCCAAAATAATCACTACAGCCAGTGAGTGGAGTACCCTGATGGCTTACACAAGCAACCTGTCCTGGATGGAGAGGCTGCTGGGAAATCAATAAGGAAGGCCACTGTCACCTTCCAGGTGCAGCCCTTCTTATTGCACAACCCTGCAAAAAAATTATGTTCCAGTAACACCCATCTACATTCTGTTCTCTAACTATGACAGTACATGATTTCTTGCCATTGCACAAGTTCTTTACTCCTCCTGGAATGCAGGTCTCCCAGGACGATCTATTCACATGTAACCCAGTCAGACTTACTCAAATGTCCTTCCTCTGTGATGCCTTCCACCATAGTCCCACGAAGTCTATCACCCATTACCCCAGACCACATAGGGCCTATATTTTTATTATTAAACTCTAATTACTTATGTACATAGCAGTTTTCCCTTCAGAATAATGAACTCCCCATGAAGAAACCAAGGTGTGATTCTCACCCTTCATCTCAAAACAGGACACAGTACCTAACACAAAATAATCATTCAGAAGACAGCTATGAATTGGACATGTGACAAATCACCTCAAAAGAAGGTAACAGGTATGGCATTAGGGAGAACTGGCTATTATAATCACACACAGAGAACTGTAGATGGGGCTTAGCAGCTAGAATACAGATAAGCAGAGAAGAAAAGAAAGTATGTGGGGTGGTGAGGAGAGAAGGTGCTAAATTTAGCCAAGATGTAGAAAGAATGACTACAAGCAGAAAGATTTGGTTAGGAAAAGAGAAATGTATATGAGCGAGTGGGAGCCTTAAACTGAGGGTTAGAGGAGTTTTTTAAAAAAAGGTTTCTGAGCAACTCAGTGATACACGTTTTCCAGGGATTTTTACATCTAAAGGTAGAATGGAATGAAGTGAAAGATGCTAGGTAGGGGACAACAGAGGCAGGTCAACAATGAGCTGAAGGACCAGTGCACCACACGGTAGCAGGAAGAATAGAAAGGGACAAATTCCTAAGATTTTAGAGAAGAGATAAAACAGGTACAAAGGGCCCAAGATCACTTCCAAGTTTTGGCATTTGGTTATAGAATTCACAATTGAAGTAAGAAATACAAAGGAAAATTATTTCAGTGAAGTTAAAAAGTTTATATGGCTCAGTATGACGTGACAGGAAAACATCTTAATAAAGAAGTTCAACAAATAGTAGAAGACAAGGAATTTAAGGAGAAATATCAGCACAAAAGACAGACATGATAATGCAATCATATGCATAAAGATGATTTTTTAATAAGTCATAAAAGTATATTGTAGACTTTCATTTCTTCTTCAACAATACTTATTGAGCACTAAGTCTGAGGGACTACTTTAGGCTCCTGGAATGTAACAGTAACCAAAACATGTAAAACTCCTTGCCCTTACACTCTACTGGGAGAAACAGACAAGCTTTAATTTGATTCTTGAATATAAGTAACATCATTTCAAGGATTAAAAGGGGTATTTCCAAAGAGCACTTAACATACTGCACAGAAGACATGGAGAAACACTACAGAAATGGAGGCAGCAGCTGCTGCTGCCAACTCCTACTTCAGTACAGCACATGCTGGCACTTAACAGATGCTCAATAAATGCTTCCTTTTTTTCCTTCCTTTCTTCTACTAAAGGTAAGTCTTAACATCATGGGTAACCAGAAAGCTCAATTCACCAAGTTATTCTACTACTCTATCCTCCCAAAAGTTTTCTAAAGTGAGAATGTAAAAGTATTACACGTATATCAGTTTCATAAACGGACTTTACACGTTTATTCTCTAACTTGATGGGACCTGCGAAGTCTGACAACTATGAAATTCACTTAGAGCAAACGTAATTGTTCTAAGTGCTGCATACCTCATTGCTGAATATCACTACGGTCACCTTTGAAGTACTCCCCTTGGGAAGCTATGCACTGATGCCAGTGCCTAAGCCACCCTTCAAAGCAATTCTGGAACTCTTTCTGGAATGGCCATTGTGCACAGTTGGCAAGCGGCAAGTTTGTGAACTTATCTGTATAGGTGTCTGGGACAGAGTTTATAGCCAGTAAACATTAGCCAATAAACAAATAACTATGTTGGAACACCCTACCTATTCACCTGATCCGGCCCCCAACGACTTTTTTCTTTACACGAAGATAAAGGCAATATTAAAAGGAAGATATTAGGGTGATATTCAGGACATCAAGAGTAATACGATGACAGGTCTCACAGCTATTCAAGAAAAAGAGTTCCAAAATGGTTTTGAAAGGTGGGCTAAATGTTGGCGTCGGTGCATAGCTTCCCAAGGGGAGTACTTCGAAGGTGACCATAGTGATTGATGTTCAGCAACGAGACATGCAGCACTTTTTCTAAGATGAGTTCGTGAATTTAACTGGCAGTCCTCATATTTATCCTCCAAAAAAAAATTTCAATGGTAAGGTTACAGATAGGAAAAAAATTGATCATTGTTATGAAATTCCCATGAAACTGGTACCGGTTTGGAAATTATCCACCAAAGATTCTATATTTTTATTACGATGACACCATTAACTTTATCCTCTGTAAGTAATCATTTCTGTAGCATGTTTCAGGGAGCTCTGGTAGTATAGTAGTCAAAGCACTAGGCTGCTAACTGAAAGGGTGACTATTCAAACCCACTAGCTGATCCATAGGAGAAAGACATAGCAGTCTGCTTTCCTAAAGATCACAGCCTAACAAACACTGTGGGGCAATTCTACTCTGTCCTATAGGGTCACTATGAATTGGAACCAACTTGATAACAATGGGGTTTTTTAAGAGGGGAGGAGCATTAAATGTTTTCTCTAATTACAACCGCACAATAATACAACACCCTCAGAGCTATCCTGAGAATTAAATGGTACAATGCATATGAAAATGCGTGGTCAAGTCCCTGGCACACAGCAGATACTCAGCGTTAACTTAGTGAAGTCCAGTCTACTTATTATCTTATATTTCTATCAACCCACGTAAAAGACCTCATAACAGCAATTCTAACACAAAACTTAGGAACTAACAAGCTTAAAAACAGTGATTTGATGTCATTCCAAACCAAAAAGAAATGCACTTAGTATCTTTTAATTAAAAAAGCCAAGCCAAGTGCCGTCGAGTCGGATCCGACTAGTTTTATAAGTTAAATCAAGGTAAATACCACTGCAGTCAAAACCAACATTTCACTCTCCCGCAAGTAAAAATTTAATGAAGAGTTAAAAAAAAAATTCAGAGACATAAATTCCTATTTTCACTTTCAAAATATGCACATTTCAGAAACCCACAAAATCTAAGTGGTATCAACAAGACCCAAGTCCGAATCTTTGACCCAGGAAGAACATTAACAAGTAAGACTGGCTCAAATGGAGTGCTCACAGTAACCAGGAGAGCTCCTCCACTCACACAAAACATCAGTTTGTGACACCATTTGAGATAACCAGTATCAGGACCACCTATTCTTCACAGCAAGTGGCTCTTCTCCAAACCTTTGGACCATCCACACGGATCTGAGATCTGTTCTCTTTCTCACTCACAGATGACTCCAACTTGTCCATCCGTCCTGCCATGTAGATACCCTAAGAATACCCCAAAGTTAGTCTGTCCAAAACCAAACTCACCTTTCTCTCAGATCTGCTTTCCCAGAGAAAGACATGTGCATTTTAACTCTACACCATACACCAAAGGAGACGTCTATCTCTGCCTCCTTTCTTAGTGCTCAGCTCAAGCTCTCCTTACCACTGGCCTGATCTATGCCAACAGTTCCCACCTAACTGTCCACTAACTTTTATGTCTGAAGTGACTCTACCACTCTTAATATTACAGACAGGTAGATCTAGCTATGAATATCCCCCACACCCTGTGGTTCCTCAATGCTTACAACCACAGCATCCCAGATTTTCACAATTTGAAAGGCCCACATCTGATCTAAACATCCATTCACTTGATCTTGGAAGGTCCTCAAATTCAAAATGCACTGGCCTTACTTTCAAGGCCATTCCTGTTCTGCCTCGAATCTAAAAGCCTATAATGGCATGAAAAATAGTGGGAACTATGCTCTTCTCCTGCTGTTGGGCTAACACTCAAAATTCTTAACCCAACAGAAAGATCTCCACATGATCTGTCCGGCAACTATTTCTCAGTCTTGCCAATCTCTTGTCTTCTTTGCTCCAGTCACCTGGCCTTCTATCCAACCTGCCATGACTCCTCTTATCCCCAAGTCTTGGCACAAGTTGGTCCTCCCACACCCCATGTCTCACACAGACAGTGCATTCTTACCCACTGGATGGCAATGCAAAAGTTAGCTAAGGAACTAACCTCATCCCCTTTCCAAAGTAAGCCAAGTCCCTTAATGAGCCTCTGTCCTTCACCTCCATAGCATTAAGCAAACTATGACAAAATGATTGTTGTATTTTTTTATTCCCAAACTGCATTATAAGCTCCACAAAAGCAAAGCCACGTCTACTCTTTTTATCACAGTATCTTACAACCTAATACAAAGGAGCTCTCCACATATAGTTATGTATTAATGGAATTCATAAATCAGAATGATCTGAATTATAATGCCAGCCTCACTACACACAGGCTGTGAAGTCACTTCATTTCTACATCCATAAAACCAAGTAGTTCGTCTCCTCAATGTTCTGAGTTCTCCTGAAGCTGACATTACATTAGTCCACAACACTGCCATTCTAAACTTCTCTCACAAATCTCTCTTCTACACACTTGGCACCAGCAAAAGTTTACTTTCTGGCCTCCATAACTTTGCATGCATCTTTCCTTCCATTTGGAATTTTTTCCCCTGCTTTAAACCTAATGATTAGGGCTGTGTGCATACTGATCTCTTGCTTTATTCCAAAATACTTTACGACTAGTCCAAAGTCTTGGTATTCTAGTATTCATGTGACATCTGGAAATGCATGATAAATGAAATGAATAACACCAACTGGTACCCAACCCACTGCTGTCAAGTGAGGTCAGACAATAGTGACCCTAGAGGTCAGAGTAGAACTGCCCCATAGAGCTTCCAAGGTGCACCTGAAAGATATGAACTGCCGACCTGCAGACACAGCACTTAACCCACTACCCACCAAGGTTTCACCTAACTGCTAGTTAATTAATGATCTCTCCAAGAAGTACTCCCCTGAAGCAGGCCAACTCTATATTCTCCAGAAACCAGGACAAACAGGAACCTCCTTCCATCCCTTCTGTAGGACAGAATCTATTCCAATGTGCAGCCTCCACTTAGCTTCAAAAGGCTAGTTTCTTTATTTTCCTTTAGCCAGCAACCACGGTTTCCTTCTGCTAACATTTCACAATCCTGCCTTTTCCTCTTCTTTCCACTCAACAAAGCACTTTCCAGGGCCTGTCCCTTCGGAGCGTCCCACACCTTTGCGGGCTTATCAGACCCTTAGGGCACAACGGAATGTGGAAACTGGCTCACTCCTTTTTTCTTTGATACCTCGTTTTTTTTCAGACATAAGCCCACTTTCACCGGCTAGCTTTGATACTCTTTCTTCCCGCCTAGCCCACTGCATCCAAACGCCTTTTGTATGCCTCTACTTTACCTCTCACCTTTTCACCTTCCACCAGTGAAATAACCCAGGTTAAAGACGAAGATCTCCCCGGAAGCAAACGGTCTTCAACCACCGACGGGCAGCCCGTATCTCCCCACTTTCTGTCCAGCATCCGCCTCTGACCCGGAGCTGTCTAGAGCGCCCCCCACTTCCAGCCTCCGGCTGGGCCCGACCCTCCAACACCACCCCCACTCACCTAAAGCGGCCCCCGCAGTGCTGGCATTGCTCGCCCACCCAGCCGGCGGGGCAGACGCACTGGCCAGTCCCAGGGTTGCAACGACCGCCGTTGACACAGGGCCGGTCACATTCCTTGGCCTCGGCTGCGGCTGAGCCGGACACGGTCGCAGATGCCGCCGCGGCCTCAGCAGCCCAAGGCAGCAGCAGCAGTGGCGGGAGCAGCAGCAGCAGTAGTCGAGGCGGCAGAGACGGCCAGAGTAGCCGCAGGAGGCGCAGCCCGGCCCCCGGACCTGGCCTCCCAGCCCCGGTCACGTCCCAGTCCCGGCGCCGCCCGCCGCTCCTGCCCGCGGGCGCTGTCGTCACCACTGTCCTCCTCCTCAGCCTCGCCTCAGTCGCCGCCGCCACCGCCACCATCTTTCCGGGGCTGAGACCGGGCCCCGCGAACACATACACGCACACACACGCACGCACACACACACACACAGAGACACACACACGCACACTCACACACACACACACACACACACACACACACAGACAGACACACACCACAGCCGGCTTCGCTTCGCCTAACCCTGAGCAGCGGTGCCGTGCGGACGGTGGCTCACACGGTCAATTCTGGGGGCGGGGCCGGAGTGTGTGGGAGGCGGGGCCGACGCACCCGTGCGTGCGTGGGCGGGGAGCAGCGCGCAGCTCCTGTAGTTAAGAATTCTCTGCTGGAAGTGCAAATCCCTAACCCTCAGTTGTACGAAGGGAGAGCCGAAACCCACTTGATACAACACAACGTCGGTCTAATTTTCGGCCTTCAGCTGCAGGGTAATAGGTCTGAAGTGTCCCCCTGCCGTGATTGGCTGCCCGGACCCGGCCGCCTTGATAAGCCAGGGGCCGGTGAGAGAGGACCGGGAGTCGCCCGGCCGTGTTGAGCCTTGTCCTGCTTGAGACTCCGAGTCTTTGTCAGCACTCTACCCTGACCCTAGTAGCCCCACGGAGAACTTAGCAGGTCGTGTCGTGCTATGGTGCTGGTGGGGTAATCTCGAAGGAATGCTGCATTACGAACCTCTTTTTTTCTCCTTTTTTAAAATAAACCAAACCCACTGTTGTCGTGTCGATTCCGGGTCATGGCGTCGCTGAGTCTTTCTAAAACAGGGATAACGAAATTATACTACTCATGTTAAGATCCTGGAACTGTGCTTAGTAAATGCTTCATGACTGAATGAAAACACACAACTTGGCCTCCCTTGACACAGTCTACTCCAGTGGCGGCCCAAAACCTTCCCCCACACCACTTGAACTCTTCGGACAAAGTTTGAGGTACCCTCCAACTGTCTCTGAAGAAGGCGGCATAAAATTGGCAACTACAGCATTCTTACTTTCCAGGTTTGCCCTGCAGTCTTTCTTATCTAATGTTTTGTTACTGTAGCTATGCTTGTCTCCCGCCCTCGCACACCCGCACTGCCTCGATTAGAATCTTGTGTGAGTCCCAACTCTGGAATCTGGGCTGGGCCTGTGACTCCTTTTAACCAGTGGAAGAAGGTGATACAAAAGACGTTGCCCCTTTCGGGTCTAAGCTTTAAAAAGACCTGGCAGCCTTGATTTTGAGTCCTGGTAGCACTCAGCTGCAACCCCACTTCCCCAGTGCTGGGGAAAGACTGCATGGAGAGGGGAGACCTTGAGAATACAAAGAAAAGAAGGAGGAACCTAGTTCCCAGCGAGAACTGAGGTCCCAGATACACAAAGCCAGTCAACCCTTCCTAGCTGAGGGTCCAGTCAAGAGTAAAGAAGCCTGCTTTCTTGTTCCAGCCCCTATGTACCTTATGTAGAGCAGAGACAAGCCCTTCCTATTGTGCCTTATCCAAAATCCTGAGACATGATCAAAATGGTTGCTGCTTTAAGCCACTGAATTGTAGAGATTTGTTACTCAGCGGTAGATAACCAGAACATTGTCTGACATAAGCCTTGTAATATAAGGAATATTCTTGTTACTCCGCAGACTCTGGGAAACAAAGAAAATGTCTCATGTGCCTGTAGATAGAGTCTTTCAGCTTTTCTTCAGAGCACAGAATTCGAGGATGCGACTCCACACTTGCACCCAGCTCCTGACCTTCCTTGTTTTGCATCACCTTCAAGCCTGAGGACACTTATGAGCACAACCACCTCATCCCCTAACTGTCCACCCCCACACACTCCCATCCCTACAGCTACCCTATTGTTTGGCCAGTGCCTGAGCACTGACATTTTGGTTTATACCCTGTCCTGCTTGGTACTTTGTAGGGATGGGGGGGGAAACGAAATTCAAGTGAAGCCCCAGTCACATGGCAGGGATGTATGTCATAAGTAGATGCCCTGGCTTTAGGGGCACTGCCAAGCCAGCCAAGTGCCGTCGAGTCAGATCTGACTCATGGTGACCCTCCTACCATATATGCTTCTAGGCCAAAAGTAGAACCAGCCTTTTTTCTCTCTCTACCCCACAGCAAAACAGTTGTAAAGCGTTACATGATTCTATCAGTACTCGGGAATAACAGAAAGAATTTGTACCCTCAGACCCTACTTGCTATGGCTGCTCTCTGAATATTTGTTGAGTTCCCACTACATTCCAGCCTTCACGTGTCTTGTCAGATTGTCATACTGTGGGGTCTTCTGTGTTGCTGTAATATTGGAAGCTATGCCATGTATGCAAATACCATTGGAGTTACCCATGGCAAACAGATTTCAGCTGAGCATCCAGATTAAGACAAACTGGGAAAGACCTGGCAGTCTACTGCTGAAATGAGTTAGCCAGTGAAAACCTATAGATATCAATGGAACATTGTTTGATATCATGCCAGAAGATGAACCTCTCAGGTTGGAAGGCACTCAAAATACAACTGGAGAAGAGCTGCCTTCACAAAGTAGAGTTGGAGCTAATGATGTAGATGGAGTCAAGTTTTCAGAGACCTTCATTTGTTGATGTGGTGTCACTTAAAATAAGAAATAGCTTCAAACATCCATTAATAACTGGAATATGGAATACATGAAGTATGAATCTAAAAAAATTGGAACTATCTCATCAGGTTTCCAAGGAGCTCCTGGTAAACTCTAACTTCCAACCTTTTGTTTAGCAGATACAGCACTTAACCACTACACCATTAGTAGGAGGAAATATAGTATCTCCCTCCTTAGTCCCTCTTTCTTCTCCACTGAATTACCCAAAAACTCTAGGACCTGCTCAGTCTAAAGTGGTCAGTCCAGCCTCCAAACAACTTATCGAAGTCAAAGTTGTATATCTAACTTGTGAAAAGTAAAACATCTGTAGTTGACACTGACGGAGAAGACACCCACTTCTACACAGTGATGGTGAGCAGGAGTATCACCAGATGCAGCAGCTATGAAAATGCACTGCTCAGATTTGCTGCAGCATGGAATTGACTGACAGCCCCGTCTGCTGCCCACTGTCTCGACCACTGCCTTGGTGCTAAGGCAGCCTTTTCGGTGGAGATGCAGGGCTACTCCAACTGTCTGCTTTGGCTCCAAAACCCTATTGGCCTGGCCAAGTCTTTCTTGAAACTGTGCTGCAGTATGAGTTTCTGTTTTTAATATTGGTAAAATATTAAATACAAAAACCTTAAAGGGTAAAATAATACTCTTTCTCATTTCCTGTGATTTAATATTTTTTTGTCTTTCTTTTCCAAATGCGTTGTGGCAATAGTGACTTCCATCCATTGGTTAGATACGACTGTAAACTTCCATTTTGTTACTTTCTTCCTTCCGTTCTGCTTTTTCTCCTTATGCTTTCAAACAAGTCCTATATTATTACCCTGACTATACTTTTCTCTACTTAACAGTGGCGACCTCCTTACATTTGTCTTGACTTCTTTTCTTCTCATTTTATTGATAACCCTTCAACTGCTTTTCTTTTAACATCTGAGACCACAGTTCAATTTCAGCCTTTCAATTCTTTTTTATTTTTATTTTTTATTTTTTGGAACACTGTATTGTGCTTTAGGTAAAAGTTTACACAGCAAATTTGTTTCCCAATCAATAATTCATACACAAATCATTCTGTGACATTGGTTGTAATCTCCCCCCACAATAGTGTCAACGTGCCCCTCGTTTCCTCCCTGGCTTTCCTGTTTCCATTAGTCCCGTTTCCTCTTTACCCCTGCCTTCTTATCATTGGTTTTGGGCAAGTGTTGCCCTTTTGTCTTGTACAGTTGATTGCTCTAAAGAGCATATTCTTCACAGGCATTATTGTTTATTTTATAGCCCTGTTTAGCTGAAAGGTGGCTGCTGGGAATGTCTTCAGTCTTACGTTTTCAAGAATGTCTTAGAGTAATAGTCTTGAGTGTTCCTCCAGTCTCCTTCAGACCAGTAAGTCTGGGCTGTTTTATTATTATCATTTAAATTTGTTCTATCTTTTTACCCGTTCTAACCAGGACCTTCTGTTGTGATCCCAATCAAAATGGTTGATGGCAGTAGATGAGCACCATCTAGATCTTCCTGTCTCAGGCTAGAGGAGGTGTGTTTGATGAGGGCCGTTAGTCCTGCAGACTTACTGCTTCCTTGACTCTTGGATAGTCGCTTGCAGGCTTTTAAGACTGCAGATGCTACTCACCAGGTTAGTATAGAACATGATATTTATTTGCTATGTTTTTGCCAGTTGACCTAGATGTCCCCCAAGATATGATCCTTAGCCTGCAAGACCAGTAGTTCAGCCCTGATGTCTAAGTAGTTTTCTTAACTGTACCCCCTATGTGTTCTATTATATATATGAGAATACATACAGCATTTACAACCATGTAAGGAAATATCCACAACCATACCTATATATGTACACACATGTACTCCACTACTACCTCCCTTGCCTATTTGGCATACATGCTAGCCTATATACCTATTCACAAGTTGTTGTTATTACTGGTGTTGCAGAACTCTGTATGTTACAGCATTTACCATGGTTACCCTTTATTCATTCATATCTGTCAGGGTCTTCCTTTGCCTTGATCATGTTGTATTTTCTTTGTATTGTGTCTTGCCTTTCCCTTTACCAAAATTAACACTTGCCTACTGGCTACTGTCTAGTTACTGAGTCTCCTTCCTTCCCCTTCCTGTCTCTAGTAATCTTCAAAGAATGCTTGTTTTTGTGTGTAAGCCTATTATTGACTTGATATAATAGTGGTCTCATGTGAGACTTGTCCTTTTGTGATTGACTTATTTTACTCAACATAATGTCCTCCAGATTCATCCATGTTGTGAGATATTTTCAGGATTCGTTATTATCCTTTACTGTTGCATAGTATGTATGTTGTATGTACCGCAGTTTATTTATCCATTCATCCATTAATGGACATTTAGGTTGTTTCCATCTTTTTGCTTTCATAAATAATGCTGTAATAAACAAGGATATGACTATGTCAGTTCATGTTATGGCTCTTATTTCTCCAGGATATACACCTAGAAGTTGCTTTCAATTTTTAATTCTTCAAGTTTTCTTTTTAAACTACATTTTGAATGAACTTCATTGTTAACTGTTTACATGTTTAGTCACATATAATTCTCTGTTATTTACATATGTAAGGTAATTTTAGTCATGGCCGAATTGATTACTTATAGTTTTAAAATATGACATTACCTCTGTATATTTATTAAGTGAGTGAATTTTCAAATTAATTCCTCTGGGCTTTTCTTATATTCTAGCTAAAAATTTTCTAATCCACATATTAGTGATCATTAGGGGCTCTGGAATTGTGTCAGGCACTGTTAGAGTCACAAAAGTCATCTCTCTTGATCAGTGTTTTCTAAATCTTGGGATTCACAAATACTTCCACAATAACGTAAAATCTTGTGAACTATCTTAGAAATTAAAAAAAAAAATAATCCTTTTGAAAATTAACTGTTTTATTATTTTCAATAAAGTAAAAAATCATTTGTTAACTAAGGTGATCATGTACATTGTAATACAATTTCTAATGATATTCATAATACAGAAAGAAAATTTTGACTTTTTCCTTTTTAACATGTGACACATGCCTGTTAATATACTTTAAATTGTGTAAGAAAAGCATCATTTGTAGACAATAAAAAGTGACATTTAATTTTGGGATTTAATGAGTATCAAAATAGGAATCAAATTTGACCATGTTTTGCAATTTTACTTTCTGGATATCTGGAATGCATGCATTTATGCTTTAATTTTTAATGTTTGTATATTTTTAAGCTGTGGTAAAATATGCACAACATAAAATTTACCATTTTTACTATTTTTGAGTATACAATTCAGTGGCATTAAGTAAAATCTGAGAAGCTGGGCTATATAGTAAGAAGAACTTGGCATCAGTACTGCAGACAGAACAACTTGAGTTATGTCGATGACACAACATTGCTTGCAGAAAATGAAGACTGAAGCATTCACCAATGAAGGTCAAAGTGTGGATTATACGTGAACATAAAACAAAAATTCTTACAATTGGACCAATAAACAATATCATGATAAACAGCAAAGAAATTTAAGTTCTGAAGGATTTCATTTTACTGGAATCACTGATCAATACCCACAGAGGCAGTCGTGAAGAAATCAAATGTCATATTGCATTGGACAAACCTGTTGCAAAAGACTACCAAAGACGTCACTTTGATGACTAAGGTGCGCCTGACCCAAGTCATAGTGTTTTCAGCCACTTCATCTGCATGCAAAACTGGACGATAAAAAACGAAGACCAAAGAATTGATGCATTTGCATTATGGTACCAGAGAATATTGAGTATATCATGGGCTGCCAGAAAAATGAACAAATCTGTGTTGGAGGAACTACAGCCTGATGCTCCTTAAAGCAATATGGCAAGGCTTTGTCTTACGTACTTTGGAAATGTCAACAGGAGGGGCCAATTATTGGAGAAAGACACCACACTTGGTAGAGGGGCAGCAAACAAAGAGGAAGACCCTCACTTAGATGAATTCACATAGCTACAACAAAGGATACAAACATAGCAGTGATTGTGAGGAAGGTGCAAGACTGGGCAAAGCTGCATTCTGTTACACATAGGGTCACTATGAGTCAGAGCCAACTCAAAGGCCCCTGTCATGGATTGAATTGTGTCCCCCCAAATACATGTAGCCATGTGGCTGGGCCATGATTCCCAGTATCTTGTGACTGTCCTCCATTATGTGGTTTTCCCATGCTGTATGTTAAAGGATTAGGATGGGGCTGTAAATCCCTTCATAGAATTATCTCCCTGCTCCACTGTAAAGGGAGTTTCCCTGGAGTATAGCTTGCTCCATCCTTAATCCTTTCATCCTATGAGAGATACAAGGACAGAGAAGCAGGCTGAGAATTGGGAACCTCGTACCATCGAGCAAGCAGCACCAGGAGAATAGCATCCTTCAGACCCGAGGTTCCTGCACCAAGACACTCCCCGGACAAAGACTGATGCAATACCATACTTTCCTCCAGAGCCGATAACAGGGAGAGCCTTCCCCTGGAGCGGACATCCTGAATTTGGACTTGTAGCCTACCGGACTATGTAAGACTAAACTTTCCTTTGTTAAAGCCATCCATTCTGTGGTATTTTTGTTACAGCAGTCGTAGCTGACTAAAACAGCCCCTAAGAATACAGTCACAGTATTTCATAACCATCACTACTATCTACTTCCAGATTTTTTTTTGTCGTTTTAAATGAGAACTCAGTGTCCATTATTCCTTACCCCCAACTGCTGGTAACATCTATTCTATATTCTGTCTCTATGAGTTTGTCTATTCTAGATATTTCACATAAACGAAGTCATGCAATATTTATCATATTGTGTCTAGTTTATTTCATTAACATAATGTTTTCACAGTTCATCCATTTTGTAGCATGTATCAGAACTTCATTCTTTTTTAAGGCAGAATAATATTCTATTGTGTGTTTATGCCACTTCTTGTTTATTCATCTGTTGATGGAAAATTGGATTATTTCCACTTTTTGGCTATTATGCATAATGCTTCATTGAATGCTGGTGTACAAATATCTGTTTGAGACCCTGCTTTCAATTCTTTTGGGTATATACCTAGAAGTGGAAATTCTGACTTGTATGGTAATTCTGTGATTAACATTTTGAAGAACCTCCGAGTTGTTTGCCACAGCAGCTACACCATTTTACACCTCCACCAACAATGGATGAGGGCTCCGATTTCTCCAACACTGGTAATTTTCTGGTTCTGTGTGTGTGCATGATAGCCACCTTAATAGGTGTGAAGTAGTATCTTGCTGTGGTTCTGATTTGCATTTCCTTCATGACTAATGAAGAAACCGTGGTGACACAGTGGTTCAATGCTATAGCTGCTAACTGAAAGATTGGCAGCTCATATCCAGTGCTCCTTGGGGACTCTATGGGGCAGTTCTATTCTGTCCTATAGAGTTGTCATGATTCAGGACCAACTCGATGGCAATGAGTTTGATTTTTAATGCCTAATTATGTTCAGAGCTTTTTCATATTCTTCTAGTCCATTTGTCCACCTTTTATGGAGAAATACCTATTCAAGTCCAGTTTTTTAATTTGGTTGTTTATTCAGTTCTTCACATAATCTGGATATTGAACTCATCATATATTTTACTATCAAATATTTTCTCCCATTCTGTAGTTCTCTCTTCACTTTCTTGACAATGTCCTTTGGCACACAGAAGTTCTTTATTTCAGTGAAAACCATTTTATCCATTTTGCCTTTTTTTCTTTTTGCTTGTGCTTTTGGTGTCATATCTAAGAATTTCTTGTCAAAAACTAGGTTCTAAAGCAAAACCCCTATGTTTTCTTCTGAGAGTTTTACGGCTATGGCTTTGGTATTTAGATGATTGATCCTTTGTGTAAGCTGTGGGTTTCTCTCTATATACTCTTTCTGGTCCAGGATTTGCAGTTTTGCTAAGATACTTTGCTGGTCCACAATCTTGCAAAGGGTTTTCTTATTCTATTCCTGAAAAAGTATGTAAAATTCCTTCAGGGTTTGGTAAATTACTATACAAACTAGGTGGTTGTGGCCTACTGACGGATTAGTCAGTTTTGTCACCCTGCTAGGCTTAGAAGAGCCAGTCCCATGGAGTTGAAGAGGACCTCACTACCGTCAAGAAGAGTGAGGATTAGAGTCCATCCGTTAGACCTGGGGGTCTCTACACTGAGAAGTTCCTAGACCCAGGTAACAAAAAGAACTGTAATACTGGAGACAGCATGAGATGGAATGAATGGTGAGAACCAGGAGATTGGTACAAATGCTGTAATGGGCTTCCTGGCCCATAGAGTGAAGCAGCTACAATGGGGTCTCCAAGAGCTGAGTGCCTTTGGGCAGGATGACTGGAGTAACTCCAGATACTTGTTGGCAGAGCTGAAGAGTTTAATACTTGTCCAAGGAAGACAAAGGCCAGGTACAAGTGAATGTCCCACTTGCAGATAAAGTTAAGAAGGTGCAGATAGCTATTCTGGTTGGAAGTGGTCCTGCTTAATGAACTACATCATATCTACTGAGTTGTCCCTGTTACTTCCAAGGTGATCCTGATTCATAACTGTAACATGTTACCCGTTAAACCCACTGCCGTCTAATTACTTCCCAAATAAACCCCACAAATGTGATCGCAGTCTGTGAATTCTGTGTGGCTATTGCAAAAAATTACTGAACCCAGAAGAGAAGTAGAGAATGCCATAGGAGGAATGGCTGGTGTCAGAATTGGTAAAATGGTTGAGGAATAGAGGTGTCTCTGAGGTCCACCTCATAGGAATCAGCCTTTGGCTGATTTTGATTCCCTTTCCCCCTTCTGAATTTGGAAGCGGTTGTGGATTGAATCACGTTCCCCAAAAACTGTGTGTATAGATTTGACTAGATAGTGATTCCCCCTATTGTGAGATATTCCTTTATATGATACACCGTGCCTTTGTGATGTTAATGAGGGAGGATGGGCAGTGGTTGAATTGGTGGGGCAGGACTCAATGTGTGGGATTGTACTGTGTCTTGGGACAGCCTATTGGGATACAAGGAAGCGGAGGCAAGAGGAGAGTTGGGGACCTCACACTACCAGAAAGAAGCAGTGCCAGGAGCAGAACACATCACTTGGCAAAGACTGGAATCCCTGTACCTCAGAAACTTGTAGTTGAGGGAAAGATTGATGACAAGGACCTTACTCCAGAGCCAGCAGAGAAAGCCTTCCCCTGGAGCTGACACCCTAGAATTTGGACTTTTAGCCTACTGGACTGTGACAAATAAAATTTCTCTGTCTAAAGCCATGTACTTGTGGTAATTCTGTTAAAGCAGCACTAAATGGCTAAGACAGGCCTTCTAATGTCTCTAGACTACACCTTCTGAGTTAAGTTTTGTCTGTGGTTTATGCTGGGAGTCCAACTTTATTCTTCTGCATGTGGAAATTCTGTTCTCCCAGCACCATTTGTGAGCCATTAAATTTCAGGGTAATTATTTTACAATGATAGATAACAAAATTTTGGAAGTTCCTTTACACACATCCCAAGCTTATAGCAGAAGATACTGCTACTGAGACAATACGGCAAACCCATAGTAGATACATATTTCCTCATTTTCTTCTTTGGCTCACAGAAAAACTATTTCCTCTCTAAACTGACTATCATCAAAGTTTCCTATGTTGGTGCCACCAGAAGCACTATTTCTAGTGCTTGTCTAAGGCTCTGAGACAGAGTGCTGCCAGGGCTGTAATCAAAGTCTCTGATGGCTGTATAGAGGTCCCCATCTCATGTTGCTGCTGAAGCCCATTGGCACCAACACCTGTCATCTGAGAAGTCACTGGCAGTAATGAATGCAGCCTTCATTACAGTGAAGTTGTTCTTGTGTTTGCCTGCACTGTGACTACAGCAGAAACCCCACAGTGTGGGACAGGGGGTGGGCAATTCTGTGTGTAGAACCTACAGACTAGAGCCTGGCCTGTGAGTAGAGCTGTGCCCTAGACTGAATTGTTGACCAAGTTAAATAAACTGAACCTAGGACGAAAATGATTAAAGCAACAGGGAGAGCTTGCTATGAATCCATACAGGTCAGGGACAAGGACACTGATTACGGACAAGGTTTAAAGAGGACAAAAGGAAGGCAGACTTGAATAGGTCCAGGAACCAGAATCCACAACTTGGGGCAGCTTTGAAGTCTATGCCTCCGGCCCTGGTCTGGCCCCTCAGCCATCAGGCCTGGCTTATGTATCTTAAGGGACCCTTTTTGGTACATTCCGAAAAGTTCCCGCATAGTGGCCAGGGTTCAGACTCTGTCTATGCTAGCAAGAAAGCCTAAACAAATTTAGTTTAGATTCCCTAAGAAGGACATTCTGAGGCAAGGATTGAAGTACAACGGACAAATGTTGACGTGATTCCAGGAAGCACTGATAGATTACAAGGGAAGTGGGACAGAAAAGGGAAGGTTCCCCATTCAGGACGCATTATCAAGTCAGTTACCATTGCAGACCATGGGAGCTTAATTCCGTGGATAAACTGGGAAATGGTGTAGGACACATGCTGCAGGGGAGAGAAAGCTGCAGTGTCTGAATATTTATACATCAGCAGTGGTTAGTCACGGTTGAGGGCTGCTTGTTGGCCGGTGGATGTTAATCAGTGTGAGGCAAACACAAAGACGCTGACACTGGCCGATAGAACCAATGTATTTTATTGGTCATGTGGGTTTCCCTATTTTTTAATTGTACATTTATATCCTTTGCTCATTTTGCTAAAGGACTGTTTATCTTTTACTTATCGATTAGTAGGAGTTCCTCAACAGGACGGATCAACACAGTGACTACAAGAATGGGCTCAAGCATAACAATGATTGTGAAGAGGACACAGAACTGGACATTGTCTCATTCTGTTGTACATAGGGCTGTTATGACTTGGAACTGACTTGACAGCACCTAACAAAACAACAGTCCTTTGTCACTATATGAGTGGCAAATAACATTTTATATAGGTTATAGTTTATTTTTTCACTTTCTTCATGGTATTGTGTGATGAATAGTTTTTGTTTTTTCCTTGTTTTGCTTATGCATTTCTTATTGTGGTAAATATGTTTTTAATAAAAAATTTGCCATTTCAGTATCCTTCACATGTGCAATTTAGTCATATTACTTATTTTCTTCATGCTGTGCAACCAACACCATTATCCGTTTAATTTTCATTTTTTTATTATGATTGAATGAAAACGTACATTCCCATATAAACCTGCATGCCCACCTATATGCAGCTCCCACTGCTCTACCTGCCCAGTGACAACACACCCTTCCTCTCTGCTCCATACATGGCCTATCCTCCCAACAATCTCCTATCCCTGCTTCTCCACTCACTCCCCTTTCTCCAGTAAGAGGTCAGCAGGAGGACATCCTATAGATACTTAAAACCATGAAGTGCACACACGATATGGTCACTCTGTGTTGCCAAGTCCAACCCATCCCTGTCTGAAGAGTTGATTTCCATTATGATTTATGGACAGGAGCAGCATAAGGGCCAGGGGCCATGGTCCCAGGGAAACCCAAAGCCCCTGGACCATCAGATGTGGTCTTCTAGTGGAGATCTCAGGGTGTGCCCGTTTTTATTCTTGTGTTGCCAGTGAGACTTAACTTTGTGAGCTCCCCCATGGGTATCAGTCTGGTGGCCAGACACTTTCCACTTCTTCCGGTCACAAGTTGATGTAGTCAATTATTGATATGGGTCTCTCTGTCTTCTGGGTTCTCTTTGCCCTATGTCGTCTTTGTCCTTGGTGATCATCTGTTCCTGCTAAGTTGGGACCATTTGCTGTACCGTCAGATGGCAGCTTGGCAGCTTTTAAGACCCCAGATGCCACTCACCAATGTGGGGTGCAGAGAACCCTCTTAGCAAAACACTAGTTGTGTCGATTGGCCTCGATTTCCTCTGAGAGCACCGTCCCCAGCTCCCGGCTCCAGCTACTCTGTCCTTGCAATACTGGGTTACGATGGGAGGACTACTCATGTTATGTTGAAGTCCAGTTAATATTGATCTTTCTAATGTGTGCTGTCACAGATTTCACCCAACCAAATTTCTATCAACTATCTAATCTAGACCCTCCTCTCTCCCCTTCCCTCCCCACCCTTGCAGCTGTCAAAGAGTCATTTCTTCTATGCATGAGTCTCTTTTTAAGTTCTTATCATAGGGGTCTCATATAATATTTGTCCTTTTGTCACTGACTACTTTCACTCAACATAATGTCCTACAATTGTAACCAGATTATGAGATGTTTCCTAAAATCATCGTTGTTCTTTATCATTGCATAGTGTTCTATTGAGTACATATACCACAGTTTACCTATTCATTACTCTGTCGTTGGGCATCTGGGTTGATTCCATGTTTTTGCTATTGTGGACTGTGCTGCGATACTGATACATGCATGTACCCATTGCTGTGAATGGCCTTGATTCTGTAGGATATATTCCAAGCCATGGAATTACTGGGTCAAATGGTATATCCATATCCAGCTAATTTTCATTTTTAATGTAGATGCACTTATCAATCTTTTCTTTACAGTCCAAACTTTTCTTTTCTTGTTTGAGAATTCTCTTCTTACCTTGAGATCACAAAGATGACAATTTAACAGAAATCTTAAACTTTAGTTTTTTCCAGATAGTTTTTAATCCATCTAGAAGTTATTTACATGGTGTGTGACACAGGAATCCAGTTTTTGATTTTTACTATGGAAAAGGCCAAAATACACAAAAGTAAAGAGAATAGTACAATGTACTCAACATTCAGTGTTAACAGTTAACTTCTTTTAGCTGATTATTTTCTTTTAGTTGACTACTGCTGAATAGCAAGAGCTCTGGTGACTGTGGTTAAGCGCTTGGCAGCTATCTGAAAGATTAGTGGTTCAAACCATCCCAACAACTCCAGAAAAGAAAGACATGGCAACCTCTTTCTGTAAAGATTACAGCCTAGAAAACTCTATGGGGCAGTTCTACTCAGTCACAGGGGATCTCTATGAACTGAAATTGACCAGCCCGTCCCTGCCAGTACCACAGCACTTTCCATCACAGTGGTGGCCATACCATTGTACAATTGCCAAAACACGGAGAATTGTGACCCAGCCAAGCTGACACACAATCTTAACCATCACACTTACCAACTGGATTATTTTCAAGAAAATTCCAGACGTCGTATCATTTCATCTGTAAATACTTCAGTACGATTTTCTGAAAGATAGGAACTTTTTATAACATAACTGCTATACCATTATCACACATAAAAAATCAATCAGGAACCTCTCATGCACAACTTTGGATCCTCTTGGGCTCACCTTTCTTTTAATTTGGCTGTTGTTCCCAAGATCAGTTCTGCACACACTGTAACCAACTTCCAAAAGGTGTGCTGCACAACCCAGAAGTGTTAGAATTTAACACTTTTTGAGGGAAGCCTTGAGGTGAGAGGACATGAGAGCCACTTTCCTTTTATTACCATATCAACAGCCCAAAGAAATAGTACACAACAGCTTCTCAGAAAGTCCTACAGAATTAAGGAGTCATCCTTGCTCATGACCAACTTGACCATGCTTCTTCATGCTGACTTTCCTTGCTTCTCTGTTTCACTTACTATTTGTCTTAGTTATCTAGTGCTGCTGTGACAGAAATACTACAAGTGGATAGATTTAACAAAAATAAATTTTATTCTCTCACAGTCTAGTAGACTGACAGTCCAAATTCAGGGTGCCAGCTGCAATGGAGGACTTTTTCTCTGTGTTAATTCTGGAGGAAGGTCCTCATCATCAATCTTCCCCTTACCTAGGAACTTCTCAGCACATGGACTCTGAGTCCAAAGGACATGTCCTGCTCCTGGCTCTGCTTTCTTGGTGGTAGGACATCCCCCTGTCTTTCTGCTTACTTCTCTCTTTTACATCTCAGAAGACATTGACTCGAGATAGACCTCATCTTGGAGATTGAGTCCTGCCTCATTAACATCATAAAGACAAGATTTAAATCACACCAGAAGAGAAAATGATGGATAATTACACAATACTGGAAATTTGCTCCAGCCAAGTTGACACATATCTTGGGGGGACACAATTCAATCCATAACACCATTCCCATATCTATTCCATGAGATTTCAGTCCTCAGTAAAGTCTTTACATGTAGCCTTTGATCAGATGGGCCAAGACACAGTTGGTACCAGACAAGTTCAACATGCATTTGGTTCATCTATCTTTTGTTGTGCCATATACAACAGGGTGAAATACTGCCAGATTCTGTGCCATCCCTATGACTTCAGATCAGACCATTGTGATTCACGACATTTTCTTTAGTTGATATTCAGAAACAGATGACCAAGCCTTTCTTTCTAGTCCACTTAGACTGGAAGCTCTGCTGAAACCTGTTCAGTATCATAGCAACACACAAGCCTTCCCTCACAGATGGGTGGTGGCTACACATGAAGTGCATTGGCTGGGAACTGAGCCTGCATCTGCTCTGTAGAAGGTGAGAATTCTAACACTGAAGCACCGTTTTCCTTTAATTTATCTTTTAGGTCTTTCTAATCTATAGGTCGACGGCACTTGGCTGGCTGGCAATCTATAGAATTGACTCACTGGCAATAGATTTGGTTTTTTTTGGAATCTACAGGTTCTTTTCCTTCTCTTCTTTCCATTGCAATTATTTGATGAATAAATTATATTATTTGTTATGAAGAAATTACCATATTCCAGATTTTGCTTGTCTCTCTTTCTACAGTGTTCATTATCATGTTTCTCTGTTCCCTGTATTTGCTAACCTGGTAGTTAGATCTAGAACTTGATCAGATTCAGGTTTGATTTTTTTGGCAAGAATATTTCATGGGTGATATTGTATACTTTTTATTGCATCGCATTAGGGTACAGAATGTCTGTTTGTCTTTAAAGTGGATTGGTAAATTTAGGGGTAGTCATTCTGATCTACCCATCATTATAAACTTCCTCACCAGTCTTTCACTTAATGGTTTTATCAACCAAAGATGATAATAACTTAAAACTGAACTCCTCAGTGTAATAACAACTAGCCACATGTAGCCATTTAAATCTAATTAAATAAACTTAAAAAGTAAATTCTTCAGTCAAACTAGCCACATTTCAAATCCTCAATAGCTACATGTGACTAATGGTTACTGTACCAAACAGTGTGGATATAGACCTTTTTCTGTTTGCTTTGTTTTTGCTCACTATTAAAACAATGTTTATTACAGCCTTAGGGCAAGCTGTACAAAGAGCATACACAGAAAAATAAACTTTTTTATCAAAACAATATACAAACATACAAATATGACAAAAAACATTCAGTATTCACAGCTCTTATTTTAGACAGGATTCCTGTCCCACCTGCAAAAGCACTTTGCAAAGAAACATGTTAGTTAGGTCAGTTTTGACATCTCTTTAGAGAAGAAGTGGGAGTTATTGCTGTCTTCTAGATTTAAGTATATATTAACCCAGGAATTCACTTTACTGAATGTCATGGATTGAATTGTACCCCCAAAAGATGTGTCAACTTGGTTAGGCCATGATTCTTCATACTGTGTGGTTGTCCTCCATTTTGCGGCTGTAATTTTATATTATAGAGAATTAGGGTGGGACTTTAACATCTTTACTAAGATCACATCTCTGATCCAATGCAAAGGGAGTTTCCCTGGAATATGGCCTGCACCACCTTTTGTCTTACAAGGGATAAAAGGAAAGGGAAGCAAGAAGAGAGTGGTGACCTCATAACACTAGGAAAGCAGTGCTGACAGCAAAGTAGTCATTTGGCCCTAGGGTTCTTGCAGGAAGAAGTTCCTCGTCCAGCGGTAGATTGGTAGCAAAGACCTTCCTCCAGAGTTGACAGAGAAAGCCTTCCCCTGGAATCGATGCCCTGAATCTTGACTTCTAGTCTACTAGATGGTGAGAGAATAAATTTTTCTTTGTTGAAGCTATTGACTTGTGGTATTTTTGTTACTGAAGCACCAGGTGACTAAGGAACTAACAAAGACAAGATGATGACAGAAGCTAAGCCCCAGAGAGTATATGTCTAGCAAGCCCATGTCGGCTTATTTCAATTCAACTCATAATAATAGTACTTTGCTAAAAGTCGCAGTTGGAATAAAGCACAGCTTTACTGGATGCTGTCAAATAGTATTTCAAAATGCAAGTTATTTTTACATTCTTATTGTTTAAGCAAATTTACTTAATATGCATTGGAATTAAAGTGAGGTGTTCTACATGCACAAGAATGTTTATCACAGCACAGTCCACGATAACAAAAAGATGGAATCAACCCAGATGCCCAACAACAGAGGAATGGATAGGTAAACTACGGTAATATATACTCAATGGAGCATTATGCAATGATAAAGAATAATGATGATTCCAGGAAACATCTCTGTTTTAGTCAGCTAGGCTGCTCTAACAGAAATACCACAGAGTGGATGGCTTTAACAAAGAAAGATTTATTCTTACACAGTCCGGTAGGTTGCAAGTCCATATTCAGGGTGTCTGCTCCAGGGAAAGACTTTCCCCTTGTCGGCTCTGGAGGAAAGTCCGGTATTGCATCAGTCTTTGTCCAGGGAGCATCCTAACGCAAGAACCTCTGGTCTGAACGACACGCTCTGCTCCCGGTGCTGCTTGCTTGATGGTAGTGAGGTTCTCAAATTGTCCTTGGTTCTTTTTCCTTTTATTCCTTGCAAGCTAAAAGCATTAAGGGTGGGGCAAGCCATACTCCAGGGAAACTTCCCCCATAGCAGGAATTCACAGCCCCACCCTAATCCTTTAACATACAGGTTAGCAAAACCACACAATGGAGGACAGTCCCAAGATACTGGGAACCATATCCCAGCCACGTGGCTGCACACATTTTTGGGGGGACACAATTCAAACCATGACAATCTCATAACCTGGTTTCAACCAGAAGACATTATGTTGAGTGAAGGTAGTCAGCGACAAAAGGGCAAATATTGTATGAGACCACTACGATAAGATCTCAAAACCAGAGTTATGTATAGAAGAAAAGACTCTTTGATGGCTGCGAGGGAGGGCGAGGGGGGGAGGGTTTAGACTAGATAGTTGGTAGAAATTTGGTTGGGTGAAAACCGTGATAGCGCACATTAGAAACAAGAACAATATTAAGTGGACTTCAACATAACTTGAATACTCCTTCCATCTTAACCCAATATTGCAAGGACAGAGTAGCTGGGGCAGGGGGCAGGGGACCACGCTGTTAGGTGAAATCAAGGCCAATTGGCACAACTAGCCTTTTGCTAAGAAGGCTCTCTGCATCCCACATTGGTAAGTGGTGTCTGGGGTCTTAAATGCTGCCAAGCTGCCATCCGAGGACATAGCAAATGGTCCCAACTCAGCAGGAATAGATGCCCACCAAGGACCAAAATGACATGTGGTAAAGACAACCCAGAAGATAGAAAGACCCACATAAGTGGATGCCTACATAGACTTGGGACAGGAAGAACCGGATGTTGCCCAGCCACCACCAGTAATAGCCGCGATGGAGCTCACAAAGTTGAGTCTCACTGGCAACACAAGAATAAAAAGGGGTGCACCCTGAGATCTCCACTAAAAGACCACAGTTGATGCTCCAGTGGCTTCGGGGTTACCCTGGGAGCATGGCCCCTGGCCCTGATGCTGCCATTGCCTATAAGTCATAATGAAGGTCCACTCTTTGGACATGAATGGATTGGACTTGGCGATGCAGAGTGACCATATATTGGACGCACTTTATGGTTCTGTGCATCTATAGGATATCATCCTGCTGACCTCTGGCTGGAGTAAGGGAAGTGGGTGGGGAAGAGGGGAAAGGAGACTGTTGGGAGGATGAGATATGTATGGAGCAGAGTTGTCGCCGGGCAGGGAGAGCAGTGGAAGCTGCATATAGGTGGGCGTGTAAATTTATATGGGAATGTACATTTTCACTCAGTCATGATAAAAAAAAAGAGTAATTTTTTTTTTAAAATAACTTAAAAACTTAAAAAGTCCCTGAAGTTTCAACCCTTGAAATAAACACACAATGAGTCAGAAAAGAAATCTGTAGTCACCTTGTAGAGAAAAAAATACTCCCAGGCCAGCCCAAGTTCAGAAATCCTTTGAGATAACCTGAATAAAGTCCTTCAGAGATATGAAGAAATGTTAGTTTCAAGGGATTGGTCAAACATGAAAGCTGAAAGAATAAGGGAGATAAGGTCACCTAGGCCTCTTAAAACATTGTCCCAGGAAGATCATCATATTTTAGAAATTGGCGCTTGAAATGAATTTTTGTTGCAGAAAATGCTGCAAGCAGCCATGACCTAACACTTCTGGTTAATGCTGTTCTCCCTGTTCTCAATTTGTCACCATCAAGCAACATTCTGATCTGAATCTAGCTTTGCCTATAATGTCGTATATATAAAGGAAGAAGGCACTGATCATGGGAACTTGAAATACTTTTGATCCTTTATCAGCAATTTTCTACTACAGTATTGGTTTCTTGACTTTATTTAGTGATTTTTTGAATCAGCTAAACCTCAGCATTCATATAACGTAAGTTGTTCTAATCAAGTGTTTAGAGTGATATATTCACAATTTGTATTTATGAATGACACTAATTAAATGTCAGATTTTTAATCTTTAAAAACTAATAACTTAGAACCATTTATATGTTGTTTACTAAGTACCACATACTGTTAAAGAAACATACTGCAAATATTAACTCGAATACCTCAAAACACCACCATGGATTGTTGATAGTTGTCAGTGATGTGGCTGCAACTCATGGCTACCCTGTGGAAATGAACAAAAGAAGAAAACTTTGCCCAGTGCTGTGCCAGCTCCATGATCTTTAATACTGGTGTGTGTGAGCCATCACTGAAGGCATTGTGTTAGTCCATTTCGCTAAGGGTTTCCTTTATTCCACAAAGTCCCTGTTTTACCAGACATGATGTCCTTCTCTAGCTATTATTGTTTCCTCAGGATATATCCAAACTAAACAAGTTGAAGTTTTACCTTACTTCCTTCTAAGGGGTATTCCAATTGTATTTCTTCCAAGACTCATTTGTTCATTCTTCTAGCAGCCCACAGCACATTCAATATTCTTCATCAACACAATAATACAGATGCATCAATTCTTTCTTGTTTTCAACATTTTATTGCATTTTAGGTGAAAGATTACACATCAAATTAGCTTTCCATTCAACAATTCATACACATATTGTTCCTCAACATTGGCTGCCATCCCTGTAATGTGTCGGCACTCTCCTCATTTCCACCCTACCTTCCCTGTTTTCCATCATCCAGGTTTCCTGCTCCTCCTTGCCTTCCCATCTTTGCTTTTGGGCAAATATTGCCCATCTGGACTCACACAGTTGATTATTCTAAGGATCGCAACTCACTCCTCCTGGGTGTAACTATTTATTTTGTAGGTCTATATATTATTTTGGCTGAAAAGTGACCTCAGGGAGTGGCTTCAGTTTCAGGTTAAAAGGGTGTCTTAGGGTGATAAACATGGGGGTTCCTTCAGTTTCTATCATTCCAGTAAGTCTGGCTTGTGTGTGTATATGTGTGTGTGAGAGAGAAAGAGAGGGAGAGAGAATTTTAGTTTTGTTCTATATTTTTCTTCCCTTTAACTGGGACCTTCTATTGTTTCACTGATTAAAGTAATCAATAGTGGTAGGTAGGCACCATCTAGTTCTTCTGATGTCAGGTTACAGAAGCCTGCAGTTTCTGTGTGCCATTGGTCTTACAGGCTAATCGCTTCCTTGAATCTTTGGCTGCCTTTAGTGTCCTTTGCTCCAAACAAGAAGAGACAAATATTGAATCTTAAGTGGTTGTTTGCAAGCTTTTAAGATCCCAGATGCTATCTAACAAACTAAGACGTAGAACATTAACTTTATGAACTAACATTATGCCAATTGACCTAGATGTCCCCTAGAGATACAGACCTTTTACATCATCGTAGAATGTTCTATTAAACAGTGCTAGACTAAAACCATTATTTCATAATTTCTAATATCTCATTCTAATTCTATTATCCACTATTCATTTATTTGCTAGAATCCTTTGGTAAAGAATAACATCCCCTAACCAACTACTTAGTTACTCTAAGGCATAGTTAATACAAGAAAAGCATGTTAATGCTTGGTTCTTTGCCTTTATTTACCTGTATTCCAAATAATGACATGATTCCCTCCAGAGTTGATCAAAGCATTTTTTTATTATTATTTTAAGTGTCATTATGAACTTATGAACTTAAACATATTGGCTATCTTTCAATCCATTGTGGAAATTATTTTATTTTGTCCCATGTTTGATTTTAGGTTGGCTTCTATAATACTATTTTGTAGGTTTTTGTTGTTTTAGTTTCTAGTATGTTTTTTCAGTCTCATATATTTCCTGCCCTAGACATGGTTCTTCAGGTAGTCTTGTTTCCTCTTAAAGAAAAACTGTACCTAGAGACCAAAATCTGGTGCTGGGGGTGCTAATTTCTAGTGGCTTCATCATTGTTTTCAGTGTACAGTGCTAGGAAATATTATTTTATAAATATATATATATCAAGTTCATACTGATATTCCAAATTAAAATTTAGGACCACAAAAAGGGATGTACTGTGAGAACTCCACTAAAAGACAACAACTGACGGTCTAGGGGCTTTGGGGTTCCCCTGGGAGCATGGCTCCTAGTCCTGATGCTGCCCCTGTCCGTAAATCACTACTGAGGTCAACTCTTCAGACAGGAATGGGTTGGACTTGGCAACACAGAGTGACCACATCATTTGTGCACTTCATGGTTCAAGGCATCTACAGGATGTCATCCTACTGGCCTCTTCCTAGAGGGGAGGGAGAAGATGAAGAAGAGGGGACAGGAGATTGTTAAGAGGATATGACATGTACAGAACAGGTAGGAGGAGTGTGCTGTAGCCAGGCAAGGAGAGCAGTAGGAGCTGCACATAAGCAGGCACGTAAATTTAAACTGGATTGTACACTTTCACTCAATCACAATAAATAAATAAATAATAAAATTTAGGACCACAAAGTGTTACTTAACTTCTTGATTTTATATTTGCATCTTGTATCTCCTAGACTGAGAATCTTAGCTCCTAATGTCATCAGCACTGGCCAACAGTACCTATAATAAATTCTGATTAAGCTGTGCCCATAATGTATTCACTATTAAATACTTCACATATCACCTTTTGCCCTATGATCTTCAATTCTGTGAATTAATTATTTCTTGCCTTCATTTCTTCATTTGGAGGAGCTGATCATCTCCTACCACCTGTGATTCAGTGAATCTGTGAGCTAAGGAACTTGGCCTCCAGTAGGAGTAGACAAGAACTCAAGGGTATAGCGGAGTTAATACACCATAGATGAACTTTGACCAGTGGGAGATAAGCGACAAGAAGGGCCCAGCAAATAATCTCTTTTACCTGTCACTGCTCAGCGGATCATTCAAAAAAAAAAAAATGATGGGTTTTGCATAACTTTTATGTAATACTTCTGCGTAACTAGACAGCCAGCTATGTTTTTCTACGAAGCTATAGCTTCCCTCCTTTCCTTTATCCCCAACTTTCATTGTCCTACGATTGTACAGAAAACTTCTGCCTCATACTCTACTCTCCAGGGAATGTACACAAAAACAGTTTCCCAGGATTCTCTCTTTCAAAGGAATGAAGAGTGGTTCTGGGAATATACTGTAACTAAGAACTTCAAGTGATTCTTATGATCAGGCTAGGATGGCCAACATTGCCACAGGCTTCCTCAAGCCTCAGATCTCACATCAAACTGCTGAAGTTATGCAGAATTCAGAAGGAGAATCACCCCATGATGTGGTCACAGAAAACAATAGACAAGGAGGGTCAGCAGAAAGAGCAGCCAGAGGGCAGCCCGATGGACTGCCCAAGGAAAGGGGTCTGCTACCAAGGCAAAGAACACTGGCTGTTCCATGAATTGATGACCACATCATCATGTCCCCCGTTTCTCCTGCTTCAAATGTGAGTCTTTAATTAAAGTTCTTCCATCACCGCCAACAACTGGATATCTTTTAAGAATTTTATATTTGTATTTTGCAGGATCATGGCGAGCTACATCTGAACCTAAATTAGAAGAATGAACTAGTTCACAACTATACAAAAATCTGTTCATCTCAAATAGTGTGCTGTCACTGGGCAGGGAGAGCAGTGGAAGCTGCATATAGGTGGGCATGTATATTTATAAGGGGAATGTATGTTTTCACTCAGTCATAATTAAAAAAAAAAATCTGTTCATCTCCTATACAGACATAACATGACTTGAACTATTTCTGTTTGAGGAGGGGATATTTTAATTTGCATGTCTCCTAGAAGCATACTTTGAGATAAGGAATTGACTGCAAATAGTTTATTTGGTAGGTGTCATGGATTGAATTGTATTCCCCAAAAGTATCTGTAGAAATTTGGCTGGGCCATGATTCCTTGTATTGGGTATCCTGTAAACCTTGTCCTTATGATGTTAATGAAGAAGGATGGGCAGCAGTTGTGTTGGTGGGGCAGGACTCAACAGGTGAGATTGTTTTGTGCCTTGAAGCAGTCTCTTGAGATATAAAGGAAAAAGCTAACAGAGAGATTTGGGGATCTCAAGCCAACAAAAAAGAAAAGCACTGCCAGGGAGCTGAGCACATCCTTTGAAAAGTACCAGGGTGCCTACACTTCAGAAGCTTCCAGGGAAAGACTGATGATGAGGGCCTTCCTCCAGAGTCAGCAGAGAAAGCCTTCTCCTGGAGCTGACACCCTGAATTTTGACTTTAAGCTCACTGAATTGTGACAAATAAAATTTCTCTTTTTAAAGTCATCCACTTGTGATATTTATGTTAAAGCAGCACCAAATGACTGTGAGTTACTGTCCTAAGACAGTAGGTGAAGGAAAATACTCATAGGGGACAGGGTAGGGATGTGAGACAGGGAAGGAAAGATAGTACAGAGTGCATTATCAAGTTAGTTACCACTGTGTGCAGTTGGGGCTTAAGTCCACGGGAAGCTCTGGGAGCCAGTGTGGAGGACACGCAGTACTATCCCCCTACAGTGAGAGTGCTGGGGTACTCATATATCAACTCCCATCAGTCACTAATTGAAAGCAGCTTCCAGAGAGAAAGAGAGAGACATATGGATTCCTCTGCACTTACAGCCTACAATGCAGGTGAAAAAGTAACCTCTAACAGTCCAAGAAAGCCCACAGTCAAAAAAGTACACAAGCCAGCAGGTGGAAGTCAGACCAAACTAGTAAGAACAAGACATGGGCAAAGCACCGACAGTGTCTACTGCAAAAAGAAGAAGGATTTTTCTTCGACTGTGAGCCTCATTCATTATCTTAAAAGGGAGTATCTTCAAAACTGTATATATGAGTGCGTGAGTATTAGGTGGTTGCAGAAGTAGAATGCAGAGTGTATCTGATTCTGCATTTCACAATTGCCACCTTCCCACATGGAACTGCTGCTCAGAAGGTCCATCTCTCCTGTTATAGGGCAGACAAATGACACACACAGGCCAATCATGCTAACTCATTGTAGTAGACACTGTTGGTACGCCAGGCAGATTCTCTTTACTGGCCAGTGCACCTACTCCCAGGTCCAGTCAGTGTTGCTAGCAGAAGCTCAGAACTTCACCTTTCTTCAGAGTGTTGTCCTCAGCAGGAGGAGAGCACTTTGTCTGTGAGATTATGTCTCTCCAGGAGATATACTACATAGAAGGACACTGTCATGGCCTGAACTGTGTCCCCCAAAACTGTGTGTAGCAGTTTCATGAGGGCTTGATTCCTGGTATTGTGTGATGTTTCTCCTTGTTGTAAATCCTGCCTTTATTGTGTTAATGAGGGAGGATAGGTGGCAATTGTATTGGTGGCTGCCAGGCTCAATATGTAAGATTGCCTAGAGGCAATTGTTCAGGACACAAAAGAAAGCAAAACAAGCAGAGTGTTGGAAACCTCATACCAACCAGAAGCGGCATTAAGAACTGAGGACATCCTCTGGAAAGGACTCAGGGTCCCTGTTCCTCAGAAGCTCCTCAGTCCAAGGGAAGATTGATGACAAGAACACTCCTCCAGAGCCAAAAGAGAAACCTTCCCTGGAGCTGACCTGAATTTGGCCTGTTAGTCTACTGGACTGTGACAAAACAGAACTCCTCTTCTTAAAGCCATCCACTTGTGGTATTTCTGTTAAAGCAGCACTAAATGATTAAAAGACACCAAAAAGAAATTGCCATCAAGTCAATTCCCATTCATGGCAACCCCATGTGAATCAGCATAGAACTACATTCCATAGGTATCCAATGGCTGATTATTTGGAAGTGGATCACCAGATCTTTCTTTGAAGATGACTCAGGGTGGACTTGAACCTCCAGCCTTTCAGTTAGTCAGTGAGCACGTGAACTGTTAGCATCTCCAAGGACACTGTCAAAAAGTCAACCAAAAACCTATTGCCATCAAGTCAGTTTCAATTTAAGTGACCTTACATGACAGAGTAAAACTGCCCTGGAGGGTTTCAAAGGTTTTAACCACTGCCGTATCTTTCTTCCATAGAGCTGAAGAGTGTGAACCAGTAACCTCTAGCTTAGCAGCCCAGTGCTTAACCACTGTGCCACTACGGCCCCTTCGTCAGATGATAATGGAGTACAAGTCCCTTTGCCTCACTGGGGAACAATGCTGCAGTGAGATTTATGCTTCAGAGTTATTCAAGAGATCAGGCTAAGGCTAGGCTTCAGATGGACCTTCAACTTTGTCTAAGATCTTCCTCTGCCATATTCAGCTTCCCTATCTTCCATTCAGGTTTCTGGGAGCCTTTCCTCAATAAAACAGGTATTGCCAAATCCTTGCCTCTGGCCCTGCTTCTTGGATGCCACTCTAAGGAACCCATTCAGGGGGACCTAGTGACCATTAACCTAGTGAAAGACACATGGGAATAGCAGAGCCTTGAAGGGCATCAATACTGGCTTTGGTAAAAAGCAGGTCTATATCTCTCTGAAGTCAGAGCTATGTGTAATGGTAAAAGACACAATCAAGCCTCACTAGTTTCAGATTTTGTATCTGCAAATTTACCTACTCATTAAAATTTATTTGTGACCCTAAAAATCAATATCTATGTTGCTTTTGCAATCATTTGAGGATGTGCTCAGAGCAGCAAAATATCTGAGTCACCTGGTACACATCCTCCTAGCTGAGGTCAAACAATGTGGTGCTCTGTCCTTGTGTTTCAGCTCTCCTAATATAAACGAAAGTCTTTAGTGCCACGATTTTTGCATTTTTGTGCTTTTTTTTTTAACTTTAAATTTTATGTATTTTGTTGTCACTGACAACATGCACAGCAAAACAGACAGCAATTCAATAGTTTCTGCTTGTGCAGAAATGTCATTAGTAACACTAATGACATTAGTAACACTTCAGGTTGTGCAACCATTCTTACTCTCCTTTTATGAGTTGTTCCTGACTCAAGACTCCTATCTGATCTTTTGAATTGCTGTTTTCAATTTGATCCCGCATAGACAGTTCTTAAAGGAGCGTAATGCTCATGCACACACTCTTTACTAGTTAAGCTAAACCATTGTTTGGTTTTAAGATGACTTCCAGGGATACTTTTGGTTTCAGATTTAAAGGTTACCTCGGGGCAATAGTTTCAATTCTTTCACCCCGCATGGCTCTTAAAAGCCTAGAGGCCTTGAGAACTTGTAATTTTTTTCCGTATTTCTCCTCTTTTAACCCGATTCTTCCATGGTATCTTTGATCAAAATGTTTGGTAATAGTCCAATTCTTCCGGTTTCATGGCAAAGGAGGTAGCTGTTCATGGAGGAAATTACTCACACATTCCATATCCTCCTCTTAGTCCTGCTATTCTTTCTTCTGCTGTTGTTCCAAGTGAATAGAGACAAACTGCTGCACCTTGGATGGATACTCACAAGTTTTTAACACCTCAGGTACTATGCAACAAAGTGGGAGGTAGAACAGAAGCACTAAAAATGTTAGGTCAAATAACTGGGATGTCTCATAATGCCATGACCCTACATCCTCAAACCAAGAAACCAAACCCCATGAGGTGTTTGGTAGTACACGAGCAGCCTCAGCAGCTGTTCTTTTTGTCGTTGTAGTTGTAAATATATCTACTACACAACTTTTCCAATTCAACTTTTTTTGGGTGGTCAACTGACTGACAGCAATTACAATAATCTACTCTGCAACCCAATCCTCAATCAATGCAATTTTTCCGCCACCACCCCCCTTTGGCCTCCTCTGTTGTTACTGTGAGGTGGCTATAAGTTGGTATCAACTCACAGTGACTCTATGTACAGCTGAAAGAAATACTGCTAGGTCCTAAGCCATCTTCACAATCCTCATTATTTTTGAGCCCATCCTCGCAGCCACTGTGACAGGATCTTCCTCTCTTTCTTTTTCCCTCTACTTTACCAAGCATAATGTCCTTCTCCAGGGACTGATCCCTCCTAATACCATATACAAAGTACTTGAGATGAAGTCTTGTTGTCCTTGCTTCTAAGGAGCATCCTGGCTGTATTCCATCCAGGACAGACTTGTTTCTTCTCCTGGCAGCACGTGGTATAGTCAATATTCTTCACCAACACCATAATTCAAAGGCATCAGTTCTTCTCTGGTCATTCTTATTCATTGTCCAGCTTCCACATGCACAGGCGGTGATTAAAAATGCCATGGCTTGGGTCAGGTGCACCTTAGCCTTCAAAGTGACATCTTTGTTTTTTAGTACTTGAAGAAATCTTTTGCAGCAAATTTGTTCAATGTATAAGCCATTTGACTTTTTTTGGTGTGTCTTTTTTATTGTACTTCAGATGAAAGTTTACAGAACAACTAGCTTCTCTAACAGTTAACACACATACTGTTTTATGACAGTTAGTACACATACTGCTTTGTGGCATCAGTTAACAACCCCACAACATGTCAATGATCTCCTTTCTCAACCTTGTATTCCCTATGGCCAGCTTTCCTATCCCCTCCTCTTTTCGGGTTCTTCTCCCTGGGCTGGTATGCCCCTTTAGTTTCTTTTTGTTCTATGGGCCTGTCTAATCTTTGCATGAAGGGTGAACCTCAGGAGTGACTTCATCACTGAGCTAAAAAAGTGTCCGGGAGCCATATTCTCAGGGTTTCTTTAGTCTCTGTCAGACCAGTAGGTCTGCTCTTTCTTTCTGAGTTAGAACTTTATTCTACATTTTTCTCCAGCACCGTCTTGACCTTCTATTGTGATTTCTGTCAGATCAGTCAGGGGTGGTAGCTGGACATCATCTAGTTGTACTGGACTCAGTCTGCTGGAGGCCATGTTGCTTGTGGTCCATTAGTCCTTTGAACTAATCTTTCCCTTTTTCTTTAGTTTCCTTCATTCTCCCTTTTTCTTAAGGGGGTGAGAACAAGTAGAATGTCTTAGATGGCCACTCACAGACTTTTAAGACCTCAGACACTACTTAAACAAAGCAGAAAGTAGAACATTTTCTTTATAAACTATTATCTGCCAATTGAGCTAGATATTCCCTGAGACCATGGTTCCCACAGCCCTCAGCCCAGCAATTCATTTCCTCGGAGAGTTTGGTTGTGCCTGCAGAGCTACCGTGATCTTGCCTTGGACAACCTATGCTGACTTTCCCAGTATTTTGCATACTATCTTACCCTTCACCAAAGTTACCACTTATGAGACCCAATAGTTAAGCCCATGAACTTCATTGTTCTAAGTGCTACCTACCTCCTTGCTGAATCTCACTGTGGTCACCCTCAAAATACTCCACTTGAGAAGCTGAGCATGACTGCCAGCCCCTAGTCCACCCTTCAAAGCAATTTTGGAACTCTTTCTGGAATGGCCTTTGCACACAGTGGCACAGTGGCAAGTTCATGAACTTAATTGTATAGCAGTCTGGGAGGGAATTTTTTAGCTGGTAAACAAATAACTGTATTGGAACACTCTCTCTACTCACCTGATCTGGCCCCCAGTGACTTTTTTCTTTACCCAAACTGAAAGGAAGACATTTTGGTGACATTTATGACATCAAGGGTAATACAACAGCTGCTCTGATGGCCATTCAAGAAAAAGAGCTACAAAATTGCTTTAAAGGGTGGACTGGGCACTGGCATCAATGCATAGCTTCCCAAGGGGAATACTATCAAGGGAACTGTAGCAATATTTAGCAATGAGGTATGTAACACTTTTGTAGAATGAGTTCAGAACTTACTTGTCAGACCTTGTATCTTTTATCAATTTAGCATTTTTCCATTCTCACCCTCCCTACTCTTGTAACCACCAAAGATGTTTATTTTTGTGTGTAAATCTTCTCATGAGTTTTTATGCCAATGATCTCATACAGTATTTGATCTTTTGTGATTGACTTATTTCACACAACATAATGCCCTCCAGATTCATCCATGCTGTGAGATGCTTTGAAGATTCATCATTGTTCCTTATTGTTGTCATTTGATTTCTTGACCATTGCTTCCACGGGTGTTGATTCCGGATCCAAGTAAAATGAAACATTTTACAACATCAGTCTTTTCTCTGTGTTGTTTGTTGATACAGTTGTATTTTTGTTTTCTTTATGTTGAGGGGTAATCAATAGTGAAGGCTTGAGTCTTTTTTTTTTTAATGGTACTTTTGATGAAGGTTTACAGAGCAAGCTAGTTTCTCAATAAATAATCTACATACTACGGCACTGGTTGCCAACCTATAACATGTCAACTCTCTCCCCTTCTCAACTTTGGGTCCCCCATTACCAGCTTTATTCTCCTCTCCTGCCTTGAAGTTCTTGTCTCTCCCTCAAGAGTGACTTTGTTATTGAACTTTAAGGGTGTCCAGGGGTGACACTCTTGGGTTTTCCCCAGTCTGTCACACTATTAAGTCTGGTATTTGTGTGTGTGTGTGTGTGTGTGTGTGTGTGTGTTAGAAATTTGTTCCACAATTTTCCCCAGCTTTCTCTGGGACCCCCTGTAGTGATCCCTTTCACAGCAGTTAGTTGATGGCAGCCAGGCACCATCTAGTTATGCTGGACTCAGTCTGCTGGGGATGTGTTAGTCATGGGCTATTATTAGTCCTTTGGACTAATCTTTCCCTTGTGTCTCTGGTTTTCTTCATTCTCCCTTGTTCTAAGGCTGTAGTCTTTGATCTTCATCGGTAAGTGCTTCAATTTCACTTCACTTTCAGCAGACAAGTTTGTGTCATCTGCATAATGCAGATTGTTAATGAGTTTTCCTCCAATCTTGATGCCTCATTCTTCTTCATATAGTCTAACTTTTCAGATTACTTGTTCAGTATACAGATTAAATAAGTATGGTTAAAGAATACAACCCGGATGCACATCTTACCTGATTTTAAACTACTCAGTATCCCTTTGTTTTGTTTGAAGACTGCCTCTTTGTCAATCTACCGGTTAAGTGTTTTGGAATTCCCATTTTTCACACTGTTATCCATAATTTGTTATGATCCACACAGTTGAGCACCTTTATATAGTCAACCAAACACAAGTAAATATCTCCTTGGTATTCTCTGCTTTCAGACAGGATCCATCTGATATCAGCAGTAATATTCCAGGTTCTCTGTACTCTTCTCAATCCAGTTTGAGGTCCTGGCAGCTCCCTGTCAGTATGCTAGGGCAACTGCTTTTCAGTGATCTTCAGCAAAATTTTACAAGAGTGTGATATTAATGATATTGTTGGATCATTTCTGCATTCAGTTGGATCACCTTTCTTTGGAAAGTTCTCAAATGTGGATCTCTTCCAGTCATTTGGCCAGGCAGCCATCTTCCAAATTTCTGGCATACATAAGTGAGCACCTCCAGCACTGTATCCATTCCTTGAAACATCCCAACTGGTATTCTGTCAATTCCTTCTGTTTTTTGCCAGTGCCTTCAGTGCAGCTTGAATTTCTTCCTTCATTTCTGTCAGTTCTTGATCACATATTACCTTCTGTTGAATGTCAACCAATTATTTTTGGTACAGTAACTGTATATTCCTTCCATCTTCCAGTGATACTTCTTGTATCATTCAAGATTTTGCCCATAGAATTCTTCAGTATTGCAAGTTAAGGTTTGAATTTCTTCTTCAGTTCTGTCAGCTTGAGAAATAGCATGTTCTTCCCTTTGGGTTTTCTAGATACAGGCCTTTGCATATTTCATTACATTACTTTACTTTGTCTTCTGGAAACACCCTGTGACATCTCTTTTTCAGCTCTTTTACTTCATCATTTTTCTCCATTGGTTTTAGCTGCTCTACATTCAAGAGCAAGTTTCAGACTTTCCTCTGACATCTATTTTGGTCTTTTGTTTCTTTCCTGTCTTTTAAATAACTTCTTCTGTCTGAACTAACAATGTCATATCCACAACTTGTCTGGTCTTCAGTTATTAGCATTCAATGTGCCAGAGCTGTTCTTAAGGTGGTCTCTAAATTCAGGGGAGATATACTCAAAGTCACATTTTAGCTCTGTGGACTTGCTTTAATTTTCTTCATTTTCAGCTTAAACTTTTATATGAGCAACTGATGGTCTGTTTTGCAGTTTGCCCTGGCCTTTTTCTCCATCATCATAGTTGATTTTATTTACATGTATTCTAATTTATCTGGAGAGGTCCATATGTATAGACACCATTTATGTTCTTGAAAATAGATATTTGCAATGAAGAAATAATTGGCCTCACAAAATTCTGTCCTGTGATCTCTACATCAGTTCTTTCACCAAGATTGCATTTTATGGCTTTTGCATGCTAATCACCAGCATTTATCAATGTGTCTTGACCACATGTTTGATCAATTTCAAACTGCGGAAGTTAACAAAAATATTCAATTTCTTCATTTTAGGCATTAGTTGTTGGTATATAAATTTCAATAACAGTTATATTAACTTGTCTTCCTTGTAGATGTGTGGTAGCTGTATGATCCCATCACCGATAGCATTGTATTTCAAGACAGATGTTGAAATGTTCTTTTTGACAATGAATGTTATATTGAGTGTCTTCCAATTTGAGGGACTCATCTTCTGGCACTGTACCTGACCATATTCCACTGCCATTCATAAGGTTTTCACTGGCCAGCTTTTTTAGCAGTAGACTGCCAGTTCCTTCTTTGTAGCCTGTTTTAGTTTGGAAGCTCCACTGAAACCTACTCACTGTGGGTGACCCTGCTGGTATTTGAAATACTGGGGGCGTCACTTCCAGCATCACAGTAACATGCAAGTCACCTCAGTACAACAAACTGACAGATCAGCAGTGGTCCCACCTCTAGTAATGACAAGTATTCTTTGGTCTCCATACATTTGCCTTTTCTTGTCTTTTTATCGAAGTGGGGTCATAACAATATTTAGTCTTTTTGTAATTGGCTTACTTCTCTCAGCATAATGTCTACAATTTTCATCCACATTATAGCACATATTGAGATTTCACTTCTCCTACTTGCTGAGTAGTATTCCATTATATGCATCTATCATATTTCATTTGTTCATTTGTGAGTTGATGGGTATTTAGGTTGTTTCCACCTGTTGGCTCTTGTGACTAGTGATGCAATGAGTATTGGTGCACAAGTCTTGTTGAGGCTCTGTTGTCAAGCATTTGAGGTATATACTTAGGAGTGACAGTGGGATTGCTGGGTCATACAGTAATTCTATTTTTAGTGTTTTGAGCAGCTGCCACTGTTTTCTGCAGCAACTGTACTATTTTGTATTCCCATCAGCAATGGATAAGGGTTCAAGTTTCTATATATCCTTGCTAACACTTGTTATTTTCTGTTGGTTTTATCTCAACCATTCTAGTAAGGGTGTGATGACATTTCATTGTGATTTGGATTTGCAGCTGTCTGATGGCTAATAACTCTGAGCATATTTTTGTGTGTTTTGATGTGTTTTAGTGCTTTTTGTTGGTGATTTCACTCTTTAAAGTGACCCTGAAGTGTAATGCTGAAGTTGTCTAGTGTTCATAAGTGTAGAGAGGTTGTTATACACCTTACGGGGGAAAAAAATGTGTGTTAGATAAGTTTTGTTCTAGCATGAATTACAGAGCTATTGGTTGAGTTTGGTGTTAATGAATTAACAACATGTATTAAATAAGGCATCTTTCAGCAGAAAAAAACTCCTAAAGCAAGATATCTATTCACTGGTTGACTAAAATATTTTCACAAGCAGTTTTCAGGAACCTAACCCTGTATTCCACCTAGATGCAGTGGTTCAGTATTCACTCAGTCAGCGCTTGTGGTGAGTTTATAAAGCATAGTGACTGCAAATACTAAGAATCACTGTATGTTTTCTTTATTCCCTAATATCTATTTCACTCTTCTTCTGGTAAGAGTACACTTATTCTGGTAGACAGGAAAAGGGAATTATCCCTTCTTCTCATTCTCAGTTCCTCTACTTTGGGTGGAGGTGACTTTTCACTGAGTTCCGGACCTAACCAACAAGATATCGTCTTCTCATGGCCGCAGAGATTCCTTGAGGTGCCCATGTGACCCAGTCAGAACCACTGAAATACAAGATGATTAAAGTAAAGAAAAATTCTCTTTTTCCTATAGACTAAGCACATCAAGAGTCCCTTGGTGGTAAAAATGGTCAACATGCTTGCCTATAACCAAAAGATTGGAGGTTCACATCCACTTGGAGACACCTTGGAAAGGCTTGACAGTCTACTGAAAAAGTCAGCCATCGAAAACCCTATGCTACAGTAGGACAGGAAACCCTGTTGGCATACTGGGTTAAGTGCTACATCTGCTAATGGGAAGGTCAGCAGTTCATATCTACCAGGTGCTCCTTGAAAATTCTAAGGGGCAGTTCCACTCTGACCTCTAGGGTTACCATGAGTTGGAATCGACTCAACGGCACTGGCTTTGTTTTTTTGGTTTTACACTAGGAGAAATTAAGTCTTTGATAAGTGCTACAATATGGATGGAACTGGGAGACATAATGTTGAGTGAAATAAGTCAATCAAAAGGGGACAAATATTGTATAATATTACTTATATAAAAAGACAAGAAAAGGCAAATGTATAGAGAACAAAGTTTGTTAGTGGTTACCAAGGGTTGGAGGTGAAGAGAAAAGGGTTAATGATAATGGAAATGTCTTGTTGATTAACGGTAGGGCTGTACAACAGATTATTGTAACTGCTGTCAGTAAGTTTTATATGTGTAAAAAGTTAAACTATGAAAGTTATGTGATAGACATATTTACAACAATGATTAAAAAAAGGAGGGAGTAGTTGCTGAGCCTACTTATGTGCAGCTAAACACCTTATGGGATTTGGTTTCTTGATTTGGAAGTTTAGAGTTATGTTTTTATGGGACATCCCAGTTAACTGGCCTAACAACATGTTTAGTGCCTCTGTTCTACCTCCCAGTTCATTTTTAGAAGCTTGCAAGCAGCCATCCAAGGCACAGCAATTGAACTCCATTCACCTGAATGACAAACAGCTGAACAAGGAGAATCAGAAATGGGAAAAAGATTCGGAATGTGTGACTAATTTCCTCCATGAACAACTACTTCCTTGGCCATGAGACCAGAAGAACTGGATGGTGTTCAGCTATGATTACTGAAAATTTTGATCAAAGATTCCACAGAAAAATCTTGATTGAAAGAGCAAAAATACAGAACAAAACTCCAAATTCTCACAGACTCTAGGTTTTGGTGCTCCACAGAGGATAGACGAACCCCTGAAACTACTGCCCTGAGACAATCTTTAAATTTTAAACCAAAAATGTCCTCTGAAGTCATCTTAAAATCATAGTTTAGCTTAGCTAGTAAAGAATGTATGGAAACCCTGATACTGTAGCAAGTTAAACGCTACATCTGCTAACCCAAAGGTTGGCAGTTCAACTCTGCCACATGCTCCTTGGAAACTCCATGGGACTGTTCTATTCTGACCTCTAGGGTCACTATGATGGCAGTGAGTTGTGTTGGTTGAATACAGAACGTATGCCTTGAGCATTATGTGCTTTTAAGAACTATCCATGTGGCATCATTCACCCAAAGATTACACAATTCCATAAAACAAAATGAGACTAAAAGGCGTACCAGCCCAGGGTAAGGACTATAAGGTAGGAGGGCACAGGAAAGGTGGTGACTGGGAACTCAAAAGTTGAGAAGGTAGAGCATTAACGTGTTGTAGATTTGACAACCAATATCACAAGACAGTATGTATACTGTTTAATGAGGAGCTAGTTTGTTTTATAAGCCTTCATCTAAAGTACAATACTAACAAATAAATGCTATTCAACAATTAAAGAGAATTCTATATGAGATCAGATTGACAACAGCAATTTGAAAGACCAGACAGGAAACTCGAGGGGCAGTGAATTTATGTTAATGTAGGAGTAACAGCTCAGAAAAAGACAGTGACAACAGTGGCACAACTTGAAGAAAGTAATCAATGTCACTAAACGCTGCTGTGTATGTTCTCAACACCACCAACAAAATAAAAAAAAAAAAATTTAAAAAGGGAAAACCCCTTTTTGAAACACATAGGAATTCTATGAGTTGAAGCTTACTCAAAGGCAACTGGAACTGGATAAAGAGCATTAATAAGGAGAATCTATGTGGCTGGAACCACTGCAAGGAACCTGTTTTCTGCCCTGGCAGCAAAGGGCCTCATTTATATCCTCCTGTTTCAGTTCCAGTACATGCACTTGACTTTACAGGTATGTGGTTATCTCCAATCTCTGACTTTTTCTGGGGTTCTGAAGCACAAACTGGCTTTCTTCCTGTTGGATCATCCCATCTACTTGGCAGAACTGAGAAAAACTGAAGCCAGTGAATATTAAAGCAAAATTCTGACACTGAGAGACTGCAAGCATTTACCAAAATTTTATTTAACTCATTAAGGAAAGAACCGGAAACTCTGGTGGTGCAGTGGTTAAGTGTTTCATCTGCTAACCAAAAAGACGCAGTTCAAATCCTCCAGAGGCTCCTTGGAAACTCCACGGGGCAGTTTTACTCTGTCCTATACGGTTGTTATGAGTCAAATCAAGTTGAACACAGTGGGTTTGGTTTGGTTTGGTTTAGTTTAATGAAGGAACTAAAGGATGGATGAAAGAAACTGGTTCGCTAGTGCTTAAAGCACAGACTGTGTGTGTGTGTCGTGCACTCACAAACACACAACCACAGAGTTAGAGGTAACGAAAGGAATTTCAAAGACAATTTGCTAGGTAAGATTCAAAACTGATTAACTTTCTACAGGGCAATAAAGTCATAGAATCTTTGTACTTAACGACTAAACCAGGCTGTAAAATCATAACACCTTATTGGTTTCTAAAGTTAAACTGTAACTTTATAGGACCATAAAACTGTCTGGTCTTTCATCAGTTGTGTAATAATTAGATAAATTATGGGGATAGGAACACATTCCTCAGCAGCCACAGATGGGGGTAAATTCCTGAGACATGAGCTTCAGTTTTCATTCAGACAGGGTGCTCAGAAGGCATTCCCTCGTGTTATCAGAAATGCAAAACAAAAGAAAACAAAACCCAGTGCCATTGAGTTGAGTCCAACTCATAGCAACCCTAGCAGAAATTAGGCAACCATAATTTTGCTTTTGTCTAAGTTGAAATCATTTTCTCTTTCTCACCTACATCAGGAAGGGTTTTCTATCACTAGCCCAGTCTGTCTTAATGTCTGTTCTTTTTGTCCTTGTGGATTTTCTCATGTTTAGTAAGTTAAAAAAAAACAAACCTCTTTTTACTGATATTTTAATGAGATTTCTAGAGAGAATAGAAATCAGTGCCTTATACCTACCTTGGAGGTTCTCTTAGAGTCCCCAAGAATATATTAATATTAGCTAAAAACTCAGATAATTCTATCTTCTGTTTTCTAATTTTGAATTTCAGAATAATTTATGTCTAGTTATTCAAGAACAATACTAAATAATGGTAACGGTAATGGGTGTTTAACATTTTAATAGGAATGTTTTAAGTGTTTCACTTAAACTAAACAAACAGGTAAGGTGAGAAGGAGTTGATTCTGCTGCTTCCAGTTTGAACGTGTAAGCATATACATACGATGTATTAATGTGTTGGAGTATGCGTGTATTACTATAATAGTACCATAGTATTACTATAAGGTCCTTTAACATTGAGTACTAAGGCAAAAGGAAGACATGATGAAGAGAAATGAACAGATTTCAAAGAGCAGCTTGAGAAGACAAAGAAAAGTATTCTAATGGCATATGTAAGGAGCTGGAAGTAGAAAACCAAAAGGGAAGAACACGCTCAGCATTTCTCCACCTGAAGAAGCTGAAGAAAACAAGCCTCAAGTTGGAATATTAAAGAATTCCATGGGCAAAATACTGAGTAACTCAGGAAGCATTAAAAGAAGAATGGAAGGAATAGATAGTGTCAGTGTTACTATACTAAAAAGAATTGGTTAATGTTTAATCTTTTCAAGAGGTAGCATATGATCAGGAACTGTGAAGGAATAAAACCAAGATACACTACAGTCATTAGCAAAAAACAAAGCTCCAGGAACTGATGGAGTACCAGTGCAAATGTTTCAACAAATGGATGCAGCGCTAGAAGTACTCACTTGTCTATGTGAAGAAATGTGGAAAAAAGCTACCTGGCCAAACTACTGAAAGAGATCTATATTTATGCCTGTTACCAAGAAAGGTGATCCAACTGAATATAGAAACCATAGAACAACACCATTAATATCACACACAAGTAAAATTTTTCTCAAGATCATTCAAAGGCAACTACAGCAGTATATTGACAGGGAACTGCTAGAAGTTCAGGCTGAATTCAGAAGAGGACATGGAACCATGGATATCATTTCTGATGTCAGATGGATCTTGGTTTAAAGAAAACACCACAAATATGTTTATCTATGTTTTATTGACTATGTAAAGGCATTTGAATGTGTGGATAATAACAAATTTTGGATAACACTGAGGAGAATGGGAATTCCAGAACACTTAATTGTGTCCATGAAGAATCTGTACATGGATCAAAGAGGTAGTTATTTGAACAGAATAAGGGGATAACGCATGATTTAAAGTCTAGAAAGGTGTGTGTCCTTTTCACCACATCTATTCACTCTGTATGCCAAGCAAATAATCTGAGAAGCTGGACTGTATGAAGAATAGGGCATCACAATTACAGGAAGACTCACTAACAACTTACATTATGCAGATGATGCAACTCTGCTTGCTGAAAGTGAAGAGGACTTGAAGTGCTTCCGGATGAAGATCAAAGACCACAACCTCCAGTAAGGTTTATACCTCAACACAGAGAAAACAAAAAGCTTCACAACTGGACCAATAAACAACATCATGATAAATGGAGAAAAGACTGAGACTGTCAAGAATTTCATTTTACATGGATCCATAATCAACGCCCATGGAAGCAGCAGTCAAGAAAATCAAAAGGCACATTGCACTGAGAAAATCTGCTTCAAAAGACCTCATTAAAGTGTAGAAAAGCAAAGATGTCACCTTGAAGACTGAGGTCTCCGAGCCATGGTATGTTAATTGCGTCATATGCATGCATAAGGTGGACAATGAATAAAGAAGACAGAAGAACTGATGCCTTTGAACTGTGGTGTTGGAGAAGAATACTGAATGTATCATGAACTGCCAAAAGAACCAACGAATCTGTCTTGGAAGAAGTACAACCTGATTACACCTTAGAAGCCAGGATGGCAAGACTGCATCTAAATACTTTGGACATGTTGTCAGGAGAGATCAGTCCCAGGAGAAGGACATCTTGTTTGGTAGAGCAGAGGATCAACAAAAAACAGGATGGCACAGGACTAGGCAGTGTTTTGTTCTGTTATACACGGGGTCACTATGAGTCAGAACCAACACAACGGCATGTAACAAGCACAACATAGCAAATATTATAATTAATAAGTCTTAATTATTCTAGTTTTAGATTAAATCCTGTTATTTGGTGGTATAAGTTCCCTTTCCTTATTCTTTTTTTCCCAGAAGTGACTTTGATATTAATGAACCTAGTACTCAGTTTTTAAGCTCCATTAAAAATGCGCAGCTTACAGTTCCTCAAAAAAGTGAACACAGAATTACCACATGACCCAGCAATTCCACTTCTAGATATACAACCAAAGACTCGAAAGCAAGGACTCAAAATGACAGTGTGCATTGCGCACCTATGTTCAGCACAGTGTTATTCACAATGGCCAAAAGGTGGAAAATACTCGTGTCCATCTCAACTAATAAATGCATAAACAAAGTGTGGTATATATATATGTAATGAAATATTATCCTGTCATAAAAAAGAACTTCTAATACTTGCTATAGCATTGCTGAACCTCGAAAACATTACTTTAACTGAAATAAACCAGACACAAAGGGACAAATATTGTATTACTGTACCTAAATGAAATATATAAAATAGGCAAATTCATAAAGACATAAAGCAGATCAGATATTACCAGGGTCTGAGTAACATGATGGGAATGAGAGTTTTTTTTCAGTGGGTACAGAGTTTCTATTTGGAATGATGCAAATGTTTTGGAAATATACACTGGTGATGATTATACAACATTGTGAATGTCATTAAGTCTACTTTTAAACGTGATTAAAATCCAAATTTCATGTTATATTTTAAAAATTCTGTTGCAGTTTTTTGGAAATAGTATTTAATTCATAGAGGAATCTGGAAAGAATCAACATTTTAATCATCGTGATAGATATTCCTGATTCCTGTTGATAGATATTCCTGATTCCTGTTGATAGATATTCCTGATTCCTGTTGTGATGTTTGTTAACTCTAAAAACAAGTCTAACATTTTTAAACAAAATTTAATTCCTAGATTATCCTACAACTTCAGGTTTTACTGTGAATCTCACCTTGTTTCTTTTCTTGATTGCTTGTGCTATAAGAATGCAATTGGTTTTTAATAATTTTTTTTAAGTGAAAGTTTACAATTACAAAACCTTACATACACTTTGCAGTGTGATCCTAGCTATTCTCCCCACACTGTTCCAGCACATTCTTCATTCTCTAACTCATATTTCCCGGCCCATTTAATAGCTCCTGTACCACTCTGTTATTTCCTCTCGACTTCAAACAAGAGCTGCCCCGTTAGTCTCCTGTATCGGCCCAAGCCGAGAAGCACACTCTTCACTGGTATCATTTTATGTTTTATATACCAGTTCAGTCTTTGAGGAGTTGGCTTCCAGATGGTTTCAGTTCTGGATTAACAGAGAGTCCGGGGGCCATGTCTTCTAGGGACCCTTCAGTCCTTTAGACCATCAAATCTGGTCTTTTTGCTAGACTTTGAGTTCTACATCCTACATTTCTCTTGCTCCATCAGGGACTCTTTGTTCAAGAGCAGCTTTGGTGGCAGATGGGTACCTTCTGGTTTTTCCAGTCTCATGTTGATGTATTCTCTAGTATATGTGGCCCTTTCTGGCTTTGGGGCTCACACTTTCCTCGTGTCTTTGATGCTCTTCTCTCTCCTTCGCTCTAGGTGGGTCGAGACCAGTTAATGCTCCTTAGATGGCTGCTTGCTAGCGTTTAAGACCCCAGATACCACTTACCAAAGTGGAAAGCAGAACTCCTGTTTAAAAAACTTTATTACGTCAGTTTACCAAGATGTCCCCTGAAGCCATAGTCCCCAGACCCTTCGCCTGGTACTCTGTCCCTGAAAGTGTTTTATTTAGAATGTTTCCAAGCTTTGTGTTTAGTCCATTTGTGATGGCTTCTCCTCTGCTGTGTATTGCCTCTCCCTTCATCTACAACAAATCTTGCCAATTATCTAATTAGTAAATACCTCTGCCCCCCATAACCATCAAAGAATGTTTTCTTCTGTGTTTAAACCAATTCTTGAATCCTTATAACAGTGATTTCATACAGTATGAGTCCTTCTGTGACTGACTAGTTTCACTCAGCATGCTGCCTTCCAGAGTCTTCCATTTCATGATGTTTTCCAAATTCATCATTCTTCTTTATCATTGCGTAATATTCCATTGTTTATGAATACACTATAGTTTGTTTATTTGTTCCTCTGTCAATGGGCACCTAAATTGATTCCACCTTTTTACTATTGCTGACAGTGTTGAGATGAACAGTGGCATGCATATATCTACTTCTGTGGCAGCTCTCATTTATCTAGGATATATTCCAAGACGTGGGAATGCTGGATCATGTGGCATTTCTACATCTATCTGTTAAAGAAAGCACCAAATCGATTTCAAATGGTTGTACCATTTTATATTCCCACCAGCAGTGTATAAGTGCTGCAGTCTTGCCAACACTATTTTGTGTTTTTTGGATTAATGTCAGCTTTGTTGGGGAAAGGTGGTATCTCATTGTTGTTTTAATTTGTTTTTCTCTAATGGCTTATAATTATGAGCATCTTCTCATGTGTCTGTTTAGACAGCTGAATGCCTTCTTTGGTGAAGTGTCTGTTCATATCATTTGCCCTGTTTTAAATCAGTTTATATTTGTCTTTTTGTTTTGAAGGCTTGGCAGCATCTTGTAGATTATGGAGATTAGACACTATCAGATTTGTCACAGCCAAAAGTTTTTTCTCTGTTTGTAGGTTGTCTTTTTATTCTTTTGGTGAAGTCTTTGGATGAGCAAAAATATCTGAAGTTCAGGAGTTCCCAGTTATCTATTTTCTCTTCTAATATTTGTGCATCATTATTGTTTTGTAATAGTTTATGCCTTATACTAGGGCTCCTAGCATTGTCCCTATATTTTCTTTCATGATCTTTATCAAATTATATTTGCTATTTAGGTCTTTGATCCATTTTGCATTGGTTTTTGTGCATGGTGTGAGCATGGGTCTTGTTTTAATTTTTTGCAGATGAATATCCAATTACGCCAGTACCATTTGCTAAAGAGGTTGTCTTTTCCCCAGTTTACAGACTTGGAGTTTTTATTAAATATCAACTGCACATCTTATGTTTAGATTCCCAATTCTGATCCATTGGTCTACATGTCTGTTGATGTACCAGTACCAGCCAGCTATGAATACCACAGTAGTGTAATAGGTTCTGAAGTTAGGTAGTATGAGGCTACCCACTTTGTTCTTCTTCAGTAATGCTTTACTTATCAGGGGCTTCTTTTCTTTCCACATGAAGTTCCTTTGTTTCTCCATCTCATTAAAAAATGTCATTGGAATTGGGATTGGGATTGCATTGTATCCATAAATTGTTTTAGGTAAAATAGACATTTTCACAATGGTCAGTTTTCCTATCCATAAACAAGGTAGGTTTCTCCACATACATAGGTCTCTTTTGGTTTCTTGTGGTAGTAATGTCTTGTAATTTTTCTTTCAATAGGTCTTTTACATCTCTGGTTAGATTTATAGTATTTTATCTTCTTGGGTGCTATTGTAAATGGTATTAATTCAGTGACTCCCTCTTTGACATTCTCTTTGGTGGCACAGAGGAATCCAACTGATTTTTACATATTTATCTTATATCCTGATTGTAGGCTGACAATCTTCTATTTGTTCCAGTAGCTTTTTGTGGATTCTTAGGGTTTTCTGTGTAAGATCATATCATCTGTGAATAGAGATACTTTCACTACTTTCTTACCAATTCCCACGCCCTTTATTTCTTTTTCTAGCTAGCCTGATTTCTCTGGCTAGAACCTCTAGCACAACATAGAATAGACGTGGTATCAGAGGACACCCTTGTCTGGTTTATGTTCCCAGGAGTAATGTTTTCAGACTATTTAGAATGATGTTGGTTGTTGGTTTTGCATAGATGCCCTGTATTATGTTTAGGAAGCTCCCTTCTATTTCTATTTTGCTTAGAGTTTTTAATATGAATGGATATTTAAAACTAAACCTCCCATCCAATCTATTCCAATTCATAGTGACCCTATAGGACAGAGTAGAATGTCCCCACAGTTTCCAAGGAGAATCTGGTGGATTTGAACTGCTGACCTTTTGGTTAGCAGCGATAGCATTTAACAACTATGCCACCAGAGTCTCTATGAATGGGTGTTGGACTTTGCCAAATGTGTTTTCTGCCTGCGACTGGCTTTTGAATGTCAGTCTTACATTTAGTACTGTTTTTGATCTTTCTTATTAGATTGAATCATTTGAATAGTCTTTTGGATTTCCTATCTAAGCAATCATATCATCTTAACCAGCATTTGGCTTAAGCATGGTTTTAATTCAAATTAATTGCCTTTCTTTTCATGTATTAGCTTAAGCTAGTTACGGTTTTTATGCATAGCACTGTTTTTAAATTTATTAATCCCATCCTATTTTGTGTTTTCTATAGGCTATGCCTTTCCTTTGCTTTTTTCCCTCCTTTCCTGCTTTGTTTCAAGATGTTAACATTCTTTCTAGTCTACCCATGTTTTCTTCTCCTTCTGGTTTGTGTGCTGTGAATCTTTGGGGATTTCTCTTTCTGACAACAGAGCAGACAGATGCCTAGACAATCTTCCTGCGGAAAACAACAAAAACTGCCTGCATGAAATATTTTTTAAACTTTTCAAATGTATCAATGAATTGGCAGGAAAGTAAGGAGTACTCAGGTCCAGGACTAAGTGAAGGAAAGAACTCAAAAATCTAAGAAGAACACTGAGCAGACTTTTGTTTGATGACATTTTCTGAAACAGTCAGTTTGAGTATGTTTTCATATCAAAACTGCAACTAATGGATTAAAGCTTAAAAAACCAAACCCACTGCTGCTGAATTGATTCTGACTCATAGCAACCCTACAGGACAGAGTAAAATTGCCTGATAGTGTTTCCAAGGAGCAGCCGTTGGATTTGAACTAACAACACTTTGGTTAGCAGCCAAGCTCTTAACCACTGTGCCACTAGAGCTGGGTCTAATAAGGATTCTACATATTAAATATATAAAAGATTTTAAAGACACAATTGAAGCTTTATTCAGTAGAGATATATAGAATACTACATACCACTCGAGAAAACTAATTCTTCTTAAGCCAACATAGGGCATTTATGAAAAAATGACCAGTTATTGGGCCATAAAGCATGTCTAACAAGTATTGAAGAGATGATACAATACAGAACCACCTCCCATAATGACAATTAAATTATATTAGAGATTAATAAATAGAAAAAATAACTAGAAATAACTCACACATTTTGAAATTAGAAAACACAGCCTTTAAGTCCAAAAGTCATAAAGGAAACTAAAAAGCATTTTGCACTGAAGAGAACCAAAAAATAGTATATATCAAAGCTTTTAAAATGTGCAATAAGTATTTGGAACATAAAAATTTTTAAAAGACCATTTATAATATTACTTTTAAAAAATGAAATACCTAGGAATATATTTAAAGAAAATATGCAAAGTCTCTATTTTGAAAATTAGAAAATATTGTTAATCTGTTAACTCATTGTCATAGAGTCAATTCCTATTCTCTACAGGACAGAGTAGAACTGTCCCATAGGATTTCCAGAGGAGCTGGTATATTTGAATTGCCTACTTTTTAGTTAGTAGCCAAGCTCTTAACTACTGCATTCTAGGGCATCAGAAAATATTGCTAGGAAGAGTATAAGTAGACTTAAATAAATGGAAAGCTATGTCTTATTCACAGATAAGATTCACAGATCAGAAGACTAAGCATCATTAAGACGCTAATTCTCCCCAAATTGATCTGTAGATTCAATGCAATTTCAATCAAAATTTCATTTTTTTTAGAAGTTAACAAGTTGATCCTAAAATTTATACAAAAATGGAAAGAATTTAGAATAGACAAAATAATACTGAAGGAAAAGAAAAGCCAAAGGACTTAAAACATACTTTTCAAGGCTAACTACAAACCACAGTATATAAGACGGCATGCTATTGACGTAAGGATATGGAGAAACTGAAGCACTGACAAATCGCTGGTGAAAGTAGTACAACTACTGTCTTAGTTTTCTATGCAGTTGGTGACAGACCACCACCCCACTCTCAGTTTGTCATACTGTGGTAGCTTGCATGTTGTTCTGGTACTGGAAGCTATGTCATCATCATTTCCGAAACCAGCAGGGTGACCCATGGTGGACAGGTTTCCCCGGAACTTCCAGAATAAGAAAGAAAGGAAGAAGGACCCGGCTATCTACTACTGAAAAAAACTGGCCAGTGAAAACCTTACAAACAGCAGCTGACCACTGCCTGATGCAGTGCCAGAAGATGAGCCCTCCAGGTTGGAAGGCACTTAAAACATGACTGGAGAAGAGCTGTTTTCTCAAAGAAGGGTCCACCTTACCGATATGTATGAAGTAAAGCTTTCAGAACCTTCACTGGCTGAGGCGACAGGATTCAAGATAAAGAAAAACACCTGCAAAAATACATTAATAATTATAACGTAGAATGTACAAAGTATGAATATAGAAAAATTAGAAGTCATTAAAAATGAAATGGAATGCATAAAGATCAGTATCCTAGGTGTTAAAGCCGATTGCTGTCAATTCAATTCCAACTCACAGTGACCCTATAGGACAGAGTAGGCACCGTGGATTGAATTGTATCCCCCTCAAAATGTGTAGCAATTTGGCTAGGGCAAGATTCCTAGTGCAGCGTGATGTTCCTATGTGCTTTAAATACTGCCCCTATGATGTTAATTAGGTAGGATGGGCGGCAGATGTGTTGGTGGGGCAGGACTCAATGTGTAAAATATTGTACCTTGAGGCAATTTCGTGGGATATAAAAGAGAGAAGCTAGCAGAGAGCTTTGGGACCTCATCCCATCAAGAAGACGAACTAGGAGCAGAGTATATCCCTTGGAAAGGACCCAGGGTTCCTGCACCTCAGAAACTCCCAGTCCAGGGGAAGACTGAGAAGGACTTCCCCCAGAGCCAACACAGAAAGCCTTTCCCTGGAGCTGATGTGCTGAATTCAGACTGTGATGAAATGAGTTTCTCTTTTTTAAAGCAATCCATTCCCAGTATTTCTGCTATAGCAGCGCTGGATGACTAAAACAGAATTTTGTCCAAAGAGAGTAGGGTGCTGCTCTAACAGATACCTAAAACATGGGAGTGGTTTTGAAACTGTGAATGGATAGAGGACTGAGAAGGAAGGAAAGCACAGATAGTGAGAAGCAGCAATGGATGAGCAGCAGCAGAACTAGGAGACCAGTGCAAGACAGCACTGCAGCCAACCCACAGAGACGAATAGCTGAGTGCCTGTATGCAGAAGGCTTCCTGGCAGGGTGGGGTGCCTCTGAATATTTAAACTAGTGGAGCTACAGAGCTTTGGAACAGTTGCCCCAATAAGGCAGATGCAGGCTTCAGGCCCCAAAACAGAGGCTGAAGAGACAAGGAGCACAAGGAGCTGAGCTGCCTCAATCTCAAAAGGCATGGCCATGGCCCCACGGGGGTTTCGAAGGCTGGAGCCATAGCCTCTGTTTTTTCTAAGTGTGCAGTTCCACTCAGGTGGATTAGGAAAACGGTACCCCTAAAGCTACGGGAGCAGAGTTGCTGTCCTAGCAGATCTGGTCCCCAAGGACAAGAGGCCTCTACTCAGAAGCTGAAGAGTATGGCCAATACGTAGAGTCTGGAGGGCAGGGCCATTGTGTAAAATGTCTGAGAGCATGGAAAATTATTTTCAAGCTTTCAGAACTAAAGTTATGTCTTCTGCTAATTTGCTTGGTGCCTGTTATACCTTCTTTCCCCACAATTTCTCCTATTTGTAATGGAAATGTCTAGTTTGTGCCTACCTGTTCTACCATTGTATCTTTAGAAGCAGATAACTTGTGTTATAGATTTCACAGTTGAAGAGAAATTTTTGGATTTGGATTTGGGCTTGAGACTTTTGCTATAATGAGATGAATATGTTTTGCATGTTGCAAGGATGTGGTTTTGGGGGGCCAAAGTGTGGAAAGTCATGGATTCATTGTGTTGCCCCACAAATGTGTGTAGCAATTTGACTAGGCTATAATTCCTGGTACTGTGTGGTGCTCTTATATACTGTAAACCGAGCCTCTATGATATTAATTAGGGAGCATGGGCAGCAGTTGTGTTGCTGGGGCAGGACTCAGTGTATAAGACTATTGTGTCTTGAGCTCATTTCTTGGGATGTAAAGGAAAAGGAAGTAAGCAGAGAGTTGGGACCTCAAACCACCAAGAAGCAGTGCCACGAGGAGAACACATCATTTGAAAAGGATCCAGGGTCCCTGTACCTCAGAAGCCCCCAGTCTAGGGGAAGATTGGTGATAAGGATCTTCCTCCATATCCTATAGAGAAAGACTTTCCCTAGAGCTAATGCCCTAAATTTGGACTTGTAGCTTACTGGACTGTGGAAAAAAAACCCAAAACTCACTGCTTTCAAGTCAATTCCAACTCATATCAGCCCTACAGGACAGAGTAGAATTGCCCCATAGAGTATACAAGGAGTGGCTGGTAGATTCAAACCACCAACATTTTGGTTAGCAGCTGTAACACTTAACCACTATGCCATGAGGCTTTCTACTAGACGAGATAAAGTATCTCTTTTTAAAGCCATCCGCTTGTGGTGTTTCTGCTAAAGCAGCACTAGATGACTAATCAAGTAGCAGTGTTTCACAGGATTTCTAACAAGTGGCTGGTGGATTCAAATTGCCAACCTTTTGGTTAGCAGCCAAGCTCTTAACCAGCATGCCACTAGGGCTCCATTCTAGGTATTAGTGAACTGTAATGGACTGGTATTGGCCATTTTGAATTGGAGAATCATACAGTCCATTATGTTGGCAATGACAAATTGAAGAAGAATGGCATCATATTCATCATCAAAAAAGAACATTTCAACATCTTTCCTTAAGTACAATGTTGTCAGTGACATGATAATATCCATATGCCTCCAAGGAAGACCAGTTAATACAACTATTACTAAGTTTGCACACCAATTGCTAAGATCAAAGATAAAGAAACTGAGTATTTTTACCAATTTTTGCAATCTGAAACACATTGATAATTATCCGCAATTGGAATGTGAAAGTTGGAAACAAAGAAGGTCAGTAGACAGAACATATGGCCTTGATAATAGAAATGACTCTAGAGGTAACTAGAATTCTACAAGACCAACAATTTCTTTGCAAATATCTTTTTTCATAAATGGTGACTATGTACATGTACCTCACCTGATGGGATACCCAAGAATCAAACTGGCTACATCTGTGGAGAGAAATAATGAAGAAGCTCCGTATCATCATCAGTCAGAACAAAGCCATGGGCTGACTATGGAACAGGCCATCAGTTGCTCATATGCACGTTCAAGCCGATACTGAAGGAAATTAAAACAAGTCCCTGAGAGCCAAAGTATCACCTTTAGTATCTACCACCTGAATTTAGAAACCATCTCAAGAATAGATTTGACACATTGAATATTAATGACAAAAGACCAAATGCGTTATGGAATGACATCAAGGTCATCATACACGAATAAAGGAAAAGGTCATTAAAAGACTACGCTGGATGTCAGAAGAGGCTCTAAAACTTGTTCTTGAACATAAGGTAGCTAAAGCCAATGGAAGAAATGATGAAACAAAAGAGCTGAACAGCAGATTTCAAAGAGTAGCTTGAGAAGAAAAACTAAACTATTGTAGTAAAATGTGCAAAGACCCGGAGATAGGAAACCAAAAGGGAAGAACATGTTTGGCATTTCTCAAGCTGAAATAACTGAAGAAAGAATTCAAACCTCGAGTTGCAATATTAAAGGATTCTATGGACAAAGTACTGAGTACACGTTATTCAGGAAGCATCAAAAAGAGATGGAAGGAATACACAGAAGCAGTAAACCAAAAGATTTGGTCTATATTCAACAATGTCAGGAGGTAGCATATGATCAAGAACCAATGGTATTGAAGGAAAGAGCCTAAGGTACACTGAAGGGATTAATGACAAACAAGTCTCCAGGCATTGACAGAATACCAACTGAGAAGTTTCAATGATGGGATGCAGTGCTGGAGGCACTCTCACATTTATGCCAAGAAATTTGGAAGACAGCTAGCTACATGGCCAAACGACTGGAAGAGATCTGTGGCCATTCCAGACAAAGGTGATCCAACAAAATGCAGAAATTATCAAACAATATCATTAATATCACACACAAGTAAAATTTTCCTGCAGTACATTGACAGGTGACTGACTACCGAAAATTCAAGCCAGACTCAGAAGAGGATATGGAATGAAAGATATGATTAGTGTCATCAGATGAATCCTGGCTGAAAGCAGAGAACACCAGAAAGATGTTTATCTGTGTTTTATTGACTACATAAAAGCATTTGACTGTGTGAATCATAAAAATTACAGATAACGTTGCAAAGAATGGGAATTCCAGAACACATAATTAATAACGACAGACAGGGAACACGGCAGAGAGTCCTGGACATAGCAGGAGAACAGTGCAGAGCAAAACTCAAATTCACATAAAAAGACCAAACTTAATGGTCTGACAGAGGCTGGAGGAACCCCTTAGACTATGGCCCCCAGATGTTCCGTTAACCAGAAATGAAACCATTTCTGAAGCCCACGCTTTAGACAAAGATTGGGCTGGACTATAAAACAAAAAATAATATTTATGAGGAGTGTGCTTCTTAGTTGGGTCAGAAACGGAAGACCAGATGGGTGTGGTTAGTGCCCAGAGGCAGGATGGGAAGGCAAGAAAGAACAGGAACTGGTTCTAATGGATACAAGAAACCCAGGGTGGAAAAGGGGAGTGAGTGGGCTGTCACACTGTGGAGACTGCAACTCGTATATAAATGTTTGTGTGAGAAATTAACTTGAGCTATAAACTTTTACCTAAAGTACAATAATAAACTAAAACACAACCTATTCAGGTATGATCTAAATAATATGAGAAAGAAAACTCTATTTCCAACCAGAATTACCTCCACAGGTACAGCAAGTTAGGACTGCAACACATATTTTAGGGGGACACAACTTAATCCTTAATAACTACCTTGTAAAATTCAGTTTCTAATAAAGTTAAAATACATGTTCTCTGTGACCCAAGAATTCTATCCTTAGACGTATGATGAAAAAGAGTATGTGCACATTTCCACAGAAAGGCTGGCAAGAGAAAGTTTATGGTAGTTTTACTCCTTACAACCAAGAACTGAGAATAATCCAAAGGTTCATCAGCAGGAGAATGGACAAACTGTGAGATATTCATATAATTAAATACTATTCACCAAAAAGCAATAAATTACTTGTGTGCAACAACCCAAAAGAATCTAAAAGGCAATATTACAACTTAATATTTGGCTTCCTTCATGGGCATGACAGCCCTCACTCCCTCAGCCCCCCCGGAGTCCCTAATCCATGCAGTGAGCCTGGCCCAGAAATGCAGTACCTTTGTGTTTGGTAACATCCCTTCTTCCTCTAGGAGTCAAACTCCTGGCTGCTTCGGTCTCCCTCAAGACCTGTAGCCCAACAGTGTTGCAATATCAGTATCCGTTAGCCACTTTGTATTTCTTTTTCTATTCTGGCTCGCTGAGATGTTTTTCTTGCTTTTGAGCACTGCTATTGTATTTCTGTAGTCCTTGGCTGCTGCAAGTAGTTTACTGGCTTGGCTGCTAACTGAAAGGTTGGAGGTTGGAATCTACCCAGAGGTACCTCAGAAGAAAGACCTGGGAATCTGCTTCTGAAAAATCAGCCACTGAAAAACCTACGGGAGCACAGCTCTATTCCAACACACATGGGGCCACTGTGATGAGTTGGTTATTTTATTTTTAAGAATTATGTGTAATTGCCATACGTTTTTCTATATTAATGGCCCTTTTTTGCAAATGTTTTCATTTGTATAGGCCCAAAGTAGCAAGGTCCCAAGGGCCAGGGTAAGCCAGAGTGTATCTAGTAATTGATATGAAGCAGCAATGTGGACACGAAGAGGAAAAGTCAATATTTAAGGAGCTGACGGCAGAGAGGCCAAGGGGCAAAAATACAAAGATCTAAGGAAGCAAAGAAACTAAAGGAGAAGTAAAGGCGGTAGGTAGTAGAGAGGAGGAGTAACAGCGATTCGTGTGAGCTCCACAAGTGGTTTTGTTATGGTCATGAGTTGCCATTGACTCATCTCAGACTCATGGTGACCTTTTGTATGACAGATTAAAAGGTTTCCCAAATCTTCATGATCACTGTGTGTTTGAGTTCATTGTTGTGGCTACTGTGTCAATCATCTTCTTGTTTCCCTCATTTTCGATGACCCCCTACTTTATCAAACATGACGAAATTGGTCTAGAAATGTGTCCAAAGTAAGCAAGCTTTAGTCTGGCCATGCTCACTGTTTTGACCTAGGCCTGAGATTTTTTTGAGAGAAAAGGATGGAACGTTGGGGAAAAATATGAGAGGTTCAGGAAAGTGTGGGAAGATCTGCTCTCCAAAATATGATTTTTTTTCTATGGTTTCTCCACGAAAATTGCAGTAAAATTTAGGTTGTTTGTTAAGTGTAAAAAATCTGCTGACACTTAGTTGGGAGAGTCACTTAACCGTTCTGAGCCTCAGTTTCCTTATTTATACAATGAGGATATATCTAATTTCTACCTTAGAGAAGTGCTGCAAGAATATGTTAATTATCTATTGCAGTATAACAAGTTGCCCCTGAGCATGGTGACTTATAACAACAACAAAAAATAAACACATTCATTCATTGCCTTCACAGATTCTGTGCATCTGGAATTTGGGAGGAGCTTAGCGGATTGGTTCTAGCTCAGGGTTTCCCAGGAGGCTGCAGTCAAGCTGTCAGCTGGGACTGCAGTCATCCATCTGAAGCCTTGACCTGAGTTGGAAGATCTGCTTCCAAGATGATTCTGTCACATGGCTAGCAATTAGGTGCTCGTTTTTGGCAGGGGTGCTCCTTTTCTTATTACATAGGCCTCTCAATACGGCTGCTTGAATGTCCTCATAAAATAAGTTGCCTTTCTCCAGAGCAGAGGATCTAAGTAACAGCAAAATGAAAGCTGCAATATCTTCTATGAACAAGTTTTGGAGGTCAGACATTGACAGTCCATGTAGGACTGCATGTAGCCTTTATCTTTCACAGGCCAGTCTTGATTCTGGGCGAGAGGACATCATACGGAAGTATAAACACAGGAGGTGGGAGTCAGTGGTGGCCATCTTGAAATTTGGCTACCACATAGGATTAAGTGAAAGGTACTTAGAAACAGTGGGGAACCCTGCTGGTGCAGTGGTTAAAAGCACTACAGCTGCTAACCAAAAGGTCAGCAGTTCGAATCCACCAGTTGGT